>BSYO01000012.1:1638553-2902510 GCA_033239525.1 Nepenthes gracilis | reverse complement strand
TTCAGTTCCTTTATTCGGAAATATTGCAATTTATGCTGTAAGATAAATTTTAGTTATGATATTCCGTATATTATCCATCCTCAACAATAAATGGTTCATCATACAGATAGACTGAGGATGTTAATTAGAAATGATAGAGAAAAAAAAGCAACAAATAGAAGGCACATTCACAGATATTACTGTGGTCAGGAAAGATGCCACAGAAACAACTTCAAAAATGAAAAAAGCTCGAAGAAATAGCTCAAAAAATCATGCAGTACAAATTGGAGTTAGTGATTCCTCCATCAGCTTGCTTCGCTGCCTCCTGAGACAGCAAATCCCCTAAAAGGCTCCAGCACTTGCACTCGTTTCATAATGCGTCAGGGAGATTATCAGTATTGCAATATATGCAAACTCCAATTCACATGTATATGAAAGTTTCCTTGCTCTCAAAATACAAATTCAAAGACGCCACATCCTCTTGAGCAAGGTGCAAAAGTACAACATGAAAGGAGGAAATTAAAAGCACCTCCTATCTATAGCAATAACAACAGTAGTGGCAAAAGGCACATGCCTCGTGGGCCTAGGCACAAGGCCCGGATTTGGTTAAAAAAATAGTATTAAACCCAAATTTAAAAAAAGTACCCAATTTTGTGGCATGATCTCCTTCTCTTGATCGAAGTTGGGTGGCAAGCTACAGACAAATCTCTCATCCAGGTATCTCTCACTCACTCCTTTCCACTCTCGTGCACGCTACTCTCGCTTTCTCTCAAACACTGCTTGCACAACTCTCTCTCTCACCGGTATTTCTCAATCTCTCAAATCTCCATCCTTTAATAAGACTTTTTAATTTCAAAAATTTTTTTATTTGTTTTAGTTTTTATCTTACTTTTTTTCTTCTTTTTCTTTATTATCCTTCTTATTTCTATTTTTAATCATTGTTAATAACTTTCTTATTTTTTACTATTATTCCCTTTATCTTATTTTTTTCTATTGTTCCTTTTTCAATTTTATTACACTTGGGACTATAACATTGGTTCCAACTCTCTACTATAGACAGAATTGATGGAATTCAAAAATAGCCACATGAATAGAAAAGATCCTGCATGGAAGTATGCAAATTTGGTAGAGCCTAATAATATAAATAATTTTGAGTGTAATTTTTTATGAAAGAATTACCAATGGATGAGTTCAAAGAGTAAAATAATATATTATTGGTAGTTTTAGAAATACAATAAAATGTATTAAATATTCAAAGCATTCGTAAGAAAATTAAAAAATATATAAATAGGAATGCAAAGGAGAAAGCCAAAAACAAATTTTTGCCTGATTTTTTTGAGATTGATGATTATGGTTAACGTGAAGAAGACAAATTTAGTGAAATAAATTCCGGTACTAAAAGAGATTTACGTGATGAAAGTAATAGCAAAACTATTCAATCTCTAATTCCACGAAAAAAGCCAAAGCAAAAGGGCCCCTATAAATGTCTACTTTACATCTGATATAAAAAAGTAGTCCAAAAAAGGAATGTGAAAATATTCAAGCAAATAACGATCAACGAAGTATGCAATAAAAAATTAAGGGAGAAAACTCGTAGAGATATAGCCAGATAGATGTATAATGCCAAGATCCCGTTTAATGCGAGCAATTATTATAGTTTCATGGTGGCTATTGAGTCTATAGGAAAATATGGCCCGGTTTTAAACACCTCGTTATCATGAGGTGAAAGTCCCTTTACTTAGGAGGGAAATCAATCAAACTAAAAATATGATGAAAGCCCATACGGAGGAATGGGTGAAATATGGATGTTCAATTCAATCGAATGGCTGGCATGATTAAGTGGTTGAAAGACATATAATAAACTTTTTGGTAAATTCTCCAATGAGGTTATTGTTCATTAAATCCACCAATGCTTCTTACATTATGAGGAATGGAGAACTATTGTTTAAAACGCTTGATGATATTGTGGAAGAAATTAGAAAAGCAAATGTGGTTCAAATGGTGACAGCCAATGCCTCAAATTATATTGTAGCAAGTTAGTGTTTCAGAAAAAGTTGTTCCATAGTAATATAATATGTGTATAGTAATATTATACACTAACAGCATAATGTTTTTATTTTAATAGGAAAATTACTGGAAGCAAAGAAACCGCATTTATATTAGACACCTTGTGACGCCGGTTGCATTGATTTGATATTGGAGGATATTGGAAAGATACCTGAAATCCAATTAACATTGAGAAAGGTAGTGTTCTTGAATGGCTTATCTATAATCGTACAAGGATATTAATATGATGAGGTAGTTCACAGGGCAAAAAACAAAAAATTAGGCCAGATATTGAAATATTCGTAATTGTCTTTATCATTCTTCAATCAATACATCGACAGCAAAATTCATTTGAGAAAATATTCACTTCAAAAGAGTGGACAACTAGTAAATGAGCAAAAGAGCGGGCAATAAAAAGGACAATCGGCATTGTCTTGATACCTTTCTTTTGAAAAAATATTGTCTACACCTTGAAATTGATTAGCCTTCTTGTTAGTGTTCTTCGATTGACTGATGGTGAGAAGAAACCTACTATAGACTATATGTAAGATGCTATGGATAGGGCTAAAGAAGTCATTGCTAAGTCCTTTGATAAGAGAGTGTTAAAATATATGGACACCTTTTATTGATGAAAGATGAGATTGTCAACTACATCATCCCTTGGATGTGGCTGACCATATAATAAACCCAAAATTTTTTACTCAAATTGCAACATTGACTAAGATGAAGAGATCTTAACGGGTTTATACAAATATATACAAAGGCTTTTTTCAAGTACGAAAAAACAAGATAAAATTACCGATGAGTTGACAACTTACAAGAAAGCTCAAGGTCTTTTAGGGATGAATATGACTACAAGGCAAAGGAAGATAAAAGTAAGGTAAATTAGTTATTTTTGTATAATTTCTTTACTTTAATTGTTTTTCTCTCAAAATTGAAAACATTTACTAATTTTTCAATGAACAGCTGAATGGTGAAGTTCCAATGGATCTTCAAGTCCAAACTAGCAAAACTTTTCCATAAGAGTTCTTAGTTACACATGTAGTGCCACTGGTTGTGAGAGAAATTGGAGTGTATTTCAATAAAGTAATTACTAATTAGTTATTTGAAATTGATATCCAATCAAAACAATCAACTATAAAATAATTCATATATTTTCTTATTAATTTACTTCCTATAGCTTTATAGCAAAAGGAAAAATAGATTGGTACAACAACACTTAAATGGGTTAGTATTTGTGAAATACAATCGAGCATTAAGGCACTAATATAATAGGCGTGATAGTATTAACCCCATTCTTTTGAATAGCATTGATGAAAGTAATGAGTGACTGATTGGAAGAATGAATCGAGACTCTAATGAAGAAAATGAATTTGTATTTGAAGATGATCCTTTGACATGGAGTTCTATTACTACCACTGTTGAAATAAATGATTTTACACATTGCACTAGATCAAAAATTAGTACGAATGTTTTATCAAAATGGAAAGCTTCATCATATTTGACAAGTGCCTCCAGAAATACTTCATTGGAGCTTACAGATGAAGAAGATGCAGAACTAAGAGGAAATAGATGAAGCAGGCATTGGATGTCATAAGTCTAACAAAGAAGAAAAAGATGAACTTTTTTTTGATGATGATGAGTATTAGTTGAATGCCACAAGTTATGGTTAACTTGTCAACATTATAAAATGCTACATCCTATAGTATCTTCTTCCAAACATTTGCACCACTCAACCTGTTCGTGGACAAGATGCCCTAGTTCACAGATACAATCTATTGTAGCAAGAGCAAAGAACCCATCAAGGAGCTTTAATGCATGTTGAAGTATGACAAGCTTCACAATTCCTCCACTAAAAGCAACAGATAAGAAAGCGGAGAGAAATATGGAAATAGTTAGGAATACTGGCCTATAATCAACAATAACATCTATCTTTATCAAGAAGAAAGATTCGTGTTTAGCCCATGCTAGGAGCATCAGAACTCCTCATCTATGAAGTGGTATTCCACAAAACCAACAATTCCAGCTGTTATTATGCTCAATAACGTTACTTCTAAGTAAAAAGAAGTTTATTTCACAAGGTTTATACATCACAGGATTCAAGGAGGATGAGATGTACATAAACTTACTCCTACGTTGTGAAGATGTTTTCATGGTACAACCACTTAATAGCTCTAGAACACAGCATAATATAGGTATAAACTACAGACATGAGTGAATCAATGATCACCAGAACAGCTATTGTAACAACAATAATAAAAAGGTAGAAAACCAAATCAATGGCAGTTTCTGGAAAGTTATAGGAGCTCAGCATACATTGGACCTCTACAGCATATTATGCAAACTAATTGATAGCTGATCAGTTATCACAAATACCACAATGGGTTTCTTTACGTTAGACAGCTATTAGATTTGCAATACTTTAAATATTATAATGATGGACAATCAAATAAAAAATTACGAAAAAAAAACAAGTAAAAAAATTCTAAGATGAATAAGTTGAGTCATACTGAATAATATAAGAAATGATGACCATAAATATTTAAAAAGTATATCTATAGAAAATAGGATAATAAAATAATATTTATGGTGGTTCAAACATTTAAAATATAGGCCAAATAAGGCATCTATAAGAAAATGTAGTTATAATTAGATGAAAGAAAAGAAGAAACTGACCGATGAAAACTTTGAGCAAAATGACAAAAATGAATTTAAATTGCTTCTCCAATTGGATGATGTTATACTAAAACAAGTGAACCAACAAAAGCGGATACGTACTCATTTAGTAGGAGTTGATAACTGTTGTTTTAAGTTAGTGGTTTTTTTTTTCTTTGTTTTAGTAATCACTTACCAGGCAAGTAGCAACACATATTCAGCACGTTCCTATCTCTATTCCCTGTTTGAGGGGGTAAATACAGTACACAATTGTTGTACATTTATTTTTCTTTTCCTACCGTCAATGACTTTTACATTTTGGAATAGAGGTCTATAGGATTATATACATCTGAACAAATCATCAGGCCAAAAAAGATTGATTTGGTGCACAAGCACGACAAACTTGTTCACATGGGTGAGTGTTCCCAACATAAATGTTGGGAGCAATAAAAATATAACAGCGATCAAATGAACTAGATCAGCTGAAAGCTAAAAAATAAACAACAACTAACAGTAGTTCCAACTGCAATCCCTTCACCCCAACCCTTGCAGCATTTCCCCGGCAACAATCTGAAGAATGAGATCAATTTGAACAAAAAAATTAAACCACAATTATATTGACACGGATTTGCAAAGAATGTAGCATCCAGATACACGGAACTACGGAGAAGAGAGAGCTGTAGCCAATAAATAGATTGAAGCGCATGTACCTTACAACTAGACACCAAATCCATCCCTCAATCGAAAAATCCACAGGATATACTCTGCTCCAAACAACGAACAGCCGACTACTGAAGCTATCGTATGCAACTCATGCTCTAACCAAGCAACAATTGACCTAGTCAACATAACCGGAAATCAACATCAAACTCTTAATAAATCAAAGCCTAATCACAGGAAGCACCAATCAACTGTACGCAAACAAGCACGCCAACATAGACCCTAATACGAAAACTCCATGCATAAATCAAAAGCGCCAAAACAATTCAACAATCGAAATTTGGACAAATGAAAAAATATATATATATCCTACGAAACTGAAATCGACTGGCGTCAAAGAGAACTTACATGAGTAAGAAGAGAAAGTCGTCAGTCGAATTAAAATGCTCTGAGAACCAAATGATAAAGAGAGATGCTCAAGCCGCCTCCAGCTCCGCCATCATTTTTCTTCCGTGCGTTAGAGCGTTATTGCTTTTTGCTTGGACGAAGGCGGTCTCTGACATAATCAATTTTCATCCAATTGGCAATCGGATGCACAATGATTCGGACGTATTGGCCATTATCAAATCCAGTTTGTAGGACTTGGCTTGCGGCTTGCAACTTCTTGCGTTTTTCCCTTAACCAAAATAGTAGGTATAAAAGAAAAACTCTGTAATTTCCATATTAGGGTTGATAAAAAAATTACAAATTATTTAAATTAAGCCAAATCAAATAATAAATAATGATTTAATTAAACATATATTTTATATTTTGGTTATAATTTAATTCACTCAAAATTCAAATCAAATGATTCGAATTATCTAATATCAAGATACCAAATATCTAATTTGAAGAGTCAAATAACTATTAACTATGACGGATTCACAAGCTTAAACTATGAGTTAGTTCATCTTTTATGAAGTAATCGAGCTGCTAAATAACAAAAATAATAATATTATAATTATATTATGAATAGACCGATAAATGTAAATTAAAATGGTTATATCAACAAGAAATCTCTTATCAAGTTAAACAACTAATCCTCTATATTGAGAAAAAAATTTTATCTTTTGATAATAGTTCGTCAATGACCTGGACAGTCATAATCCTATAATCTCATTATTAAAAAATAATTCTCCCAAATCCATAATTATAAATGTTATATCGGTAAGTTTCTGACTAAAATGACTAGTAATTTCTCCTCAATGTAACACACGATAACTAATGGGTATTATTACCCGAATAACTGATAACCACCCATGGGATAAATTATAGAAACTCCTGATAACTTCTACGGTTCGTTTTTGAAAGAAATGTCTGTAATAAACTAACCCAAGGTTGAAACCGAATAAAATCGACCTAAGTATATTTATCCGCAGGTTATACTTTTCCTGAAGGTTACAAAACCGAAAAGAGAGACATATAAAGAAGGTAATCCTCCAAGAATGAGACCTAAAACTCTCTCTCCTCAAAATTACTATCTAAAACAAAATACATATTTTCCTTTTATTCTCAAAAAAGGCGATGACTTTTTTTAATCTTATCTTCTTTTAAAGTTAAAAAAGACGGAGCAAAGAAAAATCGTTTCCATCCAACTCCCGAATTTTCAATAATAACTTTTTAAAAAAATTACCAATAATTTTTCAAGATAATATATACTAATTGTCTAGAATAATAGGCACATCTTGATCCAAAAAAAGGCACATTACGATCCACTATCAAAATAAGATTATATTCCCTAAATCTTTTACGAATTTAGAAATCCATTGATCTTTGTATTTTATAAGCTTTTTTGGTATTTTATATTTTTGATACCTATGAAAAATATAGGTCTAATAAAAATTAAAGCATACACATTAATATGGTTAAAAGTTTGCCCTTTAAAGCACCTCTTCCCCAAAAGTTAACTAGGAGCACAATTCCCCAATCCTTCTACTCTCTCTCTCTCTCTCTTTTAACTTTTTAGTTAGATATATTTATTGACTTAAATATTAAATAATAAATTAAAAAATTAATTTCACATCTTTAAATTTTTATATAAGTTTGTGGTGTATAAAATTTGAATTTAAATATCTAAGAGTGTGATTTGAAAATTTTAGGGTCTTAGTTTTGATCTAAAGTTCAAATTAATTTTTTAACCAAATTATAATTTTAATTTGATCATGATTTAAGAGATTAAATTGACTAAACCAAACAGTACATACATATTTATATGTGTACACACACAGATATATATATATATATATGTGTGTGTGTGTATAATAAATTAAATATTTTATTGTAATTAAAAATATTTTGATCGTATTTAATTTTACTTTCATAATTAACCTCTAATGCAAATGGTTAAATTTTTCTGTCCTTTCAATACCTCTTTATAACCAACATCATTGAATAATCTTATTTTATCATAGAATTTGATTATATCTCAAACAAAATGTATAGTATTAGAGAAGTAATGGATGTTTTTAAATTATTTAAAAAATTATATCAAATATTATTACAATATTAATATTATCTCTTTGATTAAATGTCAATTCATACATCTTTTTTTATTTGTAATACTTTGATATTTTAATTTTAAGTTATTTAATTTTTAATTTAGATTGATAATTAATGAAGATAATTAATAAACTATTAGTTTAAAAAATTAAATTAATTTTGTGAAGAGACAAAACGTGTTAAATTTTTAAAGAAAATGAAAAGATATTTCGATAATCTCTCACTGATAATTAGTAATTATTTCTATTAATCTAAATTAATAATTAAGACTTACAATATATATTTATGTAGATAATTAATACAAAAAAATATAATCAAATTAGTTTAATTAACATTATAACCAAAAAAGAAAAAAGGTTATGAAAACAAAACTACATTTATGGCCTTAAATCAAGTTATATGCATCATGTCACCCTTTTTCATCTTACGCATTGACTAGTATTCAAAGTGGCTCTATCTTTTTAAAAAACGATGGTTATTTTTTTTTAATATCTTAATATTATATTTTAAAATAAATAATTATAATTTAATAACTAATTTTAATTTATTTTTTATATTTTAAAAAATAATTAAATTATAACTATTTATTTAAATATTAACGATTTAAATTATAAAAAAAAAAAAAGATTTCATCTCTTTCAAAAATATAGCATCCCTAATCCTGCACTGACCATGAATATCAGCTTCGTGCCCCTTTTCATCTAAGCATGCCCAGTCGCCTTCCTCTTTTCTTGACAGCAATGAAAACCATTAACTCTAAATGCAGCCTCCCAAACACATGCGCAGCCTTAGCCAGCTTCCCCTTTTCTCATCTCCTTGTCACTGCTGTGAGTGGAATCGGTGGAATGGGTGAATCTTGAAGGGAAACTCTTTAGCCATGGATTATGTTCTCGTTGGAAGTCAGCAGTCATCAGATAGGAGAAGGGGAGCTGGCTGCCATTACAGTGGAGTTGTTGCTGTTGTTGCAGAGAGAAGCAAAGGAAATCAAGGCAAGTGAAAAACTGTCCTTTTCTCTATACTTTCTGGATCCTTTTATCATTAGGTTATTGCCTAAAGGTTATAAATATCGTAAGTTAAGTTCTTATATAAAAATCTTGGCCATCTTAAAGTATTTTATGTACTCAAAAATGTCAACAATTCATGCATGAACAATGCATCCTGCTTGGGGGAGGAAATCAACAGTACATTTTAGAGGGGATTTCCTATTCTATTTTCGGAGAATGTGGTGTTACAACGCCGTACGGATGTCGCAGTGCCTACGACACTTTCAGGATTATTGAATTTTAAATTCAACGGCCCATTATTTTTCTATAATAACAAATAAAAATAAAAATATATATATTTTTATTTTTTAATAACAAAAAAATGGGCTGTTGGATTTAAAATTTAACAGCCTTGAAGGCCCCTTGACTTCTATTTTCGAGCCCATCATTACACTACTTCAAAAATATATTTATGACAATTAAGTCACTATTTTTTATACTACAATATTCATACTATAAATATTCATTGACGAAATGCAATTTTAATTTTTCATATATCGGTAATTGAGCGTCAAAATTACTTTGGTGTTTACTAAAAACTACCATTTTAGCCTTTCCAATGACAATGAGTGATTTTCGACTCCTTCATTTATATATTAAATTGATATATTTTTATTTTTATAATTATTATTCTTAATTTATACAATACGTAAATTAATAAATAATTGTTAATTCTCGATTTCAACTTTTCAAAGTAATAGAAAAGGAGTAACGAAATGTTATTAACAATCACACAAATTTGACTTTAGATTTCAATGGTTGTACAATGGGTCTTAGTGATATTACTCTTTTCTATGCATACTTTAATGGTATGTACCAAGATACGATTTCGATAACTCAAAGATATAGAAATTGATTGTTGAACACGCGAGGAAGAACACAGAAATCACGCACCGAGAATTGATATTTACCATCATTTACTTGACCGGCTAGTTAGTTCTGTTTGTTATGGGTACACCAATTGTGGGCTTGCCCAAAAAAGATGAATGATCCAAATCTACAACAGCCCATTAACGCTTGGACAGTCAATACTTGCCATTGACAAGTCGAAAAGTCAATAAGCTAGAAGAAGCCCAAGAATTGGACAGCCTACTTGGGCCCAAAATGGTCAACGCTTTCGTTGATCAGAGCCATGCAAGATGGTTAATGTTTTTATTAACCGAAAGTATGACCAATTGACCGTCTGCAAACCCGACCTCAAGTGAGCCAAACTTAGTTTGGTCCACGTAACTGTCTTCGACCAATAATGGTCTTCTCCTTGATTTCATACTCTTCATAGAAGGCAATCTTTATCACAACAGTTATCAGCAAATTCAACCCGCGTCCCTAAAAGAAGATGCCAGAATCCTTTCTTTGTCTATTGGAAACGCTAACGGTTGCAGAACACAGAAAAAAAGCAATCGATCCAACGACCGTTACTAACATAAAAGATCAACGCCAAAGAAGGTAGTAATCCCAATAGAACGTGGGAATCGAGTCCTTCTGTACAAGGAATGCAGCCCAAAGTAGTGCCTATAAAAGGACATGGAGTTCTCACTCCAAATCACGCATTCATTGGCCCACAAAAAGCTCACACACTTTAGACTGCAAATACTCTCTCTCTCTTCGCCACTATATTTCTAGCGAATTCAGTGCTCAAAGCCAGCGCTTCTCACGAGCCATCAAAACCTCTCTCAACGAGAATATTCACCCATCCTAAACACTCTCTGCATTTTCTTACATTCTTTACTTTCACATTCTTTATTTGAAGGTTACTTATTGACTTGAATGTCGGAGTGTTTATAGTAGGACAATCTCTCACCGTCACCTGACCTCTTATTCATAGTTGTGGTGTGCACGATCCAGACTCAGTGAACGAAGCTAAACTCAGACAACCAACATGACTTAAATTTGTTCGAAATTTGAATTCATGACGTATCAGTTTGGTTATTATATATTAGGAAAAAAGTTTTCAAAGTATTAATTCTTATCAATTTTTGGATTAATTATATTTAATATATAGATATTGTTTAGAATATTTTATTAGCTCATTTGGACCCATTTAAATTAGTTAAAACTGTTTAAATAAAATTATTAAATTTAAAAGCTTAGTTCAATGATGATAAATAGAATATATTTTATTTTTATGGTATTGGAAATAACATTAGTATACCAATGAGTTTGGTTAGGACCGGATAGAATTTTAATTATTGGTTGAATACTAGTTATTTTCTGAATTTTTCTTTATATTATTAATAATAGTTTCTTAGTATTAATTTAAATCGCGTGCTTAATTTTCTTGATTATTTATAGTTAAGGTAGAGAACATTATATAAAAATACCACTGTGTCAAAAAATATTGAGCTTGTGTTACTTTAATGTAATCTATAATTATCAAATACTAATTTCTATATCCTGAGAAAATTGATGTCTATATTTAAAAAAATACTTATAATCCTATAAATAATATATATTAAAATATCAATGAATATCATATCGAGGGGTATTAGATTTGACATATGGTTGAGATTGAGTATTATATATCCCATTTAAGCTTAAATTTTGATTAGATTATGAAAATACGTACGTAAAATATTTAGGGTTCACCTCAGGGGGTAAAGAGAATATTTTTTGTCTAAATTGAGTTTGATTTTCGCAGTCTATGAGTAGCAAAATATTATATGGCTATATAATTATTTATTTGTCAAACTTACAAGTATTAAAACATTATGGATTATATCTAGTCATTAGTGTAAAGATGTGTAGCTGTTTGGTTCACAGTGATTTATAAATCTAAAAAGATTATTAAGATACCACATATAATTAGGATCTTTATTTAGATTGGGTGGATTCCTAGTTATAGTCCTGATATTTAGATATTTTGTGACTTTTTAAATCGTGATTATGACATGACATTGAGTATTAATAATTATTAATTTATCACATGTATTATTAATTTTGTATGTGTTTGATATTATAATTTGAGATATTTTATTATTTATTATTATTATTTATTTTATTTACCTATTGGGTGTTTACTTTACCTTTGTGTTTTTTTAGATTTAGAGTAGAGAAGGTCTATAATGAATTAGATAAAGTTATGCATTTGTTGCAGATGTTTTAAATAAAGATGATGTCAGAGTCTAAAAGATTCATGACAAAAAATTGCAAGACTCCTCTATTGTTTTATCTGTTTTTGGATATTTTTAATCAAGACTGCATTATAAAAAGTTAAAATATTATGGATATTTATAATTTCTCTTATTTTGAAGATGTGATATTTATTATAAATATTTTAATCATAATGTATTTATTATGAGTATTTTTTATCTAAATTTTTTTACATAGTCGATTTAAATTAAATAGGATGATTTGAATTTGGGTCACCACAGCATTGGAGTACCATAAACAAATTTTAAAGTGACATCTAAATATTTCTTCATTGATTGTTAATTTTATACTTAAAATTCACATTTTGCTATTTATTTATTATATATTTTAATTACATTTGTTACATTGTTTAGAAACATGATTAATGCACTATCTAAGAGGGATGGGAACCTTTAATCTTGATTCTTTAGATTTTATAACCAAATAAAAGCAAAATACATATGAATATATAATACATGTAGTGTATATTATTTATCATATATAAATCAAAATCAATATTCACATATAAATATATCACCACAATAGATCTACAACAATAAAGTAAAATAATATATAAATTTAAGCGATGAAGAAAATATCAATAATCAATAATTATTAAGTAAAATCCTTTAAATTTTTTCATGTAGCAAAAATAACATATTAAAAAAGTTAACTTACAATGTAAGTGACAAGGACGTATTAAATTTTGACAGACTTAATCCTGACTTATAATTTTTACTAAAAAGCTTAATGGATTTTGCTTGCAACAGTGAAATTAAAAGCTGTCCGATCTTCTTATTGAACTTATTGAACTTACTATTGAATCTTCATATACCACTATGTCACTAAGTCCAAGCCACCGGTGTATGAATGAAAGCTTATAGGTTTAAACTAGTATGAAGAAAATAGTTGGGTGAGAAAACTTTGACCATTTATCTCAATAGTAAAATTTTAATTTTTTCAAAGAAATGATGACTTTTCACAAATAATAAGAGCTTTTTTATTGCAGCCATTTTTATCATATTTTGTCACTATTATTCATAAACAGAAAAGATAAACTTTATAAAGAGGAATAAAAATTAGGTAAAAAATATATTGTCATTTAGATAACAGCACCATAATGGACATGAATTGATGGGGGTGTATATCAACTACAAAAGTGTTAGCAGGAGAGTCCTTTCAAAGCGCACGTGTGCTACTAAGACATATACAACAGATATAGATGTTTTGAATAAAATGTGCTTACGTGCAATTTAGGTATTCCATTGGGCAGATATTCTGAATAAATTGTACTCGTACACCAATTATACTTGTAAATCAGGTACGAAAATTGGGAGAATGCATATTTAGGAATAATAGACGTATATCCAGTACTTCTCTGTATTGACACTTGAAAATTTTTTAAAATATTTATTTAGTTAAATATAAAATATATTAATATAAAATATTTCTAATATTAGCGCCATGTTAAATTTATTATTTGTTACTTTGATTTTCTTTGTATACAATATACATAAGTGAATAAATTGTTTTTAAATTAATAAGTTTGATTTGAAGGGATGTTTGTTCACAAAATGTGATATATATCCAAACAAAATATTATATTCGACAAAGATAAAAAAATAAAATTTAATCTGTCTTTTTTACATGTGATTATATACAATAAAAAAGCAAGTCTAATTTTTTTTTTCTCTTTTTTATGCCTCTAAATAATAATCATATATTTTAATTATATTCTATATATTTTTGAGATAAAATCGTTATTTTTTTCATAAGTTATAGTTGTTCTGCAAGAATTTAAAATTCTTTATCTTTGTTTCCTATTTTTAAAAATTGTTTTAAAGGAAATCGAATAATCTTTAACTAGAAATGGAATTTTTCCCTACAAAATTGGTTGTTGTATTTAAATTCAATTAATTTGAAATTTTATATAATTTTGTCAACATATAAAAATATTATGAATAAATACAATCCTAAAATTAAACTCAATTAATCTTTTAGGCCCAACATGACTATTGGTGAAAATATCCAATTTAGTCTGGCCCAAACCCAATGATAATTTTTTAATAAATATCAAGTTTGAGTTTTTTTTTTTGATAAATTATATTTTGTGATAATTGTTTTTTGTAAACATTTGTAATTAAAATATCCACTAACATAATATTTTATTGCAAATATTATAATTTTAAAAATATTACATATTTATGAATTTTTTTATATAAATATAAATTTTTAAATAAAACATATAAAAAATATTAAAAAGATATATAAATTGACCCAAATTGGCCTAGTTTGACTCATGGATGGCCTCGGTTAAGGCTTCTGGCTGAGGTGAACAGGTTTTGTCTTGTTCAAATTGACATATCGATTATAAATTTTTATTTAAATCTAACTCATATTAGATACAAAATTATTTTTTATCAAATCTAATTTATATCTCTCGTGTTAAGCCTGAAAAGGAGAAAAAAATCGAATGAAATGCACTTGAATGAATGAAACTGTACCTACCAACAAATTGATGTTAGATTAATGAATATAGGATTAAACCAATGTATTTAAATGACATCCCAAAACATTTTTTTCTATAATTTTCTTTTAAATTTCTTATATTGAGCCGGATAGAATATAAATGGGTTATATATAAATAGGACAATAGTTTAACTAAATCAAATTAAATTGTCAATTAAGATAAATAGTCCAAATCATCAATATAATGGTTAATTTAGTTTGGACAAATTATGTATTTATAATAATAATCATGGGATTTATATAAATAATTAAGCCCAATTTGAGTGGACCAACTGAATAATTATATTATTACTGTAAATTTAGTTTAGTTAATAGAGTTTAAGTATCATAATATAGAGCTCAAATCGCTAAATACTCTATAAAATACCACATTTGTATTTAATTTTTACCATGCCACATATATATCAAGGTTATATTAATTAATTAATTAATTTATTTATAAATTTGTTTGGCTTTTCTCTTATACTAAGCTTCAAGAAACAAAAATGACAAGAATGATAAATATATTAATTACCTTGAACATGTAAAGAATGATAAATTATATAGTAATTTGAGAGTATTATATTATTTTATTTTTAAAAAAATTGCCTACATTTACTAAATAAATAAAATTTTATAACTAATTAATACTAAAAATAAATATACATTCACACATATTTAAATGGACCAGGGACTTAGCCCTCCTTTTTTTTACTTTTTCCTTTTTTTTAAATTTGTATATTTTTTAATTATTTTATAAAATATTAACTTATAAAAAATAAAAAATATAAATAAATTTAATTATAAATTTAATAATTTTTTTATTATTTATTAAATATTTATATTTATATTTTATAAACTTATAAAATAGTAATTTTATAATTACATATTTTAAGATATTATTATACAGATAAAATTATATTTTATAAATTAATGAAATGATTATTTTATAATCTAATATTATTAAATTATTATTATAAAAGTAAGATTGCATTTTATAAATTTATAAAATAATAATTTCTATATCAATGTATAGAAAAATATACTCAATGTATTTCTATATCATTTGTTAAATAAAAAAAATAACAAATAAAATTTAAAATCTAAAAGAAACCATTTAAATAGTTATATTTATATTTATTTATGGTTAAATATTGAATAAATATTATATATAATTTCTTTTACCTTCTAATATTCGTAATTTAATTTTTGTTTGACATAAAAATTTAAAATGTAATTGGTATATGTCATTTAAAAAATATATGTCTCCAAAATTTTAAAATAACGATTCTTAGGTGCCAAATTTTCAACCGTTGGATTAACTTTGTTTCTATGGCTCTAAGTAAATTTGTAGCCCACTATGATATAGTCGTAGCATGGATTTTGGGGAGCTCTATATCTTATAAAGATGTAAAAATTTATTATTTTAATTTTAATTATATATTTTAAATAAATGATTATAATTAAATTATTTTTTAAAAATAAAAAAATATTTAAAATTAATTATTTTAAAATAATTAAATTATAATTATTTATTAAAATTAAAAAAATAAGCGACTCAATTGCCATGAAAAATAGGAACCCTCTCAATCCGGTGTAATGCTATTATATTTGAATTAAGGGGATTTCATATTTCAAAGAAATAAATAAACAGTATTATTATTTATATATTAATTATTTATTTTTAAATTAATATTTATAATTTAATTATTTAAAATAATTAATTATAACTAATTTTTTTAATTAAATTATAATTAGTTAATTTTAAAATAAACAGCTAAAATATAAAAAATAAATCTCCCCGTTTCCTATTTCCTTAAAAATGTGGCTCTCTGAATCTATGATGTTCCGTTCTGTTTACATTGAGCCGTCTGTCTCCTCTATCACTAGGTCGGCGTGTGGTTCTTCTTGCTACTCTTCTTCATACACGAGGCGCGCGCTCTCTCTCTCTCTCTCTCTCTCCCCACCTCTCTGCATTCTAATTCAGGTATGGAGTGCTTTAGATGTACGTGTCATTGATCTTAAGATGTTTGTCGCTTGATTTTGAATCTGCTTTCCAGCCGCTCTACTTGTATGAATTCATTTGCGTGGATCTATTGTTTCTCAAATGTCCATTTGTATGTCTTTCTCAAACAGCAATTTTCTTCCATGGAAGTTCGATTGATTTTATTATTTTGATTTTTCTATGGGCTATATTAGTGTTTTGGAAGTGGAAATGTTTATGGTGTGTGCCATATTAGATATAAAAATATATATATTTTTTATTTTCTCCTTGGAGATCATTACGCTGTTTTCTGATGCCTTTTACATTTGTAGGATGAATTTTGGATATGGTTTCATGTTGCAAGCAACCTGCGCAAATTCCTGCGAAGAAGAAGTTCAAAGTGTAAATGGGGTTCAGAGAGGGGAGTCGGACAGAGGGATGAAGCGTGAGCAAGGGAATTCGAGGGGGAGAGAGAGAAGAGTCTGATACGTGCCCCATGGCCGCACGCTGGAGATCATGACGAAGCGAGGAGATTGTTGAGGGAAGGGGAGTTCTGGCAGAGAAGAAATCGGGAAAAGAGGAGAAACAGACGAGGGAGACAGAGAGAGAGCGTGAGCAGAGAAGGGGGATTAGGGGAAGAAGGGCAAGGGAAAAGGGGGATTCGAGAGGAAGACAGAGAAGATCAAAGAGGAGAGGGAGACGCAAAGAGAGTAAAGATAGAGAGAGAGTAATATTCTTCTACTTTTCATTATACCCATGTCAGCAGTATATATGGGAAAACGGGAATGGGGTAACGGGAAAATGAGACGGGGGTAGCCTGCTTAATTAAACAAATGGAATAGAAATTAAACACAGAGCTAATGAGTGGTTTGTCAGTAGGGTTGTAATTTGACGAAGACCTAGTCGCCCACCCATTGGGCAAACTCTTTATCCTCTGGAGCTTTGATATGCCATCAACCATGCCACTTCGGTCTGATTTTTCATGCGTTATTGTTGGTCGCAGGTGAAGGTTAGATTTTGGAATGATCAGCCAACTGAATGTTGGAGTGATCTCTCAATGAATTCCCTTCCAGACAATAGCGGAATGTTCTTTAGACCACAATTGATAATGTACCCTAAACACAATTGGCTTAGGAGGGTGGTCAGCCACAGTCAGCTTCGAAAGGACTTATTTTAATAGAGGAATGTCATGCGGTATTATAGTTCCATTTAGCCCATGGCAGAATTTTAACCTAAGTGGCTGGATAGTCCGCGGTGAAGCATTGCAAATAATCCTTCAAGCAGTGATTAACCACTTCAATTTGCCCGAGGGCTCTGTCTTCAATACAAAAATGGATGATTACGAGCTATTGGTAGACAATTATCAAGCTTTGTACCTTGCAACCCAAACAGTTTTCCTGAAGAGCTCTTGCCAAAATTTGCTCATGAAAATGGGATCCCGGTTTGATACGATATTAGTTGGGAAACCATGTAGGTGACAGATGTTTTGAACAAATATTTCTGTGAGTTTAGCAGCAGTGAAATGAGAACGCAAGGAGGAGAAATGGGCATACTTGGATAGGCGGTCCACCACCATTTGGATGGCTGTTTTGCCTTGAGAAGGAGGAAGGTGGTGATGAAATCCATCGAAAGGGATTCCCAAAACTTACCGGGGATAGGGAGTGGTTGAAGCAAGCCTTGAGGTGCTCTGTTAACCGGCTTGACTTGTTGGCAGATGGAGCAACATGAAACGTACTCATGAATATTACGATGCATGTTAGGCTAATAAAAGGTGGCAGCTACCCTTGTGAAAGTACGTTGGAACCCAGCATGGCCTCCAAGAGGGGAATTGTGATATTCTTGCAAGATTAGGTCCTAGAGAGCCTAGTCGGTTGGTACTAGAATCCGATTTTTATAGAAAATCAAGTCATCTCGGATGGCGTAGTGTTCTTGCTCACCTGGATGCTCTTGAATTGAAGCGAGTAACTCTGTCGAAGCTGTATGACGCTGTAGAAGGTGCGGAGAGTGGTTAATAACGCCAGGACCGGTTTTGAAATAGCTTGAAGAGAGTAATAGACCACTTTTGGTTATCGGGATAAGGCATCGTAGGAATATTTTTGCACCCAAGCCAGTAAATAATCTCAAAATTGAACCCTAACAACTTGGTGATCCAACACTGCTGATCCGGAGTATCAATGGGTTGATTTAATAAGACCTTTAATGGCTGATGGTTCGTGTATACAAGGAATTTGGCACCCAAGCGATACTGTCGCCATTTCTTAATTGCTTTAGTTATGGCACACAACTCTCGTAGATATGTGGAGGACTGCAGCTTTGAATATAGTTGCTTGTTGAAGAAAGCAATCGGATGTTTTGATTGTGTTAGGATAGCGCCCACGCCGTTTCCAGAAGCATCGGTTTGGATGGCAAATGGCTTTGTGAAGTCGGGCAAAGCTAGTACCGGAGTGGAAATGAGAGTAGCTTTGAGGACATTGAAAGTCGATCCAGCATTTGGAGTCCAAAGAAAAGCATTTTTTCGTAGCAATTGGGTAAGTGGTGCAAAAATTTGCGCATAACGGGCGACGAATCACCTATAATACCCAGCTAGCCCAAGGAAGCCACGCAACTGTTTGACAGTGGAAGGCTTAGGCCAACGCTGGACAGCTTCGATTTTGGTGGGATTAACGACTACTCCTTGCTCGGAGACAACATGGCCTAGATAGGAAATTGTAGAGCGCCCAAATTCACATTTTGATAGCTTGGCATAGAAAGCATGATCCCGCAGAATTTGGAGTACCCGAGTAAGATGGTGAAGATGTTTTTCCCACGAAGGACTATACACCAAGGTGTTGTCAAAAATACTAATACAAATTTTTTTAGTATCAGCAGAAAAATATTGTTCATTTTCTATTGAAAAGTGGATGGAACGTTAGATAATCTCAAGAGCATAACCAACAATTTGTAGTATCATCATGGGTCCGGAAGGTTGTCTTGTGGATGTCGTTGGCATGAACCCACATTTGATGATAGCCATAGCACAAATCCTGCTTGGAGAAGAGGCGGGCACCATGTAATTCATCTAGTAATTCATCAACAGTTGGTATAGGAAACTTGTCCTTGCTGGTGATGGCATTAAGTGCATGGTAGTCCACACAAAATCGCCAACTGCCGTCCTTTTTCTTGATAAGTACCACTGGAGATGAAAACGGGCTTGTGCTGGGACGAATTATGCCTTTTTCAAGCATTTTCCGAATGAATTTCTCCATTTTAGTCTTCTAAAAATGGGAGTAACGGTAGGGTTTAACGTTCACCGAGGCTAGGTTTGGTTTTAACGGAATGCGGTGATCGGTGGAACAATGTGGGGGTAGACCATGAGGGATAGCAAATACATTAGCAAAGGAAAGTATGGTGTGCAGAGTAGAAGGGAGAGTGGCATCAACCTTTTGAGGTAGTGGACGGAAAGGAGATACAATTGGGGTGTCCACTAGAGGCGGTTCCACAACAGTGGAGTTAGTCATTTGAAAATAGGTGGAGGTGGAATCTGTTATGGCACTACGGCGAAGCTGGCTTAAGGTCATAGCAGTCAGGGTTGTTTTAGAAAGACCATATAGAATGATTGATGTGCCAGCATACTCAAAACGCATCCATAAGGCTTTATAATAAAAAATGTCCCAGCCAATGGATGCCAGCCATTGCACTCCAAAGACAATGTCCGCCCCATATATTGGCAATAAATAGAGATCTACATTGAACGTTGAGCAACTTAAGGTAATGGGAGCATTGGCACACAACCCTTCACAATATAAGGAATCACCATTTCCAATGGTAACATTGAGATGATGAGAAGGTTCAATGGAAAGGCCCAAGTGTTTAGTTGGTAGAGTCTGCAAGAAATTGTGGGTGGGGCCACTATCCACCAAGATTACCACTGACTATCCCGAGATAAGCCCTTGCAATCGCAAGGTAGGAGTCGAATGGCCTTCCAATGCACTAAGAGAAATGGTGGGAGGGTTATCTGAAGCTAGAAGCAGGGAATCCGATTCCTAAGGTAATTTTGGTAGCGGTTTTGGGTCAGATACTGCACCCTCTGAAAGCTGAATTGAAGGCTGGCTCGAAACATCCTCCTCTGTAAGCATACTTAAGAATTGTGAAGATTTACATCTATAGCCCGGTGTGAATTTCTCATCGCAATTAAAGCACAACCCTCAATCACGACGCACTAGCATTTCAGCAGGGGTTAATTTTTTGATTGGTAAGTTGGATGGAAGATTGCAATGAGGGGGTAATTTTCTAATGTTGAGATGGTGTCAATAGGTGGCTTAGGAGTTGTGGGGCGACGGAAATGGGGTCGTCCCGCATCCAATTTTTCTTCCACTAGTTTGGCCATGCCAATTTATTCAGGCAATGTAGTGAGCTTCAATAATAGCTCTCGTCGAATATCATCCTTGAGCCCAGATTAAAATAATTTAACATATTAGTAGTAGTGAAACCTAGTGTTCGCATGGAGAGGGATTCGAATTCGTCCATGTATGCAGTAACCGTGGTGCTTTGGCGAAATTTCTACAGCATAGTTTCATGGTTCAAGTTGGATGAAGGTCCAAATCGTAGCTCAAGTGCCCTAGAGAAGAGCACCCAGGTCAACAACTGATAGGTGGCATACATCCGCTGATATCATTGAAGGGTGTCTCTAGATATATAGAATGTAACAATGGTCAATTTCGCATCGGTGTACCATGGTAAGAGAAAAACCACTCGATCTAGAATAACCAGCCCACAACATTGTCGCCACAGAAGAATGGAATTTTGAGCTTGAGGCAAGCGAAGAGGGGGATATTGAGGAATCCGGTGGGGATTGAGGTAGTAAAGGTAGGATCGGAGCTGGATGAGGAGAAATAACCGATGGAGGTGTGAGAAGCAATGGAGGATTCACTAGTGGCTACGGTTTTTGTTCGATTCGGGTTAATGAGTGTAACATTTTGGTATGGGATTGCTGTATCTATTCGATGGTGGAGGAATTTGTAGAGATTCCCTCTTCATGTTGCTATACGGTCCCAGCATTCTCTTGCAATTCCTTTGAAAGGCTGGTTATGACGTCTTTCAAGGCTTTATACCTCGTTGCCTTTTCCTCTGCCATGGTCTTAATGAAAGCACCAAATGTTGCAAGCAACCTGCACAAATTCCCACGAAGAAGAAGTTCAAAGTGTAAATGGGGTTCAGAGAGGGGAGTCAAACAGAGGGATCAAGCATGAGTAAGGGAATTCGAGGGGGAGAGAGAGAAGAGTTAGAGGTGAGGAAGAGAATTTGAGTAATATATTTCTTGCCTCTTCTCTACCGTTTACATGTAATATATAATGTATGCCTAACAAAATATGTTCCTAACAGACTACAGGTATGAAATGCCTAACTGAAAGTTGTTAAAACTTGCGGCTGGCAATAGGAAAATAAAATAGCAAAAAGTAAACGAAAATAACTAAAGGAAAAATGAGAAATAATATTAAACAAAATCCCGAAATCTAAGTGGGGCTAGTGCTGCTGTGTTCTTTTCCGAGTGATCAGCTGTTCGGGTGGTGCATTTGAAGTAGTATTCTCACGGAGAGCTGTAACATTTCACCTGTTTATTTGATGTAAAATTTGATGTCTCAATCTTTTTATTTTTGTGTTCCGTGCTTCTATTGCATAGCATGCAAGTCTTGTTGTATAAATGTTGCTCTATGGCCATTCTAACCCTATAAATTTGGAAATATGACTTATCATGCCCTTGTAAGGCTTTGCACTTAAAAGGATTTGATTACTTCTGTACAAACTTGTTATTTTTTTGGAATATTAATGCTTGAGAAACATTGATTTGTAGGCCATCTATTGATAAAAGTTTATTGTTTACTAATGAAACTATTGTCCATGGAAATACTATTATACCAAATTCCTAATTTGTGCTCTATGACGTTAGAAATTGATTAAATTAGATGAAATTATTGAGAATAATTGTGTGTTCCAGTGATAAATTATATAATTAAAAGAAGTGAGTGACGCTTGTTATGCGCATGAGGCATTCTTGTGTGTGCATGGCAAAATGGGATGCTGCCCAAAGAGTGTATGAAACATGCTTGTGTGGATATGGTAGCAGTTGTGCACCGAAAGCTGTACAGAAAGGATGCACATGCGTTGTTAACGTTTTGGCATTATACTTGATGGGCTTATAATTGGCACTTGTGGGTATATATAAGGGACTATTGGCTGGTTTTAGGTCATTTTTTGTTTTAGATTCAGGAGAAAAGAGAGAAATATTAGAAGAGAAGAGATAAAAGAAGAGAGAAAGTGAAATAATGTGATTTTGAAGGTTTTTTAAGTTAGATCTTGGTGATATCTGACGTAAGATATGTGCATCTAAATTATTTTCTTCATTTATTGCTGAAATCTTTAGAATATTCATTTTGATTTTTGTTTAAATGTACATATATATAGTCATTTGTTATCATTATTCGATTTTGCTTATATGTCTATATTGTTCACATTTATGATATTTGGAAAGCTTGTACATAATTTTGTAAAATTTATTAAGAAATTTTGAAATCTTTAGATATTTAATATTGCATGTCTCTTTTATGCAAATATTTAATGTAATTTCTACTTAGAAATTCACAAAGATTATTTGTTTTCTTAGTTAAAAATTTATATATTTATTATTTGTTGTAAATTTTTTATTATGTTTAAATAAGAACCATTATAGAGAATTGATGGAATATATTTGGATATGTCTTAGTATATTATTTGTAAGTGAATATCGTTATTTAACATTCACAGGTTCAAAAAGTTATATTTGTCCCCATTTTTAGGGTACAATATATAGTCCATCCACCCACGAACCTTGAATTGTGGTGTATGGCCTGAGCTATGGGAAAATTTTTAGCCTGACTTTTGATATTCGACCTTAATTGGTGAGATTATTGCTGACTCATGGTTTTTATCTTTTTCTTTTATTTACTTATTTCTACATTTCACACATGATTTTTGATATTTGGTCTTTTCATATTGTTGTCATGTATATTCACACGTATATATAGACACATACTTTGTCAAGTGTTAGGGTCATACTTGTCATATTGCTTACATAAATTTTCAGATTAGAGGGTTTGAATCGACAAATTGAAGGAGATTTTGAAGTATTAGATTAATATGGGTCTTGTCGTCAAGTTTGCAAACTATTGAGCTTTGCTATTGTGGGATTGTATTTTGCTACATGTCTATATTTTTGGGCCAGTGGCCCCATTTTGCAGGCTCATTGTATTTAAGATGATGATGTGATTAGATTGCTATTGGTAGACGATTTCCCTTATATAATTGATGAGTTTAGAGTAGGTGCATCTATCATAGGCCGAATGAGGAGTCTTTAGCCAATTTTGAGATGCTTTTATCATTATATTGATGTTAACTGTGGAAATTAGCTATTTTGGTTTGTAAGGTCCGATCTGGTTTTGGTTTCGGTTTTTGGTTTAGTTAACTATTTAATGTCATAATGTGGTTAATATGGTTAAATTAACTATTTGACACCATAATGTTTATATTTGGTACCAGGGTTGACAAATACCGTGTAAAACTTCTGTTTCAATAGCACTGGTAAGGAGCAGGTTTATGTTATAGTTACAAATGGCTGTAATTCTTGCAAATATCTGTCTCTTTGAATGCTTGAAAAACTGTAATAGCTGTTATTAGTTTCTGCACCTGAGTTTTGTCATGATGTTAAATATATTTTCATCATTATTTCATAGCTCTGTCACCTAGCAGCGATCTCAATCATATTGTGTTTTTTTGGCTCAAATGCCTCGGCAGCTGTGTATGCAAACTGGCCACTATATGGTTTTAGTTGATTCAGTACCATTTGGTCCATGAAATTGTTTTAACTTCCCCCTGTTCTTGCAGCTTTCTAGCTAAATACTCCAATATGGGTAAGGGGAAGGTTCTCATTAATATTGTGGTTATTGGACATGTTGACTCTGTCAAGTCGACTACCACTGGGCATTTGATTTACAAGCGTGGAGATTTTGACAAGCATGTATTGAGAGATTTGAAAAGGAAGCTGCTGAGATGAACAAGAGGTCATTCAAGTATGCTTGGGTTTTGGACAAGCTCAAGGATGAGTTTGATCTTGGAATTACCTATGATATTGCCCTCTGGAAATTTGAGACCAACAAGTGCTTCTGCGCTGTCATTGATCCTCCTGGACACGTGACTTCAGTAAGAACATGATTATTGGTACATTACCGGCCAATTGTGCCATCCTAATTATTGAGTCCACCACTGGTGGCTTTGAAGCTGGAATCTCCCAGGATGGTTAGACCGGTGAGCATGCTTTACTGGCCTTCACACTTGGTGTCAAGCATATGATTTGGCACTGTAACAAGGTTGATTTAGTTGTCATTTTATTGTCAGTTTTGCTATATATTGTATGGCATGAGTTTGTTTCAGGACTTACTGTTCTACCTTCTTTTGTCCTGTGTTTAGATGGATGCCACAACCCCCATGTACTAGTTATGATGAAATTGTGAAAGAGGTCTCATCCTACCGAAGAAGGTCAGTTACAACGTAGAGAGGATTCCCTTTGTTCCCATTTCTGGTTTGAAGGTGACAACATGATTGAAAGGTCCACAAACCTTGACTGGTATTGGGGTCTGACCCTCCTCCAAACCTCTGATATGATCCGGGATCCAAAGAGGCTCTCCAATGAGCATTTGCACCTTTCACTTCAAGAAGTGTACAAGATTGGTGTTCTGGATGGAAGAGTGGAGACTATGGATGAAAATATCGATGTTGATGTTGATATCGGCTGTGGCGATATTGGTATTAGAGAATACTATTGGTATCGGATAAATCTGAAGAAAAAAATTTTGAAAATCATAAGCTGTTAAATATCGGCCTATATATCAGGTGATATATTATTGATATTTAAATATATCATGATATTGTTGCAGTATCTAATAATATTGGTATCGGGGGCCCTGATACCGAAATATATCGGCCAATATTTGTATCATTGTGGAAACAGGTTTCCTGAAGCCTGGTGTGGTTGTCACATTGGTCCATCTGGGTTGACAACTGAAGTCAAATTAGATGAGATGCACCTTGAAGCTTTCCAGGAAGCTCTTCCTGATGATAACGTCTGCTTCAATGTGAATACTGTTGCTTTCATGGATCTGAAGCGTGGTTTTGTTGACTCAAACTCCAAGAATGACCCAGCCAAGGAAGCTGTTACCTTCACCTCTCAGGTCATCATCATGAATCACTCTGGCCAAGTCGGGAATGGCTCTTCCCTAGTGCTTGATTGCCGCACTTCCAGCATTGCAGTAATGTTTGCTGAGCTTATGACCAAGATCGACAGGCAATCTGTAAGAAGCTTCAGAAAGAGCCTAAGGTCCTGAATAATGGTGATGCTGGCTTTGTTGAGATGAATCCCACAAAGCCTATGGTCGTCAAGACATTCCCTGAGTACTGACCGCTTGGTCATTTTTGCAATGAGGGACGTGCCAGACTCTTGCTGTTGGCATGATTAAGGGTGTTGAGAAGGAACCCAGTGGTTGCTAGGGTCATCAAATCTGAAGTGAAAAGGGTGGAAAACGAAGTTGCAGGGTCGAAGCTTGCCTCAGTAATCAGACTGGGGTTGTCTATTGTCATTGGTTCATCAATTTCATTTTTGTTTTGGTCATTTTGGTAGTTCCGTCATTGATCCCAGATGGTCACATTGCCCCCACATCCTTCATTTGATGGACACAGGTATGTAGCCTGGTGTAGGATTAAGCAGCTAACTCATTGCTGAGTGTGCAAAGGATGATACGAGGGGAAAATATCAGGTGAGCAAGAGAATAAGATCATGATCAGGTTCTTTCATGTCATTCAGTGTATATGGCCCTGTTTTTTGGGTTTTTTGCTCGTCATTATCATGTTTCCTAATTGGTAAATCCAATGTTGTTAAATGTGTGCTTGGGCTTGGAGCTCAAACCCTGACACCTCAATGTACCTAAATGAGGCTCATTTCAATAGGCATATACCCAGGCTCTAATGTGTGCCTTTTTTTGAGTTTCAAGGCATGCATCTTGAGTGCCTTATAGTTTTTTTTAAAGAAAAAATAATTATTTATTTTTAAATTAGTAATTATATTTGATTATTACTTATAATATTAAATTGGTATTAGTAAAATTAGGATTGATGAAAAGTAATTAGTAACCTATTAGAATCATTGATAGGGTAAATGATGAGGATAATGAATTTGCGTTGAGGATGATTTTTTGATACGATGTTTTATAGTTAAAATTATTCGAATAAATGAGGTTATACATTATGCTAAATTTTAAAATAATGTAATAGTTGAGCATTAAGTGCGCTTGGGGCTGCTATATCAGAATTTGTTGTTGATGAATATTCTAACTTTAAGAAATATGTAAAGATTAAGAAATGATTCAAGCTTATAAGTTAAGGAAGAAGAATATATGAACTTTTATTTGATAATAATTGTAGAAATATAAAATAAGAAGAGATGAGAAAATCCATGTTAGGGTTAATTCTATTCACATGTATATGTGGAGTTATCTATATATATCAAAAATACTAATTGACCTTTACAATGGAACATTCTTAAATATATTTTGAAGTATATTTTAAGAGTATATTCTAACAAATATTATAATATTAGCAAATATTTCAACAATGATGATAAATATCAGTTTTTATTGTGAGTATTTTGAGAACAGGATTTTAAATTTTGTTAATAAATTGTATTATTATTGTACATTTGTGAAGAGTTATACTTATTAATTGTCATCTTTAATATTATTAGTTGAATTATGAATTTATGATTATTGTTATAAATATTTTTGGTATTTTTATTTTATTATTAGATCTAATAATTCAAATTTATTGTAAGAATATCCTCTTTCTATATCATTAATGGGCACCTCACTTCCATCATAACCCTATGTTCCCTAGTGTGCCTTGTGTCTTTAAATCAGCACCGAATAAATCTCCCAGCACATGAAGCTCTCTAAAATTAACTCTGTTCTATAATTGCCTCAATTTCAGAGGCACTCTCCATTGCCCTTGTTTCAGACTTATTGTTTTGCTATTGCAGTCCTAGGCAGAGTATCTAGCTTTGACAACTTATCTCTTGCCTTTTGAACTAGAAGCACGAATTTGAACTATGAAAACGACTTCTTACTTTATGTAAGATAAGATTATGTATAATAAATATCATACTAATTTAACTATTTTTCTAATTTCACGTATATTTAGTGTCATATGAACCAGTTGTGCTGGTTATTCTTGCTGACATATGTCTACCCCAATTCAATTCAACTTTAACCAATGAATCTTGTATGGCATGAAATGGGAACCCTATTGCAATCTAATTCAAGCACTAAGAGTAGGTCTGGCATATGTGGGTTGCTTAATTACCTTCTCGGGGTAGGATAAGTGATCCCAAATCCATGTAAAAATGCCGATTAGTTATTTCAGGAAATATTTCAAGAAATAAATATAAATTCAACGGTTCAAATATTTCAATTTCAAAAAAATTCAACTTTCAAATTGATTCTAAAAGGAAAAAACACTTGAGCATCAATCTATGGTATCAGAATCGGGATGTAAAGGCTAACTCATGCTAAGACGCACCCTGGCTATTAGAAGGTCTGGGGTGCTGCACGAATAGATGATATTCAATGACCATAGTTCTTATACTAGACAATGCTTTGCAGGTTCTAACCACCATCGGTTGCATGGAAGCTCACCTTCTCATGGTGGTTCAGGAGGTGGAATTTGCCGCCGTACTAGGCCTTCAAAGTCGCCTCCTAGCAGTGGATACCACCACTCCCACCCTTCAACTCCTTCCATGCCGCTGGATATTTGAGTCCAACTGTGACTTCAATTACTCCATCCATGCTATACTCTCTTATCGTCGATCCAAACACTCAACCTTTCACATGCGTGTAAGTATCTTTTCATGGCTTTTAAATCTATATTAAAAGACATTCATTATTTTCAATTCCTTGATAATATCCTATAATAATTTGAATAATATTAGATGATATTTTTTTGAGATTTTTAAATAATTTGATATGGTATAGGAGTTATTCATTTTCACTAACCGATTAATATAAAAATAAATTAATTAATTATATTCCATTTTGTATAAATTAATTATATATCATATCAATATCATGGATGTTTATTTACAGATTTGCATGTATTAATAAGCAAACTGTAATTAATTGAACTATAGATTCATTTAGTCCTTTGCTTCTTTCCCTCATTTTACCCATAATAGAAAGGGTAATCACCTTTTAACAATTGGTCAATAAAGACTAAAGATGAGCTAAAGGGAAACATCTGAAGTATCTTTTTGACACTTTCAAAATACTTTTAAATATGATATTTATTTATAGATATATTGTTAATAAAGCCAGATGAATAAGATATTTTATATAAATTATTATGTATATCTCGCAACTGGATGTTTATATATGAATTGTGGCCATTGGAGGAGACATCTGGGAATGATATGAGGGCTGTTGGGGGTGGTGGGGGACAGTGGGAGGAGTGTTTGGGGGTGGTGGCCAGACTTCCAGGCCTGCAACAGGCCAACAGCGTCGAGCAAGCACTGTCAAACACTAGGACCGATGGCTTCAGCGCCCTCTACCATGAAGGGACGGCCTCCCTTCTGAACTCCATGGCAGACTCCAAGTTCCCCTGTAAGGCCAAACAAGTCAGAGACTACTGTTGGGAATTCCGAATTGGATTCACATAACCAGCGTAGCAAAACAAATAAGAACCCTCCCGTCAGTCGTCAGCCATCAAAATTGTGGGTACAAGAAATACAATAATGTATAATAATTTTTAACACGAAAAATCATTTTCAATTAAAGAAAAAATCATGGGACAAATTTTAAAAAATTTTTACTATATAAAATTTGGTTATACAAACCTTCAAACAAGACTAGCAATTGACTTGAGACAGAACAAAAAACTCTAAAGTAAGAGTAAAAAAATATTCTTCTCTTTTTTTCTCTCCTTTTCTTCTCTTATTCTTCTCTCATTGGCGGCGCTCTCTACTCTCTAATTTTATAAAGTGATTGGCGAAAGTCTCACTTTTCACACCAACCATAAAGTGCTTCGTGCACTTTATAACGACGTCTGACCCAAAGTGCATTTTCCGTTCTCCTAGAATACAATTCCCGCACTTTTACAACCCTAAAACACATTTTCTGCACTTTTATAATATGAGACCATTGGGATTGGTAGCCGGTCATCCTTCAATATAAGCAATTTGGTCGCCCTTTTGACCCTGCAATCCGGTTGGCTTTCTGAATCAGTAGTCTGGTCGACTCTCAAATTAGATAGTCTAGTCGGTCTTTAACTTCTCCGTCCAATCTTCTTTCGGACTTGGCTCTGCCTGGTTGCCCCTCGACCTCGACTTCGATTTGGTTGCCCCTTGGCTTGGGCTCCGATTTGGTTACCCCTTGGACTCAACTCCAATTTGCCCTCTGGTCTCTACAACTAGTCCATACTCCGACCTCTGTATCCCGTCCACCCTCCAATTTTTATAACTAGTCTGCACTCCGGTCTGTGTAACCTTGTTACCCTCTGGCTGCTTCGTAGTATGTGCAAAGTGTGCACGAATACTCCGATTCTCACACACACTTTGTGTAACTTTTTGATAATCTTTTGTTTGTTGAGACACTCATAATAGAGTAACCAAAATCCAACGGTTCCTATGTAGCAGCACTCCCCTCATGCAAGGAGGCTGCAGCCTATTCAAGCTCGCTAGCGAGAACCTGCTCCACCACCCCAACCCTAGACTGATCAGCAGCCATCACCTGCTCCACCACGGCCGACAGTAATGGCGGTAAGTAAGGAGGCGCCATGAATGAGGAGCAGAAAAGCCATCCTGCAAGAAAACACGAAGAAAATGCAGAAATCTACGAAACACGCAAAGTATCAGAGAGTTAATTGTAGCTGAAGGAAGACTGCAGTCCGGTTAATACAGAAGCCACCACCCCGTATTCAAGTCTCCGTCCATTTGGAACGACGACTGGGCGTTGGTCTCCGGTTACTCTGGGTGGTTCCCGAGCCACATTTTGCAAAGGAACTTGGTTTTCTTGTAAGTTGCAGAGTTTGTGATTTAATAATTACCAATTGATTAAAATAATTAAATTTTATAACTCCGTACAATTCTATTATAAATTATTAATGAAGTTATTTTTTAAATTAATTTTATTTTTGATAGAAAGAATAATTGTGTGCATAGAGAGACTGTTTTCTAGATGATGGGAATGGGGTTTTCCATTTCTATTTTAAACTAAGGGAAATTTTCATTATTTTTCTCATTTTTTTGGTCTTACCTTTTCCTAATTTAAAACTCATGCCTTCCAAAAAATATCAACAATTTTACATTCAATTTTCTGTAACTCTTGAAAGGATTGATAAACAAGGATAAGTGAAAAGAAACCTGTTGGGTTCCGATACCCAGGGCCCATAAAGCATGGCCCAAAAGGATAGGCACAAGGCCTAAGATGCCAAGAAGGCTAAACTGCCCGAGACCCTATTTCAGCATAAAAAGCCCGAGGACATTAGACGCTCCTTTGGGCATGACTTAACCCGAGAGGTCAGCATTTGACATAGAAACTCGAGGACTTTCCACAAGGAATTATGGATCCTTCAATGATCAAGAAGGCCAGCTGACATCCGAGAGCTTTCCCCCTTTATGAGTCCGCGGACAAAATACTTAAAGACAAGGACAATTTCATAAACGACCAAGCATACCAACTCAGATGATTCACTATTATCAAGAAGCACGCGCTATCATGAAAGATCCAACGGCTCCTGACATGCTGGATACGCAAAGCTAGCGTCTCTAACACGCCGTATCCGCAGAGCAGCTTCCTTGACACGTCGTATCTGCAGAGCTAGTGACAGGCGTCCCTGACACGCCAGTGCCACGTGTCCCCTTACCAACGGTATAATTTTTCCCTATAAATACCCCATCTAGGCACCAAAAAAAGGATTCCACCAACTATTATTTGGAGCACGTATTGTGAACAACTCTCAAAAGCAAAGAGAAAAAGAGCAAAGAGAAAGAGCAATACTCCCCACTTTGTAATCCTCTGTTGTAGCAAATCGCTCCGCAAGTGCCCCGTTGTACTCTTTTTTTTGTAATAGTGGAATCTCTCGGACTGTCCGTCCGCCATCGTGGTTTTTGCCCCTTCTTGCATAACGGGGGTCTTCCACGTAAAGTTCGTGTGCTCTCTACGTCCTCATCTGCCTTTTTCCTTTCTTATTCAGGATCTATTTTGTATTGCACGTTTTCATCCGTCTTGGAAAGCATAACGCCGCTCCGACGCTAATCGATAGACGGTTGGAACACGCGAACGTAACATTGGCACCGTCTGTGGGAACCTGTGACAAAAAGTCCATTGCTTCCTACCACCGCAAAACAACTAGCACGTCAAAATGGTAAACAAACGGGCCCAAACCAATGCGTCAGCTCAAGACATGGCACCCTTCAGCAGGTGCCTCCCAGCAAGCAGCACGATGAATGGCCGTTCGAGTTCTTGCGTACGGACACTGGTTGAGAAAGTGGATGGTCTCTCAAGAGTAGTCCAAACTCTCTGCACAAAACTGGACGAGCAGTCCAAGGGAGGGCGTCCTAAAACCTCCCGGGCAGCAGCACCCCAGAAGAAGGGGAGAACAAAGAAGCGTCGCAAAGAGCAAGCTTGCCAGAACGATACCCCTGGGACACAGGTTGCTTTGAGCAATGAGGCCCCACAGCAACCTGAAGGTCGCTTGGCCCCCCAGATTCGAGGACGCGGCCCAGAAGGGCTAAGTCCTCGTCACTCTTGCTGCAACAGGGAGGAGCAGGAAGTTGCGCAACCTTCTTACGAACTGAGGGATTACCTCAACAAAAAGAAGGTCATGACCCAATCCCCGACGAGGAGAGAGCTCAAAAGGATCTGGAAGATGGTATTCAGAGCCAAGACCAGCGAAGCAGGGAAGCCAAAAGGCGGAGAGGACCCTGACCCGAGGACGGGAGAAGGAAAAAGAAAGGCTAGCAACCAGCTGAAGTCCAAGGACCGTCCAGGCGATATAAGCCCGAACGGGTTGTCCTTGGAGGAAACAAGCCATCGGACCCGATTGCCTTGAATGAGTCGCTCACCGACATCCTGAGGCAGATCCGAGACGAGGACTTCTTAAGGTGGCCCAAGGCATTGAAGAACCCAGATGGAGGTGACCAAAGGAAGTACTGTCATTACCACTGCTGCCATGGCCATGACACCGAAGATTGTAGGACACTGCGGGAAGAGATTGAAAGTCTGGCAATGAAAGGTCATATTGGCCGTTTCCTGCTAAGACCCGGGCAGGTTCCCGGAACAGCAGGACGTGCGGGTCGAGTCGTTCGAGGGCAAGGTCATCATAAGCACAGAACGCGCACGACCAGCGTTGGGGGCTACACGTGAAGGCTTCGTGAAGGCCAGCGCAGATCAGAGTTGTCAAATGGCCACGACCTCATAAGGCAACATCCTGAAAAGAGCTGGGCCAAGCGAGGAGGACACCAGGACTCGAACATGCATCATTCAGGACTCAAAGCACTAGTTTCACGTGAAGGATTAAGCTAGCTTTAGAGGCCACCAGATGTAACACGTTTACAGGAATAAAAAGGGTCCCTTCAATGTGTCTATTATTGTGCATTCTCATGTCGCCTCATTTAAAAACTCGGTTTCATCCGAGCGGCTCCAGAGGTCATATTCTAAAAACTCGGTTCCGTCCGAGCGGCCCCAGAGGTCGCATTCTAAAAACTCGGCCCCAGAGGTCGTATTCTTAAAACTCGGTTTCGTCCGAGCGGCCCCAGAGGTCGTATTCTAAAAACTCGGCACTGTCCGAGCGGCCCTAGAGGTCGTGTTCTAAAAACTTCATGTAGTGGCAGGCAAACCGAGAGGTTGAAAGGCAAGAGAATCCTCAAAGGTTCACGCGTTATGCTAAGGACAAGTTACTTAGTAGCGCATTATAAAAAGAGAAAACACTTGTATAAACCAAGCAAAAAGTCTAAAGCTCTGAAAGCTCCGACTTAGAAAGTATAAGTTTGATTCATAAACAAGGTTCGTGTACAGTGTCGTAAATAAAAAAGAAGACAATGTGTTACGTTTCCCCTACAAGAGCCCCTGTTGGCTCCCTTGTCCCTGAACCTCTTGGGCTTCAGAGGGCCCCGCCTAATCCATCAGACCTGGCTGCTCGGGTGAATGAGGTTTGCCTTGAGGCCTTGCCCGAGAGGACTCGGGAAAAGGCCTCTCAGCAACGCCGTACAAGTCTTCTGCACATAAGGCACTGGTGTTTTTGGGATCAAGAACAGCTGCGGAAACCACAGACAAATCAATCGCAACACTCGGCAGCACATATGAATTTCCTCCCAGTATTTGCTGTCCAGTAATGGGGCAATGTCCACGGTCTGCACAGACGTTCTCAACCTCTCCTCCAGACAAATGACCGTGTCCCGGAGAAACCCTTGCTGAAGCCGCTGAAGCTTGACGGTATCCTCCAAGGAGGTAACTTTCCTTCGCCTCGGCCCGGCACAGCCGCACGTTGTTGGGCGGCTTCTCCAAATACGACCCTCAGGGCCTCCATCTGTGAGAAGCCCTGGGCGACACCTCCAATCAGCCGATCAAGGTTTTCGGCCAAGCCCCGAAGCTGCGATAAAGAATGGAAGCGTTAAAGTCTGAAATGAAACGGGAGATCAAGGAACTCAAAAGAGAAAGTAAGGTACCTCATAAACGATAAGGTCGCCGCTAATAGTAACCTATCCAGTGATCTCTGACGCCGGAGGCTCTATGACGGGCGCCACAGAAATCTCAACCCTAGTCTCAAACGATATGGCGCCGCCATCAAAAGTAAAGGGCAAAGGCTCTACAGCTGTAAAAGGTACTTAGGATCCTGCCCTAATATCGCCAGGGTCTCGGACATACTCAATGCCCTCGTCATGATGCTCCTCCCGGACATCAGCGGGGCGCCCTGACGGACGTTCAGCTTGGACTGCATCAGGATGCTTAGAAAGCTCCCAGGGAGTCGGGCCGATAGCGCCTGCCTCCTCGGTCTCTGCTACCTCTCGGAGTGGCTCAGCTGTTGCTCCTCCTTTAGCTTCCTTTATGGAGTCCCCACCACCTATGTCCTCAGAAGGATGGTCAATCCTATCCGAGACTTCACTGGCAAGATCAGCGGGAACGTCAGAAATTGGCTCATCATCGGGAGACGGGGCGTCCGAGAGCTCCACAATCTGCACGATCGTCCCAGACGGCCCGTCGAGAGGAGCAGTCGAGGAGGCAGAAGCGGGACCTTCAACCCCCGAGGACTCTGGTAAAGGACCAGTCCTCGACCTATTAAAAAGGGGGGCAATCACAGCATCATCATCATAATCATCATCGTCATCCTCGTCATCGGATGAGGGGTATTCAACGATTGTCGCCGGACGTTTGGAGCTCTCGACTAGACGACTCTTCTCCGAGCGCTCTACTGGCCCCCCAATCCTCAGAGACTTTCCTTTCCTCAGTCTTTTCTTCTTAGACTTCTCAGAAGGTGTCACGGTGGAGGTCTCGGATTGTGGCCCCCACTTCACCTTTGCAAAGTTCTCGGATGATAGTCAGATATTGCGCTTATTTTCGTGAAAGCCCCCGAGGTTGGCCATCACTAGGTCCGAGAACTCCTTCACTGCATCCCTCTCGTCCATTGAGAGATTCGAGCAGTACTGACTGGCCACATTTTTCCAATGAATGGGAATGGCCCAATTCTCCCAGATGCCTAAGAAAAAGAATTTGTCCTTCCACCTTTTGATGGAATCCGAGTTCCCCCCACACATCACAGGGAAATCTGGACGAGGGGTCATCGTTATCCAGTCAAGGTTATGCGTAAAACGAAACATAACCTTGACCATGGGAGCATCCAAAAGTTTGTCATGACAGCGAGCAAAAACGCAGAAGGAAACCAGGTACCTGATCGCGTTGGGCTGCAGTCTCGTGAGGGAAACGCCAAGGGCCATCATAATGTGGTAGAACTCCTCCGGAATAGGAAAATGAAGCCCACCTTTGAGGTGGACCTCATACACAGCGATGAAACCATCCGGCAGACTACACGCCCTATCACCGGGCTCTGGTACCACCATGGCCATGGAGTTTGGGATACCTTATTGCTCGCGGATATCCTCAAGCCTCCCAAGCGACATTGAGGAGACAATCTCTTTTACTCCTGGAGCCATGGAAAGCAGAAGAAGAAGAAGTAAAAGGAAGTCGAAGAATAAAAAGTTTAAAAGACTTGGAGAAAACGCTCAGCAAAGGAAGACGAAGGCAAACGCAAAAATGAGAATCTGAAATGAGAAGGGCTAACTTATCGTTTTGAAATTCAAAAGGGCGTACCATTATTACCCTTCGCCAAGTGTTACTTGGCCGTTCGCTGCAAGGAAATCATGACTTTGGCTTCCCGAGGCGTGTGTCAGCCCGTCAATCAAGCATTAAATGCTCTGCAGAGGCCCAAACGGCAGCGCTGGAGAGGTCTCGGACTCAAGCGAAGCACTGGGACACTTCTTCACCAAACCTTGCGCCAAGTTTCCTCCGAGGATACACGTGGTCTCGGAGTAGCGCCAGGAAAAGCCTAAACCCAAAAGTGGATAGCCATGTTTTTACTTCCTCAGGAACGTTTTCTAAGGCCATAGCACGCACACGGACAAACTGTCAATGGAAAAGGCAGCCTCCCGAGAGGAGCGGTGGCGTCATGCCAAACGGATGAGGATCTCGAACCCTTTGGCATGGGGGACTAGTGTTGGATTCCAATACCAAGGGCCCATAAAGCACGGCCCAAAAAGACAGGCACAAGGCCCAAGAGGCCAAGAAAGCTAAACTGCCCGAGACCCTATTTTAGCATAAAAAGCCCGAGGACATCAAACGCTCCTTTGGGCCTGAATTAACTCGAGAGATCAGCATTTGACATAGAAACTCGAGGACTTTCCACAAGGAATTATGGATCCTTCAGTGATCAAGAAGGGCAGCTGACGTCCAAGAGCTTTCCCCCTTTATGAGTCCACGGACAAGATACGCAGCTTAAGGATGAGGACTATTTCGTAAACGGTCAAGCATGCCAGCTCAGATGATTTACTATTATCAAGAAGCACGCGCTATCATGAAAGATCCAACGGCTCCTGACACGTCGGATACGCAAAGCTGGCGTCCCTGACACGCCGTATCCGTAAAGCAGGCGTCCCTGTCACGCCGTATCTGCAGAGTTGGTGACAGGCATCCCTGACACGCCGCACTAGCAAGGCTGGTGGCAGGCGTCCTTGACATGCCAGTGCCACGTGTCCCCTTGTCAACGGTATAATTTTCCCCTATAAATACCCCATCCAGGCACCAAGAAAAGGATTCCACCAACTGTTATTTGGAGCACGTATTGTGAACAACTCTCAAAAGCAAAGAGAAAAAGAGCAAAGAGAAAGAGCAAGACTCCCCACTTTGTAATCCTCTATTGTAGCAAATCGCTCCGCAAGCGCCCCGTTGTACTCTTTTTTTGTAATAGTGGAATCTCTCGGACTGCCCGTCTGCCATCGTGGTTTTTGCCCGTTCTTATAACGGGGGTTTTCCACGTAAAGTTTGTGTGCTCCCTACGTCCTCGTCTGCATTTTTCCTTTCTTATTCACGATCTATTTTGTATTGCACGTTTTCGTTCGTCTTGGAAAGCATAACGTCGCTCGGACGCTAATCGATAGACGGCTGGAACACGCGGACGCAACAAAACCAATTCCATTTTCTTCGAGGCAAAAAATTTAGAATAAATTTAGATATGTTATAGTATTTAATTTTGTACTTTATACTATAAAATAATGTAATAATTCAAAAATTCATAGAAAGATTGCCCTTGATAAAGTTTTACATGTGATATATGAGTTATGAAATTAACTTTTTAATTAATAAGATCACGTATAATAGGTTAAAATTAATCCACCCAGTTCCCAAATCTTATATCGTGAGAGATTTATGCATTGGGGATGCCTTATATTTTTATAGTAGTATTGTTAGAGAAATATTTAAAAGTTATTCTTTAAAAATCGTCTAAATATTCTTAGATGACTTGATATTTTATCAAATTTTCAACACCAATATAGCCTAGAACCCATGAGGCATCTAAGGAGTTAGGTTGTTTTGATAATTAAATATCATCCCTTTGATATTTAATTAAATTCAAAGGAGGTAGTTTGTTTCCTCTTTTGTTTTTATAATTAAATTCATTAGACTCGGAAATTAATAAATAATTAAGTCCAATTACTTTTTTTGAATATTTTAATATTTGATAAGGTTTTCAAAAGTTGGAAATTAGATAATAAGGAAAAAAATCTAAAATAATTTTTAAAAAAATTAAAAATTAATTTTGATACTTTTTTATTTGAAAGGTAGAGATTTAATATGTATTAAATACATTTCCTTTGAAAATGAAATCATTAGCAAAATGAAATCATTTTCTTCCTCACTGATTTCTTGTCGTTGTAGACAGATGCCTATCGAATTTTATTTTATTTTTTGGGCCGGATATCTAAAAATAAAGTTGGGAAGAAGTCTTACTGCGATTCCTTTCGCACCAAAGATCAAACTTTTAATATGCCTAGCCTCTATTTATATACTAGTCAACCTTCATTGTTGCAAGAAATCTGTATCACCGCTGAACGGCCATGGACAACGACAGAGATAACGTTTCTTCTGAAGACAGAGTCATATTCAGTTTGGCATAAATGAAGAGCTGCTTGAAGAGACGAACTTTGATCATCCAGTTGACCTCATTAGAGCGGACGAAGTCCGTGTAAACTTGGAGGAAAACCAGCTTATCGGTTCAACACCAGAAGATTTGTTCCACATCCAATCACCCAACACTCGTTCGATAATCGACCCTTTATCTGGCAGCGTTGGCCAGGGCAGCGGAGATCAAGGAGAAGATATTACTGCAGAAGATTCTTCCGCCACCACCAACTCTGCCACCACAGCTGCAGGATCGTGTTAGAATTAAATACTCGTTTAAATCGCGAGGAAATATATAGTAGATGATAGCAAGCACACAATAAGTATGAAAATAATAAATGATAATTTTACGTTGAAAACTCCCTATGAAATAAGGGAGAAAAAATCATGGGACAGAGATCCAAATTTTCTTATTAACGATTGATCGGTTCTACAAAACCCCAAATCACAAGAATTAATATCAACTAGTTTTGCAAACCCATCTGAGAAATATAAAGAACAAGAGAAGAGATAAAACCCGATAGATGTTCTTCTCAGCAGCAAGAACCTCGTACGTGTGATTACCGAAGACTAGAACTTGATTGAAAATCCAAATGGAGGCTCAAATCTTCCTCTTCTTCTTCTTCTTCTCTCTCTTTTCTCTCTTTTTCCTTCTCTGGAACGACGCTCAAATTGATTCAATTCACCTAAAAACGCAAAGTGCGCGTTTTATATAATTGGCGCGCGCTCGAGCGCGCGGTGGGCGCAGGCCCATGCTCGAGCGCCTATCGAGCGCACAGCGAGCGGGGAGCATACTGGAATTTCCGCTCAAGCGCCATTTGGGCGCACAGCGAGCGGGGAACATACTGAAATTTTCGCTTGAGCGCCATTCGAGCGCACAGCTAGCGGAGGCACACTGAAATCTTCAGCTCGAGCGCCCAGCAAGCGCAATTCGATCTTTCTTCATGCGATGAGGATATTTACATCAATCCGCTACATCAAGTGGGTATGGACCTACACGGGAGTGACCCATAACCCAACAGATCGAAGAAGGCGACAGCCGATCGATTGAGAGTTTTGATGTATGAGCGGCGGAGGAAAGGGTCTAATGAAAGAGAAGCTTTATGCTTTGCGTACTTTGGTTCCTAACATAACTACGGTGTGAAATCCTTTTCCTCTTTGCCTTACTACTTTCTTGATTGTTTTCTTATACAAGTAAAAGAATAGTTTAGTACACAAAATTCTTGCCATGCGTGGGTTTAAGGAGGGTTCATACTACTATCGAGTCTTTTGCATATAATGTTATCTTATATTATGTAAAAAAAAAAAAGAAAAGAAAACGTTGAACTTATAAATGTCATATCGTATAAAGAAAAATCTACTGCTTTTTACATGGCTAATCGGAGCTTTTCCTTTCACTTTGGTTGGCCGGGGTGATGAAATATGGTTGTGGGTGCTGAAAGTTTCTAACAATGTCTCCGAGGAGCTTTTGATGTGCAGATGGATGATGCCTCCATTGTTGGGGATGCAGTTCTCTACGCGCAAGATCGACGAGCCCGAGCTAAGAGGCTAAAAGCAGAAATCGCAGGCCTCAATCATCTCTCGATGCATCCGACAACAGAAACCAAGCCTCCATTCATAAAAACTCGATTGAAGCTGCTCACAGCATTGTCTGTCCAGTGCGTGGAATGATCATGCAGGTTCAATTTTCTACCACAGCAGAAAGAAAGAGTTCACGCACTAGCTGTTGGAAATCTTTCCCGTGAAGAAGTTCCGGTCAACGAGACATTGACCGATTTAAATGAAAAGCGCGGCGACAAAGTCGATTATCTTCTCATTAAAGGCAACACGACAACGTTATTATGCCGCGAAAGGAGTAGATTGACCTATCACTTGTTTAGGTACCTCGAAACTTCGTAGGAAGTAGGTTGACTCTATTATACATTTAGCCACCGCTACTAACGTACATGCTTCTTGAAACCGTGAACCAACCATGAAGGATCTCTTTCCGGTTTGCCAAGACCTTTTGTATATTCTTATATATGTGATACATGGGCGTTGTGTGTGTACATTGTGAACTATTGGCGAGAAGAGAATAGAGCACATGCTAGGGTGTGAGGGTAAGAAAAAATAGATGAGAGAAAAAAGCTTATACATATATGTGTATTTTTTGCGCTTCTTGTTTTTATAATCTCTATCTCATACATAATTGTAATTTTTACTATTTAACGTCCTACGATTTTTCCTTAATTCATAAGGATTTTTCGAGGGTGTGTGAGATTATTCTTCCATTCCTTTCTTCGATCTCTTTGTGCTTGTAACGATAGGCCACCCCATTTCTGGCCAACACTAGCTAGCTTCTTCACCATGCATTTTGCATTAAGGATTTTTTTTTTTTTTTTAAGGATCAATGTATAAGTGATTTTATAAAATCTATTATTAAAGAAATTAACAATTCCATAGTTTTACTATTTTCTTAAGAAAGCAAATTCAAAAACTATGTGATTGTTTTATATATATTTATATATATACAGAAAGATAGTAAAAAATAAACTAATTAAAGAGAGATAAATCGATCATAATAATTAATAAATAAATTTAGAAATCTCAAAAATTTTAGTGGGTTGAGATTTGAATGCAGGTATGTTGTGATTCTCTTACCTGGCTGATACATATTTAATATTTTATTAAAATAATTAAATATTATAATCTAATATAATTTTATCATATATTATTAAAAAATATTTTTTAATAAAAAAATATCATTTATATAATTAAAAATTATTTCTTTTATTGTCATATAAATGACAGAATTATCATTGCATATTGTGGATAAAAATGATGATTTTTTAGATTAACATCATGCTGTTTTCAAATTTGAATAAGGCTAATTTTTTTAACTTCCCAATTATTTTGATTTTAAGCAGTCACGTTGCATAAAAGCCGAATTTATATTTTTTTTGCATAATATCATAAAACTTTAATTGAGAAAGAAAAATAATTATGAATAAAAAAAATCAATTCTAATTTTTTTTAAAATATAAAATATAAATTTAGATCTATGGTTAATATTTAATTTTATATTATTAAATTATAAAATAATATAATGATTTAATAATCTATAAACAATCTAAATATTATAAAGTTTTACATTCAATTTTTGAAATTGCAGATGGAGGTGTTTCAAGTAGAGGAAAGAGAGTTCTTCATAAGAGTGGTGAGCAACAAGGTGCAAGGAGTGGCAGTCCCACTGTACGGAGTATTTCAGTCCCCGGCCTTACGCTGCATTGCCTCAGCCGTCTGAATTAAATTTAATGGTTGAATAGTTTTTTTAATTTAAAAAAAGTCTATACGATCTTCAATTGTTAAAATTGATCTAAATAACCAAGACCGTGTGGTATGGGCCCTCTACGGCATCAATTGAGTCACTCAACAATTTTGTGGTTAGGAGTTCTGATACGAGATATTTAATTAATTCCGTTTATCATCTTGGGTGCACGTGGGGAGCAGCTGAGTAATTATTGCATATAGTCTATCATTAGCTTTTTGTTTAATTTCTATTACATTTGTTTAATTGGACAGGCTGCCCCCATTTCGTTTATCCGTTACCCCATTCCCGTTTTTCCATATATACTGGTAACATGGGTATAATGAACAAAAGGAGAATATTACTCACTAATCTCTCTCCTCCCTCGTCTTCTCTGTGCTTTTCTCTCCCCTTTGGTCAATTTCCCTTCCCCTTCCTTTCTCTTCTCCACGTATCTGTTCGCCCCTTCTCTCACTCTCTCGGCGCTTCACCGCCTCGTGCCTTCATTATCTCGGCCGTACTATAGCAGGGGACCGCAGTCTCATTGTAACTCCCTCAAAGGATCAATGTCTTACTGTAGTAAGGACTTGTTGCGGCACGCATCATAGGTGTTTTCATAGGAGGAACTCGTCAGTTCCTTCTCTTTTGCCGATTTTTCTTCGGTCGAACTTTCCTTCCTCAACAATCTCCTCACTTTGTCGTCGATCTCCAACGTGCTGCTATGGAGTACATATCAAGTTCTCAATTAACTGTAGCTTCTCACAGATTTATATTCACTTCAACCCTCATTGTGAGTCTTTTTTTTTTTTTTTCCTCTCCTTTTTAAGCTTGTTGTTTTGCTAGTTAATAAGTCACTCCATTAGAAACAGTCTATCTAAATTTTATCATATAAAATAAATTTCTATTGAGATCAACAATCAAATTTTTTACCTGAATTTGTGAGAAAGCGAGATGATACATATAATTATAACTGATAAATTATATAATAAAATAAATACTAATTTTACATAAAAATCATTTTTAATTAAGTGATAAACTATAAAAGAAACATGTTACTATCATAAAAGTCCTATTGTAATATATTTTTCATAATTGCTTTTAAATTTACTATAAATCTTAGTCAAATCAAGTAATGAATAATAATAGAGTAAATAAAAGAAAATTATCGATAAAAACACTCAAAACAATAATTAAAATAATATATTTAAAATAATAAAGATCGAAATGTAATTAAATGCCAAAGAAAGGGCAAAATCTCATTCTCCTCTTCTTCCATTTTTTCTCCATTTGATGCTCACGGCATTTTAAATAATAGTTTACACTCAAAATTGCTTTCTTGATAGAAACACAATTTAGAATCTTACATGATTTTCCTGAAGGCAAAATTAAGGTAAGTTGAGTTATGGTGATTAACAGGTTGAAGAAGATGGGCAAGGAGGCATCAACCACTCTAACTTGAAGATGTGGATCGCAAGGGCACTTTTGAACCATGGATTTGAATTCCAAATGGCTTGATGACCACTCATCTTGGAACCATCATTAAGCCATCAACTTTTGAATATGGTATAAGAGATCTGTTGATTAAATGATTTTGACTTTAAATTTCGAGACCTATATTTTTTTATAATTATTTTTCAATATATGATATAAAATATATCTATATTTAATTCGTGTTTTAATTTTAAAAGGGCAATTGTTTAAGAGAAGCATCTCGGTCTAAAATTATTCTTATATACCTTTATCCGATGGACTAAGTTTTTGAATTTGTTTATTAGAGTTCGGGTCAGATTTTCTCTCCAAACTATTTTATAAAAAAAATTTATCTAAAAAATATGCAAAATTAATTGGACAATATATCAAAAAACACCTATATATATATATATATATTTTTGAATAATATAAGACGATACTCTTTATTTACTTCTTAAATATTTTTAATAATTTGACGTCTTATCTATTCATTATATAAATGGGTCCACACAAAAATATATAGATAAATTAATATCATATCAGTTTAGAGTATCTAAAAGATAGATAAAGGATATGCCTTGAATATTTATCCTTTTTTTCCGGCCCTTGAGTCCTATCGACACATTTATTTATTTATTATTTATTGATTTATTAATATAAATAGATAGATAATATGTCACGTTATTTAAAAATATGTCAAATGTATCATCAAAATATTTTTTATTGTTAATTTTCTATTAAATGTTTATTTTATATTTTTAATAAAAAACATATCTATCTATCCTCCTTTTATTTTCAAAAAAAAATAAAAATAAAATATTTGTTTGAACTTTTTTTTTCAAACTCTTTGACAAAAGATTGTCCTTCAAATCAAATCTCACATATGTGATGTTTATTTAAAAGTTTGCTCAAGTATCAAAATTTTAGCATAATATTTTAATTGAGATATGCTTGAAATTTGATTCGACTAAAAATTTATTATTTTTTATTCTGTCGATATATTGATCTGCTAATAATTAATTATATTCACTATCAAATAGTTATTGTCTAATATGTATATTCTTATAATTATTTTGACCAAGCAGTTAAATATTGCTTGATATCGACTTCTCTGATTTTGTTTTAACCTAACTTTTTCTACATTAACCACCACTTAAGTTCTGTGAAATGTGACTAGAATTTTTCAAAACTCGTTGAAAGTATTATCTTTTAAAAAGTTATAAATCTATTAAGAGATTTTTATATTTCTATTTGGTAATATTTTTGTAAAAATTTTTAAAAATCTCTTACCAATGACCTGTTAAACACATAATATATATGATTTGTATATAGAATTAAAGTGTTATTTATGGCAAAAATCTTAAGTTGATGAAAAAATTTAAAAATTTAAAATTTAGGTGAGGTCATGTGTTGAAGAGTTGTTGGTGATTTATTTGATCTTTACTTGTTATATTATGAGTTAATTTTCTAACAAGTTTACCTTTTACTAATTTAAAAAGCCAATAAAATTTTTCTATTGAGATATTTTGTTCTTAAGATTTTTTTTCATCAATAAAATCCTATACAATTTGTATTTTTGCCAATTTTTAATTATTATATTATAGTTATAATAATATTATAATATTATAACAGTTTATAGGGTAATTATGATCAAATTAAAAGCATGTTTAATGATAAATAAACAAATCCAAAAAGCCTACATAACATAAAAATTATAAAATTACATAACTTAGAGGGACTCAGGGGCGCTGCGACCCCCACGGGAGCCGTCAGATTTTGATCTGATGGCTCCTGTTTTTTTTTAAAAAAAATTATAAAATTAAAAAAAATATATATATATATATATATAATCATTTTATTTTTAAATCAAAAACCAAAAAAATATAAAAACAAAAAAACAAAACCCCATTTTTTTATATATAAATCCATGCTATTGGATTTTTTAATCTAACGACACAGGGAGCGTCGCAGCCCCCTCGTTTATTACTTAGAGGCTAATCATGATCATTAAAAATATCAGCAAATTTAACAATAAATAAACAAACCCAAAAAGCTTAAAAATAACACGAGAGTTAAGAAAATAAATATCAAACACTTAGAAAGACTTACAAAAAGTTATTTAGCAGTCATATATTTTTATCTTGATTATGGCTCGGAGGGCACGGGCTCATGGGTGCTGTAGAAGATGATATCGTAGACGAGAGCCGCGATCCCACCACCGATAAGTGGCCCGACCCAGTAGACCCAGTGGTGGGTCCAAGTCCAGCTGACCAAAGCGGGGCCAAAGGAGACGGCTGGGTTCATGGAGGCTCCATCGAATGCCCCACCGGCTAAGATGTTGGCCGCGACGATGAGACCAATTGCAAGCGGTGCGATGATTCCTAGCTGGCCCTTCTTTGGATCCAGTGCGGTCGCGTACACGGTGTAGACGAGCCCAAACGTCATCACGATCTCCAGCACCAACGCGTTCCACACGCTCACCCCAGACGATATGGAGAATGCCGACGTTGTCTGCATGAAATTATTTCATTGTCAGCTCAAACTAAAGCAATTTTTTTTTTTTGGTATTTTTTTTTGTAAATTTTAAATTTAATAATTATAAAAAATATTTTATTTTTTCGAGAAATATTAATTTTCCATCTATAATTTATTTTTTTATAAAATTTAGAATAACATTAGTAAAAATCAAATTAAAAGAAATACATTTTCTAAGGTATAAATTTTATGTTATATTTACTTAATTATTTTTAAGATAAAAATATGTTTTTCGTTTTAATTTTTATAAATATCTTCAAAAATTTTATATTTATTATAAATATAAGTTTTTTTTTCTAAAAAAAAATAGTGTTATAGATGTAGTTGCATGGTGTAAACTTTATATTATATTTTTAAGTTAGTATTTGCAAGTTTGTAAATATATTTTATTACTTTTTTTTTTTTGGTAAGTAAGTTTAATGAATTAAATGAAATAAAAAATATAAAAACGGTGTTCTAACTCCAAGTATTTTGTCGACTTGGACTTAGAACAACGAGTTAGACATACCCCGAAGCATCATCATAAATAAAATCTTTGGCAGATTAAAGCAAATGAAAAAACTTACCTAGGTGAAAATTAGCAAAAAGACCGGATGCAACCCGGCCCAATAGCAAAGCAATATATTTTATTACTTCAAATTTTTTATTATTATTATTTTAAATTTTATTTGCATGGTGTTTTATAGTTTTTTTTTTTAAGAATACATTAAAAAATGTTGTTTTTATAATAAAAATTATGTTTTTATATTTGTTTTTCAAAAATAAATGAGAAGACGAAGGGAAACGTGAAAATCTCACTAAGCCTCCGGTGGCGACCCTGAGGAGCAAGCACGCAACGGTGGAGCCAAGGCACTGCGCGATCCAGTAAAGGATACCGCGGAGGAGTGTAATGTGGCCGCCGATGAAGGCGCCAAAAGTGACGGCCGGATTGACATGCCCGCCGGAGATATTCGCGGATACAGCCACGCCGATGAACAGGCCAAAGCCGTAGGCCAACGCCGCCTGGATCAGCCCAGCCGGCGTCGTCTTTCCGTTGTCGGTCACATAGTTGAAAGCCATGCCGGATCCTTTTCCGGCGAACACGAAAATCAGCGCGCTAATGAACTCCGCCAGCGCCGCCTTGAGCACCGACGGGTGGTAGGTCTCCTCCACCCGCCCGATCGCGATCTCATGTATCGGCATTGTGGCAAAATTGCTCGCCAAAAACGGCCGGCGATGAAGAGAGAAAGCACTTTCCCGAGTGTCAGCCACTCCCCCGGAGACTCTTATATATTCGCTGCACTGAGCTCAGCAAACCGGCTATAGCCGGTTGAGTTCGTCTGGAAAGTCAATCTACACACTTTTTGACTGTTTGGTTTATGCCTAAAACGGTTTTCCCAAATAAACAATGACTGCGTGTTTCACTCTCTCTATAGAATAATTACTTTACTTTAATTATATTTTTTCCAAATAAAATATTATTTAATTTTGTCAAAATATTCCCCATTTTTTAACATAATAATTTTTTTTAAAAAAGTCAAAAATAGCTAAAAATTAGAAAAATATTATATTACTTTTCACTGAATAAAAAAAACACATATTTTTAAAAATGGGTGCCGGCCAACTTATCTGATGATGATGATAAGAATAATTAATTATGAGTAGAATAATTCTTCTTCTTTTGTATAAATTTAATTAATATAAAAATTTTCATAAATTATATTAAAATTTTATATCATGAACATAACAAATATTTTATCCTCCTATTGTCCATTTCAACAACACAGCAACCCCATTATGTCAAGCATGAACTAAACCAATTATGATTGCAGGCAAAGCAATTTCTATTTTATTTGTTTTATAATTATGATAACCCATAAAATTTGTAAAGTTAATTTTTAACTCCAAAATATATAATTTTTTTAGCATTGATATGTTCATCAGATAAATGATAAAACTTGGATCGGAGACATTCAAAAAATTGAGACCCATAGAGCCTAAATTAAACAAATTATCGAGTTATAAAGTGACTGCGTGCCAAGTCGATAATTTGCATGAATTTTGAGCCATAAAAATATCAATCCATCTATCAAAATAGGACAAGAAGTAAGGATAATCTTTTGGGCTTAAAATGTTGGCATCCAATACGTATTAAATATTGACACTCTCCCAGACATATTAGGACATGTGTCAAATATGTTCTAATACATGTTAATTTATTTTTTTTCTAACATGTTTTGGACACGACCAGTCACATTGGACAGTGTTTTATAATTTTAAAAATTTAAAGAAATATATCTTTTTTATATATATTTCTGTCAATAATCCTCACTTTTTAAGAATATTAGTCAAGTGAGATTTCTATTTTTATGATAGGCGACGCATTTTTTACTAAATTTTTAAAGGATATAGAGTCAATACTCGAGAAAGACACCACGAATATGAAGGTGAAATAAATGAATACAAAAACACAGGTAATCTTTGGATGAGTAAGGATTTAATTTTTTCATTACAAATAAATGTAATAACCCACATATTAATTATAAAATAGTAGTATTTATTAATTAAAAAATTATAAATCATAATTTTAGTTTACATGTTCCTAATATATCATGCCTTTAATTTCTATAAAATAGTATATCAGCGTATTGGTATTATATTGTGTCTGTATCCTATATCAATATCCGTACTTCATAAAAAACAGGCAAATAGTAAAGTAACCATATGAAGGAGCATTTCTACTAGAGTAGGTAGATTATCGAATGATGAATGACAAAAGGCTATTCAAACAAAAAGTAAATACATCATGACAATCACTATTTTTATGGCAACTGTTCAAATTATGAAATTAGTTAGGTGGGGTCAACATCAAAATTTTAGTCCAAGTAACCATTTCGTGAGGACCCACTAAAACCATATTTTATAAACATACCACTTTGCTCAGAAGGATAACAATGTTAATAACACTGCACAAATATATAAATATAATAATATTAAAAACTTAACTACGCATTAGATTGTAATCTTATAACAAATATCGTTAAATAATTCTAAAAAGAACTCGTTATATCACTTGATTATGGCCAAATTTTCCTTTTAGTCTAATCATTGTAGTATTTACTTAATACTCATACACTGCAAAGAAAATGCATGCTAATAATTATCAATAATATCAATGTCGAACAATAATATATTTCCACAATAAGCCAATTACCCTAATTGATGATTACATAATCCCAAATAACAAGCCCAAGTGTTACTAATTTTAACATATTATATCTCTACGGTTAAATGACAAAAATAAAATCATTTGAATCTCTTTCTATTTAAACCTTTTAAGAGATCGACACTCTCTAATTTAAAATGTTATAAAAATTAATAAGAGTGAATCTAATGTAGCCGCTTCAGCATTCAACTGTTTCAGCCTTCAGCCATCTTAGCGGATTCAGTTCCATCTTCAAGGCTTCATCTCCACGACGGCTGATTTTCTTCACTCGTTCCTTCAATTTATTGTTGAGATATTAGTGATTCATTTATGTTAATAACTTTCTCATTATTGTTCCCCATTATTCTCATTAGAGGCTATTCGTTGATAATATCTTGTGAAGATAATTGATGGAATTGTTTTATAAACCGAAAACAGAGCGAGGCAAATGGTAGGAGGTTAGTACGCTATCATTTATTCCGTTTTCGTGGTTATTTATACCACATAAATGCTAACATCTAATACTTAATAAAATATATATAACTTATATATGTAGATATATATAAAAATGGTAATGGTAATACTAATTGAATGTAAATTGGAACAAATGCTATAAAATTGATAAAAAAAATAATATAAGAAAATAAGAGTATAATGACTAATTATTATCAATAACCTTACTAATAATAGTAAAATATCAAAGATTAAGTCACAAAAATTTTTGTAACTCAAGTTATATGTCACTATTTATGACCCTATGAGTGCATCGATTACATATTACTTTCACTTATAAATAATATATTAAAATATATTTTATCAATTATCTATAATTATTTTTATTTAACTAAAATAAAAGTTTTATAATAAATAATAAATATGTAACTTTTTGTAACTTTAAAAAATAAATAATATTTATAAATTTAAAATATAATATTTCATCTAATACTTGTATTAAATGACATATAAAATTAAATATTTAAAAATTTTATAATTTTATGACAAATTTTATAAATATAAATATAAACATTTAAATATCATAAACTATACCAAAATTAACTTGAATGTCAAATATGAGAGGAATAAACATCTAAGGATAATATGTACATAAATATTGAAGAAATGATCAGAAATTTAAACAATAAATAAAAAATTTATTTAGATACATTTACCTGACTTGAATACTACTCGAACTGTGATAAATTGTTTTAAAATCATATTTGTTTACATTCTTTTTCCTCCTTTTCTCTTATCTCTTGGGATTTCCACACAGATGATCTCAAATCCAAAAATAATATTTTATATAATCAGATCGGCGCATAAATATCAATCAAACGTCTGCTATGCATCAAAATAAAATATATTTACACACGAGCACCAGACTTTTATATACGAATGCTGCCTATTCCTTTAAACTATGCATAAGTGCGTATTTTTCACTCACGAATGTCACCCATTTTGTTAAGTCACGTTTAAGAGCTGCACATGTAAGTTAAGTGCTGGCCCTAGCCCTATCCTTTAAATGCTTAGTTTTTATCAAAATATATGATTATTTTTAAAATTTTACTTAATACGATTAAATTTGATATTGTAATTTATATTTCAACAATCGGATGTTACAAACAAATTCTCAGTAAAAGGACATTTACTTATCTAAAGAAAAATTATCCATTATAATTAGTCATAACTCTTCAAAAAAAATTATTAATTATAATTTGGAAAGTTACTAAGCTAGCCCTAAGACATACCCAATATCATTACGAATACAAAACCCAGAATTAGATTCACTTAATTTTATAATATATTAACCGGTCTGATCTAATCAACATAAATTATATATATATATATTATGAATAGATATAAAACGCTTCTAACGCCCAATAAGAGTAATGGCTCTGGTGAATCGAGAAAATACTCGACTAATTTTTTTACTTCTTTTGTAAAATATGAAAATGGCTTTGTTCAAGCAGGCCGACTAACCTACACTCGGGTCAAACGGAACGTAAAAACGGCGACCATGAGGTGCCTTATTCTCCTGGCCTCTCTCGCACGCCTGGAATGGCCCGAGAAAAAAGCTGAAAGGATATTCCACGTTGGCTATCGCAGATTGGCGCCCTTCAAAACGGCATCCCTTCCACTCCTCAAATGAAGGAGGCACACGGTCAATCAAAATCAAGGCAGAAGGATTCACAGTTGAAGGAAGATCACCATCTTTGCCATAAAAGAGGTCCTCGGATCCAGAGGCCTGGGAGAGAAAACGAAGATGGCGACTCTTCTTCAAGCAGAGAAATATCCCTATGCAAAATAAGCTCGGTCCCCAACTAAACCAAATCAACTCCAAGGCACCCTGGAAAGGATTGCGGTGGAAGCTTCAGGCGAGAAAGCGAATCGACTTCGAAAGCGAGATGAAAATGGCGCAGGAAGAAGTTTTGAGAATTGCAGTGGAGGAAGAAGAGGGGATCAAGAAAATGGCACAGGCCGCCGATTACTTCTGTCTGCAAACTTAGGTTACATAGTTCTACATTTTAATTTTTTTTGTAAAATAAGAGTTTTAATATTTTTTGATAAATGCCTTTTTTCAAATCAATAATAAATCATTTTTAGATAAATAATAATTTTTTTATTTTAACATTGTTCTTTAGATAGTTTTTGATGATATTTCATCTAAATGTTATATTTTAAAAATATATTTTTTTTTAGGTATTATTTACCCAGATAATGTTATAAATAAAATAATTAAAAATTAAACTATCTATGGGTAGAATCAAATTTAACTAATTTGATTATAAACTAACACAATTATAGTATTTGACTCAAAAAATTATGCATAATTAAACCCGAGCCAACTTGATTTTCATAAATTTTACTTAAAGTTGAATTAAATTTTGATTACATACTACCAAACCAGCATTATCTGCTAAAAAACAAAAACGAAAACCTGTTCTACAACACCCCAATAATTTACTTTTTATATTTTTAAGTGTATTTAATAATATAAATATGTAGACAAAATATTATATTATTTAATAGTGCATAATGTCTTTAAATCATTATTATTTGAATAGTTATAAAATATATTTTTTAATAACATAATAATTAATATATATAATTACAGTAATATTTTTATATAAAATATATAAATAAATATTACATAATTTGAAAATAATTTAAAATTTCCAAAAATAAAATTATCTCCCGGATGACAAATTTTTTTTACTATTAAATAATATAGTATATATATTTATTTATTTTATTAAAAATGTAAACAATCAAAAATTACGTTCTGTGAATTAAAATAGCTTCTTAAACAAGGTTTTAAGCCAGGTAAAATATCACTTTTTTATAAAAAAAAAAATTATTTCGTAAAATATAATTAAAAAAATATAATAAATTATTTTTTTTTAGAAAAAAAGGGAAACCAGGGAAAGTACGTCCAGTAAATTAAAAATAATTTAATAATATGTTTTATTCTCTTTCCTATTATCCTAAAAACAAAATAAAAATATCTAATATAAATAAATATGTCATAAAAAAATATGTAAAGTTAATTAAATTAACAGTTGAAAATAAAACTTATTAAATATCCCAAAACAAAATTAAAATAAATGTCCCAAATGGAAATGGCGTAGAATTAAACGCAAAGAGCTATTAACATGGGGAATGGCAAAACAGATGGCGAGCAGAGGCGACCCGAGAGGGGCGACTTGTGAGGCATGCCTCAAAGAGGGCACTTACATAAAGATCTGGCGCTCCCGTGCCCATGGCAAATGGATGACACCTCGGTGCCGGCGTCCTTCGGAGGCCCGAAAAATAAGCATCAAAGGTGCCCGCGAGAGGGGTAATGGCAGAGTGCGGACTACGCCAGGCGAGATCATAATGCGCCGAAAAGAGGCGACTGTGAAGAAAAAAGGGCTTTAAATGGGTCCCTTGACTTAAATGCGACTTTGGCAATGTAGAATGGAACTAGGCCCTTTCCCGTTAAACGTTCTTGTTACTTGAGTGGAGGACCAAATGCTGCTTGGGCACAGCTCCCGGAGGCTATGGGATAGAGGGATCGTGACTCATACCGAGACGGGGAGGGTTGAAGGCCTCTGGTTGGCGGAGGTTGATGGCCTCCCGACGGGCTTCCCAGAGGAGCTTGAGGGCCTCTTGCTGGTGGTGAAAGGGCCAAAGGCCTCTGTGCCTCTGGATGGTGGCGTCGAGGGTCTCGTCTCTCTCCCGGTGGGAGGGCCGAGGGCCTCGGATTGGTTCCAGGAGGGTCGTGGGCTCCATTGCCTCTCTTGAAGGAGGAGGAGCCTTGCCTCTGGATGGAGGACATGAAGGCCTTGCGGGTATCATCGAGTAGGAGGCCGTTAGGCCTCGGTGGCCAAAAATGGCCTAAAACCACAGGCCCGTAAGGGCCTCGGATTATAGGAGGGGCCCGGGACATCCCGGGCAGCGATCATCAAGGCGCCGAAACCTTGAGGACCGGAGCCAAGGGGCCTCTTTTCGAATGAGAGGAGAGTTTCTTCTCGAGGATCTTCACTTGAGGGGCGCCACCCGGTGAGAGGAGATTGAAATCTCCTTCGGCAACAAGTTAGCCACCACGTTCTTTCTTGACAAAGCAATAGCGTGGTGAGGCAAATGGCGTTCCTTCTGCGGCATTAGCGCTGATTTCCACTCGGACGGTACCCCTTGAGGTTAGTTAATGCCAACCACCTTCTAAGCTTCTTTTCCATCGAAACCTTTGGCCGCCTCTCTCACTGGCCTCAATACTCAGGGATCTTGCTTTTATGTTTTAGTTTACGGATATGATTGTTCTCAAAAAGATATGTAGGCTTTAATTTGAGATTGGATTGTAAGAACTGCCATTGCGCTCCTACGCCATCGCCTATAAAGCATTTCCACTCCATCACAATTTAATAATAAAATTTTTATTAAAATAATTATATATATATATTAAAATAAAATTTTATAATATATAAATTTTAATATTTAAAATATTTTAATAAAAATATCTTTTGAAATATTATTTAATATTTAAAATTTTAATCATTAAATTTAATAATTAAAATAAGATAAATAGCGCAGCACTTTTTTCCGAATCCTCAACTCGAGACAAGGAGACTAGAAGGGTGGGTCCACTAACTCCCGTACGGACAGCTAAACATTGCACCTTCAACTGCACGAAGAGGACACGTGTAACCTTTCTTTCAGCGGCACGTAACGTGGCCCTGCTGACGGTGACAGTACGCCTTTTGTTAAATCCATCGGCCTCAAATGATTAAATTATTATTTTAATATAGAGATAGAAAACAAAATCAATTAATTAATTAAAAAGAATGAGATTTGTATTTATTTTAATAATCTTAATATAATTAAATATATAAATAAAAATATCAAATTTATTGTTAAAAATAATTATCTAATTAAATTTTGAAAAAAAGTCTTAACAAACTATATTTATATAATTAATAATTCTTATATAAATATTCTAAAATATTTATATTTTAATTACTTTTATGAAAATATAAATTGTATAAAATATTATAAAATAAAAAAATTCATAAATCAGACTGATTTTAATCATAGATAAAAAAATAGTTAAGGATTTTTGGTTTTGATCTGATTTTCTGTGTATATAATTTTTTAATTTTTTAAAATTTTAATGAATTTTAGGGGTGAAATAATATAATGTTGGAAAAGGTTCTAGGAGTTTCTTAAGGATTTAACAATTGTGGTAGTTAATTAATAATAAATTAATTGCAATGGACTGGGCTCCTGTTCGGTCGGCCCAGTTTTGTGGTAGTTATTCGTGCGCTCCACTTGAAGAGGCACGCTGCGGTTCTTCATCGAAAGCACGTGGCGCTTCACGACATCTAATCAGAGTTGGCGAGGCGACGCTTCACGGAACAACGCGGTACATTAACACAGCAGAGCATGTGAAAGAGTATTTTGACCAAAGCAGTTTTGGGCCTTTATTAGCCGATTCTCGAGGCAAGAAAAGCGTCCACCATGAGCATCTGGAGGCCGAGAATCGACCTCCGGCATGAGAAACTTCCTCCTCCAAAAGGATGGGCCTAGAGGCTGAAAGGCCGAGGGGCGTCAGCGTGGCGTTAGGCCGTGGGGGCGACCCGTCCTGCTCACAAGAAAAGCTTTCACGGCACTAATGAGCCCTATTCCATACGGAGCCCGGCGTCAGTTGGCGTCTCTTCGTACTCACAAGGCAGGGCAATTCCCCTTAACGCCCCATCTTCAACTTCCATGGCGCTGACCTTCATGATCACCTGGCGTTGGCCGTCCTGCTAAATTTGGGCTCATTTCCCAAGCCACGACCGTTTAGGCCCTCGGAAGTTAAAAAGCGACCCACGATCTTCGATTACGATCTTAAAGGAATATCAAGAAGATCGGCGCCCTTGAACAAGGGAAGGCGCCGTTCCTTCCAACTCCTTGCCGGCGAGAACCTGTGTGGAAGGAAGTTATTATCCATTCAAACAATCCGCCTGATTGGGCCTTAGGCCTCGGCCTCCCGAAGGAAGGCGGCCCGCGAGATCACATAAGGATGATTCCTTCCGAAGGAAGATCACCATCTTTGCCATAAAAGAGGTCTGGATCCGGCGTCAGGACACGCTCTGGATGCACACATGACGCCTTCAAAACTCTCTCTTGAACACTTGCATACTGGAGACTCTTTCTTCAAGCAACGATAGAGAGAAAACCTAAGTGCTGCGAGAAACAAGCTCTGGTCCCCAAAGCAAACCAAAACCACCAAGCTCCAACTCCAAGGCAACGAACGGGTTCCTTTCTGCCTTCCCACCTTTCCATACGAGAAAGGACTTACCTTCGACATCTCTGAGCAAGACACTCCATTCCTCTCTGAGCTTTCTCTAATTTCATTATTGGTTGACAATATATCTGGGATTACATCCGGCGTTAACGCTCGACCTCTCGCTTGTTTAGTGGTGTGCGAGGATTCGTACTCGGTGAACGGAGCCGATTCAAGCCATCCAGAAGAATCCGAACCCATTCGAAGTCGGATCCAGGTACGCATCAATTATGAATAGAAATAACACAGAAAAATACTCAATCAATTTTTTTATTTCCCTTTTGTAAAATATGAAAATGGCTTTGTTCAAGCACGAAATGGGAACGAAAACGAAGCGTATGAGGTGTCTCATTCTCTGACGCCTGAATGAGAATGAAAATTACGTTGGCTGAGAATGAAAATGAAGCATACACAAAATGAAACGAGAATAGAAACGAAGGAGAACAGATTACCAGAAGAACAGAAAAACTACAGAAGGAAGCTTCGAGAGAAAACAAAGATAGCACTTCGAGAGAAATACTTCGTCCGAAAAATACACACAACTACCAAATCGAAACTAAAAAGAATTGCAGTGGAAGCTTCGAGCAAGAGAAAACGAAGATGCAGCTTCAAGCGAACCGATCGAAAATGGCGCAGAAGGAAGTTTCGAGAGAATTGCAGTGGAGTGGAAGAAGAGGGGATCGAGGAAATATCCGCCAGATTCACTTTTGCCTACAAACTTAGGGTTACATAGTTCACATTTTAATTTTTTTTGTAAAGAAAAGTTTTAATATTTTTGATAAATACTTTTTTTTCTAAATCAATAATAAATCATTTTTTAGATAAATAATAATTTTTTATTTTAACATTGTTCTTTAGATAGTTTTAGATGATATTTCTTCTAAATGTTATATTTTAAAAATATACTTTTTTGTTTTAGGTATTATTTACCCGGATAATGTTATAAATAAAATAATTAAAAATTAAACTATCTATGGGTAGAACCGAATCTAATTAATTTGATTATAAACTAACACAATTATAATATTTGACTCAAAAAATTATGCTTAATTAAACCCGAGCCAACTTGATTTTCATAAATTTTACTTAAAATTTAACCCAAGTCTCCTTTGAATTAAATTTTGATTAGATACTACCAAACCAGCATTATCTGCTAAAAAACAAAAAAGAAAACCTGTTCTACAACACCCCAATAATTTACTTTTTATATTTTAAAGTGTATTTAATAATATAAATGTTGGGTCAAATACTAAGGCCAACAAGAATCGCAAGCCCAGCCCAACTGTGTAATGAGCCTATGTGGCAACCAACTGACGAAAAACAACGGAAAGCATTAATAAAACTAAAAATAAATAGAGAGAGAAGAAACAAGCTAATAGAGAAGCGGCCAACGCCGACGATAATGGCAATGCGCAGCGCCGTAAAACCAACCAATCCTCTTGCTCAAGGAGACCAAGAGGCGTGGCCCTTCGAAAGAGCATGCCACCGCAGCGGCGATCGACATAATCGGCGGTGGTCATCCAACAAGAAGGGACCACGAAACGAGAGTTCTTCCACCCAAAGTCCTATCAGGAGGAGCCTATAAGAGCTTTTTTCCTCCGCAGAGGAGGAGGCTGCTTCTTCTTCCCTTTCCCAGATCGAAAGAGAAAGAGCAATCGAAAAAAAGAGAATTCAAGTCTTGAGGCCGCGAGTGAGCTCGCTTCTCTCAAGATCTTGATTCCCAAGCCCACTGAAAAGTTAGCCATAGGCCACCAATCAAGATCGTTAAGAAGTCAGGCCTGCTACTCTACCTATTACATTTCTCACTCTGACAAACACGCATCACTCACGCATCATCAGCACTCATCCGCACCGCCTAGTGTGTGCGTCATTTTCGTTTTACGGAACTTTAAGCCAGCTGAATAAAAGAACCTCCCTCTTATATTTTAATTGTGTTATGAGTTCGTGTTAAGATGGAAATTAGACCCTCATCCTACCACTTGGTATGCCGTAGGACCCTGAGGCCCCTAATCCGTAAATAAATCAACCAAGGGCGCAATAATAAATATATAGACAAAATATTATATTATTTAATAGTGCTTAATGTCTTTAAATCATTATTATTTGAATAGTTATAAAATATATTTTTTTAATAACATAATAATTAATATATATAATTACAGTAAGATTTTTATATAAAATATATAAATAAATATTACATAATTTGAAAATAATTTAAAATTTTCAAAAATAAAATTATGGCCCCGATGACAAATTTTTTTTACTATTAAATAATATAATATATATTTATTCATTTATTTTATTAAAAATGTGAACGATCAAAAATTACGTTCTGTGAATTAAAATAGCTTCTTAAACATGGTTTTAAGGGTGGTAAAATATCACTTTTTTATTTAAAAAAATTATTTCGTAAAATATAATTAAAAAAATATAATAAATTATTTTTTTTAGAAAAAAAGGGCAACCAAAAATTCGTCCAGTAAATTAAAATAATTTAATAATATGTTTTATTCTCTTCATATTATCCTAAAAAACAAATAAAAATATCTATATATAAATAAATATGTCATAAAAAATATGTAAAGTTAATTTAAATTAACAGTTGAAAATAAAGCTTATTAAATATCAAACAAAATTAAAATAAATCTAAAATGGTGCATATGTACCATATAAATGTCACACTAATTCAATCCTATTTTTTCATAATTACAATTTAATAATAAAATTTTATTAAAAATAATTATATATATATATATTAAAATAAAATTTCATAATATATAAATTTTAATATTTAAAATATTTTTAATAAAAATATCTATTTGAAATATTATTTAATATTTAAAATTTTAATTATTAAATTTAATAATTAAAATAAGATAAATAGTGTAGTACTTTTTCCCGAATCTCAACTCGGAGACAAGGAGATTAGAAGGGTGGGTCCACCAATTCCCGTACGGACAGCTAAACATTGCACCTTCAACTGCACGTGAAGAGGACACGCGTAACCTTTTCTAGCGGCACGTAACGTGGCCCTGTTGACGGTGACAGTACGCTTTTTGTTAAATCCATCGGCTCATAAATGATTAAATTATTATTTTTAATATAGAGATAGAAAATAAAATCAATTAATTAATTAAAATAGAATGAGATTTGTATTTATTTTAATAATCTTAATATAATTAAATATATAAATAAAAACTATCAAAATTTATTGTTAAAAATAATTATCTAATTAAATTTTGAAAAAAAAAGTCTTAACAAACTATATTTATATAATTAATAATTCTTATATAAATATCTAAAATATATTTATATTTTAATTACTTTTTATGAAAATATAAATTTGTATAAAATATTATAAAAATAAAAAAAATTCATAAATCAGACTGATTTTAATCATAGATAAAAAAAAAATAGTTACGATTTTTGGGTTTTGATTTGATTTTCTTTGTATACATAATTTTTTTTTAATTTTTTAAAATTTTAATGAATTTTAGGGTGAAATATTATAAGTAAATTGTAATATTTAATTTAATAACATTGTGGTAGTTAATTTAATAATAAATTAATTGCAATTACTGGTAGTTTTTGTGGTAGTTATTCGTGAGTAGTGAAGAGCACGCTGTGGCTTGTGAGTTTGGCGGGGCCACGATATCTATTCGTACATATTAATATGGCAGAGCATGTGGCAGATTACTGGGTTTTGCTCGTCATGATAATAATGTCAAAGTTCAAAGTTCCATTAATCTATATAAATATATCTTTATCATTTTATTTTTTTTATTTTAATTTTATATTAAAAAAAAGACTAAGATGTCTCTAATTTTAATAAAATTAGATTCTAAAAATTTATAAAATTAAAATAAATATAAATATATAATATATGTAAAATATATTCCATACTAAATATAAAACAAAATAAATATTTACCGTTAATTATAACACTAAAATAAAATTAAATAGTAAAAAAATTAACTTGTAAATTAAACAGTAACAAATAATCAATTATTTTGAATAAAATCACCTGAGCTTCTATAGTTAGTGAAAATAATATATGTTGGGTTAATATAAGCTTTTTAAAATTGGATAAAAACAAAATCAATTAATTAAGAGGCTTCAAAATATTGGCATTTATTAAATGTAAATATCAAGGACAATATAAAAATCCAAGAATCAAATTTTCTTAACCACATAATTATCTAAGTCAAGAAGATCCGAAAACCCTCCACGAAGGACCAAAGACCCTCCGATTTATATTTTTCAACGAGTCCTCGAACTCGCGAAAGAGGGAAGGCACATTTTAAAGGACTTTTTATGAAAATATAAGAGTGTATAAAATATTCTCCGTAAACTAAAAAAATTCATAAATCAGACTGTCTCCACAACGCCTAGTCGATCAAAAAAAACGTTTAGGGCCTATTTTTTGGCTTTCTGATCTGATTTTCGCGTGCTATCTTTTTAATTTTTTAAAATTTTATGTAGCCAGGTGGGCGATGAAATATTACTACCCGCATAATTGTGTCCTCTCCCTAACGACACATTTTTCTCTATAAATACCCAACAAAATCCCTTTCGAATGGGACTCTTCCAGGTCACTCTAGATAAGAAAAAAGGAATGAGACTTCAACTCTCTCTCCCGGCCTATTTTCCCTCCCTTCCTAACAAGAAGGAACAAAAAGGTGACAAAGCCTCCTAACGAGAGAACTCCCTAAGGAGAGAAGTGTAAAACAAGAGATAAGGAAGGGATTCCCCTAAATACTTGTACTTTGTAAAGATTTTCACCTAATAGTGAAGTATTTTTAAAGACCCAGAACCTTGTGATTTTTTCTCCTCATTCAAAGGAGATTTTTCACATAAAATTTAGTCTCAATTTTCCCTCTCTACATCCATCACCCCCAAATAATTGTGTTGCACGTGGACCCCGAAATCCAGGACGCAACAATATATTAAAAAAATTAATTTATAATTCAAATGGTATAGACATACTAATCTTATCAAGAAACTTATTAGATTTGCGTGTAGTAGTAAAATTAATACTTTTTGATGTTATTGTCAATCTTATTTTATTTGCAGTAAAAACTCTATATGCTATTGAATTCTAATGTCCACGCTGTCTATATACCAAATTAAGTTTATAAATTAGAGTTAGTGTATAAAATAATATAGACAATTTATCACAAAAAAAAAAAAATTGATTTTCTCAATCAAAAGAAGGATATTTACTTTCATCAAAGAGAGTTTTCATGTTGAAGACTTTATACATTTTTTGGTCTACCATTTAATGAATCAAAGTGATATATTTATAGAGAATGTTATAAATTATGTTAAAAATGCATAGCCTTTTAAAAAATAATATCACAATTTACGTGAGTCGAATAAGCGTATATCGGATACAAAAGTTTTAGCAAGGGTACTGTGCCCCAATGCATATGTGCCACTCAAGAACAAGAATCTTAGGTAAAATGTACCCATACGCAATTTAAACACACATCAGATATAAATATTTTAAATAAAATATGCTCATAAGCTACTTATATACACAAAGACACTAACATATTGGATAGCCTGTGCTCATGTCGTCTCAAGTATACGTTTGATGAGTGTATTCTGATCAAAATATACTCAAATATAAATCATGCATGAGTCAAATATAGATCCTAAATGATGGTAGATTTGTGAACAATTAGTGTGCATTCAACGTTGATCTTCGTTAACCCTTGAGAATTTTCAGAATACTTATTTATCTAGTTATGAAATATGTCAATATAAAATATTTTTAACATGTATAACTATCAATATCTCACCTATATAAAGTTTTAGTCTAACAAATTTAAAATAATATTTTTTAAAATTAATTTTTGATGGGTATTATTACCCAATTAACTGATAAGCCACCCGTGGGATAAAATATGGAAACTACTAATAACTTCTACGGTTCGATTTTGGGAAGAACCGCAATAACCAGTCGGAGGAGTTATGAAAACCACCCGGAGTGGGAAGTTAAGAAACCACCCAGGATGGAAGTTAAGAAACCAACCGGAGTGGGAAGTTAAAAAACCCCACAGGTGGGACAGTTAAACCAACCAGGATGAGTTGGGAAAAACCAAATGTATTTATCCGGAGAAGTATAACTTTGGATAAGTTATGAATTGAAAAAAATATACATAAAGGAAAGGTAATCCTTAGAGTCAGATATGGAAACTTCTGATGGTAGATTAATCTCGAAATATCTAAAAAAGAACAAAAATTAAATCTTTCCCTTTTACTCTCAAAAAGGCAAATGACCCTTGAGAATTTTCAGAATACTTATTTATCTAGTTATGAAATATATAAATATAAAATATTTTTAACATGTATAAAAATCAATATCTCACCTATATAAAGTTTTAGTCTAACAAATTTAAAATAATATTTTTTAAAATTAATTTTTTTTTTAAAAAAATGGCATTTTCCATGTTAATATTAAGAAATTTGATCAAGCAAAAAAATTTTTGTGAAAATTAAGGTAAAAATGTTCTTTTAAGTTTAAAGTTCAAACGGTAGGGTTAACATCATTTTTTCATAATATCATAATTCACAAAGATGGTGAAGACAGAATATATATATGAAAATATTTCATTTATAATTATCATATAACCTTTTTATAGGGTTTTTTTAATGAAAAAAGCTCAGATCTATTTTAAAAATTTTTAATAGTATTTGTAAAATACTGTAAAAATAAATATAATTTACCCTTTTAAAGATACAATATATAGTTTTTATTATTTTATCTTTTATAAAATATTATCCCAAATTTATGTATTAGATTAACCCAATATTTAAAAAAATATATAAATAGGTTACATAGTAATTTTAAAACAACCACGTGTGCATATATATGATATTTTTAAGGTGCAATAATTTTGAACATTTTATTGAAATTTTGTAATAGTGCAGTATTTTGTTATTACAAGCAATATTTCTCTTAATACATTAAGATGCGTATCTGGATTCGACTTCAAACATATTCAAATTTGCTTGGTTGATTTGATCGGACTCTGTTTGCCGAATCTGAACCTTGCACACCACTACAGAAAACGAGAGGTCAGGTGTCGGCGGAAGATTGTCCCGCCGTAAATACTCTGACGCTCAAGTCAGTAAAAAGCCTTCGAACTGAGGGAGATGAACTAATAAGTAAGAGAGAGAGAGAGTAGATGTGTTGGGAGTGTTGGCCTGCAAATGCAGAGATGACCTTGTGGCCTGTCGAGAGTGTGAGTTCCAACTCGCTGTTCACAAAAGGCGAGTAGAAGCTACGTCCTGAAAGCGTAGAAGTTTTGGAGGACGGTTCTCAGAGAGCCGAAAGAGACTTCTGCAATTTGGAGGCTTAGAGTGGGATTTGGAGGTGAACGCTTTTCAAGAGAGTTTTTACTCGAGCACCGTAAGCGTTCGTAACTTAGACTGTATCAGGAAGTCCCTTTTGTCTTAGAAAGCTTGTTCTCTTAGAAGAAAGTGTTTGTTTTCTTGAAAGTGAGTTAAAGAGTGTATTCAAGTGTGTCCCTTTCAGAGTAGAGACTCTGAACTTATATAGATAGTGGGAGAGCCACCTTCCTTGGTCAGGGTGGTGTGACCTTTGGCCTGGTGATGGCGGTCTTCTTTGAGTTGATCGGCGTAACTAGTGTGATTTGATGGATCCTTTTCTTAACAAGGTCTGTGAATATCCAAATTATCTTTCGCTTTCCGTGTTTTTGTGACCGTTTAAATTCCATCGTTAGCGCTAAATCCACTCTTTGCCTTTTTGAAAAAATCGGCTTTTAGGAAAGTGTGTGTCATAAAAAGATCGTTCTTTTTCGTATGCGAGATCGTCCAGTTAAATTGAGCCTAGCCGTATTAAGTTAAGCTGTTGTTTCACAGCTATTTCTTCTGATCACTCCGTCAATAAAAACGTTAAGCGGCTGGAGAGAGCGCTGTTGGTGTTTGTTTAAGGGGACGGTCCAATCTTAACGCGTTGACCGTCTTACGTGCGTTGGACCTTTCTGGATTTTAGGCTGCTTTCTTACTAAGCCTGCCAGTTATGGACCTACCTATCACATTATATAACTTTTAGAAATTTTTTTTCCTAATTTTTTTTTTGGGAATTTATCAAAACTAAATAGTAGCATTTTTTTTTATTTCTTTCAACTTTGTATTATGACTCCTTTAATTATTTGAAAAATACTTTGTTATAATACATTATGATATTTTCGATATTTATAAGAATCCCCATCGCTATCTTCCCTAATTCCGATTGCTTGTCGCCCGGCTTCTGCCACGGGCTATCAATACACCAACACCGCTGAGGTTGCCGGTTTGCAGTGCCCCGAGATCTTATCGCTAGCCCGGCTATCAATCACAAACTTAACTCAGTGATAACTTAATACTTATATTGCACGCCACAAAGATGGTCAAAGCTTTGATAAAATTTGAAGCCATGCTGCCACAACCAACACAAGCAGTATATTCTTGAAAATCACAAAACAATCAAGATCCTAAATGATTGATTTTGATATCAATAAAACATGTTCAAAGCGAAGAATCAGTCACAGTAATTGAAATCTAGACAATACCACATTGATCTCGACAATCGCAGTGGTGGGCTTATGTGGGCAGCGGCACAACCTACAGCATCGCCCCCAGAAAACGGGTAGAGCTTGGAACACTGATAATGGCAATCAAACGCTGTTCCCAAAGCATTTCCCAAGCCCTCACAACAGATGACTTCGATGAAATGTCATTGCCACTTGTTGCACGTCCATTAGTTTGGAGAGAACCCACCATGAGCTGAAGGAGTACAGTGGCTGAGGCCGAGGGGGATTCCAGTTGTCAGCTTCTGTCATGAAATCGGTCCTGTGCCCATTGAAAAGTGTACACAGAAGAGCTTAGAAACTTTAAAAGACACCAACAATTCAATTTTAATCACACTATTAATATATAGTAGTATACAAAATACAAAATGAACAGTTTTTAATGACAGAATATAACATAGTGGTAGAAAGAATACCATGCTATATCTGAACATTAAAAAGAACTCTTTTCAAATTTATTATGAACCGGGATTAAAAGTAATTTGATGTTTCATTCTTTCATCCAACTGCAGTGTCTTTTCATACTGACCTAAGTTCGGAACCAAATCTAATTACAAGTGGTGGTCGTCTGTTGATTCATTTGCATCTCTTGCAAAGGTACAAAGATCTTGCTCCAAGCTATATGCCCAACTTTCATCGAATATGGCTTTCCATATTATTCTATATATGTCTATGGCATCAAGTACCAAATTCTATCTACTGACTTTAAATTATCTATTTCCCTCCCTAACTTACCAGGCATGAAAAGAAATGGTTCGACTCATTGTTAAATGACTCGGACATGTTCTAAAAAAGTCAAGGTAGTTCCATTTACTAATATACCTTTTCAGCCTACTGCTCTGGAATTTATTTGCTAATTATTTTTGGCATTTAGGGCTTATGAGCAACTTCATCAGACTGACCCTATAAAATATCAGGTCTAATTCTCCATCTACAATATTTCTTACCTAATGTTCTCAAAATCCATTAAACTGAAAAAAATAACATAGGACACCTAATTTTAAACTAGAATTCAAGACCTTTCCAAACATCAAGAATCATATTATTTGGTAACTTGGAGAGTAAGCTCCGGCTGACTTTGGAGAAAATCAAACACCCCGTACAACCTTTTCAGCTAAACTTTACATGGGTTATCTGATTTCAACACTTGCATTTCAATGAGGGCGACCCAGTCGAAAAGGAGTCCGCATCATCTGGTGATCTTGTCAATTATGAATAGAAGTTTTACCACCAATGCAAAAAATAAAGTCAATCATTTTTTTTTCTCTAGTCCGTTTCTGTACAACTAGTATAGAGCAGACAATCAACGGTTAATGTGAGATAAGCGAGACGGACTATGAGAAAAAGGCAAATCTACTTTTGTCAAAGCAGATTTTATTTCACATGAACTGAGGATCGAATGAGCATCACTTCAATAGCTGATATAGATGTTCAGTCAGACAATTCATCGTGTATAGTATCAATGTGCATTGCAGTTCTGTTAGAAAACAGGTAACAGAAATTTGAGCATGCTTTGGGTCAGAATGATAATTATCCAGCAGTGCTATGATCAATGCCATTAACTCCAAGATCTCAAGTTTTCTCAATAAAATTCATCAATTTCTACAGTAAGTTGAGATAATTCACCCTAACCAAATATCACTTTAGAAAATTTAAAAACATTTAAAAAATCATTTTTCTGAGACTCATTTTACAAAGGGAAAACACAATCAGAATTTGATAATCCATCTCACCAAAAAAACTTTCTCATCTCTGAATGGCAAAAGATAAACCATAAAAGGAAAATTGCCACTTATTCCAAAATGAACACTAATTGTATCTCGTGTAATATGATGAAACATATTTGTGATGAAAGAGGCTGAGAAGAAAATTTTCAAAAATGCTGTAAAACACACAAGGCTATGCCATTTAAGGGGTGATATAGACAGCCTTACCTCAATATTGCAGAGGTGATTTCTGTATTTCAAAGCCTTAACCACTAGGTTAACAGAGCAACCTGATTGTCACAACAACGCTCACCATCTAGCAAGGGAAGGAAAAAGGCAAAATGACATTTTATTAGGAAATCTGATAATCATTTTGACACATGCAAAGATTAAAAGGTGTAACTCTTTTTTTTTTTTTTTTTTTGGGGGGGGGGCAAAGAGAATAGTAGCATACCCATTAAGTAAAGTACCTAATCCACCAATTGTCGTTACCATCAAGATGAAAAACAAAGCCACATCAAATATCCTTTAAATTAGCCAGACAAAATTGCATCACGGTCAGTGGGATGAAACCAAAAGTACACTTAACCAACAGCTGCAGATCCCCAATCTTCTCTCCTTGACTCTAATTACAGCTTACTAATGTGAGAACTCATCAAGTTATTCATCCTTCAAATATCCTCCTCCCATATTTCCACTCAAATTGAACTTGGAAAGAAAACAAGCCATAAAAGAAAACCCCTGTGATTTAGTTGAAGTAAAATAAGAAGAAAAGGAGACAGGAGCCAACATGGAGAACAGCTTTGTTCTTATCAAGTAATTTGCCCTCATCAAACACTGTGCAAATGAACACAATAGACATCCCACTATAGGAGGGTGACAAACTCATAATAAGGAGTGGAACCCAGGTATCTCCTCAATATCATAAATTGTCTTTAGCATGGAGCATCTTAATTAACACTGTTCATTAGCAAGACTGCATAGCAGTCGTCATTCCCAAAGCACTAACTTTCTCAATGTCATGTCTCACATTAAATTAGTATTTTTCCCTGACCTAATTTAGAATATATTGCTGTTGCTGAGAACCAAAGAAAAAGGCAACTCAATAAGACGAATAAGCATAATTGTCATTTGATAACATTTTCCACAAGAAAAATGTGTCACCCAGCAGCTCTGTTTGCTTGACAGCTCATATTTGCCAAAAATGCACAAAAGGCAGTTCAATGCCTGGCCCATGCACTGCCAGTTTAGCAAGAGTAACATGAACATATTCTTACCTTGTAATGCACAGAGAAATTTCCTGCAAAGTGTATATGTTACAAAGTACAAGTTGGCCTAATGGCTAGAGGAATAGCTAATAATTGCATAACAATAAGGGGGCATCCAAGTCCACGAAGCTTCCGCTAAACAAGGGGTTTGGGAAGAGTCTGACCACTTTGGTCTATTATATGCGGTCGAACTTTGTATTATGGAAAACATCGTAAACACTACTCGAACCCATCACCATCAGATTACTCGAAAACAACTTTACCATTGCAACAACTCTATATCGCAATGATCCCCACATCCCTCACCCATGTGTGTGTGTGTGTGTGTGTGTGTGTGTGTGTGTGTGTGTGTGTGTGTGAGAGAGAGAGAGAGAGAGAGAGAGAGAGAGACTAAAACTAGCTCATTGCAGTATCCCTTGTCTAGATCTACTACTAGTACCTTGCTTCACCTTCACAAGAAATTTTACATGCAGCTCAATTTCATTCATGTTTCACTGAAATTTTCCACCAAAAAACATTGAAAATCTAAGCAAAAAATGTCAGGAACCTAATGAAGTACCAAATCAAAATCCCATTGTCCCCCTTATTCATGAAAAAACATATGTAGGCTTCAATGCCAGTGAATCACATGACAGTTACAATGCCTGGCTCATCCACTGCCAGTTACGCAAGAGTAAGATGAACATATTCTTACCTTGCAGTGCAGAGATAGAATTCCTGCAACATGTCTAGATTACATAACAACTTCACTATTAACTATAATAAAAGCTAATAACAACATCACAATAAAAGTGCAGTCCGGTGCATAAAACTCCTACCATGCGCATAATCCTGGAAAGATTAGATATTCATGGAACTATTATATACAGTCTTACTTTAAACTTGAGAAAGAGAGAATCTAGAATTATGACTGTTATTATGACTAATCACCCTTGAGAAAGACAATTTTATTGTTATTATGACTCGAACCCATAGCTGCCAGATCACACAAAGACAATTTTACTGTTACTCCAACTCTACACCACAATGAACCCTACATTGTAAAGCAACATCAATCACCCTTGAGAAAGAATCTAGAATTAGCTCATTGCAGTATCCCCTGTCCAGATCTACAACTATTATCTTATTTCACCTTGACAAGAAGTTCTACATGCAGCTCAATTTCATTCATGTATCACCAAAATTTTGCATCAAAGGACATTTAAAATCTACGCCAAAAAAGTAAGGAACCTGATGCATACAAAATCAAAATCCTAATGTCTCCCTAATTTATGAAAAACCCTAAATTGGCTTCAATGCTAGTGAAATCACAAGATGGGTCATATGAATTGTTTTTTTCCATTCCATTCTGATCTAGGCTTATAACCTCTAAAAATTTGATGGTTACCAACTGTGCCCTTCATGATGAGAAGATGAGGGGCCACCCCTTTAATTTTTCCTAGTATAAATGATGTCCAACACACTTAAAATAACTCAGAAATTGAAGCTCAAATCAATAGTATCTGCCGCCATAGTTGCACAATATGCTTCTAATTTTATTATTATTATTTTTCTCATCACAAAAAAATTTCAAGGTTATTTCATCATGCAAGACACTTATGAATTTTTCTTATAGAAATTAACGTCCTAGAAAAATTAGGGCTTTAGAATTGTCTCCATATGCTTTAACTTTTTAATTCATCAATTACTTTTTTATGACCAATGATAGGGATAGGGATAGGGATAGGGATAGGGATACAGGAATTGAATATGCAACTCCGAGTGGATGGGCTATGGGAGCGTTAACCAACATCTGTCAACCTTATTTCCAATAAATTCCCACTTGTAGTGCATTGTTTTTAGTTATAATGGTGTGGGCTACACAATTGGGAGGGGGAGCTCTTGACACTCAGTATCCTTTTCCTCATGCACAATGTCATAGAGATCCTATCTCAAGTCTCTTGAAGCGACACCATGGGACTTTATCAACTATGCTAGCTGGCACCTTCTTGTAAACTAAATTTCATAGAATGGAATTAGGTTTATTCACTTGGGTTAATTTCACACGGTGCGTATTCTATGTCAAGTTAAATAGAGATTTCTCAATTGATATTGTTATTGCCATAGCGTTGCATATCGATGAAAATATTGTTATCAGTGTTTATAATGGTACAAGTCGCGATCATATTGTTATTGGACATATCAAACAATCCGCATGAGTATCAAATATATCGAACGGGAAAAAAAAATTTAAAATTTGTAAGTTGACAAGAATGTATTAGTTGATACGGAAACATATTGCGATATTGCCACATTATCTAAAAATATTGATATTGGGGAGCTCCAATACTAATATATAATAGCCTATATTTGCATCAATAGCCATGGGATAAAATCATCAAAGCAACCAACATAAGTTGCCTGCACTATAACATAAGCCGCTGCCACAAACCTTGATTAGTAAACACTAGGTCATCAAACCCTCTTTCTGCCCCTCATTCTTTCATCTCTTCTTGTCCTCATCCTCTACACTCTGTCCACAGTTCCCCCCCCCTCTTCCTATTTACAATTATCCTATCCATATTTCCCTTAATCAGCCTTCCACTCTCATATTGATTCTACCAACTCTCTGTAAGTGCCACATTGCATGCAAAAGGTAGCATGTAGTGATTGATTTATCAGCAAGCCATTAAGAATAAGTCCAAGACATGGTTAAAACACTAATTGCACTTGTAATTGCTGGGGCAAAGAATTAAAAGGATTTGACAATCTCTGTTTAACGCCTTGTCCATCTAACCCAGAAGAATTCTAATACGCTGCACTGAAGGTAAATTGAAGCAGAAAAGAAAATGGCAATGTGTACAGTGTCATGGGGCCTTTTCAGTCTATACACAAATCAGAAAAAGAACCATAAAGTATCATGTGCATATCCTGTCAATAACAGCTACTATCATGCATCTTCAAAGTCATTGCTCATACTGGTTCCCTGTGGAATAAAATGATCAGATTCTTCTTTTTCTCATCCCACTTCTTTGACGATGGGTAATAAAGACCGAAGGTGAGGGAGACAGAATTTGAACCAGTGTTCCCAAGGCACTTCCTCAGCCAATTGTGTTACCTTTATTTGGAGTTATTTCTAACATCAGTAGCTGATGGATAACCCACCTAACTGTTTGCCTCAACTTTGTTATTTTCCCTGGCATTCACTCAAGTAAGGCCAGCCAACACTCATTGCAAGAAATTTTGCAAGCAAAGGAAGAAGTCATAAAAGAAAGGATCAAAATTGTGAAGTAGGCATGCATATGTGAAGTCAAAATCTGAAACATAAACTGCAATATTTAAATTAAACGCTCAAGAGGAGGACCAGAGAGAAAGGGTTTAGAAGTGAAACTTACCTAAGCATGGAGACACTGTTGGCAGAAATCAGCTTCATTCAACTATAGATCACATAGGCACCTGATATTGAGTTTCAGAGATTTTATGTGCACAGAGAGTACTCAGTCTGGACTGCTTCCTTTGGACATCACTTGCAATGTTGTGCCCCGCTTAATCCAGGCAGTCATTTCAGGTTGCTGCTCAAAGGGATGAAGTGGATATAAGGCTTTATTTTCAACCTGGACACCATATATAAATGGAAGCCTAACTGAGACAAAACTGTCAGGAGGCAAAACCACTTGACATCCAAGGCTGAATTGCAGCTGTTGGCCAAGGTTTGAAATGTTCGGAGGTTGGCAGGATGCCTACAAGGACAGAAACGAAATGAACACTCTGAAAATAAAGCTGTCTCTAACTACTTAAATGCAAATCTCTCATATTTCCTCTCAACTACCTTAACAACAGGATTCCACTACAGCCTTCTTTTCAAAATAGATTGTTAACACCACTGAAGAACTTGTGAAGTGCAGTTGAGGCACAAGACCTCCCTTCACAATATGGGAAATATTTTACTCATCAATAATACAAGCTATTCACTAAAAGATATGTCAAAATGAAAGCTAATTCACATGAAACTGTTACCTAAACATAGTTTACAATACGCTTTTTTTTCAATAAATTCAGCACTCAATAATACATATTCCAACAAACGCTAGAGCATACCTCAAACTGTACAACAGGGTTTGTAGCTAAAACAATGGGTAAAGGAGGTGTGACCTGCGCCAAAGGAACCGAAGGAAGAGAAGGATCATCAACATAAATATGTGATTATTAAATTAATTATTCATTAATAATTGGCCAAGATAGAATATAAGCTATAAGAAAGCTTCTACTATTATTAATTAAATCAAAATCATGAATACATGTAAACAAACAATTCAAGGTTGATATTTTTTCACACCTTAAGTTTGTCTAAGATAGGGTGCTAGAAGGGATTAGTTTAGCATTAACTTTTACGTAAAGGTTCTTTAAATGAATGGCGTTTAGTTCACTTCATCTGGCCAGTTATAATATCATGTTAGGTGTCATTTATAATCTGTTGAAACTCTTAATTAATATTTTCAATAGTTAATTTTAAGGAAAATTGAAAAGGTTCAATACAATTACGACTAAAACAACATTTTAGAGAGTTGAATAAGATTTGATAATTTTTTTAATAACCCCTTAGGTTTAACATACTTGTTTGGTATAATGGTATCACACATATTATGATATCACATAAAAATTTTATGAATTAAGTATTAACCATATTTGGACATAGGAAAGATGGGATGAGTGCAGAATGAATCACGACTTGGAGGTCATGGTGACACATAGTTGTACCATTAATGACTGAAAGGTTCCTAGAGTTTTGTCATGCGTAGGCTGGGTCCGCTCTCCCCCATCCTCACATGGGTTAGGCTGCACATGAGGTGAAAAGAGAGGGCAAAGTGGAGACATCTTCCTCAATAAAAAACACGGAGCCAAGAACCTCACTCAATTAAACAACCATCAATTTGGTGAGAATTTATTGTGGGGGAGCTAGCTGGCTCCCCCTCTCTCCTCCACATATTTTTACCACATTTTCATTTATCCAATTTGTAGGAGAGTGAGAAAAAGTAAGAAGGCATATATGGGCTTTCCCTAAATTTTCTATGTTAGAAAAGTTTTTCCAGCAGGTGCTTACATGTATACTTTGAGATTTTGTTATTATTTTAGTTTTTGTGGAGAAAAAAAACTGTTCAAAGGCAACAAATCCAGGATACATGTGTGGATCTCGTAGAGACAAAACACATATACAGTAGCCATAGTTAATTTGAACAGTATATTTCACTTCAACTTGTATACATCTTGCTAAAGATTTGATTTTACATATGCTATAAAGTCTAAATCTTAGTAGTTTATATATCGTTTTAATCAATTAAAAGAAAAGGTCTACCTTTGGAAATCCAAAATTTTCAAATTTTGCTCAGTTTTACACATTGACTCCATACAGTTTGGACATGTAAACTATATCGTATTTCTAATTTTTTCTCTTATGGTTCTTATCTTCATTCCAAGGACATTCATTGTCTTCTGTCTCTATAATTCTACGCTGATAGAAAAAAGGAAGGAATTGCAATGAGCCTGCTGTTGATCCCAAGTGTAAAGAAGCTATGGTGGAGGAGATAAAAGCCCTATCTAAAAAAGATAGTTCAGAACTTACTACCCTTCTGGTAGGAAAAAGACCTAAGCGCTGGAAATGGGTGTTCAAAGTCAAATATAAGGTAGATGAGATGATTCAGAAGTTTGAAGCAAAAATGGTGGCAAAGGAATTACTCAAACTTACGGAGATGATCACAACAAGAGATTTGTCCTTGTAGCCAAAATGAACTCCATTCGGATCCTCTCTTTGGCTGCAAATCTAGCAAGGGATTTGCAACAATTGGAAGCAAAGGATGCCATCCTTCATGAAAACTTGAAAAAGGACGTACACATGGAGATCCCTCCCAGGGTTCCATGCCAGAAAACCAACAGAGAGACAGTCTGTTTTCAAAATTTCCACTATGAATTCAAGTAATCTCTAAGAGTACAACTGGACAGATTTTACAAAACTTTCAATGTCAATGGTTATCATTAGAGCAATGCCGATCATAATTCACAAAAGAAACTCAATATTGATGTCATTATTATTAATATCATAACTGCCATTATCGTGCATGTTGATGACATTCTTGTGACTGAAAATGATCTAGAGGTGTCCAGGCTGTGAGGTTGAAGAGCTACTCAATGAGTGAGAGTTTTAGCTTAGGGATTTTGAGTAACTAATTCTTCCTCGTGATTGACTTTTTTTTAACTCAAAGGGGGCATTTTATTTGCAGGAGGACATGTCTTTCACTTGCCTAATGAAAATGGCATGATAAGCTGTAGGTGTGAAATTCACATACTAAGTTGAAAAATAGAGATTTGAACCCAACTAATCCACATGCATGGAGTAGGATAACCACATCACAACCAGATAATTAAAACGTGCATAAATGTAAATGGCACATCATGTTGATGAAGAAAAAACTCAAAAACCCACCAGTTCAAGAGAAAAACCCACCGATATGTTCAGTTAATAAAAGAAAAATCTATTAAGAAAGTCCACCTATAGCCCAGGTAATACAAATACACTTGACCCTATCTACTTGTTCATGACACGTGATCCCCTACACAAGAACCCACTTTGGAATTGCTCACCTAGCAATGCATTTAGACACCTTTCGGACATTTTGGATTTTCCTTCACTAACTTGAGAATTTCAACACCGCCGAAACTTCGATATCCTCAACAACTACAAAACTTTTAAGACTACCAGGTTAGGATTGTATTTAAAGATTGTGCAAGAGAATTTCATAAGCTTTATGCTCAAGCCAACATGGAAATATGAAAATCTCTCTAAAGTTTAACCCTCCAAAAGATAGTCTTTCAATGAGCCTCAAAGATCTGGGCTACATTCGGAAGAAGTTAAACAGGGGTTAACAAAAGGCTTGGTCAAAGTGGTTTCAGAGAAGTGGGTAATGCACACCAGTCAAATGCTCATCAGTTAAAAGTAGTTGCAAAATTATGGAAAGTGCTCATAATTGTTTTTCATTGGAGCATTGAGCGAAGGATTGTCCCCTTTTTGCTTGAATGATATTCTCTTCTCTGTTTGCTTGAGCTATATATATATATAGCAAATGTTGCATCGGAAATTCTGGAACTGTGATGATTAAGCAAACATCAAGCAAACTTTAAGTAAACTTAATTATGCGAAAAAGGTGAATCAAGATACAACACTTTGTCACGAAATTTTCTAATCGCACATGAACCAGCCTAACAAGAGTGAACAGTGTTGGGAAAAGGTTCAGGAAGGTAGATATCAATAGCTATTTGGGCTAGTGGTTTGCCGGCACTAGACATTCCAAATATAGCATATGCAGTTAGTGTTGTGAGCATATTCATGCATGATCCTTATTCTTCACATTGGAATGCTGTATCTCACATCTTGAGTTAATTGAAATATGACTAAGGAACAGCTTTTAGTTCCCGAAGCACAAATAGAAGCTTTCACTTTTATCAACATTCAATTGTTGATTGGCAATCTACTATAGGTTACTGCACCTTTGCTTAAAGAAATTTAGTTGCTCAGAAAATAAAAAGCAAAATGTAGTTGTTGAGTCAGTGCAGAAGCAGAGTACAGAGCCATAGTACAGTGTATTGCTTAAGGAGCTAGTGAAGGGTTTGGGCATGAGCAATACTAGGTCTATGATGCTTTATTGTGACAACAAAGCCACTATCAATATTGCACTCAATCCTGTTTACCATGGTAGGGGCAAACATATTAAAGGGGATAGGAATTTTATCAAAGGAAAGCTATATAGAAATTGATTTTTTGCTTTCCTCTAGAGAAGTCCAGTGAACAATTAGCAGATGTGTTTACCAAAACTTGAGTTAGTGTCACCATTCATTGTATCACTTGCAAGATGGGCTTGAGGAATTTCTATGCCCCATCTTGCATCCCTCATGCCCATCTTGTGGGGTAGTGCTGGAAAAGGTAGTTTGTTTTTGTTCTATTTGTCTAGGTCATATATTTTGTGCTGCAATTTTTCTATGTTCACACTACTGAGATATATATGCAACTCTATCAAAGGATCTCTCTCTCGATGCACCTTTCTCATCTCCTGGTCTCTTTTCTTCCTGAATTTATCTTTCTCCTCTAATAAACAAACCAAAGGCATTAAACAACTCTGTTTATGTAGATTGTGGGGGTTAAATCGTGCAAGCACTGCACGCATAGTGAGTTTTCAAACACAGAGAGTCAAGATACAATCATCACTGATTTTCAACTATTGAAAGAAGAGGTATTCGGAAAATTCAAAAGAAAAGACTGGTTCCAGAAGCATCTGAAAAAGAAATAATTAAGAGTTGGATTAGGGATAGGGACCCTTATAAATGAGATCTCATACCACAAAAATCCTCTGAAGCTGCGATATCATACCAGCAAATTTTGTCTTTTGCCGATCCTTCTTATTCTTGGAGACCTTGCAATGAGGGCAATTCATGTAAATTGGTAAGTTTCTATTTAACAATGAAAAAGCATGCCCTCTGTCATCAAGGTTCACAGACTTAAGACTCGCTTGACGATCTTTGAAAGAACTGAATTTCATGGAGGCATCAACAGATGCCTGATAATGTTCCTTCCCTGCCTCAGATAAGTGTAAAGGTCCATAAACAGATGGATCCTCAGTAGTCCCCATTTCACCAGATTTCTCCAAATTTCTCCCCTTATTCATGGCAGCAGTGGTACTATTTGATGGTAGGTGAACTGTATTATAACTACTTGTGTTCGCCAATTTTGAAGGATCCCTATGCTTATGATCCACAGTTTTCACAGAAGAATAAGCAAGAGTTTCATCAGGTGAAGAAAATGGTGACCCAAGTTCAGTCAGAAGGTCCAGAGACAAGATAAAACGGTGCCCACGGGGACATTCATGCTCAAAACCAACATACACTACAGTACGCTCCCAAGAAAGGTTGACCCTTGCCTTCCCAACATCATTCACATTCAATGGGACTACATTGCTACCTATCTGTAGAAAAGGGTTGTCGAAAGAACTGCTGCCAGAACTTAAGCCATTAAAATTTTCGCCAGTTGAAGGAATCTCTTCAGTTTTTTCAGATATTTGATGGCCAGAAGCCACTTCAGATAGTTCTACATTTCCATCTTTCACCGCATTTTTCTTAAGACCTTTCCCTGAACCAACCAAAGGGTGTTTCTTTGCCTGCAATGGAGGAAATGCTGAATCAGAAGATGCTGATCCAGCAACAACCTCAGAAAAAGGCTTCTTCATTGTAATGTTAGGAAGACCTCTACCAAAGCTGATCTTTTTATCGACAGATTTGAAATATTGCACACTGTCTCTTTGGCTCTCAACTGTTGCCTCCACTTCTCCAGGAAGCACGGAAATGGTAATACCTTTGTCAGTATTCACATCTGCACTTGATTCAAAATGGGTATCTGAAGATGTACTGTTCAAGAAACCTAGCCGCACAGAATCTGCATATGAAACATTTGGGATTTTGTCTTTCTCAAGAACAATTGTCCATTTCATGAGAAACTTCTGATTGACAAAGAACCCGCTTTGAAGCAAGCCTATAGAAGGCTCATAGTACCGGGCAGATCCAACTCGAACTATATGCCAAGATATAGGCTCAATAGATCCAGAATCACTTACTTTAGGTAATTTGAGTGCAGGAATAAGCTTATCACAATCCGGGAAAAAATTAAATGCAATGTTCGCAGTTTCAAAATCAAAAGGGTCAGCACGTAATCGCCTAGAGCGCCCACAAGCACAAGCATGAAGAAAAACAAACCCACTGCTATGTGGCTTGCCCTCAACATTGGAAGGCAAACCATCTTTCTCAACATCATGCCTTGGATGCATACATTGTTGTCCAGTCAAACTAATAGCATCACATAATTGTCTTCCTGATTTCCAGATTGAAGTGCATTCATCCTCCAACATTTTCATGAATTGTTGCACTGAAGTTCCCCTAACCATAGAGTGGAAGGCACGCAAAGCCTTTTCCAAGTGAGCTTCATGCTGTGAAGTTGGATAATAATCGGGCAAATCTTTCAAATAAACTTCCAGAGCAGCTGGAAGGGATCTTTGGCACCACAAAGTCGAAAATCTTGCATTTAACCCCTTCCCGCTCTCCAGTAAAGATACTGTCACATCTATAGGATCGGCCCCTTTTGAGGCAGCCCCTTCAATCTGTGGTGGAGCAACATTTCGTTGGCGAGATTTCCTTCTGCTGATTTCAATTTCATCCACACACCCACGTTGTGCAGACAGAAGTCCCTTCAAGATATATTGGCTAGAAGACAACCAGATTTGCAAGTTTGGAAGTTCAGGAGTACTCATTATCCTTCTAGATGAAGCAGATGCTGCAGCTGCTGCTGCTGCGACAGCAACCATGCCAACACCAGCAGCTGAACCACCAGTAGCATTTGTAACAAGCCCCCCTTTTCCTCTTAGAACATCAGTCTGTCTAAATATAAACTCCTTTAAAGAACCAATATCCTCCTTATTTCCATTCTGACTATGACTTTCAAGAAGCAGGGAATCAGATGTTGCCTTTCCGTTCAAAACATCTTCCACAAGACTTGTGACGAAATCAAGAGGTTCACCTCTCTGGTTTGCAAAGCTGTCTAAAAGCACAACAGCTCTTGATGCATCAAGTGTTAACAGAGGCAGTAGAGCAGACACAGTCCCATTTCTTGACCCAGCACGACTAATTTCTGAACCTGATAGTATCCGACATCTTTTAATTAAGAAACGAATCTGAGATTCAAGAGATGATTGCAGCTTCTTCCTGAAACCACCTTCACTTTTATTTACAGGGCGAGCTAGCACAACAACTGAACCAGAACCTCTTACGGGCAAGCTTGACCTACCTAAGCTGCTCAAAGCAGAAGATTGATTAGATGAGGCATCTGTTGACTCGTCTGAACTGGCAGTGGAACACATCATATCCGAGAAATCATCAATAAAAACAAACAGTGTAACAGGAGTACACTGTCCAGGAAACAAAGAGGTATACAAACCTATGCCTGACATGTTAGATATAGCTGAACTGTTACGATTAGGAATGCTGCCACCTCTTCCTGGAGGAATCTTAGTAGGTAATGTTGCCGATGTAGACTTGCGCAAAGGTGATGAAGCAGTCCTAGAGAGTGATGTCACTGTGTTTTGTGATCTCATCAATGGGGTCAAAGCATGTTTTGCAGATTGTAACACGCGTAGATTTTTCAAAACCTCAATATGAAAGTGTGATCCCTCCTGAATATATAAGATTACATGGCATACCTGCAGTGCTCATTAAGTTATTCATGTGATCTTATGCCAAAAAGGGTACTTATCACAGAAAACTACAAGAACTATATCAATCAATGAAATTGGAGAAATTTCAAAGCATACTGCTTGGGATTTGAAGCTAGTCCGAGGACATCCTACAGCCTCTGTGCTATAAGCATATTACTGTCTTATATATTTAGAAAGGAGGGAAAATAAATGATAAACGGTTACCAGAACATAATTTGAAATTCATTTTGGAAGTAAAGATTTGAAAATGCAATACCACACTAACCCTAACAATCTAGAGCATGCAATTGAAACAGAAACATTCCTGAACATTCTTAAGTCTGAAGCTCTAGCTTTCAATCTTTCCATGCTAGTTTCGGAAATGAGGATTGCCCATCTAAATACACTGACTATAGGGAAAAGAAACACAAGATCTAAAACATTAGGCTTCAGGCTGAAACAAGCATATTACTAAAAAACCTAATAGCTATAATTATGCTACAACGCCACAAATTTAATCAACCAAATTAGAAAAGGGAGGCCAAAAAAATTCATGAAAACAATCATGCTGTCTTCTCCATAATCATGCAGCAAAGCACATAATTGTTGTCCATGATTATGGAGCAGTGCAGCGTCCAACATATTTTGAACAAAAACAACAATGCCATTATGTGCTTCTGTCATGAGTACAACATTATGTCATTATCAGCAATGACACTCGAATTGAGCCACCATGAAGTGAGCAAAACATAAGTAATAAGTTCTTTTTGTAAGGGGTGCTGGACTTAGAATACCAAACTTGTGTCTCTAACCATCAAACATGTGTCCTCTTTGTTTCCGTCTTTGCTTTTTCTATTTCAAAAATTTTTGGTTGATACCATGGGAAAGCTTGCATGATAAAGGACGAACATGCAAGGCTAAATACTCTCAGCCACTTTGGCGATCCATTCTCATAAAAACACAGAAATAAATTGTGGCCAAAATCAGTAACCTTTTCTGTTAACAGAGGACAAAAATCAATAGATAAATACCGGTAATAAATTTTACAGCATATTTTGCATGATTAAGACAACTTCAACCTTCATATCTTCCCTGTCTCTAAGCCACTTTGAGCAAATCAGGTACCAATAGCAAGCTTGCATAGTTAAACTTTTTCATCACAAAAGGTAGTGGAATACAAATAGAGAGGACAACAGAGAAGAAACAGCTGATATAGCCAGACTTACAAATTTCAATTATAAGTAACCTTAGTTAACCAATTTCCACAATAAATCTTGCTAGCTTTTCAGAACTCCAACTTCCAAGGCATCCTAATATGGCAGTTCTAATCAAACAAAACCTATTTAACAATAAATGTATTAGGTCTCACATCTATGCTCTACAGCCTGCTATATTAAAGCAAAGCACTGTCTTCAAGGGTGTGATTTATAAGATGCATGTCTACTTCATCATAGCATTGGTATTCTTCTTCGATTTTAGATGATTTCTTTTTTTTTTCTTTAGGAAAAGTAAATACAAATATACACGTCTGCAAACCAATACGGGTGCACAGGTATACAATGAAGGTCAACAGAAATCCATGTAAACAGAAATGAAAATGCCCATAGTTATTACTTTTAACTATTATAAATGTCCTCAAACAGCTTAGGTCTTCTGAAGAGTCTTAATAAGATGGCACAAGTTGATCAGAACCACCTCTCTATAGCAAAAGCAAAAGCAGGTGAGGCCTTTGGTCTTACTAGCACGCATCAATAGACCTGGATGATTCTCCTAATTGGCATATGCATCTTTATTAAACTATTTGGGCACTCTCAAAACTCTTATACAAATATGACGGGTGTTGTGTGCTGTACTATAAATCTTCCCAGTGCACACTAAGCTTAAGTCACTCCAAGTATTTCTCTGATTTTTCTATCTCTGAATTCTTGTTCTCCACTCAAATTCCACATACAATATTACTTTAATTTCCTTCAAGACCATACAAATCAAGGTGCACACTAGATTCGTTATTAATAGCCATTGATACTTTCTAGGATGTATAAACTTTCAAAAACTATTCTAGGATGCATAAATCCAAATTGTTAAAGCCACAAGCGTAAGCCCAATGGAAGTGAGTTGCACACTAATGAAACGTATATGTGATGCTTTGGTAATGATACCAATTATTAAAATTAATAATATAGTAAAAACACACGAAAAAATATTTATTGGCAATAATTATAAACTCATATTTCAACTATCAACACAAAAGATAGCAATTAATGAGTATAATTTATTACAAATGCATAAGAATAAAAAAATTATCAACAAATTTAGAATATTGTTCTCAACTACTTGTAGTAAAGACTCATCATCATCATTAAACAAAAATTCATCACCATTTCTCTCATCAGACTCATAGGCCTCAATGCCTTCATCATCTCCATATGTCTTGTCTATATAAGCATCTTCCTCATCTACAAACTCCCACAGAGTATCCTTATAGGTACTTGTCGAACAGGATGAAGCTTCCTCTCTTGATAAGGGGTCATACAAATTCTCAATCTAATATAGTGTATAATCTCATTTACTCCGGCAATTAAATTACAAATTCCAATGTTAAAGAATCATCCTCAAATGCATTAGCCTCTATCCATTTTTCAAATCAACCATTCATTACATTTATCAATGTCATTTCCACAATCAAGTCACTATCAAAAGCACCAATGTGTATAAATATAGATAATGGATATAAATCATCTAGTTCTATACGAGAACTCGTTAAAATACAAATTATTTCTATATTTTTATACTAATTAATTTGTATAAGGCTTCGGTGACCTAAGCCTTAGTGTGCCTTTACAGCAATGATAAAACCACATCTAGTTCTTGCATACAGATGGTGTAAGAGCCAGTCATAAGCCTAGAAAGGAATGTCAAGATCTATGGCTGATACGTTTCATCACATGTCAAATGAAAGTACCATATAAATGTACCTCATCATTTCACGATTGGGCCTCATATATGAAATCATTTTAGAAATGATGAAACAAAAGTATGTGGGAGAAGAATAAGTTTTGGGGAAATTTTGCAGAAAAATTATAAAAGGTCTATTGACATGCCTACGTAAAGCAATCGTATCCAACCATATAGTGAAACTCTCATCACTAGGCAAAATATTAAAGACAGAAAGAAGGAGCAACAGCCGGTGCATGCAGAGTTCAATAAATCGGATTTGAGGTCACAAGTTGATCAGGTGCTCCCATTGCATGACATTCAAAATGCTTAATTTAAGAATGAGAAAGGTCCATCCAATATCTACCTCTTGCTTCATGGCATGAAGAAAAATGCTAACAACTCAAATAAAATCATACAAGTTAAGCTCCAATCTTAAACAGAAAAAACAACAGGAGGGGCAGCCTAAGATTCCAGTCACTAATCTACTTGGAATTCCAGCTCCCTAAATTAACAAGTGTTTGTGTATCATATATCAACTGATTAGTCTCTGTGTCAGCATAAATCATGATACGATTCAGTTTCCATATCACACACAACAAGGGAAACTTACAGTGAACATAAACAGCATCCCCCGAAGATCCCCAAACTCGCTCTCCTCTACCGCCGAATCCAAACTGCAATTCGACTCCAAGACACAATTCATTGCGGGGCATTTGGACGAACACATTTGCATATAGACAATACCCTTTTCGTCATCGTGATAATAGCTAATTTTTCGTGTCTTGAACCAATCCTTGGCCTCGTCACCCACCTCCTCTCCCTCAAGGGAGAGTACTTTGTCGCGGTTCCCCGAACCAAAGACATTGGAGTCGATAATCCGATTAATCAATTGAGAAACGTCGGAGTGCCGGCGACCGATGAAGCCGACAACAACAACGCCGTTTGAAGAGGGTTGTGCTGGGGGTGAGACGGATGAGAAAGAGTATTGAGAAGATGGGTGGGAAGGGTCGGGAGGATTAGGGGGAGGAGGTGGTGGTGATGGGAAAGGAGAGAGAGAGGGCGTTGAAGTTGGTGATTTTGTTGATGACGGAGGACGGAGAAGGACTCTCCTAGAAGAAGAAGAGTTGGGTTGGCTGTCCATTGTTTGAGAGTTAGATTCAACTGACTAATTGGTGTTGCTTTGGATATGGATCAGATGAAATATCTATTTGGACTCCACCTCCATGAACGCCTGCGCGCTTCTTGTTCAGAAGGACAAGGACAGATGCACACCCCGGCTCCAGCGTTGCGGCTCGGTCATCAATCGACAGGGTTTGGCAGCACATCAGTCGGCTTCATCTTTGTGAATGTGAGCAAGAGCGATCCCGCTTGACTATCAGGCCCATTTTTGCCCAAAACCTTTTTTAAATGAAAGATTAAGTTCATTATCTATAAAAATTAGGTCTGATTATTTTAGATACATAACTAATTATAGACATTTCAAATCGTCTCTGCCAATTACACCAGCCCGTATGAATTAGCCTAAACTTTTTTTATATAAATAATTAGTATTTATATATTAACGAGCCTAATAACAAAATAATAATTTTTAAATTTAAATAAATAATTTGAACCCAAGACCGATTCAACAAGTTAGGAGATTGTGTTGTTATAAACCCAATATGTCAAAAGCATGTGATGTCAATAGATTAAAAATATCTGATGTGTTAGAAATATCAAATCAATCCTTTAAAAGAATATTATATACCATCATTATTATACATAAGATCAATAACTATTAGTGCGTTATATTAATATCAACGAAGAAACTGTAAATGAAAAATTAGTTCATTGGCTAGCAATTTAAATTCTTTTAGCTAGGCTCACAATTATCTCAGTAATAATTATGATAAAAAAAAATATAAAAATAATTTAATTGATTAGTATATAAAAAATGCATTCATATCTTCATGATCCCATGTAGACATACCTACATGGGGCTATAAGGATAGGCTTCTGACTTCTACAAACAAAAACATTTAAAAATTTTAGATAAAATAATAAATAATTAAATTTTTTCAAAATATCAGTCTTGTGAACTCTAAGTAATTTAGTATGTTCATATTCTCGTTCTCTTCTTTTCTTTTATTTCACAAAAATTAAAAATTAAAAAAAGAACATGGAGAGTTGGTTTCGAAATATTTTAGCTGAAAGATCATCATTGTCCTACTTGGATGGAATTGGATGGAATATTGAAGAATACTCTACTTATCATCAGGCCTCTATAAAATCATATCTGACATCGTCATTTTTATTATAGAATAGATAGTCATTTATCAATTATTTTACGTTATAATTTGGCTCGTGAGATATTAATTTTAGTATTAAAAAGTATTACTAAGAAATATCTAAATTCTATAACATTTTATTCATATTTGCGATTTATAGTATCATAATTTATAACTTGCTCTATAATTCTCCAGGTCAGACCCTTTTTAACGTTAAATTATAAATAGTTTTTGTATTGCATACTTATATTATGTAATATTTTATTTACTTTTAATATATTCTACCACTTGAATAAAAAATAATCTTATTTGTGCTCATTATATGCAATATTTAGGTTCTTTGAACTAAAACTTACTCCATAATACTTCAAGTCTAATTTATTTTCAAGTACACATTACAAATTGTGTATTTATATCATGTAAATAGACAAAAATAATTCAGAAACAATGTTCATAGGTTGCAAATTCAATTAGATAGAGGAAAATATAAATGATAAAAAACACAAATATACCCAAGCAGAGAAAATGGTAAATTTTGAATATCACTAGGAATAATGATAATTTCAGCTTATCCTCATTTTTTAAGGTAGGGACTTGGAAATTGATTTATTATACAAATGTGATGATAAATATGAAATTACAGTGTCAAAAGTACTCTTTAATTATCTTTAAAATGCCTTTTATATCGTAATATCTCATATAAAATTAAATAAATAGATATATACCACATTATCTAAATATATGTCAAGTGTGATTAAATAGTGCATTTTAGTCTCATTCTTTTATAATATTTCTAATATCTTTCTTTTTAGCATATAAAATTAAATAAATATCTATAAATTTGAGTAATTTTTGAAGATATAATATAACAATAATTAAAAAAATTTGCATATATGCCAAAATCAGTTAATAATATCATAATTTCATATTGACTTATTAATAATTTTTTTAAAATTTTTTACATAATTTGAGGAAATGTCAAATGAAGAATAGCAGAAAAAACCCAACAAACACCAACTGCTATTTAATTTAATTTCAACGACAATAATAAATCATCCTTTGTATAGAAAATTTTCAACTTGGAGGCTTGGACGCTCTGCAACTATTGTGCTTATTCTTGGCAAAGCAGGGACCATCTCAAGCAATCTTCCAAACTTCAATTATACGGTAACTACATATGGCATAATGCTTAAAAACAAGAAAAGGGCCAGGAAGGAATTTTATAATTTTTTAAAAATATTTAATAAAAATATCGATCGATTCGGGCCTCAACACTCGGGTGTGAGGGTATGATCTCTCGTTGGGTCAGTGCAATAGTAATAGACTAAGTGATTTCTTTGGACCCATTCCATGGCTAGGGTTTGTTGTTGACTCAACCCACGGGGGCCAAACGGCTCAACCCATGGTGGGCGACAGAAGGAGGATGCAGCCGTGGTGCAGCCACTTAGCTTGAAATTTGTGTATTGGGCGAGGAATGGTTGGTACCGATAATCGACCCTGTATTTTCCATCTTCTGTGGCCCACGATGATGCATCCCATATGGAGCCATACACCCACATAGGCCTTAGGGGGAAGGTTGAGACGCTCTTCATTGGATACCTTCTTATAGGTATGTCGTCTACAAAGAATCTGCATACATGTATATGATAATTTATTGTATTATATATTTAAATATTTTACCAAAACTAATGTACTAAAATCAAGATTATTATAATAATAACAATTATAGTTTTAGAATATCTATAGGGACTTATAACTATAATTTTGTTATATCCTGCAATCTGATTAAAATCAGGTGCATAAATTATGAAAATAACTTCATTGTATTGTAAGATGAAATTTATATACAAAATACATCTGAAATTTTATGTATTCCATAGTAAGGCATGGCTCATACTCGATACTCTTACATAATTGTTACTAGATAATAATTATTATATATTATTATTTTTAACAAATAATAAATTATAAAGTAATATAATTCTTTTGATATGATAAATAAATCTTAGCTATCTAATGAGAAAACAGGTTTTATATATAGAAAGAGTATTATAAATATATTATAAATTTGTGAAACATCCAACAAAATTAATTTAAAAAAAAATATATTATTACTATTATTGGTGAGCACCAGCCACAAGAGGAATACACATTAATAGAGGGATTATTATTTAGTCTTTACTCAATAATTTAAAATTTTAAGATCACTATAATTTTGACAAATAGCCATAAACTGGACTCCTAAACTCCCACTTGTTAATAAATTTATTTCAATATTGTATGTAATGAGCTTATACCGTATTCATATTTCAAATATTATAAAATTTCTATACGACAACTCGTTAAAATACAAATTATTTCTATATTTTTATAAATTAATTAAAATAAAATATTGTAAAATTAAAATTATGTTCAAATTTGCAAATATATATATATATATTAAAAAAGTAACGTACATAATTTCAGATGGTGACCAAAAGATGGCGTAGTTGTGGAAATCTCGGGTGGGATCAAACCAAAGATAAAACCTCATCTCCCTTCCGATAACTCTGCCGTCGCCGCTTCCTTCGGCGAACACGTTCGTCTGTAGCGTGTACGGCTTATCTGGTGTTGTTCCCAGGAACTCAATATCGATTTCATCATGGTGATTGGGGTACTCTTCGCTATTTGAAAGCTGCAAGCATGCAACATGTTTTTAACTTAAACATTTAACCAAAGAAAATCAGACCATATACTCCAATTTCATCTATCAAGGGCAATATAAAGGAGTAAACTAGCTAATTTTATATTACAGGACAATCTGATACATAAAATTTTTGTTGGTTATACAGCTTTTATAAAAAAGAAAGTGGATGAGAATCAACAGTTGGTCCAATTTCATGTAACCATTTTCCCAATCTCTCTGTGATAACTGTCCTTTTAGATGATTGATGAAATTATCTATATGTATCAATGGGGTAATTTTAGTTTTGTATTTAAATCAAATACTCCATTGATACACCATCGATAATGGATATTAAATGCTTGGAAGATCAAACCAAAGGAAAAAAACCTCGCAGAAATAACAGTTACGTGAAATCAGATTCAATTATAGGAGGTTAGTCGATTCTCAATTTAATTTCGCATTCGATTTTTATATAGTATAATTAGACCAACCTATTTCTATCAATTTCAGCTATTTATCAGGGTGTGAAGAAGAATTAGATCATTTTTAGATATATTATATGTAATATTACCTTATGTAAGAGGTTATTATCATAAATTTGGACTTATAACGAATGTATCACATGGCGATTATTCAACCATTAAGTCCAAACTATAATATAGAAATAAACTTTTGGTAATTGGGAATCTTTGCTCTAATTTTGTGGTGTCAAATCAAACTATGGGTATATAGCTTTTCCCATATAGAACTATACTAGTAGACCAAGCTTTTTAACTTGAGTGATAATGAAAATGGAAATCCCAAAACTCAACAGCCGATGACCTGATTCATCCTCACAAACTATGCTCCTCGTGATTTAATTGACGGCAATCTCAAGTTTATTTATAGGAAATCAATAATCATAGAACTCCCGATTTAGTTAATCTAACTTTTTTTTTTAGTGGTATCTATTTTCATGAGAGTGAAGATCTCACGTAGAATGATGTGATGACTCCAGCCGTGTAGCCCGGTTGGAGTTTAATGGCAGCACTGAAGTAGCCTGATCGGTATGGCTGCAATGACTTGAACCCACTTCCTGTCATGCATTAATCACGGCAATAAGACAAACTCTATCAGCTATGGTGTAAAAATAGGAACTATACAAAGAAGAAATAGAACCAAATATCACATATTATTCATTTTATCTCTATAAGTCTATATTTCATGAAAGTTTTTTCATTCCTTGGCGATACTATTTGACTTAAGTAAACATAACAGCCACCCCTTAGACCAAAATCGCCCTTATTGTGGTAGGGTGGGGCCAAAATTATGTGTGGTAGGGGTGGGGCCTTCTTGGTTCTTTTTTTTGTGTAAATTTTTGATCTTTTTTATAGTATTGTTATGATTTTTTCAATAAAGTAACTTTTAGATTCATTTATTAAATAGGATGACAAGTTGAAATATAGATTATGAAGATTATTAAATCTCATGATTAAAATAATTACTCAATCTTTATTATATATTTTTTAACTTTTAATAGTGACCATTGAATGAAAATAAAAGTTAACCCATTGAATAGACCATACCGACTCCCATTTACTCAATCCTAGTCGATATGACAAATGACTCTTATTTCAAATAAGGTAATTAGTTGATTCCTATCTTAATGCAAATTGGGTTTTCTCCATCCCAAAATTATAAAATGAGAACGAGCCAATCCAATTTCCTAAAATAGGGAACAAAAAACACAACCCAAACACTAAATGGGGGGGTGGGGGGTGAAGTACATGACCTGAGCTTCTATCGAGCCACATAGTAAGAGTGCCCTGCTGAAGAATCTGATGCTGAAGACCCCATAAGTTAGTGAAGCCACGTTCAAAGGCTATAGGACTAGTCTTTGAACTGGGGTAGTAGCCAGGTGAAGGTTGGCCCTGTGCGTTGATTGAATGGGTCGTCAGGATCACAAGAAGAATGAACATGACTTCCATTGAAAGAAGGTGAAGAGCAGTTAGGCTGTCTTTCAGTTCTCTGGTACAAGAACTGCATTGACAAGTACTCTGATTTATAGTGATGATGGGCAAGAGAATGGAGTCAGTATAATTTATGGACATGAGGGGGCTCCACCAATAATGAAATTAGGTGATTAGTTAGTTTGATGGCAGGTTCAATCAAGACAAATGTGACAAAATTGAATATTATAAGGATTTTTTGAGAAAAAATAGTGAAATCACATCTATTATTCTGTTTACTTCTTGAAGTATCCAACATGAGTGAACAACAACATAAAAAGGGATAGATATATCCCAATTTATAATGTTACAACAATAGATATAGTGAAAAAATTATAAGAAAAAAATATATATATATATACAAATAGTTCAAATATTGAATCAAGATCAATGAAAATATAAATAAAGTATTGGATCGAACTCTTTTTAGTGTTAAGCTAATAATTATAAATAGTCATTAACTCACAAAAAAGAGGTAAAAAAATGTGACCTAATAAAGATTTATTATACATTATTGATGTATAATTATTACTTTAATTGAGTTATTCTATTTAGGCTCTGAAAAATAAAAGAAATTAAAAAATTTAAATGATCATTGTTAACTAAAATTAGGATATCATTGGACATCTATATATAGTAATACTTCATGATATTTAAATCGCTATGCAAGATGTATAATTATCAAGTTGATTCACCAAAAATTACAATTAATTATAAATAATATAATGAATCCGTATGGGCATTCTTTTTGTAATGAATAATAATTAGTTTTCTCTATCTTTTCTCTTTTTTTTATACCATAATATGCGCGCTAAAAATTATATAAAAAAGGCCCTTGGTTTTCTATCTCAAGCCAAGTTTATAAATTTTAGATTGTAACAGACTATTATTGCAAATTATCTTTTAATTTTTTTACAAAAAGTAGCTTTAATATACCAATGTAATGGATAAATATGTAATTTCATAAAATATGAAGAAGATCGGGTACTCAAATACTTAAATACCATTTTAATTCAAGATCGAGCAAATTAAATAAATAACTTCTTTTATAAAATAAAATTAACTTATAACATTTAATCATTACAATAAATTTGTAAATATATGTCACGTTATATAGGACAGTTCTAATATACATTAAGTCTGTAGTAGTAAACTTATATAACAGTTTCATAAAAATTACTTAACTAAGAAATATTATTATACATTCTAATACTTTTATTTATTTTCACTCATTATATGCCTAAATATTTCATTTTAAGGCTTTATTTCACTAAAAATTTTCAAATTTGCATAGTTAATATTTTATATATTTACAAATGATTATAATTAAAAGAGGTCGAATCAATCTATCTTCTAAAACGGTAAGATATCTAAATTTGTTTTTTTCTGATTGTTTTTTCGTAGAGTCTATGATGTCCCTATCGATACAAGATATATATCTATAAAAATTTGTTAACACATAGTATTATTCCATCAATACGTTTTCCATGGCATTCATTGTCTGTCATCTTCCTTTCCTTCACGCCGATGGTCACACTCAGCTCTTTGTTATACTATCGCATCGACTAATAACCAACAAAAAATAAATAAAAAATATTGGTCATTTAATTAAAAATGACCCAAAAATACATAATTTTTTTTAATAAAATAAACTAAAGATTAATATGGTTTGTATAATATTTTAAATTTAAATTCAATATCTTTTGGTTGTTTTGGTCAATCGTCCGATTTTGAAAAGACAAATATTTGATACTAATGATTTTATTTAAAATAATCAAATTACTGTTATTGTTGGACTTTTTGTCACATTTATCAAAAAAATCCCTACCGACAGATGTTGCTTTCAAATAAGAATATGGACAAATGAATACAATGAGGACACATACGTAATATAATAAATATAAAAGCAGCGCCATTAAGATATTATTTAGTTATTTTTTAAATATTTTTAATAATATAATATAATATTTATTTATTTATATTAATAAATATATATATTAATATATAAATAAATACATATCACTCATAAATTATTTTAAAATAATTAATAGATTTAAGATAATTCTCTAAATATAAAGACCACCCAACATCAAATCGATGCTCTCTTTGTATCTTATGATCTGCCGAAGATTATGCCGTACCTTTTTATATCATTATATGACAATATGAGTGGTATAAATGATATTCTTAAATAACTTATATCTTATTTATTATATAATTAAATTCACATAAAAATAAATTAATTAATAAATAGATTTAGGCGTGATTTGCTCCGATTTTGAAATTTTGACAAAAAATATTATTACACGTATATATATGTTTTAAAAATTTACGTTTTTATATAAATATATTTTTTTTCTAAATTATATTTTTGTATAATTCATTTTTATGTGGATATTAATTTTTTTTTAATATTAGCCCTTCCATTGATCGCATATTAGCCCTTTGATTTTAATGATGAATGGGAATGTGCTTTTGACTAGCCAAGTAACTGACGTGGCTTGGCTCGGCCTGAAATATTGACATATTTAAATTTAATTTTGATAAAATTTAATTATTGTTAGGTCCAGTACAAAGGTCTAAAGAGATTAAAAACCCAGCTTACCGGACAATGGCCCAAATAAGGAATCCATCCCTGCGCTCTAGAGCGGCTTACGTGGCAGCCTACACTCACAGCCAATGAACGACGTTTGCGGCCCATTAATGCGGCTATCGGGTGACAACGGTGGGAGGAATTTCGCTAGATCTCTGACTTCCTATTTGTTAATTGTGTGGTGCAGGTCTTAGGTTTACAGAGACGGATATTGAACCCGCTCGCGACAGCCTCCCGACGACGAGAAATTCAAAGGCTCCCTAATCTGTACGATAATCGAAACCCGGGATGCAACAATTATTAATAATGATGGTGAATTTTTTGACAAAAGTTAAATTATATATAATATTATGGTTTTTCAAATTTAAAGGAAAATAATAACATTTCGTATTAAGGCTCCTAGTAATATTAACGTGTGTTTAGATAATTGAATATAATTATATAGAAATATAATGACAATTAATATTGCATTTTTTGTTAATTATTTTGAATAGGACGTATTGAGATAAAATTAATTTTTTAATATTTAATTTATATAAATAATAATATAATAGATAAAAAAATTGATATACTAATTGATGAGTATGAGGATCCATTAACTGACTTAGAATTCGGTCTGCTAGAGAAAAAAAAAGTTTAAATAGTGGCAACCCATCAAAGGACCCATCGAGCCTAGGATCAAAAAGACACTGCAGTCGACCTAAGCGGTTTAACACAAAACTATCCAACAGAAAATAGGTAATCAGAGTTAATCAACGGATTGCCCCAGTAGTTATCACTCCAAATTAGCACCCGATAACCTTTACAGCTCAGCGAATAATTGCAAGCAACACTTACCAATATATGGCCCATGATGATTACAAGGCACACTAACTACAAGTGATAGTTGCATGATCACTATCTCTCATAGTTACAGAGCCATAATGTCCGGAGACAATTAAGCTAACACCTCACTCTATAAATACTCCATTTCCTCTATAGGAATAGGGATCTTCCGAATCATAATGGAACACTCATAGAACCAAAAAGCAACTCTCACAATAAGGGCACCCATCTCTCTAAGTCACTCTAACAACGAGTACACCCCTTTTTCTAAACCACTCCCCTTGTGAGTGTATAATCTAAAAGTCGTTCATTCATTCTAACCTACCAAACGAAACTCAATCCTTCCACCATACATTCAATTTTCAAACACTCTTGCATCTACGCATTCATCTTTATTCTCATTTTTTTCTTTATCCATTGGAAATATTACCAATTTTAGTATCAGAAGATATATTAAGAAGTGAGTCCCGTATTTTTTGAATTTTTTTTTTATTGTGGTGTGTAGGATCAAATTTAGGATGATAAAAATTAGACTCCTATTAGACAAATTCTAAATTAAAACGACTTTCTAATTCGTTTAATAATTTAAATTTAAAAATGCATCAACAATGTTATACAAAAAAGTATATTTTCAAACCCTGCCACCACCACTCTACCGCTCCCATGTTATATTGCCACCGCATTACCTCCTTCCTCCCACCACCTTTCCACCACCACTATCATGCCACTACCATCCACCACCACATCGTAGCAACTCACCATCATGCCGGCACCCACACCACCTAGTCGCCGTCATCAAGCCAGTGCCGCAATCATGCCCCCGCCACCATTGTCAATGCCTCCTCCCTTGCCGCCAATTTATCCTATTAGGAAAGTATTCAAGCTACCTATATCACCCTTAGCTGCATATCCTACCACCATTACAAACACTGTTATTATCAGGACAACAAAATAAGGGTAAACTGAAAAAATATCCCAAAATTAACTATTCTAAATATAAACAAGAATTTAAAAAAAAAAAATCCACCATAGACAGTGATTTTTGTATTCATTGTTTGATTTATTTAATGAAAAAATTTGAATAAATCTAACAATTTCTAAAGGGAAATTATTCCTATCTCTATTATAACTAAATAGTGAAACAATAGTTACATTAAAATAATGTAAGAATTAAATTTTATTTTATTATTCTAAATATAATGTAACTCTTATTAGATGAATCCTATTAAAATGTAAATAAAAAATTAGATTTTAAAGTGAACTCTATGGTTCAAATTGAACCATATAATTTAAAGAGTTCAAATTAAAATTAATATTTAATTATAAGATATAATTTAGAACCTTTAATTTTAATATTTAATTTAGATTATAGGATTCACTTTGAAGCTTAATTTTTTAGGTTGGGATATTCAATCAAACCGGGCTGGGTTAGGACAACCTACGCCCGAACAGCCCCTAAACCGGGCTTAAAGCATTGTACCTGCATCAGACCCGGTTCGGTGTGCGACCGTCCCCCCCACGCTTACCCCTCCCCCCGCCTCTCTCTCTCTCTCTCTCTGTGCGTGACATTGGGGATCCTTATCCGACGACGCCGTCCGTGTCGTCGCCAAGCTAAGGTATACTTCTCTCCCTCCTTCCCTCCATCCGCTGACAACTCTCTCCTTTTGCTCTCTCCGTTATTTTTTCTCCTTTCTTCCGTCGCAATCAGTTATGTAAATATGTTTGGAAGTGTACAATAACAGTCAAAGTACTGAATCTTTTTGTTCATCGACTCACCGAATGCGTTATTTGTGGCCGTAATTTTCGCTATAATTTGATGACTGTAGGTAGGGAAGCGCGGACAAGTCTTTGTGACATTGGACGCTTTTATTTTGAAGATTCTTAATTGCAGAAGAATTTATCGGCTTGATTTGCGAGGGGGGATTTCCTGGAGAGCTATTCGAATGATGTGAAATTAGACTTACAGTAAGAATTGTATACCGGTACAGACATGATGATGGTGGATTTACGTGGAATGCTGTTATGCCAAGACGATGTAGTAAGTTTTGTTACTAAAACTAAGGAAACAATTTGAGTCTGACGGATCCAAGTTATGCAAACTAATTAATATGTTGGAGTACTGAATTTTGACATAGCAAGTTCACCCAAACAACAGAAAAAAGAAATATCTGCTATCAGAAAAGAACAATGGCAACTGATGAATGCAATGTACTGTTATTTTACTGCCTTAAAAGGAAAATTTGTAGTGTGAGCATCTATGTGTATTCCATGATTGTAATATTCTTCTCTTTTAAATTGTATTGTCAAGTGTTTTAGGCAAAGATTGATACTTCTTCTAGTCATACTTCTATGAGGAATTAATTAAGCTCAACTGGGTACGAAATATCCAAGCTTTTGCATAATGAGACCAGAATTCTATTAGTATCTCACATGAATCACATTGTAGCAGCTTGTGGTTTGTTTCGTTTGATCCACTTTGTGCATTATGTGTGCCCATGTCTGTGTACTTGTTTGTGGGGTTATCTCATAATTGTCATAACCTAACTGCAAATTGATTGATTTTGATCCAAATAGATATATTTGGACTGCTAAAGGATGACACTTATGAAGAGATATGTGCTAAAGCTTTTTATATCCCTGAAGTACATTACCGCGAATGTAGTAGACAGGAACAACGGACGAATTGTTGCCACAGCTTCCACCGTAGAACATGCTCTCAAAAACAATATGGAGTGTGGCCGCACTTGCAATGCCAAGGCAGCGGCTATTGTTGGAGAAGTTTTGGCTATGCGATTGAAAGTTGAGGGCCTTGAAGATGGACAGGAAAGAGGGATCCATGTAGATGTGAAAAAAGAGGTAGAGAAGAAAGGCACCAAGAACCATACAAAGGTCTGGGCCATCGTGAATGCTCTAAAGAACAATGGTGTTAAACTCATCCTCGAAGAAAACGAGGGCAACATCTCTCGCCCGAGCTACTGGTAAGCTGCTCTCTCCCCTTCTATTTCTCTTTCCTTTGGCATACCTTTTTTCACTTTTGAGATGTTTGTGCCAAATTTTAGATCAATGTGCTTAAATTCTCTAATGGCAAAAGCTTTAGAATTGCCTGTTTGCTTCTCTAGGTATTACTGCTCCTATTTATTCCACATACCCCTGAAGTATCCACTGTAAAATCTTTCAATGGCTTAAAGAGATGGTTACTGGAATGAATCTTTCCCCACAAATTACTGGAAGCACTTCTCTCTGGTAGTCTTGCAAATTTTACTACACAGAAACTAAGAGAGGAAGGAATCAATGAAATTGTGAACTATAAACATGATTTTAGCAGTACATTTGAGCAAGAGTTAATTTGTTGTTGGTCTAGCAGGTTCTTTAGTAGACTTGTCATCTAATATGTGAGGTTGTCTCCCCAAGTGATGCCTATACTTAATTGCCCCTACCCACCCAGCCTATGTGCATAAAAAAGGAGATTCAAATTTCTAAGGATATTTGTGCTGGGGATTTTTTGTGCTAGTTGATTTATTGTCCTCCTAATTCATGTTTTCTCTTGTTTTGCGGTGAAATCCTCTTTTGAACCTGGATATGTGCATTCTTAATCAATCTGGAGATTGCTCTACCTTGTTTTAGGTTTGAAGAACATTTGTACCTGGGGAAGTCACTTGTTTCCCAATCCCCTTGACCCCTTTCTTCCTATAGCATCAAACATAATAAAATAATGAGGAAACTGCAAAAATCTGTGAAGCTATGCTTTGTATTGCCGTCTTTATGAATTTACATCCACCTACGACAACTTGCTCTGAAAGTTTGAAGTGGTATCAAGTTGTTACTACCTATGTTCCAATCCCTTCTAGGCCTACCCATTGTCATGTTCTACCCTGTAACCTTAATCAATCACTTTTCTACTAGTTCAGTATATGGATTATGTTTTAAGTTTTGAACATTATACACTTTTCACTCTTTTACTGGGCAGTGGAATGTAATATAATGTGAAATACAGTAGAAAATGCCCGTCCTTTGTTGGCTAACAGCATGTGAGTTGTATTGGATTTTTTTAAAATATTTTTGGTACAACCTGTAAGTGTGAGTCTTGGCATAGGATAAATTAATTTTATTTGGACCTTGAGATTAGGGAATAAAAATCACATAGACAGATTATCTGTGGTGCAGAGGTAAAATTGCATAATCTGACCCTCTGCAGACTTGTAATGTTGGAAGTCTCGTACACCAAACTACTTTTACTATATTTAGTAGTCCTTGTAAATTATGAAATTCAGACTACCAAATCCGGGGGTGATAGAGTCTGTATTTAAGGTGGATTCGACCACAAAAGCGTTTTGATGTGACCAATTTTGGATGATTTATTTGTCCTTTAGGGAAATGCAAAACGCTATAGAAAATGGCTGTCATTTCTAAATCTATTAGTTGTGGCTGGACTAGTTGAATAATTTATTAAGTCAATAGTCCATGTAAGTCAATCCATGCATTGCGTTAGTTATCAAAGAAACCTATTTAAATTTTGTTTATATCTGAAGGTAATTATCCGTAAAAGACAAACACTAGAACAATACTTTTACCCTCTTTGTGTCATCACTCATCCAAATTATCTTCATCTAAGCGGCTATTCAAATCTCATCCACCAAACTTCTGTGCTGCTGCTTTTTTCAGTTTGGGTAAGTGATCACTTCTGTGCTTCTCACCATTCATCGCACAACTTTATCCATTCTTTTCCTGGAAGACAGTTGGTATATGCTTGTTGTAAGCTTCCTTGATTGGTATAAATGCTAATGATGTTTAGATTGTATTTGGACTGGAGAAAAATTAACGAAGTTAAGTTTGAAAGATGATTGAACTTTAGCTGATGTGGAATGCGCTTTTATTTTTTCATCTCCCAAATTTTGCATAATTGAAACAGGACATTAGCTGTTGTTGAGTGAAACACCTAGAGAGAGAGAGAGAAGAGAGAGAGAGAAAAAGGCCTGCTGCACTGCTCTTCAATATGTCGCAATTTTGAAATAATCTGTTGCGTACCGGTTTTCGGGGTCCGGAGCAACATAAGAGTTTGGAAGTTCGGGGTTAGGGAAATGGAGAGATTGAGACCAGATTTTACGTAGGAAACCTCCCCTTAAAATGAGGAGGAAAAAACCACGAGGCTAGAAGCCTGAGAAAGATCTTCACTATGTTCGTTTGTTGTATACAAAGTAGGGAGAAACCCTTTCTTTTCCTTCTTTTATCTCTTTTTTCTGGTTAGAGAGAAAGATCTCAAAAGATCAAAGATACTTCAAGAGATGTCGAGAGAAGGTCCAGCGGGGGGATCCTTTCCTTATGGGCTCTAAGTAAGTATTTATAGGGGAATGTGGTGGTTGAAGTGCCTACGTGGCTGCTGGTACCTGCAGGGGGGCTGTCCACCTACCCTCCTGACACAACCATGCTGTGTCAGGCATTCTGGCGTGTGCAGGAAGCTAACGGCCAACGGCGCTGACTGGCCATACCTTGTCAGGAATGTCAGCATTGAAGTGACAAGGCATGTTCCGAGGTTTGGTGGTGGCGTGACGCATGGGTTGCGTGTTCTTTGATGACTGTGAAGCTGAGCTGGCATTCTCGGACATCTGGGAGAGTCCTCGTCCCTTTCTGGCTTTACTATCCTTTGGATGAGTCCGCGTACTGTATGCCATATTGTGCTTGTTCTCGGACGGGATGAGAGGGTTCTCGGTCGTTGACTGTATTGCTAACTTGCTAAAGGCTTTTGGGCCCATTGTGGAATGTCCTGGGCTTTTTACACCTTTCGCTTAGACAAACTGGAAACTTGGGCTTCTCGGGTTAAGTACTCGTCCTCTTGCCCATTCTTTTAAGGACCCCGGGTATTGGGACCCAACATAATCAAATGTATGTAATTTTGTCTTTGAATTATAGGAAAAACTGTTTGTGGTATAAACTAGTCACTTCTAAGGTACAATTACTTAATAGTTGTTTGAACTCGTCACCTTCATGTCACAAGCAGTAGTTATTGAGTGAAACACTTTTAAAGAAGAAAAAGATTGGACCATTGATTTGAATTTATCACCTCTCTGGCACAATGATGTAATATTTCTGTGGTACAAGCTTAGCCTCAATTAGTATCTTAAGTGGCAGTATTGTTGTTTACCCCAAGGAACTCCCACATTCCAGTGTCTATGGATATTCAGATGAATGTAATCTCTCTCTCTCTCTCTCTCTCTCTTTTTTAATTGAAAATAGGCTGTGTGTGGTTTGAGCTGGTCATTTTAGAACACCATGGAGCAGCATTCTTGTTGCTTCGAAACTTTAACCCAGTTAGCATCATGGGGATTGAGGATCATTAGATACATGTAATTTTATCTTCACATTGCATAGATGCTATGTATGGTGTTTAACTTGTCAATAGCACAACAGCATTACATTCTTGTACTGTCAATGCCTAACCTCAATTAGCAACTACAGTAGTCGGGGACATCAACAATGTGTGACAAGTGGCAGTGGTCAGGGCATTGGTTGGCCTGAGTGAAGGCATGCCGGCCGAAAACAATAGTGACGACCGGAGGTGTCACCGTCCGGCAACTGATGGTGGCAATCCTGGGCATTGTTGGCCAATGACCAGTGTTGGGTCAAGCCATCATGGATAATATTGGTATCATATTCAAATAAAAACTTTCAATAACCGGTGTTAATAATCATTAGTGAGTAATAGATGTGATCCAAAAATTGACTTCCCATTTTAAAAACAGAAAGCCGCTTTTCTGAATTTAAACTTGAATTTTTTGTACTGAAAAATTTTTTTTGTTGACTGGTCTTCCTGTATATACCAAATATTTTTAAAAAAATGTGAAATATTTTCCCACCCTTGCCAAATATTTAAAAATAAGGAAAATACTTTTCAGTGAATTATTTTTTGATATACAAATGGAGCACTAATTAGCATTATTGCTGGTTTAAACCCACAATCCCAAGCTCTTATAAGTTGTCAAGGGAGTTTAATTGAACTTGTGCAGAATTATTAACATTGGGGTGGCCAGTGGAGAACACAGGATTCTTTTTGCCTTCAGTGTGAAACAGAGATTGCTGAAACCACCGCGTTGTGCTGAACAGTTGGTTTTCTTGGCGGAGGAACACCCAGAGTGCTCGCAGTCGGCGCCATTATTAGGACGCAGTGATCCCGAGTGCAACAAGGTTAATCCTTTTCTCATCATCGCAGCAAATTTTTATGTTTGAATTATTTTACATGACATGTTAGTTCTTTGTTTAAATGATTAGAGGTTATAATTTTGTATGATTTTTCTAATATTTCACGGGAGAAGTGATTTTTTTGATAAGCTCAGTCTTTGATGAAAAAAAGTGCATTTATGTAATTAAAAAATCAATCTTATATAAATATCAGAATTATTCATTATATGTTAATAATATGTCATATGTAGGATTCATTTAGATTTCGGTTGGAGGGAGTTTGTGAACTTCCCTTTCAATTTCTAGTATTACGGGTCTTGTTGGAAAAACTACGTTACGACAATCCATACACAAAAGAAATGTATCTCATGAAGGAGGAGATATAAGAAAAAATGGAGAAAAATTGATTTTATATTTTTTGAGAAAAGAATGTTAGCTATGAATTTAGATTTTTGTTAATATTTATTATTAAATTATAAAATATTATAATAATTTGATAATCTGCATAAATATAATAAAGTTTTCCAGTTTAGGGGTGGTGGTAGATTTTCTTTCCCATGTATTCAGTAAACAGAATGTTACACCCCGTAATAGAAAGTGGACCCACTAGGCATTCTTGTAACAAATTCTTCATTTTTTATTCTTTACTTTCAGTTTTTCTAATTTATTTCACTTAAATTGAAAAAATCAAAGTGGGAAAAATTGGCAGGTAGAGATATGACTGATAGAATTGAAATTTTCAATATATTCGATATAAGCAAAGTTCCAATGGTGCGTACGACAAAGCAGCTGAATACATGTTTGTGGTGGGCCAAGTATAAACCGTGCTTGATTAGATTTTTCAGTGATGAAAGTTCCTACTCATGTCCCATCAATCTGCGGATTCAATCTCTGTATAATATATGTTTAAATTTTTTAAATATCAGGACTCTGACAAAGACATGAATTTATAATTTATCTAGGGTTATGATGGCATAAAATGGGATTCGAGTTTGAATATTGTAATTCTAGTCTTGTGTATCATAAATAATAAAGTCAAGGCTTAGATTTTGCTTTCGGATTATCTTCTCTCATGTATATGTTAGTATAGGCAGTAAGGAAATGAAAAAGATTATTAATTCATTAAATATCGGCACAATATTTCTAGTTCTGGGCAGAATGTACCATAAAGAATTGAGCGTCATTATGAGCTTGGCGTAAGTAATAATATGGCTTTTTAGGGAGATTGATCTGAGCATTGTTAGTCCGAAACTATGTTTAATCTTTAGGGAGATGCAGTGTCTTTGCCCCTACATTTTGTCTCCCCTCGAAGCAAAGGGGCCCTGTGCTCTTGTGCTACAATCGTAGTTGTTCAATTATAAATTTAACGGTTAGATGATTTTTTAATTTTTTTTCAAATGAAAATGAAAAAAATAGTCTTCACAAATCATGTCTGTCCTAGTTTGTTGGACGAATGCTGCAATTTGCAAAATGGGCCTGTGTCGCATGAACTACTCCCTCGTGGGGGCTTTGTTTAGGAGTAACAGAAGCTTATGCATTCGAAGGTCCTTGCGGCTCCCTTTTTTTGAGACTTGAAAGTTTTCTTTGATTTTTGCCAAGTTGAAGAATTTAAGGGAGTAATATTTCTTTATCCTCAAGAGCCCGAATAAATTGAATAGAATTAAAAATTGAATCCTCATAAATGAGAATTGTGTGGTATTTATAGGCCCAGGCTAAATGTAGCAGTTAAAGAAGTGTTTATCACTTATTAGCTGCATATCTAGGGTTAGAAAGCTACTGTATTAGTATCAAAATTTTCTCATAACACAATCATTTTACCCCATTACAAATTTGAAAGCATCTATTTTAATATTATAGACTAATCAAATCTAAATATTCTCATTGATTCCCTATGAGCTAATATGAGAATTTATTGTTAGGTGCTGATGTGCCATGTCATCTTGATTATTATTTAACCTTCAATGTTGTTTCAGCTATCAAGACAGAATCGAGGAGACTCTTCAAGTCGATCATTCCACAGGTTGAGATCCGAGGCAAACTGACACCTAATAGACACTTAATATGAAGTGATCATATATGAGTCTTCAATTAATAAGATGACTACCAAAGCTTTGCAATAATTCCATTGCCATGGTGATCAAACCGCGCTCCTTGAGTGAAATTTCAAGTCAGTGAAAATTGCTGCAACCTGCTGAATTTCTTGAGGGCCCATCTCGTGTACCTTCCAAAAAATTAGAGTTCTTGAACATTTCTGGTTGCACATGGTATTCCTAGGTTTTTACTATAATTATGGTAAATACTAAACTCACTTGTTATTCTAATAGTTAAATCTTTATATAATATATGACACAATAAAATATTATATTAATATTTATCTTCTATTACTTTAACAATAACATTAACCATTTGGATAATAAAAAAACCTAATATTTAAAATAATCATAATAAAACCGACAAAAAACATCTACTGAAATGGTACAAATAAAAGTGACAAGAAATGCCCATTATTTACCATAGTGATTTCAAATCAATCCGGTAGCCTTTTGACATTCTTAAAACACTCAGATAATGTAAAATCTCATTTACCTATCATTTCATGTGTGGGCTCCTTGGCGGAGGCAAATGAATGAGCGCCACATTTGAAGGTATCTAAAACGGTTTCCCAATATCACAATGAGATATAGAACAAGCAAAACTTAGCTTAAGAAATAAAGCATGGCCTTCGAGTAATAATGCACTACAAAGAGGAGAAAAATATTAACAGAAGCTAGTTGCTGTTCCTATTAGTATTCCCACAGAGGAACTCGGGTTTGCCAAGATGACGAAAACATAGAAAACCAAAACAGAAGATGTGGTACCCGATTGCCATAAGGAAAAGCACCAGCAAATTATCCCACTTGGCATTACCGTCGGGTGAGACATCATACGAGCTACGGAGAGCTTGGTATCCAGAAATGGCCCTGACCGGCCCCACGGCAAAGCTTGTCCCAATATATTCATTCTCCAGCAGCCCCTGGTTTAAAGGCACCCAAAACATACATCAGGATCAGATAATAACCCAAACAAGCGTTCTTCTGCCTCCCAATATAAAAAAATAGGTCAAAAAAGAAAACACAATACATACTCTGTTCTTTAGCTAGCCTGAAGAATAAATATTACCTCGAGAACAAGGTGGTACCAGCACGGCAGCTGGTAGAAGGTCGGGGATGGCAGCAAAGGAGCGTGGAGGGGGGATCAGCCACCTGGTGGTGTGTGGCTGGCGTTGGCAGGGGTCACTGGGGGCAAAGGGTGGCCACTGGCCAAGGATTGAGGTAGAGGTGGATGGGGATCGTGATTAGTGTTCACAATACTGATATAAATATTGGCAGATAGGATTAATTTGTAAGTCATCATTTTCCCAACGAGATAGTGGGTATAAATATCACCCAACAAAGCAAACATGCCCTTAGATGTTTACACATATTCAGATATTTGAACTCAGGAACTGTCAAAACCTGGGGTGACCCCAAGAAATATGAACGGTTCCATGCAGTTCAAAACTGAATCATAGCTGTGTGAACAAACCCGAGCCCCAAGAAGACATGATTTATATGACCCAAAACAGAGAAATTCGACCGTTTTTGACAATTGCAAATATCTTAAAAAAAACATAAGCTAGCCCAATCAGAACTATTGGACAAGACATGACCGGATCCACACTCTTAATCAATATTGTTTCTGAAAATTTTGCAAACATCATACACCACACGTTGAAGTTCAATTCTTAAAGTTCACAGAAACAGATGTTGAAGCAAAGAAGTTCAACTTGCCTGGATAGAGTAAGTGTGAAAAGCAATATATGATAGCGGGTACATCCACACAGCTCCTGGTAAACTACTGCGGATACTGAAGTAGCCTGCAGAAAGCATCATGACCACCTGAAACACAATTACAAACCGGCTGTTAGGTTATCATCACAGTATATGCCACTCGGTTGATCTAAACACCCCCAAAAAAAAAAAAAAAAAAAAAACAGCTTTCTGGAGATTTGTTGCCAGTAATTCAAAACGGGTTTCGTTTTTATCTTGGACAAAATGGAACCTAGATGCAATAGTAGAGTTATCATCATGTGACTTAGTGGTTACAGATCCAAGTTATGGAAAATAGTTACATAATGTAAGATAAGATCGTATATAATATACACGAAAGTGATCCAACCATTACCCTGACAATGAAATAGTTATCCGAAACTGGCAATGGGTACAGTGCAACTTACATGGATGGACACAAGTGTCAAAATACTCTGGAAAACATCCAACCAGATTGAAGCAACAATCAGCATTAGGCCTTCATTGACGAGAAGGCACATGAAGAAATTCAGCACAAAGTACATGAGCAAGCTGAACTCATTGCGCAGCCCGATTAGGAAATAGAAGACAAGACTAGATGAAATGGAAATGAGGAAGAGGAACGGAATGCTGGAGAAAAGTTGTCCGAGGAGGAAAACTAATGCTCCAGAATGCCCATTCGATTCTTCACTGGCATATATCTGCATACCACAACACATCTGAGTTCGATCACTGACATGAGGACAGAGCTACAAACCATATGGATTGAAAGGGAGTATTGGCCCATCGACGTCAAGCAAGTTAGGGCAAAACTGTAATTCTCCATCAATTAAATGGATTTCCAGTATTTTGAAATTAAGATGAATCGCATTACCTTGATTTCTTTAGTATAGGCTGGAACTCCTGCAATGCTCAGAAGTGATGTAAATGACACGAATGCAAATATAGAAGCAACTCTAGTCTGCAAATCAAAAGGCGCCCAAGGCAAAAGATTATTGCTAAAGCATATCAAAATGGTATAACTATGCTAGACAACTTCAGCGTAATTTCAATCGGTTCCAGACGCGTGAGCTGTTTAGAAATGGAAGAACTAGTTCAAAAGTTGATGATGGAATGTCAAAGAAAGAAAACCACAAAGGATGCTTGAAGCAAAAGAGAATAGAATTTCTAAGGTATGCGTTATGACAACAAGGTCACCATTAGTTTGTCAAACAACAGTTATTAAGGTTGAAGATATCAATATCAGTATCATATGCAACCATATTGAGTAATATATATCAATATTAGACATATCTATTAGGATTTTTTGAGTGATTGGATGCAGTTCATATATGATCTTCACAATATTAGGCACCCTGGTATCAATATTTTCCAATACCGTAATAATATCGTGATATATAGCCGTATATCTCAACCAATACGGCATTATTAGCTTATGATCTTCAAAATTTTTTTCTCTAGTTATATTCAATACCGACACATATTATACGAAATGTCTAATAACAATATGACTGCGACCAATACTAATACTGATATTTTCATCCATTATACAGTTACTAATTCATAATCTGGCATACACAAAATGAAAATTTCATTCTATTCTTGGAAATCAAAACCTAGGGGATAAATATCGGCCAATATATGACAAATTCGACAGCGTAATGCAATTTCATCACAACATCGAGAGAGATAGGTAGACGGTGTGATATTTCATACCATAATAGACACTATTGTCACTAACACATCTAAACAAGCAAAAGCATTAAAAAAGTGACGAGTACCTGACATGAAAATTGGTTAGACAAACTATTTTAACAATGCTTTTGGGAATTTTCCCCAAAAAGTGGGGCAACTTACTCCAATAGACGATAAGGAATGTCCTAAGCCTGAAAACACCGTTCCAATACAGAGTGTGAGGATCATATAAAGGACCAGCCGGAGCCAGAAGTATCTCCATTCCCTCGACATAATTAACAATGACCTCCATGTCAAAACTGCAACTCTTGTAGCATGACCAGCCTTTCCCTTGCTCTTGAGAAGTGGACCTTCCTGCAGATAATAGTTATCAAAAGACATAAATCTGAGAACAAAATAACTAGCAACTCCCTTTGCTTGAGTAGCTTTCTGGGATTATTTTATGCTAAGAAGAATGGACACCGATGTGGGACACGTACAAGACATGACGCTGATATGCCAACATGCTTTTCTGACCCAAAAATGAGGGTATGATGCGATAGAACATGTTAACTAAAATTCATATATATATATATATATATTTAACAGACATGAGGATATACTTGACCAACAATATTGCTTTATATTAAATGATCAATAAAAAAACCTATTTCTTGTTTCATCATTTAAAAAATATTCACCGGAGGAATGAGTAAGCAAGTGAGCCAATCATACATGAAAATCCCCGTGATTGTCCTGCAAATAATACTACAGGAAATTTTGATGATTAACTTACCTTTTCTGTAAGTTTTAGTATCATACTCTCAACAGCAGAGGCATCTGCTGATGATTTAAAAGTTGCTTCAAGGGTGCGAATTGCAACAGCTGTGTCCATATTCACTGATGACAAATCCCCATGATCATCCTGCAGAACATGCCATTTTTTTACTTTTTAATTTGAATATCAATAAAAGCAAGAAAAACATAAACCACGAATAGGTTACATGCATCTCGATCAAATTCTGCTATTAAAGGAATCATTCATGGTAAATTCCATTATTGTGTGGATGTACCTGTAAGTTCTTACACATCACAATGATCCTGTCAAAGTCTGTATTGATTGCTCGCAAGAAGTGATCAGAAGGACTTTGCATAATTGGGCATGGGAATCCAGCATTGGAGAAGTGCTTCATCAACAAGCGATGAAAGGACCATTTAGTTAGAGCACATAATCTTTGCTTCTGGTTTTTGGACAAAAATATTTCTGTTTGAAAAAGATCATGATGATTTGAATATTCCTTTTTCTTTTACAATTTTTTTGTCAACACAATGGTTGAGGACAATGGAAATATGCGGAAGAAATCAAATTTATGACGCATTGGAGCCATGAATGAAAATATCATTATTAATCGTGGCTATGTCACGTGGTACTTATTAGCATTGGATGCAAAAAATACCTTGCAAAGCGGCACATAAAGCGCAAACACTTACCGATATGTCAGAAAATATCAGATGTACTGCAAATATTTTGAATACATATAATATATCGCAATTTTGTCGCACTATCAAGAAGAACTGGTATTGGGCCCACAATATCGATATATATTGACATTTATTTTGTATATTGGCATTTATTTCATTCCAAGCTAGGAGCAGATATTTATATTTGTTCACCATTCCTGGGAAAAACCACAGCAAGTAATATCTAAGAGGATCTGGAGGGGATAATCATTCAACTATAGCCAGAGATATTTACCTGCAAACAGGCTAATGTTTCCCCAAAGAACAGTGTGTTTCCATGTGAGAGAAGACAAATTCGGTCAAAGAGGCCAAATACTTCTGTGCTGCTTTGGTATATTGTGAATATGAGAGTGCGCCCCGTGCTTGCAAGTTTCTTTAATGTAACCATCATAAGAAGTGCAGAGACACTGGAAGATGAAAAATCACAAGACAGAATATCTTAAGGTTTGAGGGCATCAGATTCACATTCATCATGCCCGTGAAGACAAAGGAACCAGCCAGAAATAGTTCTCACACCAACACCATAAGGCAACTAGCAGAAGATTAATTAAAAAAGACATTAGTTGTACAGTTTGAAAAATAAGGGCAGAATAGGCTCCGAGACTGGGAAAATATCTCAATAGGTCACTGCATCAATTATATATTGTTACACATCAGCCAATTTCAAAACATCATGATATATATTAGCCCATATTAGAAATACTAGTGGATATGGCAGACACTAATACTGATATTTTTATCCTATGGTTCATGTCAAAACGTCAGAATAACAAGATGGAAATGTAGCAAACAAACTCATTTTGAATTGTTTTATTATCTACCATATCAAACACCTCCCTGTGTATGCACCTGACCTATAGGGTATTGGTCTAAATCCTAGGTGCACATTCAGATTTGCGATAATAATCAGTGGATGCAAGCACCAAGTTTGACTGGAACTATTAGAGGCATGGCTACAATTATTTCATTTGGTCATTTATTCACAAAATTGCATCCTATTTATTGAGGATAAAAGTTCCAGTGCAGAACTACCTAATGACGATTGACATTTTAAAGTTGTCTTTAATATTGGCAAATTTTGTAATATTAAATTGTATTTTGAGCATATTATGTTATATTATCATGTCTTCTGTATAGGTATAAGTTTTAGGTTGAATTTGGTTAAAGTGAAAGGATAAGTTTCACACCAACATCAGCTCATGCGAAAGCTGGTCTATGTGATTTTGCATGACTTTATGCTTGAACGAAAGTATTTGGCGGTTCAACTGGTGTTCGGAGGTTGTTTAGTACATGTCTATAAGCTTTTGGTGTTATGTATCTGTTGCCGTCTCGGGTCTGGGTTCTCTTGCGGATTAGGAAGTTTTCGGATTCCGCGCCTAGGTCGGATCTTGAACGGGTCCAGTTTTCGCTCTCCTCAACCTGGGCCCTGCACAATACAAATTACGAACAAGAGATCAGAGGACGGCGGGAGGTTATCCCACCGTAAATACTCCGACGCTCAAGTCAAATATCTTCCGTAATAAACAGAGAAATGCACGCTTAATATGCGGGAATGAGGGAAGTGTGAGTGGGACGTATTTGGAGGACTGAGCTCCGAGGGTGCGTCCGACTGAAGGGCAGCTCACTAGGTGAAGGACTAAGCTCCAAGGGTGTGCCAAACTGAGGGGCAGCTCACTAGGCGGAGGATTGAGCTCCGAGGATGCGCCCGGCTAAAGGGCGGCTCATTAGGTAAAGGACCGAGCTTCGAGGGTGTGCCCGGCTGAGGAGCGGCTTACAGTGCGCCCGACGGAGGGCGGTTTTGAGGTGCGCCTAACAGGGGGCGGCTTAGGGTTGAGCTGTGTAGATTGAGGGCTGGCCTTCTAAGTGGAGGGTAGACCTCATCAACAGGCCTTTGGACGAAAAGCTAACCAATGCTTAGCTTATTGGCCGGGTTGATGCTACAGGCCGGAGTGCTGCCACAGGCCGGGGTGCTTGGTACAAGCTGGAGTGTTGTACAGGCCGAAATGCTGGTACAAGCTGGAATCCTTCCGTAATAAAACAATCTTGTTTTATTGAAACTTGGAGATCAGAGGTTTTAAACTACTAAAACCTCTTTAAAACACAAAGGAGAAGCAGCATATATCTGTTCTTCCTTAGACCTCACAATACAGAGCCACATATCCTAAGTTGTCCTTTTTGAGATTTTGCAAGCATTCACCCAATTCCTCCGCTTCTTAGGACGGTTAACTCCCTGGCCCCCATTTTTGTAGTCAAGTCCCAAGTTATCCTTATCCACAAATCTAATTTATTTAGCAGATACAGTAATTGATCCCGTTACCTAAGTTCCCTAGTGTTTCCCTCATTCTTTTTGTTTAAGATAACTTGCTAAACATCTATTCAACAATTGCATGAAACATTTCTGAAGGATGTAAATATCATTATATAATACTTTCTCCACCCATTCTTGAATGCTGGCTTGCATATTACCTTCTTTCCAGATTAATTAAACTGGATTATTCGACCCGGGATCCAAGCCCATAGTGGGAGAACGGTCTAGAAGTTGCAGCTCAGGAGAAGGCCCCCGCGACCCAAGATCCAAGATCGCGCAACTTAGGCCTGCCCATTACGACATGGGCCAGTAGAGCTGCCTGTCGAATGTGGCCCATAAGCGTGCATCCCAACATCGCCAGCTCATCGGCTCCAACTCAACAAACACACTGACATGATCACAGCCTGTCATATTGGGCTCGCAACAAAGGAAGGCACCAATCACGGTGTCCTTCAAGAAGGAAAGGCCAACTAGCCCACACCCCATGATTCCCTCTACAAATACCTCCTTTCTCTTACAGGAAAAATAAGGAATGACCAAGAGAGAGGAGGAGAATCGCAAAAAAGAACTCTCTCCAAGCTCACGAAAATGGAGAACGAGAGAGATGACTAAGGGCATGCGATGATCAGTCCTCGAGCTACCTCCCGCCAGAGGTGAATCCTTCTTCCTTCCGGATTACCAATCCCGACCAGCAGTTACACAGGCCTCACACAAGCTCCAAGCTCTCATGCTGCGTGGCCGGTGGAAACGACTCTTAGAGTAGGACACAGAGAGCCCCTTCCGTCTATGGTCAGGAAAGGATTGGCAAGCGACCTTTCTCTTCACCGTTATCACCTAGGAATCTCTTCCTCCTCCGATTAGCCACCCCTTCGTGGGTACACTCAACTGTGAGCCACTCCTTAGCGAGTGCGCCACTCCTTAGCGAGTGCATCACTCCTCTCTTCTTACCAACCGCTCCCTCGCGAGAGTCACCGTTTCAAAGCTGCCCCCTAGTGGGGCACACCCTCCATCTCTTTAAGCAGCCTCCTAGTTGGACGCATCTAACGGAGTCTAATCCTCCATCTCTCTAAGCCGCCCCCTGTCCGGGCACACCTTAACGAAGCTCAATTCTCCATCTCTCTAAGTCGCCCACTGGTTGAACGCATCCAACAGAGCCCAATCCTCCATCTCTCAAAGGCGTCGCCTGGCCGAGTGCACCTCAGCGGAGCTCAGCCCTCCATTCCTCTAAGCTGCCCTTTGACCGAGCTCTCCCATTGGAGCCTAGTCCTCCACCGACACTCAATCCCCCATAACATGCATCCACACATTTCTCTCATATTCTTGCATCTTTCCATCTATTGAAAAAAATTTCTGATTTGAGCGTCGGGGGTATTTCGGGGAGTGAGTCCCGCCAATACTCTGACATCCTATTTATTAGCTGTGGTATGTAGGATCCAAGTTCGTAGTGATGGAGACCAGATTCGCTCCAATTTGACCCGCCGCAAAAGATCAAGTGGCTTCCTAATCCGTACAATAACCCGGACCCCGAGAAGCATCATGAAGTGGCACATAATACTATAGAAATTGAAAGATGGATCGTAATTTGAAGCATTGCAAAAAATTATGGGCATTGTTACAATATGTTCCTCATATCAGCTAAATTTACATAAGTTGCAGCCTTATAGGTCCACTCACCACAGTATAATGTTCAAAATATTATGTCACGTATTTTTTTTGGTAGTTTCCTCAAGTATCTTCTGTTATGAGTGTGGATCAGCGGAGAAAAACATATCTCCTGTCATAAACGAGTCATATGCAGGGGGTGGATATCCATCAAATACAGATAGATGCATTATGAAACCTATCTAACAGCAGCACCACTAAATGCCACAAATCATGAATGAAATTATCGACATAGACATATCGGACAATACATATCAATATTGGATAATATCGAAAGAAAAAAACTTTAAGAATCGGAAGTTGACATGGAAACATTGGCAAATATATCGGGATATTATCATGATATCAGAAAATATCGACATTGGGGGCCCCGATATTGTTACATATTAGCCGATATTTCTATCTATGTACAACTATTGGAAGAGGGCTTAATGAGAAGGGAGAACAGGTAATTCATTATCCAGTACACAATTTAATGTAAAATCAATTAAACGAATTGATAAAAAGAGCAAGGTTGTTAACACCTGTTGAGATGGTATAGAGGCTCATCTATAAATAAGATATGTGGCCTCGTTACTAGCTCCCTGGCAATGGTAACACGTCTTCTCTCACCATTTGGGAGGCCCTTCATGTAACAATGGCCACCTATCAGTTTATTTGCATAATCACCTAAAGACATGGCATGGATAGCATCCTCTACGACACTCTTTTTCTCACAAAAGAACCCCGGAAGTTGAAGCAATGCAGAGTAGTAAAGAAACTCCCTGACAGTTAAGGATCCAATCAGTATGGTCTCCCTTTCAACATATCCCTGGACATGATAAACAAATTCTAGTCATCGGTCAAATTTCAGAGTTTTTATCGTAAAACATTTTCCAGAACAACACTTTCAAAACACCCTCTGAGCACCCCCCTTTAAAAAAACACCAAAAAATTTGCATACCCACAGACATGCACCAACCAAACAACTTATCCATCACCAATAGAAGTAGAATCGTACCTAATCATCACCAAACATGAATATTGGGGAATGTACTGATTAGTACTTTATGCCAGTTATGAAATGAAATTGATTAAAAGATTGTGTAAAGGTTCTTATTGCATTTAACCATTTGCACAAAGCAAATTATCTATCATTATAAATTTAGAGAAGGAAATTGATTGACTATTAAACAACATATATAGATAATCAATTATGCAAAACCTAAATATTGTTCATACGCACATATTTATATGAATTATTTCCACTGGGAAAGCATGTGCACATAAAAAAATGGGAACTCTGCATGCAGCAGTCTTGGCAATATCTACAACTAGCCAATTAACAATTCTGGGATGAATTCATATTAACAGTGCATTCAAGATGCATGATTCTTCTGAGAGGCTGCAATTCCTATGACTAAGCACATTTTAATAACGATGAATGGACACATTTTTTTCTCAACTCATTCCAGTAAATCACGGGACTGAAGACTCTGCACCCAATATTCTTTACTTCCCAATGCTCAAATCCAATCCCAGGTCAGTTCATGAAGCTAAAAAAATGCAAGTGATCATCTGATCGCACTAACAGATGAAATTAGCATGCATGAAACTCTCATGGTCTACTCAAAGCTGCAAAGTTTCTTCTGCAAGTACAAAACCACAAATGTTATGTTAAATTATTCTCTTTCAGAAAGTTTTTCCGATTTTCCACTTGCCTCCTTGAAAATGGTGTAAAATTAGCATTCACATTTGCCCCCAAAGAGCTACACAGCAACCTAGGATATAGAAAGTTCCCCTTAGATCTCCCCATGATAGTCAAGATCACGATTGGGAAAGAGCTTATCCCACACAAGTTATGGTGATGTCACAAGTCATGTCATAATAGTGTGGAACACTCATGATTATTACGTCATGAGTTTTAGGCAGGATCTTGGACTCCAAGATCACACTCCGCATGTCGTCCTCAAGTTCCTCTGCTAGTAAACTAAGGATGCATACCATTAAAATGTAAGTAAAAAGAAGATAAATAAAAAGGTTCATTCTGAACAATATCATTGAATAAGAACAAATGGATTTACCCACAACAGGAATTACCAATACAGAGATAGATTGTGGATTTGTTTCTTGCTTCTTTTACAGGCATGCTTAATTTGGTTTGCTTAGTTTTTCTAAAACTATCTAAGTAAGACTATTTTCTTTTGTTGAGGAAAATCAAACCCAATGAAGTCAATTATTTCAGAAGGGCTCATCAGTTTCCACCCATCACATTCAACAAAGCCAAAGTGAGGGTGCTTCAATGATCCATTGAAATGTTTGATGCTTGAAAATGGTGCAAATTAGTAAAAGCATTTTACCAAAAACAATTAAGTATAAAGAGGCAATTTGGCAGATTATGCACCTAATACATGTCATCAAAACAGGGTGCCAAACTGAGAACACAAAAAGAGAGGGGAAGATCCTCCCAGAAAACAGCTAATCCGCCTGGTTGAAAGCTTTGGGCTGCACAATTCTATTTATCTCAGTCAAAACAAGCCACAGAATGGCCAAAGGAATGCGGCACATTATATTCCTTTGGGTTTTCTTCCTGTGGAACCATTCCCATCAAATTCTAAACAAGTTCCATGCACATATCCAACTATCCTCGAAACTTCACAGAAGAGAAACATAATTGAGTGACTCGAGATCCAGCATATAACACAGCAATTGGCAGGATATGCTCTCCAGTGTTAAGTTGTGTCCCAAGTTGCCTCCTAAGCAAGAAAGGACACCCTGGAGGGAGCAATCTGACTTCCAAATAATTATTTTACACACTTTGCCTTAGGTTTCATCCAGACCATTAACAACTCAAAGAAAGTAGGCCAAAATTTTAGTTTCATGACCAAAAGAACTCCATTCCCGACATTTTTGTCATCCAGGTGGACGGGGAATGGGAAATGCATGTGTGAAATGGTTGAGTCGCCAATAAAAAATATTATTGACTCTATCCTAAATAGTATGTTCCCCAAGAAAATGCATTTCTGGTGTGAAAAGGAAAATTCATAATCAGAAAACTGTCTTATCTTATTCCACTACAATAACAGAATCTAGTACACCTACATCCGCACAAATAAAGGTTATTTTTGGCCTTAAGAATTCATCCAGGAATCTGAGTCTAAAACTGATTGGGATCTATTTTGAGGTTTATAATATGGACCTTAATGTAGTCCTATACTGAGTCAACATCCAATGAAATAAAAAATGTCAGAGAAATAAAACAACAATTTGTCCACTCAATTTAGTTTAGTTTTGGTTAGGGATCCCTCAAACCTATTTTATCAATACTTTTCATTCTCATGTTTAAATTAACCGAATTCACATCTTCACTTTCTTTTCTGTTGTGAACATGTTTTCCATGTTTTTTTTAAGGTAAAATCATGAGCTATTGCTCCCATGATGCCTTCGTTGTTTAATGTTATTGAGTCAAGATTGGGTGCATGCACGTGTCTTAGCAAAAAGAAAATCATTGATGATTGATATAAGTATATCTTCGAGGCTTTTGGTGTGGACAGAAAACCCAAACTTCTAGAATTACCATCAACTTACATTTGCATACAATGTATTGGCCTTGCGAGCCAGGAAACTAAATTAACCAGCATAAGTGATCAATTTTCCAGATACATTATGCTGAGCAATGATTAAAGCATTGTCAGGTTCAGTAAAAACATTGCAAATCCATAAAAATTGTGAATAATGTTTTCAAGATTACTGATAATCATGAGGAGATAATTTATTTTCTAATTAAAAATATTCAGGTTTACAATAACCAAATATAATCAAGATTCATTGATTACTTTAATTTATTTTCTAATTAACCTATCCAACCCTTCAAAGGTAATCAAGATCCATTGATCACTTTACCAGGCAACTCTAATAACTTAACTTTCACCACACACTATCGAGAATTGATTACAAAAGGTTTTGTTTCTGCTCTGCTCTTTCTTCTTCAGCTTTCTCACTTCCTTGAGAAGGATCTCTTCGTTGAGTAATAGATGTAGTCTGCACCTTTAGGCAGAGCAATGGCAATCACTCAGACAGAAAGCATAACTTACAAACACGCATCCAAGGAACAACTCTGTACAAAACATCTATGTGAAACAAAGCATGTGAAATATTACATCTCGCAGGAAAATCAAACATATACGGGGAACTTTTCAAAGCTTTGATGCCCATTGCTTAGAGGCAACTGCTAAAAAGTCACATTGAAGAGGAAATAGAACCTGAAGGAAAATGACATTACAAACAACTTACATAGGACCCATATGGCAAGTGAGATTTTGCACCGTTCACAAATACTTCACCATACGTTCTAGCTGAACGAGGCAATCTTCCTAAATAGAGAAAGGGAAAAGGAGTAAAACACACGTATAAACCATTTCAGCAGCAAGTTTTAGGAAGTACGTGAAACAAAAGATGTAGAATAATCTATGTATCTAAGTTGACAAGTGATTGAATGCTTCAAACCTGCAAGTGCCCTGAGCAGAGTCGACTTTCCGGATTTCGCCGGACCCATGATTACCGTCATTGTCCCCGGCAACGCGTAACCAGCTGAACTCTTCACAACCTTATCAGAATACTTCCTTTTCCCCTTTATTGTGACAGTCAACTCCTTCCACACAACTGAAGCCCCAGCTATCTTCCTTGAAACTCCTACACCTTCTGGTAATGGCGGTGATGGCAATGAACTGCTGTTCAGTTTCGAGAGCGATGGTGAGCCAGGGGTCGTGGCGGCGTTAATGGAGTCACCGCCCTCATCCACCCTAATGTCGGCATCTGTGTCTTCCCACTCTGGGGAGTCCTCAAATGATATGGGTTGTCTGATTGAACCGGGTTTTCTCAGGTAGAAAAAATTACTGGAGGGCACTCTACTGGCCGGACTACTTGCTGAGGAAGACGAAGACCTATAATTATCTGATTGTGACTGTATTTCTTCCATTTCCTTTCGAAAAAATTTTCAGGCACCAATCCTCCCACTAAAACTACAACACAATAATGTCATACGACAGAGAATACATGCAGACGACAAATCCTCATACCGAAGTGCAAAATTTAAATACCTAACACATGTTACAGCTTTAGCATTCACCCATTAAGCAAACCTGAGAAATACGAAATGGGATTAAGTAAATACGCACGATGATGAAGAAAGATAACTAAAAGTGTCGATTTTGAAAAAGAAAGTCACGGACTAATTTTTTTCAGGAATACCCAGATCAAATAGGAAAGCGGGGGAGGAATTCAGTTGGACAGAGTCAGTTAAGGAAAGAAACGTGATAAGGGAAAGCCCAAAACTGCAAAATACACAAGGAAGCAATAAATGTCATTAATGCAACACATGTAGCATTGGAAAACAGAGTCTCTGTTGCACCAAGAATAGCTTCGAATGCCCTAGAAAGGCAGCGATAAAATGCAAAATATGTACGAGGAAATGGTCTGAAACATAACAATTTTTAACTTCAAACGGAAGCCATTAAATGGACTAAAGTTCTTTGAGAGAGCAAGTGAGAGACAGGGAGAGAGCGAGAGCACGCGCTAACCAGGTTGGTGGATCTGAGTTAGCTGAGAGTGATGAGTGGGGGAGAGATGGCTACCAGAGATTGTGAGAAGGAATGATGCTTTAGAATAGATGTTGTCTGTCCCTTTCAAGTTTTCGTACGCTCGGCTTCTCTCTTTTTTTCCACCCTAAAAATTTGCTTTAATACTTTCAAAATGAACAGTTATTTATCGTAATTTTTAATAAATGTCATAAAATACTTATTATCATTTATTAATAACAAATCCATTACAATTTATCTTAAAGATGCTTGATCAGTGTGTTCTAAAAATTAATGTTGCAATTAGTACAGAGTTGCCTTGTTGTTTTTCAACTGTGATAAATACATGCCCATTTTTTTGATGTAATGCATATTTATCTATATGGGTCTAGTAATTATATATTTATTTCTTAGACAAATAATATGCAATTTTATTATTTTTTTATAAGTCTTACATTGATTGAATATATATTTTTATTTTTGTTATTGGCAAAAGAATTCATGCAATGTTTGCACCAATTTAATTTTAACAAAAATTTTGACCATATGATGTGTGGGATCATTGTATAAATTTTCGGTCGAGTAAAATCTTTCATGCTAGTGTTGTGAGAGAGAGCATGACAGATCTTTAAACTATAGACCTTCAGATTCATTCACCATGATATGATATGCTTTAATTTTAAGTTACATATCCAATACTTGTTTTAAATATATAAGCAGAACAAATTGATAGATAAAAATAAAATAATAGAACAATAAATAATATTTAATTATTTATTTGAAGTCTGTCTGTACTTCATTATTCGTCAATAATGGGTATAAAATTATTGTTCTTATAAAATAACATATTGTTGATTATAACTGTCTCAATTATTCTCTTATTGTTTATTATTAGAATCTATATACTTATATGATATTGTATGATAAAATGTTTATAATAAGTTATAATTAAATCATACACTTATACATATTGTGAATAAATTTGCACAAAAGAATTATTTGTATATTGGATATTAGGTTTATTTGTGGTATTTTTTGACATAAAATTATATAATTTTTTTTTAATTGATAAGAATTTTGACATATAATTTTTATATAATTTAGGTAATTGATTGGGTGTGTTTATTACTATCTGCAATTTTAATCATGAGAGAATAAGTGTATTACAGTGTCAGTAGTTTCCCCAACAAAAATTATTTTTATTTCTTTTAATGGTTTATCATACTTAGTAAGACAAATCAACAATTTAACAAGGTAATAGGAGTAAGTCACACATAATTAACCTTTTTGTTTTGCTCTAAGCTAGCATTTCTATGGTATCTGCCAATAATTAAATTTCATAATATGGAAGTTTTAATATCCAATCGACAGAAGCAGCATTTAAGTTAGAAGTCTGTGGACTATTAAGTAGACTTTGACTGATCTACATATATATATTTTTATTTAAAAATTTATATTTATATAAAATATATAAAAATAAAACACATATTTAAAAAATTATAATATTTAGATTAAAATATTAATTAAAAATTTATTTGGAGAAAAAATCCTTACATAAAAATACAAATTATACCAAAGATATAATATATTAAAATAACTTTTTAAACATGACAATTGTTCAAAATAAAAATATCTTTGTAAAAAAAAAATAAAAAGGTTATAATTTAGGTCAAGTCCGTCACTTTCACTAGTGATATTACCAACCTAAAAATTAATCGGGTTTAATTTTTAGACCGTGTTCATTTGAAATACTAATATAAATTGATCAAATTTTGTAAAATTTTAAACCGACTAAATTAGATTAGACGGTTTAATTTTAATTGGATCTATTATAAATATACAAAATAAAGGATACCTACTAATAGGTCCAATAGTATCATAGACCGGTCCAATTCATGCCTAACCACTAGCATGCAAGGATGAATGGCGGGGCCAGCGAGTGATGAATAAAGCCTCAAAAAAAGGATTGATCCGACCCAACACAATCACCACTATAGTAGCCAAGATAAGGCCCAGGTAGTAATGGGTAAATGGGACAAAAGTCAGTAGCTTAACCGGCAGCACAAATGGACGAACCAATCTGGAAAGTTATAGGTCAGGCAGCCAGTAAAGCAATCAAAGTATGCGCCAATGGCCCTGAGAGTATGCGTATGCAGGTGCCACATAAAACTGTCATCCCAGCTGTCTAACGACTGAGTCGAGAGGACCAATCACGGCCACCTTACTGTCGCAATACGACATTTGACAGGGATGGCTCTCGTTAACGTCCCAATAGTCAACGAACTTAGATGTGATACCTGTCACAAGTATTGGTGCCAAAGGCCTTCTCCACGAAACATTGTAAATACTACTTGCCATCACGAAGTAATGGGAGGGAGATTTCTCTTAAGACCTTTGGGAGCCTTTTTTGGTATCTTCGAGGGAAGCTTTTTTCAAATCTTCGGAAGATCCTTCGGATCAAAGCGAGACCCCTTGACCGCATGAAGCACTTGGAGAGAATTATGCCCTCTGCTCCTGATATAGCTCTCTTTATATCTCTTCATCCCTATGGAGCCATTTACTGAGTGTATCTTTAGTAAGTCACTTATAAAGTACAATCCTAGTGAGTCATTTATCAAGTATAATCCTAATGAGTTACTTTTCAAGTGTATCCTTATTGAAACATTCACCAAGTGTATCTCTAGTGAGTTACTTTCCAAATACACTCCTAATAAGCCACTCGCCGAGTATATCCCTAATAAGTCACTTTTCAAGTGTAATCCTAGTAAGTCACTTACCAAGTATATCCCTAGTAAGCCATTGACCGCATGTAATCAATTGGAGCCCAATCCTCCAGCGCTCTAAGTCACTCCCTATCGGCGCACAATAAGAGCCCAATCCTCTTCTCACATTCCCCACATAGATATAATTCTGCATTCTCTTATATTCTCATTACATATTTCTATTTTATTAAAAATATTTTTGACTTGAGTGTCGGATGATAAATTGAGAATTCAGTTCCACCAATCCTCTAACTCTTTGCGTATAATTTATGGTGTGTAGGTTTTAGGTTAACAGATGGAAATCGAACCCATTCCAATTCGACCCGCAACAAAAGGCCGAATGGTTCATTAATCTGTATAACAACCAAAATATCAGAGACACATTATTGGTGTCGTCTAAGGGAAGATGACTAGAAGTCTAACCAACACTCATCAACTAAACGAGTACGGCCAACGCTAATACTCTAACGCACATCTCAACTAGAAACGATGCCTCTCATGGTGACAACCCCCAGGTGTAGCTAGGGAGGCATGCAACCAAACATCAATGTGCCTGCAGTTGGGGGTTGGGGGCTCCTTCTTACCCCATACAACATTTGCATCAGAAGGAGGAAGCTAGGGGAAAGCATGGCCTGCTGAATCGTACCTCATCAGCCCAATCACCTCAGCGTTGAGGAGGATCCAAACGGAGCAGCCTGCTTCTAGAAAGAGGTTCGGCCCACTTCCAAAGCTCCAAGCTAGAGACCAAGGCAAGATCCATACCACTCTTCTGACAACCAATAGTATCTAAACCGCGGAGAAGATTCTTATAATGCCCTGCGGCTGCGAGCTGGTAGTCACATGGATCCACATCCCTCTTTGAACCGTCAAGAGACAATGACCCCCCTCGATGTCCATCCTCCCCTTGGACGAAGGAGGAAGCGGAGGATGCACAATCTATGAGTGCGAGGAAGATACCGACAGAGACCCACAAACATGGGAAGCTTGTCGTTCACGATGGAGATTCGGTCTCAGGTGCTCACCAGCGAGCTCCAAATATCGTCCATGGAGCCATATAATGGGTGCTCCGACCCGATCGACCACCTAAATCTTTTTCGAGCCTCGATAGGCTGCTAGGGCCTAAACAAGGCCACCATGTGCCAAAGCTTCCCCATGACACTTCGAGGAGACGCCCAACTTTGATTTTATCATCTCTAGCCAAGCTCCATTAGGACATTCCAAAAGTTCAGTGACAACTTTGTATTGCACTTCACCGCCAGCTTGAAAAAGAGGAAGGGGAACCACACCAAAACTCAGTATCCCAAGCGGCAACTGAGGGAGATGCCAAGAGCCTGTAGGGGGCTTACATTCCAAAGACGGAACCCTCTGAATGACTCTTGGGCTAACATCCTCCTGAGGATACAAGACAAAAAGTTTTTAAAGTAGCCAAAACTCGTCAAGAACTCAAAGGTGGGGGACTCGTCAACTTGAGCGTCAGATCCTCCGTGTATCGTTCTATTTCATTGAAAAGATTTCTAATTTAAGTGTCGAAAGATAAATCGACGAATGTGTCCTATCAATCCTCTGATCGCTTGTATATGGTTTGTGGTGCGCATGTTTTAAGTTAATAGAAATGGAGACTGGACCCACTACAGTTCGACTTACGACGAAAAATGGAGTGACTCCCTAATCCATATACTAATTCGGATACCAGGGATGCGTCACCTACAATGGCTTAAATATTTTCTAGCCACATAAGGAAAAATAGAAAAAAGCAAGAGAAATTCTGCATTATGAATGTGTCATTTTAATGGGTACAAACCTATCTTATTTAATCTATAATAATGTTTTTCTTATTGATAAAAAATTCACGTTTAATAAGAATAATGACTCAATTAAAATATTTATCACGTTGAAATATTTCTTAAAATAAATTTACGTGATGAACCCGTGCTTCTTGGTTTATTTTGTCGCCTGAACGGTTTCCATATCCCCAAAGAGGCGTGGACTTCCGCTACAATTACAAGAGCGGCCCATGGTTGGGAGTGGGCCAATATCCTTAAAAAATAAAAATTATTTTTTATTAATTAATTATTTATTTTAAAATAAATAGTTATAATTTAATAATTTTTTTTATATTTTAAAAATATTTAAATTATAATTATTTATGTAAATATTAATTACTTAAATTTTTTTAAAAATAACATTTATCTTTTAAAGAAATGAAACTTCATTGATCTCAGTCTTTCTCGTTTGCTACTACAAAAACCTAATATTTGAAGCCCTAGTCTTATTAAAATCGCAAATTGATCTAGTTTAATTAATTTAAAATTTTATAAATTTTAATTAATGTATAAAATTATTAAGAAAATATATAGTTATAAAATTAGATTAGATTAATTTTTTAGATGGAATACGATCACGGTAAAAAATATCTAATTTTGTCTAATTTAACTCGAATTTTAATTATATATATATATAAACACGTCAAATTTAATAATATATTATATTTTTATGTAATTAATAATTTTATGTAAAGATTTTTTATTAAAATATATATTTAAATAATATTTTATTTTAAATATTTTATGTTTTAAAATATTATATATTTTTAATTATTGTTTATATAAGCATAAATTTTGAAATATACATATTAAAAATAAAAAAAATTTGTTGACATATTTGAACAGACTAGGATTAGTTCCTGGATTCAAGTTGTTATAATAATTAATAAGTTATTGGGTTTCCGTGATTAGTCAAATTCAAGCGGACTTGATTTCCGTCTCTACTGACTTAGATTTTGTGCACAACAAATAATGAGTATAAAATTAAAAAATTAGTGGGACTTACTCTTGATTTATCATCAAATATTCAAATCAGAAATCTTTATCAACCGATAAGAAGATGTAGGTAGGATGTAAAAAATACGTGAATACACTTGTGAGGGAGGAACGTGAGGTTTGTAGAGGGCTGGGTTCCGTGAATGCGTTCGATTGGGGAGCAGTTTGGAGAATGTGTTCGACGAGAAGCAGTTTTGAGGATGCTCTCGACGGGGAGCGACTTTAAGAATGGACTTTGCAGTAAGCGGCTTTGAGAATACACTTAGCGAAATAGTTTTCAGTATTAGCTGAGAATTAGGCTTTGATGAGGCGCTCGAATGTGAGTGGCTTTGAGGATACGCTTGGCGGAAAACAACTTAGACAGTTGGAGAGAGATAGAGTTATTTGATCGAAAAAGAGTTTTATTCTTTTTCAACTCTGTATGCTGATTTTGGGTCCTTATTTCCATGTGATTGCAAAGGGTATTTGTAATACTTCGTAGTAGTAGTGTTGTTTGCCAAAGTTGGCACCATGTGTCTTGCCAAAATTCGTTGACCTGTCTCAAAAATAGTTATGGCCAACATGTTAGTTGCCACATTGCGGCGATGGTGTGACATCAAATGATCCTTACTGACATGCGCTTCGTCAATTTGGTTGGCGATTCGTCGAGGCCTATTGATGGTGGCAACAACTTGACAGCAGTAGCGACTTTTCTAATCATTGACTATGACTACTAATGATAGGCGTTTGCGTCGGCGACCTTTGCATTAGTCAGGTTAATGAGTTTTTTCATTGCGATTGGTTGCATCGCAGTGGCTGTTTGTTGGGTCTAGTCGGTCTTTATCACTATTGACTCATTGTGTGTTGCCGAGTTTGGGATTATTATTTGAGCATTTTGGGCTTTGGTCTTCACAAAGCCTTTTTTTGTGGATGGACTGGCTTGGATTTGGGCTAATGGGCATGGTTAAGTTTTTAGCTTGAATGATTAGATTTTATCTAACAAGATCTAATTTACAGTCATAAATTTTTATCAAAACTTAATCTATATTTAGCCCAAATTGATTTTAATTAGGTCTATTAAAATCCTATTTAGTCAGCAAATAGTTTTCTAATTTTTATTTACTCTTAATTTTTCAAAATTTTCTAAAAAACATGTTTATTTATTGTAACTAGAAATGTAAAAATTTTAATAGGTTAATATTTATTGATAAGCGATGCGTCACTGATCCGACGTCGAATAGATTCAGATTCTTCTGGATGGTTTGAACCGGCTCCGTTCACTGAGCACGAATCCCGCACACCATTAAAACGAACAAGAGGTCAGCGTTATCGGCGGAAAGTTATCCCACCGAAAATACTCCGACGCTCAAGTCAGTAATACAGTCTTCAAAGGAAGAAACTGAAAAATATAGAGAGAGAGAGAGTTTGAGTGTTTAATCCAGATGTAAAAGAGACACGAGGTCTTCTTAAATTTGGAAGGTGGGAAAGCAGTAAACGGCCGTGAGGGCACGCTTGTTGCCTTAGGGTTTTCTGGGAGAACGAAGGTGGCAGAGAAGACAGGCTTATATGAGCTCTCAATCGTCCTAGAAAGTATATGCAATTCAGTCTCAAGGAGTGTCTGTTGCTGAAAAATCAATGTGTGCTCTTGCGTTGGTAGGTCTCGAAGAAAGCATGCAAGAGAGCTTCAATGAAAGCACGCAAGAGAGCTTCAATGAAAGCATGAATGAAATCATGCCCTGGATGGTGAACCCATAGCCTTTTTTATGGTAAAGATGGCGATCCTCCTTCTTTGGAAGGAGTGATCGTCCTTGTGATCTGCTGCTGGCTTTCCTTTTGGAGGTCGATGCTTGTTACCAAGTTGTGGAAGATTGTTTCCTTCCGAGGTGGCCAACAACTTTTCAAGTTGGTTTCTTTCCTCCCTAGTATGTTACCGTTGGAGTTCCTTGGCTGGCAAGGAATTGGAAAGATCTGGCGCTTTCCTTCTTCTAAGGGCGCCAATCTTGTTGATATTTCTTTTGAGATCGTGGAATATCCTTGGAGGATAGTAGTTGGCATTTTAATGGTAGATGGGCCTAAACGGAGCGCCCATCATCACGGAATATGCGTCATTTGGGCCCAATGTATAGGCGCATTTGATGGTCAACGCCTGGTTGACGTCCCAATGTTAGCGCCTTCGTGGAGAACGATACAGAGCGCGGGCGATCAATGCCATGGGTTGCGGTCGAAACATGGAATAGGCCTTGCCATCACGTAACAAAGCTCTAAAGGCCCAATCAAAGACCTTTGAAGCCTTTTTGACATCTTCGTTGACTTTTTCAAATTTGGAGAAGATGTCCACGAAAACAAAAGTCGGGACCCCCGGCCGCCCAGACACTCCGAGTGGTTATGCCTTCTGGTTAGGCAACAAAAACTTATATCTCTTCGGCGACCAAGAGGGTCGGACCCTAGAGGTCATAACAAAACTAGTAAGTCACTTGACCGAGCAATCCAGTGAGTCATTTATCAGAGGTCATCCTAAAACTTTTCAAGTGTATCCTTATTGAGGCATTCAAGAGGTCGATCTCTAGAGGTCTTGACAAAAACATTCCTAGTAAGCCACTCGCGGTATATCCTAAGAAGTCACCCTTTAAGTGTCATACTAAAAGTCACTTACCAAGTATATCCCTAGTAAGCCGGCGACCAAATGTCGTGCCCTAGAGGTCACCTCCAAAAAGCTCGGATTCATCCAAGCCATCCGGGGAAGTGAAGCGACACTCGGATTTATCACAGTCCCAAAAAGAAAGAAGAGAGGCACTCTTTTATAAACTCAAGAATCTCCTTTTTATTCAAAATATTTTGATACAACAACGGATGAAAAGGAAAAACAAAGGACAAAAGTTAGCCCTTTGCGTGTGATTTATGGTGAGGTGGGTTAACGGCTGGAGATCGAACCCATTCCAATTTGACCCATAAAGATGAAGAGTCCTCTTCATAACTGGAAGCTCAAATATTAGAGACACAGGGCCCGTCAAGGAGCTTGGGCCCGATGACCCAGAGAATCGCTTGTCTCGGAGACCATACACATCCTCGGGCGCGGCGCTCAATTAAAAACGCGGGATCGAACACAACCCCGAAACCGCTAGGGAGGCATGGACCCGCATCAACCGGGTTGGGGTTGAATGCCTTCCCGTACACTTGGCCTCCATTCGGGGGGAAGAAGAGGGAACCTTCACCGAGGTCCTACGTCTCCTCCACCTCTCGGTTTGAGGAGGATCCCGGCAGGGAAGCCATATCAAACCTCTAAGAGCCTTAGAGCTTCCTCAAATGTAGCAGCGCCGCGCAAGATCCACACCTCTTTTTGACGGCCCTTGAAGACTCCGCTTGGAGAAGATTCTTGTAATGCGATTTTGCCCACCAGTTGGCTAAGGCCACTAATCGGGATCCACATCCCTCTTCGAAAGAGGACTAAAGCCACTTAGAATCCTCCAGACGAAGTGAGGCAAATGGGAAGGTAGCAAAGTACCCGACAAACCACGAATCATGGGTGAGGGCGTTCTCCGATTGAGGTCTCGGTCGAGTGGGCACTCCACGGCACCGCAGAAACATCAAGAGCAGCCTCGGAGGAAAGACCTTCAAGAATGGGGGCTACGCTACCTCCGGACGTCGCAAGGTGGGATCTCCAAGACGCGACCCCATGACCTCATGCGAGAATGCAGCAAAGATATGATCAAAGATATCTCGGTAAGCGGCTCCATCTTCCGTCCCATGAGGCTCTTTGACCTCGTCCAAGATCGCCTCCCGAGGCATTAAAGGCACCCCCGAGGGTCATCGGAAGGAAGACCCGCGAGAGATGGCCGAGACCTCGGGTTGAGCCTCGAAACCGGAGGAAGGTCTCTTGCGGTGACCTCTTCTCCACGGATACAAGACCGAAAAAACCTTATGGCCCTCTTAACCATGGGGGCAATAACGGAGTCGTCCTCTGAGGGAGACTCGCCAGCAACGTTCAGTGGGTCCTCTTGGACCTCAATCCACGGACTCTTTGGAGGCCTCTCGGATGGCTCCCGGATAACAAGAGAACCCTCTCTTTTCTTTAGCTTCTTCTTCTTTTTTTCTTTAAGCAAGAATGTCAAATCTAACCTAATCTCCATCCACTTAGCCTTAAACTAGCTTTTGCACGATAACCGATATTCTTCTTCCCCACGTTAAAGGCATATATATATATACATGTCAAGGTCCGCCATCATTATATTTGTATGTAATCTCATTTTATGTAAAGATTTTTCCTTAAAAATAATATTTAAATAATATTTTATTTTAAATATTTCCCATTTTAAAATAAAATATATTTTTAATTATTGTTTATATAAGGAAGAAGAACTTCAAATCTACCTTTTAAAAATAAAATCCCATTTGTTCCCATCGCTCATCTCGGCAAACTCGGGCAAGGGTCATGGCGATCCATGAGTTATTGTTGTGAGTGAAGCGAAACATGATCTTCATTTGATGACCGCCTTGAGAACTTAGATCTTGCGGCACACAAATAATTAGTATAAAAACCAAATTGGTGGCGTTGGGCTCCTTGCAAACGGAATGACCAACTCCTTCATCAGACGGATGGAGCTCATGTAGGTAGGATGTAAAAAATACTTTGAGGTGAACTTGTGAGAGAGCAATGAGGTTTGTAAAGGGCTGGGTACACGCCCTCTCTGCGTTCTCGGAACCACCATCGAAGATTGACTCCTAATGTCATATTTTTGAGGATCTACTCGAGATCTTGAGAAGAAAGGGAAGAGGCAATGTTATTAACGCCAGGGAGCCAGTTTTCGGTAGGAAATTAGCGATGAGGCGCTCGAAGAATCTTTGAGGAGCGCTCAAGGAAAGAAAGAAGAAACGTTGGAGGAATGAATGAGGACGCGACAAAGAGTTTAAAGGAATTTTTCAAAATAGTGAAAAGGTGTCCTCATTTCCATGTGATCCCACGGGCATTTGTATCCCATATAGATAGGTGGGCGTAGATCTTGGCACCTTGTGTCTTGCCATCACATCAATCGCATATCACATTTAGTACTCCACGGGAGCGAAATTGTGGCGGTGAAAGACATCAAATGAGTTGCGACAAGAGAACTTGTCGATTTGGTTGTCGATTCGTGAGGCCAAGATTGATCGCGGCAATCATAATAGGAAAGTGTTCACAAGACATGTCAAACTATGAGTCCTCGAACCGTTTGACATGGGACCTCGTGATGGGTCATGGAACCCAAGGCCCAAATCGCGATTGGTTGTCCAAAGGATCGTTGGACAAGTCGGTCCAAGAGGCCTATTGACTCAAATCGGGCCCAAATGACTTACTCATTTGAGCATTTTGAACCAAATGGAGTGACAAAGACTTCTTTTTGTGGATCCGAGAGGATTTGGGCTAATGGGACCTGATTAAGTTTTTAGTTTAGATGATTAAAATTTATCTAACAAGATCTAATTTATAGTTATAATTTTTTATCAAAATTCAACCTATATTTAGCTCAAACTGATTTTAATTAGGTCTATTAAAATCCTATTTAGTCAACAAATAGTTTTCTAAATTTTATTTACTCTTAATTTTTTTAAAATTTTTAAAAAACATGTTCATTTATTTTAATTAGAAATGTAAACATTTTAATAAGTTAATATTTATTGATAGCTATTTTAAAAATTTTGATTATCCAATATATGATAAAAATACCTTATTTAACAAATTATCGTGAAAGGGTCTTGATTCTAAATATTTTTATTCACACTTAATCAAGAATTATTTTGAGATAAACTGTTTTAAAGAGAAAAATTGTAAAAAACCTATATACTCTATAATAATATATTGTACAATGAATTTAATTTTTAATTATGATTTATGATATAAAATGATGCATTTTTATAAATTTTATAAATGTAATATTCATACTCAATATTTAATAGTTAATTATTGCTCTATTATAAATATAAGTTTAACATATTTGTCTAAACTCAGTAGATTATTGAGTCAAATTTTAATTTAATTTTATTATCAAAAAATATATTACTCAAGTTTGCTAATATATAACTCTTTTCAACCTCACATATATATATATATAATTATCAACAAATAAAAAATATATATTATTAATATATTTGTTTAATAACGATGATCATTTAATTTTTTATAATATAATTATTTTTATCAAATTAATAATGCCAGTGTTTTGTTTAGCCATATAAAATATGAAACAATGACTTAAGTATTATAATTATAAAATAATTTATATAATTTTTTGAAAGATCTTATTTTTAATTTTTTTATATTAATGATAAAAATTTTAAATTTATAAATATAATTCATATCAATTTAATAAGTTTTATAAAATATTAATTTATATAAAAATTAAAAAAATAAAAAATATTAATTATGAATTGGATCAAAATTTTATTATTTATTAAATAAATAAATTTATATCATATAAACTTATAGAATAATATTTTTGTAATTATATATTATTAAAATATTATTGTATAAATATGTTTTTAAAAATCATAAAAAACTTTGTGTTATAGTTAATAAAATTTTTTTAAAAATATCGTTTTGAAATTTTTTTTGAGTTTTTTAAACTTCAATTCAAAATTTAAAAACCAAAAAAACTTTATTTTAAAAAAATTAAATAAAAAAGAGGCAGATTTGATAAAAAAAAAAACTTGATTATAATACTTAATTACAAAAAAATAAAAATAAATAAAAATAAAAAATAAAAATAAAAAAAATCTTGATTGCCTTTAGAATGATAAAAAATGATCAGATAAAGAACTATCTTCAATGAGTTTCCCTCTAAATTCAAATTTCGAAATCGAAGAGTTGAAACGTGTGAATTTTCTCTCTCTCTCACACCGAAAAATCTCAGCGATTAATGTCAAAGCCCTACGAAATAAAGCAACCATAATCTGGACTTGAATCTCTAGTGTTTCATCCTCAATTTTCAAAATCCGCAATATCTCAATTGATCTTGCTCTATCTATCTGTGGTTGTCCTGAGTTTTTTCGTCGATTAGATGACATGCCTTTGAGAAATTGCTCCGACGTTTTAGTATTTCTGTGGAGATCAATTCGAGTTATGGGTTGTCTCTTCGGTTGCTTTCGAACTAAAGACAATCACCATCGATCTCATGCTCACAACGTCTCCAATTCCATACAATCCAACACCAGGGTGCGTATTCTCTCTGATTTGAGTATTTTATGGAATTCAGGCCCCTGGATAGTCTCTTTCATTATTATTTTTGCACCTGGCTAGTTAAATTTTATTGCTGTGAGACGTCTGGGAAGAAAGGGAAAAGCGGTCCAGGACCCCCACTAGCTTCATGCCCAGCAAAAGACGTTTCTCAAATCAATTAGTTTGAGTTTTTTTTTCTTTTAGGTAGATTTAATTGGTTCTTGGAATCTTTATTTCTTGCACTATAATTTCCCATTTTCAAGTCTTGTTACTCTGCCTTTCCCAGCAAAACTGGTAGATTTGATAGGTGTGATTTTCTTGCTTTTAAACTCAGGCACCACTGGTATCACAGAATCGATTATCCTCTTTGTTCCTGTCGGAAGGTATAGATTCTGCTTTAGATACTTAATTTTCATTGAACATTATAATGAAACACCTATATTTTTAGTTGTTTAAACTACTGTTGCTGGCGATTTTCACTTTGTGTAGAAGAGAAGGAAGAATTTGTTGTGAAAGAAAGAGAAAATCTTGTTCGACGATCCGGATGGTCTGACATTGATGATAGGGAGCTTAAGGATGAAGTGGGTTCTCATTCCTTACCCTGAATGAGTCAGAAAGCGAGATAATTTTTCACGTCTATACTTTATTTTTGAATGAGATGCTGAAATCTTGGCCTCTTCTATCATTTCCAAGGTTTTTTCTACCATGATTACCTCAGTTTTTGAGCTTTACAGTTATAAAATATAAATGGCTATCCGGCTTTTGTAGTGTCCAAGTAGATGCATGTTTATTCAGCTAGCAATTAGGATTATTTTATATTCTAGGCTTTTAGGTAAACCCAACTGTCTGTATTAGGAATTAAATAGATAAATAATAGAAATTGTGTTGAATAATTAAAATAGTTATTTAAACTATTTATTCATCCAAATTATAGTTAATTAGCGAATTTAAAATATTGAAAAACTGTAATAGCACTTGTTTATTCATTTTTTAAACCGGTGGTGTTTTCTATCAGTCTCTTTATTTTGACAATCAGAAAGACATTTTCATTTTTATTGAATAAGGTTACTACAATTTTAATGTAAAATGTAATTAGCTTATGTGTTTTATTTAAAATTGACCAAATTTAGAATGGTCTCTTACTCCTTGACATGATGATGGTCGGCTACATCAAAGCCTCGAGCAAATCATAATCATGAGTATCATTGTGGTTGTTCTTATCCTGATCATAATCTTTACCATGAAACTTCTAATAGATGAACACTGCGATTATTTTTACTCTGAAGTTGTTAGAAGGTATTTTGCTGTAAGGGTAGTTGTAAAACATGCCAATCATATAGAGCACTTGGTACTTAACAATAAGGGGAAAAAAAAAAAATGCACAGCATAGCTTAACTGGCTTCTGCATTGTGAGGTTTGAGAAGCACCCAACATTTTCGACCTTATTAACATTCCAGATGATGTTTCCATCATTCAGTTGGGGACTAATAAGTTCATAGAAGGGGTCTAGATGATGACCTTAGCCCTTGGCTTTTATATGCATGATTTCCTGGAAGTAAATTTTGACCCTCTGTGGGTGATATTTTCACTCCCTAGAACATATAATATTATAAGTGAGAGTTATTATTATTTTTCCATTGCCTAACTTGTTTATATGATTTAAACAGGCTAAGTTCCTTAAAGCATGTGGTGCTATACCAGAAACTCCTCCTGAAATTCGTAAAGCATCAAAGAAATTGAAAGATTCACCACTAAATGATGTAAATTCAGAACGATCACAATTTCATCCATCCCTTCCTAACACATCAGCAAGCAAACTCCCCGAGAAGGACAAGCAACCTGATGAATCCTCTTTTCTGAACAGATTCACTGAAGAGTGTGCAACAGGAACAGGTCCTGAGTGGAACTCTTCTCCAAGCAGGTTTGGATTGCATTTGCCACTATTGAATTGCTGAAAAACCATTAGAACTAAATTCTTAGTACTTCAGAATTAGCGTGCAGGATTCGTCACTTGGAGGCCATTGACTCATCTGAGATTCTTGTCATGAAGGTTCTCTACAATTGTCTAGCATAACTGATTGCTGCTTTCTGCATACCCCTTTGTTAATTAAAAAAATGGAATTATAATGATCTGTTGGATGTTTTCCCACTGTGATGAGCGCATTATGTTGCATCTTTATCATGCATTAAAATAATAGTATTATTGTATGTATTAAAGACAGATTATCTTTTACATATTGGAACCTAAGGGGAAAATATTGAACGATATATCAAGATATCTTGCTGATATGACATGTTATGATTTGTCATGGTATAATGAAATATTGTATCGGAGGATCTCATACCAAAATATCTTGATATATATCATTGATACGGTAAAATGTCGGTCTATATTTTAATTTATGATCTGTAATATTTATAAGAGATCCGCAAGTTTTGATATGATTCTGATATTATTTCTTGTACTAGTTGTGTAATCAATGAACAGAGCGACATCAGCATTTCCATCAACTCTCCAGATAGCAGGGATGTCAGTAGTGCTGACAGTGCAATCAATCTTCAGGTTAATGGGACTTCTCACATTGCCATCTCTTCGATGTCAGCTGGATCCTCCGTTGTCAAAACTCAGAGGAAATCGGTGAGGTTTGAAGGTGGGTCAGTTCATTCAGAAATCTCACCCGAAAATGCAGGTCAAATTTTGGAGAAATTAGAGTTAGCAGGTAGCAGGCGTTTGCTAAAGCCTTCACCTTGTCCTACACCACTAAAACTAACTGATGACATGCAAACACCTGGAACTGTATTTGCATCCAATCCAGAATACCATCTAGCCAATGGTAATATGGCTCGAATCAGGTCGCAGTATGTGCACACAGTCTTGAACCTACCTAACAATCTCTCTCGGCAAAATATGTTAAATGAGGATGGCATCATCATGCAACAGGCATCAGTGACTGACAGGGAAGATCATGGCCATCAAGGAAATGGCGCTCGAAAGACAGAGGTGCATTCATGGGGAATATCTGTTAATGAAGAGCAGAAATCAGATTTGAGCTTGTCTACTTGGCTGCAGCCACCAAGATCCTGTCGTGGTGATAATGAGAACCAAGGTGCTGCTTATGGTGGAAAAACTAATTCTAGAAGAACTCATGGTGATAGGCCCATTCTTGGGATGGTAGCTGCACACTGGAAAGAAGATGAGGAGTTTCCTCGGATCTCGCCTAAGGGGTGTGGTGGCAATGGGATTCCAAATTCAACAACTAAATACAAGGAGGTATTTGTATATAATTTACTGTAATATGTAATGTATCATATTGAGGTTGTTAGTTATATCTGTTTTATTATTTTCAGGATCAAAAAGTGAATTGGCATGCAACACCATTTGAGGAACGATTGGAGAAGGCATTATCGGAAGAGGGTATTATCTGTCAAAGGTATCCTACATTCCTCTCTTACTCTTTGTAATCTCCATATATCCTATAATTGACTTAGTGACAATTTTAATTTTCTGAGTAATATTTCAATATCCTATTCTAAAATTCACAATTTGTTTGAAATTAAAGTCATTGATTAATCTATACTATTCAGACTGTATACTCAACTTTTACTATATGTATTCTAGCAAGAATCTAAGGATTCATAAATACTTTTTATAACCGTGATCATAAATGAACCTTATGATCGTCCAAAACTTCTTTTAGGCCACAACCACTGTCCCATCTAGTCATATACATAAAATTACAATATCTAAATGGTAGTGTGTAATATTGATCAGCCATATATCATTCCTAATTATTGGATTAGAAATAAATTCACTTGATATATAAACATACTAATTCCACATAGATTCATAAAATTTTATTAAATCATGCTTTTTTAACATTATTGAAGGCCTAGAAGTCTTATCTTAATCCTGTGCATGACACCCGTGGGTACCTTATATTTTGATGCTAGCTAAGCCTTGGTGTAGACAGTATCCTAATTTCGTCATTTGCAAGCAATCAACAGCTTCACCTATGAAGTGTTGATGTTGCTGTAGATATAACCGTGCCGCTCAGATGCTGAAAAGAAGAGCCTAGTGCAAACCACTCTGATGGAGTCTGTCAGCTAGTATTTGATACATTGGCTATGGATCTCTTGTACAAGTTAACGTTTTAGGTTTATTGTGCTTTCAATATCCTTCATTTTAACGTGTAAAGCTAAGCAAACCTCTCTAAGATTACGCAATTTCAAAAGTTTCTAAAAAACTGGGGAAATCTATAGTAAGATTCCACACTCTACCATTTAAATCAAATGAAGAATTGGAAAAAAATTGTAAAAACGTCTAATAAATCACGTAAATTCCATAGCTAAGAAAATTAGATTTCTTCAGTCTTAAATCATAAAAACCAAATAAAATGTATTTTTATAAGTTTCTATACTTATCTCCGATTTCATACACAACTCATAATTGTTATAAGTTTTTTAGATTAATGATTGGTATTGCTGTACCTTTTTAGTCTATGTCGTACTTTCCTCATCTGTCTGCAATTAATTTTTGGTAGGCCGATTAACGGGACACCCATGGATTTTGAAGAGCGTGAGAACGACACTGCTGCATCAAAGTTTCAATCATCCAGCTCTCCAAAGCCTGTGATTTCCTTCTGATGTATTTGTACTGCTACAATTTTATTATGAAGTCCTGGAGTCCCTTCACATTCGATCGATGTCGATGCTATTGAGTTCGATTCAAGAGTTTGAGGTTTTTCTTTATCTTTTTCGACAAGTACAGGATTTTGAGATTAATCTCATGAACTGTTGTTCTGTGACAGAAGCACAGTTGTCAGAATGTTGCGCAAATCTCATAAGCAGTGAACAACAATTTGATCAAAGTTGTCTTTACCCAATAACTTTACATGTTGCCAAATATCGATGTTCTATTTCCTATACTGAATTGCAAGTCACCTGCAATATCTAGAAGATGGTGAGGCCTTTCCTCCCCAACGTCATTAAATATTAATCAATATTTAATTGGGCCAGGAAATTGGATAACAACGTTGAAGGGGACAAGACTATAGAGATTAAGCCAATGTTTGGCATTTCAAAGATGTTTCTCTGATGTATAATTGTTAATAAAGAGATTTATATTTTGATTATATATGAATAGGGCCCTAAACAAAATATGAATTTATTGGATAATAACTGCAATTCCTTTAAGCCCAAGGGATGTCATGCTTATAATAAATTTTGACTCTAAAATCTCCAGAAACATCTTTATAGAATTGGAAAATGATATTTCCCTAACAATATTCAAGTCAAAAAAAGATTCCATAAAAAGCACGCTAAACCAGAAACTCAATTCAATACCCAAAACAGAAAAAAAGGTGGTGGTGGTGGTGGTGGTGACCTGCACACGTTAGAATTCAACTGATCTCATGGGTAAGCGGCCCAACAATGAGCAAAAATAAACACCTGCAGATCTTACCTTTACGAGTACTGCACAGGCAATCAAAGGTGAAGGACGACAGAAGCCAAGCAAATCCATTAATCGCATTAAAATAGCCAGTATATTGAAGCTTTCAATTGACCCATTTTCTCATAATCAACAGTCACAGATGGTGTCATTCTTCTGTTTAGATAGCAATATACTAGAACTAATACAAACATAGGATATAACTCCATGCGAGAACCTGTGGCTTGGCAGCCAACTTATTCAATTACCAGATTGAGGATCACATCATCATGCGGCAGCTGAATTTGCAATGCGTTTGGCTTCAAGGGTCTTCTCGTATTCCTCGATTGATTTGAAGAGCTCTGAAAAGTTTCCCTTCCCAAATCCTCCGCATCCACCCTTCTGATACATCCTTCCTTCTTCATCCTTGACCATGCAGCCAATCCTTTGGATTATTTCGACAAATATAGTTGGCCTGACATGTAAAATTGAATCACTAAAGTCAATACTTATTAAAATTTCATTTAAACACCAGTAGATCTAGCCTCTCTCCACTGAAGACGAAAACCCTAAAGTTAGCTTCCATCTAAATTTGTTTTTCTCTCTCTATCTCTTTCTCTCTCCTACTCTCCCTGCAAGAAGGCATGAAGGCACTGGGTACATCAAAGGGTTGGCATTACAACAATGAAAAGTATTTTTCTTGGTGGATTTTCAGGGGAGGTTAATGAAAAAGAAAATGACCTTTCTTGATCAATCCAACGTGCCTATCCCAAACAACGTATTAAACTATCAAGCAAGAATAATGAAATTGAACGATTTTGGGTAAATAAAGAGTAATTATAGAGACTATATTTGAAAAAAACCTAAAAAGAGCAATCAACATATATCATTTTTATAATTCATATGCATAGTAAAAAACCAAGAGGCAATCATCTATATAGTTCAAATTATAGGCATGAATTATGGTAGATCAATCACCATTGCTCAATAAATGGATAACAGCTAATAAGAAACACATCTATGGCGGCAATGCATACCTGTCCCCAACAGGTTTGGTGAATATCTGGAGCAAGGTACCCTGATCATCCCTATCAACCAAAATACCCAACTCCTCACACTCTTTAATCTGCTCATCCGTCAATATATCTCCGGCTCTACTCTTCAGATTCTGGTAATACGTTGGCGGCGGCGATGGCATGAACTCAAACCCACCAACCCCACTCCTCTTCTTCATCTCTCTCAACGTAAAAAATATATCCTCCGACATCAACGCCAGGTGCTGAACTCCAGCACCCTCATTGTGCTCCAGATACGTCTGTATCTGGCTCTTCCTCTTAGTTCCATACACGGGCTCGTTCAACGGCAGCAAAACCATCTCGTCGTTATTTGACAAAACCACCGAGTTCAGCCCGCTCTCGCTAGTCCCGACGTCCTCCGCCGTGAACTCCGCGAACTCGTGGAAGCCGGTAAACTTCTTCACGTATTCCATCGCCGGTAGTAGATCCGGCACGTTCCCGACGGCGTGGTCAAGCCGCCTGATTCCAAAGTCCAGAGCCGGGGACGACGAGGCCTCATCCATAGGAGCGAAACCAGGCAAGAACCAGTCGCTAGGGTTCAAGTTAGGGCCGGCGTTTTTGTAGCTTATGAAGCGGAGAACGACGTCGCCGTAGAGTTTAATCTCTGCGAGGACGGTTCTGTTGTCGAGGAGGACAGGAGGAGGAAGGCTTGGCGCCGTTGGCAACACTGGTGGAGAAGGCTTTCTCGGCGTCTTCGACCTCGATCGCGATAGCGCGGACTGCGAGACCGTGAGAGGCAACGAAGGAGTTGAAGGCGGAGAAGCTGAAGGTAGGGATGACGGCGTTGATGGCGGAGAATTCGTCCGGTGATAAGATGGAGGGGGAGTAGGGAGCGGTGAAGAGGAAGCGGAGGTCACCGGAGCGGAGGAGGTAAGAGGCGTGGACGGGATTTCCGGTGGAGAGGTCGGACTTCGCGACGATGGGCATGCCTAGGCCCCAGGAGAAGCGGCGGCTGCAGTTGGTGGCGTCCGGGGACCAGAACTCGACGTGGTGGAAACTCTTCACGTTGAAGCGATCGGATTTCGGGTTGTGGCGGACGAAGTTGGAGAAACCCACCAAATTGTATCCGCTGCTACTGCTGCCATTGGAGCCCGCCTTCTCATGTGCCGCTGCAGCTCCATCTGCTGTGTCTGTACTCATTTTCACTCTCCCTCGTCGGCAAAACCTAATATCTTTGCCGGGTAGTTTTATTGGAGACGACGGAAGAGAGAATCTCAACATTTCGTGGGCGATTGGAAGTTCGCGTGGCTGATCATCAATGGAGTTCAGTGGCGCAGAGGAGAACCGTGGAGACCTTTACCATATATAGTTCTCAAAATAATATACTGATTTTATATATTCATATAGTTTTAACAAATAATAAATAAATAAATAAATAAATAAATATAAATATATATATATATATATATATATATTAAATTTCTGGATGTGGATATGGCATGAGATTGAGGGAAATGGTATTGCACTCCATCAAATTAATAATATATATTCATATTTCCTATAATTTATTAAATATAAAATTTTTAGGGTTTAAAGATCACATACATATTAAATTATAATTTAAGAGTTTAAAGAAACGGGATATTAAATTTTTTATGATATTCTTACTAATTAACACTATATAGATTCAAGAGTTTTTTTTATAACCCAAATACCTATTAATTGTTATTCGATTTGTTAACTAAAAGTTAGATCTGTTCAAATTTGACTTCGATATAAATTGAGTTTAATTCATGATATTTGTTGCGTCTCGGGTCCCGAATTATTGTACGGATTAGGGAGCCTCCGGATTTCTCATTATCTAGAGGTAATCACGAGCGGGTTCGATCTTCGTTACAGTGAACTTGAAATTCGGATGCAACATTGGCGTCGTCTATCGAAACGCGACAAAAAGTCTAACGTCTCCTCTTAACACTCAATTCCCTACACAAAGATGGACAGCACTCGAGTTTTAGCCAACACTATGACTCAAAGTATAGACTCTTATGGCGACGATCCCTCATTGGGTAGCCATGCCTCGGGGCTTTGCTCATTAACTCCATGACGGACAGAGAAGATCAACACCCCAAGCGCAAGTTATCTTCTCGGCTGGAGTGAAGTCGTCTATCGTGACGACCCATCATTGGTTAGCCATGCTTGGGGGCTCCGTCCTCTAAACTCCAAGATGGTTACAGGATATCAGTATCACATATGCGAGCCGCTATATCAGTCGGAGGCAAGGTCGCCTATGGTGATGACCCCTTTACGGGTAGCCATGCGAATAGACGATCGACCCTGAGCATGAAAGCGTTCGCTGTCCAACTGAGTACTCTAGACCCACGTTCCCTAGACCATTAGCACCTACCTGAAGGTGTAGTGCTGGGAGCTTCACCCCTCAACCCCCTAGTGGCCAAAGAAAGCCAACATAATCAGAGAATTTGCCGTGCACTGTCCAACTGGTCTGGGCAAAAGATCGGACCCCTTGGAGCATAGGGGCCATAGGTTGAGGCGCCTAACGAAGCGCCCCGACGACCCTCCGAAGTGGTACAAACAGACCATGCGCTCAGAACCTTAGACAGGTCCTGAGAGCATAGCATGTCACCCGTCGACGAACACTTACAATGGTTCCACACCGAACCTAGGTAAGTCTTGCATGTATCGTACTGTCTGCTCGAATCACGTTTCTTTTAGTAGAATAGTGGTATTATTTGTTCATGCGAATGACTACATAACACTGCATAAAATCATATGACCTAGATTGTCATTAAGTCAGGTGAGTCTTCATTCGCCTATGAGTAAACCTTGGTCCAGCACCGAGCGGCCCATACGCAATCATAACTAAACCTCAGTCTCGCACTAAGCGGCCCATGCGGTCGGAGTATCAGGCCTGGAGGCTCCTGGAGTTTCCAACAAAACAGCCATCAAAACCTTAGGGGGCTTTTTAGCATGCGTGCGGCGACCTCCTCCCAAAGGGGAGAGCACCATCAGTTTACGACGGTCATAGGCTAGGACCATACACACAAAAGTGACGATGCCCTGGGCAGGGCCTAACATTGACACGATACTGTGCAAAGGCCTAGACCCGGAGTCCGATTGCTATGACTTGAAAACCTAGCTGGCTCTTGGTGTGGCTCCACGGGACTTGCGACGACATCCATCTCACTAGAATGAGCTTCCCACTAAACGCATGAGATACGATGACATCTTCTGACGAAGGACGAGTACAGCGTAAGAAGGCGCCGGATTGGAGCTTTGGCAACAATAGTTTCACAGCTTAGCCTCTAATACATGAACAAAGATTCAAAAGCTGTATCATGCAGCCGAAGACATCAGGTGCAGGGAGAGATAACTGCTTTTCATTTATCAAAGATGAATGACGTTATAACATGGCACTATACAACGAAAATACAAGAGCTATCTTGATCCTACGAGTCTGGCGGCCCAGCCTCTCCCGAGAAGTCTCTCAAACTGGAGCTGTCGGGAATCCCGGCATTCCCTGGATGCAATATACCCACGAAAATGCTCGAAAGTGCAATGGAGACGATCTGGCGACACAGACAGATACCATCCCAGAATTTGGCGTCGAGTGTAAGGCGCACCTCACCTGGAGTGATCTGCAACCTGATGATAGAGGTAAGGCGAAATACATCATCCACCAGGGTAGAGGTCCATCGCCTCAGTCGCTCAGCTTCCTGCCTTAGCTGCCCAGTTTTCTCCGTAAGTCGTTCGCCCTCCTCCGCCAACCTCTTGCTTTGCGCCCTTAGTTGTTCGCCTTCCTCCGCCAGCCTCTTGCTTTGCGCCCTTAGTTGTTCGCCTTCCTTCGCCAGCTGCCTATTTTGCTCCTTCAGCTGTTCGGTCTCTTGCATTAGTCGCACCACATGTTCCTTCAGTAGCTCGTTCTCGTCCCTAAGCATGGTAATTTTGGCTCCCATGCATTGCACTACCTCCTACTTGGACTTTTCTCTGACCTGGTGAAAGAATTCGAGCAGTTGAGTGTGTACCATGTTAAGGAAAGAGAACCCCTCAGGGACTTGCAAGAGTAAATGAACGGTTAGCAAATCTTAGAGTTCCAGTCGATGAAAAGACGTAAAGACTAAAAGAAATCACGTGCAAAAGCAACAAAGCTGTCAGCCTCTCCCGGCCACAAAAGGATGGCCACCCAACTAAAATAGACAAAGATATGCCACCGAGACCCTCTCTCAGGCACGTACCAGAGAAGGTGCCTTGCAGGCCTTCACAGGCTTGACGATTCTGTTAGCCCTCGAGAGGCCTCTAATGCGGCGGAGTCAGAAAGGGATCCCATGATAATTCATGCAACACTGTTAGGGCAACTAGAGCAGCATTCGTGTTTTGCCAGCAGAGGTAGATCAGGGTGGCCCCACTCAGCTAGAGCATGGCCCCTATCTCTCTATTATGTCAGGCGCACGTGTTTAATAGATCAATGAGCCGCCGCCACCTCTCCCAAAGCACGTCCTCGAGCGACGAGATTAGACTCACAGCCCATGCATGGGCCCTCGAGAGCTCTAGAGATCTGGTTTCAGACTCGGACAGTGCTTAGTCGAGATAGCTGCCCCGCTCCTGACCCTAAAAGCGCCTCAGTAATTGCAGAATAGGCCTGGCGACCCGCTGCCACAGAGTTGGCACGTGACCAAAGGGTGCGAGTAGCTTTGCCCCTTAAAGGTCATCTATCCTCTTCTCTCCAGCGTTGAGGCTTTCAGCCTCCGCTCCTCAGCACGGAGGTCCTCAATCCTCCATCTAGCGAGAAGGCGCTTGGCCCTCATCACGTCAGCAAGGAAATATTCATCCCTCCGTCATACTAGGAGGCCCTCAGCCCTTCTCTCTCAAGCATCGAGGCTCTCAGCCTCCACTCCTCAGCACAGAGGTCCTCAACCCTCCGTCTAGCCAGGAGGCGCTCGACCCTCCTCTCGTCAGCACGGAGATGCTCATCCCTCCGTCCTACCAGGGGGCCCTTATCCCTCCTCTCTCTAGCATTGAGGCTCTCCGCTTCAGCTCTCCAGCGTCGAGGCTCAGCCTCCATTCCTCAGCATGGACGTCCTCAGCCATCTGTCCAGCTAGGAGGTGCTCAGCCCTTCTCTCGCCAGCATGGAGATGTTCATCTCTCTGTCCTGTTTGCTGAGGAGGTCCTTAGCCCTTCGTCCAGTGAGGAGGCGCTTGGCCCTCCTCTCGCCAACACGGAGATGTTCATCTCTCCATCCTACCAGGAGGCCCTCAGCCCTCCTCTCTCCAGCGTTGAGGCTCTCAACCTCTGCTCCTCAGCACGGAGGTTCTCAGCCCTCCGTCCAGCGAGGAGGCACTCGGCTCTCATCTCGCTAGCATGAAGATATTCATCATTTTGTCCTGCCAGGATGCCCTCAGCCCTCCTCTCTTTAGCGTCGAAGCTCTCAGCCTCTACTCCTTAGCACGGAGGTCCTCAGCCCTCCGTCCAGCGAGGAGGCGCTCGGCCCTCCTTTCACCAGCACAGAGATGTTTATCTCTCTGTTATACCAGGAGGCCCTCAGCCTTTCTCTCTCCAGCATCGAGGCTCTCAACCTCCACTCCTCAACACGTAGGTCCTCAACCCTCCGTCTAGTGAGGAGGCGCTCGGCCCTCCTGTCATCGGCATAGAGATGCTCATTCCTTCATCTTGTCTAGAGGCCCTCAGCCATCCTCTCTCTAACAATGAGGCTCTCAGTCCTTCGCTTCCCAGCACGGAGGCTCTCAACCCTCTGTTCTGCCAGGAGGCGTTCGACCCTCCTATCGCCAGCACAGAGATGCTCATTCCTCTGTCTTACCAGGAGGCCTCAGCCTTCCACTCTCCAGCACAGAGGTTCTTAGCCCTCAATCCTACCAGGAGGTTATATGTCCTCCTCACCTCAGTGTCGAAGTTCTGGGTCCTCTCAACACTCAATTCCCTACACAAAGATGGACAGCACTTGAGTTTTAGCCAGCACTATGACTCGAAGCATAGACTCTTATGGCGACGATCCCTCACTGGGTAGGCATGCCTGGGGGCTTTGTTCATTAACTCTATGACGGACAGAGAAGATCAACACCTCAAGCACGGTTTATCTCCTTGGCTGGAGTGAAGTCGTCCGTCACGACGACCCATCATCGGTTAGCCATATTTGGGGGATCCGTCCTCTAAACTCCAAGATGGTTAAGGGATATCAGCATCACATGTGCGAGCCGCTATATCAGTCAGAGGCAAGGTCGCCCATGGTGACGACCCTTTATAGGTAGCCATGCGAACAGACGATCGACCCTGAGCGTAAAAGCATTTGTTGTCCAACTGAGAACTTTAGACCCACGTTCCCTGGACCATTAGCACCTACTTGAAGGTGTAGCGCTGAGAGCGTCACCCCTCAACCCCTTGGTGGCCAAAGAAAGCCAACATAATCAAAGAATTTTTCGTGCGCTGTCCAACCGGTCTAGGCAAAAGATTGGACCCCTCGGAGCATAGGGGCCATAGATCGAGGCGCTTAATGAAGTGCCCCGACGACCCTCCGAAGTGGTACACGCAGACCATGCGCTCAGAACTTTAGACAGGTCCTGAGGGCATAGCATGTCGCCCGTCGACAAACACTTACGACAGTTCCATGCTGAACCCGGGTAAGTCTTGCATGCATCGTACTGTCTACTTGAATCACGTTTCTATTAATAGAATAGTGGTATTATCTGTTCATACGAATGACTACATAACACTGCATAAAATCATACAACCTAGACTGCCATTAAGTCAAGTGAGTCTTCACTCGCCCGTGAGTAAACCTCAGTCCAGCACCGAGTGGCCCATACACTGTCGTAACTAAACCTCGGTCCCACACCAAGTGGCCCATACGTGGTCGTATCTAAACCTCGGTCTCACACTGAGTGGCCCATACGCGATAGTATCCAAACCCCGATCCCACACAAAGCGGCCCATATGCTGTCGTTCGGTCCCGTACCGAGAGGACCATACATGGTCATATCTAAACCTCGGTCTCGTATCGAGCGGCCCATATGCAGTCGTATCTAAATCTCGGTCTCACACCGAGCGGCCCACGCGGTCGAAGTATCAGGCCTGGGGGCTCTTGGAGTTTCCAACAAAACGGCCATCAAAATCTTAGGGGGTTTTTTAGCATGCGTGTGGCGACCTCCTCTCAAAGGAGAAAGCACCATTAGTCAACGATGGTCATGGGCTAGGACCATACGCACGAAAGTAACGATGCCCTGGGAGGGCTGAGCATTGACACGATATTGTGCAAAGGCCTAGACTCAGAGTCTGATTGCTGTGACCTGAAAACCTAGCTGGCCATTTGTGTGACTCCACGGGACTTGCGACAACATCCATCTCACTGGACTGAGCTTCCCACTAAACGCGCGAGATACGATGACATCCTCTGACGAAGGACGAGTACAGTGCAAGAAGGCGCCGGATTGGGGCTTTGGCAACAATAGCTTCATAGCTTAGCCTTTAATAAATGAACAAAGATTCAAAAGCTGTATCATGCTGCTGAAGACATCAGGTGCAGGGAGAGCTAACTGCTTTTCATTTATCAAAGATGAATGACGTTATTACACGGTACTATACAACGAAAAATACAAGAGCTATCTTGATCCTACGAGTCTGGCAGCCTAGCCTCTCCCAAGAAGTCTCTCAAACTGGAGCTGTCGGGAATCCTAGTGTTCCCTGGATGCAATATACCCACGAAAATACCAGAAAGTGCAATGGAGACAATCCGGTGACACAGGCGGATAGCATCCCAGAATTTGGCGTCAAGTGCAAGGCGCACCTCACCCGGAGTGAGCCGCAGCCTGAGGATAGCGGTAAGGCAAAATACATCATCCACCAGGATAGAGGTCCATCCCCTCAGTTGCTTAGCCTCTTGCCTTAGCTGCCCAGTTTTCTCTGTAAGTCGTTTGCCCTCCTCCGCTAGCCTCCTACTTTGCGCCCTTGTTGTTCGCCTTCCTCCGCCAGCCTCCTGCTTTGCACCCTTAGTTGTTCACCTTCCTTTGCCAGCTGCCTGTTTTACTCCTTCAGCTGTTCGCTCTCTTGCGTTAGTCGCACCATTTGTTCCTTTAGCAGCTCGTTCTCGTCCCTAAGCGAGGTAGTTTTGGCTCCCACGCACTGCACCACCTCCTACTTGGACTTTTCTCTGACCTAGTGAAAGAATTCGAGTAGTTGAGCGTGCACCCTGTTAAGGAACGGAACCACTCCGGGATCTTGCAAGAGTAAATGAACGGTTAGCAAATCTCAGAGTTCCAGTTGGCGAAAAGACGTAAGGACTAAAAGAAATCACGTGTAAAAGCAACAAAGCTGTCAGCCTCTCCCAGAACAAAAAGGATGGCCACCCAACTAAAATAGACAAAGATATGCCACCGAGACCCTCTCTTAGGCAGGCACCAGAGAAGGTGCCTCGCAGGCCTTCGCAAGTTTGATGATTCTGTTAGCCCTCGAGAGGCCTCTAATGCCGCGAAGTCAGAAAGGGATCCCATGACAATTCATGCAACACTGTTCGGGCAACCACAGTAGCATCCGTGTTTTGCGAGCAGAGGCAGATTAGGGCGGCCCCACTCAGGTAGATAATGGCCCCTATCTCTCTACTATGTCAGGTGCACGTGTTCAGCAAATCAGTGAGCTGCCACTGACTCTCCCGAAGCATGTTCTCGAGCGACGAGATTAGACTCACAGCCCATGCATTGGCCCTCGAGAGCTCTAGAGATCTTGCTTCGGACTTGGATAGTGCACAAATGGAGATAGCAACTACCCCACTCCTGACCCTAAAAGCACCTTAGTAATTGATCCATCCTCCTCTCTTCAACGTTGAGGCTTTCAGCCTCCACTCATTTGCACGGAGGTTCTTAGCCCTCCGTCCAGTGAGAAGGCGCTCGGCCCTCCTATCGCCAGCACGGAAATATTTATCGCACCATCATGCTAGGAAGCCCTCAGCCCTCCTCTCTCCAGTGTTGAGGCTCTCAGCCTCCACTTCTCAGCGCAGAGGTCCTTAGCCCTCTGTCTAGCCAGGAGGTGCTCGACCCTCCTCTTGCCAGCACAGAGATGCTCATCCCTCCGTCCTGCCAGGGGGCCCTCATCCCTCCTCTTTCTAGCATTGAGGCTCTCAGCCTTAACTCTCCAGTGTCGAGGCTCAACCTCTGCTCCTCAGCATGGAGGTCCTCAGCCATCCGTCCAACTAGGAGGTGCTCGGCCCTCCTCTCGCTAGCATGGAGATGTTTATCTCTCCGTCCTGCCTGCTGAGGAGGTTCTCAGCTCTCCGTCCAACGAGGAGGCCCTTGGCCCTCCTCTCGCAAACACGAAGATGTTCGTTCCTCCGTCCTGCCAGGAGGCCCTCAACCCTCCTCTCTCCAACGTCGAGGCTCTCAGCCTCCGCTCCTCAGCACGGAGGTCCTCATCCCTCTGTCTAGCGAGAAGGCGCTCGACCCTCCTCTCGCCAGAACGGAGATGTTCATCCCTCCATCCTGCTAGGAGGCTCTTAGCCCTCCTCTCTCCAGCGTCGAGGCTCTCAGCCTCTGCTCCTCAGCACGGAGGTTCTCAGTTCTCTGTCCAGTGAGGAGGCGCTCGGCCCTCCTCTCGCTAGTATGGAGATATTCATTCCTTCGTCCTGCCAGGAGGCTCTCAGCCCTCCTCTTTCAAGCGTCGAGGCTCTTAGCCTCCGCTCCTTAGCACGGAGGTCCTCAGCCCTCCGTCAAGCAAGGAAGCACTCGGCCCTCCTTTCGCCAGCACGGAGATGTTCATCCCTCCGTCATGCTAGGAGGCTCTCAGCCCTCATCTCTCCAACATCGAGGCTCTCAACCTCCACTTCTCAGCGCGGAGGTCCTCAGCCCTCCGTCTAGTGAGGAGGCGCTCGGTCCTCCTCTCGTCGGCACGGAGATACTCATCCCTTTGTCTTGCCTGGAGGTCCTCAGCCATCCTCTCTTTAACAACGAGGCTCTCAGTCCTTTGCTTCCCAGCACGGAGGCTCTTAGCCCTTCTTCCTGCCAGGAGGCGCTTGGCCCTCCTCTCGCCAGCACAGAGATGCTCATCCTCCGTCCTGCCAAGAGGCTCTCAGCCTTCCGCTCTCCAGTATATAGGTTCTTAGCCCTTAATCTTGCCAGGAGGTTATCCGTCCTCCTCACCTCAGTGTCAAAGTTCTCAGTCCTCCATTAGCGAGCCAAGGAATGCCCTCTTTATAGAAGGCTTACCTTCCTTTCGAAAGTCAGGGGTCTCATCATCCATACATCATGCTTCCCTACGAAAGCTCCCACTACACTGGGTGTACCGAGCAAAATTGCAATTTAGGAGCTGTTCGAGAAGGAATACGCATAGCGACTCGCACGGCGACGTCCCATCATCACATGTTAAGGGTTGAAATTTTGAATCACTCGGCATGAGGGGTTAGTCATGGGTCCAGTATCGCAGGCCGACCCGAAACCCAAAACGTGTCGAAAAAGCTTCGCTAAGGCAGAAAATATTTTATTTTGACGGGAACGATTACCCTTGGCGAGAAAATCAAACTTTCATTGGCAGGAGAATTTTCACCTTTTCCCTTAATAAAAGGAGAGGCAGTAGACGAGGGAAAGAGAGGAACCTTGGGCAGAAAAACCTTCCCGAAAATAGCCTCATTTTCCTTGCTCTCCGGCTTGCCTAGTGAACGACGCCCAGCCCTCTGTTCTCTGAGCAACAGCGCTCGAGGCTCCCTCAACAATGGCGCCTAGGTACACCCCTCAACAGAGCGCAAAGCTCTCCACAATGGTGGCCTACACTTTCCAGCTGATGGCGAGCCAAGTAGGACGCGGAGCCCTCGCCATCCATGACGACCAACTCCTCTGCTCTCGTTTTTGGTGAAACAAGGCACGGGGTTCTCCCGGCGATGGCGTTCAGCAATTTCCTCTCGATTCTGTGCTAGGTAGAGCACGAGGCTCACCCTCCATGGCGCATAACAACTGTTTCCTCGAATTAGGGAGGGCAAAGCCCCCAGCAGGGCACCTCGTGCTCCTTGTGTTCCCAGCCAGAATAGAGCCTAAATTCTCTCTCTCTAATGGCGACTAGCGCATTCACTGAGGCTTCCCTTAAAATGGAGCCCGGAGCCTCTCAGCAAAATGGAATACGGCGTCGAATCCCCATCTTAGCACAGCCATCAGTCACATCACACCAACAGGAAGCACCCAGCTGCCCATCGATGGCGTCCATGACCACCCAAAGTTCTGGGCCAGACCCAGTGCCGTGGAGACTTCAGAGTGCATTGTCCAGCGGCGCCATTGACGAAGTCAGATGGAGCTACAAAAATGGCGCTCTCTCCCCTCAAGCAGAAGGGGAATAAGGCTCATCGAGAAGCCGCCCAGCATCAGAACATTTAGTGGGGAGCCGTACAGTGCTCCCCCAAAAAGTGCCATGAAATATCTTGCACCCCATTCATTTGACCTGTTTGGTCCTAGCGGATTCCGTAATCAGCAGCCCGCTAGAGCAATCCAGATGAACGAGCCTTGCAGGCTCTGCACTTATCCCAGCGTATTTTGCTAAGCCTCCTAATATCATCGAGGCCCATCAACGTGCCGAGTCACCCTTTGCTAGCGTACTCCCAAGCGGGGACACCCCGAAGTAGGGACATCTCTAAGCCGTCCTTTGCGAGCACATTCATGGATCCCAAACCTCAAAACACGTCATTTTAACACTTCCATTATTTTCGCATCTTAAGCATGCATTCCTTCATTTATTGTGGAAGATTTTTGATTTGAGCGTTGGGGTGTCAACAGGGGATAATCCCCGTTATCTTTTGACCTCTCGTTTGTGATTTGTGTTGTGCAGGTTTCAGGTTCACAATGACGAAGATTAGACCTGCTCGTAATCACCCCTGGATGACGAGGAATCCGAAGGCTCTCTAATCCATACGATAATCGGGGATCCGAGATGCAACAATATTCTAACTAATTAATACTATGAGTGCCTATTGTGATCCTTCTATTAAGAACTTCTTTTAAGGATCAAAATCAATTGACAAATAATAAAAACATAAATTAAAACAAACTATTTGAATAGAAACTAAATCCTTCTTTTATTTTTTAATCAATAAATATAAACCCATAAAACAAGATAGATGACTCTAATAAAAGGACTTTTAACACATTTTATGCATTAAATTGGCTTAATGACTAGCATTAAATATTTGATGGATCAATAATAAATATTAAATAATTATATAAATTACTTGATATAAGATATAACATTTATCTACTGAACTTTTAATCCTAATTATAGAATAAATATTAGAGCCTCCCACTTAGAAGACCATAGAAAGTTCTCCATTACACTTAATTGAGGGATTGGTTGGTCATCGTGATTTTGTTATCTGTTTGGATTAACTTGTATTAATGATGGTCTTCAATTTGAATGTGATTCCCGTTCATTCATTTTGCCAGACAGATACAACTTTGATGTGATCTAACAACTTCAATGCAGAAAACTGGACAAATTTACTTCACACAAAGAATTCCTCACTTTGAGGGGATTATCCATTTGAGATCAAGTTAAATGATCTTAACCTGCCGTAGACATTTCTGATTGAGGTTCTAGTAATCCCAATTGACCATTTCCTACTGCATAAGAAATTGTAAAATATATTCGGAGTGGCCGATCTTTTTATAATATCAACCAAATATTAAAAACCATATAGTTGTTAAATTTTGCACTGGATTTGACTAATTATTGAGATATTTGATGGAAATGGCACGAAGTCCGGTTTAGATTGTTGTTTTTTGCTAGATGTTATGGCTTAAATGTTGAACTATTGACTTTAGATTGGAGTTCACACTAAAGTGCTCTCAGGCCATATGCATACTTTTGTAGGTAACTTAGTGCGAAATGACAAATTTAATAAAGATGAATCAACTATAAAAAAAAGAAAAATAGGTCAATATTTTAGTACATGTTTGCTTGGTGGGAATAAAAATTTTATTTTTATTTTATTTTTAAAGAAATATTTATTTTACTATTTAGTTAATTTTTGACATAAAATAAATATTTTTAAAAGAATATTTATTACTGAATTTCTAAAAATAAAAAATGTCATATACTATTAGGTATTTTTTATTTTCAGATATTAGGAAATAGCTATTCTTGCAACCCACAAAATTTATTTCTGTGTTGCCCTCGTTCTTTTCTCTCCATCAGTGGGCATCGTGTTCTTTTTTCTCCACCAAAACCCTGCTCCCCTCGTTCTGTTATCTCAAAACCCTGCTTCCTCCTTCATTAGCCTTTCGAAATCGTCTCTTTTCTTTCCATCCCATTCTTCTCTTTCTCTCCATCTCACAGCATACTGGTCTTCTCTAACTTCTATCACTATTTCCTGTGTAGGAACGTTCAAGAGTTTCAATTTTTCTTTAATATCTTGGTCGTTTCACATCAGAAATTTGATGAAAATAAGAATGTTCAAAAGTTTCTGTAAATCCCTAATTCTATTATTTCTGCGAAATCCTAGTTTGATTTTACCGTTTGATTTACCAAATTTATGAGCAGTTATTCAATATATTTGCAGTTAGGATGTGCAAAATCCTAGTTTTGATTTGTTTATCAATGCAATCGTTAATAGTTTGCCCATGTTTTGATTTGTTGCGTTTTCAGTTGGAGAATTTTGAGCGAATGGGATCAACAAGCCCAGGGTTTGATTTGTTGTCGAACTGTGGAATTGCCAATGCAGTTTTTCATTTTTTATTCTGAATATTGTACAAATCTGCTTCTTTTAAAATTTTAACTATATGTTTGATTTTGTATGCTTAGTTATGCATAACTATTGGTTAGATATAGATCCTAATTCCAGTAGAAAACAAGTATTAATCATACTCGTGGTTTTCTTGTATTGTTGTGCTATTGCCTGTTGTGCTGCTATGTCAAAATCATGATTGTTTTTTTTTTTTTTTTTGTTGTAACACTTAAAAAGGAGAATTCCTTACTGCACACAGGATTTGCTTATTTTGTTGTAACCGAGTATAAATCAAAATCATGCCTATTGTGCTACTGTCTGTTTTTTATTCTTTGGGGATACTTTTCAAATCATGTGTTCATATGTTTCTACTCAAGATGTTTATGTTTTAGCCATATCGGGATTTATGGTTATCTCCTGCTAAAAAATCTGAGACGGCCATATGCCTTTCACCTTAAAGATGTCTATGTTTCTGCTCAAGATGTTCATGTTTTTAAAGCAAATGTTCATATGCTTTTCACCTTAAATCTGAGATGGTCTCTTGCCCCTAGAGGGGGTTGTAGTGTTCGATGTATTCGCTCTGTGGTGATATGCTACTTATAAAGTGACATGAGGATCATGACATATTTTTACCAGAAGCAAAGTTATCACCTATATCTATCTAATAGCTAATATTAAGAGTTAAGCATATCAGATAGATTTTACAGTTCCATCTTTTACATTAGATTTGGTTCTTACAGCCTTATGAATCAATTACATTAATCTTTTATATTTTTACATAGACAACTTTTTTTTCTTATATTTGCATATAAGACAGCTTTATTATGGTTTATGGATCAATTACACTTCAACTTCTCCATCGAGAAGAAAAAGAAGATAGTAGTTGTGCTAATACAATGGATTGATATTTGCCGAATTATTTGGTGATTTTTATGTGTCTTAATTGTAATCTTAATTATTTGACAACCAACAGTCATTAGATCTTATAAATTTGACTTTTATTGAAAAAGAGAATACATCAATAGAATTATACATGGTAGTGATATCACTTGTATTAATATGTTGAGAATGAATAGACTTGCGTTTTTCAAATTATGTAAGATGTTGAAAAATATTGAGAAATTTCGTCCATTAAAATACATGCTTGTCAATGACTAAATGATAATATTTTTACATATTCTTGCACATCATGTAAAAAATAGGGTGATTGTATATATTTTTAAGAGGTCAGATAAGATGGTGAGTAAAATATTTAATAATTTATTAGTCATAATAATATATCTACAAGCACACTTATTTAGACGGCCGAAATTTATTTCTAAGAATTGTATAGACGTGAGATGGAAGTGATTCCCGATATGATAATTATTTCATATATTTTTTGTTATATCTATATGGTAAATGTACTAAATAACTCATTCCAAATTGATGTGTATTTGTAAAATTGTATAGACATTTTGGATGGAATATATATAAAAATAAAGGTATTTATTATAGACAAACCTAGATATCGAACTCGTAATGGAGATATAACTACAACAGTATATACCCATGACATACAATTTATATATGTGTTCCTAAGTTGGGAAGTATCTGTGACAAGTTTTAGAATTCCACGAGATTTGTTAAATAGAAGATATGGACTGAAAGTTCTAAACGGTATAATTTTAAATCATCAAATCAAGTATAATGTTTTTTAAGGTCGTTATTTTATGTAATGATATATAGTATGTTTATATAGGTACTTACTATTTAGTTAATGTGGGATATACAAAATATAATGAATTTCTTGCACCATTTAGGGGTAGAGATACAATTTAAATGAATGCATCAAAGCCACTAGTCAAGAACAACTGAGGAATTCTTTAATATGAAATATGACGCTACTCGTCATGTTATTGAAAGGAATTTTGAATTGCTAAAAATACGGTGGAGATTTTGAGAAATCTATCATTTTATCCTATTAGAATACAAAATTGAGTTATTATTACTTATTGTTTGCTACATAATTTTATTAAAAATAAAATGAATTATGATCCTATTGTGGATAGATACAATGACATGTATCACAAGAAATCGGCTGACGAAAATGTAGATATGACAACACAATTTGATTCTACTGATTTTTGGAGTAAATTGAGAGATAATTTGACAAATGTTATAGTCAACGAAAAGGGATATCATTGAATGCTATATTTGACACATTCGGTTTGAATAGTGCCAATTATTACTATCATCTATGTGTAGTCATTTGATATATTATTATTGACTTATTTAGAACATAAATTCTGTTATTCCATCTTATCAACCTTTGATTCTCGTTGCGGAAACCTGCTGCTTGTCATTCTTGAGTTGGTGCTTGAAACCTGCTGCTTTCATTTTTTGTACATTAATTCATAATCATATTATTTTTGACTTGTATTTATTTTCAAAAGTAATTACACCATCATTAATTCTGATAGTCATGGTGACAGGAGTCCTCAATCCTCTAGCCAAATACAACCTGCAATCATTAAATTCAATATCCAACAATGAAGGATAAAATAGGTAGATTGGCTATGCACTTCCTCACCTCAAAGCACATTGCGGGTACAGTAAGTAAGCAAGGTAGCTTAGAATCTGAAGTTGCCTCCCAAAAGCTACATTTATTCAATAATTTATCCTCTTTTAGTTAGTGACAAATAGATAGGTGGACCTAATAAAATAGAGTGAAATGATAAAAAACAAGAAGAAATTACATCTACAAGAGGATGTGGCGCTAACGAAGTAAAAGTGGATTCAAATAGATGACCCACTTTGTAGACTTAAGGCGGCTTCTTTTTGTTTTTTTTTTTTAATACAAATTTAAGGCATCTTCGATGCTATTGTTCTTGCTACCAAGTGATGTTTTTTTCCAAATTGCTTTAGAAGAAAGGAGGAATGAAGGCGTCTCTTGTAGCTTAAATATTCTTAAGTTGATCCTTTGACTAAGTTGTGTACTTACATCATATAATGTAAGTAAATATATTATAATTTGATGAGGACACCAAAAGAAGATGGAAATTTCATGAAGATGATATTTTTGTTACTAGTATGGTTGAGTTATATAAGATAGGTATATGCAATACTGATAATAGATTCAAATCAGATTATTTATATGAGTTAGAGAGGATTTTACAACAAAAATTGTCGAATTTGAATTTGAAGATAACTTCATAGATTGCATCTAGATTAAAACGTTGAAAAGGGATTGGAATATCGTATATGATATAGGAATGGGTATAAACACTTTCGAAATTGGGTGAGATGATGCACAAAAAATGGTTATTGCAAAACAGCACGCATGGAATGTATATATATATCAGTAAGTTTTACATTTTATATAGAATTAGTGGTATGTATACTTTGACTGCAATGCAGTTTAACACATTTTTTTTTAATATAGAGCCACATTAGAATTGTTATATAGTGAAAAAAATCATTTTCATATTTTAAAGATTTATGACAAAGATCATGTAATAGGAGTAGATGTACAAGCCGTTGAGGATATTATTGCGGAGCTTTAGAATAATAAACGGGAGAATGGACAATTCAGTGTGAATAATATTGTAGAAATGGGGAATGAAGACTTACTTAGCAGTGATGAATCACCTAATTAAAGTGAACCACCTTTTACAGCTCCAGTTGCTCAGGGGATGTCTAAGGGAAGGAAACGTAAGACCAGCGTAGATATAAAAACACTATCTAATTGTATTCTTCAAGCAATTAATGTATTGAGTACAAATATGAACAACGTTGATAAAATATTGAGCAAGAACTTAGTAACAAACAGGCATGAACAAAGGATAGAACAATTATATGCATTATTGTTTGAGATTTATGAACTATTTATTAGTGAAAGGAATACAACTCATACAAAATGCATATTTAATTCGAAACTTATGATGGGCTTGTTTAATTTTTTATCAGAACAACGATTAGATTAAATCAAATAATGTCTACAGTAAAATAATGTCATTATGCCCAAATTGGAGGATGAATTAGATCCTGTGCTACATCCATGACTAAAATAATTTATAAGCGATGTAGTGGCTTTATCTGTGTAGTTAGAAAGGTGAATATTGTCCTTATACAAGTTCATTGTCTTATACCTTTTTGTGTATATTTGTTAAGGGAATCTATTTTTGTCACACGAATGATGCTGGAAATTTTGTTGATTGCATTATGCAGTTTGGTTATAGAGAAATGAAGCTTGATATATAAATTTTTACCGTGCATATAAATTGTTTTTCTGTTGATTAGATTGTATAGAAATATTTTTTTTCTTCTTTTTCTGTTGATCAGGACCTAAATGGAAGGCTATTGACCGTAAACAAGGCTGCTTCAAGAAGATCATGGCCTGAGAGCATCTGTTTTATGCAACTTTTGTTCTTTGTGCAATAGATGCACAAACTCAGCTTTTATTCATTTAAGTTAAAAATACAATTTATTAATAAATATTTACATTTATATTTCATTGAATTATAATTTTGAACATCTGTTTAATCTCCAATGAGGAAATTTTTTACCGTGCATTATGCAATCCATGCATATAATTTGTCATATAATTGTAATTTAACCTTTTGTGTTATATAATTTTTATAAATTTTAATAAAAATATTAATTGGTAATATAGTAAACTAATAAAATATTCTTTAGTACTGAGAAAACTATAAAATAATTGTAGAATATTTTTTTTCTTAAATAATGATAAAAAAGTTATTAATATAAATTTCTAACTTATTTATCATACTATTATTACATACTAAACAGTTGAATACTAATTCACAATTTATTCTATTTTAATAACCAAATATAAAAAAAAAAATTATTAACTCTATTCCAATATTATTCTATTTTCTGAAAAAATTGTTCTATTATTATCCTATTCCATCTCAATAGCAAAATATGTTATTAATGTATATTCAACATATTATCCTAGGATACAAAAGTATTCACGAGTCCATTTAGGTGTTTACATTACACATGTTTGTGCCCTTCTTATATTGTGTCCGAAATTCATATTGCTTAGCCCAAGTAGATTGTAAAGAAAGAGTTGGAGAAACGCAAAAAACAAAACATTTACTTCCGGTAGCTTGCTAACTATTCTATTTTGAAGAGGTCTGCCTGGCAAATTCTTTAGATCATAATAGAGTCTCGCACTATGGTAAGCAAGATGTATGCAGTTTAGTAATAAAGCAAACTTGCCCAAGGAGAAAAAAACACAACTAGGGCTATATCCATCCGTGTTAGGTAGCCTCCTCAGTAAACACCGGTAGAACTAACTTATAATGATAATGATGAGCCATTTGAAAGATAGTTCTTTTGATAGCTTAGCTGCTTACCCTTATTGTATAGATGCTATCTTTGTGGACTACTTTGCTTGTACTTTCGAAGTGAGATTTGTCAAAAGAGCTTACTTATAACCAACTAGCCTTGAAATGTCGGGTACTCCTAATGTATTATATAACTTTTTTCCTATAACATGGGCAAGGTTTTTTTGAAGCCGGCATCAACTACAAGTAACCCTGTTTAATAGGACTTAAAGGCATGGTTAGATTTATTTCCCCATCAACCACAAGTAATGGCAAGCCAGATTTGCACTGCCAGATTACTCTTTCCATCTCATATTTATGGTCAACACCAACATTAACGAAGTAATGAATATGATCAAAATCTTTGTTCACGTTGAAAGGAACTTTTTGTCCCAAATCAAACAAAAGTTTTGACCCGTTAATAAATTTTGGAAGTAATATAAAAATAAATATTTAATGCACGTAAAGAATATTTCAATCTAGGTGAAGCAAACAACAAATATAAAATGTAAAGCAATAAATAATAATATAAAGATGTAATTTTTGGTGACGAATGAAAACCTTGATAACCATGGCTATTGAGTAAAACCCATCGGGTTTTAACTGCTCGAGAAGATATGTATTATGAAAATTAACTTACAGACCAGGTGGTAATAACATGCTAATTTAAACGACTTACTCTTTTCATCTGATCCCTACCAAGGAACTCATTGGATTTTTCCACGGCAATAAAATCGGACGCTTTTCGGTCTTCACGTCAATATTTCCTCATGAACCTCTTGAAGTGTCAAACACTACTGGAACCCCTTCTTCACACTACCAACGTCGCCAACGAAGGTAGATGGGTAGGTAGAATTGTAACGGTAAAGTGAAATTGGTGAGAAAGCCGTTATTATAAGAATACACGAATGTATTTGAGATTTTTCTCAAATGGAGCAACGATTAGAGTAGAAGAACTTTGTTTTCTCTCAAAGTAGGCACTCTAGAATGCATAAATAGGAAGTAGGGTAACTGAAAGAAGCAAGAAAATATATAGTGAGGCTCAAAAAATACGTTTAAAAAAATGACCGTTGCCATGGCGTTCGAGTAACTCGACTCGAGCGTGCGACAAGTGCACCTAGGGTTTCAAGAGGAAAATGCATGAGTGCTCGAGTGAGAACGCAGTGAGCTTCGGACGCAGGGTAACTGGTTTTGGGGCTCGAGCGCCCTGCGAGCAAACGGCAGGCGCTAAACTATTGGAATTGGGACTCGAGCGAGTGACGAGCTAATAGCAGGCGCAAAGCTACTGGAATTTGAGCTCGAGCACTAAGCAGGCGAGTAACAGGTGCAGGACACCGAAAAGGGATAGTCATAGAAATAAGTTGAAGCAGTACTTCAATAGACACACCCCAATATCAACACACGATTAAATATAATCACAAAATGTACCAACACAAAAATAACCCTAACACTTGTGTTTATCTTCCTCTCCTTGATGTTCTTCCACAAATTTTTGAACAAAAAGCATAGAATGACTAGGTTCTATAGAATTTGGAGATGAAAAGCGTGAACACTTTCCTCAGATTACTTGGGAATCTCACATCAATGTGGATAACTGCTGCGACAGTACCATAAACTCAAAAACAACTTCCCTGATGCTCGGAAGTTCAAACAGTAGCAAACCAGGACATGAAGCAAGTTGGCTCCCCAGCCAAGAATACCATCATTGCAGCTAATTGTGACTGAATTTTATTCTTTAGAAACCGATGGCCTATGAAGCATGGATACTGATATGGGCACAGACACGACACGACACGACACCGACACAAAGATACGTTATTTTTTACAAATTAAGGATACAACATATAGATGACATATAAACTAGAATTGCGGTTTATAATTTTTTGATTAATGAATACTATTTTTTAATTGATGAATATGATTTTTAATTAGTTTTTTTTTAAAAAATTTGTTTTATGTTATGTTTTTTATTTTTAGTTTTTTATAAAATAAGAAAATATCAAAAAAATATTTTTTAATAATCTTTTAGATCATATTAATATAATAATATTTTAAAAATATATTATTATAAAATTATTATTTTATAAGTTTATAAAATATAATTATCCTTATATAATAATATTTTAACAATATATGACTATAAATTATTATTTTATAAATTTATAAAATATAAATATAAGTATTTAACAAATAATAAAATTTGATTTAATTTATAAATAAATTCATTTATATATTTAATTTTTAGATGGGTTTATATTTTATAAGAATAATTAAAATTTGTATAAATAATTGTTGCGTTAAACGGATCCGAGAGATAGGTAGGTTGGGGACGTCCCAGCCGGATCTCTTAGGAAGACTTCGCTGATTAGGGGTGTTGGATCCAAGGGGTCCAACACGACCGAGAGATTTAGAGGCGCGTCCCGTCCGGGCTTCGCTAATCGATGACTAACAACACAAGTGAATGATGTGTTGGACACGAGATGAGGATTGAGACCGGGATGTTTTACAAAAAAAACCTCCTCTGAATGGGAGGAAAAAACTGGGTACATTAGGGTACAAAGAGTTTAATGTATATGTGTTGGAGATTTTACAGAAAGACAGTTGAAAAGTTAATTCCTTTCCTATCTCACGCTTTGTGTTTCTCTCCCAAGGAAGTTATGCTCACCTATCGAGTCTTTTTACTCTTCTTTGAGGAGTTGAGTGTGGAGAGAGAGTGCCCGACTAAAACTTTAGGGCTCGATTTGTTGTTGGACCTGAAAAGCTCTCCCTTTGGAAAGGGGGTCTTGTAATGTGTATTTATAGTGGAAACCGAGCCGCAAGTAGACACGTGGCGTCCATCCGGCGGAATGAGGAGTCAGGTCCACCACCTTTAATGCAATGAACGGAGAGGGCATAAGAACGGCGCCGGCGGCAAAAGATCCCCTGTGTCCCCAACAGATCTCCTGAATATCGCCTTGATTTGACTAGGCGTGCCACTGTTGATACGGGCGACTTGCATACTAGTTGCAGGCTGAAACGGGCGAAATAGGCTAGCCGCCATTCCTGGCCAACGGGCGGTTCTCGTCACACTGAGACTGGCTTGCTCTCGGGCTTGTGAGGAGGAACAAGCTCTTGTGTGGCCCTCTGGGAAAAAGTGTGAGAGATTCCTCCCTCCGCTCGCCAAATAAAAACCTTTGGGCTCTCGGCCCTTGGGCCGTCTGATCTCCTCCACTTGCGAGAGTGTTTCCGGCTTTTTAATTGGGTGGTGCTTTTGGGCCTCCATTTGGTGGTGGTGCACAATAATAAATATAAAAAAAAAGGAAAAAGAAGTGGTTAAGCAAATTAAAATAGTGAAAAAAAGGAAAAAAAAAAAAAAGGAAAAGGGGGGATAATTCCCTGCCGTTGTCCTCTTAAATCACCTTTAAAAAAGAAAAAAAAATGGAAAAAGAATATACTCAATCCCTTAAATCACTTTCGGCCGTCATCCCCTCGCTTTGCAAAATATAAAAGCCCTAATTACTTCTGTCCAAATTCGTTTCTTTCTTTCTAGCTCTTTTTCTCTCTCGCTTTCTATATAAGATGGCGTGCTTTCTCTTAAATTACCTTCGGCCGTCGTCCTCTCTCTCCATGAAAAACAAAAATTTTAAAATTATATCTTTCATCTAAATTCGTTTCCTTCTCTCTAACTATTTCTCTCTCCTGCTCTCTGTGCAAGACATTGTGCTTTCAAAATGTGTCCATAACGTGTTGGACCTGTCGAGGCCGTGTCCAAATATGTCAGGATGTGTTTGGAAAGTGTCCAAAATTTATTGGGATATGTTGGAGTATGTTCGAAACGTGTCGAAATAAAAAAACAAAATAATACGTCTCGGAGCCTGTCTGACATGCGTTCCAACGTATTTGGGGTGTGTTGATATCCGATACAGGTCAGACACCGATAATTTAAAGCTAATAAAGTGTCTGTGCTTCGTAGCCGATGACTAACCTTCTCAACAATTGAAACCACCCATGAAAGAAAACTATAGAATGGACGACAAAAATTAATATCCTGTGACACATGCATGAAAGGCACTGGATACATCAAATTACAACAGAGGTTAATGGAAAAGAAAATGACCTTTCTTGATCAATCCAATGTGCCTATCCCAAACAACGTATTAAACTATCAAGCAAGAATAATGAAATTGAACGATTTTGGATAAATAAAGAGTAATTATAGAGACTATATTTGAAAAAAACCTAAAAAGAGCGATCAACATATATCATTTTTATAATTCATATGCATAGTAAAAAACCAAGAGACAATCATCTATATAGTTCAAATTATAGGCATGAATTATGGTAGATCAATCACCATTGCTCAATAAATGGATAACAGCTAATAAGAAACACATCTATGGCGGCAATGCATACCTGTCCCCAATAGGTTTGGTGAACATATGGAGCAAAGTACCCTGATCATCCCTATCAACCAAAATACCCAATTTCTCATACTCCAAATTGTTGATGGATTCGGGTTCAATTGGGTCCTTGATTCGAATGGACGTGGGACTCGATCTCCACTCTCCTTGGCTTGAATTCTATACACCACACAAAAGACAAGATGTTAGAGAAAAACGACGAAATTCGCTTTCCGATTTATCTTTCGACGTTCAAGTCAGTATACCTTCTTCTAAAATGAAAAATGTAAAGACAAAATTTATTAGGAATGATGCAGGGAAGGGGACTTATGAGTCTGAGTTGGTGATGGCGCTTGGCATGGAGCGGCTTTGGGTGGTGGTGTACCCGTGGAGAACGGCTTTCCTGGACATTGGGTTGATAGAGTGAATAATGGGAAGGGAGAAAGGTGCTTGTGGACTCATTTGGGAGCGAGATTGCTAGTGTCAGTTTGAGTACTAAAGAGAGCGTGCCCCTAGAATCTGTCTCGAGGGCACTTTATAGCCATGGAACCTCCCCACCCTTGCTTAGGCGGTAAGGTAAATTGCCAATTGCCTGGAGAAAATTCCTTCCATCCGGCGAGGGGTTGCTGGTGCCATTTACGGCAACCACGATCGGCAAGAGGGATTCTTTCTTTTTTTGTGGAGATGCTGTACGCGGTGAATATTAGGGTTTCTATCGTAAGAGATACGCTGAGTTGGATATTTTCTTTTCAAAGGAGATTATGATCTGAAAAAATATTCAGAACCCCGACTAGTTAAGGCAGGTAATTTCTTGCGCGTGGAAACGGGGTCGTAGGCCGTATTCGGTTTGGGCCGCATCTGGCTGACTGAGGCTCATCTTTGGTCAATTGGGACGTTGACTGCCTTCTGAGCCAATGGGCCGTACTTCTCCTGGGCTGACTGTCTTTTTGGGTTGGCCTATTTCAAACGTCCCCAACATGTTTTTATAGAATTTAGTATTGTATTCTTATTCCATAGATAAGTAAAGAAAAGAGCAAGAAAATACTAAGATATCTGTGTTTTATGAAATCTAAAAAACTTTATTATAATTCACATCTCATAAGATATCAACTCTCATTTGTTTGGGACTTTCTGATAGGTTTTATTGATATCTTATGTGATATATTGATACCCATTTGTGTTAAAATTTTGAGGAATCCAGTTTATTGATATATCAAAGTGACCTATTGAGATCTCATTGATATTAAGTTTTGAGATATCCCAAAAATTTTAATTTTTTTTTATATATGTTTAGTAGCTGATTAGTTGGAAGTTTTATTGGTGTATTATAAATGCCCAATTATTATTATTATTTTTTTAGTTTGACACCCTGAAAATTAAAATCAAAATAATCAAATAAAACGATAAAATTAATATAATTTATTAATAGATAACAATAAATAAGATTAGTGGAGAAAGCTGTCCAAAAACCTATCTCAAAGCAGTTTGTGGGAGTGAGTAATAACCATGGCTTTTTCTGCAGGCTCCTGAGTATGAAGGTCTTCTACATCGGTAATATCTAAAGGGCTTTGCCGCATATCCACCATTTAGACACCTCTTGATGGGATTTGAACACGAATACTGCAGGATAGTAGAAAAGAATCCGAATTTTCCGTCAAATGTTAATTACCCTTTTTAATTAAGAAAAAATCATGAAAGAACATCTGAACAATAGCCAGTATAAATATTTGGTTAAAAATAACATTTTTCAAGAGCCTTTCATAACAATTTATATGAACAATCAATTAAAATTAATCCTAGTATACCTCATAATTCATAAGGGTAGAATATAACAAAAAAAAAAAAAAAAAGAGTAACTAGTTGCTAAAACGTCCTACAATTGAAATGATAATAACACATCTAAACTTGCTGAATGATAGAACTAAAATCAGATCTTAACTGAATGTCGAAATCTTTTAATTTTCCCTTTACTTTCTTTATATAGTGTTTTTTGTATTGAAAATGTCCTAAGAAAACTGCCCTAAAATCAGAACCGAGCATCTTATATCAACATTGGCTACACATGCATCTTTGCATGCATATCAGCTGTGAATCTCCTACAAAATGCCTGAAAATTTTCATTATCAGATTTTTGTTTAAACGAAATGTCACACAGCCTTACACGAAAATTTCTAATAGTTTCATAATTGAAAAACTATACTTCTAATGGATGTGAAATTCACAAAAAAATATTCCAAAATCCAACCCTTGTAGCTTTCCTATCTCATGTATCATTTCATCTATTCATTTATTTGTATTAGTAGTCCAAATAAAATAAATAAATTGATTAATACCATGTCATCAAGGGATGTTTACAAAACACTTTTCTTCTCTAAGTTTTGTTTGGACTTTGTTCTTAGTCCTCCAACGAGCACATCAACTTCTTCGTTGTCACGATGTTGAGATCCTTCGGTCTTTAGTAGCTGCAACAATGAACTCGACCACTGGGTGTAGCATCTGAACTTATATAAGCCAGAGTTCATAAAAATAATCAATGACTGTCTTCGATTCTTCATATCATTAAGTTTTAAATTGTTTAAGTAAATAACACATCACGAGTTGCTTTGATGATCTAGTGTGAACTTCTCTTCTAAGAATCATTGATGCAATTTTTTGTTTTTCATTTTTGATAGTCAGTATTGCCACATGAACTGGCTTCTGATTATGATTTAAACTGCATTTTATGCACTCCATGTGAGATTTGTTTGGTTACCTGGATCTTGAAATCCATTCATAGCAACATTAGCCACATTCGAAAGAGCGGGGTCTTGAAACTGCGAACACCACATTTGGTTCCATTGCAATGTTGGTAAACCAAGCAAAGCACGAGATCTTTAAACCATTAACAACGCCTCTAGTTTCACCACAACGTTAGAAACCAAACAGAGTATGAGAAGATAAATTGATATAAAAATTACTGATAAAACGTTATGAACAATAATTAGAACAATGTACCAAATAATAATAGAGATTGGAATAAGATTTGGAACTCAAACAGTTGGCAAAATCTTTTCTGTCTTCTTTTCTCTCTTTATTTCTCCCGTCGATGCTCAAAAGTGTGTTTGAGTGTCACACTCAATACCCTAAAATCAAAATGCAGCCTTACAAATCAGCAACTCTAGTTCAAAGCTGGGAAAAATCATCCTTGGAGCACGAGCACCGGCATGTGCACATTAGGCACAATTACCATTGCTTTTTACTCGTGCATCCTTCAAGCATCACCATTTTATCCATGTTACGTATAAGCGCTTGTCACGGGTGAATTCAATGCCATTCTGTTCACTTGCTTAAGAATGCCTTTGCTTGAGTGTACATTGTGTGATCCACAAGTGAAGCTCCAAATGATCAGAAGACAATCAAAAAATGTATAAATATAATGGATATAAGACTCACAAGGTAGTAACTCAGACTAACACTATCTTTAACCATAAAAAAATAAGTAGTTGGATTATTGGCTGACACACAATCATAACAACCTATTACGACTTTTTCTAAATATTTCTCGTGAGACATTTTGTAGCTCCACATGCTCTGGTCAATTTATTCATTTGACTATGTTACCATGTCCAACCATTGAACCCCCTTCACTTAATGCAACACCAGAAGTGGTCAAAAGATTATATGATCAACATTATTGCTACATATTTGTCAGATTCTGACAAGAATTGAAGCACCCAGAATGAAAGATTTAGCTAATTATCGAGATTAGGCAGTCAGTTTGAGGATCAAGCAGATTAACATACAGCTTGCAGTTTGCATAATGAAACTTCTCTCATCTGAAGTTAGTATATTTCATACACATGACAGGAGCCACAGTTTTATTCATCTACGGACTCCACATTGTCTTTTGATTATTTTCTCAACTGTGCAACCTCTAGAATACTTCAGCTGGCCTCAATTCAGCGCTGGTTGACAAATTGGTCACTCTGCAAGGTTCCTAGGAATGAGCATTTTAAAGCCCAGTTCAACATCAAATCCCAAAGATAACAGCAGAGTGTTTCTCTTCGAAGTAGATGACTAATTGGTTTCACAGTTAGAATAAACAAAATAGTTATGATGTTAGTTATTGCGAAATTATAAGCAAATGTTTTCCCCTAATAATTTGTTTGGACAAAACAGACACATGAATTGGAGCCAACAGGGGTAAAAAAGGGTATCAGATGAGCGAAAGTAATGTGTACATTTTCATTGAACTTGTGTTTCATATTTCCTGTTTTACAGTACTTGACCTTGAATATGAGAGCAAGGGGCAAAAATGAATCAATTTTCATGTATGTTTCCACAATTAAAAGGAAGAAAAGAAAAAAAAAAAACAATTGCCTACCCATACCGATTCCATAAGTCTACATGAATTGATCTCCTAACATTTTCCTTGAGGAGCAACACTTTTAATACTACAAATTTACTATAATTTTACTGAAAAAGATGACATGGCACCTATTATGTGCTGGACTCAATAGGAGAAAAAAGCAATAAAGAAAAAGAGATCACTCGATGGGTGCCATATCATATTTTCTATAGAGTTATACTAAACTTGTAGTGAGTGCAGTATTTTTTTCTTCTCTCAGAATCATGTCAAAGGTCAGCACACTTTGTTGGTGCAAACCCAAGCCTCGACACCTTCGTATCATACAAAACATAGAAATTCTGTTGTTGGTAGTTGCCGATTATCGAAAACGAGGAGCGGGGAGTACCAAGAATAGCCAAGCAAACAATCTCAGGATCGACCCAGATGAAGTAGTTCTGAATGGGGAAATTCCATTCTCCTCCATCACTAAATCTAATCCCGAACTCAGGCACCTGAAACTTCTTCACTCCAGAGACATTGTAACAAGGATCCAAAATCGGGAAATCTTTCACAGCTGGATATCCTTTAATCTTTTCCATGAAAGCCTGTTTTATAACCGAGTAAGCTGGATCTGCAAAATAACTAAGAGTTGTTCCCGAATCGACAATCGTTCCTCCCCTTCCATCTCGGGAGAGATCCCATGTTTCCTCAGGTATATCCAAAGCAACTCCACCAACCATGATGGATTTTATCTGTACATAGTAAAATGTATCAACTGGGTTTTCTTTCCCAACAACTAGTGAAGTGAAATTCAATTCCAAGTGCCTGAGGAGATCTTTATCCTCCCCAAAGATCAACTTGCTGCTGACGCTCGGATCGCTATTTCTATCCACAAGGCAATACGAAAACGAGTGTCCATATAAAGATTGCAGCTGCGAGGAAAAAGACAGAGGCCCTCTTCCGAGTCCTAACAGCCCAGCAGCCCCATGAAAGAGCCCGCGGTTCCAATGCCCACAGCCAAACATCACATTCTCAACTCTCTTGAACTGTGGTTTTCCATTAGGTGTTGTCAAGTTGACGGTGAAGGTCTCGACGGCAAAGTCGCCTGTCGTGTTGGAGCTGTCACCATACCAGTAGAAGTACGGGCAGCTCTGGTTTTCAGCCTTGCAATGCCGAGGAGGATCAGGAGAAGCGACAAGGTGACAGCGAGAGTCATGGCAGCTTATGTTCTGGAAAGAACTGGAATCTTCTGGATTGTAATGGCTTCCTTTTTGGTCGAAGCAATCGTAGCAAGGAACACATTGTAACCAGTTAAGATCGCTACCAGTATCGACTATCAATGAAAAATGTTTAGGAGGGGTGCCCACAAATACATCCATGAAGTATTCTCCCGAGCCAAGAGCAACCCCAGATTGCACTGTCCCCATAAGATGGCTTGAAAACGTGCTCACATTGGTCTTTTTTGGAGGTGATGAACCAACACCCAGATTAGCACCTTGCTCCAATAGATGTCTATTGTTTCTATTCTGAAGCCTTGATGCAGTATTTTGATTCTTATTCTCAATTATCCTTCTATGAAAAGTATGAATTCTGTTCAAGTCTTTCATGGTGGATTCAACTAGTGAGTCCTTGACCTCCTTATCTTCCCCATTGGAGTACCGATGCTTCAGATGAATCTTCACAGATTGCTTATGGTCTTCTATGCCAACTTTATGCCCATTGAGTTTGTTATTTAGATTTCTACTCTCTTCTTCATTTGATTTTCCTAACCAAATCGTCGACTCTGATGCATCACTATTCTCAGATGTTGCAAGGCCACAACCAGTAGCCTTGAAGTTGTGATCAGGCATACGGAAGGCAGAACCATTGGTATTCAAAATTTTGGGAGTGTGAATTTCACAGACAGCAACTAGTAACAATGGAAGGAGAAGCAGAATTGGGATGAACAAAGCCCTGGAAACCATAAGTTTCTCCTCTTCTTGATCGGGCGAAATTGTTTCCCTACAACAGTAAGTTATACATCTATTCAGCAGAATTTCCACACAGGACAAGAAAACAAATCAACTATTTAAGAAGAAAATTACCCATTCAAAGCAAAAATTACAAGAACATGACAACAACATGGTTAACGTTTTGGAAATAAGAAAAAAGGCCCAGAAAAGATGAAAAGATGATTTTTAATCCAAAATCATAAATAGCTTAGACAGGCAGATTTGAAGCAGAATCGAAAAAGATACAACAATTACTGCTTTACTGGAGGGAAAGGAAAAGGGAGCTACAAAAAAGCAAAACCTATCAAATGAAAAATAAACAGGAAAGAAGACAATTGAAACTAACCTCGGAAAAAAACTCCAAAACAGAAACCTTGAGGCCGAAAATCTGATCAAACCATGAACCGAAATTGAATCTAAGTTAAAGCAATGGGATTCTCGCTCACAACAGAGATGCTGAATTTAAGGGGAGAGAAAACGTGAATGAAACTGGGGGGAAAATTAAATTGGAAGACTTATAAGAGATGAAGAAGAGTCATATACTGTGTTCCCCTGTGAAATGGGGCATCTAAGACTTTGAATTCCTTCTGGGTTTTTTCAACAAGTCCCTATCTGATCGTTTGACGGCACGCGTTTTGACAAAATAATACTTACTGAAAACAGATGGTGATTTTTAGGTTTGATTATATGATAAATAAGCCGTTTTACCTGGTCTCCTCTCTGGGATATTTCCTCATTGCTTCCACGTCCTCCTCCATTGGTAAAAGGTGACTTCAGCTCAGTATCAATTTCTTATACTTCAAGCAGTATTTTGATTGACGAAGGTGTTGAATGGGTTCTTGAAATCTCGATGTTTTTGGATGGATTTTTGCCTGGTTAAAAAACCCAGTTTTTAATTATATGGTTCGGATTTGACTTTGCACCTGAGTCCAAATTAGTGAGCATTTAATGGGAATTTTCAGCATTTTCTGTTCTTTCCCCCACCAAACACGCAAGGGCATGGAGACCAAAGCAAGGCAGGTATAGCCTTTTCCGGTCATATTCACATTTGTATTGTAATCTAACAGAAACCTCATCATGTTCTAACCTTACAGTATATTCTCCCTCAAAAAAAAAAAAAAAAAACTTTGTAAAATTATGTTATCTGCCAAGTAAAATTTGCAAAAATTAGAATTGATGTTATTTTTTTGGCTATAAGGAGCCCTCATATGTTTAGGAGAGAAGAACGGTATCATTTTAAAAAGCATGATCTCTTTTTAAAAATGATAGTTTTTTCTTCCCATATATACTATATGCATGAAAAAAACAATTCATTATTTATATAAAAATTTTAGATTTTAAAGAATATGTCTTAAATTTTTCTATCATAATATTAATTGTATTAAATTAATTGATCTTATGACTTGGTGTATTTTGAAAGTTTTCATGGGGAGCTAACATGACTTGTTAAATATAAATATAGTCAAATTGATATGAGACATGATAAGCGGTCAGAGATGATTAAAAAATGTATGAAATTTAATAATAATTATTAAAAATAAAAAATTAAAATAAAATTAATTATAACCATTAAATGAAAAAGGATAAGGCCATAATTTGGAGAAGGATGCTCTCCTTCTTCCACAATAAAGCAGAGCCCACTATTTATCCTCAAAAGGCCATATTTCAATACAAATTATATTGATATATGTGGTATCATTATCATTTGGCATTAATATAAGCAAGATGAACTTTGGAGTGGATTGTATTGCCCAAATATGACCTTATGACAATAAGGGTATGGAATTATCTAAACGTTGGATGAACTTCGGCTTTGAGCACCCTCGATGTAAGCTTGGGGCCTAAATAGTTCATATTTCAGATATCTTTTTAAATATTGTACTAATAACATGCGTCAACGACACTATTTATTAATGATGGACTTTTTGTAAATATAATAAGTCATCTTTCTTTAGTTTGGGGATAATAGTGAATCACAGTGAGCTTTAAAAAATGATTCTCAGGATTAAAAAAATTAGATGTTGATAAGTCCGATAGTTTATTAGATTGGCCTAGAATTCGCTTGCAGGGAGAAACGACGGCCCATCATGCGAGCTATCGAACCAGAGGCCGTGGTAGTGGAGCAAATATCCTAGATGGGACGGCTTGAAATTGTTCAACACGGAGCAGATAATTAGGATTGCGTATAGTGTCGCGCCCATAGTTGGCCCTCCTACGTGGCTATCAACAGCCCTGATAGTACAACATAGGCAAGCAGGTAGAATTTGCGATAACGCGGCCATGATAAATGTCCTAACAACTAAACAAACATCCACAAAATATTCACCCGCACGGTGTATCACTCCAAGAAGGCAAGCGTAGTTTGGTAATGTTTCTAAAAGCAACGACTGCCATATACGACTCGCACATAATCGCTGAGATAGCTCAACTGATTTCCCTGGGCAACCGACATCATTTGCATCGATTCTAATTTTATAAATACCTCTTCACCCCTACGGAAAAGGAGACCAAAACAACTCTTACCTTCAAGCACCCAAAAAAGATCGAAAAGCATGTTCTCAAGCCACTCCGCCCATAAGCACACCGTCTTTAAGCCGATCTTCAATTGAGTGTACCACCAGAACTCAATCCTCAATCTCGAAACGACTCCTTAATTGAGCGTATCACCAGAGCTAAATCTTTAATCTTTAAGCTGCTCCCCAACCAAATGCACTTGTCGGAGCCCAGTCATACATTTCTGTGTTGCTTCCCAATCGAGCACTTCCATCAGAGCCTAATATTTTACTAACACTCAATCCCCCAGAACATGCATCTATGCATTATTCATTCACCTTCATATCTTTTTATGTACCTGAGAAAGATTTTTAATTTGAGTATCGAAGGACGTATCAGAGAGTGAGTTCCACCATTCTCTGATATCCTATTTATTAGTTGTATTTTACAGGATCTAGGTTTAAAATAATAAAGATTGAACCCGCTTCAACTCGATCTACAAAAGAGATAAAGTAACTCCCTAATTTGTTTGGTAATCCGATTTCAGGGACATATCATTGGTGCTGTCTATGTGACCGACTAAAAAGTCTAACCACCACACCTACAAGAGCATATAAGGTCAAAACCAGGGTACATGCTAGCGCGTTGATTATAGACGTCATTTCCCGTGGCAATGACCCCCTTGCAAGTAGTCACGAGGACGAACGACAAACATCGAACGTGCAGATGCTCGCTGCTCAGATGGACGCCATGTCCCAAGCAGCCCCATACTGTTCGTACCCATTTGAAGGTGATATGTTGGAGGCTGCACCCTCCACTCTTGGACCTCAGCCTCCAAAAGGAAAAATCAGAGAGAAAGACAGCTTTCTTATCTAGTCGCTTGACGACCTCGTGGCCTGAGCAGCCACGAGCAATAGGGCCTAGACACGGCTGGAAAGCCGACTAAGTCATGAGATGGGGGATAAAGAGCCCGGAGCGGTGTGATTCATACCGCTCCCGTGATGATAGGAGGCTCCCTACCCAAGAAGAAGTTCTATACAGTGCTAACAAGTTCTCCACCAACCTAGAGAGGTCATCGTTCATGAGGGAGGTTTGGACGCAATCACTCCCTCACATGATCAAGATGTCAAGTCGGGACCCCTGCGCTCGAAGTTCCCATCTGGTGCCCCTCCAGGATCACTTTTGATCTTTGCTGGGCTCCCTGGGCCTCGTGAGTACCAGGCATAAAAAAGATAGCAGGCTGGAATGCCCTCAGAGGTAGTAGAATCCTTAGCCTCTTGTATATGGCATTTCACGCCAAAAGATGCTGTCTACGTGCCATACGAGGCACCCCTCGGTACCTATGGGTCATGTGTCGACAACAAGAGCCCAACATCCAAAATCATGTAGTCAGACGGCCATCGCTTAGTGGTGAGAAGGCAAGAGCACGCCTATTCAACATAATAGACCCAGTTCTTCGAAGTGTAGAGACCACGGACAAATAACTGCTGATTGGAAGAAACTGCCACCCCATTGATGAGAACATTTCCCAACCTCGATGATTCTCCAAAATTGGGTGTACGTGTTATGCACCTGGAGCAGAAAACTGATCATGCAAGCACAAAACGCCCTCCAGCCCAAAAGGTGTTATCAACGATTTTTCGCCAAGCATGGGTAAGTCAAGTGTATTCATGCAGGTTGCTTGAGTGTTATAAACACGTGTATTTGCTTGTTCCATTCTTCATACGAACCATATGAATGCTTATGCGTTTGTATTAATTCAATGATCTAAACTATCCCTAAGTCGGGTGAGTGCCTTCACTTGCTCCTCAACTAGCTATGACTCGATCAAGAAACCTCGGTTCTGGCAATTGAGCTACCAAGATAAAGTTGGACATCATGGCTCGAGGGGCTCGCGAACTAGGAATTAGACCTCCCCACTATGTGGCCACTAAAATCTTAGGGGGTTTTTCAGTATGCGTGTGATAATTTCCTCTAATAGGAATGAGTTCCATTAGCTAGCGATGGTTGGTGGACTAAGATCAAAAGTGAAAAACCGACGACATCCCCCCACCGTGACCAAGCACCAATGGTTCTATGCAAATAACGACCTCGACTTCGCCAGAGTTCAGCAATTGTGACAACTATACTCAATCAGCCATAGTGAGGCTCACCCATAGACGTGTCACGACCTCCTCATACGAGTGAGCACAATCGGACAAATGCGTCCATCGAAGCTGGGCAACGATAGTTGCAATGCTTAGCTGGCGATCACATTTTCTCAATTCCATGACCTCTTCATAGGAGTGAGCACAATCGAAGAAATGCATCCATCCAAACTTGACAATGGCAACAACAATGCTAAGTCAGCAAATAGAATCAATGTCGACCAAGACAAATTAATACACACTCAAAGACATCAGTGACAATGATTACAGCAATCTAACTGATTTATTGAAGAGTCAAAGCGTACATCAGGAGTATCAACTTGCCACAAAAATATATACAAAGAGATGCCTACGCCTACTGCTCGAACAACTATCCTAGGGTTGGGAGGCCCCTGGTATACGTGACACAGGCCCCCCTCCTGTTTCTGGAAAGTCTTCCAGGTTAGCTCGTAGTCGAGCTCCAACATTTCTTGGGTTAAGAAAACCAACAGGAAAGCTCGAAGTCACCAAGGATGCAAGTTGCCTACTGTAGAGAACGCCATCTCGAAACCTCTTGTCCATGGCTTAGCTAACTTCATTAGGGTAGAATCAAGACCTCATCTCTCCTTCAAACTGAGTATATTCGTTTCGGAGATTGGCAAGTTGCTGTCGTGTCTCCTGAAGCGCATCCTCGAGCAAGGCGATCCAATCCAAAACCTGAGCGTTTACCTCTGAGAGCTCTTGGGATCTCACTTCTAATTCAGACAGTGCCCTGTCAAGATAGGTAGCTCTCTTTTTACTCTAAAAAGCCTCAGTGATAGCAATGTTCATTTAGCACTCTGCATTCTTCAATGCAGCAAGATCTATGCATGTTCGGGATAGCTGTAGGATCTTGGCATCCCTCCAATACAATACCCTTTCCACCACTTGGAGTGTCTCCTGAACTTGCAATGCAACAAGCTATGATTAGTCAAGAATGATTACAAAGAGCACAGTAACAAAACGAAGAAACCCATGACGCAGTACCGCATGGTAAGACAACCCTATCCAGTGCGACGGGTCGGGAGAATCCTCAACTTCAATTCCAACAAGAATCATCAAGGATCATAGAGATTGCGCAATACCGGGATGTGGCACCTCAAAACCTGGAGGAGGATTGAGACTACCCAATTCCCTCGGGGGCTCGGACATTGACTCTCTAAGACGGGAGGCCTCCTCAACAGCAGCCTCAGCCTTCAAGCCATCTCCAACCCCTTCTTTTTCTGCTTGAGTGCTTCCAGTACCCTCCTTGGTAGGAATAGTGGGAGAGGTAGACGTAGACATTTTCAGAAAATAAGCCACCAAGATTGAGATGCCCCACTTAGCCACGGCTGTGGCATTGATCTATTTACCCAGCCCACCAGCCGAGGGGTCCCTTGCTCTAGTATCAAAGTCCGCTAAGAGCTCCTTGCCCTTGGTCTATCTAGACCACTCATGAAAATGCAAATCGTCCGACGAAAACTCATCCAAGGCTGGCCTCCTATATGACTCACTAGTGCCCGAAGCTAGCACCTTTGCATAGGTCACGTCAATTTATCGGCATTTCTCAAAGAGAGTAGGCAATGGAGGAACCATATCGTTAGAGGCCCGCTTAGGAGAGTCCTAAGAAAGCAAATCCTTGTATCTCATCTTGGAACGATGACCTAGTGCGGCAGATGTGTTGCCCTTGAGAGCCATTTGAAAGAGTACAAAAAACGAAAAGGAGAATGTCCAAGTAGGGCAAAGATGTTCAGAGAGCGAAGATGTGTGGAAACAGTTGAGCACCAGCACTTAAATAGCTAATGCCTTAACCGCGCAACAGCAACATTTTAGGATATCGAAGAGGGTTGTCTTCATGATAACTGTAACAAATGCTCTCATCACAGAGTGTTGTGGCGCGTCTATTCATTGGCCTCGTTATGATGAATAATGCAGCGCCTCCCTGCACAGGACGTTGACAGTTGGCAACCCTGACGCTTAGATCAACGAGTTGGTTGTGAAGCATAGGTAATGATGACCTGACACGCTATTTTCTAAGACTGCCAATTGGCTACGCGTAACCCTGGTAGGCTCGAGGTTGATTCAAACGACTTGTGACATATTTAACTTGCCTGACATGAAAATGAGCAGGCAAAACTTGCCATAGTATGGCTACGACAATTGTCCTGATAACTCAATAAATATTCGTGACATATTTAACCGTACAACGTATCATTCCAAGAAGGCAATCTTAGCTCGACAATGTTTTCAAAAAGGCAACGGTTACCATATGCGTCTCGTACACGATCGTTGAGACAGCTTAGTGGATCTGCCTAGGTAACCGACATCAGCTGTATCGGCTATAATTCTATAAATACCTCTTCAACCCTACGGGGAAAAAGACCAAAATAACTCTTCTCCTCAAGCATCTCGAAAGGATTTTAAAGCTTTTCCTCAAGCCACTTTGCCCATGAGTGTACTGTTTCTAAGTTGCTTCCCAGTCGAGCGTATCACAGGAACTCAATCCTTCATTTCAAAATCGTTCTCCAGTTGAGTGCACCACTAGAATTCAATTTTTTTTTTTTATTTCTAAGCTGTTCCCCAGTCAAGCACACTTGTTGGAGCCTAGTCGTCAATTTCTAAACCGCTCTCTAATCGAGCGCATCAACTAGAGCCTAACCCTCTACTAACACTAAGTCACCCGAAACATGTATCTATGTATTATTTACTCACACTGTTATCTTTCTATCTACCTGAGAAAGATTTCTTATTTGAGCGTCGGAAGATATTAAAGGGAGCGAGTTTCGTTATTCTTTGACCTCTTATTTGTTAGTTGTATTGTGCAAAATTTAGGTTTGAAGTAATGAAAATTGAACCCGTTTCAACTTGACTTAATGAGGAGATTAGGCCGCTTCATAATTCGTTCAGTAATTTGAATCTAGGGACGCATTAGATTTGTTAGAAAAATCTAAAAGGAAATTCTCGGGATTAAAATCCTATGAATGCATTAGAAAATTAAAAAACTCAAGTCTAGTTTAATTACAAAAAAAATGGTAGCATAAAATCTCAAGTTTATGTGAATTTTATGGATGTATGTCAACAAATGTTGGCGGGGCATGTTTAGTAGGATTTTGAAATGCAAGAAATCTAGGAATTTTTGTGTAGTATTTGAACCATTTATTAATAATCTAAGAATTTTTGTTATTTTACTTCATGAAAAAATCCTTTAATAATTTGTAAGCATTTCTAATGCAACAAAAATATTGACTGAAGCTCCATTTTCAATCAATATTTTTCTTAAGTATCGTTTTTCAAACTTGTTTTCTTGTAGAATGGTTTGAGATGGGTCTAACTTAGAGTTGGATCCATAAGAGGGAGCCTTTGGCTTCGTCATACACCACCTACTCTTTTTTCAATGGTTGTTTGGTAGTGGAGTTCTTACAAAGAAAACAAAAGTAAATGAGGTCAATAGCGTTCACTTTAAATTTTAATGATCTTGACATTCTTTAATTCTAATAACTCAGTAAATTATCTAGTCATTAAAAAGATAGATCTTGTATTTCAGTCATTAAAAAGAATAATTTTCTATCCCAAATTATACAAAAAGAAGGCTAGTTCTCCTAGTCGTTAAAAAGGACGACTTCCTATCATGTTCATTGAAAAATGACTCAATGCCCTATTTGGTGACGTCATCTAAACCGACCTTCTATTACTATACCTTTATGGTTGTGGTTATTCCTTAATACCTGCCTTTGTCTCTTGTGTGTTGCTGCCTCCTCAATTTTTTTCCCTGCTCTATTTGTTGGCATATAATTATGTCTTATCTGATAAGTAGATGTTATAATTTTATAAGTTGCAACAAAGTGGGATTGCCCATATTGATAACTTGTATTGATAACCCAGAGTCATAAGTTGGATGCGCGAATGCATCTCAAACTAATATTTTTTAAAAAAGAATTTCTTTTTTCTTTCTTATTGTATATTAACGTTGTGGATTTTGTGGGTATTTTTCTAAAAATATTTTCTCATTAAGAAGAAAATTTTTAACAGTGTATGGAGTAAATAGGCAAAATTTTAATTTTGGGTAAATCGATATATGCTGAAATCGATTTCCATTGAGATGATTTTGTATGTTCAATAATAGATTATTCTATGACTTAATTTTCAAATTTAAGTTAATTTTTAACAGCATCCTTGAATTTGAAGAAGATGTAAATGTAGCATTTAATTTTTAAAACTAAATATTATATAAAAAGAATATAAATATATAATTTTTCTGATTAAATAGTGACCTTTTTACTGCCCAAATATTATATAAATACCCTCATTACATAATTGATTCAGCATATAATCATTTTCTATATCTAACAAAAATAAGCATAGAATGTTTCAATAAGAAGCAAAATGATAGGCAGCAGTTTGAAGTCACATCATATTGCTTTACAAAATTTACACCCAACTACTTGATTGCTTAGAAGTTGGTTGGCTGCTATGCTCATCGCACTAATAAAATGGAGAATTAATCATTTGGTTATGGTTATATCCTGCCATTTATTAAAAAAATATATAGCTACAATGAAAATTAATTTATTTCATTGTATAATATCACTATGTTACCCTCATTATATATATTATAAATTAAATTGTTTATGAAAAGCTCTTAGCTCGATAAAAATTCACCAGAATTTATTTGTTCAGCTGAACAAGCTATGCACAATCTGATTTTTAAGCTCATTAAGTAAACGAATCAAATCTGAATATGTCCAAGCTAAGCTCAGCATGGCTTATTCGCAACCCCAATTGTGAATGGAGTTGTATATGAACCAAATTGTTTACAAATAACTGTATAAGCAAGTTTGTTTAGCCAAACAAGTAACACGCTTGCCCAATTTTTAAGCTTGTTGTTGCGAGTCCCACGTTAAAGAATCAACTCCACAATAGCTGGCTTATAAATTTGAAGGGTTTTTTTTTTTCTATCAGATCAGTCCTTTGAGATTAAACTCTCCTATTGAGCTTGTACTTGCAACACTCGTTAAGTACACGAGTCGAGTCTGAATATATTGAAATTTTGCTTGGTTTGACTCAGTTGTGGCCCTATTAGTGCTAGATAAAATTTTGATGGTAATAAAAAAATTTCTCTTTTTTTTTCTTTCATGAATTTAAAAAAAGAACTTTAAATATATGACTTTATCTATAAAAATAATATATCACATAAATATCTAATATATAACTGTAAAAATTAAATTCGTGACCATAAATTTTACAATGTCATTTTTATCATATGGGGTAACTCATAAGATAACCACTTAGGAATATATTTGGAAAAAGAATGAATGGGTATGCCAACTAAAAGACAATGTCATTGACAAAATTACATATTCTTGAGGAATCCAGGGGCGTCGCAAGGAGGAAAGTGGGAGAAGTGACCGGAAATGATGGAACAGTTGAATGGTGGTGATAACAAACGGTTGCCGCTAAGGAAAGTGGTGGCGGCAGTGGCGGCAACCGTGGCAGCAACTGTGGTGATAGGGAAGAAATGTCTGTTGAGAGAATTGTGAAGCACGGTGAGGATGACGACATGAGAGCCAAATATTTTCTAGCAACAAGCACAGTTTGCACAAATAAAATGTCTACGTTAAAACTTAATTATTTAGTGCAATGATGTTGCAAGGGGCTAATTGCCCAATCAAGACTTTAATTATATATTAGCTATGTCCCACATGGCCCATTTGTCATTAATTAACACCCATGTGTTAATCAATATCTATAAAGTATTGGACTCTTCCATTTGATAAGAATTTGGGCATTTTTTATTAGCATGAGATCCATGCTTTGGCCAAAGTGGTGGTATTCTTGAGATTTGGTTGGGGCCATCTGACTTTTTTTGGTGACAAATGATGGAAGTATAAACAAAAGGAACCTAAGATGATTAGTAAAGTATATATTTGTATTAAATATATAATTACTGAATATTTAACTACATAATAAAAAGTTTATATATATAATAAATAATTGTTCTTTAAATGTTGGTGATGGATACGGCGACTCATGTGCCAGCCCAAAACTCGATCTACTGAAGTAAGAGAAGCCAAAATAGCGGCGGTCCACTGTGAGACCTGCCGAACTCAAGATCAAGAAGGTATTATAAATGACCCAAATAATTTGACCCAAAACCATTCAATAATGAACGGGCAATTAGGATTAACTAGTAGGTTGTCCTTGCAGCTACACCTCTAGTTCAACAACCGACAACTTTTACAATTTAGAGGATGATTGCAGTTGACAATTGCCTAAGCACAATCAATAGGCACACTAATTGCAAGTAGCAACTGCACGAATACTGTTCTACTAACTTGTAGAGTTGTAACGCCCAAAGGTTGCTGCATCGGCATCTCCTATATAAATATCCCCTTTTCCTCCACAGAAAAAGGGGATCAGTTGATCGACCTTTGTCCAGAAGTAAAATAGCTCTTAGACAAACAAAAAGTCATTCTCCGACGAGTGCATCTCTCTCTCAATCACTCTTTGATGAGTACATATATCTCTCTCTCAATCACTCTTTGACGAGTGCATTTTCCTCTCAACCACTCTCCAGTAAATGCATCTCTCTAAGCCATTCCCTCTGTGAGTATATTATCTCAAAGTCGCTTACTCATTTGAATGCACCGAACGGAGCCTAATCTTCCAATATGTACTCATCCCCAAACATACATCTACGTGTTCTTCTTCATCCTCTTATCTTTCTATTAGACTAAGAAGGATTACTAATTTAAATATCTAATATATTAATAAAGAAAGTTTATTTTTTTCACATCTTTATTCATAATGCGATATATAATTTAGATTCAAAACAAAGAAGATCAAATCCACTTAGTCTGACACCCAAATTGTGCGACTTTCTAATTGCGGTGATCAGAATTCAGATTGAAATAAGCATTAGTTAAATATGTCAATATGTGACTATCTTTCCCAATCATCCCTTAGTTAAGGTGTCTGTCAGCAATTCTAACAATAACAATTGATGAAATGTCTCTTGATGGAATCAATAGCTCATATTGAGATGGATTATACTCATTTATCCTATCAGTTTGTAGTTTACTTAAAATCTCATTCTTTAAAAAAAATTTGCTTAATTTTTTTCATTAATATTATATCTAGGCTATCAAACTCATATTCAAAGTTCAAATGCATCTCCTTCTTTTAATGGGATGGGTGGCTCCACACATTAGAGTTCAATACAGTGATCAATATCACGAGCCAAAACCTGGTTTAATTTACATTAATATATTGAAAATGAAAATACTACATATTGTAGTTGTTAGCCAACTCATTTTTCGGAGTTCTGAGAGCCATTTGAAAGGACCCAGTTTTAGAATCTCAACGGTCACGATTCTCCGCTGCCGTTGACCTGTAACCCAGCTGTGCCCTTGATTTGGGCAGATTACTAAAGTAAATTGCGGCCCTGATTTTAGAAAGGCTGTTTTGCCGTTGGAATGCGAGTCGCATTTAAGATGTCGTTCGGTAGCCGCAGACGAAAAAGTCAATGCGCTACGCTGAGGAATTCAGGGCTGGCAATTTAATCTTAACGAAAATCTTAAAAAAAAAAAAAAAGCAAATAGCTTTTTACACAGCAATATTAAGATATTTTAATATTGTAAAATAATAATAACAATAAATCTTATATTTTTGTCTTATTTGTTAGTTGTGGTATATATAATTTAGATTCAAAACAAAGAAGATCAAATCCACTCTAGTCGGACACCCAAATTAGGTGACTTTCTAATTCGTTCGGTAATTCAGATTGAAATAAGCATTAGTTAAATATGTCAATATGTGACTATCTTTCCCAATCATCCCTTAGTTAAGGTGTCTATTAGCAATTCCAACAAAAAAAAATTAATGAAATATCTCTTGATGGAATCAATAGCTCATATTGAGATGGATTATATTCATTTATCTTATCAGTTTGTAGTTTACTTAAAATCTGACTCTTAAAAAAATATATATATATGCTTAATTTTTTTCATTAATATTATGTTTAGGCTATCATACTCATATTCAAAGTTCAAATGCATCTCCTTCTTTTAATGGGATGGGTGGCTCCACACATTAGAGTTCAATACAGTGATCAATATCACGAGCCAAAACCTGGTTTAATTTACATTAATATATTGAAAATGAAAATACTACATATTGTAGTTGTTAGCCAACGCATTTTTCGGAGTTCTGAGAGCCATTTGAAAGGACCCAGTTTTAGAATCTCAACGGTCACGATTCTCCGCTGCCGTTGACCTGTAACCCAGCTGTGCCCTTGATTTGGGCAGATTGGCTAAAGTAAATTGCGGCCCCGATTTTAGAAAGGCTGTTTTGCCGTTGGAATGCGAGTCGCATTTAAGATGTCGTTCGGTAGCCGCAGACGAAAAGTCAATGCGCTACGCTGAGGAATTCAGGGCTGGCAATTTAATCTTAACGAAAAATCTTAAAAAAAAAAAAAAGCAAATAGCTTTTTACACAGCAATATTAAGATATTTTAATATTGTAAAATAATAATAACAATAAATCTTATATTATATTTTTTAAAAAAAGATATTAAATCCCTGCCGTAGAATCACTGCAGATCTAATGGGTGGGAGGTAAACAGAAAGAACTACTTATTTTTAGTTGCCTCAAATTTTTTATTTTTCATTTTAGGTAAGTTATTCCATTTCTTGTCAAAATTAACTTTATTTTATACATTTAAAGCCAAAGTAATTTTACCAATTTAAATTATCGGAAATTGATATATGCGACTAATATTAGAGTACTTGTGAATATGTCCCCACAAAACTTTATCATTAGTTTTGTTAAATTTATATATTTTTTTAATTGATTCCACTTTATTTTTAATTTTCCTTTGAATTAATGTATTCCTTATTTTTTGTTAATAAATTTTTATTTTATACATGTAAAATATATGTGAGTAAATAATGGTATTTGTGAAGATGCACCCACAAAATTTTAAATTAATTATGACAAAATATTGATCTATTGATTCAAAATCTTTCAAAAATGAATTTGAAGACTTTCAGAAGAATATTTTTAAAACTTAAATCCTTAGATTATAGAAGAAGAAAGTTAAAAATCAATCAAGCAAACCTAATTATTAACCCAAATCAGATTGCATTAGGAAAGTCACATGAGCCAAAACTACCAAAAAGGATGGGGCAAAGATGTTACTTTTCTCCTAGGGAGAAGCATCATTCATGGAGCGTCATTTATGAAGAAGCCTCCCGAGTTGAATTCTTGCTGAACTAGTCCCAAACCCTGCTGTAAATAATCAAAAGTACAATCTTAAACTATGAACAGTAGGGGGGGGGAGAATGGAGAAATGTTTCAGCAAATGGAGAGCTAACCTGCTCAAATATGAGCTCATTTTGATCCAATGATTCAAGATGTATTAGAGGATCACAAGTCCAGTCATACACTCTTAGAAGGGCATCATTCGGGATTCCATGATCGATACTCCCCAAGCTTGAATACTCCCATTGTCCACCGCCTACAGAAGCCATTTCCATATCGGGAAAGGATCCATGTTTGCTCCGAACATGAAGTCCGTTACACGGTGTTACAAGGAGCCGAGAATCGATCAGCGGGTAAGCAACTGAAGCAGGATTATAGAGATTATCAATGGCAGTATTTTCCATTCTAATACCATTCCCATTTTGATCATATATCCCGCCTTCAATTACATCATCTTCTGCGGTTTCCTTGAACGAGGGAAACACAGAAGCGGCAGAAGCATCATTTCCCGGAATATCATCAGATCTATGAATCCTGACTTTGCTTTCGAGCCCATCACAGTAAGCTCCATTTGCATCCACCAATGAAATAGTTCCAATGGATGATGATGCAGGTAAGCTCAAGAACTTTGAAACCTCTTCAGTTAAAGATCTCTCAAAGATTAGTTGATGAGGCAGGGGGACTACTAGTGCCTCATGCGCGGTTCTTGCTATTTGGTGATGATCTGAAATCCCAAGGTTCCTATAATTGACAGCTAATTGAGACAGTTCAAATTCTGACATACTGCTAATGCTGGATTTGGTCCTTAGTGCTCCATATTCTCCTGCTTCGTCAGCTGCTGTTGACGAACCTTGCACTGTTGGTTTCCTTTCAGCAAGGAAATTATGCCTGTCTACCTTAGGTTCTCGATGGCCCTTCAATGGTGCAGATTGTCCACTTTGATGGTGAATGCTCGCCTCTAACCTCCTATGATACTGACGATATTTCTGCACAACGTAGACGGATCTATAATGTTCCACCAATGTATTTGGATTTATGATTGTGAGAGGATATAGATACTGATTTGTGATACTTCGTACCTGAAGGTGACTGGCGACATTTTCTCTGGTGAGACCGGGAACATTAATTGTGTCCAGGATTTTCATAGGAACTGCCTCTATTTAACATAAATTCAGCAGAAGCAAAGAACATGAAATGAATGAAATAGTGAAGGCATTGCCAAAAGAAAGACGAGCAAGCAAATAGTAAGGATTCAGTGATCAAATGCGCAAAACTCCAACGATTGTGTTCGAAGTGTGACTTATATTGGAAAGGATGAAATCAATGAATGAGAGATTCATACTCGAAATGCCAAATTGATTCACAGCTGCAACAAACTTTTCATGGAGGTCAGGAGTCCAAATAACACGTTGCTTTTTCCTTCGCGGGGGTACTGAATCACCATGGTTAAGTAACTCCCCCAACTCCCTGCCATTACTTCTCGTTATGCATTTGCCACATTCAACATCACTAGCAAATGCATGTTCGGCGTCACCACCTCTTGATCCTCTTTCAAAGTTGTTGCAGCTCCTTGATTCGTTCGCAACTCCTTTTGATCCATTCTTCTTTCTTTGCGTGAGATACGCATACTTCCACAGGTATCTTATACTCTCAATCCGAACTGGTTTCACCAAAAAATCACATGCGCCATTGACAATACCATTCCTAATTGTATCTTCATCGTCCATCGTAGACATCACTAAAAGCCCAAGAAGTAAAACAAATAAACGACAAATTAGGAAAGGGCGTCAAATTATCAATTTACCGGTAAATATCCGTCGCAGATTTTACTAAATGCAGCAGCAATGTTGCTTCATTTTGTTAATTCGGAGACTGACGATGGGAGAGTCTTTGGTGAATAATCCAGGAAGGGTACTTACTGATAATGGGGAGATCCATGTCGAATCCGATGCGTCTGAGGAGCTCATAGCCATCCATGTCAGGCAACTGGAGTTCACTTACGACGACGTCAAACCTGTTCCTACGATCTTCGAGCACTGACAGTGCTTCCTTCGCATACCGACATTTTGTCACTGAAAATATCAACTAATGATTCAAAATCGTAGAATCCTGAAATGACAATCCACAACCATTGGTGAAAATGCAGGCATTACCTTCAAAGCCACAAGACTGCATCATCTTCTCTAACAGCAAGAGACACGTCTCATCGTAATCAACTACAAGAACTTTCCATCGACCAGCCGCAACTGGACCATTTTCGATAGATTCTTCTGCTTTGGCTTTAATCGCCATTGAATTATTTCATCCGAATTATCCAAAAATGCCATCGCTGAATAATGATCCATCGTTTAAAAATGCAGAGAGCAGAAAAACAACAAGGTGAGATGAAAACGGCGAAAGTAGATACTGATTTTTCGTGCTTCCATTCTCTTTCCCGTTTATTGGATAATTAGTTTTAAATTTTGAATTATAAATCACAAAAATCTCTAACTGTCCAACAACACAGTGAAAACGAAGCTTTTCAATTTTAACCGCCCCAGAAATATTAATAATATATTATTTTATTTCTCAGAAATAAAATAATATTTCTCTTTAATTTAATAAAACAAAGTTGATACTGATTAATTTAATATTTTATATATATTTATTATAATACAAATCAAGATGCTTTTCTCAAAAATAAATATTTCTCTGAACTCTTTTGAAAAACTATTTGTAATTTGGGTTGAATTCCTTTCGGTTTCAAAATAAATTATAAATTAAATTTTCTAAGAAAAATATACAAAAAAGAAATATCATCAACGTTTATAAATCATAGCTTTTATTAAAACAAATTTTAGAAATCAGATGGATAGTCTTTCTTCTCTTTGTTTTAAATAATAAATGTTATAATAAATCCATATATATATACATTACAAATTTTACGTTTTACCAAAACAAGATTTCACAATATATAAATAAAATAGCTTACATTTAATCGTCATTAAAGCCCGCAACACGATGAACTTAATTTATTAAGAACTTCTTCAAGGATTAAAATCAATCTATAAATAATAAAAACAAAAAATAAAACAGACTATTTTAATAAAAATTAAATTCTTCTTTTAATTTTTTAATCAATCAATTCAAATCCTTAAAATAACATACATGACCTTAAAAAAAAGACTTTTAACACATCTTATACATTAAGTCGTGTTTTGGGCAAACAGGAGAGCTATGATGCAGGAAGGTAAAATTTAATATTAGAAATTATTTTGAAAATATGAAAACAATGTACTTTTTAATATATATTTTTAATCATTCTAACATTCAAATATTTTAATATTTTTTAAAAAAATTAATAAAACTACTTATATTATTTTAATATATTATATATCAACCATTAGATCAGGAGTGATCCAACAGTTGGGGAGGCGCATCACACTGCTGTGCATCGCAGCCTCCCTATTACTCTCTAGACCTTTTTTCTAGTTTAAATTATGATTTAAATAGAAAAAAATTTCTCCTAAATGGGTAATCAATTCAATCTTTGTTAATATGCTAAATAAGAATGTGATCAATTTGGCATTGAAGAATTAAAAAAAATTAAAAAAAAAAAAACTAAAAAATCTTGACAAAGTGTTGGATATTTTCCCCCCACACCAGAGGCAGAAAGGAAAATTCTAAGATAGAAAAGAAACCAGCATTCTCGGACAAGCCTGTACACTTCCGACGCATATGCTTCCAGTTTACGTCTATCGTTCCACTTCTTGCCTACTCTAATCTTCCATTCCATAAGAACCTCAAAATTCCAGTCCCCAGAGAGATCAAACTTTGGTCTAGACCACATATAATTTCAGCAATATACAAATACCACTCTTTCATTAATATATATTTTTTTAATTTTAAAAAAGCATCAAATTTAGATGATTAACTTACCTTAAGAACAGAACAGATGGCCCAGATTCATGTAAACCTCCATGAAAGTGATCCAAGCAGTTCAGATGGCAAAATCCAAGCAGCAATGTTTAGCCCATCACAGATTCTGATGTTACACAGCCGCTGCCCTCACCGTGGCTACAGAATTCGGCTATGGGCGGGCATGGGCGGTGAGTGAAATCTAGCAATAGCTTCCGTTGGTGTTCGTTGGTGTGAGGAAGGCTTGCTCGTAAGACTTCCACAGGCATTTCACGGCTTACCGCCACCTTTGCTGGCTCGGAGATGGTGGTTTCCGAGCTTGACTGTGTCTGGGTTAGCATCGACTGCAGTATCGTGTCATACTTGCTCAAGCAATACTTTGTAAGAAGGCTGTAGAAGGCATCAAACGACGCCTGCCAGAGGGTGCGGTTGGGAATGTTACAGTTGCTGACAGAGTGGGGATTAGTTAGAAGACCGGTGGCTCTATCGAGGACGGATTTCAAAATAACCGAGGATCCATCTCCAGCAGGGCTCCCAAGGGGGCGGAGTGGCGGCTGCTCTGATGAACAAACCACAGCAGCCAGGCAAGCACCGAGTGCATGGAGATCCATGCTGCCTACGCAATCTGAGACTGCCTTTGCCAGGCTTGTTGTAGCCCAGGCTGCTCCGGGATCAGACGGGACGCCACCAAACAAAAACCTCAGATGACGGAAAACAGCCATGCAGACTATTCTAGCGAGTTCGCTGCCAGGAAAGAGAAGCTGAAGGTACCTGGTTATAAGCTTTCGGCCCTTCGGGATGGAAACTAGCCGGAGGAACACAATGTCATCTGCAGGAGCAAGACTAACTGCACGGCCACTTCTGCCAAGAGGATCAACAAGCTGAAGTGAGGCTGCCAATGCTTCAAGCAGAATCTGCCTTCTTCGCCTGAGCTGAGTCCCACCGTCTTGAGGAGGATTAAATTGTATGAGACGATCAATATCATCTACGTCAAGAAGAAGACTGAGTGCATCCTCAATAGTAATTCTAGCCGCAAAAAATGGTTCTTGTTCAAGGGACTTTCTTTCGATGAACCCATCACTAGATCTAGATGGAGAGTCAGTCTCGAGGAGCGGATGTGGCCTCCGAATGGATGACAAAGCAAGCCTTCCAAGAGCATCAAGCAACTGATGGCCATGAGGATCTGTGTTACCACGAGATCGGGAACTCGGATCCCTTAGATGCATCGGGCAAAAATTTTGTTTTGACCTTGACCCGGAGGATTTTTTTGCCGTGCAAGCTTGGTGGTAGTAATCATCTACGTATGGATCATTGCTGTGTGATGTAAGCTGCAATTTCAAAACACTCTCTATCTCTTCAGAAGTCATATACTTCGATCTAAACTGGATACTGTCACCCTTCTGGCCAAGTGTATCGGATCCATGATGAGAGAAACGATTATTCTGCTTTCCTCGCGTCGACTTATGTTTGTGGTCCCTCGTATCAGCCATACCGAGCAATGTTTCATATTTTCTCAATACATGCAGAGGCGGAGATGGAGCAGCATTGAATAACTGTGATTGCAACGGAGGCAGACGTGCCAAAGATGGCATCTGATGATGTGAAGAGTGTAGCTGCAGCTGCTGCCGTGGGGATACCAATGTGGAAGAGAGCAATTCATTCTGCCGAGACAATTGTTGTTGCAAGGCGTTGTTCAATAGGATGGAATGATCCCCATGTAAGAGACCAGCACGGCTGATCCACTGGTTTGGAGTGCAGTTACTGATCGAGAGGCCAGAAGTTAGGAGGGGTAAGCTTCCACCATAATGTAGACCGTGAGCATTAGATAACCCAGATAAATAAAGACCTGATTCAGATAAAGGAGAAAGACTTGATGCTGAAAATGTCAACTGATGGCCAGTGTTTACAGAAGGAATATTTGGTGGAAGGGAATGACGATGAGATAGAGACTGTTCAGCTCGGCCACCTGGAGGAGGAAAAGAGGTAAAAGATGATTTTGGTGCTACAAATTGTTCAAATTGATGCTGCAGTTGTTGTTGTAGTAGTTGCTGTTCAGGGTAAGACGATGTCCTATACAAAGGTTTATAATCTCCAAGAAAACTGGAAGCCGCATGAGGCTGCGATGACCACCTTTTACCTTCCAGAACGCTTTCGGCATCCCATACACACTGGTCCAGCAAGCTGCTGAATTCGGTATCCGTCCATTCTGTTGCTGATGAACCTGAAACAAGCTGCCAGTTACTACTGAAACAGAGAAAATAACGAAACATCATAATAGCCAACTATCAAGACTACTGCTCGATCAATTGGTACCAGCAAACCATGGAAGAACAACACTCGAGGAAAGATATCTATGGGACACTTCTCTTTGTTAAAACATAAATCATAAAGCAGAAGAAAAAGAATGCAGATATTGGATCATGTTTAGTGCAATTCTCCGATTTAAGTGGTCTGATTGAACCATCTCCACTCATGTCAGTAGAAGGTTGTGTTCAAATAATGACCAGTTCGAATGATCTCACTTCATTGAAGTGATTCTCCCCACTGGGAAATGGATATTTTATGTAAACAAGCACAGAAGAACATACTCGGAAAACAAAGAATTCCTCAAAACAAATTGCAAAGATGTTGAAGAGAAAGGAAAATTGTAACAAATATCGATGTTTTTCAAACAATTTAAGTGCAAAGCATGCCAACTGTGGTCAATCAGTAAGAAGACAAAGTGTCAGTGGACCATATGCTCTTCATCGCATGCCTAAAACTTCACTGTGGTGCTCTTTACAAGTCTCAGAATCAATGGATTCAAATAGATTCCTTTGGTGGCCAGTCAGTCAGCAAGAAGATAACAGAGACATCCCATAGGAAAACAGCCAGAAAAGTAGTATCCTTGAATGGAAAAAATCATTGGAGAAGTCTTGAAGTGATTGTGCTTTGGACAGCTATTTTCACAAGTGGTCAAACTTCTGACATCATGTTATCAGCTAACTTTGAATGTCAAGGCACGTGCTTGGTATCTTCTAAATCTGAGGGTACTATCATGCAATTCAGCCAAAAGGGGGCCAAAAGGAACAGATGGTGGGAATTGGAAACAGGTCATTGGCCTATGAGTCACTACCAAATCAGCAATCAGAGAACTAGCACATCTTTGTAAAAATGTCTTTTAATTTTCCAATAAGTCTTGTTTTGGGTGTCACGATGAATATGGATTGTATATATTCCCGAAGGTCATTAACAGACACACTGCAAAAAGATGTGAAAATGGAGGAAGAAATGAACCATGGAAGCATGAGGTAAATGCAGTATGATCCAACAAATGAAAAGAGGAAAATGCAGAGCTTATAAGAATGGACATGAATTAAACGTAGAAAATGGAAGATTAACACATCTGGCAAGAAGGGAAGGTGGGGATTTAGACTCTTCTTCCAAATGAAACAGAATGCTTCAGCCATTACCAAAGCAATGGAAGATTAACACATCTAGCATCTAGGCGGAGGAAAAATGAGAATCAAAAAGAGAGGAAAAAATGCACGGGCACCAAACCTAGAAATGGAAAACCAAAGCAAAATAATACAATACCATAACCAACTATTTTTTAAGAGATCACCAACTCTACCATAAGAAGTCAACATATTTGATCAAGTTACTCACTTTCCCTAGAAAAAGATCCAGATCCTCTATCACCAATAACGCCAGGATTCCGGGATCCCGCAACCACTCTGTTCAGCTGTTGGAAGAACATTGATGTTATGTAGCAAACAGGGCAACTTGATTTTACAAGTATATAAGTGCACAACAAGCCATACATGCAACTAATTCTTGCGTCCATACCCCAACTGTTTGGATAACAATAGCAGTAGAAGCAGATGATAGTAGCAGTCCAATCAATTATATAGTGTTGAATCATCTATAAAAACATGAAAAGATACATGACAACTGAAGGAAATAGATCTTTGGGATAAAATAACATACAAAATTCCATACCCTTGTACATCATGCTTTATACATGAATCTTTTTTCTAGTTGACTTTGACCAGTAAAATGACAAGCCTCTATCATATAATTATGAAAAGTCTTTTTACAGTGCATGGTAACACCAAATATGTCTAACCCTTCAGTAACCTTAAGAAGTGGGAGGAGTCTCTTTCACTGGGCCACTTTTAATGCAATAAAACATTCATACAGGCCAACTTCCTCACACACAGCTATATAATTTGATGACTAACAGATATCTCTCCACCCAGTTTTTTGTAATTGTAAGCGGACTTACACTCAAACAACCCATGGTGCGGTCCACAAAGGCAGAGTGCAACAGTACTATTGCAGGCTCAAGGGAAGGCAAATTGTTTTGAACCTTACCCCTGCTTTGCATGGAGGCTATTTTAGTGGTTTGAACCAATGATCTCCATATCAAGATGGAGCAACTTACCATTGGTGGACACCTCTTAAATATCAGGACCATAAATCTACAGTTTGAAACAAGAAAAGCAATTACATAAATAAAAAGGACAAGGCATTTGATGCTACAAAAGAAAAGACCAAAGATCAAAATCATCAATGCAATGGAAAGAAAAAACTTGGAAGCATTCGCTCAACCTGGACTGATAAGGGAAAAACTAAACAAGATTGCTCCTGAAATGCATGCAAAATTGACAACGTTACTTGTCCGGGAAGAATTCCAGCAAATCCTAACTCCCAGGTGGTTGATACAATAGCATAATAACTAAATAGCTTGATTTGGAACACCCCTCAAAGGTTTGTTAGACCCTTACATCCATAAAGTGAGATCTATTTTTTCGTTTCTCCATTTAGAAATGACACCACTTCAGTTCTCCATTTTTTCATTTCTCCATTTAGAAATGACACCACTTCAGTTCCGCAAACAGGCAGATAAGCCCATCCACAGTCCTCATTTTTTCATTTTTAACATAAACTTCTTATTAATAGGGTGCCCAGGAGGCAGCAAATAAAATGTAAACTGCAGCCATCTCAAACAGCAAATTTACAGGACTAGGGGATCTTATTAGAGCCATTGGATCGAAAGCATGCAACAGCTGAAATTTAAACATTAAATAACATATTGTAAATAATTGTTTTTATTAATTTTTTAAATATTAGATTTAATATTCAATAAATGTTAATATTGTAAAAAAAATAAATATAATTATCTTTAATATTTTTTATTTTTAAATCTTGATCATTGGATTTTAGTCTAATGATCTTTTTGGAAGAAGTAGGACCCCACTTCTTCTTAGATAAGTAGATCCCCATTTCCAAATATACTAGCAACTTAATGCAATTTCTGAAAAAAAATAAATAAATTGCCAAATTCACATCACATGTGAGACATTCATAGTTAACCCAGAATCACAAAAATAACCAAAGTCAACAAAATTGCACATTGAAATCCACATTCCTAAGAACCATATTACTTGGAACACCCCAAATATACCATCAGATTGACAATCGACTAAGAACGGATTGCAATATTTCTGCTGCTTCCCTTGGAAGCATTCACATAGCACAAGTTAAGCTCTGACTATAAATGAAAATATTGGTATCAATGTCGACATCAGTATCGGTCACTGTCATATCGACATCGAATATATTGGACAATACGTATCGATATTAGATATATTGGATGAAAAAAATTCATAAATTAGTAGGGCCATATGAGCCGATATATTGGCCATATATTGCAACATATCGTTGATATGGAAATATATTACGATACTGTTGAGGTATCAAAACATATCAGTATTAAGGGGCCAATACCAATAAATATCGGTAGATATTTGTACCAATGGCTCTAATTGATCCCGAACCCTTGTACCTCCATCAAACTCCAAGATGCCATCCAAGCCATTCTTAAAGTCACACATTGAAGAAAAATGAGTTTTACTGACACCAGAGGACCAGACTGCTTTTTTTCTCCATCACACATGAAGTAACAAGAATCATTCCTCCAATTGGAAGTTGATCCAACAAAAGATTCCTCTCCCATGCTACTTCCTAGTTGGGAAAAAAAACTGATGAATGAACTCTAATTTTCAAATTTATCTTCGAATGTAATGTGACATCATTACTTCCCCCTGGTAGAGCAGAACAATATGAGGCCACTGAAAAAGTATAGTTATTACACATTCCATATTGCTCAGTCATCACAAGAATGCAAAACAGCCCACAGCAGTAATCCAAGCAGCTGCTGTAAAGCAGAAAAATCCCCAACAGGAGGACCCATCCTAATCAACCCAGGTCTCCATTAGGCTTGACATGAATCCAATGTGATCTGCAACAGTAGATTAAATTATTTGCTAATATGAACACACAGTGAATTTTGCCAAAATTCCTCACAAAAGCTAGCAAACAACCCATTGCCAACATTACATCATATCAACTGATGGTTCTCCCAAACTTTCATAATATGCTTACACAGACCCATAGTCCTAATTTGATTGCTAAAGAAACCAGGAAATTCTAACAGCCATACACCGCAAGAATGGTTTATTCTCCAAAATTCTTTCTCCACTATGAATCTCCACAATAGCTTGCCCAATAACACTTCATTCAACACCAGGAAATCCTTCATTCACAATCCTCTTGAATTAATAAACATCTTAACAATGCAACAGTTAATCAAGTGACCTTCATGGTTTCATCATTGCTACCAGGCATGGGGAATAGAAAGAGGACATACGTTGGTAAACTTGAGAAACCTCTCTTAGTAAAAATCAGCATGCCAAATTTAGACAGGAGCCACTTCTTCCAAATAGGTTGTCTCTTTATAAACCCTTCGAAGACCGAATCACATACTGAATTTTCTTTACACTTATCACAAATAGCAATCCAAATAGAATGCTCCAAAAAATAGTGCTACTCCATTTGCAACAAAGTTCTCCGCTGCATAAGCTCATTATACACTAACCCAAAAGAGTTGTTTCTCTCCTTTCAATCTCTCCATTGGCTCATCCACTCACCCAAGATTCTAGTATGGATTCTATATTCTCCAAGTGTGTGCGCACGTGTGAGAGTGCACAAGCTTCCATCTCGTATTGAACATTTTAGTTGTAGATAGCCTGAACTTTTAGCAAAAAATAAAGTGGTAAGATCTCCAGTTATGCATTTCCATTTTAATCCTCAACATGCAATTGGAGGGGGAAAAAAAAGTCATACTGCATTTAAAATCCAACAAGATGAACTTCACTACTACTCTTTGTTTCCTTCTGAGATTTAACAAGGAATTATTTCATGAGGATAAAGTGGCAAAGATAACTTTGCAGTTGCTTTATTGAGTTTGCATCTTAAAGTCTTGTGATTCCACTTTGATATTTAAAAATGATTTGTTTTTCGGAAGTGGTGTTTCATTTGGAACAGCAATGTTGCAATGTAAATAAGACGAAGATGATGACAACTATAATGATAATAATAAACAAAAAGAATTTCCTAGGAAAACCATAATTATCATAGAAACTGACCTTTGAAAATGTGGTTGCCAGATCATCTATATCAGATAGCGATCCTTGGCCAACATTCTGACAAGAAAAGGAGAAAAAACCAAGAGTTAGAAGAAACAATGCTGGTGCTTAATTGTCCAAGTCTAATGCATTGAATAAATATACATGGATATTTGACCTTTACTCATAGCACAAGAGCAATAAAGACCAACTATATATATCTAATCAAAACCAGATTCCCCCTGCAAATATGAAAATTTAAGTTATTATCTGAGTGGAAGTTTGTGCTAGTGTACTTAGTTTATTCCTTTTTTACTTCTGTATGTTTATAATGAATGGTGCTCCCTTGAAACTTAATTAATATATCTTACGTCTTGTTGTTTATAAAAAACTGTAGACTAAAAAAAGGCATCCTTAATTAGTTTCCTGGCCATTTTTGAAAGATCCTGCCTGCAAGAAGTATTGGTTTGTTTTGGACTTAATGGAGGAAGGCTAATGTTGTGTTTCTTCTTCTCCAATCCATTGGTATCTCATGAAAGTAGCATCACACATGCAACCCACCAGATTAAGAACACAAGTGACCTCCTTAGTCACAGGCAAGGAGAACAAAGCTGGAAACCGCCTGTAATAGCCTAGTTTTGCACATCATTGCGGTGTAAAAAGACAACTTTGTTTCCCTTCCTGTTTATAGACAAGTGAACTTCAAGAAATCCTCCATTCCAACTAATTGCCTATCACAAACAACTATTAGGGCTAGTTTGGTAAATATTAGCAGGTCATCCATGTCATACACTTCATACTTCTCAAAGCTTCAAACCATAATGCTCGTTGATCAGTATTCAAACTTACAAAGCCATTTAAAAAGCAAGGCTCTTTTGCTTAAATGACAAGGGAAGTCTAATTATTTCAACTGCAAACTATGTCCAAACCAGCCCAGCGAAAAATAGGATTCATTTATACAATTCCCCAGAAAATTCTCAATATATCTTCTCTGGTTTCCTGTGGTATTGGTGACCAGAAAAACATGATATGAATTGAAAATCTATGTTGACTGTTTTAAATCAGGGTGCATAGAAAGGAAAACTTCCATAGTGGTTTTTTTGCAGGTACAAACATACGAACATTTCAAAAGGTCTGAAAAGTCTTCAACTCATACATACAAATACAATCCCCAGGTAAAAAATCCAAGCAATCTGTTCAACTGCATTTTATTCTTTTTGGTCCATTCAATTCCCTATTCCATAAATGATATTTCGTCCTCTAGTTTGTCCTTTACTGGTCATATGTCATCACAATTTTATTAACTGTTCATCTCTCCTCTTACTCCTCATCTTTTTCTCCTCTTTTTTAATGGATGGGTTCAAACTCGCATTAAAAGAGAGGACCATTCTACCTGGCCATTTCCTCCCCGTAGCAATGTTCCTCCCTATGAGTCCTCCCCATATATGTGTCTAGTGTCTACATTATTTTCTGGGGAAAACAATAATCCTAATTGAATCACCACTTAATTGTTTCCTTTCCCCTTTATTTCAATATTACAGCTTTTATCACAAAATGGATCATTATACATTTTCTTAGGAGCATTAGGGATACCCCTTTGTTTGTTGCAAATTGTAATTTGAATGATTAGCACAGTTGCTAATATTTGTAATAAAACTACACAGACATTATTGACTTAATAACTGACCTGTATCCATAATTATTTTGAATACAGGTAATACAGAAACACAAAATAACTATTCCCACCACTAAGCTACTTGTTTCATTCAAATTATCATGTAGGACGGAATGCTCAATGGCTCAGGCAGACAAGAGGCCTTGGTGCCCCAAGGCACTTTATCTTCCCAGAAAACTGTTTCCAGTTTCAAGCACTGTTGATGGCAGCAGAAGCCACGGAATATAGCAGCAGTCAGATTGACAGATTGGGATGAAAGATCAGTTGAATGGACATAGAGAAAGAGAGACTAGGCACAAAAACCTTTCTCATGAAAAATTGAAAACTCCATCACTTCATCTCTTCAACAACCTAATTCATAACCCCTTAAAATTTTACTTTTTGAGGGACTAAGCAAAACCTCAAAATTTTATTGGACAATCAGGAACCTTTTAAATATCTGTAAAACTACATAATGACTAAGCAGTTGGAATATGATTCTACATCCAATAAATCTCCTAAAAAGGGAAATTAGAAGCTTCTTCAACCCCACTATATGAGCCATTAGTGCTCAACCAACATTCTAACTGGATTTAATGTCCATTGCCTCCCAAACATGTAAAAAAGCCTCAAATTACTAGTAGCTGCATATAAACCATCTTATGCTCAACCAACATTCTAACTGGACATGCAATGCCTCCCTATAATTATATAAAAATTAAAAAAAAAAACTAAAACCTTCTGAAAATTATCCTATCTACAATGGATAGTATAAGGGGATAGGATCCATTAGACATTATTAGACATTAGTATAAGCTGTTAAGCTTCTTTGGATGCTCTTCGGTAGGTTTAAAGATAGACTAATTGCCCTCTCTCACCTTATTTCTTTATTAGCAAGGAAAAAAAATCCAACAATAAGAGTACCAAGGGACATGATCCAAATAAAGATAAGAAACAAGAAATTACACACACATATACATATATCAAAAACTCTTAACTTATTGAAAGAAAATAAAATAAACCCTTCATCCTTGCCATGTCAGACACCTAGAAACATAATACTCCTGAATTCTGGCAATTGGAGGACTTCAGAAATGTGTGTAAAGATTTCTGCTTAATCCAAACAAAATTGAAATAATTCTTTTTATAGTCAATAATTATATTCCTATACATACATTGATAACCATCATCAAACAAAATGCAATCTTCTGCTTATGCACCATATTCTAAGAAAGCAAACATGTATGTCATAGTATTGACAACATAGCATTGGCAACATAGCCTGTCCATGTATGTCATACAAGTCTACTTCCACAAATCACTGCCGATTAATAAAGCCCACTCCAAATCACATAATTACATCTATTCACATGAACATAAAACACAGGGCAAGTAATGGTCTAGGGATGATGATGACCAAATATGCTCAATCTTATCCTTAAATCATCTAGAAATTGTTTTCGTGATTTGAGCACGTGACCTAGACATCACACTTGAGTAATCTTACCACTGCAGAAAGGCTCATCCTCATATATTAGTAATTTCTTATCCTTTGCTCTATTTGTATTTGGGCAATGCCCCTACATACCATTCTCATAGAACTTTTTCTTACCAATAGAAAAAAGAAGTGTTAGAGGACAATTACTCTCTCAAACCTCCTCAGGTGTAGTCTTAAGGTTAATTTGTTTTTGTCTAATTTGCAACTTGTGATCTAGGTGGACACACTTCAAATACAAATGAATCGTGTTTATAAATATCAGAAATAGATATGGTTTTGGAGATCACACAGGGATGAAGTGTAATCAAATCCAGTGTTATCTGGAATATTCAACTAAACAGAGGCAGAACTTAATCTTTTGTGTAAATATTGCATTTCATCCAAACAACAGCAATTTTGGAGAAGCCACGAAGTCAGCACTAATAAAAAAAAAAGGTTAGTAATGCATGTCCGAACAAACTTAAAAAATCATCCAACACAGGAATCAAATTCAAACCTCATCCTTATCAAACAAGTGGTATTCATCACCATCAAACCCACTGATAGCAATGCTCTCTTCATCATCTTCTAAACCTTCCAACTCAACGTCCTCCACGGCATTCTGTCCGAAAAATGCATATTGGGAAGCATCAAAGAGTGTATCACCTACACCAGAAGAGAAATCACCTCTAATTAACATACCACTTTCAGCAATATTTTACCAAGATTTCACAGATAAACGAAAACGTAATCAAGACATCTAATATAACTCAGAAGGCTGAGCCCTCTGTTGTCATCTCGAAATCCATGACTTCTCATGGAACAAATATAGTGCAAACAGCACAGCATTCTTTGCTTGGCGTTCCACAAAACCAAGTCCATATTGCATTCTAGCACAATTATATAATGCCTCAGCTCAGCTGGTTTGTAAAATGGACAAATATAATTCCACAAATCGCAAAACAGGTTTAACAAAAGAAGAAAATTATTCGCGAAAATTTTCATGGTCCAATAAAATAGTCAAAGATCAAAGTCAAACTAAATCACGAAGGCAAAATCAAGAGCACGACATCGCAACGTTCGGGGACACGAATCAAGCAAAACGGATGCAAATAACTTAAAAGAGAAAAAGCAAACTCCTGACCTGAAGAAGAAGTATCAGCCCAAAAATCCTTGAAAACTTCACTGTTCGATCTCTCCATAGTATCAAAATCCCCCCTATTGTAGGCGTACGCAACATAAACAGTGCCTCAAACAGCTAAAAACCTATAAAACATCAACAATACTGGAAAAAACAACAACAGCAACAGCAGCAAAATACGTGCAAACTAAAAGAAACTCCTGAAATTGGAAATTTTTTTAGGAGTATTTAGGGTTCCTCGAAGAAAAATAGTTGAGGAAGCATATCCCTCTGACGAGGGATCCAAATATGCCGCGAGAGAGAAAGAGAGAGAGAGAGATTCTGGTTGAGTCCACTTCCAGCGTACGGCATGTGCGATCGCTATGAAGCGGGGAGAGAAAGTGTCACGGTCGCTAGAGAGAGAAAGTTGAAAGAGGTGGCGTGTTTTTGCTGTAAGATTTATATCGACATTAAATAATGATAAATATTTATTTTTATATAAATAATTATAAATATTTAAATATATTTATATTTATAAATATAAATATATTTAATTATTTATTTATTTATTCATAAAATATGAAGTCTAGTCGCTAATTTATTTTTATCTTAATTAATTATAATATATTCAGTTTTGCTGATATTATTTCCCTAGTTGAACTCAACCATAGTTTAGGTTTAACTAGGCTTCAACAACCCTAGTTAGAAAACAGCTCTATGGACCTCAAAATTGATGAATATATGTATTTTTATCTAAAAATCAATGAGTTAGTTTAGCTTGTTATTAACTTTAGCTCTTATTAAATAAAACATTAGAATAAATTAATATAAAAATAAAAAAATTATTTAATAAAATATAAAATAATAGTAATATATTCAAAAATTATTATTTACTTATTTGATTAATAACTAAAAATATTAAAATTGAATTATAAATTAAATTTTGAGTATTTTATATATAATAATAATAATAAAAGAAACAACTAATTAATTTATATAGAATGATATTTTATACTTATCTAAATAAACAATACTCTAACATATATTAAAAATTTTAGAATAAACTTGATCAAAATTGATTCATCTAAATGGCATGACTTTATCGACCCAAGTTTTAAGGTTTGATTAATGTATATCAGTATTTTAAATGAATACAATTAAAAAAACTAAGCTAGATTAATTTTCAGGTGTAAGATATGATCACAGATAAAAGTAACCGGTTTAGACCGATTTGATCCAAATTAATTAATTTATATAAAATGATATTTTATCATTTTCTAAAGAAATAATATTCTAATATATACTAAAAATTTTAAAATAAACCTAATTAAAATCGAGTCACCTAATTAGTATGATCTTATTGATCCAAATTTTATGGTTTGATCACTGTGTATCAATATTAAAAATGTATACAATTAAAAAATTAGATCAGATTAATTTTTGGGGGCAATATATGATCATGGATGGAAGTAACCGGTTTGAGCTGATCCGATCCAAATTAATTAATTTATATATAATGATATTTTATCATTACCTAAAGAAATAATATTCTAATATATACTAAAAATTTTGAAATAAATTTAATCAAAATTGAGTCACATAATTGGCATGATCTTATCAATTCAAATTTTAAGGTTTAATCAATATATTGGTATTATAAATAGGTACAGTTAAAAAATTAAATCATATTAATTTTTAGGAGCAAGATATGATCACGGATGGAAGTAATCGGTTTGGGCTGATCCAGTCCGAATTATAAATTTTTTAAATATGTATATTTTTATTTCTAATAAATATCAAGTTTAAAAATAATTTTAATATATTATATTTTTATTATAATTAATATTTTTTATATAAATTGATGCGACTCTGAATTCAAGATCTAAAGAAAAACATTCATTGCTGAGATCATAAAAGAATAAATCAAGCAGTGAATTATAGAAGTCTTGAATTTAGGCATCACAACGTTTCTTTTATTCGCTTGTCCTTTCTCTTTTTTGAAAGAAAAAAGCCCCCCTTTCTTTATGAAAATCATTTCCTTTTATAAGCCTTTTCTTCTCCTCTCTTCCTGATTTGATCATTCCGGTAATGCCCATTCTTCTCCCTTGTAATTATCTTCATCAGTTTTATCCGTTGCTGTTGGTTCGGTCGGTTGTACAATCGTCTCTCATAACTGCTATCTTCACGTGTTAATTGCAATAACTCCAAAACCAATGGGCTTTCATCAACGGACTTCCTTTAATGGGTCGTAAAAGTAAATCATATACAGTTGTACCCATCACTAGTCCCCCATGTCGGCAGGTTAGAATTCTTAATCTGGCGATATGTCCTTTTTGATAGGGTCATTTGAGTTCTTCTTCTAATATTTCGCTGATTCGAATTTAAATCTGTCATCAACCAGTTGTAATTCTAAATCGACTTTCAGCCAGCTTGCTTTTGAAAACGTCTTTACCGATCTGAATTGAAATCGGCTTTCTACCTGTTTATGCTTGAAACTGGCTTTTCAAAATTTTGCCGATCTGGATTGAAATCGGCTTTCAACTTGCTTACCCTTGAAATCATATTTACCGATTTGGACTGAAATCGGCTTTCAACTTGCTTACCCTTGAAACCATATTTACCGATCTGGACTGAAATCGGCTTTCAACTTGCTTACCCTTGAAACCGGCTTTTCAAATTATTGCCGATCTGGATCAAAATCGGCTTTCAGCCTTCTTACGCTTGAAATCGGCTTTTCAAATAACTGCCGATCTGGATCGAAATCGGTTTTCAGCCTACTTACGCTTGAAACCGGCTTTTCAAATTATTGCCGATCTGGATCGAAATCGGCTTTCAACCAGCTTGCATTTGAAAGATCATTTAAAAACTCTTATTTAGCTCTTCGAAGGATGGGACAACCATTAATTACTCCAAAGGGGTGAACTAATCTGGCTTTGACACGTGTGAATCATTATGACAAAGGTGTTAGTTAACCGCCAATCATGATGATTTTGAAAAAATATGTTAATTTGAAATTCCCCACAAGGTTTTTTATCTTCCTTTGCCGTTTTGAATTTCTTCTCTACAACTTCCTCATCCAGCTTCTTCATTCAAAATTTTCCATGGCTCATCGCATTCAAGTTCTTCATGTTCAGTCTCTTAAATCGGTTCTTTCCTCTGTTGACATCGATTTAATATATACAAAATTCAAGATTAGCAAAGACATACCTTTCTTGGTTCCCTCCGAGGATGATAGGGCTTGCACTCCTCCTGAAGGCTATATTTCAATTTATGAAGCCCATTTGACTAGTGGTTTACGCATTCCTCTTGCATTGGAATTGTGCCAGATTTTCGTGGAATTAGGAGTCCCCATCGCCAGGTTTCATGCTAACGCTGTCAGGTACCTCTGTAATCTTTGTATCTTCTTTCGGCTTCGTGGGCTTACTCTAAATATCGCAACGGTGAAGGTGCTTTTCAAATTTAGTCAATCTGGGGATTGGATTTCTTTGACGCCCCGCGAGTTGAACATTGGTGGTGTTATTCATGAATCGGTAAAAGGTTGGAAAGATAGGTTTTTCTTTTTGAAGGCTAGTTTTGATATGAATTTTTCCAGTGATTGGGGTAACGTTCCGTCATCTTTTTCGGGTAAACTTGAAGATAACGAGGAAAAATCAGTTCGACAATTCACTGATTTAATTAGGGATAATATCAATTCGTTTTCTGACAAAGAACGTCTTCTGTCGCCTGAGATTTTAATGTTGGCTAAATGGGAGCCTTTATTGACGATTCCGGCAACGAGTAGTTATATTCCCAAACGTAAAAGAAAAATTCATCAATCTAAGTCTAAAGGTTCAACCTCTCGACGTCGAATGATTTAGTCAAGTTCAACAACTTCTTCTACTGATTCCGGCGTTCCAATGTCAGAGAGAATGGGTGGTATAAGAAAATTAATAGAAGAAACTGTTTTACCTTCTAGTGTTTCTGTGTCCACAGCACAAGGAGTCGAGGAATTGACGATCCAACTTCTAATGTTCAGATGGTCTCTATGCCCACAGCACAAGGAGTTGAGGAAGTGACCGATCCAACTTCTAATGTTCAGATGTTGGATAGGAATATTGGGTTTGAAGCGGCCGTATTTGGCGGTCTCCCTCCTCTTTCTGAAATTTGCAATGAACCAACAATTGAAGAAGCTTCAAATATTTTAACGATCAGTGGTTCTTCTCGATCGGCCCATATTCAAGATCGGACTCAAGGAATCATTACTGCTTATGATGTTCCCTCTGAGGATGTCCCTATTCCTTCTGCAAATCTGGACGAAATCCGAACTCAATCTGTTGTCGACCCACCCCGTCCCCGAAAAGGAGATCTGTTTTCCTGAGGTGCCAGTGTCCAATCCGACTGGAGTTCAAGATAGAGTTTGTCCAGAGTGGATGAACACTCCTGCTTCTTCTTCGCATCCTAGCCCTGGAAGTCATCCTGATCGTCCAAATACTCCTGTTTCAAGGATGTCTCTGAACGAAATCTCTTTGAGAACTCGCTTTATCCAGGTTAGATTTGCATAATCTTAGGTATCTGGATTCGGTCTTATCTTGTCAATTCGAACTAATTAAATTTTTTTTTTAGGACGAAAAATTAAATGAAATTATAAAGATTGGGATTCATCAACGGAGGCTTTGGATCGGACAACTTCAACGAGAAGTTCAAGCTTGTCCTAATCAAAGTGGATCCGAAAATTTTAGAAGAGATGAAGAATAAGATGGAGATTGCTGTTGCTGAGGCTCAGCAATATAAAGACCAGAATATCATTCTTGAGTCTGATTTGCAAAAAATGAGGGATGAGCTTTAATCTACAACTTTTAATTTGTCTGATTCCCAAAGAGAATTAGGATCGGCGCAACAAGAGTTAGCTTATTTGAATTCTAAACTGCTGACCAGACTCAAACCGAAAGAAGTTGGATCGGCTTTGAGTGTTAGATTTCAAGAAGGCATTTGGTTATGCCAAAAGATTGCTTTGTTGGTCGATCCTCAATTTCCAGTCCATTTTTTCGATCAAAGAAATATGGGCGTACATCGCCGATCTGATTTGAAAGATTTTTCTGATAGAGGAGCGTCTTCATCTCATCCGCCTGGTGGTTCTTCTATGTAGACTTGTGTTTTTAGCAATCATACATTAATCGAACTTTGTATTATGTATAAACGTGTACTTGTTATATTTGATTACTTGATGCTTTTTTTTGACCATAGTAGACTGAATGTGTTCATCCTCTCATAAAGGAATCGCCACACATATGTTAGAATAACCCCTAAGGTTTAATGGATCTTACTTTTGTAGTCCAAATCACTCGATATAACCGAGTTTTAATTTTGTTAGACCGTTTATAGGTCTATAAGTAAGTGGCGTTTCGCCATTTGATTTAGGGGCAGTTTAGGCCGATCAGTAATCTTAAAGAACCGAGAAAATATTGATAAAATTATCATTATATGTATTTATGTAATTTACAGTTTACAAGGTACCTGTCGGGATCAAATCTTACTGATAAAACTTCTTTAAATGAATAGCATTCCGTGTCCTTGGAACGAGTTTTCCATTTTGAGTACGCAATTTGTAAGATCCATTTCGTAGAATAGCAGAGACAATGAAGGGTCCTTCCCAGTTGGGAGACAATTTATTTCTGTTAAGTATCTTCCCTGTTGCTTCAATACCCCTTAGAACCAAGTCCCCAACATCAAACTGGCGTGCTTTTACTCTTTTGTTATAATACCGAGCGATTTGTTGTTGGTAAGCTACTGTGCGAACTCGCGCCGTTCCTCTCATTTCTTCGAGAAGATCAAGTTGCTCTCTGATTTTCTAATCGTTATTGGTCGGGTCAAAGTTCTCAATCCTCAGACTGGGTAATCCGATTTCTACCGGTATGACTGCTTGTGTTCCAAAACATAGGCTGAATGGGGTTTCCCTTGTGGGCTCTTTCGGTGTTGTTCGGTATGACCACAAAACTAGTGGTAGTTCGTCTGCCCAGGAGCCCCCGGTGTCCTCCAATTTCGTCTTTAATCCATGTAATAGAATTCTGTTGGTAACTTCCACTTGTCTGTTCGACTGGGGGTATGCCACTGAAGTGTGAATTAACCGAATGTTCAAATTGGAGTAATACCTGGTAAAGCGTTTCCCTGTGAATTGAGTTCCATTATCGGTAATAATTCTTTCAGGAATTCCAAACCGTGACAAATACTATGTTTAACAAACTCAATAGCGTTATGCTCAGTTATCCGAGCCAATGGAGTAGCTTCTACCCATTTAGTAAAATAGTCGATGCCAACTATTATAAATTTTCTTTGCCCAGTCGTCATAGGAAAAGGACCTAAAATATCGAGTCCCCATTGTGAAAATGGCCAAGGATCTTGCAAAGATTTCAATTCCATGGACGGTTGATGCGTCAAGTTGCCGTAACTGGCAATTCTCGCATTTTTAACGAATTCCATGGCATCCTTCTTAATAGTAGGCCAATAATATCCCCGACGTATTATTTTGAAGGCCGATTCTTTCCTCTTACGTGGGACCCACATATCCCTAAGTGGACCTCGCTAATACGTATTCGGCTTCCTCTGGAGTAAGGCATCGCAAATATGGAATTGAGTATCCCCTCTTGTATATTTTGTCATCTATTATAGTATACCATCCGGCGCTTTTTTTTATTCGTTTTTTATCTTCCGATTATCTGTAAAACTCCCTCCTTGAGGTACTTCCAATACGGAGATATCCAATTTTCTCCACAGGTTAGATGAAGGACTTTATGTTCGGCTTCTTTGATACTTGGAGTCGACAGATTTTCACGCATAATTTTTGAGTATTGTTTGGGATTTTCAGTTGCAGCAGCTTTTGCTAGATGATCGGCTTTTCCATTGTCTTCCCTTGGAATATGAACTATCTCTGTTTTGTTAAAATTTGTCATCATATTTTTAACCTTAGCAAGATAATTTGCTAAGGGCGCGTTTATGGCCTCAAAATTTCCTTGGACCTGATTCACGATCAATTCTGAATCGTTGTAGACGATTATATTCTTTGCAGAGCATTCTTTAGCCAACCGAAGTCCAGCAAGCAAAGCTTCATATTCTGTAATGTTATTAGTTGTTGGGAATGCAAGTCTTAGCGAATAACATATCTCTGTTCCTTCGGGAGTCTTTAGGACCACTCCAGCTCCATTGCCTGATTGCATTGATGATCCATCCACATGTAATAACCAAATCGGTTCCGTTTGGTTTTCAAAATTTTCTTCAAATCACTTTCGTGGATCGGCTTCACAGTTTCAACAACAAAGTCAGCTAATCCTTGTCCTTTTATAACCGATCTTGGTCTATATTCTATATCAAATTCGCTTAGTTCAATTGCCCATTTCACCACCGTCCGCACATATCCGGCATTTGTAAAATCATTTTTAAAGGCCGATCGTCAAAAAATGATTTTGTGCGCTTGAAAATAAGGACGCAGTTTTCTTGCCGAATAAATAAGAGCCAAAGCAATCTTTTCAGCATGCGTATATCGAGTTTCTGCGTCAGCCAGGATTTTGCTTACATAATAGATCGGTTGTTGTATATTTACTTCTTGCCGAACTAGGATCGAACTGATTGCCACAGATAAAACAGCTAGGTACAAAAATAATTCTTCTCCTGCTTTTCGAAGCCAATAATAAGGGAGGACTAGATAAGTATTCTTTTAACTCTTGAAAAGCCTTTTGACAATCGTGAGGACCAAACAAATCCATTGGTCTTGGTTCCTCTTAAGGCTTTGAAAAAGGTAAATATTTTTTTGCTGACTTGGACAGGAATCGAGAGAGTGATGCTAACCTTCCTGTGAGCCTTTGAACTTCCTTAACCGTTTGTAGAGGGTTCATTTCAATAACTGCCTTTATCTTTTCAGGGTTGGCTTCAATTCCTCGTCTGGATACAATGAAGCCAAGAAATTTTCCAGAGGAAACTCCAAAAGCGCATTTGGTTGGATTTAACTTCATTTGATATTTTCGGAGTATCTTAAATGCTTCGTTAAGATCGTCCACATGATCCCCAGCAGTTTTGCTTTTAACAAGCATATCATCAACATAGACTTCCATATTTTTGCCGATCTGTCCTTCAAACATTTTATTCACGAGCCGTTGGTAAGTGGCTCCGGCGTTTTTTAGGCCGAACGGCATAACCTTGTAACAGTAAGTTCCTTGATCTGTCATGAAAGAGGTAATTTCTTCATCTTCATGACTCATCCGGATTTGATTGTATCCGGAGTAAGCATCCATAAAACTTAACAATTCGTGCCCTGATATTGAATCCACTAATAAATTTATTCTTGGCAGTGGAAAACTGTCCTTTGGACATGCTTTATTCACATTAGTGAAGTCTACACACATTCGCCATTTCCCACTATTTTTCTTCACGAGGACCACATTAGAAAGCCAATCTGGATATTGAACTTTCCGAATAAAACCAGCGTCTAAAAGCTTTTTCACTTCCTCTCTAATGGCAATTAGTTTTTCGACAGAATGATTTCTTCGCTTTTGTCTAATCGGTTTATGATTGGGATCCAGACCTAATTTGTGTACCATCATATCAGCTGGGATTCCTGGCATATCTGCGGGCGACTAAGCAAATATATCCGAATTTTTTCGAAGAAATTTTATTAACCGATCACGAGTCGGCTTAGAGAGGGAAGACCCTATTAGCGCAAACTTGTCTGGATTAATAGGGTCAAGGAGAACTTGATCGGTTGTTTCTCCAGATTGGGCCTGCTGTAAGGAAATTTCATCCCGATAATCAAGATCTTCGATTGGTTCGTCTGGAGTTATTTGACTGATTTGGGAAAGATAACAGGATCGGCCAATTATTTGATCTCCTAGGACTTCACCAACGCCACAAGAGGTTAAGAATTTCATCTTCAAATGAGGTATGGATGTTACTATTCCAAAGGCTGATAAGCAAGGTCGGCCCAATATAGCATTGTAAACTGATGGTAAATCAACTACCAAAAATGATAGTTTACGTGATGCCACTGGGAACGCCCTCGTACGTTCCTGAGTTACTTCTAACCGAATGGTTCCTTGTATTTGAACCGGTTCATTATCTAATCCATAAAGAGGCCCTTCACTGTTTTTAAATTGGTTCTTTTAATCCCAATTTAATAAAGGCATCAAGTAAAGCAAATTACTCGAACTTCCATTATCTATGAAAACTCGTTTCATTTGGTAGTCAACTTTACCATCCAAACAAACATTGATACAACAAGAGGATCGGAGTGAGGATATTGTACATGCTTCATATCTTCCCTATCAAAACGAATAATATCGTCTTCAATCTCACTTTTTGATTTTTCGCCTTCATATCATTCTCAAGCCGATCGACCGATGTACTCTTGATGACTTGCTAGTTATCATATTGATCCACGCCAAAGAAGAACTCCTGTTTTTGGCCTTGTTGTCGACTTTCTTCCGTTATTTTAGCAGCATTTCTTTTGGAATCTTTCAGAAATTTTTTTAGATACCCTCTTCGGATGAGTTCTTCTATCTCCTTCTGCAGAGTTCGGCATTCTTCAGTACTATGTCCTAGTGAGCGATGATAATGACAAAACTTTGTCTGATCTCCAGCTTCTGGAATTTTGGGTGGCTTGGGCCACTTAAGGAATTTTTCACCCCTTATTTGCATGAGAATATTCGTTCGGGATTCATTTAGGGGAGTTAGATTTAAAGGCTTAAATTCCCTAGTAAATCCAGATCCTGTCCTTGATTGTTTCCTTTCTTGTGAATAAGCACGGTTGTTGTCTCCTTTCTTTCCATTCGATGGTCTTCGCCGATTGTTGTCCAAATGACAATGGATTTTTTGCTTCATTAGCTTCTTCAAGGGGCGATGTATGCTCGAGTTATCGTTTCGCTTCACGAAAGGTTTTGGATCACAGCTACTGGGTGTTTGAAAATTCTCCCGGCTCCATAGTTGACATAAAAGTATTCAACTTTACTTCATCAGCTATTCGCGGATTTGTCGGGCTTCTTCAAAGAACCGAACTAAGAAACTTTTTAGGCTTTCATTTGACCCTTGCTTTATCCTCGCGCGAGATGCCGTGGTTGTTTTTCAATTCTTTCGCTAGGAAGCGAATCGGGTCAAAAAATTGTCGCCAATTCTTCAAACGATTGAATTGAATTTGGTCAGAATCGAGAGAACTGCATTCGAGCATCTCCTTTGAGAGTTATCGGAAAACATTGGCACATGGTCATTTCATCTAGTCCTTGGAAACTCGTAAGGGTTAAAATGATCCAGATGGTCCATAGGATTAGTGCTCCCGGCCATAAGCATCCAAAGCTCGGCATTTTAAATTTATGTGGGAGTGGTCTCGTTCGAATTTCCATCGTAAATGGTGATCCATGCAAGCTTATTGGGCGTTCTTTGGTGTTTCCTCCAAACATATGTTTCCAAATTTTCTCTACCTTTTCTTCCATATGAGGAACATCAGATCTCTTTGCATTGAGATATGTTCTTAGTTCCACTGGTTGTATCTCTCGCTGAGCTGGTCGAAAATTTTCTCATTCTATATGCCTGTTACAGGAAACAGCTTCATGATCACGTGGTCTTTCACCCCTTTGAGAGCATCGTGTATTTTGACGATCCTCACTTTGATTTTTTGGGACAGGTCCTAATCGTCCTTCTAGTTGAGATCGAGTTCTCAATCGAGATTGGCCATCTTGGTGAGATCGGCCTCTTAATTGAGATTGGCCTTCGAAATGAGATCGCCTCTTAATCGCCTCTCAATTGAGATCGACCTTCCAGCTTGAGATCGGCCTCCCGCATTACTCAAGCCACTTGTTCTTGAATTTCGCTTGGTGGGTGGTATATTTTCTTTTATGATTCCTTCTTTTTGTCGACTTCGCTGGCGTGATGATAGGATTAATAGGTTTATTCTCGAGCACAAAGATTGTGAATTGCTTCGTCATGTTGTCCATCCGAGTGTTAAATGTTCGCATCATCTCTTCTTGTCGACTCTCCATTTGAATGACAAAGAAGCAGTGGATTATTGATAGTAGTAGCATCCCTTGTTGGAATATTAGTTCGGGATCTCGTATTCACCATTTTTTAGAAAATGGAATGGGAGAAATGGCTTTTATTTGGATTCCCACAGACGGGCGCCAATGATGCAACTGGATTCAAGATCTAAAGAAAAACATTCATTCTTTGAGATCATAAAAGAATAAATCAAGAAAGAATTATAGAAGTCTTGAATTTAGGCATCACAACGTTTCTTTTATTCGCTTGTCCTTTCTCTTTTTTGAAAGAAAAAAGCCCCCCTTTCTTTATGAAAATCATTTCCTTTTATAAGCCTTTTCTTCTCCTCTCTTCCTGATTTGATCATTCCGGTAATGCCCGTTCTTCTCCCTTGTAATTATCTTCATCAGTTTTATCCGTTGCTGTTGGTTCGATCGGTTGTACAATCGTCTCTCATAACTGTCATCTTCACGTGTTAATTGCAATAACTCCAAAACCAATGGGATTTCTTCAACGGACTTCCTTTAATGGGCCGTAAAAGTAAATCATATACAGTTGTATCCATCATAAATATTTTTCATTGAATATATTCTTAATTAGTATTTTAATCTATATATATTATAATTTTTAAAATATTTTTATGTATTATTTTATGTAACCATGAATTTATAAACAAAATATATAAAATAAAAAAATATCCATATTACAACTCAAATTAGCCCAATTTATATTATAAAGGGGCATGATTATAATTTTTGTCATAGGCAACTGGTGGCTTCTAATGGCTGCCCTGCAATCCTTCAATAATGACAGATTTGGTGGGAGTTTATGAGACCATTCGAAACCTAATTCAAGTTGTCTCCTGTTTTCATAAATTCCATTTGATTATGTTGTGTATTAGAAGCAACGATGAACAAATCAGTATCAATTTCGATTATATTTGACATGTATCAATATTATATGTATTGAAAAAAAGAAAACTTCTAAAAATTTTTAATTAATTAGTAAATATCAGGTAACATATTTTCGATATAGTAACATTTTATAAGATATTAAGGACCTAATATTGATATATATTGATCGATATTTTTATTAGTATACGAGGAAGTTGAATTGCCTGCATTAATTGGGGATCCAAAAAGAGGAATTTGGTTGCCACCGAGCATTCCAAATAATTGAAGAATTTGCCTTAGTTAAATTTTATATTTTGATTTATTTTAAAATTATTATATATTATGACTTATGCTGAGCCAATGATAATAACCATAACAATGAAATTATAATAATTTAACAGCAATTTCTATTGAATCTATGATTTAATACACTGACATTAATTAATATGATTTTCCTTACATATGATTTAAAAGCAAATAATTATCAATTTTAGAACCACTTACAAGTATGGCATTTAGACCCTGTGGTTTTAATATTATATTATTTCTTTCCGTTCAACTGTATTTGATATATAGATTCACGACTCGATATTTATTTGAGGTTTTTAGTCAGTGGAGTAAACAAATAAATCTTAAATATTAATAAATAAAGCAAAACAAATAATTGCTAAGAAATAACCTGAGATATTAGATTGCTCAGAAAATACAATCTTGCCATGAAAACAGAGTCCACTGAAAAAAAACAATGCAAAAAGCTGATCTCTCAAGCTTGTTTATCTTTTCTCAGCTTCAACGCATGCCGAGTTCAATATTAGACAAAGGGTTCACCCATGGCTGGAGACTTCTTCGACCAAAACCAGCAGGAAATTGCGACCGCTTGCTTAATAAGCTGATCCCGACTTGAAGTGGTCGTCATGGAAGCTTGTGAGATTTAAGTTATCCTATGAAAATACGCTTCGGGTCTTCGATTTCATCACAGCCTCAAGAAGCCTGTACATCCACCGGTCGAGCATCCCTGCAGGTGCACCATTCAATAAAGTCGCAAGTTTGTTCCAAATTCCAAGGCTAAAGCAATGATTGTTTTGTCGATTGAGAAGTATACGAGGGGCCAATGGAAGAAAATGTCCATGTTGGTATCGACATCAGTCATGTTAGAATTAGTATGGGTCCTATTGGGGGATGTATTTCCTCCTAATCATATCAAAATATATACTAAATTTGATAATCTTATACATATACTTAACCAATGAGCTTTTATCAACTTTATGAAAATAAATCTTGAAATCCTCCTTGGTACAGAGAAGCATCCCAAAACTGTTAATATATATGCATATTTTATACATCTATGAAATATTTAAATTTGCATTTATTTCAAAACAAATGAATTTAAGTTTTCCATAGTGAAGCAAATTAAAAAATAACATACAAAAAACAGCCGATACATATATGCCATATTGGTCAATGTTATCGACACGGTAATATATTGGGATATTTTCTCGAAATGAGACATCCCGATGTGGATAATTGAAATTCAACATATATAAACATCCTTGGAAGGGCCTTTTCCAAACTTATGGTATATAAACATGAGCAAGGACCATCATCGAGGGCATTAACTGACTCAGAGATTGGGGATCCAGTTCCTTTGCCCATCACTGTGAAGCATTGGAAGTCATTAAGGCCCACAAAAGAACTGGCAAACCTAAGGAACATAATCAACTTGACCAAGTCTATGCCAGATTGGTTTTCTTATAGGTTAGGGGTCGTCGGTTTTTGGATAAAACAATATATAAAACATCGGTCAATATATATAAATATCAGGCCCCCTGATACTGATATTTTCCAATACCACGATAAATTGTGATATATCACAATAGATTAACCAATATATTTAATATTCAAAATATCGGCCGATATATCTGATATTTGGTCGATATTTTCCTATTAGTTTTTGATTTTTAGAATTTTTTTCTTACGATATAAATGATACCAATACATATTACCCGATATTTTAAATACTGATACGACCACCGACCGATACAAATACTGATATTTTTATCCATGATAAAAACAGTAGAACACTTTCTTTGGTTGAATTTGAGGTCCAGTGCTTTTGGGAATCAGTTAACCAGAGCCACACACCCATAAATATGCGGACTACTACAATTTACATATGCTATGCTTGGACATATATTCCAGGAGATTTGCAGTATTAGTTAGTAGAAAAATCATAATACTAAGATCAAATTTTATAATTGATATGTTCAGGCTCCCCATCAACGTGACCCAACCCAACAGTAGGTTCTAAATATTTTGGTAGGTTTTTGGTTTGAATCTTCTAGAAACGACTAATGCTTGATCAATACTCGGTTCCATATAATCACTGACCCGACCCAACCTTCGAGTACCCATATATGATACTACATCTGATGTGTCAAATTCTAGGTCAATTGAATGCCCCAAGCTAGAACGGGTTGAAATGCTGTAATAACTTGATACAATTCATGTCAGCTACAAAACTGTAGAAATCCTTGATACATTCCTAGACAAAATTCTTTATTTTCACGTGATTATGATGATGGTTAGCCGTATCGCTGCAGTAAGATTGCCTAAGTATAATATGAAAGTCACTGACTCAAACAAAGGAAACAGTCCCTACAATACAAAGTTAAGGCTACATACTATCTGTCCCCTAGGAGCCTATAATATGGAAACCTGTTCAACCATAAATTAAGAAACGGTACTAAAATAGTGCAGTATAAAAGAACAAACCTGTCAAGGCAAAAGTACCCCCTAACACTGCAGAAAGCCGAGTGACAAAGTGGAGAAAACTGCGGCGCTCTTCCTTGATTGTCACGGTAATCGGTGATAGATCATACAAGAAGTAAACAGCTAAAATGAAATTGGAAGAAAAATTAAGAGAGTCAGTGGAAAAATAGCAGAAAAAAACTCAAGTTAGAAAACTGAAAAATCACAGCATTTTGGTGTCCAGACTGACCTGGCCATGTTCTGTCGAACTCCTTCACCGGAGAAAAGTACTCTGTGACAGAAAACTGGTTGGTTGGTAGAACTTCTTTCCATATGTATCTGTATTCGGTAGGAACAATCTACATGACAATATATATATATATATTATATATATATAAGCAGGGGCCACTAGGAAGGTTTTTCTCATAGGAAGAGGACATAAGCATTTAGAAATCCATGAAAATTGGGTAAGTTAAACATGTTTGATATACAAGAACTCCAAATGGTATGATCAATATATTTTAGCAAGGAAATGATGTTTTACTGTATGAAGAGATGCGTATAAATCCATTTAGGTTTCCAACAGTGTAGGTTGTTCCGGTTTTACTCCAGCAGTTCACGAATATAATTAATGAAAACAAGAAGTATGGGTATCAAAACTATTGTAGCACCATCTACTTCAACCACATAAAACGATCAACAAATGGGGAAAAAAATTTTGGACCATTCGGTCATAGCTAAACATAATGTTAGCAGTCTTTGACATAGTTGGGAAACTAAAGCATCCTCAATGTCGAGTGAAACTACTCATTAGAACGAAACTAAGCTAAAAATGGAGCAAAAATCATCATTAAACACAATGACCAATGTTATGACTAAAAAACTGTACAAAGTTTGATTCTTGTTTTCTTGCTATTGGAATCCATGTGTTGTTTTATTTAGTGCATGGAATATGACCAAGCATTTCCTCCGTTGCTCAGAATATACTTTGCTCAGTAGACTCCAAATAACAAATGTGCTGAACTTATACAGGCAAGAGTGAGCTTAGGATAATAAGAAATGGGTTTTCAACAAAACTATTACTAACACATGCAAAACTAAGGGAATCACCACAAATAACCTACCGTTCCTTAATGCTTCAAGGATTAATAGTATGCAAAATGAGGACTTACTGGAGACTTAGCAACCTCCGTGCCGTTTTTATGCGCTTCTTTTAAAAATACATAGCATCATATCAAAATACAATATTGGGAAGAAAAAATTATCTTCAAGCTCCTCTGAAGGTAGGATAATTCATGAGATCAAATATTAAGTGATATACAAATATGTACACTACAGGAGATTAATCTATAAAACAAGCCTTTTCCCTGTTAATTTTATTCTTATTGTGATGTAGAAATCCTTGGACTCTGACTGATCAGCTCCTGGAAAGGGATACTTGAAGAAGAGATTCCCTCATTGGCAATTTCCCTAAGAGAAACAGTATATGTGAAGCTAACTTAATAAATCAAGCAATGGGGTTTGACAATTGAACTAAATTTTGCATGTTGATAAACCCTTCTCTCTTCATTAGAGAAGGGACAACTCGATCATTCCTAGCCTGGAGCTTTTGAACAAATATTTATGTAATATCATTTATGAAGTCGACTAACTATACCAATCAGAAGGTGCAACTTTAGAAATGAGGCTTTAAAGTAAATAATTTAGAACTCCTGACCTTTATGTAATATTTGAAAGTGCCACCAGTCTGTTGCAAGATTCGAACTGTTCCATCAAGTGGGTTTTGAATTCCAGGATATTTTGGCCCGAATGATAAATCATGAATCACATGACTGACATTCACATGATTAGCTCCTTCAAAGATCTGCCAGCAGGAGAAAATCCAAGAAATCTTCATGAGATGTGAAAACAGAAGTATTAGAAGCAGTAGTCCTAAAATATTTTCAATAATAAATTCCATGCGAATCAATTCAAAGTATGTGATAACAGATGGACACTTGACATCCAAAAAACTAGAGGATTCTTTTTTCGCTACTTCTCTTGTTAGGTGAGAAGTTAACATATTTCAAAAAAGACAACAAGCAGGTATCACCCAAGTCCAAATGCTATATAATCCTTGCTGGAAAAGATGAAATCACCTACAACAACAGGGAAAAAAACCAAGCACCCACACAAACAAAAGGCGGGAAAAGAAGAGAAAGCCAAAGCAAAATTGATGCCGAATGATAAACGGAGTTGAAGATCAAGTGAAGGCCTATCCCATTATCTTCTATCATCTTTAGAATTGCTGTAGCTATATATTTTCAAAAATTTTAGGTAGTTCATTATTTTAGAAGTATTTAATGAGATGTTTATTGTCATCTTTTAGTTTCCTATTTGAGTACGGAATGCAGTCTTGTCAGGCTAGAAGGGGGGAATTTACTTTTGCTGTAGGATGACTGAATAGGTGAATTTTGTTGACAAACCCACTTTTTATATACACTGATCATCAATTATTCTTCTAGACAGGCAAATTGGTAATGGATTTGATCCATGCTCTTCAGATATAGATTAAAGCTCTATAATCCACTGACCTTTATTGGTTATAAGATTGAAACCTTTAAGAGTTACAAACTACATTCTACTTAGGTGCTGCAATCTAGCCATCGGTAAGAGGGATCAAGGATTAGTCTAAATGTCAAACTTCCAAAAACTTTCAAGGTCCATAGTGTGTTTTATTTATTCTTATTGTGAAGCACATCAGCAGACAAGTGTGGTTTTCATTTCAAAGTATTAATTGCCAGCACATTCCGTAACTGCTTTGTACAACTCAACAGATGTCCATCATAGTTTAACGGAAAGCTACCAGATCAATATTCAGTGCTCCAGCATGATTGACCAGAATCACAAGAAGTGAAGGCAATTATAGTGGAGAAGTATGAGAGAGAGGGAGAAAGGAAATTGTAAAGAAGGAAAGGTCATTCCTAGGTTTTAGGTGAGTATCCTTTGAACGGAAGCAATAGCAAAGATTCACAATATCTAACCTATTCTAATATCTACCTTTAGAACTAGGTTTTAGAAAGTAAGATTTGATGATGTCATTCATTGCTTTCCCCCAAAGTGAAGCCAATAGGAACAAAACAACTTGAAATTGGCAAGGTCCGTAATAGCTGTGATCATGCGCACGGTTCAAAATGATAACAGCTTGAGAAGGCTTCTCTTCACATGCCATAAATCAACATGTGTGGACTCATCAATATAAGTCGTTCAACAATAATAATGTCTGAACTTTTGAATCAATCATAACTAAGGGACAGCATTAAGATGGAACGAATCAAAACCAACACAATCCCTATTGCCTCAGTCACACAATTTAGAAGGTGAATGATGTTCCAAAGAGCCCAGAATAAATGCACGTTCACTATCATTAATCCTGACTCCTGAGTGCACAAATCCATAGTAACCTCCAACCTTGCCATCACCCTGGCAAAACCACAATGCATTCTTAACAGCCACCACCACCTTCTAATGGAAGACCAGAGGATTCAGCACAACACAACCTGAGGATTCAGCACAACACAAGAACCAACTCATCCACCCCCCCCCCCCCCCAAAAAAAAAAAAAAAAAACAGGTTTCCAAACATATACAAAGAATTCTAAGCACACCAGCAAACAATCCTAAACCCACACCATTGGGACCACCTGGCGTTAAAAAGTACCAATTTGAACTACATCATGCCAGCCTGAGTAGGAACTAGCCCCAACATTACATTCAGCTTTGACCCCAAGAAACCACTTTCCAGGGTCCTTTAACCGCTTGAAAATTGAATCATCCAAAAACACTTTGAAAGAATTACTGGTCCATTCTGCAGCATTAACTATCAACCAAAAGTAGTAGTCCCTTCTTGTGCAGCTCCGCAAACACTTCTTCCTCACGTCTAAACCAACCACAATTCAAGAAATAAGTTACCATGGATTTTGACAGATTGATATTAGAGTAACAAGCATGCATGCAGGCGCACGCATGCAGAGACTGCTGGTGGCTTGTGGATGTCATCGAGTTCTGAGAGTTACACACTGCAGGAACTTTTGAATGTAAACATCTTACATCTGAAAACAACACCATGCAATTTTTTTCAGGTTTAATACCCTATTGGCCAAACCTACCAAACAAATAAATCAATAAATAATAAAGCAAGGTATTGTGGCACATCAGGAATTAAAACTTCCCCTTCTCACTGCAACACAACAAATTAATAACAGTTTCAGTTCCCTACCAAATATCAGTTCACTCTTACAGTAAACAATTGTGATGCCACAACTTTGCTAAGCTAATTCTCTTACAAGATGAGCCTCAATAAATGTATTAATAGCAATCATATATCTAAACAACTCCTCTTCTGTCTCAATTCTCGGTTACTTTCAAGGAAATAATTAGCTACCATTTCATATGTATGGGCTTTACAAACCAATCAGCAGCAGATAGAAAATATTGACTAATATGTATAAGCATTAGGGCTCCTAATACTGACATGTTACCATATTGACCAATATACTCAATATTTGGTCAAACTTTTCTTATATAATTATGATTCTCAGAAAATTAGTTTTCTGATATATTTGATACCGATACGTATTATTCGATATGACTATGATTGATACTAATATTTTCATCCAACGCAACTAAGTGGGCAAAGGAAAAAACAAGTGCTGCATTTTTCTAGCATTTATTGAACTCAATTAGAATTTCCTATATTTGTTTCCCTGTACAGTAAAATTTTCAAGCAGAATACAGGTAAAACAGCTGAATCTGCTTCACAAAATCTGGATTTTGTGAATTAAATTAAATCGTATAATTCAAGGAACTGACCATTTGAGCAACAAAAATGTTTAATCCATGAACTGAAATATGGAAATTTCCTGCAACCCTTTGAACATCCAGAACACCATAGACCTGTAAAAGTACCAAGTTTAGCAAACAAAATTCAGTACTGTCAAATTTCCTTAAGATTCCTCCAATTACAATGACAATAGATACCCGGCATCCTTCTCCATTAGCCATTGCATGCTTCACCTTCTTGACCATGCTTTCACTCTCTTGATCAAAGGTTTGTAGATGACTCTTAAGATTTGGATCTTCGTGATGATCCTTGTCATCATCTGCTCAAAAAACTTCAAAACTATAACTCTTCCAAGACAACTATTTATGACAAAGAAATTGTATTACTGGACAAGACCAAGGATTTAAATATCATGCACTCAAGAAAGGGCTACCAAACAACAAAAAATAAAGGCTATCACCTAAAAAACAATAACACTTTACAACTCCAGTTAGGTGGTACAATGAAAAGCAAATACTAGCAACCAATTGATAATGGAGAAACCGTATCTACATTAATGCTTCATGTATTCAAAGTATTCAAAATAGAGAGAGAGAGAGAGATTTTCACATTGTTCAAGAACCAAAAGAGAATGTAAAGCTCATGAATGTAAATTTACCGTTCTTGTAACCCAAAAGTGTAAGAATAGGAATGTTCGTTTTACTGGTCACTTTTAGAGGACTCTATGGCACATGGTCAAAACCATATTAAAATTTTTCACTACCTGCCAACTGCAGGCAAATGGTCAAACTGAAATTGTTAATTGAAGTCTAGGAAACTTATTAAAATATTTAATTCAAAAAAATCTTAGAAATTGGGACTTAATTCTTCTTACGGCCCAACTTGCATATAATAGCTCTATCAATAAGTTTATAGGCATAAGTCCATTTAAGGTTTTGTATGGCTACAAACCTAGGAAATATTTGGACCTTATCTTGACATTTTTGCATGCTAGTGTGTTTATATTTATAGAAATTTTTATAAGATGTCTTCATGACTTACATATCGAGATTAATAAATAATTAGAAACAAGTAATGTATCATATAAATTTTGAACTGATGTGCATAAAAGATAAGTTGAATTTAATATTGAAAATTATGTCATAATTCAAATTAGACCAGAGCGGCACCCACATGAGTCTGCTTCTTAATTGCAGGTCCATAATATTGGTCAATTTAAAATTTTACAATAGGTTGGACTTAATGCATACATTATAGATATTCTATCTCATTTTGGTTTGCATTGAGGACTTAATTGCTTATAAAGATAGTTTCAACCCATTAGATGAAACATGTGTAGTACCCCCTGATGCACCGAATATTAAAGCTTTACCCACTCCTACACAATTATCAACCCTACCAGCACAAAAAGATAAAATTAATACTATTCTATATGAGTAGATTGTGTTTACCAATGATTGAGAAGTTCAGCGCTTTCTTATTAATTTGGACGACCGAATTCAGAGTGGCTTCAATTTCTAGAGAGATATTACAGTAACTAAATCCAGACATTTTGAAGTTCTATAGAAGTTAGCAAGATCGACCATAACTAGGCCCGACTTCCTTTCACTCTTGGAGAAGTTGGTGGATCTATTAGATTTTAACCACCATTCACACATGCCTACAGGCATCGGAAGAGAACAGCACAACCACTTAACTTCTAGTGGAGAGATTGACAACATAAACCTTGCTTGACGAGGTTGAGTCTCTTCCACCCCGGAATAGGTGATGCAAATATTCCAAAGATATTAGGAAGATTTTATTTTATTTTATTTTGATTATTGACTTTTTTTTATATTTTGTAATATCTTAGAAATTCCTTAAATATAATAATTTAGGTAGCTTCAAGATATTTTAGAAATAATATGTTTTATTTTTATTATTTTTTTATTTTGAATCATCGATAATTAGGAAATTATATCTAGTTTTTAATCAACCTAGGAGTTAGATACCTCTATATAAGAATTTTATTTCTATTATTATATTAGTCATTGGTGAGTTGAATTAATATTGAAAAATTATAATTATTCTACCTTCTCTCTAATAATCTCTGCTTCCTCTTTCATTTGTTCTCTTCTCTATTTCTCCCATTTCCCTTTTTTTCTTCTTCCTTCCTTCCCTTACTTCCCATTCCCTGCATTAATCAAGTGTCGGAATTGAGTCCTTATCTATTTTCCTCATTTATAGACCAACTCAACACATATTCAAGACGAGGTTCCATTGTTGTTTGATGAAGCTGTTTTAATAGATGTAGCCAGACAAGTAGAACAAATATTGTAGATACAGAGAGAGACTTTAGAATCCAAGGAGTTTCAGATATGTCGAAATTGAAGGAATACAAGAAAGGCAATATTAACATTTTTTTGAGTGATTAAAAAAAAAAAGAAAATTAAAGTCAGAATTATTGAAGACAAATTATTACTATATAGTGTTACAGTAGATATATAAGTCAATAAAATTGAGGATTGAAGAAGCAGTGATGCATAAGATTAAGATTAGTTGATTGAACTGGAAAAATGCATCTGAGAACTTCCTTATTGTCAAAAACATCTAAACAGAAATGAATAAATAAATAAATAAATAAGCTGGGCAATTGAAAACAGCATACACAAAAAGTGTAGCTGAACTAATGCTGTCATAATGGGTGGGTGATTCAATTCTAAAAGATTAAAAAAAAAAAATGAACATATCCGTTACAAATTAAAATAACTCATACAGAAGAAAGGGAAAATTAATATGAATGATAGCTAGGATAACTTAAAAGTAGGTAGAACGATGCATCAGTAATGAAAATGATTTGGTTGAGGTTAGAGGAAATAAGGAGTGGGGAGTTAAGCCCCAGTGGAGGATTCATATAGCAAACTACAAGGCATTGTTATCTGAGTCAGTCAAGTCAAAATAAGACTTCTGCTAATGGTCTAATCTTAAGCTCTAGCGAAAGTCAACCTATGAAGAGGGTACTGCACAATATTCTCTCGAAAGTCTGAGTAAAGCTATGCAAAAAATAATCTTCTTGGTTAAAAGATTGTTCTGTTTCTCTCTTCTCATTTGTGCCACTAAATTGCAAATAGAATCACTACCATGCTTTCATCTTCCATTGTGTCCTTCAGTGCCAACTATGACAATACCAAAGCATCTTTCCAGCCCCCACCCCCCAAAAAAAAAAAAACAAAAACAAAAGAATAACTCATTTCACATCAAAGGTAGCCAAAATGACTCGTGTAAGGTGAGGCAATCAGCTCCAAAGAGACCAGAAAATGCAGCACTTATACTGATAGGCTTTTGCGTCTATTTCACAATATAAGTCTATCTTCTCCGAAAAATCCAGAAAAATCTGGTTTTATGTTTTAACAGTAGCCCCAAACGAAAACCGAACAAGGGTTTTTGAGAAAGCATTTGTCCCTCATACAGCTCTAGCCACAAGCTTCTCTGGTCCTGTCTTCTAATATTCTGCAGAACTAACCACCGAAGAAGTCACCTTCTTTAGGAAACAGCCATTTGTATCTATTCTCTCATGTTATATTAGAACCTCGTGAAACAACTTCAACAAGTCATCAACAATTCTTTTCTCACTGTAAATCTGATGTGATCGCTAGCCCACCAGCTCTTGAACTCTTCTCTAAGAAAATGCACAAAATAATAAAAAAGTTGCACCATTTTTCAGTCTTTTAAAAAAGAGGTTGAAAAATGCCACAGAACAGACACAACGGATATCCAATGACCCACTTACATGTAATCAAAATTATCTTGTGATCTACGATGAAGTCATTTGTACTATCATCATTTTTTTTTGGTGAGCTTTTGCAAAGGTCCTTCCTTTTCCAACTCAAATATCAATAGACACACGTTGATGAAACCCAAGAACCGAGATCTAAGCCCATCCCATCAAAAAGATGCCCTGTGCTTGCAAGTTGGTGATAACCTATCTCATACTTCAGCTGCAAATCCTGATGCTTGGCCACGTTTCTCAAATGCCTATGATAGACGTGGCAAGGAGGTTACCAAGGAACAGTGACCATCACAATATTGTTCCTACTTCCTACATATATTTATGAGCATATTCTGATAATAATATATTCTGATAATAGTATACATTAATGAGCAGATAAAGGGCATAATATACATTTGAATTCATGAGAGAACGGTATGTTCCTTTTATAGGCGTACCGGCACTAGATTAAATATCAGCCGATATGTCTCTTTTTGACCATCCCTACTTGAAGAAGGCATCATGATTCAAGAACTGGTACAGAGAGTTGTTGAAATTCGGATATGTCTTGGCCGGTATAGTTTTGTGGTGCAACGTCTCCCCGGTGCAGTAACGAAGCGGATGCAAGGTATCCGTCCTTATAAAAAAATTCGATGTTTTATTTTGGGATTTATTTGAAATTAAATTAAATGAGTCTAATTTCTTGAAGTTTAAAAATTGTTTAACATGAAATAAAGTTATATTAGCTAATAAAAACAATGGACTAGGGAAAATATTACACTCAAGTTCAAAAGCTAAAAAAACTAAATTGCATACCACGGCCATTCCACTGACCATGGGAGTTACTCCATTGATACATCAACAGAATCTAGTTCCACTTTTATCACATATTATGAATCTGGACACGAGCAGTTTCAATATCCACAGTCATGACCCATGTGGCTGTCCTACTCCACAAAAATATCCTTCTCTCAGCTCTTACAATAATCCACATAGTTGTGAACAGAGACAATTTTTTTTTTTTTTTTGGAAAAAAAAAGAGAACTATTAGCGAATACAAAATCTTAAAGTTGATCTCAGGTTCCTCCAAGACACTCCTTTTATATTAGCAAAACTTATTCCTCCTTGGAATTAATATTACCTTTTCTTTTGTTATTTTGCTTCATACATGATTACTATTAATTTACAGAAAATCTTGTTTCATAAATGCTCTTATTATATAAGTTACTTACTCATATGTCTTGTTGTTTTTAAATTTATAATAACATATATGTGACATTTCCTTCATAATAGATTGAATTATAAATTAAAGATTTATCCACGTCATACAATTTAAATTTAATCTAAGATATTGAAAACAATCATGAATTCCTGATAATATAGATTTGATATTATAAAAAAATATCAACTAAATTTCTTAAATTCTTAGAGCCTTATTTATTACACAAATTCTCGTACTTGTATGCCTTCCGGTCGATGTTCTCTTTGTTAATGATTCAGGGTTGCAGTTGCCACACCTATTATAATACACCTGCAATAAGCTATGACCGTACACTGATTTAAACTATGTGCACCAGAGATGGTTTGAGGTGAATAACTTCTGAACAAGACATCAGATTAAGATAATGCAGACCTTCTACCTTCAAAAAACTTGGTAATTGGCAAGACAATTCACAATTCTACTAAGACATCAAACATTTCTTGGTGGATGCCTAGTTAGGTTCCCTCAAGAAGGACAATCAGGTTAGCTTATGTTGTAGAGAAATTTCTTAATTTGTTTCTTCACTTTAATATTTGTGCCATCTCTAACATTACTACTCCTGTAGATTCATTCTCCACCAAAAAGAATCTTGAAGTTTAAACTCTTTAAACCTAAATATTGCACCCCATAATTAACAACTCACTATTTTAAAGTTAAAATAACATCATTCATTTCCATCTTTTAGAACACATATAGTGAAAAGTGTGTGCATCTAAATAAGAACAATGCATTGGAACAATAGGAACAATGAAGGCAAACCGTACCATAACCTTGTTTTTCAAATCAGCAAAAGAAAAAGTGTGAAACAAAATAATTACCATGCTTGTCAGAGTGTTCCTTCTCCACTAGGTCAGACAAATATTCAGTTCCAATAATATGTCCATCCCTGCTCAAGCGAAGCTGCAAAAATTCCATGAGGTTCAGACTCTATAAGCCTCAAATAAAATAGACAGTGAAAGTAAGGAAGAATAGCTACAGTGGCAGGGCGGTGGCGGTGACAAAGACACATTACAATAGAGTTTTCAAAGGTTCTATAAGGAAGAGTGCTGCTTGCACATGGTTAAGATCAAAGCCAAAACCTTGGTGTTGTGCCTTGAGAAGGTAAACAAAGATAGTTTTGCTCTCCTGATGAAGAAATTTAAGAGACCCTAAATAGATGGACTTAAAACACAGTGCAGCTGCCCATAAACTGACGGTTGCTTGTATGCAATGAGTTCAAGCTCAAGTAACATTTGGGCTGATGCAAATAGGTAACCCTTTACCTTAACTGTATGCCTAAGGCTCACAGTGAAGGTCAAATGTTTCAGAAGAACTGGTGCATCAAACTGAAAGAAGTTGTCTATCAGAAGCAAGTTGGGTTCAGAAGGTAGTGCTAAGATGACCTTACAGCAGCGGTAATCAAGCAATCTAAGAATGGTTGTGATTCTACAAGTGCTAGAGCAAGACACCAGTAAAGAAAGACACATTGAAGCGGTAAGAAGCTGTGTGAAGAACAATCAGGGAACCAGAGCACATGTATTGAACACACACGCTGATTGAAACCAGCAATTATTGGTAGAACAGACACTTTATAAAAGAGTGAGCTAGGTGTATCGATTGAAGACTAAATTCATCTTCATTGGCATTGCTCCATGAAGGATACATTGACGAGTGCCAACAGGGAAGTGCAACAGGAGAAGGGAAAAGATTGAAACAGTGGTGGTAACATGACTACAGGACCCAGGTGGCATTCTGAACTTAGCAAAGTTTAAGGAATGGAACTGCAGATTAAACCATACTGGGACAGAATAACCACCAATGCCAACATTTAAAAGTAAAGCAGAACTAAAAGCAATTTCATACTTACCTTCCAGATGTTTGTATCAAGATCCACTTCATGCTTTCCCGACATATCAATAGCATCCACACTTAGGACTGCATGGATGTTAGTGATAAGAAAAGGCTTGCAAAAAGGAGAAGTATTCAGCATTCAAAAGTAATATGCAGATAACAATTAAACCAGCAATAACCAAGAGTATAAGAAGATACATTTTAACAAATTAAGTTTTAGATTCCAAAACACAATGCTAACCATCACAGGGTAAAGAAGGGAATGTCATGTTTATGTGGATAGGAAGAGTTTCACCACGCTTGAGGTCCACAGACATCTAGCAATCAATGAAAAGCAGAATCGAATCCCAATTAGTGATATACATAGTCCACTTGAGTGTCTAAAAAACAAAAATATTAAATGCAGATATTGACAAGATTAGGATACAATTGAATTCATAATCTAGAAAATTAGTCAATTAAGAAGCACAAAGTAATGCAAACAACAAACCTGATGAACTGTATATGTACTGAGATAATATCTGAGCTCATGCAAGAACAATGTGGCCATAATGAGCATACCAATAATTGAGACTGCATAGTAAATTAAATTACATGAAATGAAGATCAGCAGCGGCCAAACTGTATTTAAGAGGGAAATATGAATGAATGCCATCTCAGGTCAACTTCACCAAAAATTTAGCAGATTCAAGTTTATGATTCAAGTTCCAGCTAATTAATGATGCACAGGTTGCTTTTCCAATTTCTTTTTCAAATAACCAATACCACATGTGAAATGAAGGGATCATGATCAATTTTTTGTGAATTGAACATTATAAAAAAGCAATAGAAACATGCTATAAATTATCATCATTCGCATAGATGAAAGAGATGTACAAGCTCTCTGCTGAGCAAAAGCCAGTAAGAGGTAGAAGGCACAGATAATGAAGAGCGCAAGTAGCGAGAATGTGAGAATTTTCTCCAAATTTAAGTCTGACTGAAAATAATATCATCAGTAATCATGTCATAAAGGTATCACATCTAAACAATCATTAAAAAAACAACCATAATGATCCAACAAATCACCAGGAAACATGGACGAAAATATCGGCATTGGTACTATATCGGTCGTGACAGCATCGGTATCAGCTATATTGGGTAATACATATCAATATCGGCCATATCAAACACAATTTTTTTCCTAACCACATTAAAATTGAGATAAATATTAAACTTAAATTTAGTGTATACAACTAGCAAATAATAAAACAATAAAAATAAATCAAATAAAGAAAATAAATTGCCACTCACTATATATAAACTAAATCAAGCAATAAACAGCAAAAAACAAATCTAAAGCAACGAATTTACCTTTTTCTTCTTCTCAAACAATTTTGTGAACAATCTTAAATTCACCAAAAAATCTAAGTATTTGAGAAGATGAGAAATATTTAAAATTGTAGAATTAATGTACATGTTTGATTAATGTGTGTTTGATTTGAAGAAAGAAAAAAATTGACAGAATTAATGAGGAAGGAAGATAGTAGTCGTGCATAGGGAGGAAGAGCAAACAATTCTGCTTGTGAGCTGTGAGTGAAGAGAGAGAAGGGTGTGTTCAAGTTAAAATTAAGTGGTGTGGGCTCTTTAAAAGATAGGGTTGAATATATTGGCCAATATATCACAATATATTATTGATATGACAACATATCGTGATATTTTACCGGTATTGGGTTTTCTTGGTACTGGGACAGCTAGACACCGAGATGTATCGATTAATATCACCAATATTGGCCAATATTTGCTTCAATGCTAGGAAAGTAAATAATACACATATTCTGAATCAACAATACAAAGCCAAGAAAATAAAGCACAGAGAGACAAATATACCAACCATCAGAACTGATTACATCAGTATAGAACTGTTGAGAGAAGAAAATGAGAATACTCCAGACAAAAGGATGCTCAAAAAGGTCAATTGGTTGAATCATCTCATGGCTAATATACGCTGCATGAGCATGTTTTCCACCAGCAATTCTAATGTGCTATAATTCCCAAAAAAAAAGGTTGTTAAGAATAAGAACAAAAGATATGCGAGAGGAAAGAATGGCGGACATGGCATTGGAGGCACCTAATAACTTGCTCAAAGCAAACCACATGATCCATTTGGACTGCAACCACCATTAAATCTCTTATAACATGTCAAATAAAAAAATTAAATGCTGATGGACACCAGAAGGTCACATCAAATCCTGACAAATCTCGGTACACTCTTAATCTGGTGATGAGAAGTCTATTATAATTCCAAAATCTTATTCACAACATGATGCAGTTGTAATAAATGAAGTCACATTCAATCAGAACTCCTAAAGTTGGCCTCTTCTCTCTCAGCCACCAAGACAGATTTTTGAAAATAACATCTGCTGCTGGTTCCTCAAGCAAATAAGAGCAAACCTAGCCGCCACAGCACTTCCCGAAGAAGATAACATCGGCTGTATGGAGCATTTAATAAGAGAAGAGTCTCAACCAAAGACGAAGCAATCTCCCAAGGCTCTTTCAAAAATGCAACAGTCATCTCCCTGCAATTAATGTAGTTTAAGCCCTTCCCAATATTACATTATGGAATCCCCCCTTCCCTATAAATTGTAGTGTTTGTTTTCATTTTTGAGAGACTGGAGAAGAGAGAGAGAGAGAGAGAGAAAGGAAAAAAAGTTAGGTTGTAAGCTTCCGATTTTCTGAGAATACGATGGTCTATTGTTGGTGAATCCTAACGTTTAAATGAGTGATTCCCTAAAAGACTATCAAATGTAAGTGAGTTCATTTATAGAGTGAGTGATCATGCAACATGCTATCTATTGTATAACCAGATCTATTCTTTTTACTTTCACTTTTTGTTCTTGCTTTTAAATTTCTAGCAGTTCATTCTATATTTTCTCCTACATCAACTGATATCAAAGAAAGAGATTCCTTAAGAGAGAGAGTGAGAGAGAGAGAATTGACAGTTTGGAAAGAGAGAAAAACGGCAGGATGATGTTAGAAAAAATAATGTCAGAATCAAAACAAAAATTCAAAAAAATAATAAAAAAGGGCAGTTTTCTGGTTTAGGTAAAAGAAAATTGAAAAAATGTTCAATAAAGATCGGTTTTTCTATGTGGAAACTTGAGGATGAGTTTTTTTTTTTTTTTAAGTGAAGGAGAATGATGCAGTTGTGATAAATGAAGTCACACTCAATGAGGAGTCCCAAAGCTGGCCTCTTCTCTCTTGAACACCAAGGCAGATTTTTGAATATAACATCAGCTGCCAATCCCTAGGCAAATAAGAGCAGGCCTAGTCACCACACCAATTCCCAAAGAAGATTACTTCAGCTGTGTGCAGCATTTAATAAGAGAAGAGTCTCAACCAAAGAAACAGCAATCTCCCAAGGCCCTCTCAAAAATACATTGGCCATCCCCCAATTAATGTAGTTTAAGCACTTTCCCATGTTACATTATGGCAGCTCCCCTCCCCTATAAATTTTAGTGTTTGTTTTCATTTTTGCGATATTAGAGGAGGGAGAAAAAAAAAGAAAGGTTGTAAGCTTCGGCTTCCATGAAAGTATGATGGTCCTCTATGTGGTGAATGAATCCCAACACTTAGGCAAGTGAATCTCTAAACAGACTATTAGAGTTGATAGTCCTCTGTTGATAAATGAGTACCAACTCTTAGGTGAGTGAGTCCCTTTACTAAGGTGATTTTCTAAAATATTATTTGTTATGTAATCTAAGTTATATAATTTGTCCCTTTTGTTTTCTCTTTTTATCGTTATTTTTTGCTTTTAATTTTTATTAGTTCATTCTGTATTTTGTCATGCATCACAATATTAATTGTATCTTTCACTATACCAATCCCAATTTTTTTTTTTAAGAAAAATGTTCTATCCCAAAGAATCCGGTTTGGAATCAGTCAAGTTTAGTGCATGGGGATGTTGGAATATCAAAATCATCCCCCTAAACATCTTACTAACAACCCTCATTATCCATAGGGAAATGACAGTTTCATTCCCTAAGGTCTCTACCAGAAGGAGATAAATTCCTGGGATATCCATTAGAAGGATAGAAACCTTATGAATCGTGATGTAACCAAAAATACTTTCCTAAAAGAAGCCCCCGGCAAGCCATCCTCACTGTGGCCTATACAAGATTATTGTAGCCGACTATGAAAACCATAACTTGAGAATTGTAAATTTAAATATCATCTACTAGTTAATAAGGTCTTAGCTGAGCTGGTTTGAGGGTAAGGCTCTGGGACCAAAAAGTATTAGCCTCAATTCCTCCAATCGCAACTTTATTGTGCGAAAAATTCCATTTATCACATGGAAAAATTTGTGTTTCAATCATATATCAGAATATAATAACAATTCAAAAATTTGCTGATCCACACAAGCCCAGCAAAAAAGGCATAGTACAATAATCATTCAACTCAACATAAAACAGAGCTCACGATAACTACAAAAGAAATTTGAAGTGAATTTAACAGGGCAATACCAATTGCGCCGGACCGTGTCTTCTGCAATAGGTGCTCTTCAGCACGAGGAAAGGCATCCAGTTTCTTTATGGCTTGCTTCACACCCATCATCACCTTACCTTGTCGCTGATAATTTATTGTTTTCCGTAAATTAACAGCTATCTGAATACATGAAATCAAATCAAAACAATTGATGATAGAAAATCGCTAAACAAGACAAAAAATTTAATTATGGGCACAAAACCAAGAAGGAACGAATTAAATTAGCATACAATTAAAAGTTAACGTCGACGTTGTATAAGATTGCAGGCTCCGGCAATGGCTCTAAGAAAATGGGACTTCGTTAGGGCTTGATCCGACTGGAGATGGGGAACGAGAAGCTGGAAAATACTACTTTTATTCACTTTTCCTTTCCTTCAAAACGTTGCGTGCCAACATCTCGAGGTTTTCACGAACTACACAGACTCGCAAATCATTTATAAATTATGTTCTTGCAGCGCAGTACTCATGATTTCCATATATTTTATGATTAAATTAAATATTATTTATTAATATGAATAAATAATTGAGACATGATATTATCTAAAGTGTATTAGAATATTTATTATATATAAATATATAAAAATAACAAAAAAATATTTAATTTTTTATTTAATTATTTTCTTTAATTTCATTATCAATTTTATCTTACTATTATTTTTATTTGGTAAAAAATTAAGCTAAATTGATTAAAAATTTTAAATGATGAACCAAAATAAATGTTGGAGATGAAATAAAAGTTGAAAAAAAAAAAAAATGAGATTTTAATATTTGTCCCTAAAAAATACAATTGCTTGCTTCTTTGGTGATACCAAAAATAGTGTTTTAATAGCTTGATACATAAATCATTTTCAATACTAAATATTTTTTTTCTAATTTGGGTATCAAAATTTTCACTTTTTTTGCATTTTGATTTGAAATATTAATCAATCATTGCAATTTTTTGATATTTTTGAAAATATATTGAATTAAAAAATCAAACTCAAGACTATAAACTAAGTGGATGGACATTAAATCTTTTGAATTATTATCATATCAATGAACACTTCTATTCAAAAACTAGACAAATATATAAGAAATGCTTTTAGTCACCATTGAAAAACTATAAATAGATTAAATATCACATTATCAAACTTGCTTCAAAGGTCACTAAAATGCTTCCTAACATCACTCTTTAAACAAAGTAGGTTTATTTTTTGGCAGCAAAGGTTTGCTTATGAAAACATAAATCATTTTGCAAACACTATATCATTCTTACAATGATATGCATTTGAGATTAGGTAGTATTGATAATTAAATATGCAAAAGAGAATGCAGAGTAGCTGAACGCAACGAGCGAGGAGATTTCTGCGCTAAAGTAGAATGAAACAATAGACCTTGTTCCGTTGCGTGCCGGAGTAGAGCCAATTTCTTACAAGTGAATACATAAGGTGAAACGATAGAGTGATAGATCAGTCAAACTAATGCGATTGATTGTGAATGCATTCTCACATCATGACAGAATTTTAAAATAATTTCATTCCTCGAAAATACATTTTTTTAACATTTTATTCAATTCAAATGACTCTTTAGGTCGCGTATGTGGTTGATTGACGAGACCTCATAATTTGGTTCTCAAACATCTTGTTAACTAGCCGTAGTCCCTTAAGGCGAAGGGCATTACTCAGAATAATAGGTGCCTGCTGTCCGTCATGAAAGGAAGAGGATGCTCCTCGTCGGGACTCATTCGAATACGGTTATAGCTAATAGGCGTCCATGAAGCTTAAGCTCATGTCTATGCTCGATTCCTTCGAGGGCAAGGGAAAGCTACACGCCTTGGGGCGTACCTTGTGGGCTCGGTGAAGTCGACACATTCTCCACTTCCGGGTATTTTCTTAATACTACAATGAATCCTGTTTTTCAGGATTCATGGCGATAAGTTTTCCAGCGGAGTGGTCCCTCCGCACAGCCTCGAGGTTTTTCGAGATAGACCCGACTTGTGGACCATTTGTCTTAATGAAATGGCAATCCTGTCAAGCGAAAAGATGCGTTCATTGCCTTTTAATGCTTTGTGCTTGTCGCGCGCATGGCCCCGGTGATGAGCCGCCAAACACACTTATTCGAGCCGGCCGGGTCAGTGGGATCGGATCCGTGTAGCTTCACCGGCCGCGCTGTTGGAGGGTAGCCTCGTGGTCGAGCTCCCCAACAGATGCGGCATTGCCGCCGGGCGGAAACTGCCATAATGTAGTCCGTCCAGGCGGAACGTCGATCGCCCATGGCCTCTCCACACCATAAGGTGTTGGAAACTTTATTTTAAGGTGTGGGGTGGCCAACTTGGTCACGCGGCGCCTAGTAGTAGGTTGTACAGCAGAGGGGAGGTCGACGAATGGGAAGGTCAAAGTTCGACTTGCTGTTCTTGGTACGTGCCTGTGGTCACCTCTAGTTGGATTGTTCTGAAGATGGGCCGGCTAGTTATCAAGGCCGTATAAAGGCCCTTTAGACGGGTTTAGTTGATTCTTTTAGTCCCGCTTAAAGAATGACCAAGTAAAGCAAATCCTTGAGCTTCCCGAAAAGAGGCCTTGATGACCGGTGATGCCGCTTAATGGGCCGATGACCAGGTGGGATGACTTTTCGCTCACAGGCTACTCTGGATGACAAGGCTGGCATCACGGCTTCACCCGATGACCAGGTTAATTTTTGGCCACCTAGATCACGCTTTAACGAGAGGGTGAAAACCTCCCGACTTAGGGCAATCGTTAGGATACTGCCCAAACCTCTTATAGGTCCTAGTTTCTAGATGATGAACCAAAATAAATGTTGGAGATGAAATAAAAGTTGAAAAAATAAAAAAAAATTGAGATTTTAATATTTGTCCCTAAAAAATACAATTGCTTGCTTCTTTGGTGATACCAAAAATAGTGTTTTAATAGCTTGAAACATAAATCATTTTCAATACTAAATATTTTTTTTCTAATTTGGGTATCAAAATTTTCACTTTTTTTGCATTTTGATTTGAAATATTAATCAATCATTGCAATTTTTTTGATATTTTTGAAAATATATTGAATTAAAAAATCAAACTCAAGACTATAAACTAAGTGATGAACACATTAAATCTTTTGCATTATTATCATATCAATGAACACTTCCATTCAAAAACTAGACAAATATATAAGAAATGCTTTTAGTCACCAATGAAAAACTATTAGATGACATATCCCTCATTTATTGATTTGATTTTTGTGTTACAGTTAATGGGATAAATAGATTAAATATCACATTATCAAACTTGCTTCAAAGGTCACTAAAATGCATCCTAACATCACTCTTTAAACAAAGTAGGTTTATTTTTTGGCAGCAAAGGTTTGCTTATGAAAACATAAATCATTTTGCAAACACTATATCATTCTTACAATGATATGCATTTGAGATTAGGTAGTATTGATAATTAAATATGCAAAAGAGAATGCAGAGTAGCTGACCGTAACGAGTGAAGAGATTTCTGCACTAAAGTAGAATGAAACATAAAACCTTGTTCCGTTGCGTGCCGGAGTAGAGCCAATTTCTTACAAGTGAATACAAAAGGTGAAACGATAGAGTGATAGATCAGTCAAACTAATGCGATTGATTGTGAATGCATTCTCACATCATGACAGAATTTTAAAATAATTTCAAGAAAATACATTTTTTTTAACATTTTTACTCAATGGGGTTGTTTGATTGACCATAATCAGCCCTTTGATGCAAAGAAACTTGCATAGAAATTGCTATTCCTATGTTATGTGAAATTAGATTATAATTGACAATGAGTTCCACAAGTAAAGGAATTCATATAACATTCTATAAAAAATATCCATGTTTGGTTGCTCCAACCATAGAAGCAAACTGTAACAATTTGAGCTCAAAACATGATGTTATAAGAAGCTGCTACCGTATTGAAATGCAACTACCAAGCTCATCCAATATGTGTAAATAGACTAGAAAATGCCACACTAATTAAACAACATGACAACAGTCTCTCTGTATTACAGGAATGACACTGCATACACCCATTCCTCCTAGAACAGGGAATGAGGCAAGCCTCGCGCACGAGGTAATACAACTGTCTCATATAGTATTGTAGTCTTTGTCACTAGATACGATGAATCTATATACGGCATTGACATACACACTATAAACCTAAACTCACCTACATCTTTGAAAACCATTCCGCCAAATATAAATATACTTCTATGAGCTTATGCAGTGTCGTCGATCAATTCTGTAAGGAGAACTGTCTTACCCGTTCAAGCTCCCCTAAATAGTTTCAAATATCTACCATCTTAATTCACGTTTCAAAGGCAGCTAATTTTGCACCTGGCTATATAAAGGTGGGCACCGATCTATGTGGTGATTTAAGTGCTACCTCTTTACGGAAGATGGCAAAGCCAATGCATCATCTGCTCATACCGGAAAGCTTCTTCAAATTCTTGATTTCAAAACCGAGTATGTCGATGATCACTAATTGATAGAGGCCACAGAAGCAAACCCATTGGTGTTATTTATGGACTCCTGTTGGCTTGTGTAGTTGTCGAAGTGGCCAAGCTTGGGCTTTGGGACAGAATTCGGAAGATGAAGTCCTTCTTTCCCCATCTGCTGCACTTCTCGAGGGGATAGTATCTTTATATACCACACATTGTTTACAAACTCCCTGTGACAGATAGAAGCATGACAAATTTATAGATATTGTAATCAACATCGTTGAACAGACATGATGAAACCTCAGAATCAACATTCCGGAAAATAAGAACAAGTGAACAGAAGAAATTTGTAGTCACAACCTATTAAGCTTAGTTGGTCTCCCCCCCCCCCTGAATAATAGGGGCTTTTTCTGAATATAGTACAATAACACAAAAACTAGTTAAAAACATCATCCATCGACACTGTGCTATCTAGACATGAATAAGGGCCATTTTTTCAATACTGTACCCAAAAAGGGCGACACAGTATATAAGGCTATCACATCGTGGGTATAGAGAGGGTCAAATGTGGCGAAGGGTCAACCACATTTCATCTAAAAGGACCGACATACTGTTGAGAAGTAATTCATAATTACCCTCAATAGATTTATTTAGGTAGAGCTCATTCACCAAAATCTTGTAAAGCACTTGGTTTTCCAAGTTGTCCCACAGTTTTTCTACATCCGTGGAAGATGAGATTGCTTATGTGATTTCCCTCTTATCTTCATCAATCTCCTATAAATAATGGCGTGATTGAGGTTGCATTTGTTTAAAAAAAGCAATACAAAGTCATCTTCAAATTACATCAGAAGCGTATTTTTCATGTTAACATACTGTATCTACCTTGTCTACCACCTCCACTACGTACTTCTTCTTGTGATGGAACCAGCCAGTGAGCAGAGATTGTTTCACATCCATCTTATTCATTTAGAATCCCTCAACAAAAGAATCACAAAATCAAACATGGTACCGTATTTCTACCAATTTGCAGGCGCACTGGGAAGCATGCATTTGGACATGAAAACCAGTAAGGTCATTTAGCAAACCCATAATAATTCATGCACACCCCTAATCAGCAGCCCAACGTTGAGAATTTTGGGAGAGGATTAATGAGTTTACTGCTTATTCTCACTGTTGCATAAGAATGTAATCACTATCTTGGATATGAAACATAGAAAAAATGCTACTCATAATACATGCTAGCCATGCCAACTAAGCAATTCAATCTTGACCTAGTTGACTTCAAAATAAGCACAATCGATCTAGATTAAGCTTGCAAAAAATAATCCATGCTTTGTAAAGCCATGGCATCAAAACTGCACTAGTATCGACATGATGAAGTAGTCAAGTATCCACAAATTCAACACAGCATACATCACTTGGCTCCTCGGCCTCATACTTGTGCTGCTGCCACATGACAAAAGCATATCTTGGGGTTTGTCATTTTCTTTTTTCTTTTTTTCATTCTTTTTCTTTTGGGGGTTTTGTGGGGGGGAGGGGGGAGTTTGCAGACCTAGTTATTAGGAATGATAATGAATGCATATATGAAGGGCTAAAAGCAAAGGATACAGTAGAGAGAATGAAGCAAGATAAGGAAGAAAAACAACAAAGCAAACTTAAAATAAAACAAGGCAAAAATTCTCACAAGGCACTGTTCAAAATAGCCAAACAAGGAAATTTTAAATGAAAAAGAAGTTTTAAACTTACTGCCAAGGATCATCCCCAAGTAGAAGAACATCATTTTCACGGTCAACAAATACAAGCTGCCAGCCTGATCTCATAGAGTCTTCCAATTGGCCTTCAAGACCAAATACACGGGCAAGTTCACTACGCAGTTCATGATAACTGCTGAATTTGGAGATATCCAGTGAACGCCCAAGGGAACCTGACTTGTGAACCTGTCAGAGAAAAACTTCCATGTATGTAATAAAGTTTGAATTTGGTGGAAGCCCTGATTCAAATGCCAACCTTGATGCAAGGGACGACCCCATAGCAATACTCTTTTGGATCAAATGGGTATACAATAAGTCCAAATTAGGATGTGATTTGATGCCTCTAACATGCTATAGTTTGTAATGTGAAGAAACCAAATGGGAGACATTATATTATGTTGATCCTATAAATCAATAAGATTGATTTTGATAATAACAAACCATGATTACATTATTAATGTCCTGGTTCAAGCATGAAAGCACTGGTTCAAGAGTTTATAATGAGAAAGTATACATTTGAGTGGATGGAGAGGATTCACAAAGTAAATTCATGCACAAAGGACCAAGTACAACAAACTTCAAAGAGCTTTCATAAAGATCAAATATGATGAAGAGGAAGCAAGTTGATAACTGCCCGACTTGGACTGCAAAGATCAAGATTGATGTGGTATGGGTTCCCATAGGCCTTCAATGTAAGAGTTATGCTTAATCACATACCTAAGAATACAAGATTAATTGATCAAATTAACCACACCCTTCATATATTTTATGAGAAAAAGATAGTTGTACAACGATGATGAATTGGTATGAGCACTTCATATTTGAAATTGTCAAAGAATGTCAAATTTGTGAAGGAAGATTTAGGATGGCACCACCCTTACAAAACATAGTGTCCACTGGACACCTTCAGGCACGCATGGCTTGACAGACATGGCATCATGTTTAGCCCCAAAATGACATGTTTTTGCTTCCAAACATTTTGACCATTAGAAAGATTTCAAAAATTGAATTTCATATTTAACCAAACTGAACCAAAGTGTGTGCGACGCTCCAGGATGACACCATCCTAGAAGAGCAGCGTAGGCACTTACAAAGGTGATGCGCACCTTTAGGAAAGATGAAGCCACCCTGGATTGGGCTTCCTAATGGTTATTTTAAAACTATTTCAAAATAGAAAGATTTCTTTCCCTTCTGCATGCCACAACTTCTAAGCCTTTCTAGGGTTACTAATAAATTCTCATGTAAAGAGCATCTAACATAAGCCTTGTTCTCTCATGCTATAAACAATTGAAACTTCTCATAGTGTTCTTGTGCTCAAAACTCTTGCGGGAGAGCTCTCTCTAGCACATTAATGGCAAATCCAATCTTTTCTATTGATTGAAGATCATATTCTTCAAGAGAGACTGGATTAGTAGTGCTTTAATGTTGTGTCAGTATCATGGTAGGAGCAGAAGGCTTTGAGGTTCTAGATCAAGAGGGGCACGAGGTAAGTTTAATGTAGAGACTCAATAAATACTCCTGCACAGGAGGATGGTCATTGGTATTGAGAAGGAAAGGTTGCAGCTGTTCTCTTTAATGGTGTAGTGTGCATAGATTGGGTTAACTGGGTCCGCAATGAGGGGAGCTTCTCTTAGGTTGTAAGGCTTAGGATAAGATCGTGGATTTGGTAAGAAATCCTTATGGTGAGGTAGCATAGCCTACCAAAATGTAGATAAATAGTGGGGTGGTTTGCCATTTGTATCTCCACAAATCTGTTTACACTTTCTCTTCTCTCCCTTCACTATCAAGTTTGCTACTTTTTTGGTGCTCAGCATATATAGATTATTGAAATGTGGAGGATGTATCTTGCATCAAAGTTCACATATTTATTAAAAATCTAACACTTTGGATATTAAGTTTGGACTATGGATGAAAATATTGGTGTTAGTTACAATCATATCAATATCAAATATATCGAGCAATATGTATCGGTATCAAATATATCGGATAGAAATTTTTTAAAAATTATAAGTTGATAGGCCTATATTGATCTATATTTTGAATATCTATAAAAATATATCGTGACATTATCGCAATATCAAAAAATATCAATATCAAGGGACCCCAATACCGATACATATCGGCCGATACGTATCATACAGGCCGATATTTGCATCCATGGCTTGGACACTTTAATTAAAGTTAGCATTTTCCAACTCTTGTAATTTGACAACCTAATAGTTGGAGGACTGTTTAATACAAAGGCCTTAATTTTTGAAAACACCCAATTCAACCCCCTCTTAGGTGATAGCGATCCTTGGGACAACACATTCCAAGGAGTTGTAGCAGTAACAGAGATGGGATAACAAAGGGAGTGCTTCAGTGAAGTCAGTTTCCTTTCTTTTGTTTCTTCCTTTTCACACATCTTTTTCTTATGCGGATTGTATTACCTTCAGATCATTTCTTGTCAACCTATTTCGTAATTTTTCTCTTTCCTTAACATGTGTCTCCCTCTTCCATCAAAGGACAGAAGAAAAAACAAAGTACAGATATGGTTGCCATGTCATTTGCTACTCTGTTATTATTTCTTCTATAATACATAAAAGGTATTTCCACAAGAAAGACACTTTACTCACCTTGATAAAGGTCCCAGGTCGTAGGTTTTTGTTCTCAACATTTTCTGAGGACTGCAAGAAACCTGTTTCATCTATGTAACGTGAAGTTGTCATATCAGAACTAGGCAGAAAATTCATGCCTGTAGCACTTGGGAAAACAGAACAAGCAAATGGCATGGACAACGAATCATTCTCACTGCTATCACTTCTGAGGTTTGGGAGCTCATTCTGCTGCACATTCATCCCAAACAACACATTGTTCCGCAGATACTCCCTACCAGGCAATGGTGGCAATAAAGTAGACAGTTGAGAAACCCTTGACTGTGATGTTCCCAACTCTTCAATTTGAGGCAGTATGCATTGTGCAGCACCAGAAGGCAGCTGATGTTTGACAGCAACTTGCTTTGACAGTGAGGAAGATGAAACCATGTCACAGCCAGGCAAGTCGAACTGATAACATCCTCCATCTTGAGAGAATGAATTCAAGAGACTATGCATGGGAGCAGCAGCAGTTACAGAGCCTCCAGGAAGGTGAGATAATATCTGTTGTGGGCATGTGGAAGAGACTGTTTGCAATGATGCGAGCTGGGAGGGAGTGGATGACCCAAGGTGAGTCAACGTAGAGATGACCTTTGAGATCTGCTGCTGATCAGAAAATTGATTGTGTAGCTGTTCAAATTGCTGAAGTTGCTGCTGGTGGTGGCGGCTGCAGCGCTGTCGATCCTCACAGGGGTGGCAATTCTGCAACTGTTGCTGCAGGATTTCACCTTGGGCTTGATTGTCAGCCATAGATTGGTTATCTTGAAGATTCTGAACAAGGGTGTGCTGAGACTGAGCTTGCTGCAACAGCTGGCTTTGAATTGTAGCAACAGGCTGGCAAGAGACATCCTGGTTTTGCTGGAACTGCAGTAGGAATGGATTTGCATGCTTTTCTAATGCTCTTGGATCTTGGAATGGAGAAGACGCCAATGTTTGATAAAGATTAGGTTGTAGGCCCAGCATAGATGAATCCAGCCTTGGCCGCATCGAGGGTCCAAGCCCAAACCCTTGAAAATTTAAAGATGGCATACAGAAATCTCCAACATCTCTTTGGAGCCACATATGTGGAGAATTGATGCTCACATCACCATCCTTGAGAGCTGACCAGACGAGGGAGAAGAAAGCAAACATATGAATCAAAATAGGAGAGAACAGGATGTTCCTGCAATGAGTGCACAAAGACTAACAGTAAAAGGTAAACCAACCCATTAACGATGGTAGGGCAGATGGCCATGGGCGCTTCAATCTCAAAGGAAACAGAGATGGATACATTGGAAATGTGGTCAATGGTTCAATCTCCCACAAGGAAACTCTTGGCTGCCTCTCCACAGCTGTTGATTCATCCCAGCTAACCTGCATTTTCAGAGGAAAATGTATCCAATTCAAGTTATGTTTTATATCAAAGGGAGACATGGAAAAAGGGATCTAAACAAACCTTAACTGAACGCCAATGGGAGTTTAGCCAGCGAACAGGATCGGAGTCACTAATTCCTGTGATTGTGCCCATAAACCTGAATGCAAGCATATCTAATTGTCAGCAAAAACACCCAATTGTCATATCCCTCTTGGTAGGCAGAAGTTTGAGCAGAAAAGAGATATTAAACAAATGGCATATCCCAGAACAGGGGAGTTCACAAATAATGACAAAGGAAAGTGCAATATTAGTTAAAGTGGAGATTGGGAAATGTGTTCATTCTCATGTGTTTCTTCTTCCTTTCATTATCTTGGGCTAAGGATAGCAGTGGAGAAGGATATTTATGCAACTGTTACCATTATCCCCAAGGAATTTCAGAAGATAGGATATGGCTCACTTCATGAAGCAAGTTACAAGCCAATCACTCAACTACAATAAGGTTCAAAAAGCAGATATTAAGCTCTCTCACTCACAGAACATAGAGAGGAATGGAAGTTTCTGAAATGTAGCCAACTCCAATTCACCACAGCTCAAACATATTTATTAGATAAAGTTGGATATGGTCCGTCAGCCAAAATGAATCAGGATGTAGAAAAGCCAAAGAACGGAAATCAGAAAACCCAACAATTCGATATTGTAAAATTCTAGCATATTACATGAAGCTTCCAGATTACAGGTCTATGGAGAATTGCAATGAAAAGAGGTTGTTTTCATAATTGATACCCATGATCTCCATAGAAGCAACTTCACCATCTCACTAAGACTCACTCTCAAGAGAAAGGGAATCTTAATTTAGAGAACAAAGACCAAATGTTACATTACTTTCCATCACAACCTGGCTCAAATGGAGTATCCCATCAAAATAATTAATGCAAAATTTGCTCATGCCCAACGAAAATACCTTTCATAGCAACTAAAGAAGTTCAAATGACCAGCAAGTGATTATGAAAATACTGAACTAAATCTGATTGCTCATAAGAAGATGAATACTAAGTACTTCTTCTAAAACAAGAAGAGAGAATAATTATCAACACTGACAGATAAAAAGGCCATCTAGCCATGAATTAGATGAAGAGGTGCACCGAAGTTTAATTGTCACTGATTAAAAATTTAGCTATTGTGCCACTGATTCCCTATTCCATAGATCATTGCAAAAATAATTTCCTCAAAGTTAAAGGCCATATTAGGAGGTGAACTGAAATGCATGGCAAGAAAAATCTGAATCAGTGGAATATGAAGAAAACATAAATACTTTCAGCCATGCCACACAGTACAAGGCAGATACACTGTACTACCATCTAGCAAGAATAATACTCCCAAGTGTGGCCGCAACTAGAAAGATAGATTTCTGATGCAGCACAATGGAGTCAGTGGAATGAAGTATGATTGGGTCATTTGAGCTCAATTCAGGAGCACGAATGAAACTTCCTTGCTAGTGGAAGTGTTCTACAGGGTGGTAAAACAAATGACTTAAAGAGAGATCAGTGAACAAAACTGACTGTTTCTTCCAGATATATTATCCTCTGAATGAAAGATAATGAATATGGCATCACCGATACAGAAGCTCCGATTTAAAATTTCAAAGCCGACTCAAAATTCCACACACAGAAAAATCAAGTTAGATAAAGTGATCTTGCAGTTTTTACTGTGTTTATTCAACCAGGCATGTAAGATAGACAAATAAAATGGATTCAGGTGCAGTTTTCTATGTCATATCCCCTTTTTTTCAAATGATTATACTTATAGCTTAGTATAAGAAGTCCACAGCATGGACATCTTCTTTTTCAGTAGATGCCCAAGGGAACTGTCAAACAGAGCATCCCATGATAGCTATATGAAATGCAAAATGAGTCAATCTTCTGGACATACAAAGGGAATCATTATATGTAAGATCATGTGCATCTTGCAGCCTTAATCCATTCAAAGGGTGCGTAATTGAATGGAGTATTTTAAGATGTTACCATTATCCCAGTTGCAGAAGTTGACACTTCAGACTTGACTTACAACTAGGAATGAGTTCTGTAGTGGCTCTCCCCCTCAAGGGAGAGCTTAGCCAAATTTGCTAAGATCCAGAGATTGGAGGGTTTGTAAATGAGGCAGTGAAGAAAGAGAAACTACTCCATATTACATTACACACAATTAACGGCACCTTCTGGATCTAGTAAGCCAACAGATCTGTCAATAGACATCAAATGACTTACCGGCGGACACTTGATTCTTCCATCTCAAATAGCATTCGGAATCGCATGCCCACAGAGACACGGGTATGATAGACTGCCTTAACATACTTTTCCAAAGCTACTACAAATTCAGACGGACTGGCCCTGGAAAGGGTATGTAACTGCATAAATTATCCAACTGCAATTCAAATATGATAGCTAGATAATACTAGAACGTACTCAACCTTGGATTGTAAAACACAGTGAAGCGGCTATTTGTAGCAGCAGCATGTGCTGCTGCGGCAAGCAGACCTATGTGCATGCTGTCACTTGATAAAACCGACGAAGGCATGACAGTTTGTGGACGATTGGCATGCCGAATGCCAAGTAGTAACTGATTTTTCTCATTCCTGATGGAATAGATTTGTGTCAATACGAATGTACACAAAGACCACAGGTAATCTAAAGACCAAATAGAACACATATAAAACAAAAGATACAAAAATTTGGCACATGACAGATACTTGCTACCTTCAAAACCATTGAAATTGGTAGGCACTGATCTGTCTTGCTCAACATTCATCATGATGCCCATCCCAAGTTGGGTTAAATATGCAATAAAAGTTGTGGGAATTATCTACTTAATACCATTCCACTGCCAATTTTGTCACATTCTCCCCAAACCTAACTATTCCAGCAGATGGAGGGAGAAAGGAGTGATAGAAAGAACACTTACCAGATAAAGATGACGGAATCACCAGCAACTAGCCTTTTAGCACTTACAAACACACTCCATCCTGTTGTAAGCAGATGTCTCTTAGGCTGGCCTGTAATGACAAGCCAACATTCTATGACTAAAGCATGGCAAAAAAATCTATGCATAGCATGATGAAGTAATGCACTGCACAAACATGAGCATAAGTTATCTCCGATTTGATGAACCCAAAAAAAATCAGGAAAAAAAAATCTTCCTCCCACAAAAACTAGGATATAAATGAAGAATGCCAACCTGTAAAATAGATCAGACTCAACTTTTTTAGATATTCAATCCAATATTTTCTTTTGCATATGATTTCTACATTGAATACATTGAGTGTGCTACAAGCTGATTAAGTACACATGATTTACAGCAAAAGGAACATAAAACATGCTTACACCCAAACACATGCATGAAGCTTCACACAACCCAGGAAACTAGGGGAAGACTATGAGAAACACAATAAAGGGCAATTATATTACTTCCATGACAAAGCTTACCACGAAAAATATGTCTGAATTTCCATTCATTATCATGAAGATCCCTCACAATCAATTCCTGAGCTGGTGGCTGATGGGAGTAATCCTGGAGAAACAGAAGACAACTCCATGAGCCCACCAATCAGGTTGACAATTTATGTTGCCAATATGAAAATGGAAACAGTTAACTTTTAATTGGAAGAGACCTACAAGAGGAGGAAAGACTCTCTCAGCTGCACGGCGAGGAACAGAGAATCCTCCATGTGTGCTTGTATCACTTGCAGTAAGTGTTTTACAGAAATAATTAGTTGGTTGTTTGCCGGGAGCACCCAACTCGACAGGTAGTGCACACACATCCTTTTGTTCTTGCTACAGAAAAATTTCAGTTGGTTGTGAAGGAAAACACGAAAACACAAAACCACAAAATTTTGTTTTCAATAAAAGCAGCAAGGTACCGGTGTCAATGGTTGCAAGGTCATCTTAGCATAGACTTCATCTGTCTCCAGATCTGCCTGCACACCAGAAAATATGACTAAGGGAAAAGCCTGTTTTAGAATCAAGATATAGCTCTCAGAAAACACTTACATGCATGGTCACATCATGGAGCTGACAAATAAGTTGAGGGGGCAAGCTAGGGTAGTTAGGAATATGAGCATCTATTTCTTTGTTAGTTGAGGCTGCAACCTGCATACAAGTAGAGGTCGTCCATCAATGGCATTGCATTTCTATACTAAAAAAATGACCAGGTATTCAAAATAGAAGACAAGGAATGCTAAGCATTGCTTTGAAGGTTGAACTGTTCAATGATTCTTTAAAATCCTAATTGCAAGCGCACAAAGAGCATAGCCGATATGTTGCAGATGAGTCAGCTCCAGCATACAACTTCAATGGACATGCATCATTTAAGAATTAGTGGAAAGTTCATGCAATCATTGCAACAGAATAACATATGATTTGTTTATCTGCACAAAGAAATATATAATCATCCCAAAATGATACGAAGAGGGTGTCAACCCTATAAAAAAATACAATATCCAGCAAAGAGAAACCCACAAGCCCTGGTTATTAATGGGGACCTAAAAAAAAAAAAGAAATTGAGGAAGAAAATTTTCATTTTTTTTGGCCATAGTTGATGATCCACTCAAGCTTTTAAGTTTGTGTATCCTTCCTATCACTTTTCACACTCGACCTTCTAGAAATCCTAGCCCTGGGTTCCTCTAATCTTGTCATTTCAATGTCCTCCAAACTGTTCATAGCCAACCATCATCATTGCCTTGCAATCTAACCCCAAAAAATTAATGAATTCTTTCATATCCCCAAGCACAGTCCTAGATATGATCTTTGAACTTCAAACAAATCATGGGAGACAGCCAAGGTAGGACCTAAGACCACCTTCAAAAGTGCAAACTGCAAGAAGAATAGGATACTATCATCCACTAGATTTTCATTAGCACAATCAATGTTAGGCCGCATAATTTTGATAAGCAGCCTTTCATCAGCCTCCATCAGAATCATTTTTACAATCAAAATCTTCCCATGCACCAACATGTCTCCTTAGAATATTTGGTTTGGAAGCTCAGAAGATATATGAGTCACACAACCTTCCTTGATTGCCATTACATCTTCAATGAAAACATTGTATTTTTCTTCATACTTCAACATTACCAAGACATGATGCAACAGCTGGTACTTACAGTTGGACAATATCTTCATCAAAAGGCAGAGCGACCTATGCTTCCAAAAGTACAAGAATTGCTAAAGAACTATTTAAAAGGAAGAAAAAACATAAGAATCAAAAGAAAAAGGGAAAAAACTCAACTCAAAAATTTGAAATGCCTTTCTTTTGTGAATAAAATTGCAATGATATAACTACATGAGTTCAATTATTTGAGGTCTTCAAAGCTAGATTAATTCTGATTCAGTAAAATAAGGACAAAAGGCAGCAAAGCATTAGAAACCTGTTCACTATGACCCTGAGGGAAATATACAACACAGCTTCCAACAGGCGGCAGGGATACAAGAGGGCCAGCACATGCATGCCACAGCTCAGAATTCAAACATTTCTTTTCTCCTGATCAAAAACAAAACAGCCAAATAATCAAATTAGCATGAAAGTTGATCATCATTCATCCATACTGTTTACAGGCAGATGAGATATGATCCAGGTCAGCCGCACTCTAATCAACTTGAGAAAGCAGAATAAACATATTATATGTATGCCTCCAAGAGAAAATAAGACGCCATTAACGGTTGGTAACTGTTGCAAACAATTTGTGTAATATATACATTGTATCAGTACCTTATCCAAACAAATACTGATTAACATTATTTCCAGCACAACATCCAATTTTGGGCATAGTAGCTATTAGAGTCATATGGACACACCTGCTCAAGATATGATGCACGGGTCGTAATATATATTGCCCATTCTTTATTATCGCATCAACAATTATGAGATCACAATAAGTAAATGGATTAAGTTTGATAATATGTATCCAAAGAGTTGAGAATGAGATAACTACACTGCTCTGTAACTTATGCCAACATAATGATCCCAGTCGCAGGATTATTAATTGGCTTCTGGCTAGATGGAAGTTATGTTATGACTGCTCAATTACAACGGTGACTATGCCCCAATCTCTAATGTTGAAGTTTAATTAAGGCAAATAAGTAGCCCCAGCTAAGGGATAAGTTTGTTGAACAAGAAATAATTATGAGAACTCATAGTGAAGCTTTATTTGTCTACTGACAGATTGGTCTTAGTTTCATTGGCAAGTCATCCATAAATCTGAGAAATCATGGTTGCCTTCTGAGTACTATGCTACAGGTTAAACATGCAAAAGTACAACTCCCTTGTCGTTATTAAATGACTTAATTATAAATCGCACAGATTTTTGCTAATGAGTATAGTTGTAATATGGAATATTTCATTTATGCTGGTTCTCTATTTGCCCTAAGATCTTTAATTTGAATGAGTTCAAAAAGAAAAGCTAGATAGCCACCTTATTTATTTCAATGCCAAAAACAGAAAGATTTAAAAAGGTAATATGGGAAAGATAAATATGGCAATGATTCATTTTCGGAAAGTAGACAAAAACTACCATGCCCTCAACCTAAAAGTTACGACAAAAGGCATATTAGATTAAGCTTTTCCGTGCTACCTATTTCAATAACTTCCGAGCAATGTCATATTTAGGTTGAGGTAGATATAATCTAATATCTCCTTCAGCCACAATCAATAGCACATAGCTAGCTAGCAACCACAGTACACAGTGACAGACCCACAACAACCGAAGGTTGAGCTGTCAGGTGAAAGCCCAAGTTCTATACACTAATACACCACGCTCAACCTTTAAGCATTTCGGGAATTACACTATTGAAACACTCATGACTCTTCACCTTTCGGTATAAGCTTTTAGGTTGAGTCAGTTCCATGACATGGTATTCAGACGCTTTTAACTAGTGGTCATTAGTACGAGTAAATACTAATCAAATCCATGACAAAAGGGTGGGGGGGAAGCAAACAAAATAACGATTAAGCACACGTACGTACAAGTGTTGCAGACGTTTAAAAATAGAAGCAGATATTTTGCAAATGTATAATGGGCTTCCTTACCTTCCTCGGCCTGTTGAGCGAAACCCGAGGACGACAGTTTCATTCTGCAAGAACAAAGGCAGAAAAGCTTACTAGAATTCGACCCAGCCTCCCACCTCAACAAAACCCGCCTCAATTTGTTCAGAGTTTTAAAAGTAAAAAAGCAAACTTGTAGCTCATCCAAAACCAATTCCACTACAACAATCGATCCTTAACAGCTTCATATCCTTTCAGATATTTTCAAACCCCGCAAAAGCACCCAATATAAAGCAAGCTCTCACTAAAACAAGCATCTGAGAAAATGAGCTCAGATGACAAGGAAAGCTCATCTAGGGTTTTGGTTATAGGTAGAAAAGCTGCAGAGCAAGAACTTTTTCAGATCCCCTGTGCTTCTATTAGATCACATGTTCCTCTGATTTGCTGATTGAAGTAATTATGGCGACTTATCTTTTGTGTTCAGACAGCAAACGAGTGGCTGCTGCTCTGCTTGCAGGTGTAGAGATGAGTGCTCGCGGAAAAGCTGCTTGGCAGTGTAAGGAAGGCCCCTTCTGTCCCCCTTTGCCCTTTTTAACTCTTCGAAAAAAAGAAAAAGAAATCCCAGTGAGCTGGCTGGATCAAGACAACCCATTGCGATTATTTATTTACTAAAATAATTAATTAATTATGTTCTCCAAACGGGTTTTTTTTTTTTTTTTTTTTCAATTTTTTATTTTTATTATTCTAATAACTACAGTGTTGAATGACCATTTGAATGAAAGACATGGATAATAATTTTGATATAGAAAATAAAAATAGTATAGTTATGGGGGTAAATTGTTCTACATTTATCAAATAAAAATGTGCGATTTTATACATTAAATAAAAATTCTTACTGCTCATTAAAATATTATTAAAAAAGATAAATTTATTCAGAAATAAATAATCAATCAGATATGTCTTTTATATATTTTTTAAAATAGATAATATTTTAAACAAAAATAAATATAATTTTAAAACTTAATAAATATGTCACAAATATGTTAAAATCCATATCCTAAAGCAATTCTAATTTTCAAATTACATCAAGCTCATAGATAAAACATTATGGGTAAGAGTAGTTGGCTTCGATTTGAGGCAGTATAACTGATTATAATTTAATATAATACTGTTAAATTCATAGTTATAAGTTTAGTTATTATAACACTCCTAATTTGATCTGATATCTGGTTTTAATAGATATGTTTATATATTTAAAATTTACTCCATATCGTCAATTTAAAGAATTAGAGTAAGAATTAAATTCTTTACTGTAAAGAAAGGGTGGCATATACATTGATATCTATATGTATATTTATAGATTGCATGATGTTTTTGAAAATGGTTGTGATCTTCAAATTCTAGCCCTTAAAATAGAACAATCTTTGAATGATAATTTAAGTTTGCCCTATCCAATACTACTTAATATTTATTATTTATTTAATTCTGATCTTATACATAAAAAAAAATTATGCCGAATAACTATTTCTCAATATTTGTAATATATGGACATGTAAAAAATAAGTTAATAGAATAATTTTCTCATTAACAAAAACTTAAACTCTAAAAATAAATTTATGTTTTGAAAATGAGAAGTTATATTTCTAAAATTATCCACATTGACCATTGACTACTAACAACTATTAATAAAAGTTATCATTTGAAAGTAACAATATTGCTAAGCCATGACATTCTCGATCTTGCCACGAGTAGTAGGCGATGGCACCTTCACCCGTCACAGTTCTTTGGCCAGTGACATTCTCAACTCCGCCAAAAGTCAAAATATCACCATTACAATGATCAATAGACAGCAATTAGAAAAATATAATTTTGATCATATCAACTGTAGTATCACTTATGAAAATACTATCACCACTAGTGACCTCAAATATCCAGTATCAATACTACCCGTTTAGACCCACAAAATCAATTGCTCCAAAGGTCAGGCCTCAAAACTAGAAGATATCCTGTTATTCAGTAAGCCCTTAACACGTTGACTACAGCACTAGAAAAACTAGAACTAAAAGGGCATCAGATTACTGCAAGTTCAATTTAGAAGCCATCTTCAAACAATTCACTGTAAAAGTGGTATCAAACATGAACCCAATGGGTGAACGTAACCTGATACCTCAGACCACCCTCACTATGACCAGGTGTATTCGTGTTGCGGATGCTGCATTTTGGCCCCTTTGCCCAGTTGATATTGCCCCACCCGCACCATCAGGTTACTGGCATGAACGAGAAGCATTAACAGAACCTGTACTTCCCTAACTAAACATAGTGAGAACAGTGTCCCAACAGCATTCAACAGCGTTGAGGATTTAATGTTTCATGGGGGCAGCAGGTTCTCTGCCAACAAAAGGGGGATGAGATTGATGCCCAGGGATTCAAAACATCCTAGCAAGATTATAGAGACTAGATTCTAATGTGGAAGCCCGGGCTGTTTGACGAACACTCTAAAATTGCTTCTTCTTCCTCGAAGTAAGCTCTGTCCTGAACCATAACAGCCATGAAAGCAAGTAATGGCCTTCTTTTTCCTAGAAAAACACCATGAATCTGACCTTGCAAAGCCAAACAGGATCTTCCAAGTAAGCCCAAATTTGACAACAAACAGCATACCGAATGCAAGGCTGGCTCAAGAAAGAAAATTTAATGGTTGTTGAAATTATGCAAAATGCACTGGGTTGCTTATTGCAGTGCGGATTGATATGAAAGGGAAAAAAAAATTGGTAATAAGGATGTTGAGTTTGGTCATTCTCTTTAGGGTAATTCAACAAATAAATTTTATTATCGGAGGATTTGTGGCTATTGACCGGCCGGACAAGGAAGAGGTCCACTAAATGGAGATTGACTGACCGAAAGGAAAATGACCGTCAACAAAGATTGACCGGCTGAGAAAGGTTGCAAGAAGGCAAAATGGTTGGTCAACAGAAGGTTGACCGGTTGAGAATGTAATCCGGTCAATGTGTAGTTGACTTGCTAAAGAAGGCACGTGGTATGCATTTTGCTAGGTTAGGGCAAAATGACAATTTTTTCCATTTTACCCGATTAGGCCATTTTGTCAAGTTGGGACAAAATGGCCGGTTGCACCAATTTTTCGGGATGGGTTATTTTGCGAAGTTTGGACAAAATGGCTAATTGCAACGTTTTGCTAGGATGGGTCATTTTGCCAGGTTGAGACAAAATGGCCGATTGTGTAAGATTTGCCAATTGTGCGAAAATGGCCGGTTGCAAAAAATTGATCGATTGGGCAAAAATAACTAGTTGGGCAAGATGATCGATTGGAGCTAAGGTAAACATTTGCCGGTTGGGCAAATCTTGGAGTAACCAATTTGTTGGAGTGACAAGTTAGGAATTTATCAGTTGGTATTATTGGTATGGAAACGGTCGATGTGCAGATAATAGTCGAGGTTGTTGAGCACAGTAACGCCCGATGACATGGGCTAAGCGCATAAATGCCCGTGGATATGAGTTGAGCGCAGTAACGCCCGAGGACATTATCTCATGACCGAGAACTATGAATAACGCCTGAGGACATGGGATAATGTTTGAGTCCTTGGTCAATGCCTGGAGACATCAAGTAATATTCGAGAACTTTGTTGAAGAACTGCAATGTCTGCTCTATCAAATGCAAGGAAGGAGAAAGGCGACGTCTGCGCAGGTAACTTTTCGGAAGGATTGTTGACCTTCAGAGTTGGTAGTTGATTGGCAAAAAAGGTCAACTCCTCCCGATAAGACGGCACTTGGTAGAGTTGGTGGACAGAGTATGTGGCAGGTTACAGATTTGTGGTAGGTTTTTGACCACATGCAACATGCCTATTGGGTAAATAATCTCCAGAGAAAATCAGTATATATATATGCATGCTGAGCATGTAGGATGTAAGGGCAAAGTCTATAGAGGCAAAGTCCACAGTGGTGAAGCTCAGGCTTGTGTGAAAGGCAAAAAAGAGAGTAGAATGCACCACCAATGAAAAGAAGAAAAATAAAGAGATAAGAGCGAACTGAGAGTTTTTTTGCTATGGAATTATTTTCTTATTCTGTCTCGAATATATAACGAATACTCTGTCTCAAAATTTTTATAACCAATTTTCACATAGTGAAATTTATTATGGATTAAGTGTCCCGTAATTTTTTTCTTCGATTTGTAAAGAGTTTCCATATAAAAAATTTGTATTCCTCTTCTTTCCCCCACATTATGTGTGTGTGGAACAAAAATATTAAAAGAATGGAGGAATTTGCTTGCAAAGATAGGAATTTTACTTGCCTCAATCTTGTAATCGACAACAACAGTTCGGTTCGGTGCATCCTCCTTCTTCCATGTTTCTCCTTCTCTCCTAACCCTACCGTCTCCATATATAATGATTGGGTGGATCTAGGGTTTTTATAGGTTTCCATGTGAGGGTTGATTCTCTCCTCCATCGCCACTACCTATACACGCGCTTCTCTTTCCCTTTTCTTTTTTCTTTCTTTCCTTCTTCCCATTCCCCTCTTTTTCTCTCTCCTCCTTTCCTTTCCTCTTCTTTCAATCTTTTATTTTCTTTCCTTCATTCGTCCGATTATTATTATTATTATTATTGTTGTTATTATTATTATTATTATTTGTATTTGTTATTGTTATTATTAATTATTATTAGTATTTGTCATTTTATTAATAATAATTATTATGTATGTATATATTATATCTTAATTTTAACATTTTTTTTCTTCATTATATTTCAGTCAATATATTTTGATACACTAAGGTCCACCTGCCATATCTGAATTTAATTAGCTCAATAAATTAATTTAATTAATTTATTGATTAATCTAAATTTAATTTAATGGCCTAAGCATTTATTCCTAAATCTCTTAATCTAATATCTCAATTTATTGAACCCACGTATCAGTCCAATTATACAAATTTTAAACCTAAGAATGATTAAAATTATTAAATAATTATCAAAATTAATTTTATAATATATTTTAAATATTTATGGCATTATAGTATCACTGCAACTTCATCTTCTTATTCCTTGGAAAGGAGTGAGTGGGCTTTTTGTGTTGCTTGGGGGCTTGACTAAGGTGACAATCTTTCGTCCCATCTTTTACACTTTATAGGGATGCTCTAATGTATATTTTGGTGAAGATACTTGCAGATAGCAAGTTCAAGTATCAATTGTGGTTGTTATGGAGGTGCTCTATGGTAATATTTCAGTGAAGACACTTGCGGATAACGAGTTCAAGTATCAGTGAAAGTGTAAGTATAAAAGTTGAATATGTTGACCTTTGCCAATGACTTGCTCCTTTTTTCAGAAGTTAATTTTCATTTGGGTTACCTTGATTAAGAAGGGTCTCAATCTTTCTTAGAGCTTTTAGGCCTTTGGCCCAATTTGATGAAGAGTGAGGTCATCTTTTGTGTGACTGTAGAGATAGTATATTTGTATAACAAATGATTTTTTGAATGATATATTATCACATTAAAAATAAATTGATATTAAGTGAATTTTAGATTAATTGTGTGTCTAAATGAAAAATTAAGCAATTGAGGGAAGTGGGATGGCATCTTACCCATACATGTGTGGCTCTCAAGTATGACTTAGCAGAATAAGTGTTGCTCATTCGTGATGAAAAATGCTTGAATATGACTGAGTAGAATAGGTGGCGTTCATACATGATGAATCATGTTACGTATGCTAACAAAATTGGCAATGCACATGTGTGGATGTGCAGTATTTCTACGTTAATGTGTTTTGTTTTGGTACCGGATGGATGTCTAATTAGCGCTCATGAATTAGTTTGATTATATAAGAAATTATTTACATGTTTCTAGTTATTTGCGCTCAGATCTTAAGAGAGAAAAAAGAAAGAGAAATGAAGAAGGGAAATAAGAAAAGAAAAAAAGCTGAATAAATGTAATTTTAAAACAATATCGCATTAAATTTGAATAGTATTTAAGTTAGAATAAGTATATCTAAATTAATTTCTTTATTTATTATTAAAATTTTTCCATTGTCTTTTTGATATTTACTCATATGTTATCATTTGATGTTTATATTTCATTTATTTCAACATGTATGTTAAACTTTTCTCTCATTTATGATATTTGAAGGCTTATGTATGCATTTATTAAATTTCTTGAGGGGTCTTAAAATCCTTGAAATGTTTGACCTCACATGCCTTTTTGTAAAAGTATTTGATAAAATATTATACCTTAAATTGGTGAAAATTAATTATTTTTCAAAGATAGAAAAATTTATGATAGAAAAATTAATTAGTTAATATTTATAGACGATTATTGGTAGATGTTTTTCACATGTATATAATAAATGCTGTTACTATAGGACCAAACAATGGGAGTTTGACCAAAATCTTATGACTCAATGAATTATTTTTAAAATTGTTTAACAATTTTGTTGCAAGGTTGTCCCTAATATTTAATTATATTTTTTATGTCATTATATTTTATATGTTTACATACATACTAGGGTCATGACAATTTAGCCATCAAGGATATACTTGGTTTTCATTTTGGATTCTCTGATGAAATATTTGGGTATTCCCCTCATATAATTAAGGTTTAGGATTTCTAATTATAGGCCTATTATTGACGAAAAATTGAAAAGTATTAATGCATGGATGAGTAAGACTCTTATTTAGCAGTCATGTTCCAATTAATTGGGTCTATCATTTTTACAATCCATAGTTATCAATTTTATATTTTCATTATTTTTAATCATGTGATTAAGTAGATGAAGGTACTAATGCATAATTTTTGTGACATGGTTGTTTTATTGGAGAGTCGTCGACTACGGTGACTTGTGATGATAATTGTAGACCTAAGAAGAATGACCTTTGGGAATTTGAAACTTAAAGGCGTGAGACACTCATTTGACAGTTTTACCACGTTATTTTATCTTGTGGGAATTCTATCTAGGTTAAGCATTTTTAATTGTATAGATTAAGAGAAAAGTAGATTTTGACAATTAAGTTTCCTCATAAAGCTCTATAGTTTTTAAGAAAAATTTTAAGCCTTGATAATACGATTGAACCATATCTTATACTATTAACGATGCACATTGTCGTTCTTATTGAATGATAGGTGACACCCTTTTAATAGTTTTATTTGATCATTACTATAATGACTTTTTAGCCATTATACACATCATTTCTCTGAATACACAGTCTGAGATCATAATTTGTGGTGTTTTATATGCCTGGCCAAATGGACTGGATTTTGTGATGGACAATGTTATGTTTAATATGCCTGCTTATGATCTCAGCCATTCCTCTTGGGATGAGATAGCCTAGAGCCTAGGAGGTGATGGATCTTTTAGTTCAAAGACCACGTGGGGATCTTCTAACATGAGGGGGTGAGGGTTTAGTGGAGTAGCCTGGTCTGAGCCCATTTGAGAATCTCATCTCACTCATTTCATTCTTTGGTCGATGATTCAGTGTAGGTTGGGGATCAAGGACCTTCTGCATCGTTTTGTTGATAGTGCACGTTGCTTGTAGAGATAGATGAGTATTAGCCTTTTAGTTGCTCCCTTTTTCTGCAGTATCCACAGCAAGTTATTTTGCAAGGCAAATGTGGATAACCATTTACGCAATGGTTTTTGTGGATTTGTGATGCATGCTCCATGGTAACCGTGGCGATTGTCGGCGAGATGGTGAGGATTGAGAAGGAGATGGGAGTTCTGGCAGAGGAGAAATGGGGAACCAGAGAGATGAGAGCATGAGAGAGAGAGATAGAGATATAAGGGGAGAGAGATAAGGGAGAGGACAAGCAGAGTAGGGGTAGGGAAGACACTGAGAGAGAAGAGAAAAAAACAAAAATGAAGCAGGAAGCAGGGAAAGGACAATGAGAGAGAGGATGAGATTAAATGTTTCTTCCGTTTCCTTCATCACAGACGGTAATAAATTATATATACAAAGCATATGTAGCTGAGAGCCAATGGACAGTTTCACTATTTCCTATCCTCCTAATAGAACATTCTAACATTGCACGTAACCTAATTAATATCCTAACAGAATAAAGCTTGATAACAAACCCAATTAACAAGATAATAGAACAGTGCAAATGGTTTTCAAGTTAGGGGCTGCTGTCGGCATATGATAGAGTAACAGTGAAAAGAGCCTCGAACTGTAACAATTTGGTTGACTGAATTTGAATGAAGAGGAAAGTATCTTAGGTAAATGCTCTAAAACTTAATACTTGCGGCAATGTTGTACTTTATTTGACATTTAAGAAATAACGTTATTTTTAATAGTGGACAAGTCCCGGCCACCAATCTTATACGGAGGTAATTTTCTACCGTGTCTATAAAAATGTCAATTCTTCATCGATAACTATTATATTTTGGCCCATATAAAAACAAAATAGGGTCTTCATTTGCTTTCAAATCGTTTTTTCCTGATTGATTAATAATAGATGAGATTAAATTGATTACAGTATTAGATTTTTGTATCTTTGCATTATCTAAAGAAAAGATAAGTCCTTCCTTTGCATTCAAATCTTTTTTTATTATGGTTAATAGTGGGTGAGTTTAATCTGCTCATAGTATAAGACTTTTAATGGACTATTGTTTTCTAGTTATGATTTCCTTTTGTTATTTAATTTCTAGTTTGATATTTTTAATTATTTTAAGGTATTTAAAATTTGTATTTTGTTGAATTAACCTATTAATCAATACATACTCTCCTTTAATTTATACAAATAGATTACTACCAGAAAAAGAAACAATGGATGTATTGTATAATTTCTTCATAATTTCAAAGGAAAATATTTAGCAATAGGTTGGGAGCTGGGGGGAGGGACGATGATGTGACCCAGCGGTCTATTTCGAGTGGAACCGCGTAGGCTCCGACCACGGCACCTCCTCTCAGAAACCAGAAGATTACAGTTCTGCGAATTATCCACGGGCTTCACATTTTGCGGCCTCCGTCCTCCCCTTCTGATCTCACCCAATCAAAATCAATCTCCCTCTCCCACTACTTTCCCTCGCTGACAGTCACGCGTACGTAACTTTTTCATTTTCATGTGCTTTTACTTTTCAGGTCTCCCACTTCCATTAAATACTCTCTTCCTCAACCAAACTGCCTACTCAAATCTCTTTTCCTGCCAATTTGTCTTTCTAAGGTTCCCGTTTGTTCTACGTTTCTCCTTCCTCTTCCCTTTCGCTTGTTGTTTAACAAAGCTGTTGATTTTTTTTGCGGGGGTGGGAGGGGGGTGCGGAGACTCTTCATTGCTCAATCCTCCTTTTAATTCATGTTTTGTTACCCACTTGTTGCAAGTTTTAATGCCCTTTTCAATATTAGGGCAATTTACTGGCCGTTTCTAAATGGTTCTGCAGCATGCTTTTGCGAGCACTGACTTCTCGCAAATTTCGCGGGTCTATTTTCCAATTCTATCGTCTAAGGTGGATACAATTACAGCAAGAAAGGTTGGGAGTTGGAACTACGATTGGAATTGTAGTTTCTCATTTGTTGGATTCTCTGGACTTACGGGAAAAAGGTATGTTGGGGTTTTTTCTCATAGGAGACGGATTTTCTGTGCATGTATGATTCGTACTGATAGGGGAAACCATAATTTGAATCTAGAGCTTGCCGACGTGGCGAGACGGAGTACCAAGAATATTGTTCTAAGGAGCTTTTCTGATGAATTGGATGGTGATAAGGAGTTATCTCATGAGGAGTCCATTCGACTGGGCTCTAATTTTACTGGCTTTCAGGAGGACCCTCTAGTAGATAAGCTCCGGACTCAACTAGGAGTAATTCATCCCCTTCCTTCTCCCCCGATTAACAGAAATATTGTTGGCCTGTTCGTGTTCTTCTTCCTTGTTGGGGTTGTTTTTGATAAGGTATGGACTTTAACTAAGAGGAACAAGTCCGATGGGCGGCTTGCTTTATGGCCTCAGGTGCCCTCAAGTTTTTCGATGGCCCTAGAGAAGGATTTGCAGAGGAAAGAGTCAGTGGAATGGGTGAATATGGTTTTAGGGAAACTATGGAAAGTTTACAGGACTGGGATTGAGAATTGGATAGTTGGTTTGCTTCAGCCGGTCATTGACAATTTGAAGAAGCCCGATTATGTTAAGAGAGTGGAAATAAAGCAGTTCTCTTTGGGGGATGAGCCTTTGTCTGTTAGAAGTGTTGAGCGCAGAACTTCTCGTGGTGTCGATGACTTGCAGTAAGTTGTGTTCAATATTTTTAGCTGTGTTTGGTTTCAATTTCAACGAGGAAAACTAGAAGTAAACCTGTACAGTACATTGGAGAGAAATTATAGAGCTATAATAACAGAAATATAAGAAATCTATTTGTTTGGTATATACAATGTAAAACTGTGATAATATGTAATTGTCTATAGGTCCCACAATGTTAATTAGAGGCTTCCATACTTTAGTTCTTCAATGGGTTTGAGAGGAAATTTTTAGAATCTTGTTTGGGTAAAATATAACTAGAAGTATTCATAGTTATTTCCAAATGGTTGAATTGTTGAAGAATTCACAAGTACCATTCCTTAAATTGTTGCATGGGGAACTTGTTCTGGAGACCATCTATTCAGGGCTTCTGAATTACCTAATGGTAACTTTAGATTGTTGTGATATGCAAGTGTATAAGAATATTTAATGGAATGCACCAAACAAAATGTTGAGTTTCAAAGCCGATTTGCTGTCAAGTTGCACGACGCAATATTTTTGTGGAAGGTTTTAGTGATCGGAGAATGGGTATAGAGTGAATTGCATAGTGTGAACTGATTTTTAGAAGATCACAAGCCCTTTGAAGGAACTCTGATTGTCATCCTTCAGAAGTTTGATCAGAACTTCTGATGGTCGCTGAACCTAGAATTCTGAACAATAATCATTTAATTCGAAAAATGAGGACATTTTCTTCTCTAGCATTACATATCAAACTATGGAGAGTATAAGAACTTTATATCCATAGTTTACATTGATGATTGAATTTGAATTTTGAATTACTGTTCCTAGGATACTATAGTGTTGAAGTAACAATCATTTCCAATATGATTTCACAATTACCTTGGGTATATCTCTGGTGGAATACTTGTAACTTTGTACTGTTTCTGTTTTTGTGTTTCAATTATGGAATGTCTTCTGCGAGAGGCACTGCTGCATTTTTATGTGTGAAAGATTATTACGTGGCATACTCTCCATTAAGATAAATACGCTATGCAAGTAGCATTCAGTTGTTCCATACTTACAACTTCATTTAGCTGCGATATCTTTCTACTTTTAGGAGCCTCCCTATTTTAGTGCAATGTTAATCATCAGTTCTGACAATTACTTGAGACTTTTTGAATCTAACAAATTGTCCTACAATCACTGCTGTCTAGGTATCAAATAGGCCTTCGCTACACTGGTGGCGCTCGTTTGCTCTTGATGCTGACTCTGAATTTCAGTATTGTTCCTGTTATGGTACCAGTTGGTGTTCGAGATTTTGATATTGATGGGGAACTTTGGGTTAAATTACGTTTGATTCCAACAGTGCCTTGGGTTGGAGCTGCTTCATGGGCCTTTGTCTCTCTTCCAAAAGTAAAATTTGTGCTATCGCCATTCCGCTTATTCAATTTGATGGGTTAGTCGTTATTTGACATTCTTGATATCTCCTTACATGTTATGCATTGAGTTCAGCATGTTGAAACTCTAACAAACCTTTCTAGAGTTGAGAATGTCCTTGTTCTGGATCCATCTTCTTTGTCCCCTTCAACCACTTCCTTACATTTGCTTTCTCCTGCCTCTATATCTGTTTTTATGAAGAATTTGTCCCCTTTTCCCCTTTCACTTTTTCTAGTAAAGATGGTCAAGCCATCAGGTGAATATCAGTTGCTAGCTATTGATATATCGTCATTTTTATTAAGTAGATTTCATTTTTTTTTCCTGGATAATGATCAAGTACGTTTCAAATAGATGAAAATATATGCATATTGATTTCTTTTACCACCTAGATCTTGGGGAGGGGCCATCTGTCTTTTGCTGTGTGCATCTACAACTTGGTAAACCCTTCTTTTGTCCTTAATTTCTCTCATAAATTTTACAAATTGTTTTCTCAAAAATATTCATATTTTGCATGTAGAGCAGCAGAATCTTGTAGGAATTACATTTTTGCATTTTCTTCTGAATCCTAACATCTAAGATACTGACACGGCTTTTGTGTTTCTTTGTATGCATCTGGCAACACCAGCAATTCCTGTGCTCTCAATGTAAGTTCAATGGGTCCTTAACTAAAATGCATTTTATAGTGTTCGTGAAGCTCAAATTTTGATGTTTTTCTTAATACTAACTTTGAGAACCTCTCTTTGGGGAATCTGCTGGAGCAGGGGAATTATTTTGGGATCTTTGCATATATGCATGCGTGCATGCATGAAAAGGTGGGAGGGAAAGGTGAATATTTAGAAAGAAGAGAAAATAAGACACAGAGAGAGGGAGATAGGTGGATGAATGGAAAACTCTCTCAATAGGGTTTTGGTGTATGCACTTCGTTTGTTGACTTATATACGCTATATTTCAATGACCAAAATACCCTTACACATAAATGTATAGTATCTAGACATTCTCTTTCTATCTGGAACATATATGTTAATCATGCTCAAATTGTTACAAAAATGTTCAACCCAAACCTAGTTAAAGATTTGGTGAAAATGTCAACTGCCCGATCTATAATTCTAACATGTTTGATGTGAACTTAGCATTGTGGAAGATTCTCAATAAGAAATGATAATTCACTTGTATATACTTTGTGTGATCTTGAAATACCGAAGTTGATGCAATGTGGATGATTCTCAAATGTCACACTAGAATTGAAAAGGCCTAGAATTTTTACACCCAAGCGCATCCAACAACTGCCCATGTTGCATCACCTTGCATTTAATGCATGTCTATACATGATACTTTGATTCATCATTTGATTTGGCAACCACATTTTATTTCATGTTTGTCCATAAATGAGGTTGCGTCCAATAAAAAACACAATAGCTTGTGGTGGTAGTAGATTTTCAAATATATAGTGACTTGCTTAATCAGCATCAGAAAGTCTCTTGACTCAAATATGACCATGATCACTATAAAGCCAACCTCTCTTTGATATACATATGAGATTTCTCAAAATATGCATCACAGTCTTTTAATATAAGATACAAGGAAAGGACATAAACTAACTCACAATGCTTATTGGGAAGACAATATCTAGTAGTGTCATAACAAGAGAATTAAGCCTATATCGTCGGTACCATTCTAGTTCAATGAAAGTGTCTCCACCATTTGGAGATAATTTCATTATTGGATCCATTTGATCATCATGAGGTTTTTCACTCAATATAGATGTATCTCAAAGCAAATCTGAAGTATAATAATCTGAGAAATGAAGATGCTATGGTGACATATAGAAACTTCAATATCAAGGAAATCTCCAAATCTTTACTTTGAGACCTACCTTGTGGAAACACTTTCCTACTTGTAATGCTAATATTGTTATTTTCAATAATCATAATAGCATCTACATACACATGGAAAGAATGCATCTAGTACTATATGACTATAAAATACAAAACAATTATTGCCACAATGAGATATCCCAAACTCTACAAAACTTCACTAAATTTGCCAAACAAAGCTCATGGGGACTATTTTGAACCTTATAATCATTTCTTCAGCTGACAAACATATCCAGAGCTTTCCCGAGCAACAAATTCCAATAGTTGCTCCCGATAAACCTCTTCATAAAGTCACCATGTAACAGGACATTATAAACATCTAATTGATGCAAGGGTTGACAATAAACATAAGAAGGTTGACACAATTCAGCTTTACTGCAAGTGAAAAAGTATCAATTTAGCCCATCCCATATGTTTGAGCATATTCCTTAGCCATTAGAAGGACTTTTAGGCCAGCTGCAGAACTATGCAAAGTAACTTTCTTTCATAGGATAGACCCATTTATAGCAGATGGAGTTCTTCCCAGTTGGTAAAGGGACTAGATTCCAAGTTTGATTTTCTGAAGCACAATTATTTCCTTTTCCACAGCTGCCTATCGGCCAGGATGTGAAATAGCTTTCAAAATAGATCGAGACATAAGAAGAGTCCAATGCAGATGCAAAAAGCACGTAGAAAAGATGAAACTCTAGCATATGATATATCAAAAGATAGGTGATTCTAGGCACGACGGTTGGTTACCCTTCTGTAGTGCAATTGGAAGGAAAAGAATCGATCGCAACAAGTCTTAATAGAGGTATGTCCAAGGAAACTCACCTCAAAGACTTAGCATCTAGCTTAGGTGTGAGATTTTTCTCCATCAACAAGCAAAATTCTAACCTACCGCATCCGATTTCTCCAAAATTGTGACCACCCATCTTATAGATGAAAGCAATAGTAGAACCAACTTTGGTGAATGTCGGTAATAGAAAAGTAGTTTCTGCCAAATGACAACATTCACCCACTTTTTGATTAAATATTATTACTTTTATTTTTTTTTTGAGGGGTATAAATATCTATATAAAATTTCTGATTCTCTTAATCTCATTTGTTTTTCTGTCCTCTCTCCCTAATTCTTTTATAGTTGTTTTTATGGTTCTTGAATATAATTACTTTGTTTTTCTGCTTATCGTATACATTGCAAGTTTTGTGAATATTGTCAAAGTAAGTTCTTACTAATGTACTTGAAACTTATAATACTGTGTAATGAAATTTTGGCATATTTTATTTGCTCTGTATTATTACACCAAAAGGCGGAATTCTTCCTTCCGCTTCTGCCAATTCCTCTTCCATCTGCATGTGGTAGCAGAATCGGAACCGATTTTGAGGTTCCACCAAAAGTGAAAATAGGAAAAATTCTGCTACTTGTTCTTCCACTCCCCAACCCTAATCTAATTTAGTCACTTGAGATCGAATTTCACCGAAATAGCATTCACAATTGAAACTGCTTGGGGGTAGAGAATGTAGCAACTAGACAGGAAAAAAAACCAAGATCGAGGGGATCATCAATGAGGTGACCCTCCTTATCAATTCCTCATAGAGCAACACTATTTTCCTTGTGTGTTGATGGTTTGTTCAATTAAGTTGATAATTGGTAATATGAATAAGATATGGTAGAAACAATTTCAAAAATAATAATTTTTATTCACTCTTTCTATTTTCAGTGGTGATTGATGATAATATAATTACATAGCAATCTAACATATCTTTCTTTATTCATAGACTGATACAGTCCAGCATAAGACAGTTATTTCTCTATTTATCTATTGCAGACTTTATTCACTGCCATTTTTTTTGCAATGAGGACACATACTAATTGCTTTTACTTGGGTCTGCAACTTTTGTATTGCCTCAGGTTTCAATTACTTTCAATGTGACCGTTACGTGTTGGAATAAATCTGTGTTTTATTTGTGAAAGACAGTCTGCTATATCCACATTAAGGGTTCTAATAAATTCACCACTTAACAGGTTTTTAACAAAGCTCCTCACCGAAGATTTGCCTCGACTATTTGTCCGCCCCAAAAAGATCGTTTTAGATTTTCAGAAAGGTGAAGCAGTAGGCCCTGTGGCAGATGATTTCAAATCAGAAGAAGTCCAAGAGAAAAATAAGGACTTTGTTGGGGAGCTGTCAGTCACTGTTGTTGATGCTCAAAATCTATCTTATTTTTTCTTTGGTGAGAATTACTCATTCTTCATATATACTTTGAAAATTCCTACATGTTTGATTAAATATCTTGCAGGTATTGGTTTTTTATTGATATATTTTTTCTAGGGTACTCATTCTAATGGAGTAGAGTACCATTCAGTAGCACTTTCCAAAATGGAATTCATTTTTTACAGCACAAAAATAAAATTCTAGGTTGTTTACAGTTCCCGATAAAATACTTTCTATAGATTAAACTTTGATGTGTACTTTGGATATGGATCTGGACCCAAGAGTTTCTGAAGTTAGTTCTTTGGTCTTATAATATGGATCTTGCGCACTATAAATTAAAACGAGAGTTCAGAAGAATTAGATTGATTCACCGGTTTATTATTTGATGCTTAAGTCAGGAAATATTTCTAATAGACAATTTAGAAAAAAGATAGTGAATGTCATAAGTGGAAATATATTGAGCTAAGTAACAAGTGAATATAGAACCCAGTAGCATGAGCAGATATGAGAACGATAGCTTTGATAGCAGGGTGGATGCCAAAGTAATTGACATTGTAAATTATTCCCATGGGACGTCCAGTAAATGTAGCAATTGGCCATCAGAGAGATCATCTGATGGGGTGATAGCAATCAAGGCAGTGAGCGTGGCATTATTGTCAATGTAACCAACTGTCAGAGCAATGCACCCAAAATGGTTCATTATCGAATTTAGGTCAAATACCACAGTCCTTGGGATGTCATCACTAGTATTATGTGACATATGGACATTATTTACATCATTAAACATATTATCGGTTATTTTAATCTGGCATGTGGTACAGAATTATTCATAGTTCAGAGGCATGTCTACAGCAGATAACTGAACTGGAATTGCGCAAAGAGCGCCAATTAATCTTTCATAATTCATATTCATTGGTGCTTGAGGGACAGCATGACCAAAGTTCTGCATGGTGTTGGGTAGAGTAGCGTATAACACCAGAACATTCTTTGGAGTATCAATGGTCCTTAGTAGATTAATTGTTTGCAGCAGAGAAGAGAGGAAAGAAGGGAACTCCATCATATTAGAGCAAGGGGTGTTTACTTTCACCCTTAAAGTCCATAAACTTGGCACATAGCGTTATCAACTGCTCACAACCTATTGTAATACACTCACGGAGCAAATATGGAGGGAACTCTAGAGAGGAGAATCCCATATATGCTCAGGATCTAGAACCCTGATTTCATCGAGAGGAAGGGTCTTGCAGCAACACCATGCGAATCCTCCCAACCATGCAAATACCTGAGGTATATGTAAATCAGTCAAAGTTGAGGTTTTTTCTCAATATTAAGAGAATTACTTTTACAAGTGGGGTGGAAGAAAGAATCAAAAGAAGTGAGAAACAAGTCTTCCAAGGAAATCCTTCCAATCAAACTACTCAAATTCATTGTACTCCTTTTACCACAAAGATATAAAGGCATTTGCTCCCCCATAAATTTAAGATGCCAACTCTGGAACCATGTAATAGAAGTGTTGATCCCATGGATCATGGCAACAACTTTCGTACATTACTCGAGTTCCTGAACTAGGGGGGTGCTGCCCTTTGTAAATGTTTCTCTTTAACTCCAAAGTGTGACTCTAATTTGGTTCTATAAGTTAGTACCAAATGTCATTGGGAGTTTTCAAGAACTAGCTAACCGATTTTTGTTCCACTTCCCCTCCAATAGGAGGGAAGTGAAACAGCCATGGCAATTAGTCAGGGTCAAGCAGACTCTCAGTGAAAGCCTTCAACACTTCATCATTCACTTCAACACTGCCGAGTATATGAAAGGTCATCAATTAAGTGAAGTTGAATGCTTTTATGGTAACTTTTGAGCTTGATAACTTCTTCAAGTTGCTGGTCCAGTAGAATCTCAAGATTTTTTTGAAGGATAAAGCAATCACTCAGGCCTATATAACCGTTAAGGAAGTCAAGGAAGCAAAAAGGTTGGACTATGGATCTCATTTATGACAAATTTGAGGAGGAAAGTGGAGGAACAATAACGATAATCTGGCCGATGATTTCCAGAAGCAGCAAAGGACCAGATCGAATTTGTGCTGGACATTCAAGCCACTATATTTAACTCCCCTTGCAGATACTTGGACTAACGTCCTGATGTAGATCCAAAACAATTTTTTTGAAATGACCTAAATCGGTTAAGAATCTAAAGGCAAAAGACCAATCAAAATGCTGCCATTATTGTTGGTCTCTAAGTCACAGTATTGAAGACTGTATGACCTTACAGAAAGAGATAGAAATCCTAATTCAATGGGGCTTCCTCAATAAGTACTTGTAGAGTCCAAAAGCCACCAAGAAAAAGGACCACGAGGCGAAGAGCCACCCGATCAACTGACCTACCTAGTGGTAGATGGAGTCATCAATATGGTCTCAACCGGCTAGTAGGGGCCATACATCTGAAAAATCAGAACAAAACTTATCCCACCAAGAGGCAGAAATTAGGGTTAGGAAGTGAAGTCATTAGTATTAGCAATAAAGATATGACTCGTGATTTCTCCCCACTCTGCCTCTTGTTGTTTTTGTGCTTGTTTCGAATGAATTCCAAGATTACCAGGTGAAATGAATTTTCATTGATAATAGTTGTAAAAACATTTTGTATTTTGACATTTTTATTAATTTGGGCTAAAATGTCAACGAGTAGACTCATCTGACTGACTATTGTACGGCTTGGATAATAAATTGATCCAAGTGAAAGGTATTATAAACCTCGAAGTTACGTTGGAAATGTATCCCGGACTGTTCCCCATTATTCAAGTTTTTGGTGGTTGACCCACCCTTGGTTTATAGCGCCATCCTAGGTAGGTCATGTCTAGCCACCTGTGGAGCTCTTACTCCATCCCACATTTGAAAATGAAGTTCAAAACATAGGATAGGGTTGGAGAAGTGAGACGGGACCAAGTTACTAGAAGAACTTGCTGCTTAACTTAGATCAAAAGTTTGGTTCCTCCCCAACCAATCAAAGGTTTTGACCTTAGAGACAAAATATCTCTATAACAATGTCCATATAGTGAAACACCGGTCAAAATTCCTTTGGACCCAAAGGATCCAGATAAATCCATTGAAATTGACACGCTAGACTTGGATCTTAAGTGAAGCCTAATCGAATTCCTAAGGAACAACTCAAATGTCTTTGTTTGGATTTTGGCAAAAATGTCGGAATCCCAATGAAAATTATTATTCACATGCTGAGCCTCATATTGGAGCATAAGCTTGTGCAGCAAAAGAGATGAAATTGTTATGGAAAAAATTAATGGCCATCTTGGAAGAAGTCAAGAAACTGGTCAACCTATAGAAAAATTAGTTAGAAGGCAGAAATATTCATATGGTTAATTAAATAATCAGTTGAACTAGGTGACTTTGACATATAATTCATAGCTTGGTTTTCAACAAAAGATCAAGCTTTCGCGAACTTTATCATCCAAACAACTACCTTGGATCTGGCATAATCAACCACACAAGAAGAATCATTGGAGTTTGCCTACAACTCAACGTTGCCTTGGTGTACCCTCCATGTTAATGGTGCTTTCTACAAAACAAGCAGCAGCACAAGATTGATTCTCATTTCCTAGGAACAGATAGAGCTCAAATACTCAATTGCATTTGACTTCCTGACAAGCTAAAAATGTGGCTGAGTATGAAGTGCTCATAACTTATTTGAAGTTAGCCAAGGAATTCTTTGTCGAATTTTTTGACTATTTATAGTGATTCTAAATTAATTATCTACCAATTGCTAGCTAATTCTAAAGCCAACCACTCGGTCTTGGCAAAGTACCTAAAAAATATGCAGATTCTCTTATTAGCTCTCAAGAGAATGAAGTCATCCACATCCCATGTGAGAATAACAATGTAGTCGGGACATGAGGGAAGTTCTTAAGAAACTTAGCATCGAAGAGCAAGATTAAATCATCTAGTTTTTAGACAAGACAACCTAAATGAATTCATATTTGGAATACTTGCAATCCAATAGGTTGTTGGACAACCAGTTGGAAGCCAGACGGGTAGTGAAAATATCGACTAGTATATGATCATAGACTGATCATTATATCATCAAAGTTATTCAATTCCTTACATGCAATGCTTGACCTCAACAACGATTGATTACACTCTCACAAAAGTGCACCTCAGCATTTGTGGAGCGCATATGAGAGGAAAGAACCTAGTATTCAAAATTAGGAGGCAGAGGTATTTTTTTGTCAACAATGAAGTCTGATGCCATAGAATTTGTGTAGAAGTGTAACAATTTCCATATTCATGGAAATGTCCCAAATCAACCCCCCACAAAAATGAAGGCGTTTTAGGCTCCTTGGTTATTCGTCCAGTGGAGGTCAGACATACTATGGCTGTTTCTCATATCATCTGGGCAATGTAAATTTATCATAGTTAGCATCGATTATTTCACCAAATGGATGAAAGTTTCACCATTGGCCAAGATAATGAAACAAAATGCCACAGAGTTGCATCATAACATTGTTTGCAGATTTGGGATACTAGAAGTTATTATCACAGATGACAGTACTCAATTTTTTGGAAAGAAGCTCATGTGATACTGTCAAGGCCTTGGAATCCGATTAGTCTATAATTCAGTATCATAGCCCTAGTGAAATAGACAAATAGAAGTAACCAACCAAACACTTGTCAACGGATTGAAAACCAAGTTAGACAAGGTTGGAAGTGCTTGGGTATATGAATTACCGGCAGTGCTTTGGGCATATCGAACAACATCGAATGAGACTACTAAGGAAACACCTACAACTTAGCTTTGGCATGGATGCAGTGATTTCGGTAGAAATAGTATTGCCAAGTCATCGAGTGACTAATTTCAATCACACAAAACTCCCAACTCCTTAAGGTAGAACTCAGACATTCTTGAAGAAGCTTAGAACGTGGCATTGATCCGGATAGCAGCATACCAATAGGGGGCAGCACAATAAATGAATTATGTAATAGAAATGACTTAATAATACAACACACATGGCAATTCTTTAGGAAGGAACACAGAGAGTCAATCAAGAAGAATATGACTTTTTACATCCTCAAATTTGAATTCAAACTTTGAGGAAGGGGGCTAGTGATGTGTCCAGTAAAAATTCAAGTTGACCAAACCTGCTGCCCCACACAATAGACAAAATGGAGGCCCCTGATTATTGATTACGTATTTGATAGCAACCTACTTACCCAAAAAATATATATATATTTGATAGCAACCTTATCCAAGTTGAATTGACAATAAGCAAGGCCCAATTAGTGAGTTTTAGCTATAAGCTAGGTGACCATATGCCAAGTGACTGGGTGACTAGAAAACTGAAAAAGTCAGAGTGCGGCTATAGGAAGAGTAGTCTGGTAAAGATTCAAAAAAGGCGAGTTAAGGAGAGCCAAACCACCAAGTTATACAGTTGATTCCCCATACCTAGCCAAATTCTAAGTTCCTTACCAGTGACTTATCAGTGGCAGGCGTGATTTCCATAAACCGGACCTCACATGCAGTTCTCCGAAACTCACAGTTGAGAACAGGCATACTTATGGCCAGCTTTGACTACTGACGAGGACGTGCAATAATTTTTTTACAAGAAAACTTCCTGCAACTTCTTTCCATGGAAACTGTCTACAACTCCTCTTTAAGAGAACCACCAGCAACCTTCCAGTAAAACTGGTATCAAGTGCCTAGCATAACTGATCTTATGCCTCTGTAAATATTAATCCCTTCACCAACCTAATGGCATCTTTTGACAAATTTAACACAAAAAGAATCAGACACACTTCGATCTTTGAGGTCTCCAGAATCTCTCACTTTTTTACTGCATTTAAGCCTTTACATTGAAGTGGTTAGGAGCTTTTTTTCTTAAACACATCCTCCCCCTAAAATAATTTCAGAGCTTGGTCCTCGAATCATCTACTCTCTGACTTTCTCTAACTCATTTGTTAGAAATATTTGTTAATTTGAGCATTGGAGATAAACAAGATATATAGTATCATCTCTCTAACCTCTCATTTTAGTTTGTGGTGCATAGGATCTTGATTATAAGATTTAAGAATTCTCTTCAAAAACTCTCGAGTCTAAATCTCGATCTAAGATAAGCATTAAACTTAATTTTCTTTCTAGCTACGATTTTGCGTCATCTCAATGACTAAGACAACTATTGTCGATCTGAAATAATCTATTATTTTCTATCTTAAATAATCTATTTTATTGAAATTGTAAATCGAACTTTCAAGATAAGCATCCTTTTACATATCTAGGCAACATACATAATTTTGTTTATTGTCTTGTGCTTCGTTCCAACATCAGTTATTTGATATATGCTCAATATTATGAAAAAAGGATACTAATTAGTGCCTTCCACTTAGTATTGACAATAGTTCTGAAGAAGCATCTGAATTCACAATGTCATGATACAACTAATTCCATATTTATTGTGGGGATAAATGAAAATAGCATATTAATATCGGTATTAGTCGTAGTTATATCAGTATTGATATGAATATATCAAACAATATATATTAGTATTAGATATATTAGAAGAAAAAAATTTAAAAAATCGTAAATCATTAGTTGACAAGCAGATATCGATCGATATATCAAATATATCGGCCAATGTTTTGATTATCAACCAATGCATGCGATATTTTGCCGAAACGCTAATATATCACAATTTTGCAATGGTATCAACAGACTGATATCTAATATATATTGGTTGATATATCTAATATTGACCGATATTTTCATTCATATTTTGTGGTTGTTGTTAGGGGCCAAAAAAAAAAACCCGGTAGACAAGAGGTTTTTTTGTTTAACTTGGTTTTGTGCTTATTATCTTTTGAAGAAAGTGTATTACAATAGACAGAAGAGGAAAAGGGGACTGAAGGGACATATTCCTAGTAAATGATAAATGATGACAACACAACTGAAGCGACACCAAATTACTTTCCAACTACCCGTGCCACCTAATTGCTTGAGTAAATGACAACTTATTACCTTTAAACTGCCCATGAGTAATTACAAATTACTTTTCAACAGTTAGAGCATTGCAAGGATGTTTTCCTAATAGATATACAAGGTTTTGATTCTAGTGGCCACTTTGATTAGATGGTTGTCCCACTTATGGGGTCATGCAATATTTTAACGTCTTCATATAGGACTATATTTTACAAAAGATGATGAAAATGTGAACACCATATATTTATGCGTTGGAACTCAAACGCAATCCATAACAAAAGATTTCTTCTTCCCCCATTTTCTTCCTGCTACACAACAAATGAACAAGAATTCTGATATTTTTTGTTTAAAAAATCAACCTGTGTTTGAATTCTGATTTGAATTTTTATTCAATAGAATGAAGAGCAAGTCTAAGGTGTTCTTAATTAGTCCTTTCATATAATTGCATTTTTGAAGAAAATAAAGCATATAGACTATGGAGTCTTTGTAATAACGAACTGTTAATTTCTTGGATTTATTGTCTGATTGTTACAGCATCTTATGTCAGGTAAAACGGATCCTTATGTTATTTTATGTTTGGGAGATCAAACAATCCGCACTAAAAAAAATAGTCAAACTACAGTCATTGGACCTCCTGGTGAACCCATTTGGAACCAGGTAAAGAATTAAATTTGTACTCACTTTCTTGTTGATATTTTAATTGTTACCTGCATGTTTCCTTGAGGCAAGAAAATCTGAATCTTCATTTATTCACTGTTGAACCTTTTTTTGCAGGATTTTCATATGCTTGTTGCAAACCCTCAGAAACAGAAATTGAACATTCTGGTGAAGGACTCCCTTGGTTTTGCCGATGTGACCGTTGGAACTGCAGAGGTAATTACTTTGTTCTTCCTAATTCATGTGTACTCAGAAACACAGATGCACATCATTTGGAACTTTGACCAGAATGTTCACAATTGATAATCCATGACACTTCAAACACTTGCTCAGAGCCACAGCTTCATGCATAAATATTCTATGTATGACTAAGTCAGCCTAAATTTTGGACATATCTAGTTCTTGTAGATGTTTTCCAAGGTGTCCTGTCCAAGTTGGTGTATCAATATTAAATGAGGTACATGTGCTGTGCTTCTAGTTAATTCTTCAGTGTTCAATGTCATTTAACTCATTTTGTAATTCATAGCTGCATAGTGTTGCTGGTACTACATACATGGAAGCAAAAACAATCTTCATAGCACGGATGTTTAAATTTGTTAGTTATAAGGAGTCATTTGTCTTTCTAAGGATGCAAGTCATGTGACTATATAAAAAATACAAACGTTATAATTTTCAGATTTAGCATCTGTAAATGGTCAAGAAACACTATTCAGTAAGTGTTATTTATTTCTGTCTTTTGTTGGATATTAGAAGCGTGCTTTTCCATAATAGTTCTTCTTACAAGGGAATGTAAGAAATGTAAATTGATGTGCAAATAAAATGAATATATGCAAATAGAGTGGTTTTGAGGGATTTGTATGGTGATTTAACATTCTATAACTGGTGACTCCAATTCACTAATGGGTTTGGGTATTTTAGGGCTTGTTTAGTTCTTGGAAAATTTGAAAGAAAGAAACAACTAAAAAAAATAAAAATGTAAGAAAATAAAAAATATATATATATATATTTGTTTAGATGTAGACAAAAAAATCATTGGAAAAATAAAATAATTTTCTAATAGAAGTATTTTATTTGTCTGGTTGTCAAGAGAAAATAAAGAGAAATTGTCAACTCTTAATGTTATGACTTCTTATATTTTCCACTACATTGTCCCTTGTAAACCAAATAATAGAAAATACTTTCTTTTATATTTTTTTCTTTCCTCTAAATTTTCTTGGAACCAAACAGACTCCTAATGTTTAGGCCACCATTGTATTCAGGTTGGTCTTGGAACTCTCCAAGACACAGTCCCAACAGACCGAATTGTTAGTTTGAAGGGAGGTTGGGGACTACTTAGAAAGGGAAATTCTGGTGAATTACTTCTTCGCTTGACTTACAAAGCGTATGTTGAAGACGAAGAGGATGACTGGAATGAGGCAGATTTACCGGACACTGATCTCTCTGATTCTGATGAAGCAGATGCTACGTGCAAGCAGCCTCAAAGGGATTTCGTGAAAGAGACAGATAAAGAATCACTTATTGATGTTCTTGCTGCGTTACTTGTGAGTGAAGAATTCCAAGGAATCATGGCATCAGAAATGGGAAATTCCAAACTCAGGGATAGTGTCAGGAGTTCAGCATCAACAATGCCAAGATCTCGTGGGCTTACAACTGATTCCAATTTCTCCAATGCAGAGGGTGGTGATGGAGATTCTAAAGGTATGGTTTGAAAGCTTGTAATTGATATGTCCGTTGCTTTAATTATCCCATCCAACCAGTAACTTTGTTGTCTGCAGGATCTGCATTATTTTGGTTGGCTGCTCTTACAACTGTTGCAGTCATAATTGCGATCAATATTGGTAGTTCAAGCCTCTTTAACCCTTGATTTTATGACAGCCTGTGAAGACCAGTTAGGCGCCTCCAATTGGTCAGTATATACGAAAAATGCCCATCTTGAATAATACGTGTACAATTACATGCCAAGTTTTATGTCAGTTGCTTAATATCCCCAGATTCCTCAGGGTAAAATGCATTAAAAAGGGATAATTGTTGTCAGATGGTTCCATTTTGAACTGCCTCATGACGTTTTGAACCAACTCACGTTCTATTTTAATGGGGAAAGCGCCCAACCCATTGAATTCCAGTCAAATTCATTTTTGGTTTTCCTTTGTTTGTGTTCATTTTGTGCTGTGTTCCTACTTATGATTTCATTTATATGCACCATTCTCATCTGATTTCAGTAGGTTCCATTAAGTTCAAGATTTTTTGCTTTGTTGAAATCTCTTCCATTAAACTGATAATATACGTTAATCAAAAAGGAAATACATGCTGTTTTAGTGTGAAGAATTTTAGGACCAGACAATGGGAACAAACTGGATAAGTGGATTTCAAAACATTGCCTTGAATTTGTGACAATTTCAAGAAAGTGCTGTCCAAAGAAGAAAAGAATGTGCTATGTAGCCTGCATCGCAGTACATGAATCTTTGGTATTTTCTAGGTTTACCTTTGTATGCATCGGCCTCTTCATTTATGGCACCATGCTAGAAGATCATTTTGGGGAAAGCTTCTCTCTTTTCTCTTCTCTCTCTCTCTCTTTGCATTTTCTTGAGGATTTCTTGACCTAATGTGACTGCTGCTAGCATGCTAAAATGTGGGTATAAAGAATCTAGTATGCTGTCATTAAGCTAACCCACTAACTTCTTTTAGCTTTTAGAGTGATATTAGGGGATTCATTTATCCATTCTTTAGACACTCTTAATGGCACGGCATTTTATCCATCTATCCACATAATAGGCTCACACAAGAATAGGTGAATTGATTGACAACGTCACTTGAGGGTATCCAAGAGGCGATTAAAGAGCATCGCCAAAACATTTCTTACAGATTTACTCAGATTTTGTTCATAGATATACTGTATGTGCTTTTATGTTAGGCGTATGCATCAGAAATGCAAGAGAAACATTGTAACTAATGCCTTTAAAGAACCATAGTAGAACTGTTGGGAGAGAGTAGAACAGAATTTAAAGATAATGTGCTGAAAAAAAAGGCATTTGCTACTGAAAGATGATGAAGACTAATTTATGGAATAGGAAGGCTGGGGATATTAAGTCATAGCGAAAGGAACTCTTAGGAGACGTTGTCATTTTCAAATTCAGAGTTTAAGCATTTGTATATGCTGAACTGCATTTCTAAATCAAGATTCTGATTTCTTGACAGGCGGCCCTGAGCCAATACATAGAGCTCTGTCAAGGTGGGTGCGAAGCATTTTTGGATCTACTGAATTTTGACCATGTAAATTCATTGTACTAGCCAAGGTATTTCTATTTTGCAAGGGGAAATTTTCAGGCATTCCCCCAAGCCAATGTGTATGTAAATCAACGATTTGATTTCAGTTCATTCTTTGTGGACCTTGGTCTCCAGTCGCAGGTAACTAGTGCCTTATGGAACCAAAGGAAGTTCTAATTTTAGCTTCTCATCTCAAGTTTTCTACACAGCATATCTGAAGCTGCTTTTACACTCTAGGGTTGAAAATTTTAGCATGAGCCATATCATTTGAGTTTCTTTTCGACGTTGTTGAAGTGGCATAGCGAGGGATAAGCTGAACACTCTCCGTGTATCATCAGGCCGCCCTGCCTAGGCTAATCAGCTTCCTGCCCAGCACACCATCCTTACTCGGATGGTTCGGGTTGCCCCTTTGACAAAAACAAAGCCTCTGTAAAATACCTTCCGGGTTAGAAGATCTTATGGACTCAAGTAAGGGTGCCATCCTCATGAGATGATACCCTTTTTTAGGATTGGATAAGTGATGATTTCTCTGCCAATAAGGTCTGAACTCTACAAATTCAGCAAGGGGAAAAGAGATGGGTGCTGTTAATGCCTTTTTTATTTTTTTTTTTATCATCATTCATACCCTCAACAATAATGATTTTATCCTAATAATTTAGACAAATTGAATTATGATAAGATAAAATTTTCACCATTAAGAGTATAAAGGACTCTAAAATAGAAAGAATTTAACATAGATGCCTTGCTAACTTTGCTACCAAATAGGTCTGTATTATGTCATTGGACAATAATTTTTATCTATCTTCCGATTGACACATGTTTAGTACAGATTATGCCATATAACTAAATTAAAAAAAAATTGTTTATCTTCTCACTCTAAGCTGTTTAGAGGCACGAGAATTTTTTTAATAGAAACAATCTTCTTCACTATAGTAGATTGAATGCAAGAGCATAGAATACCTGTCACAAGTCGCCCTCATATGGGTTTTTTTGGATCTATTAAAATTAGTCACTCTCCTAGTTGTACTTTTCATTGGATTATGTTGTCTTAGCTTAGCTTGCTTTTGAGTTTGTCCCACAGGATGGGTTATATTTTCAATTAGGAGTATTATCTCTTAATCAATGGTTAGGATTATCTGTTCATCTGTTCTAAATGATTAGGATACATTCCAAGGAATATCCTCTTCAAGGATATTCTAAGAGCTCTTATAACCTTTTGAATTATAATATTTTAGGATAAAATATTATCTTCTTATTTTTCTATTGTTTTCTAGATTATCCTAAAATTCTTAATAATCAATTAAGTATTTATCTATCTTATATATATCATTGAAACTAGTTGGGAAAAAAAATTGTGAATAAATTTTTTTTTTATTTAAGCTCATTATATTTATATCATAATGAAATGAGTTTAATTTCATAAATTCAAACACATAGCATTTGTGAATAAATCTTCTTTGATTTAATCTCGTGATACTTACCAAAAAAAAAAAAAAGATTTAATCTCGTGATGCCTACTTGGCAATAAAATGAGATTGGTTCCGTAAATTCAAACATGTAGTATCCTAATCACAATGCGATGATTAATTAAAGTAAATATTTATTTGAAAGTGTTTTATTTTTAATTGAGAAATTATGTATCTTTTAAGAATATTAAAAAGAAATTTACATATGGGTTTTATTTATATGGAGAGGACTTATAATCGGGTGCCTGCAAAAATCTTATAATGGCTATCTGGGAAGAAAGAAGTTAGTATTTATATGAAAATGTAATTTTTGTAGTGTTAGATAAAATATTAAACAAGTTAAAATTAATGACTAATATATTTTTTAAATAATAGATTCCGTTCTTTTGGTCTATATTTTACAAAAATAAAGATATATAAAAGTTAATATATACTAATGAAACTCTATTAAAAAAACAGATATATACAATAGTATAAATAATTATGTCTATAAAAAATATAATTACGTCTGTTGCGTACCGAGGATCTGATTATTGTATAGATGAGACTCGGTGTCCGTCGGTCACTTGTAATTCCTAAGTTCTATAAGCTTCTAAAATCAAACCTTGTACAACACAAATAACAATCAAATGATTGGCGTGATTTAATCTCTAATATATCCTCCGACGTTCAAGTCAATATTTTAATTATATTTGAGGAAAGAAGTAAAATATAATTAATTTGAGTTTATTTCGAGGAGTTGCGCTCTAGGCGTCTTGTTTAGAAAGAAAGTCTTAAGCATTCTAGGCGTCTTGATCCCACTCCCCTCCCCCTTTTTGATGGAGGGAATAGATATTTATAATTTGTGGAAAACGGTTAAATGCAACACGATTTTAACCGTGTGGTCAAACAGTTAAATCGTTATTCCTATCAGGAACGGTTATGATTAACATCTGCCGTTGTTGGTTAAATAACCGTTTCGGCCATCAGACTGGATCTTGGAAATTGGGTCGTCGAGGCATAATGTCTCAGTCAGACATATGGGCAGCGCTATCATTGACTACCATTGGCCCAATAGGCACAAGCGGTCCATAATTATATTGGACTTCCTTGTTTGAGCCTGTAGATCCTATACCCATCACTAACCCCTCATGCCAGGAAGTTAAAAGTGTAGCCTTCTGGTATATAAATAAAAAATATCTGAGTCTGAAATCCTTTTAATATTCGACGGTCTGTATTGCTGTAGTAAATGCATGTCGCTTTAATATTATTGGAAAAGCACAACCCATGATTACTGGCGTCAAGAGACTTGACATCTGGCAAACGATTGGGTATCTAACACGTGCCTAGGCCATCATGAGGCACATTTTTTGAATTTTAAATATAAATGGTGTCGTTTGGAATCCTTTTTCCTACTATAAATCCATTTTTAAGCACCAAAAATACACTTTATGCTTTCTTGGTATTGATTTCCTTCATCAAAGACCTCTTCGATAACCAATCTTAATCAAATATTTTCAATGGCGCCTGGTATTTTCGATATTCAATCGATCTTAACTCCAGACGATGTGGAATATTACCGAGCCAAATATAAAATTCCACGTTCTCTATCATATATCATGCATGGAGTAAACGGACAAGCCACTTCTCCACCTCTAGGGTTTATTACAGTATACGAGACGCATCTCAAGAGGCGTCTTCGATTTCCATTGGCTTCCAAGTATTATAAAATAATGGTGGAACTTCATGTTCCCATTGCTAGCCTTCAACTGAATGAAGTCGGCTATCTTATTTCTTTGTATATTTTTGCGAGGATTCACGGAGTGGATTTTAATGCCATTGCCGTGATTTGGATTGGATAACCATGAGTTCTCATCCAGAGTATAGGTTTAGTGGAGGAAACCCCAACTCCACAAAGAAGTGGAAGAATCGAAATTTATCTTGACCGCTCCTTCTAAGTGGGAGATATGTTAAAAATGGGGCTGCATCTCTATTGCAATGCAGACAAATGTTCTTAACCATGAAAAAGAGTCACCCAAAAATTGGTGGACCTCATCTGAGAGAAGGCCCCTACTTTTAATGAGAATAGAAAGAACCGATGGCTTTTTCTAGAAACACTCACATTGGCTAAGTGGAAGCCTGAGGTTGAAGAGTCCGAGGCCCAAGCTGCCAAGGTCCTTCTTAAGAGAAGGCATAAAAGAAAAGCCAATAAGTTGAGAACAAAGGACTCCTCGGGCAAGTCCAAAAAGAAAAAGCTCGAGGACAAAAACAAAACGTCCGAGGACAAGAGGACCTCAAAAGGCGTTGAAATAAGGGATCGATTGACTACTTCGGCTGGCAATAAAGAGGTCTCTGCTAAATCCAGTTTTGAGGATGAGACCACTATAAATATCATAATGAAAAAAAAATGAATTATGAGGGACTAAACTTCCACCTCTTTATCGGTCCAAACTCCTGTGGTGGCTGGACTGATTGAAGAGCGTGAGCATGTGGTGGCCATCGTAGAGGAAGTGACCAAGGTCGCTCCTCTTTCTGCCCCACATCTTTCTTCCTATGGAGTGCCATCTATTTTGCCATCTTTGCCTAAGGAGTTCATTCCTGAAATTGGTACTAGTTTTGCTAAGGGAACTTCTTGGATGAGTGAGATTTACTCGGAAGGGACGATGAGGATATTGGCATATGGGTTTCTAGAGAATACCACGGCTGAGGTGGTTGTTGAGGAATATTGGACAAAAATTCTATTTGTTCAATCTCCTGAGCCCCCAGTGTCTGAAGTCCAATTTGAAACTGCGGATCAAGTTGGTGCGAAAAAATTTCCCTCGAAGGCACTAAGACAGAAGTGGAAGCTGTGCATGAGGAAGAAGTCCATGAAGCAATGGAAGTTGTCCGTCTGATGAATTTGGATGCTGAGGTTCAAGATGAACCTGTTATAATTATGGACGAGGTACCTCACAGAAATGTTTCTATTTTTGAGGTAACTGTTCGTAACTTCCTCAAACTTTTCATATCTTTTCTTTTGTATTCTAACTTGTGTTGTATCCTTTATAGTTACAGGAAATTATGAGTCGCGCTGCTAATTTTGCAAAGGAGTTCGCTAACGATTATGTGGAAAGGGAAAAACTTTTGAAGGCTAAGGAGCGTTTTCTGAAGACTGAGGAGCGTGTGTCTGAACTTAAATGTGAACTGGCTGATTTAAAACAGAGTCACAATGTTCTTAGAGAAAAATATTCCAAGATTGATAGTGAACTCTGTTCTTCAGTTCGTCTTGAAGACCTTCAGAAGATGTCTGAGCATAGTTATTGAGAAGGGATTAATTTATGCAGGGGTATTGTTTAAATAGTAGCACCTGACGTTTCCGTTTCTATTTTTCATCTAAAGGACGTTAGTACTACTAGGAGATCTGAAATTCTATACCTTCCCAGAGATGATATAGGATCCTGGGAACCATTAACAGAAACCTTCAAATGTCATCCATAATTTGTTACTTGCATATTTTCAAATAGTCGATGAAATATCAAATTCCATTTTAATTATCTCTCTCTCCTTATTTATTTTCCAATTGGACACTTTTAATATCCAATTTCGCCACTTAAGTTAAGTTGGAAATATAAGTCATACTTAACTTTAAATTTTTCAAAACTATATTTGGCTAATGATGCTATTGTAAGGATCTCGGCATGCATGAGGAAGCCCCCCAAGTTTTTCATCCTCGGTTTTATTTTGACTGCTTGATGGCGTGATCAAGTTTAAGTAACGACTTCATATGAGTCGCTCAGACTCGTGGCTGAGTTTTTTGGACTAATTAATTTAGTCTTCGGTATAGATGAATTAGTCTCAACTGACTTAGGGGTAGTCTAAACTATACAATAATATGAATGAACAAGCACACATGAAATCAGAGAAATAAAAGAAATTGAAATTTCATTACATGATATTCATATAAGTACAAGCATTCAATGTGACACAAACCTTACTTGACAGTACATGGATTATTGATAATATTTTTTAAGATAGCAGGCATTCCAAATCTTAGGTACTAATCTACCATTTGGGGTACGTAATTTGTACGCCCCACTCTTAAAAACGGTCGAGATTATGAATGGACCTTTTCAATTTGGTGAGAGTTTATTCTGATCGGCATTCTTACTCATGACCTCAATACTTCTTAAGACCAGATCTCCCACATCAAACTGTCTTATCTTCACCTTTTTGTTGTAGTATCTTACAATTCTTTGGTGGTAAGCCACTGTTCTTAACCATACCTCATCCTGAATTTCTTGGAGCAAGTCAAGATTTTTTCGAAGTCTTTGCGAATTATGACGCAGATCAAAGATTTCGATCTGAAAGCTGGGTAGTCCGATCTCCACTAGGATTACAGCCTCAGTCTCATAGTATAAACTGAATGGAGTTTCACGAGTCGGTTCCCTAGGTGTCATCCTATACGACCAAAGGATAAAAGGAAGTTCATCTACCCGTGAGCCCCCAGCATTTTCAAGTTTTGTTTTGAGACCATGTAGTATTGTGCGATTTGTGACTTCCACTTGTTTGTTGCATTGTGGATAAGCGACCGAAGTATGGGCCAACTTGATCTTTAAACTTGCACAATATTTCATAAAATGTTTGCTTGTGAATTGAGTTCCATTATCGGTCACAATGACTTCGGGTATACTGAATCTGTAAACAATATTTTGCCAGACAAATTCGGTTGCGTTCTGGTCGATTATTTTTACTAATGGAAAGGTTTCGACCCATTTTTAAAGTAATCAATTCAGATTATGACGAATTTTCTCCATCCTGATGCCACTGGAAGTGGTCTGAGGATATTAATTTTCCATTGTGCGAATAGCCATAGTGACTGCAACGTTCGAAACTTTGTGTGTGACTGATGTGTAAGATTCTCATACATTTGGCAATTCTCACATTTTTGGATGAAATCCATTGCGTCGTACTTCATAGTAGGTCAATAATATCCTTGCCTTGTAAACTTAAAGGCTAGGTTTTTACCACCGATGTGGGATTCACAAATGTCGAGGTGTACTTCACCAAGGGCATACTCGGTCTCCTCTGGACAGAGACACTGTAAGTATGGAATCGAGTATCCCCGATGGTATAATTTTTCATCCATCATAGTATATCATCCCACCGTCTTTTTCAATCGTTTGGCCTCGTCCCGATTTTTCGGTAATACAGCATTAGACAGATATTTTATATATAATGTCATCCAATTTTCAGAATTGGTTACTTGCATAATTTCCTGTTATGGGTCATTTATACTCGGTACTTCCAGAATCTAATGCAATTCTCGTGCATACTACTCTGGATCTCCAATTGCGACAGCTTTTACCAATCTATCTGCTTTCCTATTTTCCTTTCCTAAAATGCGAATAATTTCTATGTGATGGAATGAAGTAATTAGATCTCGAATTTTAGAGAGATATTGGGAAAGTATAGGATTAACCATATCAAAATTTCATCGGATATGATTAATAACTAGTTCCGAGTCATTATATACTTTGAGGTGTGTGGCTGAGCATTCCTTCGCTAATTTTAGCTCAACAAGTAGTGCTTCATATTTGACCACATTATTTGTTGTTGGGAATTCAATGGTCATTGAATATTTTATCTCTAACCCATTAGGTGTTCTTAATATCACTCCTATTCCACTGCCAACTTATATAGAAGAGCCATCTATGTGAAGAGTCCAAGTTGGAATATCTTGAGGACAGCTAGCCTTGATAACCTCAGGGTCATTTGGGATTACTGTCATTGCCTCAACAATGAAGTCCACGAGAACCTGACCTTTCAATGATGGCCTTAGTCGGAATTCTAAGTCAAATCTTTCCAATTCAATTGCCCATTTGACCAGTCGTCCAGACACATCTGATCTTTGTAAAATTCTTTTTAAAAGTTGGTCGATCAGAATAACTACTTTGCATGCCTGGAAGTACGGTCAAAGTTTTCTAGCAGAATATACAAGTGCCAGTGCTATCTTTTCAGCATGAGTGTAACGTATTATTACATTGGTCAAAATTTTGCTAACGTAATATAGTGGTCTTTGATCATCAGACACATCACGAATTAGGATCGAACTTAGGGTTGTCTTGGATACAACCAGATATAAAAATAAGTCCTCGCCTTGTTGTGGAGAAGTCAGCAGTGGTGAATAAGACAAATACTCATTGAGTTTTCAGAAGGCAGTTTCGCATTCTGGAGTCCACTGAAAGCCCGTGGACTTAGTCCCTCTTAATGCCTTAAAGAATGCAAGTATTTCTCGGTTGATTTAGCCAAGAAACGTAAGAGTGCCACCAATCTTTCAGTTAGTTTTTGAACTTCTTTAATGGTTCGAGGTGGATTCATATCCAGGATAACTTTAATCTTCTCTAGATTGGCTTCTGTTCTTCAGTGAGAAACGATAAAGTCTAAACATTTTCCTAAGGTCACTCCAAAGATGCATTTAGTCGGGTTGAGTTTCATCTGATGTGCTCTTAAGACATTAAAGGCCTCAGTAAGGTCGCGAATATAGTCGTTCAAAATTTTACTTTTTACAAGCATATCATCCACATATACTCCCATATTCTGTCTGATCTAACCCTCGAACATCTTATTGACAAGGCACTGATAGGTTGTACTGGCGTTCTTAAAGCTGAAGGGTATAACTTTATAACAGTATGTTCCTTGATCGGTCATGAAAGATGTGTACTCTTTGTCCTCCAGACTCATTCGAATTTGATTATAATCAGAGTATGCATCTATAAAATTAAGTAATCCGTATCCAGAAGTGGGGTCTATGAGCAAATCGATTCTTGGTAATGGGAAACCGTCCTTCAGACATATTTTGTTGATGTCGGTGAAGTCGACCACATCCTCCATTTTCCATTACTTTTCTTCACCATGACAACATTGGACAACTAATATGAATATTGTACCTCTCTGATAAATCTAGCGTCGAAAAATTTTTTCACTTTTTCCCGAATGACAATCAACTTTTCAACCGAGTAATTTTGCCTTTTTTGTTAAATTGGTTTATGGTCGGTGTCTATCCACAACTTATGGACCATTACCTCGGTCGGTATGCCTAGTATATCGCTAGGTGTCCAAGTAAAGACGTTGGAATTTTGTCTCAGAAAATCGATAAGTTAACTTCAGGATGATTCGGATAAAAAATTCCCAATTTGAATTTATTTTTCAGGATCACTAGGATCTAATCCATTTATTTTCCAGATTAGGCTTGGAGTAATGTTGTTTCATTAGAGAGATCAAGGTTCTGGACCTGTTGACTTACTGGTGTCTAAGTGATTTGTGACAAATAACAGGCTCACGCGGTCATCTGATTGCCTCAGATCTCTCCAATGCCAAATGGGGTTGGAAACTTCACTTTGAGATGTGGAATAAAAGTCACGGCCCCAAATATGATTAAACATGGTCGTCCGAGGATGGTGCTGTAGACCAATGGTAGGTCTACAACCAAAAAGAAAAGTTTTTTGGTAGCCGTCTTTGAATACGTACCCAAAGTAACTTCTAATTGGATTACTCATTATATGGGTACAGGTTCGTTGTCGAGCCCATACAAGGGTCCTTCAGACGTCTTTAATTTACTTTTCTTTAATATTAATTTAAAGAACGCATCCAAATAAAATAAATTTTAGAATTTTTATTATCAATAAATACTCATTTTAATTAGTAATCTATATTACCATCTGAAACAAGTGCAATTACAATTAAAGGATCAGAGTGGAGGGATGTTACATACGCTAAGTCATTATTACTAAAACTTATAATATCATCCCTAACTTCTATCCTTAGCTTTTTATGGCCGATGGCATTTCTTGAATTTTTTGGAATGTCTGTCCGAATGGGTCGCATGCAAATCATGCTCACAACGCCGCCTGCTACTCGACCTCTTGGCTGTTTGGTCTTATCTCCATCTGCTGCTCCGAAAACCTGTCCGAATTTCTGCAAAAATCAGTTAAGATATCCCTTTCGGATCAATTCTTCGATTTCCTTCTGCAGTGTCTTGCAATCCTCGATACTATACCCTCCACACCGATGGTAATGACAATATTTTAATTGATCACCACCATCTGAATTTTTTAATACTTTTAGCCATGTGAAGAATTTTTCACCCCGAATTTGCATTAAGATATTGGTGCGGGAGTCATTTAAGGGAGTCAAGTCTTGAGCCTGAATCCTCTTTTTGGTACCGAGTTGGACTTCTGCTGCTTTTTGGATCGAGGACTCATGTTGTCCCCATTCTTCATTTTCCCCTCAATTAATTTTTGGTGGGGCTGGTCCTTCGTTCTCTTCATATCATTGGCCTCCTCTGCCGTAATGTAAGCACGACTAATGGCCTCGACTTCTCCATATATTTGAGAAATTTTATGGGTTATGTGTATAAAGAAGTCATCGGGTTTCAATGCAAACACGAAGGCACTTAGCTTCATCTCCTCAGTGAGTTTTGGAATTTTTCTTGCATCGGATATAAATCGAGCCAAAAATATTTTTATGTTCTCATTTGGCCCTTACTTTACTCGGGCCAAATGCCAAGATTATTTTTCCTCCCTCCTATTCGAGGTAAAATGAAACAAAAATTCATCAGCCAAATCCTAAAAAGATCGAATTGAATTTGGATGAAGAACATAAAACCATACCCGAGCATCACCTTTCAGGGTCAGAGTGAAACAAAGACACATTGCTGCCTCATTCGGACCCTGAAAACTAAGGAGTGTATAAAAATAATCAAGATGATCTATGGGATTAGAGCTTCCATCATAGGGCTCCAAAGTGGGCATCTTAAATTTATATGGTAAGGACCGTGTATGGATTTTCATGATAAATGGAGATCGTTGCAAGTCGATCGTCTTTCCAGCTGTGTCTTCTCCAAAGACATGATCCCAAATTTTTTCAACTCGCTCCTCAATGTGAAGACGTCTTTCCAGCTGTCATCTTTTTTGCATTGAAGAAATCCCTCAAGTCAAACGGTTTTCTAGTGGACCGTGAATCTTGACGATTCATAGTCCTCTAAGGACGTTTCCCATGAGAGGGACCTCCATGAAATGTAGATTCCTTATCATTTCGAGAATACCGAGGGTTTCATCTCTCAAGACTATCTTCTCGGTCCTAGAGATTTAAACGACCTTCAAGTTGAGACGAGACTTTATTAGAGGCCAATTTAGTCACATGAGAATCCTGGTTGTCTATTTTTATTCTTCTTTCTTTTTGATGTAATAATTTGAGAGGCCGAAGAGGGCACTTATTTTGGTCGTTCGTCCATTTTTATAACAAGTGTTTGAACGATATGAGCAAGTACTCGGATATAAGGATTGGGATGATCACCAATTGTATATATAGCGGGAACGTCATTGTCACCTAACGTGGCCTTCCTAACTGGAGTACTAGTCTCCCCCTTATAATACACCATTTTCTTTCCTTCTTTAAAATATATATATGTGTATATATATATGTATATTTTTTAGGCTTTTAGTGCCATTCCCACACACAACGCTAATGCTGCGTACCAAGGATCTGATTATTGTATGGATGAGAGTCGGTGTCCATCGGTCACTTGTAGTTCCCAAGTTCCGTAAGCTTCCAAAATCAAACCCTATACAACACACATAACAGTTAAAAGATTGATGGGACTTACTCTCTGATATATCCTCCAATATTCAAGTCAGTACTTTAATTATGCTTGAGGAAAGAAGTAAAATTTAATTAATTTGGATTTATTTCGAGGAGTTGCGCTCTGAGCGTCATGTTTAAAGAGAGTCTTAAGCGTTCTAGGCATGTTGATCCCACTCCCCTCCCCCTTTTTGATGGAGGGAATGGATATTTATAGTTGGCGAAAAGCGGTTAAATGCTACACGATTTTAACCGTGTGATTAGACAGTTTAACCATTATTCCTATCAGGAACGGTTATTATTAACGTCCGCCGTTGTTGGTTAAATAACCGTTTCGGTCTCAAGATTAGATCTTGGGAATTTGGCCGTCCAGGCATAATGTCTCGCTCAGACATATGGGTGGCGCTATCATTGAGTACCGTTGGCCCGATAGGTACAGGCGGTCTATAATTATATTGGGCTTCCTTGTTTGGGCTTGCAGATCCCATACCCATCAATGTCTATAAAAAATTTAAATTTATTGCAACTAGAAAAGAAAAACAGATACAGACCTAAAATATTTAGATTGCGATTTTCTTACTTTTTAATTTAGAATTTTTATGTTGTGTATTTTATATGATAACAAAATATAATGAGAAGTGTAAGGATGGTGATGCGTATCTAAATTTAAATTGTCGAACGAATTAGGGAGTTGCCTTATTTGAGTATTTGATAAAAAACATATCCGATTTTTGTTATTCTAAATTAGGATCCTGTGTACCACAATATGTCACGAACCCGAACCAAACAGGTCAATTTAAATAATTAATTATAATTTCTAAAATCTAAAATCCCAATTAATTTTAAAACCAATAATACCAAGTCCCAAAATTCGGGTGTGACAAACCAAAATATACACTCAACAAATTTAAAATCCTCACAGGACCGTATCGAACAATACTCCGAGCAAAATAAATACGACCTGCTCTACAATCATCGTAAGAGATAATAATCCGACCCAAAATCAAAATCAAACATAAACAAATATTCAATTATTCCCAACATATAACAATAAGCCTATATCCGCCATTCCTTAATCCAAATGCATCAAATATCAATGCAAACCATAATAAACAAAAACTCACCAACTCGGACGAATATCGACCGAACATGCTACGTACTCTGTCTGCATCCGAACCTTCTACTCAAAGGGACAAAACAGAAAAATGAGCCTAATGCCCAGCCAAGTATCATATTTAGTCAAAAGAAGTCAATAAATCGGAGGAATGTCAAATGGGTGAAAATCCAATCAAATTTCAAGATAAATCCAAATCGCCCACAAGACAAATCCAACCGAAATCCAAGATCCAAATTTCAAAATTCAATGGTAGTCTCGTACTCAAATCAAATGTCCAAATCCAAACAAATGTCCAAATTTCCAAAATAGTCCTCGTCGGGACGTATATATATATATAAATATATATATATAACAAAAACATAGGTGATCCGAACCAATTCCAAAACCGATGTCGATCGGAGTCCGAATCCAAGTCCAAATCCAAATCCAAATCCAATGCCCGATCGGCATGTGATGCGAGGCGAATCCGATAGCCGGATCCGAGTCCAAGTCCAAATCCGAGTCCAAATCCAAATCCAAGTCAATGCCCGATCGGTTGTGATGCGGGGCGAATCCGATAGCCGGATGATCGATAGCGTGCGCGGATCTGAAGCAGCACCGCGACAGATGTTCCAAAGGTTCGGATCAAAACATATATTCAAAATCGTTGTACGAGACATACCAAGCCCAATTATAGGCAAAATCGGCGAATCTTAAATCCAAGTCCAAAATCCATATCAAATCAAAATCCAATACCAATTAATGCAAAAATACAAATTATGCACCAAAGTTGGGTTCTCATTATTTAAAGACTAGCTTGAGGAAGGGTTACACATAATCCCGGTAACCTTAGGCCAAAATCCATGTATTGTATACCCATAGATAAGGTTGCTCACTATGTTTTGCCACCGCGGCTTTGGGTGCATTCCTCCGAGTTTGTCGGATATATTAGGACGTCCGAATATATTCTAAGGTCAAATCAAATTGTCCAAATGGGAAGGGTCACTACTCAAAGCCTTTCTGCCCGGCGAAAGGGATTTCCAAATAACGGATAATCTCCCGTCGGGAGCTGGCGAGAATCCAAATAATCCAAATCCAAACGTAGTGACCACAACCCGACACGTGCATGTGAAAATACATACGGCCATGCAAATTTCGTGTATATTTTCATTACGAATCTTGATATAAATATACATCGAGTCAATAAATTATTGGGCTTTGAAAAAATATCAAATTCTCCAAAATCATAAAACCCGGTCCAACAACCCCCAAAATATCAATGAACTACACATGCATGTCGAGAATAAATAAATCGTGTACCAAAAAATGCATGCATGTTAGTAAAAATTCCAAACAATATCCAAAATATATCGGAATTAAAATTAGACCAAAGAGGGGTTTACGATACTTGCACTGACCTCATACTGCGGATCTGAAGAAAGGATGTCCCGAAGTGCTCCAATCGAGCTTCCTCTCTCCTTTGCCGTGCGACCTCTATCTCTCCTCCGTGCGCTCCTCCGCGCCACGGCCGCTCGGCATCTCTTGGCCGTTGCCGGCCGCCGCTCCACCTGCCTGCCGCCGCCGTCGCCGTCGCCGCCTCCCTCCTTCTTCTTCTCCTCTCGCCGCCTCAAACCCTACTCTCTCTCCCGATATCTCTTCTCTCCTCCTTTCTTTTTCTTTTCCTTTTCTTTCTCTTTTTTTTTTTTCTTCTCCATCCTTATCTTCTTCTTTTTCCAATAAATATATATATATATATATATATATATATAATATTATTATATATATTATTATATATATATATTTCATTTTAAATTTTCTTTTATTCCAAAAATCTAATCGATATTCGGGCGACCACATGGGAGTACCCGGCCTTGAGCCCAACCGATACAAACATCCTCCCAAAATTTCTTAATATTTAATTAATTTTGCCACGTCCAATTTGCCCAAAATTATAATTAATATTAAATTAATCCGAACAAAAATTCGGGATATTACATTCTCACCTCCTTACAAAAATTTCGGCCTCGAAATTTACGAATCTGAATCTCAACCTCAAATATCATATAATGAGGATATTCTTTCAATGTCATATTCGCTCTTCTCAAACCACTTCCTCGATCGAGTGATTCATCCAAAATCTAATCCTCAATAGTAGATCCTTTCCATTCCAAAATTCGAATTGAAATTTTGGCTCAACACAAATCCTCGTCGATGGATGACGGTTCCAATCCAAACACATCCGAATGAGCATTCCCATATTTATCATACAAATCACATATGACAAATCATATCCGAAGATTAAATTCAGAGAAAAGGTCAATATGCAGACCACCTCTCTAATCTACCGAACACTTGGAAGATTTCGATGAATCTTATCTTCAAACAACCCGATGACCTCCAATCAAAATTCTTCTCTTCAATGCGCTTCCATAAACATCGACCATCCACATCGAACTTCAAATCGGACTGCCAAATTCAATCTCCTACTTGAAGCATCAAATCATATCTTGTGACAAATAGCCAAAAGTCTACACACTTCATTGCGCTTACTGCGATCGATTATCGCACTCCAATTAAAATCGAAGTCTCTGAATCAAAATATCTTACAATCTTCTCATCTCGACAACATACCAACAGCGAATCTCGAGAACGACATCCCGATCGGCAATAAAAGAGTGACTCCATCAACTCATCCATCGTTGTCCAAATTGCTACCAATCTTCTCGTCATCCGAGGTGACACGAAATACAAATCTCGATGCTTCTTCTTTTGCTCGACTTCATCTTTAGGCACGGATATACCTTGCCACATAAGCCCACAACCTCACGTTTATGTTTTGTCTACAAACCTTGACACATAATCAACTTGCCATCAAAATTCTCTCTCCACTCATGAAGGTGGAAAATCTTTAGCGCTCCCATCGAACTTAGACAAATCCAAACTCAATATAACTGCTAACAATTTCATTTGTCTCAAATTTCCATCCAATCAGCGATACTCAAGCGAGAGAATTCTTGCGAACATGCATCCTCTCAAACGTGCAAAGGGAAAACACTGGTACAGAATGTCCGACATTGCCTGCTCAATCACTTTCAACTTTAATGTGGCTCATCCAAAAGGGCTTCATTCTGATCTTCTCAAAAGCTTCTCCCACGGATAAAAATTTCGTTCAGAATCCAATCCTAGCAGAAAAGAGGAAATTCTTCTGGACAAGTCTTTCCATTGGCATCTTCGACATAACACATCACACAAAAATCCTCCAAAGCGGTGTCGCATTACGGACTTTCGGGCGGCTCGTCCGAAAAGAGAATCACCATCGATCATCATAAGAACTTCTCCCATAAATAGAAGCTCGATTCGAAATCCAATCCAGGACAAAGAGAGAAAATACATCTGGCCCAATCTTCATGCGGGCATTCTTGCCACAAAGACCTTCATGCGAAACCCTCTAGATTGCACCGCATCCCCAAACTTTTCTTGGATTAGCGCCCGACCATACGAAATCCAAACATATCCAAATATTTCTCGGAAGCATTCGGCGCTACCAATCCTTGATCCATCGGAATCGGCGGGCCCGACACCGAAAATAATCTATTCTTCAACTACGAAAACTTTCTCACAAGCATTACTTTAATTGAATACTAATCACTTCTATTTCAAGGGTGCCACAACACAAAATCTTTGAGAAACTTTTCACAAATCTCCCATCACAATCAACTAAATCCAAGAAACTCCACACTCATGACCTTAAACGGTCTTTTCAAATTCGTCACTATTTCTATCTTCTTGAATTTCCAAATGCCACATTGTTGAAATCTCAATGAGACTTTCCAATCGGATTCTCGTATTTCTCAATATTATTCAAACAAATTAGAAAATCATTGACCACAAAATCAAAACTAATCCAAACACGATCAAGTCCAATCGACCAAATCCATAAAAGACATTAAAATATTTGTGACCCAAAAGCACAATCAAAATTTATAATGGCCACACATTGACTTTGAAAGATGTCTTATACACATACTCCCACTTGAAACCTCGATTAAGGGCACATCGAGCACAGATCAATCTTAGAGAAAACCCAAATTTCTTCAATAGATCCAACAAATCTTCGATCCATGAAAATTGATACATATCCAATTTCCAAATAATCCAAACATAGATGTATCGATCCAATTTCATTCGCCAGAGAACATTAAAGCATTCTACGCCAAGACACTTGGCCGAACAAAACCCTTCTCAAAACAAATTCTACAATTGCTGTCTCAATTTCTTCGACTCAGACAAAACTACTCCATACGGAGCCTTCGAAATAGATGCAGATCCAATCATAACATCGAAAACAAATTTCATCTCTTAATCCATGAGCAATCCAGTTGAATCTTCTGAAAAACATCTTCAAGCTTGCAGATGATCAAAATATCTTCAATGGTCTCAAAATAACTCCCAGATGTGACCATATAAGCCAGATAAACTCAGCACCCATCTCTCAACGGATGATTCGCTTGCAGCGCCAAAATCAACCTTTAAGCCTTCTTACTGACTCTTCCTTGGAACTCTGAGGATCCATAACCCAAAATGCAAAATGCGACTGACTTGCCAAAATAGTCTTCCATAACAAGGGATCCATCTCTAACTTCATAGGCTATAACTGCAAATGCTTCGCCTAGAGCCATCCATCTTCTATCAGGACATCTGGAAACCGGATGCCAAAAATTTGAATGATCCTTGACAAATAGCCTATCTGGCCGCAATTTGAAGCAGACTTCATTTCTGACGAAGCAACCTCGTCTCGCGAACTTCTTCTCGCTAAACCTGCAGGCTGATCTTGCAAACTCAAACTTCAGGAAGAAGACTTTACTTCACCTGAATTTCTTTTAGCTTGTCATCTGAATGTTGAACAAATCCACCCTTCGAGTCTTGACTCCAATGCTCTGATTTCTTCTGGAAACGATTCTCTTGAAGCTACTCTGACTTGATCAACAAAGTATGCTCCAGCTCTTCGTCATAAGTGCGTCTGGATGACACCAACAACTTCCAGATTGAATCTTGAAGTCTTCATCTACTATCATGCTTCAACAAATCTTTCAAATTCTTCAACATCTTCCTGAGCATTGCTGTAAGAGATCGAACCACGAACTCTATCCTTCGATTCTTCAGCGATGAAAAATTTGCATGGACGACTATCCACCTGATCACAGCGACGAGTGGGAATGGACAATCTTCAGTCTTTCTCTTGCTCCAATAATAACTTCAGACTTCTACACGATCAGTATCATCGCTACCAACGAGATCAGACTTACACTTCATTGTCCTGTCTTCTAGTAAGGATAAACGAGTTGATTTTGGACTTGAACTTCTTCATCTTTATCTGCGACATCCAATCTTGAAGAATCTTCATTTATCTCCGCTTTTACCGCTAATCTCTCTGCCAATCAAAAATCTCCTTCTACTCCGCGAGATTTCGAGTCGATTAACTTTATCACATACTCCTTTGCTGACCAAAATCTCCTTCTACTCCGCGAGATTTCGGACCAACTCCAATTTCAAGCCACTATTCTTCCAAAATTGCAAAATCCAACAAAATCTCTACATATTTGTAAAAACCAAACAAATTCTAATTCAACTACTATATCAAATCATATATTACGTCGCTTGTGCGACTCATCATCATCAGATGATCATCATTCCAATCCAAACCCAAACTCCTACGATTCGACCTTCTGATTCAAACCCAAATCTTTACAACTCAAATTTTCTGTTATCAACCAAAGATAATACTTATTTATCCAAATATTCAGTCAAATATTTATCCAAAATAACCCAAAGTATCTCTCCTTACGACTTTTCTCTCGATACCATACATCACGAACCCGAACAAAACGAGTCAATTTAAATAATTAATTATAATTTCTAAAATCTAAAATCCCAATTAATTTTAAAACCAATAATACCAAGTCCCAAAATTCGGGTGTGACAAACCAAAATATACACTCAACAAATTTAAAATCCTCACAGGACCGTATCGAACAATAGTCCGAGCAAAATAAATACGACCTGCTCTACAATCATCGTAAGAGAGATAATAATCCGACCCAAAAATCAAAATCAAACATAAACAAATATTCAATTATTCCCAACATATAACAATAAGCCTATATCCGGCCAATTCCTTAATCCAAATGCATCAAATATCAATGCAAACCATAATAAACAAAAACTCACCAACTCGGACGAATATCTGACCGAACATGTCTGTACTCCTGTACTGCATCCGAACCTTCTACTCTGAAGGGACAAAACAGAAAAATGAGCCTAATGCCCAGCAAGTATCATATTTAGTCAAAAGAAGTCCAATAAATCAGAGGGAATGTCAAATGGGTGAAAATCCAATCAAATTTCAAGATAAATCCAAATCGCCGACAAGACAAATCCAACCGAAATCCAAGATCCAAATTTCAAAATTCAATGGTAGTCTCGTACTCAAATCAAATGTCCAAATCCAAACAAATGTCCAAATTTCCAAAATAGTCCTCGTCGGGACGTATATATATATATAAATATATATATATAACAAAAACATAGGTGATCCGAACCAATTCCAAAACCGATGTCGATCGGAGTCCGAATCCAAGTCCAAATCCAAATCCAAATCCAATGCCCGATCAGCATGTGATCGGCGCGAATCCGATAGCCGGATGCTTGTGTCCAAGTCAAATCCGAGTCCAAATCCAAATCCAAGTCAATGCCCGATCAGTTGTGATGCAGGGCGAGAATCCGATCTTTGATGATCCATAGCGTGCGCGGATCTGACGGCACCGCGACGGATGTTCCAAGGTTCGGATCAAAACATATATTCAAAATCGTTGTGCGAGACATACCAAGCCCAATTATAGGCAAAATCGGCGAATCTTAAATCCAAGTCCAAAATCCATATCCAAATCAAAATCCAATACCAATTAATGCAAAAATACAAATTATGCACCAAAGTTGGGTTCTCATTATTTAAAGACTAGCTTGAGGAAGGGTTACACATAATCCCGGTAACCTTAGGCCAAAATCCATGTATTGTATACCCATAGATAAGGTTGCTCACTATGTTTTGCCACCCGCGGCTTTGGGTGCATTCCTCAAGTTTGTCAGATATATTAGGGCGTCCGAATATATTCTAAGGTCAAATCAAATTGTCCAAATGGGAAGGGTCACTACTCAAAGCCTTTCTGCCCGGCGGAAAGGGATTTCCAAATAACGAGATAATCTCCCGTCGGGAGGCGAGAATCAAATAATCCAAATCCAAACGTAGTGACCACAACCCGGCACGTGCATGTGAAAATACACGGCCAATGCAAATTTCGTGTATATTTTCATTACAGATACTGATATAAATATACATCGAGTCCAATAAATTATTCGGGCTTTCAGAAAAATATCAAATTCTCCAAAATCATAAAACCCAGTCCAACAACCCCCAAAATATCCAATGAACTACACATGCATGTCCAGAATAAATAAATGCGTGTACCAAAAATGCATGCATGTTAGTAAAAATTCCAAACAATATCCAAAATATATCGGAATTAAAATTAGACCAAAGAGGGGGTTTACAGATACTTGCCTGGACCTCATACTTTGCAGATCTGAAGAAAGGATGTCCCGAAGTGCTCCAATCGAGCTTCCTCTCTCTCCTTTGCCGTCGACCTCTATCTCTCTCCTCCGTGCGCTCCTCCGCGCACGGCCGTCTCCACCACCCGGCCGTTGCCGTTGCCGCCGCTCCACTCCACCTGCCTCCGCCGCCGTCGCCGTCGCCGGCTGCCTCCTTCTTCTTCTCCTCTGCCGCCTCAAACCCTACTCTCTCTCCCCGATATCTCTTCTCTCCTCCTTTCTTTTTCTTTTTCCTTTTCTTTCTCTTTTTTTTTTCTTCTCCATCCTTATCTTCTTCTTTTTCCAATAAATATATATATATATATATATATATATATATAATATTATTATATATATTATTATATATATATATTTCATTTTAAATTTTCTTTTATTCCAAAAATCTAATCGATATTCGGGCGACCACACGGGAGTACCCCGGCGCCAGCCCAACTGATCCAAATATCATCCCAAAATTTCTCAATATTTAATTAATTTTGCCACGTCCAATTTGCCCAAAATTATAATTAATATTTAATTAATCCGAACAAAAATTCGGGATATTACATTCTCACCTCCTTACAAAAATTTCGGCCTCGAAATTTACGAATCTGAATCTCAACCTCAAATATCATATAATGAGGATATTCTTTCAATGTCATATTCGCTCTTCTCAAACCACTTCCTCGATCGAGTGATTCATCCAAAATCTAATCCTCAATAGTAGATCCTTTCCATTCCAAAATTGAATTGAAATTTTGGCTCAACACAAATTCTCGTCGATGGATGACGGTTCCAATCCAAACACATCCGAATGAGCATTCCCATATTTATCATACAAATCACATATGACAAATCATATCCAAGATTAAATTCGAGAAAAGGTCAATATGCGAGACCACCTCTCTAATCTACCGAACACTTGGAAGATTTCGATGAATCTTATCTTGAAACAACTCCGATGACCTCCAAATCAAAATTCTTCTCTTCAATGCGCTTCCATAAACATCTGACCATCCACATCGAACTTCAAATCGGACTGCAAATTCAATCTCCTACTTGAAGCATCAAATCATATCTTGTGACAAATAGCCAAAAGTCTACACACTTTCGCTGCGCTACTCTGATCGATTATCTGCCTCCAATTAAAATCAGAAGTCTCAGAATCAAAATATCTTACAATCTTCTCATCTCGACAACATACCAACAGCGAATCTCGAGAACGACATCCCGATCGGCAATAAAAGAGCTGACTCCATCAACTGATCCATCGTTGTCCAAATTGCTACCAATCTTCTCGTCATCCGAGGCTGACCTGAAATACAAATCTCGATGCTTCTTCTTTTGCTCGACTTCATCTTTAGGCACAGATATACCTTGCCACATAAGCCACAACCTCACGTTTATGTTTTGTCTGCAAACCTTGACACATAATCAACTTGCCATCAAAATTCTCTCTCCACTCCGCAAGGTGGAAAATCTTTGACGCTCCCATCGAACTTAGACAAATCCAAACTCAATATAACTGCTAACAATTTCATTTGTCTCCGAATTTCCATCCAATCAGCGATACTCAAACGAGAGAATTCTTGCGAACATGCATCCTCTCAAACGTGCAAAGGGAAAACACTGGTACAGAATGTCCGACATTGCCTGCTCAATCACTTTCAACTTTAATGTGGCTCATCCAAAAGGGCTTCATTCTGATCTTCTCAAAAGCTTCTCCCACGGATAAAAATTTCGTTCAGAATCCAATCCTAGCAGAAAAGAGGAAATTCTTACGACAAGTCTTTCCATTGGCATCTTGACATAACACATCACACAAAATCCTCCAAACGGTGTCGCATTCTGGACTTTCAGACGGCTCGTCCGAAAAGAGAATCACCACTGATCATCATAAGAACTTCTCCCATAAATAGAAGCTCAGTTCGAAATCCAATCCAGACAACAAAGAGAGAAAATACATCTGGCCCAATCTTCATGCAGGCATTCTTGCCACAGCACCTTCATGCGAAACCCTCTAGATTGCACCGCATCCCCAAACTTTTCTTGGATTAAGCGCCCGACCATACAGAATCCAAACATATCCAAATATTTCTCAGAAGCATTACTGAGCGCTACCAATCCTTCTGATCCATCAGGAAATCGACAAAACTGACACCGAAGATAATCTATTCTTCAATTACTGAAAACTTCCTCATAAGTATTACTTTATTTGAATACTGATCACTTCTATTCCAAGGGTGCCACAACACATAAATCTTTGAGAAACTTTTCACAAATCTCCCATCACAATCAACTAAATCCAAGAAACTCCACACTCCCGCGACCTTAAACAGTCTTTTCAAATTCGTCACTATTTCTATCTTCTTGAATTTCCAAATGCCACATTGTTGAAATCTCAATGAGACTTTCCAATCGGATTCTCGTATTTCTCAATATTATTCAAACAAATTAGAAAATCAGTGACACAGCCATCAAAACTAATCCAAACACGATCAGAAGTCCAATCGACCAAATCCATAAAAGACATTAAAATATTTGACAGCCCAAAAGCACAATCAAAATTTATAATGGCCACACATTGACCTGAAAGATGTCTTATACACATACTCCCACTGAAACCTCGATTAAGGGCACATCGAGCACAGATCAATCTTAGAGAAAACCCAAATTTCTTCAATAGATCCAACAAATCTTCGATCCATGAAAATTGATACATATCCAATTTCCAAATAATCCAAACATAGATGTATCGATCCAATTTCATTCGCCAGAGAACATTAAAGCATTCTACGCCAAGACACTTGGCCGAACAAAACCCTTCTCAAAACAAATTCTACAATTGCTGTCTCAATTTCTTCGACTCAGACAAAACTACTCCATACGGAGCCTTCGAAATAGATGCAGATCCAATCATAACATCGAAAACAAATTTCATCTCTTAATCCATGAGCAATCCAGTTGAATCTTCTGAAAAACATCTTCAAGCTTGCAGATGATCAAAATATCTTCAATGGTCTCAAAATAACTCCCAGATGTGACCATATAAGCCAGATAAACTCAGCACCCATCTCTCAACGGATGATTCGCTTGCAGCGCCAAAATCAACCTTTAAGCCTTCTTACTGACTCTTCCTTGGAACTCTGAGGATCCATAACCCAAAATGCAAAATGCGACTGACTTGCCAAAATAGTCTTCCATAACAAGGGATCCATCTCTAACTTCATAGGCTATAACTGCAAATGCTTCGCCTAGAGCCATCCATCTTCTATCAGGACATCTGGAAACCGGATGCCAAAAATTTGGATGATCCTTGACAAATAGCCTATCTGGCCGCAATTTGAAGCAGACTTCATTTCTGACGAAGCAATCTCGTCTCGCGAACTTCGTCTCGCTAAACCTGCAGGCTGATCTGCAAACTCAAACTTCAGGAAGAAGACTTTACTTCACCTGAATTTCTTTTAGCTTGTCATCTGAATGTTGAACAAATCCACCCTTCGAGTCTTGACTCCAATGCTCTGATTTCTTCTGGAAACGATTCTCTTGAAGCTACTCTGACTTGATCAACAAAGTATGCTCCAGCTCTTCGTCATAAGTGCGTCTGGATGACACCAACAACTTCCAGATTGAATCTTGAAGTCTTCATCTACTATCATGCTTCAACAAATCTTTCAAATTCTTGACATCTTCACGAGCATTGCTTGTAAGAGATCGAACCACGAACTCTATCCTTGATTCTTGATGATGAAAAATTTGCATGGACGACTATCCACACGATCACGGACGAGTGGGAATGGACAATCTTGATCTTTCTCTTGCTCCAATAATAACTTGAGACTTCTACGATCGGTATCATCGCTACCAACGAGATCGAGACTTACACTTCATTGTCTGTCTTCTAGTAAGGATAAACGAGTTGATTTTGGACTTGAACTTCTTCATCTTTATCTCTGCGACATCCAATCTTGAAGAATCTTCATTTATCTCCGCTTTTACGCTAATCTCTCTGCCAATCAAAAATCTCCTTCTACTCATGAGATTTCGAGTCGATTAACTTTATCACATACTCCTTTCTTGACCAAAATCTCCTTCTACTCCGCGATTTGGACCAACTCAATTTCAAGCCACTATTCTTCCAAAATTGCAAAATCCAACAAAATCTCTACATATTTGTAAAAAACCAAACAAATTCTAATTCAACTACTATATCAAATCATATATTACATTAAACATGCGACTCATCATCATCAAGATGATCATCATTCCAATCAAACCCAAACTCCTACGATTCGACCTTCCGATTCAAACCAAAATCTTTACAACTCAAATTTTCTATTATCAACCAAAGATAATACTTATTTATCCAAATATTCAGTCAAATATTTATCCAAAATAACCCAAAGTATCTCTCCTTACGACTTTTCTCTGATACCACTTCTGTCACGAACCCGAACCAAGCAGGTCAATTTAAATAATTAATTATAATTTCTAAAATCTAAAATCCCAATTAATTTTAAAACCAATAATACCAAGTCCCAAAATTGGGTGTGACAAACCAAAATATACACTCAACAAATTTAAAATCCTCACGGACCGTATCGAACAATAGTCCAAGCAAAATAAATACGACCTGCTCTACAATCATCGTAAGGGAGATAATAATCCGACCCAAAAAATCAAAATCAAACATAAACAAATATTCAATTATTCCCAACATAAAACAATAAGCCTATATCCGGCCAATTCCTTAATCCAGATGCATCAAATATCAATGCAAACCATAATAAACAAAAACTCACCAACTCGGACGAATATCTGACCGAACATGTCTGTACTCTTCAGTACTTTGCATCCAAACCTTCTACTCTGAAGGGACAAAACAGAAAAATGAGCCTAATGCCCAGCAAGTATCATATTTAGTCAAAAGAAGTCCAATAAATCGGAGGAATGTCAAATGGGTGAAAATCCAATCAAATTTCAAGATAAATCCAAATCGCCAATAAAGCAAATCCAACCGAAATCCAAGATCCAAATTTCAAAATTCAATGGTAGTCTCGTACTCAAATCAAATATCCAAATCCAAACAAATGTCCAAATTTCCAAAATAGTCCTCGTCGGGACGTATATATATATATAAATATATATATATAACAAAAACATAGGTGATCCGAGACAATTCCAAAACCGATGTCGATCGAGTCCGAATCCAAGTCCAAATCCAAATCCAAATCCAATGCCCGATCGGCATGTGATCGGCGAATCCGATGGCCGGATCACGAGTCCAAGTCCAAATCCGAGTCCAAATCCAAATCCAAGTCAATGCCCGATCGGATTGTGATGCGAGGCGAGAATCCGATAGCGATGATCAATAGCGTGCGCGAGATACCGGCGGCACGCGACGGATGTTCCAAGGTTCGGATCAAAACATATATTCAAAATCGTTATGCGAGACATACCAAGCCCAATTATAGGCAAAATCGGCGAATCTTAAATCCAAGTCCAAAATCCATATCCAAATCAAAATCCAATACCAATTAATGCAAAAATACAAATTATGCACCAAAGTTGGGTTCTCATTATTTAAAGACTAGCTTGAGGAAGGGTTACACATAATCCCGGTAACCTTAGGCCAAAATCCATGTATTGTATACCCAAAGATAAGGTTGCTCACTATATTTTGCCACCCGCGGCTTTAGGTGCATTCCTCAAGTTTGTCAGATATATTAGGACGTCCGAATATATTCTAAGGTCAAATCAAATTGTCCAAATGGGAAGGGTCACTACTCAAAGCCTTTCCTGCCGGCGGAAAGGGATTTCCAAATAACAGATAATCTCCCCGTCGGGAGCTGGCCAGAATCCAAATAATCCAAATCCAAACGTAGTGACCACAACCCGGCACGTGCATGTGAAAATACACGGCCAATGCAAATTTCGTGTATATTTTCATTACAGATCCTGATATAAATATACATCGAGTCAATAAATTATTCGGGCTTTGAAAAAATATCAAATTCTCCAAAATCATAAAACCCGTCCAACAACCCCAAAATATCAATGAACTACACATGCATGTCGAGAATAAATAAATGCGTGTACCAAAAATGCATGCATGTTAGTAAAAATTCCAAACAATATCCAAAATATATCGGAATTAAAATTAGACCAAAGAGGGGTTTTACTCTCTCTGAATCCTCTTGCCCTGGACCTCATACTTTGCGGATCTGAAGAAAGGATGTCCCGAAGTGCTCAATCGAGCTTCCTCTCTCCTTTGCCGTGCGACCTCTATCTCTCCTCCGTGCGCTCCTCCGCGCCGGGCATCATCGATTCTTCCTTCTCCGGCGTTGCCGCCGCCGCTCCACCTGCTGGCCGCCGTCGCCGCCGTCGCCGACTGCCTCCTCCTTCTTCTTCTCCTCCTCGCCGCCTCAAACCCTACTCTCTCTCCCCGATATCTCTTCTCTCCTCCTTTCTTTTTTCTTTTCCTTTTCTTTCTCTTTTTTTTTTTCTCCATCCTTATCTTCTTCTTTTTCCAATAAATATATATATATATATATATATATATATATATATATATATTATTATATATATATATTTCATTTTAAATTTTCTTTTATTCCAAAAATCTAATCGATATTCGGGCGACCACACGGGAGTACCCGGCATTGACCAACCGATCCAAATATCATCCCAAAATTTCTCAATATTTAATTAATTTTGCCACGTCCAATTTGCCCAAAATTATAATTAATATTTAATTAATCCGAACAAAAATTCGGGATATTACATTCTCACCTCCTTACAAAAATTTCGACCTCGAAATTTACGAATCTGAATCTCAACCTCAAATATCATATAATGAGGATATTCTTTCAATGTCATATTCGCTCTTCTCAAACCACTTCCTCGATCGAGTGATTCATCCAAAATCTAATCCTCAATAGTAGATCCTTTCCATTCCAAAATTCGAATTGAAATTTTGGCTCAACACAAATCCTCGTCGATGGATGACGGTTCCAATCCAAACACATCCGAATGAGCATTCCCATATTTATCATACAAATCACATATGACAAATCATATCCGAAGATTAAATTCAGAGAAAAGGTCAATATGCAGACCACCTCTCTAATCTACCGAACACTTGGAAGATTTCGATGAATCTTATCTTCAAACAACCTGATGACCTCCAAATCAAAATTCTTCTCTTCAATGCGCTTCCATAAACATCTGACCATCCACATCGAACTTCAAATCGGACTGCAAATTCAATCTCCTACTTGAAGCATCAAATCATATCTTGTGACAAATAGCCAAAAGTCTACACACTTCCGCTGCGCTACTCTGATCGATTATCTGCCTCCAATTAAAATCAGAAGTCTCAGAATCAAAATATCTTACAATCTTCTCATCTCGACAACATACCAACAGCGAATCTCGAGAACGACATCCCGATCGGCAATAAAAGAGCTGACTCCATCAACTGATCCATCGTTGTCCAAATTGCTACCAATCTTCTCGTCATCCGAGGCTGACCTGAAATACAAATCTCGATGCTTCTTCTTTTGCTCGACTTCATCTTTAGGCACGGATATACCTTGCCACATAAGCCACAACCTCACGTTTATGTTTTGTCTGCAAACCTTGACACATAATCAACTTGCCATCAAAATTCTCTCTCCACTCCGCAAGGTGGAAAATCTTTCGACGCTCCCATCGAACTTAGACAAATCCAAACTCAATATAATGCTAACAATTTCATTTGTCTCCGAATTTCCATCCAATCGATACTCAAACGAGAGAATTCTTGCGAACATGCATCCTCTCAAGCGTGCAAAGGGAAAACACTGTGCGAATGTCCGACATTGCTGCTCAATCACTTTCAACTTTAATGTGGCTCATCCAAAAGGGCTTCATTCTGATCTTCTCAAAAGCTTCTCCCACGGATAAAAATTTCGTTCAGAATCCAATCCTAGCAGAAAAGAGGAAATTCTTCTGGACAAGTCTTTCCATTGGCATCTTCGACATAACACATCACACAAAATCCTCCAAACGGTGTCGCATTCTGGACTTTCAGACGGCTCGTCCGAAAAGAGAATCACCACTGATCATCATAAGAACTTCTCCCATAAATAGAAGCTCAGTTCGAAATCCAATCCAGACAACAAAGAGAGAAAATACATCTGGCCCAATCTTCATGCAGGCATTCTTGCCACAGCACCTTCATGCGAAACCCTCTAGATTGCACCGCATCCCCAAACTTTTCTTGGATTAAGCGCCCGACCATACAGAATCCAAACATATCCAAATATTTCTCAGAAGCATTACTGAGCGCTACCAATCCTTCTGATCCATCAGGAATCGACAGAACTGACACCGAAAATAATCTATTCTTCAACTACCGAAAACTTTCTCACAAGCATTACTTTAATTGAATACTAATCACTTCTATTTCAAGGGTGCCACAACACTGAAATCTTTGAGAAACTTTTCACAAATCTCCCATCACAATCAACTAAATCCAAGAAACTCCACACTCCCGCGACCTTAAACGGTCTTTTCAAATTCGTCACTATTTCTATCTTCTTCGAATTTCCAAATGCCACATTGTTGAAATCTCCAGCAGACTTTCCAATCGGATTCTCGTATTTCTCAATATTATTCAAACAAATTAGAAAATCATTGACACGACCATCAAAACTAATCCAAATACGATCGGAAGTCCAATCGACCAAATCCATAAAAGACATTAAAATATTTGATTGTAAAAAGCACAATCAAAATTTATAATGGCCACACATTGACTTTGAAAGATGTCTTATACACATACTCCCAGGAAAACCTCGATTAAGGGCACATCGAGCACGAGATCAATCTTAGAAAAACCCAAATTTCTTGAATAGATCCAACAAATCTTGATCCATGAAAATTGATACATATCGATTTCCAAATAATCCAAACATAGATGTATCGATCCAATTTCATTCGCGAGAGAACATTAAAGCATTCTACGCCAAGACACTTGGCGAACAAAACCCTTCTCAAAACAAATTCTACAATTCTTTGTCTCGATTTCTTCGACTCGAGACAAAACTACTCCATACGGAGCCTTGAAATAGATGCAATCCAATCATAACATCGAAAACAAATTTCATCTCTTAATCCATGAGCAATCCGATTGAATCTTAAAAAACATCTTCAAGCTTGCGGATGATCAAAATATCTTCAATGGTCTCAAAATAACTCCCCAAGATGTGACCATATAAGCCGGATAAACTCAGCACCCATCTCTCAATCGGATGATTCGCTTGCGGCGCCAAAATCAACCTTTAAGCCTTCTTCTTGACTCTTCCTTGGAACTCGAGGATCCATAACCCAAAATGCAAAATGCATTGACTTGCCAAAATAGTCTTCCATAACAAGGATCCATCTCTAACTTCATAGGCTATAAGCGCAAATGCTTCGCCTAGAGCCATCCATCTTCTATCGGGACATCTGAAACGGATGCCAAAAATTTGGATGATCCTTGACAAATAGCCTATCGGCCGCAATTTGAAAGCGAGACTTCATTTACGGCGAAGCAATCTCGTCTCGCGAACTTCGTCTCGCTAAACCCTGCGGTGATCTTGCAAACTCAAACTTCGGAAGAAGACTTTACTTCACACGAATTTCTTTTAGCTTGTCATCTGAATGTTGAACAAATCCACCCTTCGAGTCTTGACTCGATGCTCGATTTCTTAAACGATTCTCTTGAAGCTACTCTGACTTGATCAACAAAGTATGCTCCAGCTCTTCGTCATAAGTGCGTCTGGATGACACCAACAACTTCCAGATTGAATCTTGAAGTCTTCATCTACTATCATGCTTCAACAAATCTTTCAAATTCTTCAACATCTTCCTGAGCATTGCTGTAAGAGATCGAACCACGAACTCTATCCTTCGATTCTTGAGCGATGAAAAATTTGCATGGACGACTATCCACCTGATCACAGCGACGAGTGGGAATGGACAATCTTCAGTCTTTCTCTTGCTCCAATAATAACTTCAGACTTCTACACGATCAGTATCATCGCTACCAACGAGATCAGACTTACACTTCATTGTCCTGTCTTCTAGTAAGGATAAACGAGTTGATTTTGGACTTGAACTTCTTCATCTTTATCTGCGACATCCAATCTTGAAGAATCTTCATTTATCTCCGCTTTTACCGCTAATCTCTCTGCCAATCAAAAATCTCCTTCTACTCCTCGAGATTTCGAGTCGATTAACTTTATCACATACTCCTTTGCTGACCAAAATCCTTCTACTCATGAGATTTCGGACCAACTCAATTTTCAAGCCACTATTCTTCCAAAATTGCAAAATCCAACAAAATCTCTACATATTTGTAAAAACCAAACAAATTCTAATTCAACTACTATATCAAATCATATATTCACGTAAACGTGCGACTCATCATCATCAAGATGATCATCATTCCAATCCAAACCCAAACTCCTACGATTCGACCTTCTGATTCAAACCCAAATCTTCACAACTCAAATTTTCTATTATCAACCAAAGATAATACTTATTATATCCAAATATTCAGTCAAATATTTATCCAAAATAACCCAAAGTATCTCTCCTTACGACTTTTCTCTGATACCACTTCTGTCACGAACCCGAACCAAGCAGGTCAATTTAAATAATTAATTATAATTTCTAAAATCTAAAATCCCAATTAATTTTAAAACCAATAATACCAAGTCCCAAAATTCGGGTGTGACAAACCAAAATATACACTCAACAAATTTAAAATCCTCACAGGACCTCATCGAACAATAGTCCGAGCAAAATAAATACGACCTGCTCTACAATCATCGTAAGGGAGATAATAATCCGACCCAAAAATCAAAATCAAACATAAACAAATATTCAATTATTCCCAACATATAACAATAAGCCTATATCCGGCCAATTCCTTAATCCAAATGCATCAAATATCAATGCAAACCATAATAAACAGAAACTCACCAACTCGGACGAATATCTGACCGATCATGTCTGTACTCCTGTACTGCATCCGAACCTTCTACTCTGAAGGGACAAAACAGAAAAATGAGCCTAATGCCCAGCAAGTATCATATTTAGTCAAAAGAAGTCCAATAAATCGGAGGAATGTCAAATGGGTGAAAATCCAATCAAATTTCAAGATAAATCCAAATCGCCAAAAAAGACAAATCCAACCAAAATCCAAGATCCAAATTTCAAAATTCAATGGTAGTCTCGTACTCCAAATCAAATGTCCAAATCCAAACAAATGTCCAAATTTCCAAAATAGTCCTCGTCGGGACGTATATATATATATAAATATATATATATAACAAAAACATAGGTGATCCGAACCAATTCCAAAACCGATGTCGATCGAGTCAGAATCCAAGTCCAAATCCAAATCAAATCCAATGCCCGATCGGCATGTGATCGGGCGAGAATCCGATGGCCGGATCGAGTCAAGTCCAAATCCGAGTCCAAATCCAAATCCAAGTCCAATGCCCGATCGGTTGTGATGCAGGCGATCCGATAGCTTTGATGATCCCGATAGCGTGCGCGAGATCTGCAAAGACGGCACATGACAGATGTTCCAAAGGTTCGGATCAAAACATATATTCAAAATCGTTATGCAGAGACATACCAAGCCCAATTATAGGCAAAATCGGCGAATCTTAAATCCAAGTCCAAAATCCATATCCAAATCAAAATCCAATACCAATTAATGCAAAAATACAAATTATGCACCAAAGTTGGGTTCTCATTATTTAAAGACTAGCTTGAGGAAGGGTTACACATAATCCCGGTAACCTTAGGCCAAAATCCATGTATTGTATACCCATAGATAAGGTTGCTCACTATGTTTTGCCACCCGCGGCTTTGGGTGCATTCCTCAAGTTTGTCAGATATATTAGGACGTCCGAATATATTCTAAGGTCAAATCAAATTGTCCAAATGGGAAGGGTCACTACTCAAAGCCTTTCCTGCCGGCGGAAAGGGATTTCCAAATAACAGATAATCTCCCCGTCGGGAGCTGGCCAGAATCCAAATAATCCAAATCCAAACGTAGTGACCACAACCCGGCACGTGCATGTGAAAATACACGGCCAATGCAAATTTCGTGTATATTTTCATTACAGATACTGATATAAATATACATCGAGTCCAATAAATTATTCGGGCTTTCAGAAAAATATCAAATTCTCCAAAATCATAAAACCCAGTCCAACAACCCCCAAAATATCCAATGAACTACACATGCATGTCCAGAATAAATAAATGCGTGTACCAAAAATGCATGCATGTTAGTAAAAATTCCAAACAATATCCAAAATATATCGGAATTAAAATTAGACCAAAGAGGGGGTTTACAGATACTTGCCTGGACCTCATACTTTGCAGATCTGAAGAAAGGATGTCCCGAAGTGCTCCAATCGAGCTTCCTCTCTCCACTGCCGTGCGACCTCTATCTCTCCTCCGTGCGCTCCTCCGCGCGCGCCCGGCCCATCTGGCGTTGCCGCCGCGCTCCACCTGCCCCCGCGCCGTCGCCGCGCCGTCGCGCTGCCTCCTTCTTCTTCTCCTCTGCCGCCTCAAACCCTACTCTCTCTCCCCGATATCTCTTCTCTCCTCCTTTCTTTTTCTTTTTCCTTTTCTTTCTCTTTTTTTTTTTCTTCTCCATCCTTATCTTCTTCTTTTTCCAATAAATATATATATATATATATATATAATATTATTATATATATTATTATATATATATATTTCATTTTAAATTTTCTTTTATTCCAAAAATCTAAATCGATATTCGGGGCGACCACACGGAGTACCCCTTGCCTTGACCAACCGATCAAATATCATCCCAAAATTTCTCAATATTTAATTAATTTTGCCACGTCCAATTTGCCCAAAATTATAATTAATATTTAATTAATCCAAAAAAAATTCGGGATATTACATTCTCACCTCCTTACAAAAATTTCGACCTCGAAATTTACGAATCTCCATCTCAACCTCAAATATCATATAATGAGGATATTCTTTCAATGTCATATTCGCTCTTCTCAAACCACTTCCTCGATCGAGTGATTCATCCAAAATCTAATCCTCAATAGTAGATCCTTTCCATTCCAAAATTCGAATTGAAATTTTGGCTCAACACAAATCCTCGTCGATGGATGACGGTTCCAATCCAAACACATCCGAATGAGCATTCCCATATTTATCATACAAATCACATATGACAAATCATATCCAAGATTAAATTCGGAGAAAAGGTCAATATGCGGAGACCACCTCTCTAATCTACAGAACACTTGGAAGATTTCGATGAATCTTATCTTGAAACAACCCGATGACCTCAAATCAAAATTCTTCTCTTCAATGCGCTTCCATAAACATCGACCATCCACATCGAACTTCAAATCGGATTTATAAATTCAATCTCCTACTTGAAGCATCAAATCATATCTTGTGACAAATAGCCAAAAGTCTACACACTTCCTCTGCGCTACTCTGATCGATTATCTGCCTCCAATTAAAATCAGAAGTCTCAGAATCAAAATATCTTACAATCTTCTCATCTCGACAACATACCAACAAATAATCTCGAAAACGACATCCCGATCGGCAATAAAAGAGCTGACTCCATCAACTGATCCATCGTTGTCCAAATTGCTACCAATCTTCTCGTCATCCGAGGCTGACCTGAAATACAAATCTCGATGCTTCTTCTTTTGCTCGACTTCATCTTTAGGCACGGATATACCTTGCCACATAAGCCACAACCTCACGTTTATGTTTTGTCTGCAAACCTTGACACATAATCAACTTGCCATCAAAATTCTCTCTCCACTCCGCAAGGTGGAAAATCTTTGACGCTCCCATCGAACTTAGACAAATCCAAACTCAATATAACTGCTAACAATTTCATTTGTCTCCGAATTTCCATCCAATCAGCGATACTCAAACGAGAGAATTCTTGCGAACATGCATCCTCTCAAACGTGCAAAGGGAAAACACTGGTACAGAATGTCCGACATTGCCTGCTCAATCACTTTCAACTTTAATGTGGCTCATCCAAAAGGGCTTCATTCTGATCTTCTCAAAAGCTTCTCCCACGGATAAAAATTTCGTTCAGAATCCAATCCTAGCAGAAAAGAGGAAATTCTTCTGGACAAGTCTTTCCATTGGCATCTTCGACATAACACATCACACAAAATCCTCCAAACGGTGTCGCATTCTGGACTTTCAGACGGCTCGTCCGAAAAGAGAATCACCACTGATCATCATAAGAACTTCTCCCATAAATAGAAGCTCAGTTCGAAATCCAATCCATAACAAAGAGAGAAAATACATCGGCCCAATCTTCATGCGGCATTCTTGCCACAGCACCTTCATGCGAAACCCTCTAGATTGCACCGCATCCCCAAACTTTTCTTGGATTAAGCGCCCGACCATACAGAATCCAAACATATCCAAATATTTCTCAGAAGCATTCTGAGCGCTACCAATCCTTCTGATCCATCAGGAATCGACAGAACTGACACCGAAAATAATCTATTCTTCAACTACCGAAAACTTTCTCACAAGCATTACTTTAATTGAATACTAATCACTTCTATTTCAAGGGTGCCACAACACTGAAATCTTTGAGAAACTTTTCACAAATCTCCCATCACAATCAACTAAATCCAAGAAACTCCACACTCCCGCGACCTTAAACGGTCTTTTCAAATTCGTCACTATTTCTATCTTCTTCGAATTTCCAAATGCCACATTGTTGAAATCTCCAGCAGACTTTCCAATCGGATTCTCGTATTTCTCAATATTATTCAAACAAATTAGAAAATCAGTGACACAGCCATCAAAACTAATCCAAACACGATCAGAAGTCCAATCGACCAAATCCATAAAAGACATTAAAATATTTGACAGCCCAAAAGCACAATCAAAATTTATAATGGCCACACATTGACTTTGAAAGATGTCTTATACACATACTCCCATTAAACCTCGATTAAGGGCACATCGAGCACGAATCAATCTTAGAGAAAACCCAAATTTCTTCAATAGATCCAACAAATCTTGATCCATGAAAATTGATACATATCCAATTTCCAAATAATCCAAACATAGATGTATCGATCCAATTTCATTCGCGAGAGAACATTAAAGCATTCTACGCCAAGACACTTGGCGAACAAACCCCTTCTCAAAACAAATTCTACAATTGCTGTCTCATTTTCTTCGACTCGAGATAAAACTACTCCATACGGAGCCTTGAAATAGATGACAAATCCAATCATAACATCCGAAACAAATTTCATCTCTTAATCCATGAGCAATCCAGTTGAATCTTCTGAAAAACATCTTCAAGCTTGCAGATGATCAAAATATCTTCAATGGTCTCAAAATAACTCCCAGATGTGACCATATAAGCCAGATAAACTCAGCACCCATCTCTCAACGGATGATTCGCTTGCAGCGCCAAAATCAACCTTTAAGCCTTCTTACTGACTCTTCCTTGGAACTCTGAGGATCCATAACCCAAAATGCAAAATGCGACTGACTTGCCAAAATAGTCTTCCATAACAAGGGATCCATCTCTAACTTCATAGGCTATAACTGCAAATGCTTCGCCTAGAGCCATCCATCTTCTATCAGGACATCTGGAAACCGGATGCCAAAAATTTGAATGATCCTTGACAAATAGCCTATCTCGCCGCAATTTGAAGCGAGACTTCATTTCGATTTGCAATCTCGTCTCGCGAACTTCTTCTCGCTAAACTCCGGTCGATCTCGCAAACTCAAACTTCGGGAAGAAGACTTTACTTCACCAATTTCTTTTAGCTTGTCATCGAATGTTGAACAAATCCACCCTTCGAGTCTTGACTCCAATGCTCGATTTCTTAAACGATTCTCTTGAAGCTACTCGACTTGATCAACAAAGTATGCTCCACTCTTCGTCATAAGTGCGTCTGGATGACACCAACAACTTCCAGTTGAATCTTGAAGTCTTCATCTACTATCATGCTTCAACAAATCTTTCAAATTCTTGACATCTTCCGAGCATTCTTTGTAAGAGATCGAACCACGAACTCTATCCTTGATTCTTCAAATATGAAAAATTTGCATGGACGACTATCCACCCGATCACGGCGGCAGTGGGAATGGACAATCTTGATCTTTCTCTTGCTCCAATAATAACTTCGAGACTTCTACACGATCGGCATCATCGCTACCAACGAGATCGACTTACACTTCATTGTCTGTCTTCTAGTAAGGATAAACGAGTTGATTTTGGACTTGAACTTCTTCATCTTTATCTCGCGACATCCAATCTTGAAGAATCTTCATTTATCTCCACTTTTACCGCTAATCTCTCTCTGCCAATCAAAAATCTCCTTCTACTCATGAGATTTCGAGTCGATTAACTTTATCACATACTCCTTTCTTGACCAAAATCTCCTTCTACTCCGCGAGATTTCGGACCAACTCCAATTTCAAGCCACTATTCTTCCAAAATTGCAAAATCCAACAAAATCTCTACATATTTGTAAAAACCAAACAAATTCTAATTCAACTACTATATCAAATCATATATTACGTCGCTTGTGCGACTCATCATCATCAGATGATCATCATTCCAATCCAAACCCAAACTCCTACGATTCGACCTTCTGATTCAAACCCAAATCTTTACAACTCAAATTTTCTGTTATCAACCAAAGATAATACTTATTTATCCAAATATTCAGTCAAATATTTATCCAAAATAACCCAAAGTATCTCTCCTTACGACTTTTCTCTGATACCACTTCTGTCACGAACCCGAACCAAACAGGTCAATTTAAATAATTAATTATAATTTCTAAAATCTAAAATCCCAATTAATTTTAAAACCAATAATACCAAGTCCCAAAATTCGGGTGTGACAAACCAAAATATACACTCAACAAATTTAAAATCCTCACAGGACCGTATCGAACAATAGTCCGAGCAAAATAAATACGACCTGCTCTACAATCATCGTAAGAGAGATAATAATCCGACCCAAAAATCAAAATCAAACATAAACAAATATTCAATTATTCCCAACATATAACAATAAGCCTATATCCGGCCAATTCCTTAATCCAAATGCATCAAATATCAATGCAAACCATAATAAACAAAAACTCACCAACTCGGACGAATATCGACCCGAACATGTATACTCATTCTCATCTCGCATCCGAACCTTCTACTCAAAGGGACAAAACAGAAAAATGAGCCTAATGCCCGATATCATATTTAGTCAAAAGAAGTCCAATAAATCGGAGGAATGTCAAATGGGTGAAAATCCAATCAAATTTCAAGATAAATCCAAATCGCCGACAAGACAAATCCAACCGAAATCCAAGATCCAAATTTCAAAATTCAATGGTAGTCTCGTACTCAAATCAAATGTCCAAATCCAAACAAATGTCCAAATTTCCAAAATAGTCCTCGTCGGGACGTATATATATATATAAATATATATATATAACAAAAACATAGGTGATCCGAACCAATTCCAAAACCGATGTCGATCGGAGTCCGAATCCAAGTCCAAATCCAAATCAAATCCAATGCCCGATCAAGATGTGATTCGAGGCGAGAATCCGATAGCCGGATGCCGAGTCCAAGTCCAAATCAGTCCAAATCCAAATCCAAGTCCAATGCCCGGTCAGATTGTGATGCGGCGCGAATCCGATAGCTTTGATGATCGATAGCGTGCGCGGATACCGCGGCAGACCGCGACGGATGTTCCAAAGGTTCGGATCAAAACATATATTCAAAATCGTTTGTACGAGACATACCAAGCCCAATTATAGGCAAAATCGGCGAATCTTAAATCCAAGTCCAAAATCCATATCCAAATCAAAATCCAATACCAATTAATGCAAAAATACAAATTATGCACCAAAGTTGGGTTCTCATTATTTAAAGACTAGCTTGAGGAAGGGTTACACATAATCCCGGTAACCTTAGGCCAAAATCCATGTATTGTATACCCATAGATAAGGTTGCTCACTATGTTTTGCCACCCGCGGCTTTGGGTGCATTCCTCAAGTTTGTCAGATATATTAGGACGTCCGAATATATTCTAAGGTCAAATCAAATTGTCCAAATGGGAAGGGTCACTACTCAAAGCCTTTCCTGCCGGCGGAAAGGGATTTCCAAATAACAGATAATCTCCCCGTCGGGAGCTGGCCAGAATCCAAATAATCCAAATCCAAACGTAGTGACCACAACCCGCGTGCATGTGAAAATACACGGCGAATGCAAATTTCGTGTATATTTTCATTCAGAATCTTGATATAAATATACATCGAGTCCAATAAATTATTCGGGCTTTCAGAAAAATATCAAATTCTCCAAAATCATAAAACCCAGTCCAACAACCCCCAAAATATCCAATGAACTACACATGCATGTCCAGAATAAATAAATGCGTGTACCAAAAATGCATGCATGTTAGTAAAAATTCCAAACAATATCCAAAATATATCGGAATTAAAATTAGACCAAAGAGGGGGTTTATGATACTTGCCGACCTCATACTTTGCGGATCCAAGAAAGGATGTCCCGAAGTGCTCCAATCGAGCTTCCTCTCTCCACTGCCGTGCGACCTCTATCTCTCCTCCGTGCGCTCCTCCGCGCACGGCCGTCTGCTGGCCGTTGCCGGCCGCCGCTCCACCTGCCTGGCCGCCGTCTGGCCGTCGCCGGCTGCCTCCTTCTTCTTCTCCTCTGCCGCCTCAAACCCTACTCTCTCTCCCCGATATCTCTTCTCTCCTCCTTTCTTTTTCTTTTTCCTTTTCTTTCTCTTTTTTTTTTCTTCTCCATCCTTATCTTCTTCTTTTTCCAATAAATATATATATATATATATATATAATATTATTATATATATTATTATATATACATATTTCATTTTAAATTTTCTTTTATTCCAAAAATCAAATCGATATTCGGGCGACCACACGGGAGTACCCGGCGCCCCTGGCCAATGATCCAAATATCATCCCAAAATTTCTCAATATTTAATTAATTTTGCCACGTCCAATTTGCCCAAAATTATAATTAATATTTAATTAATCCGAACAAAAATTCGGAATATTACACAATAAATGAATAGAGGATAATAAGAATACGAAACTCGTTCCCCACTATATCATTCCATATTCAAGTCAATAATATTTTTATACGAGAGAAAAAGATAGGAGGGAGTAAATGTGTATATGCAAGTGAATGAAGATCAACCGTGCGTTTGGTTGGAGAGAATAGAAATTTTATTCACATCTTATTCCTTTGGGAATATTTATTTTTCTATTTGGTTGTATTTTGACAGGGAATAAGTATTTTTGAAAAAATAGTTATTCGTAAATTTTCGGGAATAACTATTCTCACATCAATATTTTAAAAATATAATTATATTTGTATAATAATTCAGTATTTAAAAAATATTTTAGATATATAATAATTTTATCTATTCAAAAACATAATAATAAAAAATATATAATCATATTTAATAATTATATATTTAAAATATATATAATTATTAAATATGTAATTATTTAAAAATATATATTATACAATATATAATTATATTTTATATGATTTCATATATTTTATATGATTATATGTATGTATACGTGTAATCATTTAAATATTTATTAAATATATATTTTATACATATTTAATATTGATGCGTACCTAGATCCGATTTCGAATAGATTCGGGTCGATTGGGTCGTCTAGATCCGATTCCGTTCACCGAGTCTGGAACCCTACACATCACTACAACAAACAAAAGGTCGAGTGTCGACGGGATGTTGTCCCACCGAAGACACTCTAACGCTCAAGTCAGCAAAAAACCTTCGAATTATAAGAAGGTAATTGGAAATGAGAGTTGAGACAGAAAGGGAGATTGAGGTAGGAAGGAGTGTTCGCCTTTAGATGTAAGAGATGTTCTTACGACTCGTCGAAAGCATAGTTTTTCAACTCAATATTCATGGGGAACATGTGGGAAATTAAGTCCTGTAAGCGTGGAAGCTTTAAAGGACGGAGCTCAGGGAGTGGGTGAAGTCTTTGAAATCTGAAGGCTTGAAGTGGGATTATTGTAGTAAACGATTGCGTGCTTAGAGACGAGCGTTAGTATGCTTAAAGATTTCTCCGTTGTAATTCTTTGTTATTTTTGTTCGTATCTCTCTAGAATGGAGACTCTGTGGGGTTATATAAATGGTGAGCAGGACGACCTTCCTTGGCCAAAAAGGTGCGATTCCTGCATCGTGTTGGGCGGCCTTTCTTTAGTGAGAATGCTTGACTTGTGCATTCTGTTGGAATCGTTTCTTTTCTGAGCGGATAACGGTTCTCCAGATTTGTTGTCTTCCTTCTATGCTTCTGTTACCGTTAGAGCCCATTGTTGGCAGGAAGAGAGAATCTGGCGCCTTCCTCATGGAAAATGCGTCGAATCTGTTAATGCCTCTTTAGCGGAAATTGGTTTCAAAGAAGGCGCGAAATTAGGGAAATGGACCGTTGCTTGTCGTGTACGGAAACTTCTGCCAAATCGGGCTTGGCCCATATAAGATTTTTACCTTTTCTTGGTTTGCTGCTATAGTGCTCCTGGTCAACAGAAATGTTGACTGTCATGAGGGAGCATGTTTGCTACCTAGTTGGCCTTCCACACGGTTAGCGCTAGCATTGAACGTCCGAACGCGGATCTGGGCTTTCTTGGATTTTCAGCCGTTTTTCTTATTAAACCTGTCTACTATGGACTTATCCATCAAATATATACAATAAATATGTATTTTATATAATTATTATATATTATAATATTTATTAAATATTATATGAATTTTATATATGTATTTTATATATTATAATAATTTATATATTATAATATGTATTTTATTAAATATGTATATATATATATATATATGTATTTTACTTATATATAATTATGTATTTATACATGATAAGTGACGCGTCTCTGAATCCGAATTTCGAACAGATTTGGATGATCCTATTATCGTGGTTCCGGTTTCGTTCCCTGAGTTGGATCCTACACACCACTAAACAGAACAGGAGGTCAGTGTGTCGGCGGGAAGTTATCCCACCGAAAACACTCCGACGCTCAAGTCAGTAAAACAGCCTTCGAAAGAATCAAAGTGTAAATTGAGAAAAAGAGAGAGACAGAGTGTGTTCCCCAAATGAAAGAGAGACGAGGATGCCTTCTTGAATCTGAGAAGTGGGAAGGTAGTAAACGGCCGTGAGAGGCGCGCTTGTTTGCCTTAGGATTTTTCGTGTTGATGGTATGTATGTTTGCGTAGCAGAAACGTTGGTGATTTCTAGAGTTTCAGTAGCAGAGAAAGTAAGTGAATGAGAGCATCAGTTTTTGTGTTACAGAAAGCATGCCTTAAATGATAATTCAAGGGCTTATTTATGACTGAGAGGACGGTCTTCCTCCTTTGGAAGAAATGATTCCCTTAGTGAACCCCGCCGGGCTTGCCTTCTGGAGTAGATGCCGGTTGCCAAGCTGTGCAAAATTATTTTCTTCTGAGGCGGCCAACAGCTTTCCAAGCCAGTCACCTTCCTTCTATGCATGTTACCGTTGGAGAGCCCTAGTTAGCAAGGATTTGAAAAAATCTGGCGCCTTCCATAATTTGTCAATATCCATTTTGGGTGTCAGTTGGGATCGTGGGAGATGCCTGGAGAGCCGTTACTGGCCTCCTGATGGATCACGGGCTCGAATGGACCAGGCCCATTACTGTAGAAAAACCTCTTTTGGGCCCAACGTGTAGCACCCGAACGGTCAACGCCACTGTTAACCGTCCTGAGCCTTTTAGCTCTGGGCCCGTTCTCTAACTGGACCGTAAAAACGTTGACCGTCCTTCTTGAGCTTTCGTTGACTTTTTGGGGCCAACCGATTATTGGTATACCCATAAATAAGGAATAAATATGTATTATATATATTATAATAATTATTACATATTTAATATATATATTATATATTTTCTATGATAAATATATATAATTATTAAATATATAATTATTTAAAAAACATATTATATAAGATATTATTATATTTTATATGATTATATATTTTATATATGTAATTATTTAAATATTTATTAAATATGTTTTTATATGATAAAAATATATATTGTATTAAACAATAATTAAGAATAATATATATGAAAAATAATATATTTTTTTTAGGTAATGGCAAAAAAGTTATTACGATAAATTACCACACTATTTCTTATACTATTTTACAAATCAAATATTGAAATATTAATTCTCAACTGATTATATTTTAACATCTAAATATGAAAATAATAATTTAAAACTCTATTTTCATCATACTTTATTCCCTAGGGATAACTATTCTATTCTCATTTTACTTTATTCTAACAGCCAAATATAATATAAGTATTTAGTGAAAGATTTGGCTTTGTAGAGTGTGCTCAAAGAAGTGAGCGACTTTTAAGGTACTACAATTTTAAGAAAGAAAGTAGCTTTTAAAGGGTGCACTCGTATAGAATAGTGGCTTTGAAAGTGTTATGACTTACTTGCTAGCCTGAACGTTTGTTTGGATTTCTCCCAATGTCCCTTTCTTTTGTGAGGATAGGGCATATTTATAATGTGGGGTGCCGGTTAGCAGACTTCTAGGAGTTATGTCTTTGGAGTTATGATGGAAGTCACTTGTGTAATTGTTGCCTGCATTTAAAGGTTAGATCGTACGATTTTTTACCGTTAGGTTGATACAGTAACCGCTAGTAATAATTCATTAATTATCTATTGATACCCATTTATTGTTAGACGGGTTGAGTCATACCTCTTAAGTTAACATTCATGTCTTTTACTTCTTAGGTTCAAATGATTTTTTGATGGGTCGTCATTATTTGAACATTTCTTCCTTCTATACACCTGATTCTGAACCAACTCGTAAACTATCATACTCATCACTGGCCTCTCATGTTAGAAAGTTTGAATTTTAACTCCCGACATGTTTATGATGTGACGTCGTCTGCAGATCTCCCACGTGTGCTCCTTCACTAGATATTCTACGAATTTGATATTCTATTTGGCATTATTCGATTCTCTACCAACAATGTTGGGATGCGTTATCTTTTCGGATTATATGCTCATTGATCCTTCTACTCAACTATAAATGGCGAGGCTCTTTGTGTTTTACATCACAAAGAGTCTTTTACCTACCGAGTGATAGAATTGTTCGGAGCCAACATGGAGGCTTCATATCCGCAAGTCAGAGTCGATGGAAGCATTCACCCAATTTTTGAAGATGAGATTTAAAGATGCGCTTAAAATCTGCCTTAGTTACCCTATTTTATGTGAAAAGCTGCCTTAGTTTTCCTCTCTTATGACCATTTAATTTGCACTTCGAACATTTTACTCACAAGCCTCTAATACATGGTTTCGACATTCTTCAAATCGAAGGGTATGACTTTATAACAACACATTTCTTGGTCGATCATGAAGGATGTGTACTCTTCATCATCGGGACTCATTTAGATTTGATTGTATTTTGAATAGGCGTCCATAAATCTTAACAACTCGTGCCCAAATGTTGAGTTTATCAACAAGTTAATTCTTGGCAAAGAAAAATTATCTTTCGGATATATTTTATTCACGTCGGTAAAGTCAACACATATCTGCCATTTTTCATTATTCTTTTTGATAAGTACTACATTTGACAATCAATCTGAGCTTAAAATAGTATCGAGATATAACAATTTTTTTAAAATTTTATTATCAATAAAAACTTATTTCAATTGTAGTCGAGTGTACCGTCCAAAATGAGTACAGTTATAATTGGAGGATTAGAATGTGGAGTGATTACATCAGTCATATAGTCGTCGATAAAACTAGTTATATCATTTCTAACTCTTATCCAGTACTTCTTGCTATTGGAAGTCTTCTCTAGGTGGTCTAAAGTATTATTTCTGGGTGATCTCATGAACATCATATTAACCACTCTGGCTGTAGTCCAGTTACACGGCTGCTCTTATTAAACCAACTTTTTAACATTTATTCTCTTAGAGATTTGCCTTGGGTCCATCAAGAATTTGTTGAGATACCGTTTTTAGTTAAGGGTTTTAATTTCTTTTTGTGAAGTCTGGCAGTCATCAGTATTGTGACTTGGATCTAAATTCAAAGTAATAAAAATTGGACCCATTTTTTATCGAACATTTGAGTAAAGTGGCATTCTAATTCGTTTGACAATTTGGATCTTACATATCACTATAAATAAACAAGCGCCATTTACTTTTTAGGTTCATGGGATTTTTTTATAATCCTAGTCATTTGGGCTTTTCTTCCTTCTGTGAATATAGTTCTTAATCGGCCTATGAATTGCTGTACCTATTAGATAGTATAATTGATATTTAATTTTTATAAATTTGTGCTAGAGTAGGACTTGAGTCTCGTCCCATCTTGTTTGCTAGTTATTGGCAATGTTAACTAACAAAATAAGATGAATTTGATATTTTTACGGTATATTAAAAAATAATAAAACCTAAATAAAATCAAAAAAATATATACAATATGAATAAAAGTTGAAAATATAATTTTGAAGTATAAAATTTTTTTAATAGAATTAAAGCAAACAAAATAGTAGATATTATTATTATTATTATTACTACTATTAGTATTATCTAAAATTGCTATTTAAACCCATCAATAAAACCCTTTTTTAAAATTAAAAGAAAAAATTAAAATTTCTACTAAAATTTGCCAATCTAATCTATATTATATTAACTCAAAAAACATGTAATTAAATCATCCGTATATTACATCAATAGGTTCTGATGGGTACAGTATAAACGGCCCAGAAAAAAACTGCTCAAACCGCTTCGTCTTATCCATGTGGTTGTCACGGGTAGTTTTTGGTCAGTGGTTATTATAAAAAAAAATAACCACCTCCACATTTAAAAAGGATCTTCATCCAAACAGAGAAGGAGAGGGGAGAAAAAATCGCAAGGAAAGGGAGGCCAGCTCTTGATCATGGCATGAGGCCAACCCTCAATGATCCCTGGTGGTCAAAACAATCGGCAAAAGCCCATAAAAAAGATCTTTCCTCTTCCTCCAAAAGATCTCCCTTCTAGTGATTAATAATAATTTACAAACTCCCTCATGAGGCATACCTTTAAGCCGTTCACCGGTTGAATGTCACAAAACACTCCATCCACCAAATATGCATCCTCTATTTATCTTTCTATATTCTTGGAAAGACTTCTGATTTGAGCGTCGGAGGATTTACGGTGGGAGCAATCCCCGCCGACCTCTAACGTCTTATTTTTAATTGTGTTACGCAGGATTCAGGTTTGAAACTATCGAGGGCGGATCCGCGTCAGATCGACCAACAAGAAGATCCGATTTGCGGTCTCTGATCCGTATGATAATCCGTATTCCTGATATGCAACAAGTTCATTCCAATTTTTTTATAAATCACATCGAACATTTTGTCATTTAAAATGTTTTATAGTTAAATTTATAAATAATAATATTTATACCGTTTTATCAAAGTTTGTCAATAAACCCATATTTTTATTAAATATCTATTAATAAAATTAATATTAATAATCATTATTATATGAAAATAAAGTCCGAAATATAGGAATGGATCATCGGTTCTAATTGTTGGCCGGAATCTTTAATTGTATGTTGATTGGCAGGGCTCAGTAAATATGATTGATTGATCGGACTTAACATTATACAAAAAAAACATAAAATAAATATTGTCATTTTCATAGCAATAAATATAAGTAATAATATAAATATGATTAAAAAAAATTGGCTAGTTAATCTGAATCGTCGGATATAAAATTCAACGGATATGTATTTTGGATGATTAAATTTAAAATCAAACGGTCCACGTTATATTATCCATTCAAAATGTGTGGACCGTCAGATTTTACATCCGACGGTCCAGATGAGAAGAAGGACGCCCCCCGGATCTCCACAGGGGAGAAGGACGCCCCCGGATCCGTTTACCAAATACCTATGCGAACAACTTGCCCAACAATGACCAACTAATCCAACGAGTATAATTTTTATTTTTTGTTTTTGTTGAAATTCTAATCAACAAATTTTATTTATTATAATCCATTCATAATTTTATTTTAGAATAAGGTTTAAATATATCAAAATAAAAAATAAATTTATCTTATTTTGAGTTGTACATAAATAGATGTAATTCCAAAAAAACTTAAAAAGAAAATTAATTTGATTTTTTTAAATATGATTTTGAATAATTTAAACTTATTAACTTTTTGCAAATGGTTGATTTTACCAAACAACATCGACCCACTTGCTAAGGAAATCCAATCTAATCAATGAATTATTTATAAAAAGTAAACGAAAAAATATTAAAAATATTTTCTATTTATTTACTATTTGATTTTATTATAAACTTCTATTCTACTAAAAAAAATTAATTTTAAATAATTACATTTTATGTATATGTTATCCAAAAAGCTTAGAAAGTGTTAAAAAAATTGAAAAAAAAAATCAATTTGAGAGGTTTTACTTGATAATTTATAAATAATTTTAAATAAAAAATGTTAACATATTTTTCATAATAGAGAAAAAAAGTTAAGAAATAAAAGAAGAAGAGATTTATTTTTTCATAGAGATAAAAAGACTTATTTTTATATTTTAATAATTTATTTTTAAATAATTAATAATTTTTATTTTTAAAAAAGATAAAAAATAGTTAAAATAATTATTTTTAAAATAATTAAATTATAATTGCCTATTTAAAATTAAACTATCCTGTTTGGTCATCGTTTCAGGGCCGCCGAAATGCCGTGGTTTTTTTCGTTTTTGAATTTGAAAAAATAAATAAATAATTGCGGCCTCCGCGTTTCGTGACCGGTGACTCAGCTCACGGAGATAAAGGAGAGAGGAGGGGGGGTGTTGAGGAGTCGGCATCGTGTTCTCGTGTTCTCTCGATCGTTCAGGGCTCAACCAACAATTAAGCAATCAAGGGCTTCGAGTTTGGATTGATCAATTCTTGATACATAGCACAAGATACAGCAGATTTTAGAGCATTACGCATAATTGAGTTCCTGCAACGGCGGTACGCTTTTTTCATTTTCTTTCGTTTCCCCCCTTATATTATTACTTTGTGAAACTCGGTCACCATAAGATCTTGCAAGCTAGGATCTCAAACGGTAGCACAAAGAAAAGCGGCATTTCAACTTAGAAATCATCGAACTCGCATTTCATGAAATTCCAGTTCTGGATGATTCATAATTTATTTGTTGTTACGACTTTTGATGGTGTGTGCTTGCGTGATGTAATTATTCCGCCTTAAATAGCATATCCGAGTTCTTGTTTTTTCAACAAAAATAATTTATGGGATATATGTTTTCTTTGGCGGCTAGATGATAGAAACTATTCAATTGTTGGTTCATGGCATATTGTTACGACTTCCTCCACTTTTGAAATTCTGATGCTCAAGCTGTTATTAATTTGGGGAGGCGAGGGTTTTGAAGCTGAATTTATTAATTTATTCTGATGCTCGAACGGAACAATCGCTAAAAAATGAAAATATTAGGCACCTTTGGTTACTGCCAATTGGAATAATGGCTACAGAATAATGAGAATTTTAGAAACCTTAAAGTTGCTCCCAGTTGGAAAAAAATAATGGAGTTTATGTTGAGAGTTGCTATTTCCTTGCTTCAGCAAAGAATAATTTTGTTCTGAAAATATTATTTTCAGTCATAGAAGGGCCAGATAAGAAATCTAAATAGAGAATTTGTTATGCTTAGGTGTTCCTCTGGGCTGGCTATGTGTTTGTGTGTCTTGATGCACGATTAGTCGTGCCCTTGGATTTTGCAGTAGCAATGTTTATGGTTCCCTTCAAAGCTCCTCGCTGACTTATTTCCATATGTTATCTCTGTTATTCTCCTCTTACTTCATATTCAGGACGGTAGAGGATATTTTGTGGATGACAATGTATCTTATGTCAATTATTGTGTTTGTTAGGAGCAGGAACTCTTTATGCCTGAAGACCAATTAATTAAGCAGGAAATATGGAGATGCAGCTAGGAGTTTTGGCACTTTCAGATGATGTGGTGTTGCCTCTAAGTGTTATATGCAATGTTTTAGAGGAACTCCAGAATGATAAAGCTGAACGGAACAATACACTGATTATTACGCAAGCTTCCTGTCTAAGTAATGTTCACTTTTGCTGGAAGAGAACGAAACTAATTATGTTCTTTGTTTTTGTTGTTTCTCCTTGGAAATGTTTTACTTTGAAAAACATTCTCTTTTATGAAATTTCTTTGGTTTGATCAGCATTTGAAATTTGAAAATAATTAAAAAGGTGATGGATGTCTTTAATGATGCAGATCATAATCTTTTAAGAAGGTTTTTTTTTTATACCCTGAATAATATGTGCAATAATTTGCTCAGCATCTTTTAACAAAGTTGATTAGCTCGATTAATGTTTGCATGGATTGATAAATTTTGACTTGTGTGATTATACTTGCCATTGTGTATAAAACCTGGTAAGATGATAATGCCATTGTTCAGGATCAGCTCTGCTTATAATTTAATGGTTAGAATATGGGGATATAAAAATGTCTTAGGTTTCTAGCATTAGCTTGTGTTTGTTAGTAAAGTTCATTTTTTCTTATTTTTGAAAGTATGTATCAATAATGTAAAGTTGATCTTGAAGCAGCCTCAATTTATGCATTTCTGAGATTTGATGATTGCAAAATGAAGAATTCTTGATCTCTCAATTTGGGAATCTAGTATTTTAATTGATGTCATTTCGTTGTTTCCTCTTAAATTGCATCTATTTATCCCAGATTAAGGAAACCTGCAATCATTCACCTTTAATATGACATGTTCCCTCACAGCTATATGATCAATGAGACCAATCTGATATAGGGTGGGTATCTATCTTAGTAGGGAGGACAGTCCTCTATTCGTCATGCTTAACTTCCCCACTTCTTTCTTATTAACTTTTGAATTTGAAGCAACAATTAGACTTCATAGTTTCACTCTGTAAGAAGGTGGCGATTCAGGAACCTGTATTTTGGTAAAGAATGATTGGTTAAAGACAGTGATTTTACTTAACAAATCCATTGGTGCTTATTGTTTATGGAACAAATGGATGACTACATAGAGGAGCTGTGGGTAAATATGAAACAAAGAGCAGCATCCAGCATCTGGAATCTGTCCAATCAGTTCACAGAGTAGGACTCAGTGGGCATGTTTCTCTATATCATAAGTTTTGCATAGGTTCTGGGACTTTTCACCTACTCTGGGATGACTCTTGGTGCGGCAATCAAAGCTTAACCTTTAACCAAGTTGCCCTTGGTAATACCTGTTCCTCTGTTGCTTTACAATTGTTTGTCACCAGTATTTAGACGGCTAATCTGAGAAGTTCATTTTTTTTTTTTTGTGTGTGTGATGGGGTGGGGGGAATCCCCTGAAAGTTTCTGTGTCACTTTTATGGTTCTAGCTGAATAGGGAAGTTTCCAATGCCTTAGTATTCTGCTGGTAAAACCGTATAAAGTCTTGTATGACTGCCTTCCTAAACAAAAACTGGTGAAACTGGCTTGGCCATCCTCCCTGATGACCAATCTGGAGGGTTGAAAATTACCTACAAGAGTTCGTTGTTCCCAGGTCACTTTGGGAATGATTCCCTCTCTCTCTCCTTTAAAATTTAGTAAGAGCATGTTTCTAAGTAATTAGCTAACCTTACAAAGGCCAAGTGAAGTAAATTTTCCTTCTTCAACTCTTGCTAGGGTATAATTGGTAGAACGAAAGCATTGTTCTACACAATTCTAAATGTTGAATCCTTGACCATCATTACCTGCATAAGGTAGCATTTCATTTGCCCAAGATTCTATGCTGTAGTAATTTTGTCTACTAGCAATCAGTAAACAGCTGTAGTTGGCTTCGGTGATACAGATTCAAATGAGTTTTTGCTTGATATCCTTAGCTATCCTTTGAATGAAAATCAAGACGCCAAAGCATTAAATCTCAACCCAAAAGATTTGGGTTGATAATGCCTTTGACACTTGGAGGATATTGCCTCAGTATATAAAGTGGCCAAAGATTCTTATGGCTAACCCCACTTAGGGAGACTTGAGGATTTAATATTGCTACTTCTTCTCTCTAACCAGGCACTTTTGCTCAAATCAGTACATCATATGACAAAATCTTTTGCTAGCTTTGCAAAATAATTGTCAGGAGTCTAATGGTGCTGTCTGATCTTTTATCTTTCTGCATTTGGGCTGATAATGAAGATTCTGCCGGCTTTCCAATTTGAGGAGATTTGCAGAAAAACTCCAATGTCATTAGAATCAAGGCAGACTGAGCCTCTTTCCTGGTTTCTTTTGGCTTCAGTATAATTCATGCATTCTCTTCATTATATGTAATTGAAAACTTGGGGAATATGCTACCACGAAAGGTCTCTCCTTACATTTAAGTAGAGGAGTATTCTACCAGCTTATCCCTTTGGAAGTACATTCTTTCATAAAAGTATGCATGATTTTTCGTGGAAACCCTAGACTTGGTTGCTTGATGAACTCCTGGTCTACGGAACAGTAAGCTTTTTGGATGTCTATTTTTTTCTTTGATGTATTAGGGACACATTTTTCCTGATGTCTTAGGCTCTTAGCTTTATGTTGTCTAATGGAAATATTTTGTATGATGGTTTTCTTTGAAATTATTGGTTTATGTTATGAAACCATTAAGCATCGACTGTAGTTGTGATTTTCAGATGGGCTTAGGACTCTATGCTAAAATATATGACTAAGAAATCCCTTGGTTTTGAAGGAGTCTTGACTAATGAATGGGTGTCATAGCTGCATATTGCTGTATTAAATGAGCTCAATGGGAAGAATTTTGTTTCCCTTCATCTGAAATAAACCATGCATCTTAAATATAATGTTTAGATTGATTATCCAATGTATAGAATTCAGTAGAAGGGAGGCTAGCTCATCAGGCTTCAGACTTTCCTGTGGCTTAGCATCTTTTATGCCTTCCATTTTTATTTGTAGGCTGCGTTTCCTTGCTTTCATGTGGCTAGAAGTTGTTGATATATATTTGTCCAAAAATTTGGAAATTAAATTTGGTCATTGTCTTACATTTTCTTTACGAGTTTGTACAGAAGTGCTAAAAAATGTTGCTCTTGGTCCATTATGACATTAAAATGAAGAGCTCAAACCACATAACAATCACTCTTCTAAAAAGAAGAGGGAAGGCTGTGTATGTCTTACTACTCACAATATGGGAACCTTGTGCATTAAACCTCCCATTTCTTATTTTTAAATTCTTAGCCCTAGTTTAGATCTTTGTCTAAACAGGAAGATCCATCTGTGCAGTTTCTTCCCATTTATTTTCTAGCTCTAAAGCAAATCTGTTTTATCAGGTAAGCTGCCAGTGGAGTCATCCTCTGTGGATATTGTCATCACCATCTGTAGATCACTTGAATTTCCATCTGGTTTTTTCCTTGAGGAGATTTTGAGAGTATTGAAGCCTGATGGAAGAATTTTGTTGAAGTTGACTCAGCATACTAATAGTTCGCTGAAAGATGAGGTAGTCTTCCCCTTCTCTCTCTTATGTGATTTGTTATGTCTTTCTTTTTGAAAAAGAAAATTAAGAAATGTCATTGTGATCATTTTGCAGAGACGTTCTTCACTTCAGTGGAAGTTACTCGTGGCAGGGTTCTTGGAACCAGAAGCTATCAAGCTAAAATCTGATGATCCATCTGAAGTTCATTCTTTTGGAGTGAGTTTTTTCTTCCCCTTTATGGGTGGTGGTTATTGCAGTTTTAGGCATGAATAACAGATATGAAAACATATTTCTGCTTGCGTAATTCCTTATCTGTCATCCATAAGTCTTTGAGGCTTGGAAGTTGGTTGTGCCAATCAATTGTGGGGAGGTTATATAGTAACGATGTGCATTCTTTGGAGCGATCATAAAGTGTGAAGGATTTGCCCTGCATAATGTATCATTACTTGGAAGTTGTGCTTGTTCTTGTACTGCGTTAATCTTCCATCTCTCAGTGATCAAATTCTTTATCCTGAGGATCAAAACTATCATAGATTCTTAATTTTCTTTGTGTCTTTGATAGTTAAAGAATTATGTTTATTGATTAGTTTTGGTGGTGTTAATATCTGTCGTTCCTCTTGTAATTAGAATTTCTGATGAGCAAATTGTCAGCCATTTCTTCCATTTTTTTGTATTTGATTTTCACTGTCTTTGTGCATTATTGCCCACGTTGCCCTCAAAGAAAGATGTGTTGAGGTCCCACTTCCACTGAAAGAACACAGTGTGCTCATGTAACATTGCTTCCAAAGCATAAAATTTACTAATATTTCTGAAGAGAACAACAGTATATATCCAGTCCTCCCCAGACCCACGATGTGCAAATCCCATGTGATAAGCTGCCACTTTTTTTTTTTTTTCGTCACACCTCCCTACTCAAGCTTTATTATGTTCCTCATTTTCCATAACAATAAAATAATGATGCCTAAGATATACTAAAACAAGACAGCTGGTGTACGTCACTCCCATGTGGTGGGATTTGAGAAGGGTAAAATGTACAAAGTCTTTGCCCTGCATTTCAAAAAGACTATTTATGTGATTTTTAACCCATGATCTTTAGGTCACAATAGAGAAACCATGCCATTGTGCTAAAACTCATCATTGTGGCTAAGTTAGACTGCTGATTAGAATTTACATGGGGTTCCACTATCTAAGACAGAGAGAGAGGAGGAGAATGAGCGAAAAGCTTGAAATTGGCTGATATTATGACTATGCTGAATTGGAAGCTCAATATCGTCAGTAGAGGGACAACTTAAGCTTAAAATTGTATTCCTTTGTCTAATTTAATGTCTGCATTTCAGCTTTTAAATTTTGTATGACTTGGGAAATTCAATTCTTATTGCAAGTGGCATTATCACTGAAGGAATTTCTCCACATCGGGTGTACCCCTCCAGGCAAAAAGGAGTAAAGATAAATAAGTTAGAACCTTAGCTTATTCTATATGCTGGGTTCATGTCTTGCTTACTAGTGAGGATAGTTACATGAATTTCTCTAGATCTTGCTTATTTTATCTGATGAATCGGGTGCTTTAGTGATATTGCTGTGTTGCGTTTTGTAAATTGGCTAATGATTATGCATTTCACTGCCTTCTACAGCTTAAAGCTAAGAAGCCTTCCTGGAAGATTGGCTCGTCCTTTACCATCAAGAAGGTCACGAATCGCTTACCCAAGATACAAATAGATGATTCTGATCTGATTGATGAAGATAGTCTCCTAACTGAGGAAGACCTTAAGAAACCACAATTTCCTGTCGGTAAGATTCTGAGAATAACATTTATCCCATGCAATATATTCTTTTGGAGTGTCTTAATTGTGGCTTGATTTTATGTCCAGGGAGTGATTGTGAGGTTGGAAGCAAGAGAAAGGCCTGCAAGAACTGCACATGTGGAAGGGCTGAGGCCGAGGAAAAAGTACAGCTGGGATTGACAATGGAACAGCTAAATAATCCCCAGTCCGCATGTGGCAGTGTATGTTCTAGCTTGATCACCCTATCTGCTTACGTTCTTTAGCAGTCAGAAATCTTGATTATTCGTCATTAAGGAAGTATGAGTAATGGGCAAACTGGATATTGCATTGGGATATGTAATAAATTATTGGACGATATGTAAAATATTGGCCAAAATTCGCCCCTAATACTGATATTTTTTAATATTGCGACAAAATTTTTATATGTTATCATATTGGCCTATAAGAACGCAATTTGTTTAATTTTAGTCATATGTCGTTTTAGGATCAATATTTTATGCAAAATATTGGCTGATACCGACATTTCTCGATATTACGACAAAATTACAATATGTCATCATATTGGCCTATAAGAACACAATTTGTCTGATATTAGCCACATGTTGTTATAGGATCGATATTTTATGCAAAATATTCACCAATATATTGTCCTCCAATATAAATATTTCTCAATATCATGACCAAATTGCAGTATGCTGTAATATTGGTTGATGAGAATGGAATATTTTCAATATCAGCCATATGTCGTGCTATATATGATTTTTTTTATAGATAGATTGATATCTGCTTTTCAATTTTTGATTTGTAAAGAAAAACTTGCATCCAATATTAATACATATGACCTAATATGGTCACTATCGATACAGCGACTGAAACCAATATTTTCATCCATGTTGGGATTGTGCTTCATTTTTCACTTGATGAACTCGCCTTAAGATTCATCAGTCTATCATAATTTTGCCTTTTCGTTGCCCCTTTTTTTTTTCCCCTCTTACAAATTGATTGATGCATCTGACAGTGTGGGCTAGGGGATGCATTCCGGTGCAGCACTTGCCCTTACAAGGGTCTGCCTCCATTCAAACTTGGGGATAAGGTAAAATCATTTATTTCGAGCTATGATTTTTTTTGTGAAAATTTGTCTGAATATAATTCTCAGTTAAAAAATCCTTCATACTTTGTTATATACAGGTAACTTTGCCTGGGAGTTTCCTTGTTGCAGATTTATAAGGAGCTCAAATTCAATCAAATGCATCTTCGTGGAGATCTTAGAGAAATCTTTACTAACTCCTAGGAAGATAAAATGGGTGACTTCTGGTTTTGATTTAAACCAGTAGTATAGCTTGTGTGTGTGAGACAACCTAGCCACTGATTTGGGGCATAATTTTAGATGTTTTGTGTGAGGAATAACAATCTCTTCCCAGGATGTCCTGATTACCCTTCAACAAAGGGTTTATAGGAACTGTTTACCCTACAGAGATGCCATTGAGTTGTTTATTTGGGGAAGAACTCCATCATTTCTCTGGCTGTCAAAATCGTTCTAGTAAGCTATTAAATTCGTAGGGTTCTCAAAGGTCCATTGTGATGAGTAATTTTTAATTAAATTGTGGTTAGCATCTCCCCTAGCTGAAGATTTTGCAGCTAGTTATACAATACACTGAGTAGTGTTATCTCATAATACAGTTAATTATAAAGACAGCCGATAAAATTGATTAGTTATTAAGATATATTATGATTACGCCTCTTGCAATCAGTAAGAACTATGGAGTGATATTGTGAGATGTAATTTTTAGGATTGCTAGTAGCTGACTTGATTAATTAGTTTTGTTAAATCTGGTGCAAAGATAGTTCAACCCATTTTGTCCCCATATAATTTCTAATTTACAGTTTTTAGTGTTAAAGAAATCATTATGCCTCTCATAAATGAAAGGGCAAAGAAGAGAAGGGCCAAGATTGATGAAATTTGTGCGTATGAATAACAAGGATCCCTAAATGACCTCCATGGATTCTTAGGTCTTTGTCAGCGTTCAGCATGGCGCCAAAGGGTATATACTTACAGGAGGAGAGTTCTATTAGTTAGCAAATTCAGCATCACGGCCCAATAATCTGCTCCGTCTACATGATGGTGGAGATGGTGTTGGTGATGGCAGTTATGGTAGTGTCCATTTGGGGGAGTGCCTGCTTTGTCAACACCGCCTAGCAGCAGCTGAGAAAAGGTGGCATTCATGAAAGTGGCAGCCATGACAACCACAGGGCCTGAAGCAATGAGGGCACCGGCCAAACCACCACCTGCCCCTGTGGCCTGGCCAAGTAGATGGTCAACCTCACCACTCCCAGCAAGCCTTGTGGTGGCAGTATTGACCCCAGCAGCAGGAGAATCTCAAGCCATCAGTTAAGGGTGACAACGGCACCGGACGATGAGTTAGGCTATCTTGACATGACATTCGTCGCACAGCCTGTCCTGTTAAGTTTATGCAGATACCACACTGCTGCTTCCTTGCAAAGCTAACCAATCCCCACTCACATCACACCCTGAGCTCACCTCCATGATGCCCAATCTCGGGTGATGATGATGATGGGTGGCTTTGGCTTGTTCTTCGAGCCAGCCATCCTGCCATGTGGCCCACAAACTGCTTCACTATCGGCAGCCATTGAGGCAAACACCAGCACTGATTTTAGCAGTTTTTAAGGAGCCCAGCTCAAATCCTTGAGGTGCCATTGCAGCCAGCCATGCAAGAAGTCTCTCTATGATAATGATATCTGAAGGGGTTAGCGGGTGATTTATGAAGAGGATTGTGGGTTGATAAATTAATTGACTGAAACTGGAAAGGGATTAACAGAGGTTAGGAGAGGGTTAAGTTTCAATTCACCCAAACTTACTACTTCAATAGTTTGATGTAACAGATTCTCATGTGAATTTTTTTCCCAACGGATAAACCCCATTTTAACCGCAAACGGGCTTTCTAAAAGGTAACCAAACTTGGTTACCTTGAACGAGGGGCAAATGAAGGGTTACAAAACTCTTATATTATCATTGATCAACTGAAAAATGACTAAAAAATATTGTAGTTAAAAAAGATTAGGAGAGGGCTAATTTATGAATTAGCCTACTATAAATCTACTCCGACAGTCCATACTGAAACATCCCAAACGCAATGGCATGAGACCTTTTGCATTGATTGGCGGCTATGAAAAAGTCAGAATGAAATACTCTCTTTTGGGAAACCATCTAGATAATCTTCCAAGGAGATATTTTTAACTTGTGTGGTGGAAACCTGATAATATGCTCCCTTGTATATATATATGTACATGAAAAGAAAAACAAATTAACGCACGAAACATTTTAAAAAAATATACTATAGTGAAAAAACAAATTGTGATGAAACAGCAGAGTTGTTGTTATATGACTTAAGGTTCACGGATTTTAATCATGAAAACACCCTCTTACATTATGTAAGATAGGATCACGTATAAATGACTAAGAAGTGATACAACTCCTTTTCAAATCCCGCGCATAAAAGGAATTTCATGCAATAAATTATTGTTTTTACCTGAGGTGGAAAATCAAAGTGTAGTCCAGTAGTTGGCAATCCTTTTGTTTAGGCCATCACTTTCAAGACAATTGATCATTTTATTTGGGTCAATGACTCAAGTTCAATACTGGCCAGCTCTCCTCTTTCATCGTACCTAATGAACAATGAAGTAACTTATCAATTTTCTGAATTTCCAGTGTCAAGATTTGACATATTTAATCAACTCTCTACCACCAGTTGAGACATATCCAACCAGTACGTAGTAGCATTGGTAAAAAAACTCATTGACATGATCAAAGAACAATGATGATATTCACAAGCATATTCAAATAAAAGAAATAATTGATTATGAAGAAAACAATAATATCATCGGCATTTTCTCTGGCTTCTCGAAAGGGTTCTACTTGTGTATTAACTAGTTAAGGCAAACGCCAAAATAAATCCTGAGATACTGAAAAAGAGATGCATTCCAAGGAGATGAACAACAGGATACAGCAAGCAGAATCTCAGGTGAACATAATGTAAGAAGAAAGAATTTTCATTAAGATCACCATGACTGATTAGATAAATCCTTAGCAGCCCTGGGAGCACTGTAATCCTTACAAATTCGTGAGGAATCCACATGTCCCGAATTAGATTTGCAAGGATCGCCATGATCCGAGACCACCAAGAATTCCTAAGTAAACAAAGATGAAGATCATCTAATAATCAAAATGTTCAGAAATGACCTGTGAGAATCTCAAAGATGCATCTGGTGCAAGTTTCATTTTGGTGCCTGGCTGCTCTCTCAGGATCCCGATCAAGGCGTTTAATGCTCTAGCATTTGCAATGGCACGTGATAAGAGAAAACTCACAGCCAATGCAAATCTGCCATGCTACCATCACCGAGACTCCAAGAATCTTCAGCAATCTCACTATAGAGCTGGCTCCATCCCCATCCTGAATACCCTAGAAAGAACCAGTAATCTTTTGCTGATTGATTTCCTGTGTTAATTTCCTCAATCTCACGGATTGTGGCTAGTTGGTCGAGAAAGTAAACGCCTTGCAGGACTTCAATGTACTGATCTCTAAGATATTTCCTTGTTAAAGCAACAAGAGGCAGTTCACGGTCTATGACTGGGCCACCGAAGGAAAGAGGAGCCTCTTTTAGCAGTTCAACATGTTCCAGCTCTGGCAAAGAGTCCCATTTGATGTGCTTGTTAACTATTAGACCTTGAAACCCGGTACTTCGATTCGCCCTCACAATGAGGATTCTGGCTTTATCAAATGGGCTTATGCCGAGCAGCTTGTCAGTGGCAACAAGGAAAGAACCGATACCCACATTGTGGTTAGCTACCTTTGAACCACTTGATGTCTGAGAGTGAGATCTCATTTGTTTGTACTGGACTTGGTTTTGCCAATTCCTACTCTTCCGAAGGACTTCGTAATACTTATCCTTTGCATCAGAGGATTCCTGATAAGCTGCAGCCAGTAATATATCCTTGGATGAACTTGGGTTCTCATCTCTCTCTTCTGCTTTGGTCCATAGTATGCCTAGCAAAAAGAAAAATGCAAGAACAAAAGTAAGCACCTGCTGAATACAAATCGAGTCACATATTTCAATACAACTCGGGAGACAAGTTTATAAAACAAAAAAACTTGGAAAGATTCTCAAAATGTTTTTTGGGATATTCCTCAATGTCACATCACAGCTATTCACAGAATGGGAGAGAAGGGGTCTAGAAGCTACAAGAACTGAAGCAGGCACTAACTTATGACAAAGATTCACACTAAGTCATCAAGCACAATTCATTGTTCAATATGAAACCAAGCTTGGTATCCTAATACTTGATATCTTCAAACATATCATAGCTCTAAGTAGGTCCTCATGCCTTACATAACAAAACTCCCAGCACCAGAGTTGCATCCATCTGATCCGATGCACACAATATGGTTGTTTGCATCCGCCCTGTCTTTTTCTTTTCTATAATTTTGTTACATGCGAATTCATGCTGGTTTGCGATGAAAGCCATTGGTTCTTTTCCACTTCTCTCATAGGCTCCTTTACAGTCCACATGCTTTCTTATTTGGGAGAATTTCATCCATCCAATGTTGTCTCCTTACTAAACTCTCTCACTCTTCCCAACCGTGAAACTTGAACACTTCTCCTCAGGGTCCATATAGTGCAGACATGCCTGATACACCACAAACACATGTCCCACATGCCAAAACTGCAAAACTAATCACCAGATACCCTGGTTTCTGGTAATTATTGGAGCAGTGAGTTTGATTTAAGATTTTCATTCCCCAGAATCCTAAATACCATAAATTTCAATGGCCTCACCACCAAGAGCAGTAAGAAATCAACAGGACTCTAGGAAATCATATTGGCCTTTTTTTTTTTTTTTTTTTTTTTTTTTTGCATATGCAAATATAACAAAAATCAATCATGACTAAGACTGCAGAGTGCAACAAACAATCTGAGAGGATGCAAGTTTACTTCAAAGTGAGTAAGAAAGTGAATTAGAAAATGCTCTTGAAAAACATAATAGCTGTAAATTAGATTGTGGGATAACACGCACCCCAACCCAAACAATCCAGATATCTACCAGAAAATGTGATGGAAACAGCCTTAAGCACCGGGAATTATGATGATGGACTTAAAAAGGGGAAAAGTTCCAGCTAATATAGAATTGACTATTGGAATTGGATTCCCCACAACCATTAATAACTGAAAGCTGTTAAGAGTAATAATTGGCATAATGTCTGGCGGCATCATTTATGATTTTCCAATTTGAACAGGAAGCAAAACAGGTGACATTGAAAATTGAAATTGTACAATTTAATTGGCCTACTGACAAGTCTTCCAAAGAATCCATAAATAGTGTCATCCATTGAGTTAAAATAAGCCAAGCCACGACTATCAAGCAGACCATTGAGGCTATAAACAACAAAGTGCAGTTATAAGACATACCAAGAGAAGTAAAGAGGGGAAACCAAACTCTTAAATTCTTCAAAGGTCAGGGATAATAAAACAAATTTACCCTTCTGTCCCACAAGATGATGGGAACTACTTCCATGAGAGGCAATAAACTTGATAATGTCAGTCACTGCCATATCTCCTTCATAAGGAACAGCAGTCTTCTTTTCCGCAGGAAATAGCAGTAAAGTTGGGTAAATTTCCCGCTGCAAATTTCAACATGACACAAGAACTAAAATTTGTTATTCGAACATTCGATTTTGACTCCATAAGAAGACAAAATAGAGGATTTCAATGGATTTAATACTAAAAATACTCTTAATAGCTAAAATATAATGAGAACATATGCAAGAAACTCTTCAGTTAATCTATATAATTAGTAAATGTCATGTAACACTCAACAAGCAGCAAAGGACTAGTTCCTCCGGAAGAGATAAGGAGAATAGAGCAAAAGCAAGTACTGAACCAGATCACGGTTTTTCAAATTCAAGCATAATCCAACACATACTTGGAGTGCATCTCATATGCCAATTGCTTGCGCGGATTTGAGGAAGGTGAGCAACAGCACCAACCAAAACATACTGGTAATGTTACATATAACCAACCACCAGATATGTATTTAAAAAATTACACCTAACTTGTTAACCTCACCTGATCCATTGATTTAAGGATTCCACTGCACTCATTCAACGTGCAATCAATTTGATAAATCACCGGAAGCTTCAACATAGCATCCTGCTTCTTTTCTGACCCAAATTCGTCCTCTGATCAAAGCATAAAGAGTTAGTGGTAGTACTCTCTCTTACTTTTAGCATTTGCACTAATGTCTAGAAACATTCAAACAATGTACCGCTGGACAAGACCAATTCCAAGACCAAGAAAGAAAGCCTTGATCCTAGGCTTTGGAATCTCAAAAGATGGATCAAATTTTATGCAACATATATATCATGGTTTGTAATCAAGAAAGTTGTAAATACAATTCCAAGGAAATAACAATTAAATTGTTTTAAATACTATTCCAAGGAAGTAACAATTAAATTTCACCTAAGCACTTGTTCCTTTAGCTGTTTGACAAAGGACCATCACATAATACTATCCAATTGAAAATGCACAAAGAAAATAGCACATTAACTGTCAATCATTACTCGATTTCATAACAAATCAGGGCCATTTCATTTCATGCTTTAACTCTAGCATGTCGAACCCCAATTAAATTTCATTTATACGCTTTAATTGTCAAACAATACTTGAATTCATAACAAATCAGGACCATTTCATTTCATGCTTTAACTCTATCAGCACGAACCCCCATGGCATCCTTTCCCGAAAGAAAAATCCAAACTGACAAAATAAACAAAATAATCTTTTTCAAAAAAAAATATAAAAATCAAAGGAAATGCTTTTGTACAGCCTTGGCAATAGCAAGGAAACTGGATAACTAAAAATAACCAACAGATCCAACTAGGACATGATATTTTACTATCAGTAAACAACACACAATTTTCATGCAAAAATCTAGAGTACCACCTTCCACTTGAAAGCATTGTTGAAAAAGAACAGCAGTTTTTACAATCTTACACATCCTTTAAAGTCAAGCACAGCTTGTATTTAGCCTAAAAATAAAATAATAATCCACTTTGAGTAAAAAAAAATGTCCTGTGCAGGTAATTTTACCAAGTACCAATGGCAAGCCACCTGCTCAAACTTGTTTGAAGGACATCAGGAGCCAAAAATATTCGAAATCACAGAACAGCAGAGATCATATAAACCATAAATCAGAGATTAAAGTGCACAGCAGGAAATCAGGAACACAAAAATCTCCAGGATCAAATTTAAGCATGGTGTTGGGATAGGCTGTAACAAACCCAGAAGGTTTTCACTACAATTGCCTGCTATCTTCACCTGCTGTCATCAGTGTTTTTGTGGATCACTTTTCATGCCTGCTCAAGGAAAACTGTTTCAGCTAGATTATGATTTACATTATTAAGTGTGCTTGGAGATTTTTGCTTTTAGATTGAGATGGTTATGGAAGGTCTGTTATGGCATATGATTAAATCAGTGGTGCTTGCTTTATTACTGAGTATGCCTCTCCGCGTATGCTGCAAGGTCACAACTGGCTTATTTTTCGGATATATTTCACACAGGAGGTCAAAATTTTAGATTTCTGATATCAAGAAGTGGTCAGGATTTCACGATTAGCAATCTCTGACAGGCTGGAAATGCATTATTGATTAAATTGCTTTCATTATCAGAAATTTGCATGGCTGTTTCAAGAGGATCAAGGCAGCTTTCTCTTAGAGAGAATCTCTAAAAGATTACTGACTGGCAGTGCATATGGATATCATGCTTACTGCTTACTGGAGTTTCATAGTGGATAGGTTTCCAACCGTCTTTGCAGGTTGATTATTTGGAAAGCTTCACATGGAAAGTTTTAACAATTTGTTCAACATGATATTCCTTTTTCCAAGGATGAGGAAATGGAATCAGGGGAGTTTATGGTGCAGTTCGAGTAAAAGAATTGGGTGGTGAATTCTTAATACTATTTCCATCTAAGAATGATGCTCAAATCATTATGGACAAGAACAGTATGCTCAGACTTACAAGACTCTGTTCATGGTGATGGTCTGTGGAAGGTGAAAGTCAAAGAAAAATGCTTGACAAAAGTGCATGCCCCTGTAACCCCCACACCCCACAACTGAAAGTGACACCCCTTCTGTAAGGTATGAATTCTAAAATTTCAATTTTGATAATGATTAACTAAGTTAAGATAAGTAAAATTGATGTCAAAGAAAGAAAATGGGATCAAAGTCAACTTTTAATTGGGTCACATTGAGTTGAATGACATTTGACCGGCGCCCGATACTCGCACATGCATGTTCTGAGCAAAAAGGTTGCACCTAACAAACGCTTGGCCGGAACTCAAGCGTATTTTACAGATTACTCACACTCGATATACGCCCAAAAGACACTCGAGCACACTATGACAAAACACTAGTGCTTGATGTGACTCTCATATGCCACAATGTTTGGCCACAATGCCCGATGCATGACTAACGAGCGCACGTGCGCCAATCTATTATATAAATCATGTCCGACTGATTTTCAATCATTTTCTACCAGATTTTGAGAGAGGAAAGAGAATGAGATGAGAAGAAGAGGGAAAAAGCTAGAGGAGGTCAATCAAAGTGAATCAAAGCAAGATTTTGGTAAAATTGAAGTTGAGGCGGCCAATACATCCCAAATCTCCTTTCCTTTGTAGCTGATTTTTCTCCACTCTATTAAGCATTTATTATTCCAAATATTCATACATGTCATATTTTCGTAACTAGATTGTTTATACTTCACATACATGAATGCCTATTCCTATGCTTTGAAATTTTTATGAAGTTCATGTTCTTAGTCCACATATATTGCATTGTTAAGTTATTTCTCTGTGTTTTTATCCATGCATGTGCTGAATTTTTGACTAATGCTCTCATATATTATGAATTTCAAACACAATATTCTTGCATACTTAAAATCACTAAATATATGTCTTCCATATTCTAAAAACTCATTAATTTGCCCTTACATGTTTGCTAATGGAAATGAAATATTGAAATCACAAAATGTTGCTGACTTTTCTGCAAGTTCATGTTAAAAACAGTTTCATTTGTTTGAAAATATTATAATGTAGCATTATATGTTTTAAAATAAGCACGTTTAAGTTCCTCCACAGATTTCATACACTACATGATAAGAAATTGATAGAATTTGAAGGAAAACTCTACAATTTGTTGAATAATTAAGAATAATTTTCTCTGGATGAGAAAATACAAAGATCATTTGTAATTGTGTAGAGTTTTCATCTGTTTAGACGTCGAACCATTGTAAGAAACTCAGCGGTGGTATATTATGGCATACCTTAATATATTATAATGATAATCAAGGTTCGAACCTATCATCTGTGGGTAAAAGCGGCGTTCAGCCCCGCCTACAGAGTTATATATATAACGGCCCATCTACGGGTTTCGAATGATAGAGTAAGGCCTTTAGTTGTGTAGAAACAAATATAACTCGGGTTTCAATTATTCGTTCATTCATTGGTAAGGCCCTACTATTAATTTGAATAAGAAATTTAGTCAAAAATCTGAAGTTTATGCATGATCGTTACGGAAAATTCTGATTTTTGCATTTAAGTCCGATCATATTCTTTCCATATGTTGATTATGCAAATTATATACCTTGTTGAGTTTTCGGCTCACTCTTACTTTTATTTTTCGCTAACCCCTTCAAATTAGCGGCCTGAATTATCTGCAGGAAGATAGAATCGTTGGAAGAGCTGACTAAAGAGAATATGATTAGAAATTTGAAATTCAGATATTGTAATTGTCTTAAAAAAGTAGCTTTAGAATGTTTACTTAGTTTTATGGTTCTGTATTGATTTATCTATTTCAATATTTATGGTCAGCGGTGTAGTGGGATGTTAGCTTATCCAGCAGTAGACAATTATAGTTGTTATAAACTCTGATCTTGTTTAAACGTATCTCTTTACGTATGATTCAATGTTATAGTATAGTCAGTGTTTTGGAGCCACTTTCAGGTGTGGCAATTTTGAGTCCTATGATTTGACTGGATATTATATCTTAAATCGATTGTGATATCGACTTGTAGGTCACGTCTATCGTTATTTAGGTTTATTAAATTGTTAATGGAATAATCTTGCTAATTATTATTCAGGTCTGGTACGGGGATGCGACACCTTCAATGTTAAGGTAAGGACGGAACCAATTGTGATTCATATCCATCATTTACCTGTGCAAGTGGGTAGCCCACCATCAAGCTAGTGTTGATTCACCCCACCCCCTCAAAATTTAAGCTGCAATTCTCATCCTTATGTTTCTTTCTATTTCCCACCAATCAAATTCTAAAAGTTATTTACCCCAACCCCACTTGTCCCACCTGAAGGAAAACAAAGACTTTGAAAGATGGCCAGTCAACCAGTGAAGATAATAGGGGAATAGAGATGTTGGTTTACATGCTGTCATTGATATCAAAGAGCAACAAAACGAAATGAAAATAAAAAAGTACTTCGGGTAAAACTCTTTGGTATTTAAATCAATCATAAGAACATCAGTTCCTTCCCAGGGGGGAACTGCTTGAAAAATTATCTTTCAGATCAAAAACGAAAAACTGAGGCAACGACTAAATCACTTCCAGTCAGGCATCTGCTTGTTGTGGAAGGAAAAGCCTATAACCAACAGAAGGAATGAAAACCTATAACAACAGAAGGGATGAAAATTGCTGAAAAGAGATCCAGATATAAGACAACATTGAAGAAAAAGGGCCGTGATGAAGGAACAAAAGAACCATGAGGAGTCGAGTAAGCAAATCTCACATGAATGTTTGACAAATAACACAAGCATAGAGAAGATATTTGTATGGAGAACTCTTCTAGGAAAATGAACTCATAAATCCCTTCCTCAACGAACATATAAGCAATACTGGAGATGATGGAGACCTTTCTAATCTGTAAAGGAAAACATACCCAATTCATTTATAAGATGATTAGCTGATAAGCTTTGGTTTGCATCAATACAAATACAATTTAAAGACTAAAGTCAGCTTGCCATGCAGAAAATCAAACTTCTTCATCCTTAAATTCAGATCCCCATCCACTACAAAAGGATCAGGTCTTAGGAAGGGAGAGGTATGCTATTTTTCTGTTCAGAAATTGGCTGTTAGAGAATGCGCTGTCAGTCCTAACAAGTTTGAGACTCTAGGAATTGAAAAGGCAGGAACAGAAGCAATCAAACCAAGATCAGTGAAAGATCAGATTACCACCCTACTTTTTGTTTCCATGAAGTTCAAAATACTATAAGTTTAATCTTCATTCGGACAGTAATTTAGTAAAACCAAAAGTTGAAGCTGCTGGACTGCCCACACAAACAAAGAAGGCAAGAAATGAGAGAAGATGTAGCTTCAAGTCTAGCAAAACAAGAAGTTATCTAGCTGGGATGCAGAGAAGTATCTATATAGTGCTAGAAATTAATTCACGACTGAACCACAAGTATATACACAACAAAAATATGCGAGCCAAAAGGAAGGAGGAACAAGAATCAAATTTGACAGATAACACGGAATAGGTAGTACTTCAGAACATTTATATAGCAAAGATAAGCATTTACTACTCAGTACTCACCATTATCAATCACCATTTTCTTGTTTTTTGGTCCAGCTTTGGTGATGTTAGCATACCCTTTTGAGGCCCGATACACTTCACGAACAACTACTTCCATTCTCTGACAAAATCCACACCAACTATTGCTGAAAAGGACCAATACATCCTTACTCCAAGCATGGCTGGCAATTTGGGCATGAGATTGACTAGAACCAAGAACTAACTCAGAAAATGTGTTAGTTGTGACACCAGGGATGGAATCTTTCTCATGAAAATCAAGATTAACAAATGGAGGATGCAGAGCTTCCCTGGGGCTCAGCAATGCTCCTGACCGCTGATACGGAAGGAGAGTTCCATTCAGAAACCCCTTAATAAAATCAGAGATTGAAAAATAGCTGAAATCTGTTACTTCTGGGAAGATATAATGCTGTTCTGAAATAGGATCGATCAAAACCATTCTTGGAACCTTTGACTCACTGGTAAGAGACCTAAGAAGCTGGTAGTTACCATCTGAAAAGAAAAAGGAACCAGTAAAACCTGAGGAATCATTCTGCTGTTCAGTTAACTTGTCTGTATGAGAAAAAGTTTCTTTTTCAGAATCCACATTTTTAGCAAAAGCAAGCCCATGATCAAAAAATGAAGGATTGGTAATTACAGCCGTGGACTGCTCACTTGCAAGATCCTTAGTTGTTTGCTTCTCATTAAACTCAATTGGAGCCTCAAAATCAGTAGAGTGACTTGACTGTTCATTGTGCTCTGCCAAATATGAACTTCCCAAATTATGTTCTTCCTCAGTATCAACAACACTTTCAGGAGGGCTATCCATGGATGGTTCTGCTGAATCAAACCAGTTTTCCTTCTGACTTGATACTGTGTCCGTAATTTCTATGTCACGATCATCAGAAAGAAGCTGAAAACCTGCTTCCTTTGCGAGTGAGCTTAATTTTTTTTGCTTCTTCTGCCCTAGTAAATATGTCAAAATCTCATGCAAAGGGCTGCTTTGTATATCTGACCCAATATTATCAACAGTAACATGCTTTCCTTCATTTATAATCATGACAGACATTTTGTCCTTTAATTTCATCTTATGAGACAAAGAGGACACCAGGACTCCTGGATCCTCCAACTTAATTGTTGATACTTGATGAGTTTGGATGGGAGATTTCTTACGCCAATTAGTGTTTTGCCCATCTATCTGATAGGAACTCAGATACTGCACCACTACTTCTTTAAAAGCATCAAGAGCTTCCTTGCTCCTTTCTCTGATTTCCAAAGAGTGAGATAACCTATCCACAAAAAGAAGAACTGATGGTTTATCAATGGGTAAAGCCAGCCCAAGATCCAGTTCATCACCCATCAACTGTATAAAAGGCAAAACATCCACGAAAATCAGTATGTCTTTAAGAATAATATTAAATGAAACCTACCATAAAAACAGAGAGGAACTCCAAACCAATAAAGAATAAAAAAATTCTAAAGAAGAAAAGAAGATTCAACAATTAACCATGTGAACTGTCTAATGTAATGCAGCAGGTTTCACACATGATTTGGTTTAATGCAATAAAAAAGGCAGCCTAGAGTACGAGGTTACTACATCCTCAGTATGAAAGAGTCAGATATATGTAGTCTTACCCATGCATTGTAGAAAGTTTCTACAGGTTTGCTCTAACATAACTTATACTAAAAAGAAAAGGAGTATAGTCAAAACAACTTTTTGTGCTAATTAAGAACTAGGCAACTATTTTACTCAAGAACATATATAAAATGTCTTCAAGAAAAACCCCCTAAGGATGTTTGGAAAAGTAAGGAATTTCTTCAAACTTCCGAAAAAAGATGGCCTAGTGCACGTGGCATCCACAATGCAGTCTCTGGAGAAGATACCATATATTCAGCTTTACCCTACCTTGCAAATTAATTTTCCCTGGTCTTGTAACAGTACGCATGACCTTCATGTAACAGTGAAGCAAGGTCCATGCACCAAAGCCAACCCTCCTTTTCAAGCTGTCATGGCACAGAAAAATCTCAAGTCAAAAAATTCAATGATTTTCAATGGATGATTCCTCGTATAGAGCTACCATCTCACCTATCATTTAAACTGATCATCTCAGCTAATATATATCAAACTTCTTGAACAAAAAGCAGGATAGAAAAACACTCTTCCATGAGAGAGAAAATGGGGAAGATCCCTGAACACTACCATCCAAACAAAAAATTTCACCTCGGAAGGAACTTTCAGTTGCCACATCCCACACCATGAAAGGCCTATATCACCTTCCTTAGCAACTCACAACAATTCTTCACAGAATAGATGCCCCATTTTCCCCAGTCAATCTAAACAACAGCCGTACCTTTCTCTCCTAACAAAACTATCTTTAGTGATCCCAAATTCCAACAACTTCAAAGGAAAACTGTAAAGATTTTGAAAGAAAGCCACAGCCACACCATTCAGCCCAAGAGCTTTTAGAATTTCCACGTGGAATACTGTCTCTGAATCTTCTCCTCCTCTAGCACTCTCTAGCCTACTAGTCCACCACTCAAGAAACAAGGGACCACTATCAATTATCTACCTAAGACAATGCTCCTCTGATTGATTCTTTACAGGGGAAAAAAAATGTTCTTGGCAATCATCTAGACATCCTACGAGAACAACTCCTAATCAAAACTCCTTTTCCAACCAGCCACACCAATGAATAACCTAATACAACATGGCCTTCTTTCAGGCAACTTATTGCATTCCCTAAAAATAACCTTTCTTGTTAGCAAATCCTCCAATATCCGATACCTCAAACTTATTTGACTCGGGAAAACAAATCATCCCGGTACAAGAGGCTCCCATATCATGGAGTCTAGGGAATCAAATGTATACGGTCTTATCCCACAATGTAAAGAGGGTTCCATATTTTGAACCAATGACCTAAAAGTTATGGGAGCAACCTTATATTTATGCCAACACCCACCTTGCTAAACTTAAATAAATTAGAAATGCATGTAAAAAATAACATTTTTCTTGAATCCTATCAATAATATCACTAATTCCTTGGTGTTCAAAAAATCTAGATGGGTCCAACAACAAAATAGTAAAATTCGGACCAGATATCCAACCTGAGGAATCAATGACCAGATTGTCAATGAGACACTTGGATATCAAAGATTGAGATGTCTAATGTTGAAAGGGGCGAAGAGGTCCTCTAAGAGGCGGTTATCTATGAACGTGGTATCCACGATAACTAGTGCACTATGTTTATGTCAACAAGATAACTGCAAATTAGAAGTCAATCAATTGATTAACTGTTTATAGTCTTTCTACTAAGCCCATGATCATTATAGTGAAAATAAGGCTTCAAAAATCAGGTAGCATAGCATTGGTTTATCAAAGCATGAAGACCACATTTCACTAATTAGAGAAACTGTTTTCATGCCCCACGGTCCAACTTGGTATGCTTACTTGGCCGTTTCTAGGATAGGCCTAGTGCCTCTATAACCATGAGGCTCACCTTCTAGAGTTTGAGAAAATCAAGTTTGGCTAAGAAGTCAAAACTCAAGCAAAAAAAACCAGTTTCAACAAGGTTCAAACACATGGAAAATATTCTAATGAGGGCTTGGACGACTCGCTCGGGAGAATCGCATGGATCACAATCAAAGGAGGGCTAAGAGTTAGTGCACTAAGGGACTGAGAAGCATTTGGAGGGAAGAATGACCAACTAATTATCTTTGATTAAGGGTGGTTCAGTAATTAAATATTATTCAAATTTAAAGGCTGAATAAGTCCATTTTGAAAAAAGGAAAGACATTGGGGAACAAAGAATGGTAAAGAAGAAAACTTTGGCAACTCTGAGAACTTAGGACTGAAAAGAGTAACATTCAGTGTTCCTACTTTTGTTATGGGGATTGCTTCGGTCGTTTAAAGTCAGCCATATGATTCATTTTCAGATATTTGATTAATATTCTACTCTGTCAACATCTTCATATTATCCATTTGTAGCATACTTTCAACATTTATCTAGTTTGTATATTTTGTATTTTTCATCATATTCATATTGTATGGTGAGAAACGATTATGTGAAAAGGAGCAAAACATCTAATCTTGAGGTTGGGTTCTTATTCATACTACGGCATAAGATTTTTCTTCTCCTTCTCTTCCTTTCTTCTCCTCAAGAGAAAAACACACAAAGACAGCTTCAAGATATGTCAACTGAGAGAACATTATTGTCTCTCTGAAAGAGTATTTGGAAACCACTCTTCTTTGTCCATCTTTAAGGACTCTTTCTAGGATCCGGAGCTTGTCCTCCAAAAGACCCTACATTCTACTACTCACCCAAGACCGTCAATTTCGCTACGGGAAAGGTAGTCACTCTTCTAACCTTTCACGATCTAGTTTAGCTAGCACAACACTAACTTAAGTGACGGAATATATTCTAGGGAGATCCCAATTCTACGAGCTCTCATTTGTATTTGTTGTATGTAAGATTTGGATTATTTAATCCAAGGCTAGCTCCGAAGCCCCTAGAGTCAACCCCATTTTCTAGTTCACCTCCTCTTCTCACTCAAAAGACCAAGAAGTGTCGCAGATGTGGCCTAATCTCCATCAATGTCCATATATGAATCCACAAACTTCAAAATGTCTTTGGTTAAAACGTGTAAAGTCCCTCGCTATAATAATACGTTAATGGGCTGACTCCACTCCAAGATAGATGAGTGTTCTCTCAGAAGAGGTCCAATCACTGATGTACAATGAGTTGATTCATCTTCAAATCATGGGCAAGGATTAGTAGTTTGGGTTCCTAAGAAAAAAGAACCAATCCTTCCATCTCTTGGTAGAATCAAAGTTTTCGCCTTGATTTTGATGGACTTCCAAGGACATACAAAAATCCAATTAAAGTCCTATGCCCCAAATCTAAAAACATCTCCATAATCTAGGGAGTAAGAAAATGGCCATGCTGTTGAAAAAATAACCAAAGCAAAACAAGATATCCCACATCATTTTGTTGGAGGCGCGCTATTGGAATCTCTAAATCCTCAAAAAATTCAGCAAACTACAGGGCCATGGAAAATCTAATGTTGTTCTTGAAGGACGCCTATAAATCCTCATGTAACCCAATTAAGGGGGGAAGTGGGGGGAGAGAGAAGCTCTTTCTCCGGGAAGGGTGGAATCATCAAATAGATCACAAGAATTTGTTATCAAGTAAGCCACCTCTCATGGTTGTCAGAGAGAACAAAGGCTTGAATAAGTCACACCAATGATGGTGGAAAAAAATACAAGAATGTCTTGGCACCATGGTCGCAAGAGAAGAAAGGAAAGAAGAACGGTTAGGGCTCAAAAAGAAGTGTGAAGATAACCAACTTACGCATGTCTTAAGTAAACAAGGACTCCGAGATGGCTGAGGCGAATGCGGTGCTAAAAATATATCGGACAATACAAAAACATTAATGAGCACTGAGTCATGAGTCTCTTCAACATCCACGAACCATCTTTTGGCACAACTTCCAACTTTGTCAGACAAACATCCCATAGCTTGATGTCCAGAAGTCAACAAGTCAAAGACAATATCACTCAAAGGAAGAGAAATAGTAAGAAAAAAATTCGCTGCTGGGGATCTAGTTGCAGTCATACTAACAACCTTAAAGCACAAATTCGGCCTTCATGGCTGGAGGCTAGCTATGGATCCGACAATAAACAAGTAAATCCAAACCTAAGATCCAACCCAAGAATCAATTACTGGATAGTTAGAGAGACAAGGATGTCTAAGAACGAGATGTCTGTAATTTCAAGACATCTGAAATGTCTAAGATGTCTAAGTCTTAGGTGTTTAAGATGTCAGATTGTCAAAATGGAAGAAATGGTCCGCTAAGAGATTGTCGTTCGTAAAGGTAGTGCCCTTAATAATTGGTGTCCCGTCCCAATCCCGAAGCCAAATTTCATTACATCAAATTAAAGTTTAATTTAATACCCATAATCAAATGTTTAATCAATTGACTTAAACCCAATCAAATGCCATGACATGATCCTGCAAAATACTGTTAAATGGTCTAATAATATATAAATATCAAAATGTAGAATCCAAAAACTACATCCAAAAGTGACTTTGAAGATTTATCTCCTAATCAACTTAGACCATGAGTAAGAAAAGGTATTTTAAACCTGAAATCCGAACAACCAATAATAAATTGAACATCGTGTTGAATTATAACAATTCTCGGCTCGTGGCCATAATACAAACAGTCCAAAAATCGAAATATCAAACTCTTAATCTAAAAATCAAAATACAACTAAATTATCCTAACAGCTATTTCTTCTCAAAAGCCTCTCCATTGTCCAAAATTTTTGTAAATACATCCAAACCCGCTAAATTAAAAGGTTAGCAAAAAGGTGGCAATAGTGAACCTAATACTCAGTAAAACATGTATAAATTTTATATTTGTGGATATAACGAATGAATATGCAAATGACAACATTCATGATCGAAAACAGAAATATCAATAATATCAAAATTACAATAAAACATGCGAAAATAGTATACAAATATATGAGCATCGAATATGCCACAATCGCATAAACACATAAAACATATAGCATGCAAAAATCATTCAAATGTGCAAGAACGTGAATATGCAAGGCCTTTCGAACATATAAGAATTAAAAATCAATGATGACCTCACTAATAAAGGTTGAATATCAAAATTCAGGTTATGATTATTTCCACATAGCAAAAGGCACTATACCACTATTCACAACTCGTATGTATGCCAACTAGTCGGGGTCAAAGTCACTTTTCTGATCCATAAATATTAAAATAGACCTTCGATTTGCAAATAATATATTACGACACGTCCACATATATTTCATTAATTCTCTATAATAGTTTTTACTTAATCAAAACTGAAAATTCTACACTAAAACACAAATATACAAATTTTTCCTTAATTCTAGAAAAAACAAATCACTTTTATCAAAATCAAAGTAGAGTTTTTATCGATTTATCAACAAATAAATGACATACGAGAATATATTTACAAACATTTCAGGATTTCAACATGACATGCATTTAATACATAAACTTTCAAAATTTTCATGAAATAGGAATCAATTGGCATGTATGCAAGATATAATCAAATAAAGTAAACAAATATCACATGCATGAGTATTTAAACAATAGACGCTCAAAGATCTTAGAAAAATTCAGCAACAAAGGAAAAAATGGGCTTAGATGCATTTGTCTTCACTAAAAATTGCCAAAGATTTGGTTAGATTCACTTGGATTTTACTTCAAATTGACTTGCTCCTTCTTTCTCTCTCTTCTTCTCTCTCCTTTTGTCTTCTCTGTCTTTTTTTCTCAAAATTCAGAAACAATAAGCTGAAATCAGTCAGATGGCTTATTTATAACAGAATGGCACACGTGTGCCGTTCAAGTACATCTCAAGCGCAAAAGCAAAATTCGGCTTGTGCAAGAGCACCCATTAGGTATGCATCAAGCACCACTATTATAGGCGAAACACGCAGGAGTGCTTCACATCCACACCTCAAGCGTGGTTATTCTATCTAAAAGACGCTTATGCATAAATTATGTACACGTTAGGCGTCTCTCCGGCTTAAATCATCTTAGTCCAACACAAAATTTTTAACCTAAACCCACAATCAACATCAATAATTTATCAATTTAATTAAATTTGGCATCTTAAAAATATTTTTAGAGTTTGAATTTTACAATTGGCACACCACATTTACTTCAGTAAAATAACTACAAATCAGAGCATGAATGTAAAGTTTCACCAATTAGGAAAACTGCCCTCTTGCCACATGATCCCACTTTGGTATGGCTACTCAGCAATTTCTAGGATATGCCTAGTGCCTCTGTAAATTTGAGGCTCCTCTGCTAGAATTCGAGAAATCCAAAATTGGCTTAATAAGTTCAAACTCAAATTAAAAAAACAAGTTCAGCAATGTTCAAACACTTCTAGGAAATATTCTACTTCTCCTTCTAATCCCTTCTTCTCCTTAGGAGAAAAATACATCAAGTCAGCTTCGAGACTTCAACTAAGGGATCACGATTTTCCCTCTTAAAAAGTATTCGAGAACCGCTCTTTTTTACCATTCTTTAAGGACCCTTTCTAGTGCACAAAACCTGTTCTACAAAAGAACCTACACTCTTCTCCTTACCTAAACCCTTCAATTCCGCTATGGGAGAGGCAGTCATTCTTCTAACCTCTCATTCTTGGTTGGCTAACATGATACTAACTTGAGCTTCGTAGGGTATTATTGGGAGATATTACGACCCTACAAATTCTTCTTTATATATGTGGTGTGGAAGATCCAAAATCTTTGATCCAGTGCTTGCTCAAGATTTGCCTCAGTTGAACCCATTTTTCAGGTATGCATCAAATAAAACCTTCAAACTTTTGCTTACAACTATGTACCTTTTCATGAACTTTAAGATGTTCAAACCGTAAATATCACATTAACCCCACCACTCAAACCAAATTCTTGAAAGGATGATGAGAGATCCACATAAAATTGGTCCTAAATAGAGAGAATTCCTGATGTATCTTATGGAGATAGAAATGGTCAAAGACAAACCTGGGAGGAATCTCCTGAATGAAATCAAGGAAACACCTTCCCACTACCTAAAAAACAAAAACATATTGATGTTAACAGAGACAACACATCCCTTTTAATCCAAACAAAAAAAGTGGGTGACAAGAACAAGCATTGTCAAAGAAATATCATGCAACTCACACACTATGCTACCATGATGGTAAGATTCCCTTACCACTTCCAACCGAAGTGTTGCTTATGTCAAGCATGGACAGCAAACCCTCTTTCCCACCCACACCTTCTCCCTACGTGGAAGCTATAAAGATGAAGTACACCCCTTTTGAGGTAAACTTTTCCTCTCAACCAGAGTTAGAGAAGTTTTATAGTAATACAAAATCTACAAATCATGGATGTGATCTTGTGCATTTGGACTTTACAATGACACAGTATACAACAATGTCATATGGAGGCCAAGAATCCATGTATCCAACCGAACTTAGAGAGAAAATGCTTAATTTGGTATACACATAATGGGTGCAAAACCATTCCATGAGACATGATGGAAGCATTTCCAGCAATTACGCATTGGCCCCATCTACTTGTGAAACTAGTTCAGGGATGGTCATTGCAATTTTGATCTTAATGACTTCTGGACTCATTTAAGCATTCCCAGCTTCTAAGAACAGTGGGAAGTGAGAATCAGTAAAATTATCTTTGTGAGTTTAATCTAAGAATTTTTACAGTCATCTGCCAAGAATGTCTGTGTATAAACAACATTCCCAGATGAACATTTTAATTTTGATAATGCTGATAGAGAAGACAAGGGCAACCCACAGTGATAAGCATTTACACAGTATGACAGAAATCCAAAATTGTAAGATTGCACTTAAAGAACCATGTCCAGAATAAACTAAAATATGAATTTTCCTTTCATTGGTCCAAAATATGATGGACTTGCCTCCATGAAAGGTGAATTACGCATCTCTAGAGCATCTTGGAGGTCATTCTCTTCTTTGAGTACCTTTGAACAACTACGACAGCCCGCATAGTAAATAACCAATGACCATGGACCAGAATGTTCAACACCAAGAGAAGAAAGTAATGATCTCTCAGAAACAAGACCATATCTTTGCCTTTGAGGAGGAAGGAAGAAATTTCTTGCAACAGTAATGAGTTTGGAGAAGAAGGAATTGAGCTTTTGATACTCCTCAAAGCTGCAGGATGATCTAACAGAAGGCCTTGTCACATCAGTCTCCACAGAAGGAGATGTTCTATTTTTCAAGGTGAATTCTCCAAACCATGGACTCCCACTGAATGCATTTTCAACCCCACAGGTCAGCTTTTCATTTCCCATATCCTGTCTAGGCAATCAATGGAAATATGGATTCAGTACCAGCATATGGAGTAATTTTATACCAAAATCAGTGTCATTTTGGCATTCCATTAGAAAGTACTAGCCACCTTTAAAATTTCCAGGCTTCCAGATGCAAGTGTTCTATTAGTGTCTTTGTTGAAACCCCTTGGAAGAAGACCACCTGCAAAGCAAAGATGTTTTCATGACATCGAACAAATGAGAAATGATGACAACGCAATTGAGAAAACAAATTTGTTTACAATACCATAATTGCCAAAGATAATCTATCCCTTGAGTTCCAGTAAATACATGCACACAAATAGCATTTCTAATAGTAGATAGGAAGAACATAGCACTGATGCCTAGCAAGATAAGTAGAGGAAAAGAAAAGCAGAGAGGTCTTTGATAAGTCCAATAACTGATCTAATGTGTCTTCAAGTATCTTCTTCATTAAACAGGTCGTTCTCTTTACTTACACAAACATCACCACCATAATCTGATTTTGCAATTATCTCAAGTGTACATGGAACTACCACAGTTACCCAGACCATACTATTCATGAAACCAAGGCGCAGGAAAAGCAATGATTTAAATGATGGTACATCCGACATTAACTTGCAGAATAATATTGATTATGTTACCTATAGTGTCAAGCAAACAAAGCATACATAAGAGATTTTATGTAGAAAACATTCAAGTTCTAACTCTTAAATCCAATATGTTTGAAGTATGATAGAATATAATGTAATCAAAATTCAAATTTAAAAAGTGATCTAGTTCATTAACATATCAACATAATATAATTTACAATATTCTTCATAATATTATAATTTTTGTGCCAAGACTCACCCTTTGGTTAGAAAGATGGAGATGAAAAATTGTAAAAAGATATGGAAGGAATTTCATCAGTTGGTTAAGGCTGAGCTAATTATGTCATTGAGCTAATCATCTTAACCAAAGGGTGAGTCTTTTTACAACGGCAGATAATATTATAAATTATAATATAATTTATAATATTCTTCATAATGTAAATCCAATTATTAGATTTCTTGCCCTTAGTATCCCTTGTATCATGCTGGCCCATCTTCCGAAAATTGTGCAAACATTCTTAAATAGTCTCTTTTAAAGAACATCAGCACCAAAAACTTGTTAATAGAACCCAACAAGCCGCGAAACATGGATAAGTCAAAAAGACTAGTTCATACAACGAGCTCATTATGAAATAAACAACGGCAGATAATTAGCTCAATGACAAAATTAGCTCAGCCTTAACCAACTGATGAAATTCCCTCCATATCTTTTTACAATTTTTCCTCTCCATCTTTCTAACCAAAGGGTGAGTCTTGGCACAAAAATAACATTACTCCATTATACCCTAGAGATTACGAGCTCAAACTACAGAAATATACGCTAAAAATTGAAGGGGAGGGCCATGTACATCTGGCACTCCTGTAAGCTCTCAATGCAGACTCTTGTACACTAGGTCACCATTTGCATATGTTTCTAGCCAGCCATAGTAGCTGTTGAACAGTTAAAATTACAGACTTCTCTGGTGTTTCTAAGTTCCGAAACAGAAGCAGCATAAATCAAAGGCAAAGAAATCAAAGACTACCAACCACCTTTAATTGCACCTTGAGCAGTTCCATTTGTGTTGAGCAGGGACAGCAATGTCGGAGTCCATTCACAATGCTCCAGCAGAAGTACAGACATATCAGTTGAGGCAACAAATGCTTCCAAGGCCTCAGAATTGTCAATTTTGTTGAGGGGGAGTTCTCCGGGCACAGCCAGCATTAGATAACTGACAGAAGATAGTATATCTTGCACCTTGCGTCTTCCTTGGTACTTAAAAGAAACAGAATGGTGGTAGCACAGAATTGTTATTTCCCCTGTGGCACCCAGAGAATTTGCCAACACCTTGTCACGATTGCCATACACAACCATCAGCTTGAGCAATCCTAACTTCTCGTTGTTATGTGTGAGTTTATGAGAGAACTCCATCATAAGTGAACGAGACTCCCCAGACCCTGATCATCAGAAATCAATCTCTTTAACTACCCACAAGAATTAGTTCAAACAGCAATGTAGTCAAGATCACATTCTCAGAAGCTTTAAGTGAAAAAAACAGGTGTTTCAGAAGTCAGCAATGCAATAATTACTAAAGTGACATAAAGAAACAAGTTCACAGTAATAAGATGGAAATAAATGATTTTCAAAGAGAAAAAAGACATTCACCAGCTATTGCTAACAAAGATTCAGTGCTTAATTGCTTAATGAAGTTGTTTTACATTAAGAATCAATTATTACAGAAGTAAAAACAAGTGAGTTCAAACAAGCTATTTTCAGCCTTTTTTGGGGATCGATATATGATAACCAGCAAATACAAGAATAGTAGAGTCACATATACAGATTATGGTTAACGTAGAAGACATTTATGTTTTTGCCAGGGAATCTTAAATGAGAATTTTGTTCCTCAAGCAGTAATTGACGGTCAGAACATGATAAGGAGAGGTTGTATAACCAGAATATGGGCAATGAAACCAATCTCTTCTTTCAATTGGTAATGAAATCACTCTTTTCTTAACCCCCTCCAAAAAAAAAAAAAAAAAGTTCATTTTCTACAATTTTTCCCCCACAATACCCACAATCAAAACATCGACTTTATTTTAGGATGTAGAGGAAGTGCTTTCACACAGTGATTGATTATTTTCACAAATTCATAAATGTTTTCCTCACATAATAAATTATAATTTCTTTTGGGTCTTCGGCAGTGCCATTTATCAACTTCTTCACTAATATAATAACTATAAGTTTTATTTTCTAGCTAGACAGGGTGCTCTCCTCCAGTACTCGCCCAATCACCATGGATACGGATGTTTGAATAGTGAAACAGGACAAATTTATTTGCTCATCGTGCTCAATTTGATCAGTCAAAATTACCATTTCCTGAGCCAAGCACGGTCTTGTCTGTTCTCGGCACTTTTCCACTCCATAGTGTACCGTGGACATGCATAAGTTCTGTTTTTCTCCATTATCCTTGTTTATACATTCTAATGCGTGATCGTCCTCCCAAGAAAAAATCTATAGATACTGCTGTTTCTTCTCCACAACTATCTATCTCCATATCGCAAGTTCAACTCACCATCAGATTCTTCTCTATCTTGGTTGCAACCACATTCTGTTTTACCCCCATAAAATCCCACCGCCGATTTCCTGACTCTCTCTCATCCACCCTTTCTTGATTCTCACCATATTGACACCACAACTACCCAACCTATTTGAACCCATCACATGATACTATGGCCATCCATTATGCAGCATGAACCCAACACTTATTGTTCCACTAACTGCCAAACTTTGCATACTAATAATTTTCTATGGAGAGAGAACCGACCAGTTGTACTGAGGCAAACAAAACTTATGATCGGCAACAGCAATGTCTATGTACCTATCTGCTCTAGTTTGCAATGGTACTCGGGTCCTCATTCCCCATACATAAATGATGCTGAAAATAAAACGTGTTGTGGATTTAAGAAAAATTTATGGGAGTATGGAGAGATGCAAAGATAACCTAGTTGTTAAAGGTATAAACAACAAGGTAAATTATTATGAAACTTTTAGTCCAATGTTAAGGCAACAACTATCCAGACTGTACTTGCTCATGTGTACTGGGATTTTTATCAACTTGATGCGTCTAACACCTTTCATCAAGGCCATCTACAAAGAAGCCCACATTACAGAACCGTAGGGGTCCATTGGTCCACGTTGCCTTGACTTTGTTCCTAAGTTTCAGGGTCTTCAAATAGCGTTAAGCAGGTTCCTCGTGCCTGGTTTCAGAGGCTGAAAGTATTATTACATGGTTCGGTTTCCATGCACATGTCAACTAATAAGAACTCAAATAATCATCACTCCAACAGTCCACCTTTATCCAAGTCTCAAGGGATTCTGCTTCCTGGTCCAACTACTTATTGAAGCACCACAGGAAAATTATAATACATCACTTGTCACGGTCTAATTTTTATACAACAAAATTAACTTTGTGGTGCCAAGCCTTATCCAAGTCAAGACCAGTCATTTTTAACTCGAGGATCCAAAGGTCCTATCTTAGATTTTTAGACAAACGAGCTCAACAAATTGAACCTTGACTTTGAGGTAGTCAAGCAACTAGCAGCATATCAATTACTCAACGGCTTCCTGCTAACCATCGAGCTAGAGCTCACCCTGCTGATATGCAAGAGACCTAGTGCTTGCCTACATCGGGTCGTGATCTAGCATCTCAACACAAACCATCCTAGCTCCAAATAGCCACTAGGACTCACTAGCCCGCTAGTGCACAACACTCGTGTCCCTAACACCCTATCTCTCTAGCCCTTTGATTGGTAATGGTCTTGACACTCGTTAAGAAAATTCACTCTTAACACATCTCTGTCATCCAAGTATGATAGTATGTTCCAACCCTTGTGACTTGAATTATAGCATTAGGATACCTAGCAACAGTTATCATACTCCCACAAAGAATAATGTTGCCCTATCCCGCGCTCACTACACCACAAGTGTTCAGCCAACTTGAGGCACCTAGCATGCCCCTCGCCCTAGAATGCTATTCCCTCAAGCACTGCATTCAGTAGTTCATCATGAATGCTGACCGAGAGTCCAAATCTCTGGTCCAATTAGTATTCAAACTATCAATCCCTTTCAGTAGTTCATCATAAGACCCTAAATTGTACTCGTGGCATGCGCTGAAGTCCATCCCCCGTCACAAGTTAGCTCACTTAGGTAATATCTAATACCCAACTCACTACAGTCCGAGGGTGGTGGAGGCCTAACACGATCATTCCCTAATAGAGGATTCTAGGGTTTATGGGATTTCTGGCACTAGCACTCAAATTTGAACACCCTACATAAAACAATAGCATATCTCTATTAAACAATCAAGTGATCTGACCTGACCTTCGTAAGGACTCCAAGTTTCCACCTACGACCCCGTTTAGTCTTCTCGGTGCTCAAGAAAAGATGTCATTTACCCGATCAAACTCATTCATCTCACGTCAATGTAGGAACTGGCAGCATTGTCGTCCCATGTTGACAGTGTCAACACTTGTCAACATCCCACAATATTGTCACCCATGTCGCTACAGCATTAAAGTCACATCTACCAAGTCACAAGCACGCACAGTACTTGTCAAGAGATTCGTCCCATTCACAACTCACATTGTGTCACGGACTGTCAACACCTCGGTCATAAAAACACGCTTACATGCCAAGTTCTTGATTGCGTGGTCAATAAATAAGTTAGTTTATATAAGCACCGACAGATGTCCACTAGCAAGCTGCAATAAGGTCCTGTGATATATCAAGATAATATTTCCTAAAGATAGATCATTTCAAAATCTTATAGGGGAATATTGCATACCATATCCGACACTGATCGGGCAGCATGCACAAATGACTGAAGGTTAACTAGTGGCTTTGCAGTTTATCTAGGGTGTAACTTAATTTCTCGGTATGCTAGAAAAGACCAAAGCGGCCTGCTGTTGCTCGATCTTCCACGTAGGGTAATAGTGGTGAGAATGAGGGGGCTGAAATTATTTCACTTCAATCCTTCCTGCAAGGATGTGGGATATTACTCTACTCGTAACTGGTATTTGAGATGAAAACAGCCTGTGTGTATTCAATTACAAGGAAATGGACATAGTAAAAGAGAAGCAACAATAGAATCCATCCATTCATTCAATCACATCAAATGTATAACCAGGTTCCTTCTTATAAGCTTTAAGAATAAAACAGACTAACAGATCCAGCTTATAGTCAACACTAATAGTCTTGCTAACTGATTAATTAGTTCTACTTTACTCTGTTATGATGTTCTGGTGCTCTGCTGTTGCTGGCTCATCTTCATCTGTCATTTGTTGCTACAGCAGTGCCTATTTCTGTCTGGCTTCCTTCTACTGCTAATGCAGCTACTTCTGCATTGTTGCTAGTGTTTCCATATAGTTATTTTGGAATAGTATTATGGTGTGATGTCTTTGGTGCTACCTATGTCAGCCAATCCAATATTCAATGCTAGAACAAAGCATGTTGAGGTTGATTTCCACCTTATCCATCTTTACATTACCTGTAAATTTTTGTTTTAAGTCAAAACTTTATCAACCAAGGATCAGAGAGCTGGTAACTTCACAGAGCCATTGTCAACCTCTTGTTTTGTCTTCCTATGGACAAGCTGCGGCTTCTTTCTGGACCATACAAAGTTGATGGGATGTTAAGGATTGTAGTTTCCAACGGTTTTGATCAAAATTGTGGCCACAATCATTATAGAATAGAGACCAAATATCCTGTTGTGACCTCTTATATTCTGCATATTCTCGTGTACTGATTATGCAAAAGATAAATGCAAGCAGAAAACAAATTGCTTGGCCATTTTGCCTCCTGCTGAATGCCATTTTGCTTCCTTCACTCGCCTTGGTTCAAAAGAATTGAAAACCCCAAATAAATAAGCAATGTTTTGCGAAAACCTGACTTAACGGCATCTTTAATAGCTCCTACAGCCGGATTGCTCGAGCTTTACAGGTGACTGGTTCTTAAAACCTACATTCTTATGACCAAAGAGTCGGGCGAAAGGGAGGAAGATTTTGATACAATTTACCAGCAAATAATTACAGGTACAGTTCCACGTGAAGCAGAAGTACAGCAACCAATGGAAATTTAAACACAGAACAGAAAATTACGGAGAATTACAGGGGACGGTGACGAAAAGAAGGATGTGACGGTGGAGACGGATCTGAGTAGTGAAGTTTCGCGCAGTGAGGATCTGCCATTCGAATTTTCCTATACTCTTCGTTCCAGAGCCACCGGAAGCAGCAACAGCATGCGGAATCAGCAGCAAACAGAAACCGACGACGGCCGCCATTCGAAACAATCGCCAATCATCAACGCCATAGCCGCGGTCGCTTTGATTTTTTCCTTCGTCTGTGCTACCAGAGATTATCATATCCAAAATGAAGCCTGAATGAAAAAATAAAATCTTGTTAATTCAATTCTAAGCGTGAGTATTATCTCACTGCCATGGAAGGAGGAATCGAGAGGGGTTCTTGGCTAGCCAATTAAAGTCGGTTATTTGGGCCATGTTCGGCTACCTTAAATTATGAAACGAAATATCAATCAATGCCCTCTCGAAATCTATCGAGATCCCATTTTGGGCATTTGATTTGTATTAAATGTGATCGAACCTAATAAATAATCATTTTAAATATCATTTTTAATAAATTAAATAGTTATTTAATTTATAGTTTATGGCTATTTGTTTATTAAACTATTATATTAAATGGAGTACAATATCATTAAAGGACTTATGGCTATTTGATTTGTATTAAGCTATTTGTTAGTGTTTATCTGCAGCGTAATTAATTAAAATTAAAATAATTTTAAAAAGCACATGTAATTATACATCAACATTCATGAGCCTAACAGTCAAATCTCTATATAACATCTAATAAATAATATAGCTTTTATAAATATAAGTTAAATAGTTTGCTTAATATAACTTGTTTCCTAATAAATAGGAGGCTAAGCATTCAAGCTATTATAAGGAAAATTCTATGAAATTATATTTCTTTTGTCTGTATAATTATAATATGTTTTGCACTTATCTTTATTTGTTGAGATAAGAATAGCATAGTTTTCGATAAACGTATTTTTATTGTTAATATTTTTCTCTTATTGTCGTTTATGAGTGTGAGTTCAACAAAAAAGTTGTAAGATTTATATCATAAATACTTAAAAATTTCATATCTGCAACTGTCAAACGATTTAATAATTGCCTTGCCAAGTAGCCAACTTGTCTAAATATTGAGTTGTTAAGGTACTAGTTTGCCTATCAAAATAGATGGAGAGTTGTATCATCAGTGAAATAACTATTTTATTACAATAAACAGAATGACAAAATATAAATCAATCTAAGATACCGACACGCCGCAATAGTCATAATCTTCAAAACAAAATTGTTCAAATCATTAGTTCAATGATATATGATTCAACATCAAGAGTCCGGTCAGCATAATTGCTCAATGAATACCAACTAAATGCACGTAGACAAACATGACAGTTAATCTAAAATAATAACAAATTTTAAATATATGCACTAAATCTTAAAAAAAATAATTATCATTTGAATAATTAATCATAACTTATCAAAATGAAAATGATCTATTGAATAATTGGTCATAATTCATCAGAATAAAAATGATCGATTATAACCAGAGAGGTCACTCAACTAGCCCCAAGACATATCCAACATCATTATACATACCAATCCCCTTGCATGTAAATTAAATAATTATATAATATTTAGTGCTTCAATATTAAAAGTATCCATGGCTTTTTTGGATACATACTATTACATAAAGAAAATCTATAACCTTCATTCATATACAAAAATTTTTCAATATTTAAGCATGTATATAAAAAAAGTCATAAGTATAACTCCTAGATAATATTCTTTCTAAAAAATCTCAATACACAAAATATTACCCTTCATAAGTCAAAATCTCTCATCTCTCAACTTCAAACATCGTAATATAGTTTGTTTTTAATGACCTTGGTGATAGAGGGTAAGTTAGGAAGCTATTCACGTACCTTTATGCTATTTATTTGATTTGTGTCTTACAAAATCTAGAATTGTATATCCAATAGTCCATTTGGACATCTTTAGAGTCAAAATTTTAATTCCTAACATGTATTAAATTGAAACTATTAGTTATTTTATAACAATTTTTACAAATAACAAGTATCTGATTTTGTTGTATTGATTAGAGAAAGATTCGGATTCCTCGTCGTTTAGATGTGATCACGAGCGGGTTGGTTTCCATCATTGTTAACTTGTAACCTATAAAACACAATTAATAATATAGGAGGTCAGAGGTTGACGGGATTTCTCCTACCGAAAACACTCCGACGCTCAAATCAGTATCCTTTCGCAATAAACATGAAGAGGGGACGCACGCTTAGAGGTGCGCAAAAATATAAAGAGTATGCGGTGGGAGTATATGTAAGTGAGAGTTAATCTCGGTGAGCGGTTGATGGGATGCCCGACTCCCTATATGCACCGCGACAAGTAGCTAACTTAGATTGCTTGTGAAAAGCTATGGAGGATGTGAGCTGGCCCCAAGTTTAAGAGCTAGAGCTTCAGGAGTGTATGTCTCAATACCAGACTTAAATCATTGATTTAGTGTACAATCCTCTCTTTTGTAGAAAGAGAGAGAATTTATAGACTTCATGGAGTGGAGTTTTGGGCGCAAGAATCCTTCCTGTAGGGATTCGTTGATCATTATTCAATGGTGGTCGCCGGTATGTCAGTTGTCACCTTGTGATGGCGGAAAAACTATTGCATGTCATGAGATATGTTTGGTTTGCCTCTCCTGCTAGAATTGGCCGGAGAACTGTAAGCAGTGCCGCGAGCCACGGCTAGCAGTATTGACATCTTTCTCATTGGCTCGCCTTACTACTTTGAATCTATCGCTTACAGTCGCATTAATGAGTTGTAGGGAGCGCTAATTGACTGCGGGCGCTGAGCTATCACATAGGCTGTTTTTTAATATTAGGTTGAATCGGCCACTTGGATTGTTACTTTTTGGATTAGGCCTTGCGTTTCCTCTGGGCCTCGTGGGTATTGGATCTAACAACAACTTATGATTATTCAAATTTTTCAATATATTAAATTTTATGAAATTTTACAATATCAATATCTAATTAACAAAAATATCATTAAGCAACTAATTGAAACCATACTTGTCCTCATAAAGCAACCCAATTTTTCCCAATGGTATTTTGACCTTTTTTTATGGGCTATATAAAGGTGTCTATTGACTTAATGTTCTTTATTGGACATAACTTTTGAAATTTTAAATCATCCCCATAAATAAAAAATTTTAAAGTTAATTGATGCCATTACAAGTTGTTTTTATAAGTATAACGATTTAGAATGATTTTATATAATGTATAAATTGTATCCTTTTTCCTTTAAAATAAAACCTCATACGGCACAAATATTTTACAAACCCATTTTATTTTAAAACATATAAAACAACAAGAGATTCTTTTAGACAATATATAGTTAATATGAAATTCTTATAAGTTTTAAAAACTCGTATTTTATAGAGAGAAAATAAAAAACGTTCTAAAAATGAATGAATGATTTTCAAACCATTACATATTCGTACATGTATATTAAGATGTTACGTTTATATTCACATTTAAACACAAGTTTTCATATCAGAATAATAATAACACAGCATAATAATTAATAACTTATAAAAATATAAATCACAGATGATCTCATTGAATGATAAAAAACTTATAAACCAATTGATTCAAAATAAAACTCTCATAACTTATCAAGTTAGTAAAAACAAATAACTAAAAAAGTTAAATGCTAGCAAATGTAGTAAAAACACCCTAAACTTCAAAGCCAACTCTGATTGATACATGGCTTTATAGAATAAATTACTTCAGATCAGCCTCTAAGCCATTGATCCAAACTTTTTTTTAGATTTTTTTTGGACATTTTTTTTCCAACTTGAGGATTTCTAAACCAATAGAAATCTAACGCTGATATCACCATTACTAAAAACACCAAAGATTAGCACGCTATGATCACATTTAAAAGATTGTGAATGAGACTTTTTTTTTAAGTGAGTGCTATTATGAAATTAATAAAAAAATCAAAAATTATAAATAACACTTTAAAAGACATGTGCTCTTAACAAACATTTGAGACTAATTAATAAAAAAGTTAAAATTATTATAAAAAACCTAAAATATTTGAAATTATGAATAACATTTCAAAAGGTATACACTCATAACGGGCATTGGAAATGTGTGGCATACTCAAAAAGAAATTAAACAACGGTTAATAAATAAAAGTTTTGGTAAAAATTATCAAAACAATTAATAATACACACTAGTTAATCATTAATAAGTTAAAGTGGCTACAAAAAAGATAATTTGAAAGAAAATATATTTTTGAGTCTGATAATATATTCTAAATATTTTATGCAAAATACTATTAAACGACTATAAATAAATATAAAATTAATGAAAATCTTGAACTAATTGTTATAGAATTTTTTTAGCTCAAAACAAATATCGTATAAACCTTCATTAAGATTCTCCCCCAATACTTTGATGACTGAACTAATTTGAAATATAATATTTTATCATAAATTTTACCTACACTAAAAATCAAACTAACAAATATATATTTATTTTGATACACATTCACTTTGTACATTTTGATCATTGACTCAGAATCCCACATGATGGGCCAGCCATTGTCTAGGGCTCTTCACAATTAGCAAGGTATAAAAGTCATATATTATATTAAGTTTTTATCTTAAAATTATGATATAATATGACAGAAATTAAACTAATTAAATTATATATAATTCATCATAGATTATAAATTTCCTACTATTTGTCTTACCCCTCTACTCATCCAAACTCCTATATCTACGTGGAGTCTATAATTTTTTTAAAAAATAAAAATTGATAAAATAGATCTTATAAAGAAAAAAAAAAGTAAATAAATTATAAAAATCAAGGTTTATAATGTTGTCGTTTTCACCGTATTTGATCCGATGCCTTTCACTCGCAGGCTCGTAGCAGGGGCACCGCCGAAAAGTGCGCAAAAGCATCGGAGTTGTTCGAAAGCCTCTTTTAATCGGTTTTTCTTACTTCTTTTCTTACAAAAAACACAGGAAATTCCGCCAATCCCCTCACCCTCTCCGTATCGCCTGGCTTGCGCAATGTCTCCCGGCAAGGGCAGAGGAGTGGCAATAATGGCGCAGTAACACTACGCAATCACAAAATTCTACTATCGCGAGGGAGAGAGGAGCGGAATGTCTAGACAAACAGCGTCAGCGCATTCTCACAAATCAAAGACCCTCGACAACAAATACGTGAGTTAGCTTATGCATTTTACATTTTAGTATATTTTTTATATCATTTTTAGCTGCTTTGTTAATTCATAAGGGATTCTGTTCCAAGTGTTTGGATTACTTCTGTTATTGGTTAAAAGTACGTGCTCAGTGGATCGTAATTCAATCTTCAGCTCAGCACTTTGCTCTGTTACGTATTTTTTCAATGGAACTTCAGTTGTGGGTTTATGAGCTTTGTTAGATATTCTTTTAGGGTTTCCTGTGTTTGTTGGCTGTAGAATTTCAACATTTTGATATTTATGTGGTCTTGCTTCTGAAAATTTTTGGGCAGATGCTTGGAGATGAGATTGGGAAAGGAGCTTATGGCCGAGTTTACAAGGGTTTGGATTTGGCGAATGGAGATTTTGTTGCAATTAAGCAAGTTTCCTTGGAGAATATAGCTCAGGAGGATCTCAACATCATTATGGTTTGTCTCTAATGTCTTCCTCTCTCATCCACTATTGATGGTTTTTTTTGTCCTTGTATAATGATGTTCGCAATAACACATGATAAATGGACAAAGAATCTGGTAAATGCTATGCTTTTTCATTTTCTATAATACAATTTCAAGGGCAACACAATGTGTGAGATTCCTGCGTTGTAAGATCTGGGAAAGGTAATATTTATGCTTCTCTATTCATGTATTGGTCATAAATTGGCATGATACAGCGATAAATTACAATATGTCATCGAATCGGCAATATGTCCAATACCAATATGTATTGCTCGATATAGTTGATACCAATACGGCTGTGGCCAATATCGACACCATTACCGATACTTGCATCAATGGTTAGATCCTGTGACCTCAAGTCATAATAGGTCAACATTACCATACAGCTACGCAATGTTTTTACTGTTTCCACACTATCAAGCTGGGTAGTGTTTGCTAAATACCACCCTGACCTTAGGTTGTCCAGCAAGTGTCAAAGCATGGCTTGGCTCGTTGCAAAAAGAACATTGAGTGCGGCTACGACTCCCCTTGCCTCCATTGTGATGATTCACGTTCTCATTTCTGTCATTAACCATTATCATAAGTAATTAATATGATACATATAACTATAAATATAAATATAAATATACACAGGATTCATATAGTCACCACGTCATCAACTGCTCCAACACTATGTTATAGGAGTATGACGTCGGATCTCATTAAAGAAAGATGCCTGCTAAAAATCCAACCAAAGTAACTACACAATATCCTGCGGAAGCATACATAATATCCACAATAGTCTGCTTAATAGCACCAAAATAGAATACATCATTTCATATTTTCAAAGTTTTACATAATTTCAATACATTAAAATCGGAAACATAAGCATCAAAATCTATCTTCCTAAGTATAAGGAACTCCCATCTTCATTCTTGTTCATCTGATATCAGTTCGTGCGACTCATCTGAAAGTTAATAAAAACAGTAAAGAAGTGAGCCAAATGCTCAGTATGGTATAACATATAACAATAAACGTGCACATTATACTCAAAACATATCATCGGAGATAATAGGAGTCATAATGCATATATAAGTATAAAACATGGGCAGAAAACATTTTCATGATATATTTAACCTTCATTATCGTATTCTTTTATTGTCTTAACCATCAAACATATTAAAAACTTATTTATCTTTAGGGATCAGGGCTAGTAGGCCTTATCAGTTAATGAAACAGATTGTCGAGGAAAGGATTGTGTTCGCTTCCACACAATCTAAGGCCTCACCCTCCTATTTAATACCCAGGGGTGGACGATACATATCTATAACCTGGTAGACGGGATCATAATCTGCTTTTATTCCCCACAGGCTAGGGGCAATTCCTCGAATACCATTACAATATCCTAAGGCATATTAATGAATATTACTCTCTGAATAATTCTTCGATTCAGTTTCTTAATTCTTTTTAAGATCTTTGTGGATGCTCTATATCTTTTCTTGGTTCTTTTTAATTTTCTCACCCTAGGAGAAAATAATTATAATTCTTAATATTTTGTAAAGCTTCCAATCATACATTCATGAATATAGGAACTGAATTCAAAAAAATTTCATATTTACAGCAATAAAATTCAACACCAATTTTCAGATTTACAATAATAAATTAAGCAATTTAAGATTAAATTCATATTTACTGCAATTTTAGATTTATAGCACCCGCAATTTCGGATTAAATTCAAAAATAAAATTTGGCACCAAATTTCAGATTTATCAAATTTCAGGTTTAAAACCAGCAAGGCACGCTACAAATTTTTAGGTATAAAATCAACAATTCAATACCAAATTACAGAACTAAAATCAGCAGTTCAGCATAAGAATTTTCAGATTTGAAATCAGCAGTGAGAAAAATGATATACATGCATGAGTACGTTAGAATCTTAAGGAAGATGAGTATTAGAACAATAAAACTTGAAGATAAGGACAAGAATCAACAAGTGAAAGAAACCGCTTAGGGTGCACTTGCCTTAATTTGATTTACCCAAAATTTTCACTTAGATCAGCTATTGGAATCCTTGGAACACTTCCTTTTCTCATCTCTCTTCCCCTTTTGGTTTTTCCCTCTCTTCCCTTGTTACCTGCTGCAGAAAACTGGCTGCAGTTTATCTCTTTCCTTCAACTTCCCCCCTCCTCGCTCCCCACCAATTCACCTGTACTGACAGAAAAATAGGCTAAAGCTGATTAATATCCAAATGTGGCTTTGTTGAAATTTGTCTCTAAAAATCTGCTCCTAACGTGGCTTTGCTAAGTCTAACGAGGCTTTGAATCTGATCCTAAGTGGCTTTGCTGAAACTTATCTCAAAATCTGATCCTAACTTGTTGAATTTGCTGAATTATCCTAACGTGTTGCGAAATCTGAAGGCTGCGCTTAATAACGTGTTGTGCTGCTGCCCCACCGACTAATTAGATTAAATTCCGTTAGTCTGCTCCTAACCTGCTCCACTGATTAAATTTGTGCCATTGTTGCGCCTAGGGGCGAGCCTTCAGCTTCGGGTTTTTTTTTTTTAAATCCTTTTTCCCAATTTGTTTTCCATGTCTATTAACCTCAAATTCACATATACTAGCTTACTTAGCTTAATTAATTATAATTAGCATAATTATGAAATTCAGTTTTTACATCCATGACGTCCTCCATCACCATAGCCTCAACCATGCCCTCCATGAGAAATAATATCATCATGGCCGAAGTGATGTGTCAGGTGCAAATTGGTCAACAAATAGTTGCACTACACTAGCACTAATAACATGAGAGAAGGCCTCATGAAGTGTAGGGAGTGTAGAACTATAAAGAATCTAATGATGAAACATGCTCGTAGTTAGAAGGAAGGGGATGGAGCAGAGGAATAAGAAAGAACTGCTTGCTTTGTGTTTATGAGGTGTGGATATCAGTGCTGGGTGGAAAGATATCTCATTAAAGTACGCTCTCAAGGGCCTACCTGTCCAAATAATCCTATTAACCTGTGATGATCGAGCTGTGACCGATTCCTTTATGTGCGAGTAACATTGCTTGTATATGTCATTACTTGTATATGCCGTTGATTGTAGATCACACTGATTTTCAAGTCCAAGGAATATGGAAAAGGCTATGCGATTCTTATTAGTATTCTGCCATAAAAGCTTAACAATTGAGCACTGACATGCTTCCCCAATTCATATAGGTAAGAGAAAACTTGAGAGGAAGTTCTTCAGTGAGATAATCTTCCAATTCTTGACCCAGAAACCCTATCTCAACCTCAGTTGCCCAATTAGAACAATTGTGGCCAGTGAGCTTGGTTGTTGTAATCATTGGAATACTCAAAAAATTGGGAATAAGAGCTGGCGTTGCCATTCCAGTAGTTGCAGTATCAACAAGAAAGTTTCCATCCACATGTAATTATATCCACACTATCAAACAAACATGAACACCAACACAGGCAGGCAGGCTTGAAGCACTTTCAAAATTCATGCGACAAAAGGTAATAATTGTGAAATATGGAGCAACATCTGCTTTCATATTCAAAAGAACCATAGATTGGGTTTTAAGCAATAAAATAGGGATGGAAAACAAACTGAAACAGTAATAAATAGCACGACAGAGGGGCAGGATAGAGCAACAGGGTTAAAATACTGCTCAGATGGCTTGTGGGCTTGATGTGCTGCCGACATGTATGTTTGTGAAAAGAGAGCGACAATCTACTAGGAGCTAGGAGTGGGAATGGGAAATAGAATAGGCATTTTTGTATTACTACTACATTTCTTTGTTATTCTTCTTGAAACCTAGGAGCTCATTGGTCTTTGCAGCGTTAATGCTTTTTACTGGTTAGTGTCGAGAGCTGGCAGCTTAATCTTGTGAACTAATCAAGACTGAAATTATGTTCACTATAAGCCACATTGCGGTGTCTGGTGCACTGCTGGCGGAGGTTGCCTGATTTGACTCCTAAATTTTGTGAAATAGGTACTATTCATTATTTAATGTTCACAATAGCTGTTTTGGCCATTGTATCTATGGCTTTTCTATATACCCTTGCTCTGATATTATGTTGAAAGAGAGGAGAAAATGGAGTAAAAGAGAGAGTTGGTGGAGACATATTACTGCTCTATTGAGTACTAAGCATGCATTTATGATAGAAGGTTATTGGTACAGTTACAGTCATACCCCATTGGCTTGATATTATCATTGATAACAAGCACAAATAGCAAAATGATTATTTTGGCACTGCCATGAAAGATATAAAATACGTTTCAGGTTTACTTGGATTAGGTGAGAAAGAGTTTCATTTGCATATTCTTGTAATATTCTTGGAGGCAGCACTGATATTACCTCAGAGGGTTTTGTGGTAATCTGTCAATGGGTTGTGAAGATGAGACTGTTCTGTAATATCGGGGAGAGAAGAAGAGTGGAATCATTTGATGGTCTTGAAAGAGGTATGAGATACAGTGAAAGGAAAAGTGAATTGAGTGGCTTGAATGAGAGTGTATCAACATAAAAGCTCCAGCCAAGTCTTATCCTTTATTTCAATCGATGCCGGATTTTTCTTGTTATTTATTTTGAAAAGGTTTTCTATCTCTAGTAATCCCTCTTTATTGTTGGTCGTATGGATTTATATAGGTGACATGCCTTGATATCATTCTTTTAGTAGTGTGATAAGAAAACTGTAAACTTCATGCAGAATTTGTTTCTTCTTTTATATAGATCTTTTAAGCTTGTTATTCTCCAATATCTTTCATATGTATATGCTCTTGCTGCATGGATTTCCTGCATCACATTTTTTAAGTTGCTTTGTAAAAATTGCACTAACCAGCATATTTTTTCGATTTATGGGTACTCTTTGGATCATGGGATGCATCTATTCCCAGCAAGAAATCGATCTTCTCAAGGTAATCCTTTCTCCGACAATTTGTTTAATGCTATTCTAATTTATAAGTTTATTATTGTTCGCTTTTTGTTCTCAAAGCTTTGCATACTCCCTTGGGTGCATGTGCTTCCCAAGTTTCTGATATTCTGGTATTGCTCGATAATGTATCAATACCATCACTTATTATTGTCCTTTTGATTTTAGATTCTTTCCCAATGAGGGGGAAAGTAAAGGTAAGGTGAGTGATTTAAAATGTAGGAGTTGTAGTAGTATCGGTTCCTTTGCCTCCCTGGCATTGAGTCGCTGTAGTACACAGACCACTTGGCATTCCTTGATTCCCTTCATTATGGTTTTCTATAGCTAGATATTAGCTTGTAATCCAGAATCCATAGTTTCATCAGCAGCTGAACGGAAGTTCCTGAAAATTTCATCGCAGTGTGTACTCCCCATCTGTCTTTCCTGGATGATATGTTCTGGTTATTGTCTTTTTAGTTGTAGGAATTATGCTTAGATTCGGTGGACAGATAATGCCTCCAAAGCTTCAAGGTTTTAACGTGTTGTGATAAAATAAAGAAATTTAAGATTAAAATGAATCCATCTTAATTTAAAACTTCACTTGCAAATACTAATGACAATATTGAGACTAAGGAACAGGGATTATGCCTTATCTACCATGCCATCTGAAATGATCTGAATTGATTCAAATTCTTTTTTAAAAATTTCCTCCCTGAAAAGCGAAATATTTGATTGATGTGAAAGTAGAACTTACTGAGAGAGAGAGAGAGAGAGGGAGAGAGAGAGAGAGAGAAAGGGGAAAAAAAAAAGAAGAAGAAACAGAAGAGGGTATTGATAAGGTGTTTCCAAGGGTCTCTTGGAAAGGACTTTGTGTTGTCATGTTCTGCCCACCTAAAATTTGAGATCTCCTGCATGAGACTTAAGACAAGCCCCTTGTGCTCAATCAGGTAGAGTTCTCAGCTACATTTTCTGGTGTGGAACCGTGTGGGCATGTTGTGGACAAGGCCCCCATTTTGGATCTTTTTAAGGGCAGAGAAGTAGGGTAGTGTTGAAATAATTATGTGACAAATTAATAAATATTGTTGAGTTGTTAGCAGTCAAAAGGCGGTCTGTGCATAATTTTTGGGGAAAAGTAATGAATAAAATTTCCCCAAAAAGGTTTTGTAAGAAATTGATTGAGGTTCTTTATATGTCCTTTCTGATGTTTTAGAAAAGTTTGAATTAAGAGTTTTTTTTTTCCCAAAAAAATCCAAAATTGGATTTGACATTATTAATAGATTGCATCCTTTCCAAAAAGCACTTTCGAAATCAGGCAAAGAGTTCTTATCTACATGTTCTGATGTGGGACCCTGTGCCCATGCCGTGGACAGGTCCCTATTTTAGATCTTTTTGAGGCTAGAGTAAGCATGTAGGGTAGTGTTGAAAGGATTATGTTACAAATTAAATCCTTAGGCTGTTAGTTGTTAACAGTTTGTTGAAGAAAGCAATTAAGGTCCTGTTTGGCATAGATTTTTGGGAAAATCTATAAATACGATCTTTTTGAAAAAGTTTCTTAAAAATTAACCGAGACTTCTTATTAGTGACCTTTTTTTAGTTGTAATTGAGAGCTTTTTAATAAACATCCCAGAAGTGGTTTTCGTAGAAGTTACAAGGTAGAGCTTTTCCGAAAAGTACTTTTCAAAACCAGAAACAACCATCTTCTGAAGGCTGTAAAAGTTGTTGCTTACTAGCTGACATATTTGTCCATCAAGATGTCATAGATTTTAGTTCTTTATACATTTTCCAGCCAAAACTATCAAACAAATATCATAGGAAGTTGGCATGGAAAACTACAATTTTATTAAATTTCTCATCCAAAAGAACGTTGATATGTGATTGAAGACGGCAAAGCTTTACTGACTACCATTTGCTCAATGTTCATCCTCTGACTATGAATTTTCTTAGCCAATCCCTTCCTAAATGTCTTTGATGTGTTCCTTAACGTTCTACTCTACCAACAAATTCAGGAATTACACTAGATATATTATACCACCAAAATAAAACCTTTTTTTCTTTCCTTTGTTTTAATTTTTGGGTGGGTGGGTGATGGTGTAGGATTTTTTGTGTCCATGTGATGTTAAGATTTATCTGAAACATAAGTTCTCCCTGCAGAATCTTAACCACAAAAACATTGTAAAATATCTTGGATCTCTAAAGACAAAGTCTCATCTTCACATCATACTCGAGTAAGTGTAGTTCTATTCTTAACTAATGAATTAAATCATATTGTATGCAAAATTCTGCTTCAAACAGTTGTATTTAACTGTTTAGTATTTGTCATGTAGATTCGTGGAAAACGGATCACTTGCAAACATTATCAAACCAAATAAATTTGGGCCATTTCCTGAACAGCTGGTTGCTCATTACATCTCTCAGGTTTACCTTTGACCCTGCTGTCTGCTGTTTGTTCTAAATGTTAGATATTATCAACTAATGCATGTATATTTTTAACAAGGTTCTGGAGGGTTTGGTTTATCTGCACGAACAGGGAGTTATCCATCGTGATATTAAAGGTGCCAATATACTGATCACCAAAGAGGTAACTCTACCACATATTTTAGCATCGGAAGGCTGTTTGTCTGTGCTAGCCTTCCCAACATTACATCTATACCCTTTCTCCTCTGTGGTCGAATGTATTTCTTTGTTCAGTCCACTTCATGTTATCATACATGTAAAGCATTATGGGAAATATATGGCTGTTATTTGTTGTTCTAATTATGCAGTTTGTGTAAATTTAATTTGGCACTTAGTTAGGTGGGCAATACATACAAATTGTATTTTATTAGATAGCTAGGATTGTCTTACACTTGGTTTCTGGGCTTGATTAGATTGAAGAAATGGATGAATTGGTGCATAGTATTGGGATCCTTTCTTTTTTATCATTTCATATCTTTTTTCTTGAGAATTGCTTTCATTTTCCCTTGTACACTTTCATGCCTGGAGTTAGGAATGTCCTGTTAGAGCCTCTCTTTTGTGCCTTGGGAAACTGCTCGGGATATATTTCACTTTGGATAACCTCCAGAAAAAGGTAGTTTTGCAATGTAAGCAGCTGTAATCAGGTGCACCATATGATTCTTTTTTGTCCAGCTTCCATGAAGATCTGGTGTTCTGCTTTTGCTTCATTGGGTATCATCTAGGAACATCAGGCTCTGTGATTGATTAATTGAAGCCTTAGGATCAATTTATGCGGTGTTGAAGGAAGGTCAAAGTCTGCAGAATGCTACCTCTGTTATTGGGATAATCTGGAAGGAGCGGAATGCATGAGCTTTTGAGAATGTGGAAAAATCAGACTTAGTTCTTTCATTGGAATGGCCTTTGACACTTTCCTTTAGGCCCAAAGGATTCCTTCCTACATCTCAGAGTCTGCTGGCCGATTTTCTGGAGTCCTGGATTCTGGTTATATTATTTCTGTCCCCCCCTCTTTCTGCCTTAATCTTTATTGTACATTAGGTGATGCCGGCTTGGAATCCTTTTGATGCAATCTTAATTACTGACCAAAAAAGGATCTTTTATTTTTTTTTGCCTGACAGTTCGTAGGCCCAGTGTGCCTTTGATGAAAAAATGGGAATCTTTTTTTGTGTCCGTTTATCCAGCAAGAGTGGTTAGCACCTTCCTAAGACTGTATTATCTGGGAATAAAAAAATTGTTGATGTTTTTTTGATTTGGAAAATAACTATGCCTTTACTGGAGGGAGATGTCCTAGAAACCCTGAGACTTCCTTTTTGTCTTGCACTCTTGTTCCGTGCCCCCTTTTCTAAGCTTTATACTCATAGTTAACAAGGTCAAAAAAGCTTACCCTATACATTGGCAAAACTAATTGATTAACAATACTAGACATGCAAAGTCAATGTCTGAAATCTATATGATGTCCTTAATTTGATGTGCTGCACTATGATTCACAAAAAGAGATCCATCATCAATCTCCATTCTGAAGTTGTTTGCCTATTTTATGAGGAGGAGCTCATCCTTTTCTCTTATTGTTAACTTTGAAAATCTGTTTCAAAAGCTGTACCAAGTAGACTGGTGGGCTATTATGCTTCATAGTTCAGGTTTCATATGAATGATAAGGGTAGGCATTTGACAGTAAAAGTATTAAGGTGGTTGAAAGTCCAGGTTTTCATGAAACCTCTGTGATGGCTTGTAGATGTGGAATGGGGGAGAAAGAGAGACTCTAAAGTTGGTTTTTTTTGGGCGGGGGGGTTCCTCTCTTGTTCGGTAAGCACGAGTATCATTAGATGGACGCAAAGGGTGCATCACCCTATGTGAAAAGAAACAAAGTCAAAGAAATAGTGTTTAATGAAATTCTGTTGCACGGTTTGTGAAGTAGGACATGGACTGATGAGGGTGAGTCTTGGTCCAACCGTAAAATTATTTCATTATGGCTCAGAGTCCATTGGGTAAACCACAAGAACAAACCTATCATTCATTTACAATTCTTAGGACCCTCAAGGTGGGAAGCCTGGTCACTGGGCCACCTTTGGGATATGAACCGGTATCCAAAAGATCAAGTGTCACAGCAACTATTATGAAGAAAGAACCAATTCTGATTTCTCTGTATTCTTAAAAGCTCTTGCATTCTGCTCCTTTTAAGTTGTCCAAATAATTGGCAACAATGGGTTTTCATCTTCCTTTTTCTCCTAACAAGCCATTCTTATGCCTTTAATTCATCAAGCACAAAACCTGCCTGAACATATATAATCATCAAGAGAGCAAAGGCAGAATGTCAAAGGTTCTGGGAGACTTAACAAAACAGAAACACCTGATCCATCTATGATATCTGATGTCTACATAGAAAACATCTGTTTCCCAATGGGAAAACCCCTTTTTCTGAAGGTTATTCAAAGTGATAAGTAGCTTCGCATAAGAAAAAAGAGGTTCTAAGAGGAAATCTCTAAATATATTCTCCCTAGGAAAGGTACGTCCTATAAGAAATGACAGAAGACCCCTGGCTATATTGTCTCCAAATGACACTATCAGCAGTTTGCAGAGTTCAGCGAAGAAAATAGACTAAGTAGTTCCTGAACTACCTAGTCCTCATGTCCTATCCTTGTCAAACGAGGACACCTCTCCATGGCCCCTTCATTTGACCATAATCTGCTGGTTGCCGCCTTGTCCAATTTAAGATTAAATTTAACAAGGAATGCATCTTTTAGGGGAATGTCACTCAACCATCTAACCAAAGTTTTATTGAGATTCTGAACCTTCAATGAAATAATGTGACATGAAATCAGTATTATACTTCTGACTAAGTTTTTATAAACTAACATCTCTTCTTAGATAAGGACCACCATCCAAGGTCACCATTACATACTGCACCTCAATAGCCTTACCAATGTGGCATGCCCATCTTTCTGATTCATAATTCCGGAACCTCCAAACCCACTTTCCCAAGAGATATTTACCAAAACTATCTGATATACTTTTCTTACTGAACATTCCAAAAGCTGTTTCAAAAGCTATACCCAATATGTTGGTGGATAATATGCTTCACAGTTCAGGTTTCACATAGTAACAGTATTGAGGCAGTTGAAGGTTCATATTTTCACAAAGCCATTTGTGGATATGAAGTGAGGGAGAGAGAGAATTTAAAGGTGCTGCAGGGGAGACACAATACAATACTGTGAGAAAAATGAGGAATTTTCCCTCTCTTGACCAGGGCACATCATCCTATGTACATGAAAAGAAACAAAGTTAAGAATTAATGAATAAAAAAAATTCTGTAGCACAATTTGTGAAGTAGGATATGAACCCTTGTGATGGTAAGCTTTGGTTGAAAGGTAAAGTTGCTTCATTGTGACTCAGATGTTATGGATCAAACCACAAGAATATCCTATCTGCAGCATGGAAGCAAGCAACATTCTTCTGATCATTCTTGAGGGCTGCAAGGCTGGAAGCCTTGGACACTGGCCACCTTTAGGATATGAACCTTCATGTAAGGGAAAAGTGTGACAATAACTGATGGGTATAGTTGCCACCAGCCCAAGAGGAAGGTTTGTCCAGGATTCGTCCCATGATGCAATAAAGTCCCAGTAAGCTCATATAGCCCAAAGTGGGTAGATGATCCCGTCGGTCTTATCCGGACAGTTCACTTCCCGTACGGTAACGGCACCAACTCTAACTGACCGGAACAGACTTCCTTTTCTTATCTGGATAGCTTAACGGACTTGGTTATTAGTTTAGAACCGTTGGCTGAACGGTATCCTCTTATCCATCCGGACGGTTTCATGGACAGTTGGCAGAGAAATCAACTGTCTATTAACTCTATATTTATCCTTCCTTTCCAACAGGAAGGAGGATGGACAACTAAAAACTCAAAAAGGCTAGCAAGGGACAATTCTAAGACGCTTCAAGCACATTTTTTGCTCTCATTAAGGCACTTTTAATTAAGCGCACTTCATAAAATCATTTTACAAACATTCTCACTTTATATCCTCTCTTTTCTTTCAACAAAGAAAGATTACTAATTTGAGTATCGGAGGGTATACCGGGGAGCGAGTCACACCAATTTTTTGATCGATTATTTATTGTGCTGCACAGAATTTAGATTCGAAGCGTACGCAGATCGGACTTTCTTCTAATTGTTCAAACTAGGCAAACCAGTTATTAGCTCCCTAATCCATATAATAATATGGATCTGAGGACGCATTATTAGTGCTGTTTATGGGAAACGACTAAAAAGTCCAACTATCACTTCTGCAATGAACAACATGGTGAACACTTGGGCATAAGTCAGTATGTCGATCAGAGACGCCACCTCATGTGGCAACTGCTCTCCTATGTGCAGTCGTGTGGATGATCATCCTGACCCTTGTGTGCGTGCACTCATGATGAGGATGGATGACATCTCCAAGGTCGTCCAAACCATTTGCACACGATTGGACGAGCGGTCAAAGGGGGTTCCATTCTCAGCCTCCCAAACTGCAATGTCCAAATGGAGGAATAGAGAGAAGGGGCACCCCACCAAGAAGACCTTCAGCCAGATGACCTTGGGCCTCAAGCTGCCTCAAGCAACAATGTCCCATCACGCCTAGAGGGTCGTCTAAGTTATAGGACCCGAAAGGATACGCCCAAGAGGCGAAATCCTCATTATTTTCGTGATGATAGGGAGCCCTCATACCAATAAGGAGCATCTCATAGTACACACCCTCCGAAGGCTATAAGCTGTCCAGCTTCTCATGCCACACAAAATCCCTCGGAGTTGAGGATCTTCCTTAATGAGAAGAGGATAGCAGCCCCTCGTCAAATGGAGGAGAAAATTGAAAAAATGTGGCAGCATGTGTTCGGAAGGGACATTGGTGGATGAACCACATACTTAAGAAGATCGCCATTTACGATGGAGATCCGAATATAGCCTGTTCCTCACAAATTCAAGATATCGGCCTTGGATCCCTATGACGGGAGCACGGACCCAATGGACCATCTCGACCATTTCTGCACCCTCCTAAGTTTCTAAAGCCTGGACGAGGCCGCAATGTGCCTATGTTTTCCCTTGACTCTTAAGGAAACGCTCGAGCTTGGTTCTATCGGTTTCAGCCAAACTCGATTCGGACGTTCCATGAGCTGGCCGACGGTTTCTTGTCGTAGTTCGCCTCTAGCCGAAAGGAATAGAAGCAACCTTGGCACCTTATCCTTGTCAAGCGTGGGCCGAAAGAAAGACTGAAGAGCTTCCTGTCTCGGTTCACGATCGAGACCTGAAAGATATCCAAGCTCACCGATGAGGTGAAGCTAAGTGCTTTCATATCGACCCTAGAGCCCGGAGACTTCTTCAAGTATCTGGCCCATAAGGTTCCACAAACTTTTCGAGAGGCTGAGGCTATTACTCGTGTCTATATAGTGGTCTAAGAGGCCAATGAGGCAAAGCAGCGGGAGCGTGTGGACCATTATCGCCAGGGAACAATGGATAGGAAGAGGAAGAATGGGGACCATGTGAATTCCTGTGGGCCTAGGAAGCAACTAAAGGTGGAGCCGACAGCACGAAGGAAGTTCAGGCCCCTGAACTTGACTCCTTTAAATGACTCTCGCACCAACATCCTGATGTAGATTCGGGATGAAAAATTCTTCAAATGGCCGAAGGCATTGAAGAACCCTGATGGAGGGGATCAATCAAAGTATTGTTACTACCATCAGTACGGGGGTCATAGCATTGAAGATTGTCGAACGCTGCAAAAGGAGATTGAAGACTTGATCCGGAAATGTCACCTCAACTGATTTTTATAAAGACTCGGATAGGCCCCTAGAGGAGTCGACGGGGATGAAGCCAAGCAGCCAATGAACCGAGTGGCAGTCGGAGTTGTCAACATGGTGACAACATGACCAATGCGAAATGACGCCTCGGATCGACCAAATGTGGCCTCTTGCCATAAGAAACTGAGGATAGGAGTTAAGGATGACATCATTAGTTTTAGTAACGAAGATATGACTCATATATCCTCTCTTCATTCTGATCCCTTGATTGTATCTGCTCTCGTTTTTTTATGGTGATGTGAACTATCAGTTAAAACGAGTATTCGTTAATAATAAAAGTTCTAGAAATTCACTTTACCTTGATGCGTATTTCAAATTGAGTTTAAAAATAAGTCAAATGAAACCACTGAGGGATTCCTGTATGGGTTGGACAACTAGCCGGTACCCGTTTAGGAGGTTTTCCAGTAAGAAGTCACATTGGGGACTTGTAATAACCGGAATATCCGTTCGGATTTTTTTAATATTAATTATGATTTGGGATAATTTGGGCGTGACAAAAATTAATTGAATATTATGAAATTTGGAAAGACATTTAAATTAGTTGGGTTAGCACTCAAAGTGCGCCCATGTTATTGTTCAAGTATTGATTTGGATTTTAGAATAAAAGAAAAAAATAGAAAAAAAATATAATAATAATAATAATAATAATAATAATAATAATAATAATAATAATAAGAAAAAAGATGGGAAAACAGATAATAGGGTTTTAGGGAGAGAGAAAGAAGAGAGAGGAGAAGAGAGGAGAGAGAGGAGGCTGGCGTGGGGTCGTCGCCGTTGCCGTCGTTGCCGAAGGTACCAATGTCGGGAATGGAAGCCAGCGAAACCCTCTCCGTGATGTTACCCTCCATTTTATCCACCAATGTGAGTAGAGAGAGAAATCGCTAATCGAAGCAAAAACGGCTGCTGTCCATTCTCCGCTGTTGCCGGAGGAAATAAGTGAAATCAAGGTAAGTAAATATTTCATTTCTCCTTGTGGATGATGATTTTGGGGTTGCATGTACCAATTTTAGGAGAAATCGGTTAAATCGGGAGAAAATGGATGAAAGAGGCACGGTGGAGAGAGGAGGTTGCTGACGGTTGCATGTGCCGCCGTCTGCTGCCGTCGCCAGGTGTTGTTGCAATGGTCGCAGCCGCTGCCCTTGCGGGAGCCGTAGTAGCCCTTGCTGGTAGAACGTGATGTGGTCGAGGAGAGAAAATAGAGGAGAGAGAAAGGGCGCGTGCCGGCAGAGAGGCCCCGATTTGGGTATCTCGGAGCATCATTTTAGCAAATCTGTTTAGAATAAGTCGAGGCAAGTATCCTCTAAACTCATCCTTTGATTTCTCATCTGATTATTTCTATTTCTATTTGGAGATTTTAAGCTTGCGGGTGCACTTTTTATTAGCCTGTTTATTTTATTGTACATGCATGACCTTTTTACTGGTTATTTGAGGGTTTTATTCTATTTCTATTGAAATTTGTGGATTTTATTATTTTATAAAAAAATGAGTAAATTTTTGGACACTGTATATGCTCATATCAGTATGTGTATACGATATTGTGTATGAAATTTGCGTAGATTGTGCATTTTCAAATGCATGTGTTGGGTCGTGGTAACTACATTTGGATTTGGATATTGGATATTCTGGCCAACTCCCGTCGGGAAGATTTATTTGGAAATCAGTTTTCACCTGCAGGAAAGGCTTGGAGTAGTGACTTTTCCCATTTGGATGATTTGATTTGTCCTTATAATATATTTGGACGTCCTAATGTATGTACAAACTTTGAGGATTGCACCCAAAGTCGTGTGTGGCAAAATTTAGTGAGCAACCTTATCCATGAATACAGTATACATGGGTGGCCATGCATGTTGGCCTAATTTGTATTTGATTTGGCCTAAGGTTACCGGAATAAGTGTAACCTTTCATTAAGCAAGTCTTTAAATAATCAGAAGTCAAATTGGATACATGATTTGTATTTTTTGTATTGATTTGAATTAGCTTTGATTTGGATTTAGATCTTGGATTTTGATTTAAAATTCGCAGATTTTGCCCGCAGTTGGGCCTTGGTACGTTTCGTACAAATCATTTTGATTATATGTTTTGATTTGGACCTTTGGACTATCTGTCGTAATACTGCTTCGATTTCTGTGCACGCTATTGGATTATCCGGCTATTGGCTATGGAATGCGAAGACCTCTAGTTGAAGGAGATAGCATTATTAGCCGACTATGGTCCAAAAATTTAAGTCAGACACACTAAAGTTGTGATGCCAGAGGGCATGGCCGAGGGTCAGTAGCAACAAGTGGACGACGACTTCAGTTATCTTAAGAGCCAGGCAATTATGTCTATAATGCCCGGCCAGCATATATATATAGACACAAATAATAAAGAGAGAGAGAAGACGGACACAATTTTCACAATATAATTTTATTCCTTTACCAAAAAGCACATGTACAAGATACATCATTTTGTTCCAAGGGAGGATCGTTTTGATGCTGTGAGGTCTCTGGCAGAGGCTCCCAAGACTCCACATCGTCCCTGGGACAATATAGCTCATCTGATATATTACAAGTGCTGGCATTCCTTGGATAAAATGTAAAAATGGGAATATTTGGAGCCACCATCTTAATAATGTGTCGGTAAAGTCTAATACCGGCCCAGTATTTGTGCTCTATCACCTACCTTATATCATTTGGACAGATGGAGGTCCGAAGCTTGTTCTCCGGTCTAAAGTATTGATCACAAAGAAGAGCATACTTCTGCTTCATCTCGAAAAACTCGTGTTCGAGACGAGAAACACGCTCCTCCAAGGCCATGAACTTCTACTTCCCGATATAGCTCGGGACAGACGATTGATAGTGGAGATAAGACGATAGCATTATCAGCCGACTATGGTCCAAAAATTGAAGTTAGACACACTAAAGCTGTGATGCCAGAGGGCATGGTCGAGGGTCAGTAGCCACAAGTGGACGACGACTTCGTTATCTTAAGAGCCAGGCAATTATGTCTATAATGCCCGGCCAGCATATATATATAGACGCATAAATAATAAAGAGAGAGAGAAGATGGACACAATTTTCACAATATAATTTTATTCCTTTACAAAAAAAGTACATGTACAAGATACATCATTTTGTTCCAAGGGAGGATCGTTTTGATGCTGTGAGGTCTCCGGCAGAGGCTCCCAAGACTCCACATCGTCCTTGGGACAATGTAGCTCATCTGATATATTACGAGTGCTGGCGTTCCTTGGATAAAATGTAAAAATGGGAATGCTTGGAGCCACTATCTTAATAATGTGTCGGTAAAGTCTAATACCGGCCCAGTATTTGTGCTCTATCACCTGCCTTATATCATTTGGACAGATGGAGGTCTGAAGCTTGTTCTCCAGTCTAAAGTATTGATCACAAAGAAGACCATACTTCTGCTTCGTCTCAGAAAACTCATGTTTGAGACGAGAAACACGCTGCTCCAAGGCCATGAACTTCTCCTTCCCGATATAGCTCTGAGACAGACGATCGATAGTGGAGATAAGACGACGTGCTAGTTCTTGAAGGTGCAAAAGAAGAACAAGTTAGAAACTACAAAACAAACAACAAGGAACTCAAAAGAAGCTTGGTAAATACCTCAAAGAAGGATGAGCTCCCTGTGGGAGCATCACTTGTAGGAACCTCCAAAACTTCTTAGACTTTTGGTTTCAAGGGCTCTGCAACGGCTACCTCTACCGCCTCACTAACTCCTTCGGCTAAAACCTCCTCCTGGACCTCAAATGCTGGGGGTTTAGAACTAGACGCTTCAACTACTCCCTCGGATATTGCTTCTCCCTCGACCTTGGATACAAAGCCTCTAAGTATGGCACGTCTGCCATCCTTAGTAGGAAGTTTTGGGATGGCCACCTCTGGGATACTGGTCTCCAAAACCTCGAGTTGAGGCACTTCCTTGACCTCCCCAGGCTGAGTCTCGTTAATCTAAGAAGCACCCTTGACAAAGCTGGCGGGAAGGTCAAGTAGGGGCTCCTCGGACGAAGATGGTAGAAGGGCTGGCTCCCCATATAAAGCAAGGGTTGGAGCTGGTATAAGAACATCTCTTGCTCTAGCGTCAAGGTTGCCTATAGTAGCAGACTCCGAGGCCTCATAGCCTTCATTAGGTCCGACAGCCCAGACGTTTGGGTGCTGGTGCGCTGGGGGCTCGGAAGAAGGTTCCTCAGCAACCTCAGCAGGAAGTGTTAGGACGGCCACTTCTACGATATTGGTCTCCAGAACCTCGAGTTGAGGCACTTCCTCGACCTTTCTAGACCGAGTCTCGTTAATCTAAGAAGCACCCTCGGCAAAGCTGGCGGGAAGGTCACGTAGGGGCTACTTGGACAGAGATGGCAGAACGACCGGCTCTCCATATAAAGCAAGGGTTGGAGTTGGGATAGGAACATCTCTTGCTCTTGCCTCAGGGTTGCCCATAGTAGCAGACTCCGAGAGCTCACAGCCTTCATTAGGTCCGACGGCCCTAGATGTCTGGGCCGAAGGAGTAGGAATTGGGCCCATCCTCACCGACGATCTCTTTTACCTAACTAGTTGGTAGATGGTGGCTTCATCGTCGTCGTCGTCGGAGAATTCGGCCAAGGCCTCCTGACGCTTGGGTGCCTAGGCAGAAGGCTCACTTATGTGTAGTGGTTTTTGCTTCTTTTTTGGCTTCCTTTTCGGGGCCGACGGCATAGGAGGTGCATCTAACCCCTCGAAAAGAGATTCCCATTTGGCCTGTGCTAGAGACTCTGCCAACAGTCGTCGGTTCTTCTTATTCTCATTGAAGGAGCCGACTTTTTCCTTGATGAGGTCTGTTAACACCTTCGCTGACTCCTCATGCTCAAGCACTTTGGTACTAAAAGATGCCGTAACTCGGCCCTATTCATTGGAAAGCCCTCATCCAGTGGGCATCGCCAAAAAGAAAAAACGATCCTTCCACCTTTTAGTTGAGTCGCGGTTTCCCTCGCTCAACACAAAATTAGGACGGGGAGAGATTGAAATCCAATCTGCCCCATGGTAGAAACGGAAAATTACCTTAATGGCCTTGGTATCTAACACCAGGCCATGGATGCGTGCAAAAACGCACATAGAAACTAGGTATCGGATGGCATTGGGTTGCAGCCTTGCAACCGGAATGTGAAGAGTCATCATTATTTTGTATAGCTCCGGAGCCATTGGGAAACGAAGCCTTCCTTTCATTCATGGTGATGTATCCCTCTGGTGGAGAACAAGCTCTGAGCCTTGCTACCTATGCCAGGCAATAAATATACTAAGGAGCTCGGAATCCTATACTGAGCGCGGAGGTAATCGACATCGGCTGACACAAGAACTGACTCGATGTCCTTAGCTCCAAGAGTAATTGAAGAAGGTTAAGAAACTTGAAGAGAAGGAAGAAGACAAAGGAAATTTTAAGAGAAGAAAGGGCAATGGAGTTTCAAAAGAAGTGTGGGAATGAAGGATTTCGAACAATTTAAACTAAATTCATTGGGGTGAAAACGATGCCGTAAAAGGGGAAATTCAAAAAGACGCGCTTCATTATGGCGATGATATGTGCCAGCACCCTGTAGGCTGTGCATCACGTCAATCATCCAAAGTCAGTAATGATGACTGGTACAATTTTGAGAATGGCACGGGACTCGAAGAAGTTTGCATTTAATGTTGCTGCTGGTGGCACAAATGAAGTCCGTTGGACTAGGAGCCCTCGTTTGGGCATCTAATGAGGCTTGTTGGACTAAGGGTCATCGTCCAGTCAGTCAATGAAGTTCTTCAGACTAGGAAGTGGGTTCGGACAACTGACTATCCTTGGATTTTATACCAGAATATTGAATTTCAAGGCTCTCAATATGGGGGATTAGTGATGGGTATAGTTGCCATTGGCTCAAGATGAAGGTCCGTTAAGGATTTGGCCCATAATTAAATAAAGTCCCAGTTGGCCCATATAGCCCAAAGTGGGTAGATGAATCCGTCGGTTTTATCTGGACAGTTCACTTCCTGTACGATGACGGCACTAACTCTAACCGACCAGAATAGATAACTTTTTTCTCTTATCTTGATAGCTTAACAGACTTGGCTATCAGTTTAGAATTGTGAGCTGAACGGCATCATCTTATCCATCCGGATGGTTCCATGAGCAGCTAGCAGAGAGATCTACTGCCCCTTTACGCTATATATATTCTTCCTTTCTAACACCAATAGAAAAGAGGACGTATAACTAAAAGCCCAAAAAGGTTAGTAAGAGACAATTCTAAGACGCTTCAAGCGCATTTTCTCTTTTTCATTAAGTCGCTTTCCATTAAGTGCGCTTCACAAAATCATTTTACAAACATTCTCGCTTTACATCCTTTATTTTTTTTCAACAAAGAAATATTATTGACTTGAGCGTCGAAGGATATATTGGGGAGTGAGTCCCGTCAATCCTTTGACCATCTATTTATTTTATTTACAGGATCTAGATTTGAAGCGTACAGAGACCAGACTCTCTTCTAATTGTTCAAACCAGGTAAATTGGTTATTGGCTTCCTAATTCGTATAATAATCCGAATCCGATAACGCATCAGTAACCAATATAAAGAAAGAGCCAGTTCTGTTTTCTCCGTATTCTCAGCATTCCACTACTTCCAAGTAATCCAAAGGCAACAGCAGGTTTTCATTTTCCTTTTCCTCCTAATGAACATTTCCACTCCCTTAATCCATCAAGCACTAAACCTGCCTGAACGATGATCCTCAAGAGAGCAAAAGCAGTATGTCAAAGCTTCTGGGAGACTTGACAAAGCAGAAACTCATGATCCACCAATTTTTTCTGCTGTTTACATGGAGAACCTCTGTTTACCAATGAGAAAAAGAAAAAAGAAAAAACCCTTTTCTAAAGGTTGTTCTAAGTGGAACTACACCAAGTAGCTTCCCATAAGAAAAAAAAGTTGCTCTAACTGGAAATCTAACCTCCAAATCTAGTCTCATTGGGAAAGAAGCCTCCTATGTCAAGGATATTGCACGAAGCAGTAACAGAGGCCCCCCCCCCCCAAGGACACTATTAGCAGTCAGATTTCGGCAAAGACAGTGGACTTAGTATTTCCTGATATACGTAGTCCACATGTCCTATCTTGATCAAGCAAGGACACCTTCCATTGACCCTTCATTTGAAAATAATCTGAGATGGTTGCTTCCTTGTCCAATTCAAGATCACCATTCCTTACATCACCTCAATAGCCTTCCTCCGACGCCCATATATTTCTCATTCATAATTCATGAACCTCCAAACCCACTTCCCCAACTGAGATTTACTAAAACTAGCTGATATCCTTAATCCCCAAGCCATCCATCTCCTGGGGCAATTTAGCAAGTCCCTGTCTTCCTAGAGGAATTTTGAATAAATCACCACAACTGAGAGGATTTTCTTGTGCCTTTTGTAAATTTGTTGTACAACTATATAAGCAAAAGTTTAGCTGCCAAAACCGAACTCATCTAAGGAATCAACCAAGGAAAGAACAAAAACAGATGGTACAAATTTCAACCAAAGAGAATAAATTGAAACGACTATCCACTCTAAAATCTCACAACAATCATCTCCACTGGCCTAAACAATGTTATTCCTCTCATTTCAAATTAACAAAAAAGTATTGGAAGTGTAACTGCCAATTAATTTGCAACTTTTCTGTTCTCTGAAGCAAGGAGTTCCAGCATTGCAGAATGGCTTCATCTACTGCTCTGACATCAAAGTCCAGGTAGCCACCGAAGGCTGGTCAATCCTCCTGGAGACGTTATAATGATGGAATTGATGATTCTCTCACTGCTTTTCCTGGATATAAACTAATGTTGACCCACTTTTCTAAAGATTGTCATATGTCAAATTACTCTACAATTCTACTTCCCAACATAAACTAGAAATTTCAGGAGTATTAGATTTCCAATTTGTCATTTGAGGGAAACAAGTCAGACTAGGACCCTTTAGAGCCTTAAAGGATCATCAACACAGAAGTCCCCATTTCATTTTTACTCATTCTTATGACATCACCATCAAAACTTTGTGAAGCCAATTGATGCTTCGAAAGAACCTGCTGCAGCTCAACGGTGCCCTGATTATTAAGCACCAGCCATCAGCGGCAACATGAGAGGTTCATATTTCCCACATAATAATCGGCAACGTCAACATCTCAATCAGCATCAATTATGGGAATCAACCTTCAATAAGTAATAGGTCAACCACTTTTCATTTCCAGGCCAAGACTGGATCACCACTATGCTCAATATCTAAGAAGTTAATATGCACTCCCAGCTTACGATATGATTCTGCAAACATACACGAATCTAGTTGAATTGTTTGGGATGCATACTAAAATTGCCATGCCCATGAATTACTTTAGTTAATCTTCTCTATGAGGTTTACTTCTTGACCAAAAACTCCAAATCCATTTGGACAGAACTGTGCTGAGCACAACAGAATATTTGATTAGTAAGCCACAATTGCCGATATTTCTGTTCAAACCTGCTTGATTAAAATTCGAAAATCACTTGTTTATTGATGTTGTATTTGTCTAATGTCTTTTCACTGTACTGTTAAATAATTTATCAAATATATTTGGAAATTGAATGCCCCTACTCAAAACTGGGTGCCAGCCATCATCTCTCAGCTTTATGTTTTGCTCATGGTTTATTCTACTTTGTTGTATCAGCGAATCCATGTGTGTCTGTATAAATTGCAGATCCTTGTATTCCTATTTGTTGACTTGTAATTTTTGTATAACTGGGGTACTTTCCTGAACAATCAATGTTTTCAGGGTCTCGTGAAACTTGCTGATTTTGGTGTTGCTACCAAGCTGACTGAGGCAGATATCAATACGCATTCAGTCGTTGGAACACCATATTGGATGGCTCCAGAGGTATCAAAATAAATAACGCATGGTCTTCCTAGTTATAAGTATTTACTGATAAAAAGGAAGCAGACATGACCATAACAATCTTAGTCTAGTGTGCTCTGAAACTATGACTCTTTGTTTTAATCCCCAAGTACTTGTGTTAGACACCGGACACTTGGACATGGGTAGGATAGTTGGACACTTCAAATTATGGAATAAGCCATGAAAATTTTTAAATATATCTGAGTCTAACACCCGCATATGTACCATATCATTTCTCCATCTAGATTTGTACCTGAGTCCAAATAACATAGGTAGTGCAACATGGATCGAATATCTTATGCAATTTTTTTCATATATTATTATGATGCCTAAACTTGCTGTTTAGTAAGGGTAAATCTTGGTATATTGGTAAGGTTGCTCCAATGTGCTATAAAGATCATGGTTTCAAACTGTGGAAACCTTTCTACAGTTAGGGTTTGGGCAGCTTATATTTGACCTTCTCCAAATTCCATGATGTGGGAGCCTTGTGCACTGCAGCACCCTTATGATTTTACTATCTGGCATTATGTTGCATTGTCATTGTAGCTGAAAATTTGGTGCTCAACGTCCTTGTAGATTTTACTGAATGAAATGACCTCATACAGTACAGATTATCAAACTCTGTGTATGATCCATTAGGACTTTAGGCTCCTTTTAAAAAGACATTACTTTTTCTACTCTCTTGACTGTTGTTGTTTGCTCTTATTATTTGTAGACATGTAACAAAAAAATTATGCAAATGGAAGTATAAGAACTAGGGCCTAGCTTCCAGTTCAATGAAGCAAGATATTGAGGACTGGCGATTGCCGACTCAAAGATCCACAGGTATAGAATTTTTAGTTTCGGACTAATTAACCTTGAAGCTTCATATCTTTTGAGCCCCAGTTTTTCTCTCCGCCCCATACTTACTACCTTAGACTAGTGGTGCCATCGTTAAACCTCTGAACGCCATTATGTCTACCCTTCTTTTTTAAGAAAGCAGTGATCCTGGAACGCAAAAGGAAACCAATAAAATGACAGAGAAATACTACTAAGTGTTAGAGGAGCCTGACAATAGTAACATATGAGATTGTCATCTGCTGCTGCTTCTGCCATTTCACATGAATGCCACGGAGAAATTTCTGTTTTTCAGAAGGTCCATATTAGCAATTCTTGTCTACTTGGCAACAGTCCCCTCACAAAGAAGCTATCCCAGGATGGAACCCTGTTCAGCCTTTCAATTTCCTCTTTTGGAAACTCCTGCTTCTTGTTTGCTCCACATCTTTCAATAGCTTTTCTTATATAAATGCCTAGTTTATTATTATATTTATTTGTTTGTTAGATACTTGGCTAATTTATCCAAATCCACAAAACAATGCTCCTACTTTTTGCAGTTTTCTGAGCATAGATCTTCTGAAGAACCTTGGGACATTGTGTTTTCCATTTGTAATTTCTTCTATAAGCAGCACACCAGTGCCTATTCAATTCAATCCTATTAACCACGCCACATATCCTTGACTCAGTAGTCGCCACATCAAACAAAATAGGAAACTAGTGTATCACAACTGAAAATAAGGATGTGTACAGCTCTCTCTCTCTCTAGATATATATCTATATATATATATATATATAAAGCTGATAAACAAGGCTGCCCATCATTGAGTAGGTGGATTAATTTTAGAAGGTTCAAGAGTTGCTAAATATTACGGAAATGATTTTACATATTATAATAGTGTTAGGGTGTGCTTTGGTTGTTGTTATGAAACTGACTTGTAAAAAACTATGAATTATGATGAACCCTCCTGGAAAGGTAAGTAAAGAAATTTCCAAACTTGCTACTTCCCAAACCCGGAAATCCTCTTTGGCCCACCGCATGAACAAACAAATAGAAGCAATTATTGGTCAAGCTTTCTTAATCAGAGTTCTCACTAACATGTTATGGATAATGGAATCTAGCTCAGAAGGTCAAGATTTGCAAGTTACTAAATGTCGTGATATTTTGTTATTTTTCTGATGGTTATTGCAAATTTATATCACTTATAAAATTTGTATAGGGTAATTGGAATATATTTTATCCTTAAAATCATCTGTACTTCACTATCCTAGGGCACTTTTTGAAAAATTTTCTATATGAGCAGCACTTATCCAAACTCTCTAACTGGGCAGTGGCCCTCATTTCTTGAAGTTGTGTGGTTAGTACTTTTTACTGGCAACTCACTGTTCACATTTTCTTTCACATCATTTATGTTGTCATATATTCTACTTGGCATTAAATTTGTTCAAACTGTATGTCTTTGGTTTGACTACTTAATAAGTCTGTCTTTTTTATTCTGAATTTTGTGCTTGTTTGTAAATTATTGATAGCAAAAGATGCCAGTCTAGATATGCGGCTGTGACATAGTGACTATGCTTTGTGCATTATTCTAATTCCTGTGGGCACAGGTTGATTCTTTTATGCTGACAACCTTATAGGTGATCGAAATGTCTGGAGTTTGTGCTGCATCTGACATTTGGAGTGTTGGATGTACTGTGATTGAACTTCTTACCTGTGTACCACCTTACTATGAACTGCAGCCGATGCCCGCTCTTTTCCGCATTGTTCAGGTAATGTTTCCTGTTTATAGTTATTGTGCTAGTTCTCATTTACATGTTAAGATTTAGAATTCTATATAGCATTGTGATGATTTATTATTTTTTTATTTGTCTGTTCTCTTCTGTCTTGCCAGTGCTTTAAGGACTCTATACTAGGCATATACTAAAAGGATATGATTGAAATTTGTAATGACTATCATACTTACCAACTTGGGCCGGTCTGGCCTGTAGACAAGCAAATTTAATTACTGCAGTTTTGGAGTAGGACAAGTATACAATTGATCCCATAAAAACTAGCTCAAACTGAAAGAACTCATGCAGAGCTAATGAACCACTTTGAACCAGTCTGTTTGTAGATGGATGATCAAGGCACGCTAAGAACAAATACTTATTCGTAATGCTGCATGACCATTTCACTTCTGCTCTGAAGTTGATGTTAACTGCCAACCAAAGGTCCCTTGAGCAGGAAAACAAAAGCCCTAACCATGTAAAGGAAAGAGGCCCAATGCATATTGATCTAGTTCTTTATTTTTCACACTGAGAACAAATACTTATTCGTAATGCTGCATGACCATTTCACTTCTGCTCCAAAGTTGATGTCGACTGCCAACCAGAGGTCCCTTGAGCAGGAAAACAAAAGCCCTAACCATGTAAAGGGAGGAGGCCCAATGTGTATTGACCAGGTTCTTTGTTTTTCTCTCTATATTGCGTTGCTGTGTACCTAGTTATTAATGAGCTTCCCCAAGTGGGGAAAATCTGCAATTTGTATTGTAAAATGCTTGCCAAAATTTGTGTGATTCAATGAAAGTTAGTTAATTACAAAGCAAACTTAGCAAGACAAACCAAGCATTTTCCCTCCAAGTATAGAATGCTACATGGATATTCCCCCTCCTTACAATTCTGTCATACCTCATTTCCTTTGCTTGCTCCAAATAAGCAGATCATATTGATAGTTTCTTTTAAACTTTTCCTTGTTTCACCTCAACCCATTTTATAATGAGCCTCTTCTTTCTCGTCATATCTCTTTACATGTGTCCTGGATGGTCTTTGCCTCATTTAATCAAATCACTGCAAATGTCTCTTGCGTTTTGTGTTCCATTGGTGCCACTCGGACTTTCAGTTGCACATCCATCCTTGCAAATTCTATGCTTTCTTGTACAGCCATGCTTCTTTGAGAGCATCTTCATCTCTGCCATTGCCTTTTTTGGCATGTTGATACTTAACCAACTAATATTGTGTAACATAGCTTGCCTATTTTGTTTTGTTCACTAGTTCTAAATGTTTGAAAATGCTTGACATAGGTGTATATTAGCATCCTTGGCTTGAGTAAGGTGCTGTGTGCAGACACTGTTTGGTTTCAGGGTAGGAGAGAATGTGGTGACTGGTCTACCCTATTGGAGGTTGCTGTCCAGTGTGCAATTATTTCTGCATGGAGAGATATTAGGTTTCAGAGATTTTCCCTCCAACCACTGTTGTTAGAGCATGTTGCGTTCTAAGAAGTCCCACATTGCAAAAAATAGAAGGAAGTAGTGGCTATAATTGTTGATTGATCCTTAAACTCATTAACTTAGATTTTTGGATTCAAGATGGTGTCCAATTAATGCAAGTGGGCCCTAATTTGTGTACGCCTGTTGCACAGTTTTAGACTTTCTCCTTGTTGCATGTTCCTGTTACGGTTCCTGTTTTAACAAGTAATATCATATCCGATGGCTCAATTTAAGTGTAGGCATTGGCATGGCCTATAAGTGGGCATTTGCTGAGTGGTTGTGAGTAGTAATTCAGTTTGTGTTTAGGCTCATTGGCGTTTTTGGTTGAGTAGAAATACTTGGTTTTGCATATATGCTCAATTGGTTGGTGGCTTGGTATTGCTATAGGTTTTTTGCGCTCAAGGGGAGTGTTCAATGTAAATGATTCACATATGAGAGGGAGGTTGTTAGAGCATGTGTGGGTCTTAGAAGTCCCTCATGGGAAAAAAATAGATGAAATAACAGCATGTGGATTGGCCCATAATCCAATAGCTTAGGTTTTTGGGTTAAAGATGGTGTCCAACTCAGGTGAGTCGGGCTGTGCATAGGTTTGTACAGTTTCAAACTCCCTCCTTGTTGTGGTCTCTCCCTCATTTGATTTCAACAGTTATATCATGGTTAGCTGTTTATATATGGTGTGTTAGTTTTCTCATGAAAATGTAGTTGATTGTCATTGCTTAATATTTTTCAGCCACATCAGTTAAGAGAAACCTTGAGAGGAAAAGGGAGTGTCCCCAAAGTGAAACTACGTGATGATACATTTGGCATTGAAACTGCTTATTGATCAGTTTGACACTTCTAACAAGAAAATGATGTTATCCAGGACAAGCATCCTCCAATTCCAGATGGCCTGTCTTCTGACATCACTGATTTTTTGCAGCAGTGTTTCAAGAAGGCAAGATTTCTTAGATGACTAAATCTATTAATGATAAAGCTTTCATGGTTCTGTCACTGTGTTTCTATGCTGTGTTTCTGCCTTGTCCTCCCTGTTGTTTGGAATTTTATTCTTGTGGCCCTTTTTGTTGTTTTTTGTCCCCCCTGTTTGACATCATTTTTCACTTGAGGAACAGTGCCGCTAGCAGCAGTAGATAGAAAGTGCATCTTTCTCAATTTTTTAGTAGATGTGAAAAACCATTGCTGCAGTTGGCATTGCAAGATGTTTCTTGGTAACGGAAGACAAAGGTAATGTGCAGGCAACTGCAATTTGTACCTCAGGCTTTGCTTTAATGTTTGTGTTACATGGTCATGCATCTAGAGCAAGTCCACCAACCATTGACAGTCTGAATTCAAATTCCTACATTTTTCTTACAGTTTCACATTCAGATTCATAGGAGATGACAGTGCACATTCTTTTCTGTTCAAATAAAATCTGGCTCATGCTAATTCTTATGGTAGGTGCTTTACTGCAGTGACATTTGCAAATCACAATGCATCATCCTTCATAATAAGGAGAAAGCTTAGTGAATAATATTTTTCCTTCTCTTTTCTGTGTTATCATCAGTACTCTGTTATCCGTACTTTTATTTTTTGATCTGTTGGTTCTTTTCCTCTACATTTCTACGTCGTAAAACACCGAGATGTTTTGAAGCTTTCAGACATTCTATTTTTGGATGTGCCTATTTGGAAACTAGGAATTAATAATGGTATCTTCCCTGTCATGCTGCTGTACTGTTATTGATGATATCTATTTCATTCATGGTCGTTGTAGTCACTATCGAACAAAACTTTCTAGCTCTGGTGGCATCATGAATGTTTGCTCTCCTTGTTACTTTTTTTTCCAAATTTGAATATCTGCAAGTACCTTTCAGGATGCTAGGCATAGGCCTGATGCAAAGACAATGCTTTCTCACCCATGGATACAGAATTATAGGCGTACATTGCAGCCCTCCGTCGCTCATAGTGGTGCCATGAGGTATGGCCAACTTGAAATACACAATTTCCTTCATTGTATCTCTCTCTCTTACTTGCTCTCTCTTGTTGTTTATTGACAATGGTGTTAATTTTTGGTTAAATCAAAAAATAATTATGATACACATCTATTTGTATTTCCCAATTGGAAAGAATGTTTCCGACCCTCCTCAGGCCCTATCATGCAGGTCTTATGCACTGACCACCCTTTTCTAAAAGAATGTTTTCTTAGTTTTGGAATCCTTAGATTGATACTATTCTCTTTATAGTTTGTTTTTTCATGAGCTACATTGCCTTAACGTATGTCTGCAGCAGGCATATTTCTTAAGTATTTAAGATGCCATTCTTTTTTTGTTGGAGTGTTAGAGATTTGTATTGGATCTTCCTTCTTGAGTAAGAATATGTTGCATGTTACCTGCTATATTTCAAAATTTACAAGCTGTGTACATTGGTTCTGTTATGGTGGTGGTGCCGCAAGTGCCCTCTTATTGGTCCTTGATCCAAATGCCTTTGCGAAAGTTGAATGGAAGTGTCGAATCCATATTGTCAACCCTCCTTAGTGGGAAAGGGCTTAGTTTGGTTGCTCTCCATGGAATTTTCCTAAATACAAGTCTTAATTTGCTAGTTTGTGGATCGGTTATTCTCTTCTCGCCAGTGTTGGGATTCTTTTTTCCAATTAATATTCACTATCTTTATGACATTTATGTGTTTGATCATTCACTTTTTGTTGATTAGTTAAAGGACAGTTTGGATGCAATATTGTGCTTATTCATTGATGTTATGAAATCGCATGGATACTCAGAATATTTTGAGAATATTTTGAGTATATCTGCTGATTTGATTTGATTTGGATAATAACAGTGAAGATCATGTATTAATCTCTCCCTCCTCGTCCAGTTTGTATGGGAAATATTTTCCCTCCTTACCTGACTGTAGGATACTGGAGAATACTTTTGTATTTCTTTAATGTCTTTTTCAATACTTGTAATACTCCTCGTATAAAATAGTTGTATTTGTAAATGAAATAAGAGAAAAAAATATTCCTCCTTTCAATTGATAATATCAGGGATTTAATTTTTGGTATTGAAGTATCCATTGAGGTGCTTGTAGTTTTACGTTGGCTCTTACTGTAATGACAAGGTGGATCTTAGAAAAAATTTTACTCAATTGTTCCATTATTTTTTGGGGGAGTATATAAGTTGTCATGTTCCTTTGAAGGAACACGCAGGGGGATGGTTTTCTGGAGGCTAGTGTATCAAATGGAGATGATCAGAATACTTGTGAAAGTCCTTCTGCAGGAAACGTAAGTCTTGTTGCTTGAGTATTGATATTGGTCATTCTTTGAGCCTTGGAAAAGCAAATATTTCAAATAAGGCTAATTGTATGTTAATAACCTTGATTTTAGTTTAAAACATTTGGGTGTATTTTATGTCTTTGATTTTTTATAATTAGCTGAAGAAGCAATAACTTTTTCCCATGTGAATTCATTAAAACCTGCAGGCTTCCAGAAGAGATAAGACATTGAAAGAGGTAGTTGATGCTGTTAAATCTGATGAGGATAATGGTCCATGTAGTAGACATGTCGAGGAAGGCGAGCAACCATCAGAAGATATTCCATCAGATCAAGTTCCCACTTTGGCTATTCGTGAGAAGCTACCTATTGAAGCATCTTCTTCTCGAGTTTATGCTCATGAGGAAACAGGTTCTGCTTCTGCTGAAGTGCAACATGGCCATCCACCTAAGTCGGACCCAGATGAAGTGCTGATGAATGGTGAGTTGGGATCTCCTGATTCTACAAAAAATGATGCTGAAGAACATGAAAGAAAAGAAAGCGCCATACGTAAGGTGAACAGTTTGTTCAGTTTTGGACCAAGGACTCAAGATGGAAGTCTTCAGAAGGTAAGCTAGTCTGTTATTGTGAATTTATTTCCAGCCACTGCCATATGCTATCATGATTGATAGATGCACAATGTGGTACGATCATGGAAGAAAATATGGTTTCAGAGGTTGTGGTTATATCAATATTGAATAATGCGTATCAGTGTCTGATATATCGGATGGAAAAAATTTTAAAAATATTGAGCTGAGAGGGCCGTTTTGGCCAATATTTTGAATATCAGCTGATATATTGGTTTTGTCAGCCGATATTGAATTATATTACGATATTGTCATAATATCAGAAAATAGTATAAAGGGGTCTCGATACTGATACATATTGGCTAATACGTATTGTATTAGCTAATATTTCCGGTAATGCTTAAAATAGATTTTTTTTGTGTGCCACTTCTACTCGAATATAAAACCATCTTTCCCTCCTTCCAAACTATGCTCTTCTCAGTCAAAAATAACTAGTGGACTACATAAATTTCAAAATTGAGTTGACTAAAAGATCAAAAAGTCTAGTCTATGAGGTTGTTAGGACAGGGGAATAAACAGGAACCTTCTTGTTTATGCTAGTTGATAGATATTTTGTTTATCCCCAGGGACACCATCTAAATGTATTTTGTATTTGCCTCCGTTTTCAGAAGTTTTTAGTGAATCCTTTTTGAAGAATCTACTATTACTCTCCCTTTCATTGGTGCATTTGGGAACCTGAGGAGGGAGATGCCACCTTGGTTTCCAGGGTGAAAACAGTTTACTGATAACTTCCTGGGAACTGCATTTAATTTTGTTTATTTGGCTTTTGTTAAATTTATCTCCCAGTCTCCTCATTGCTGGTGATTTCTGATAGAAATATTATGGTTTTTGGACCTGCACTTGATGCACAGGACAAGTGCATAGTCCTTTGGCACTCCCCATTTCCCTCTTCACATTAATAGCCGCTTCAGCAGGAATTTTTTTCCAAGTTGAGGCCTAGTGAGTTACCCTTCATCTCTTCCTTGTGTCTAAAGTTCTCCTGTGCAGCGTCCTCACCTGGCCTAGTTTTGCTGTTAAAACTGTCATTTGATGATTAACGTTGGCTGCTAAACATGTGAAATGCTTCTGGAAGTTTGGGGGAGAATATTATTGTTCTAAAATACTCCTCATACTCTACCTTTCAGCTGATATCCTAGACATTTTTCTGATATATTGTTTCCCAGCAGGGACATGCCAATAGTCATTTTCCCTTAGTTTTCTGACACTATATTTTTCTATTATTTTTTCTTTGTTGGATTTGGCAAAGTTTTCATTTTTTGTCTAGTTTTTATCATTCTGTTTGCACGTTTATATATTTTCCTTGTTTTCAGAGACTTGTTTATGCATTGACCACTGGAAGGAAGCGTGCTATTTTTCATTTTTTGGGGTGGGAGTTGGGGAGGGGGGCTAGACATTTTTCTGATATATTGCTTCCTTGCAGGGACATGCCAGTTAGCCATTTTTCCTTAGTTTTCTGCCACTATATTTTTCTATCATTTTTTCTTTGTTGGATTTGGCAATGTTTGTATTTTTTTGTCTAATTTTTATCATTCTATTTGCACAGTTATATATATTTCCTTTTTTTTCAGAGGCTTTTTTATGGTTCGACCACTAGAGGAACCTTGCTATTTTTCGTTTTGGGGTGGCAGTTTTTTTTTGGGGGAGGGTGGGGGAGGCTAGGATGCTGCTGAGTTGTGTCTTTAGGTTTGTTTTTCCTTTATGCTTCAGCAATTGTGTTAACTTCGTCCATGCATTGGTGTCCTTGCTATCAAATGCATTGTCATCTGTTTATTTTTCTCCCACTTTCCACTGGAATTTGTCCATATTTTTGAAAATAAATTCGATGATGTCAGTGCTCACCATCTTCCTTGATGAAGACATATCTCATTGATTGCTTTGGATGATATATCTCATTGGTTGCTCGGGATGGCTATTTTTGAAGGGTACAAAATCAGGCACTTCCGAAGGAAATGAGCTTAGTAAATTTAGTGACACACTGGGTGATACTTTTTTGGATGATTTATTTCATCCATTGGAAAAGAACCCAGAGGATAGGGGTGCTGAAACTTCTGCATCTGCATCCACCTCGCATATTAACCAGGGCAGTGGCATTGTAACTGATGTTGGAAAGAATGACCTGGCAACAAAGTTAAGGGCTGCAATTGCTCAGAAACAAACAGAGAATGAAACGGGGCTGGCAAATGGCGGCAACCTGTTTCGGGTCATGATGCGTGCTTTGAAAGAAGATGTGATTGATATAGACAGCAGTCTGGTATGTCTTAGGCCTGTACTCTATGGTTAATCTCAGTCATTTCTGGTCTGATAGATGATATATTTATGTCTTACTTCTTAGGTTTTTGGTGAAAAATTGCCTGGAGAAAACCTCTTTCCCCTTCAGGTTTGTAGTACTTTTCTATGTATAAAGTATTTTCAGTATTGTTTTCCCTTCTGTTTTTACAAGTTGCCACTCTTGGAAATCTATTAATGGTTTGAGAATGTCTTTATATGCCCTTCGCAATCCTATTTGCTGATCAAATGAAGTAAATGTGAACCTATGTTCTTCTGTTTGCTTGCAAACCTCACATGCACTAACCTGTCAAAGAAAAAAAAAGTAACTCCTGTGAAGAACATCTTGTCCATGAAACTGCTGTTGAATTCATTTTGAATGACCTCTGCATAGCTGATTCTATGTTCATTTGCAATAGTTGGGCATTCTGTAATTTTAGATGGTGATTAGAGTTCTACTTATTTAGGGCATTAAATTGTCTTTAGCTTCTTTCATCTATGTGGTATGACCGTAAGACCTATAGTGAAGAATGCTTTCCCATAATTGTTTGCATGCCTAGCATCTGAATTAAGTTGTTCAATACCTTATCGTTATAGATGCTTCAATGCAAGGCCAATTTGCTTTGTTTCCTCTTTTGGACATGAAGAGCGCTGATCATGTTTATACTTTGTAGGCTGTTGAGTTTAGCAGATTAGTTGCATCTCTAAGACCAGAGGAGCCAGAGGATGTGATTGTGTCTGCATGTCAGAAGCTTATTGCTTCCTTTCATCAGCGTCCTGAGCAAAAATTTGCATTTGTTACTCAGCATGGTTTGCTCCCTCTAATGGACTTACTTGAAGTTCCCAGAACACGTGTATGTTTACTGTTCTGAAGCTTTGTATGATGTTTGGCTTGGCAGACTGACTTCTGCAGTATCTCACTTTTTGGATGGATGACTTTTGATTGCAGGTTATATCTTCAGTCTTACAAGTCATAAATCAGATCATTAAAGATAACAGTGATTTTCAGGAAAATGCTTGCCTTGTAGGCTTGGTAAGTCCAAAGTTAGACTTAAATGATATGTTAAGGGATGATGGTAGATCTTTTCACGCAATTAGCACACAATTATTTTATATTGGTATATTGTTAGTCAGCACGGTGTATTTGTTAAATCACAGGGTTTGATGGCACAATCATAAACCAGTTTTGTCTATTTGAATGCCTTCTGTGATTTATGATTTGTTAAGCCTCTGTTGGCATATACAAAGTTGATATAGGTTGTGGCATGGCAAATCTGTGGATCTTGGGGATCCACTTCTTAGGCCTTGTTGTCATATCTTTTTTTGCACAAATTTGAAGTCTGTATATTCTCTTCTTTTCTTCTGTTCATTGTAATTAACTGTTGTTGTGCAAACAGATTCCTGTTGTGATGGGTTTTGCAGTTCCTGATCGTCCTCGAGAAGTTCGAATGGAGGCAGCTTATTTCCTGCAGCAGCTATGTCAGTCTAGGTGTAGTTTTCCTCCTTTCTATAAATTCTTTAATATGCTTATGTAGACCCAAGTGTCAGTGTCAAAAGGAATGATGTCTCAAAGTTTGAGCCCTACCCATTGTATGTGAAAATTGTTAGAGAATTAATTTAAAAATGATGTGACATAAGAATGTCTTGTGGCCTTTGGATATGTATATTTCACTTGTTTAAGCATCTGATGCAAACAAATTGTTTTAGAATTGGGAATTGATCAGGCACACAAGATAGCTTGCAGCCTTGTATTTTGCTGCTTTTCATGTGTATATTGGTTGCAAGGTGGTCCCTTTGGAGATAATTAACTGATTTTGTTTTGGCAAGAGTGAAATGCCAGTCTTTAAGCTGCAAAATAGGAATCCTAAAGCTGCAGTTTGGTGACCTTTGCTCTAGTCTTGCACGGCTAGATTGGTTAATGGTGGGACCATATGGCCTCGAATACAAGTGAGATAGTAACAAGGCTAGATCACCACTTTGGATACAGCTGGCCTAAGAGAATTCGGACCTGAAGGGAATTACCTTCCTGGTTTGTATGTTGAGCCTTGGACAGGCGTTGATTAGATGTGGCAGTGAAGCTTGGTGCTGATCACAGCATAGGTGTACAAACTGCTAACCATCGGATATTCGACCTATCAACCCATACCTACTGTAACTAATGACTCTTTAGCCCAACGACTCTCTTATTTTGCCATATGAATACAAGCATTCATCTCATTTGAAGGGATTCGATTCTTAGTGCAGCGTAGGCAAGATCTCTATCAAACCTCATACTCATCCATAATCTGACACTTAAGATGATTTTCCTCATAAGCTTGGAGCTAAGTGCCTATCTATCAAATCTCATACTCATCCATAATCCAACACTTATGGATGATTTTCCTCATAAGCTTGGAACTAAGTGCCTATCTAAAGCATACTGCTTTTTTTTCAAGTAGTTCACTTCATCCTAGTGCTTGATATCACAACGAGAATCCCATACATATTACCACTAGCATGACACAGGATCCACTAGCATTATTTACCGGCTCTATTTCCTAATCAAGCCTCCATATAGTAGCTTAGTCTCTTTATCCTTGCTTAAAGCAGCAATCATGATGCCCGGTATAAGATGCATATTACTCTGTCTCTTCTTTATTGGCTCGAGCTGTAACTGGTTTAGGCATCAAAGGGGTTTCCCTGGGAATAAATCCCTGGCCCCTTCATCATTGTTGATTGTGGTGCCCAGGACCAAGGAATGAGATTATCCCAATCGAACCCCCATCTTGGCTCGCCTATATTTTGGAGTTTAGGAACACATCAGTTAGAATTTGTAAATACCTTTCTTAGGTATGGCCGGTATGATTTGTATTAATATAACTTAACACTTTCCAAAAAGAAAAGAAAAAAACATTAACTTGCAAAAGGATCTTCTGCTGGGGGGTGGGATATCTGCAGCTAAAATATCTGCGGTTTTTAGCCTCAGTTGGCTTTTTATGGCATTTGAAATTGGAAAGAAAGGAATGGGTTGAATTTTGAAATAAAGGATTCTGGGTTTGGTGGTGTTTTAACTTTGATTGAGATAAGCTATTATTCTGTGGGTTCTTGGGTTACTTCCCTTCCTCTGATATTTGTTTGTTCAAATCTGTAATATATAGATTGTTCTGTTGTACATAGAGCTTTAAATGACTAGTGTCTGACGGAACCTGATAATGAAATAAAATATATTAAATATCTTTCAAGACAAGGAAGCTTATAGTAAACATCTCGTTACTTGCTCTTTTTTCAGGTTATGTAAATGTTAGTACATCTTCATACTGCAAAGCGTTGTGTCTGATATGTCCATGGTGGTGATGGTGTATTGCCTGATGCAGTATAGTGTAATTGTTTCCTATTGCTGAGTATGTTATGGATTGATGACTTGATGATGTTCATTTATTCCTTGCAGCGCTTTGACACTGCAAATGTTCATTGCTTGTCGTGGAATACCTGTTCTGGTGGGCTTCCTGGAGGCTGATTATGCAAAAAACCGGTATGAGATTTTCTATGCCATAAGTTGCTTATTCTGCTTACAATAATGTGACAATCATGTGTCCCCATGAATTTTCCCTTGTAGAAAATGCATTAGATTAAGTCTCAATTTAATGGAATAGCTCTTGCTTTAGTGGAAACTGCTGTAGATCTAGTAGCAATTTTTTAAATTGGTAGAACTGATAAAATTTTATCAAAAAAGATGTTAAGGCAGCATCTGTAAAGGTAGATCAACTAGCAATTTGAAGGAATAGACCTTACTTAAGATTTCAACTGATATTCCAAATGCTTTATTTGTATGCATGTAAAACCTTTAGAACAATTGGGATATCTAAAACAATTAGGAAACAAATAGTTCAGCTGAGGAATCAATCCTTGGGTACTAAATTCTCCTTAGTCGCAAACTCTTTGTAGTCAAGATGGGAAACTTCATTATCATTCACCTTCAAGCTTTGTAGGGTCCGCAGGACTTGCAAAGCTGCCACAAGTCTTAGAATGGTTCTTGGGAGAAGCCTTGGCATATATGTTTGCTTCTTGATTTCCTGACCAAAGAAACATTGTGACCCAATATCCAGCTGCTGGGCCTGTTCTTTTAATAAGTGGGTTCTGACCGCATTTTCCTTTTTTTTTTAATAATAAAAAACTGAAACCTTGCCAGGTGGATGTGCATGTGTCTCTTGTTGGATTTTATTTCATTGTCTGCTGAGAGACGTTGAATGATGCTGGCCCCCTTTTAGGATTATTTGCTCTCAGAGATATCATTGTGACATCATAAAATTATTTATTCACCTTAAGATTTCAGTTCATTGTTATGTCAAGTGGGAACTGTATAGTTTCTGCGATCCTGCTTCTTCAGTTCAGTTCTCTCTCTTTTTATTTTATTTATAGTTTTATTTTTGGCGTTTTGAAGTCCAAACGTGTATTGATTAGGCTACTTTTGGTCCAGGGAAATGGTTCATCTAGCTATCGATGGCATGTGGCAGGTCTTTAAGCTTCAGGGATCCACACCTAGAGCTGACTTCTGCCGAATAGCTGCAAAAAATGGAATTCTGTTGAGGCTCATCAATACTCTACATAGCTTAAATGAGGCAACTTGGCTAGCTTCCACAACTCTTGGAGGTGGATTTTCATCTGAGGGTCTGGGTCAAAGACCACGTTCTGGTCCATTAGATCCTAGTCATCCTAATTTCGGTCAGAATGAGGTTGTTTCGTATTCTGGACCTGATCAGCCTGATTTTAGACTCAGATTTGGGACAAATGATCAGGTTTCATCAAGCTGGGTACAAGAAACTTCTAGTGCATCTTTCTTGCTTTCTCACAAGCAAGATGCAAATCAACCTGAATCTGAACACTCAACAGATACTGGTAGGCCCCAGGCATGCAATGCTGCTGCTGAAGCTTCAGTGGCTTCTAGATTGGCAGACTCTTCGGAAAAAGCTGCAAATGTGGTATCCAAAGAACCTTTGCGGGCGGAAGTTGAGCTTAGACAGCAGCGAAACAGAACATCTATAGACAAGCCTCCAAAATCAATAGAAGGTGTTTCAGATGGTCCTGCAATATCTATTCAACCAGAACAAGTTCGACCTCTTCTTAGCTTGTTGGAAAAGGAGCCTCCTTCTGGACATTTTTCTGGTCAGCTTGAGTATGTGCGCCATTTAACAGGCATTGAGAGACACGAAAGTATACTGCCGCTATTACATGCAACAAATGAAAAGAAGACAAATGGTGAACTGGATTTTCTAATGGCAGAATTTGCAGGTAACTGTTCTCTCTCCGTCTCCCTTAACTCAACGATCTGTTATTCCCTTCATAGTTTGTAGTTCATACCATTGAACATCAATAAATGATGCATACCTGATATGCCCTGTTTTTATCCTTGTCTTTGCAACTCCATAACCATTAGCATTGAGGTCAATTACCACACCATCTCTATCATAGATATGACATTACACGATGCAGATAACATGCTTTAAACATATGGTCTGGAAGGGGTGATAAATAAATGACAAATTGATTTTTTTGCTTTGGTGATCATTGCAAACAGAATTTTGTTAACACTTAAGCGGATGTAAAAGTGGGTGTGTGGAATGATAAAGTTGGTTTATTTTTATATGTAGTCTTGGGTCCAATTCATGGAAATTTTTATATGTAGTTTTCGGTTCAATTCATGGAATTAGCATTTATGAGTTTCAGGGTGCAGAGATAAGAATGCATATATTTAAAATCTTCCTGGCACTATGTGGGAGCCTAGTGCATTGGGTTGCTTTTGTCTATTTGAAGAGTATGTAAAAGTTTGATAGACTAGAGAAAGTTTGAGCTGTCAAAAGAATGCAACGATTAGCGGTGGCAATCATGCGGATTAGGTTGCTTTAATGCCCATTGTCAAATTTTGAGTTATCTAAGGTTGGGTGAGGTCAGTATCAGTCACACATTGGTTTCAATGAAATTTGTCTTCGTATTACTTCTACCCTTCTGCCAAAGGCTGAGTACTTAGGGTCGGGGGGCTCTATCTGTTGTGAATAACATTGGAATTAGGGCAATAATACAAGACAATGAATTTAAGTGGCTTACTTTCGAGATGAGAGCAATGTCAATGGACACAAGATGAAGTGATTTTACTATATTCAAAAGAGTACAGGTAATGAAAATAAACCAATCACACCTTTTTTTCCAAGAACCCTTGATTGTTTAGTGAAAACCCGAGCATCCAAAATCCAGAAACTCCTCAAAACAGTGCACGGCCTGTTCTGGCAATTTAGGGCTAAGCGTTTGATGTACTAAAGTCACTAGCACACTTCACTATAAACAGAGGCAAGTGATGCCTACTTCATTAATATAAATGTAGGGTATCTAGGAGTGATCAAAATGGGATGTTAACCTTGGATACATGGTTCATTCTCTTGTCACACAGACATCATCAATGCTCCCCAGTTTCCATGGTAGTCATCATTGTCTCGCATACTTCTAAGGATTATCTATGGCAACACAACATTCCATGCTCAACATTAACTGGGTATATGGAGCACATTCTCTTATATGAACTGCATTGAGGAAGAGTGATGGCTTCACACTATCTTGTTGACCACTGGATTTGGAGATACATGAATGTTTGCCATCACTTCTCTGTTCTTCAATTTGCAATTCTGGGCAGTGGAAGCTGAATGGTCTTAGAAGTTATTACATTTTCAAGTCTCCTCCAAACTCATCAAAATACATTTTCAAACCTAACAGGATCATACTACTGGGAAGTGAGAAGTACATAGAAGAGAGAAGACAAATGTTCATCCTGCGTCAAGTTTCCGGGAGGCTTTATCTGCTGCTTGGGCTCAATATTGACCTAGATGGACATAAAGTTGTGAAGGCCCAGTAATTGTTGATCTACATTCTTTACCTGTCCAGAATTCTTCCAAGGGGAAACATTATAATGGGCCTAATGAATTTGTTCATGAGTCATGAAAATTTTGTAAAGAAATTTGCTGCTGCTATCCATCTTTTCTTGTTTCTTGATTAGATACTGCATCAGAGCCAGAATCATCTACTAGTTTTTTTGTGCATGTTTGGGGGCCGGGGGAGGGTTGGGTGGACGGAATTTCCGGGAAACAAGGGATACTAACTCTTAATGAACTTTTCATGATATTGGCATCATACTACAACTAACCAAGTTAAATGTCATTATAGAGTTATTTCCTTTCAAATTTTAAGTAATGGAAATGTCTTTAGCATGAATTTTTTTTGAAGCTCTTTGATGGAAACATCTTTTCAAATTATTGAAACCCCAAATATTTTAGCATCTAGGACCTTCTCTTAATCTTTGACTGAGAATCTCCTGATCTCTTTTTGAAGTAGTCATTATGATCCAAAAGGGTAGGAAACTTATAGGTCCTGTTGATATTGTGACGTTCCCAATATGCTTGCTTAGGCTTGCATTCTTCCCATTTGATCTCTGATGTCCAAAGCATGCTTCATTAAATATTGTATTTGTTTTCAATATTGTGTTCTGCAGTTTATTGCTTCTTTTCATGATAGTTTTTCACTTGGAAAATTTTGGTACTGGATTCTTTCTTGTGAAGTTTTCTATGAGTTTTAACTCTTCATGTCTTCATGTTCAGAGGTATCTGGACGTGGAAGGGAAAATGCAAATTCTGAAGTCGCACCTAGACTCTCTCTGAAAACAGTAAGCAAGAAAGTAGGATCAGTTGCTTCCTATGACGGAGCTGTTTCTATGTCTGGTCTTGCATCTCAGACGGCTTCTGGTGTGCTCTCTGGTTCGGGTGTTTTAAATGCTAGACCAGGCAGTGCAACATCATCTGGGTTACTTTCGAATATGGTATCAACAATGAATGCTGATGTTGCAAGGGAGTATCTTGAAAAGGTCGCGGAGCTGTTACTTGAGTTTGCCCGAGCAGATACAATCGTGAAGTCCCACATGTGTAGCCAAAGCTTGCTTACCCGCCTTTTCCATATGTTCAATAGGGTAGAAGCACCTATTCTTTTGAAGGTACATCATTGGTGTTTTCTTTTTTGTTCTCCCTTACTCCCACCCCCAAAAGAAATAAAAAAAAAAGAAAAAAATTCCTGGCATGACCTTTACTTTCTCTCTTCTAAATTGGAGCTGTAATGACGGATGACAATGTTATTCATTATTTGCAGTTGTTGAAATGCATAAACCATCTGTCAACAGATCCAAACTGCCTGGAGAACCTTCAGCGGGCAGAGGCTATCAAACACCTTATCCCAAATCTTGAACTTAAGGAAGGGTCAGTTGCTTCGCAAATACATGAGGAGGTGGGCGTTCCTCCTATTTAATATTCCCTGCAAAGTTGCATGTGAGATGTGTGGCGTGGTTTTCAAAACAATATCATCAGGGAGGACATATTGCATCATAAAAATGGCAGATATTGACAGAGTTGGATTTAACATTGATGGCATAAATTATGAACAGTTTACACCAAATGTTTATCTATTCATCAAACCTTGAGGCCTTTTTTCTGTTTTGGTGGTGTTAGGGTGGCACAATTTCCAGTTCTCAACTTTTAGTGTTCTTAATTTTGAGACAAACTCATGAAATATAATGTTCTTCAGCATGTTGATGGCCAGACTTTATCACTATATTGGAAAGATAATTAGATCATCTTAATATGTCGGCATGTAAGCCATGTTTCTTAAATTCCTTATGATATAGTATGTGGATTATAAAATTTCAGTGAGGTACAACAAAATTGGAAGTCTTTATTTAGCTTTCTGAAGAAAGACAATCTTTAGAAGAAAGACAGCATATGTTGCTAAAGTTCCTTCAGCTGCAAGTATGAACTTTATTGAAGGACTGTGACATACTCTTCAAGTATGCACGTCCAAAACGAGGTGGGCCTGGCTTTGCTGAGATTTTATTACAATAGTTAGACTTCTATGATAACAACTGGCATATAGCTTCCCATGCCTCCAATAAATGCAGGAACATTCTCTTTCACTTCTTATAGTTGCCTTTTGTAGCTATTCCATGAGTCAACTGTTTGGGTAAAGGATGGAAAATGTGAATAAAGAAATTAATGAATAACATTAACATCTTTGTTTGGCCACTTGGGGGAAGAAATAATAATAAAACTCCATTTTGCCTCTAAAGCAGTTAGTATGGAAGATGCCTAAATGAGAGGAAAAGGCGGCTAGAACTGATGGAGATTGTTTTAATGACTTTTTGGCATGTGATTTTCTCTGTGTACTGAATTTTGCCACTCAGTTGTCTTGTTTACCAGGTAAGTTCTTAAAAGTTTTAAGTATTGTTTAGTTGGGAAACTGTTCTCTGGTTTCACTTTTCCACTTTCTTTTCCTTTTTCACTTTTTCATTTAAACAGTGTTCCTAGAAAATATGTTCATTAGTTTCTATTAGAAACTCATCCACTTTTATGTGTATGCTTCTTAATTTATTGACTAATTGACGTAAGATTAGGGTTGGTAATCTGATCAAGTTACTTGGAGCTAAACATGAAATTGTTTGTTGAAGCTAGTTTGAGCTCAACTTGAGGAGCCTAGTATGTTTAGCCAAACTAATTTTGTGAGCTCAATTAGGTGAGGAGGAGGTTTTAGACATGACATTCTTTGGTATCTAGTTATATTAAGCCAAATACTCAAAGTTAATTTCCAATATTTCAGTTTAAAAGCTTGAGTTTGTTCATTCTAGACTAAATGAATCACGCCAGATCATGTGGTAGTTAAACAAAGTAATACCCAATTCATTTACAATTTTGCTTTAGGTAGTTCGTTGTCAACAAGTCAAGTCTGGCTATGAATGATATACTAATTCTTAGTACCAACGATTCTTTAAATTATTAATAATATAATTGATTTAATTATATCATAATATTAAGATGTACTAATGATATTTCATTAAGTTATCGGAAACATCATATGGTAACTAGACATTGACAAACAGACAGCACTTTTGGCTAGTCGTGTCAAGTGGAAATAATATTTACTATTAAAATTTTCATCTATAAAAATTAAAATTAACATAGAGTTAATTCGAAAATGAAGTCAATTCCTTATTATGTAATATAAATATTGCTCCAATTTTGGCTTATATTTTTATTTATAAACTTATAAATAAGTTTTAATGATCACAAATATTCATAAATTGGTATGTCAACTAAAATAAGAAAACTATAAAACAACCTTCTCTAATGGTGCAAGATTCTGGAAAATTAATATTTTGATGTATTTTGAGTTTTCCAAAATTGTGTACTGTTGGACAGCTGGACTATAAAGTAGAAAAGTTTTGCCAAGTTTCCAGGTTTTTTATTTCCCTGTTTAAGTTTTCTAGCAAACAGCATCAATTTTGCACAACTGAAGATGAACCTAGCCTTAATGGTTATTTCTAGTGCATAGAAATACTGTGATTGTATCCTTTCTAGGCTGTATATGACTTGGATCCCTGAAAATTACTTTCTGAATCCTTCCTCATTACTTGTTGGAATATCTGGTGCAGTTTCTACATCCTGTCGAATTATCTCTGAGCTGGATTTTGTCTCATTGGAGACAATATTCAAATTGGACCTGAAAGGGATTTAGCAAAACATAGGGTTGAGAATTTAGCTAGATTTTTGCAATTGGTTGCCTCCTTGTTAGTCACTGATACTGATCTGTATTGGACTATTTGCTCACTTTGAATTAATTTTTTGTAGGTCCTTAATGCACTTTTTAATCTCTGTAAGATAAATAAGAGGAGACAAGAGCAAGCAGCTGAGAATGGAATCATTCCCCACTTAATGAAATTTATAATGTTGGATTCTCCTTTGAGAGTTAATGCATTGCCGTTATTATGCGATATGGCCCATGCATCACGTAACTCAAGGGAGCAACTAAGGGCCCAAGGTGGATTAGATGTGTATTTGAGCCTGCTTGATGATGAGATGTGGTCTGTTACTGCATTAGATTCTATTGCTGTGTGCTTGGCACTTGACAATGACAATCGGAAGGTTGAACAAGCATTATTAAAGAAGGATGCTGTTCATAAGTTGGTCAAGTTCTTCCAAAACTGTCCAGAACAACATTTTGTGAACATATTGGAGCCCTTCCTAAAAATAATTACGTAAGATATCTTTCCCTTCTACGCCCTTTTTGCTACACATCTGATATCACGTCTGCACAGGTAATATTTGCTTTTTCCGTGCCTATATTAGTCTCCAATAAATTCATATGAAATCACTAAGCTGGACTGTTTGATGGTTTCATCAATTGCACAGTTCCTAATCTTTTATGATATGACATCATGATTTGTTATTCTTACCTGAAGGCTGATACAATAACCTGCCATTGCTCATTTGATTTTCTTGTGTGCTTGAAGGAGTTGTTTTGCATATATTATATTTTTTTTCAGCAATTTATAATCACACCATGGAGGCTTGAACATGTCCAAACTCTGTTGTAGTAAGATCTTGTAACACATTGTACAATTACCCAAAAAAACATTAGCTGTAGTTTGTACTTGTGAGTTGTTGGATCTCAGATTTTTGAGATTACATAAATGACCATTGAATCTTTTAGTCTTTCTAACTCCATTCCAATTGCACTGCTGCATCTCTTGTTAAGTGAAGAATATCTTATCTGAGTTCTTCTAGATTGCATCCTTGTTCTGCCATATAGAGATTAGCATTTCCAAACCCACCCTTCTCCTAAAGAAGAGGAAAATAAAAACATATGTTTTGTGGTCCAAAATTTTGACTGTACGGTATTCGTTGGTACAGGAAATCATCACGAATAAACACAACATTAGCTGTCAACGGTTTGACTCCCTTGCTCATCGCTAAGCTTGATCATCAAGATGCGATAGCGCGACTTAATCTGCTTAAGTTGATAAAGGTGAGAGACTTCTCTTTTCTCTTGTTTCCTTGAACTTGCATGGTTTTGTGGTTTATGCTTGTGTAGTTTATCGTTTGTATGTTTGCTGATAACATGTCATTTACTGGGCTGTGGTTCTTAAATCCTTCAAAGTTGAATACATACCACCCACCTTAATTCTCTCAACAATCTTTTGAAATACTCAAATCCTAATTCTACCTACTTAACTAGTGGGCTGTGCTGTTGACCTATTTATATTTAACCTCTGCCTTTTAACTCATTACTTGGTTTGCTCAATTAACCTTCTTCATTCATGCATTCCTGCTTGCATGTGGAAAAGCTATTCATGGGAGCATAGAATACTATCTCCAAAGCAAAAATTGAGCATCTTTGAGGATTATTCCTTCATCTGAAAATATTTTTTCAATTACAGAGAATCTGTACATTCAAGAGGAGTTTGGCTAATATCCCACAGATCCTTTTAGTTACATTACTTCTACTTTCGAGGCAATCATTTGGGCACTTGGAAAAGAAAATTTGACAACTATTCACATTGGATACATGGGTGACAAAATATACGAGGCTTCCATATCATGGACTTTTGAGAGTGTAAGGTGTGTGAAACCTACTCCTAAAGAGAGGTTGATTTTGAGGCTTAAATCTGTGACCACTAGCGTACAATAGAAAAACCTTACCAATGCTCTAAGGTTGACTTGCATTGAGTATAAGTTTCATTGACCATTTGTAGCTTCTTTTTTGTGAGTTAGCTCACCTAGAGAATGATGTTGTTAGTAATTGATGAGGTGCATGAAGGCTGAAATAGAGGTCACTTCACCTATGCTAATGGCTGCATGAATAGGAATTTGGAGGAAACTTTTGTAAACCTCAGCCCTAGTAAGAAGCTTGGAAATTGGATCAAAATGGAAACTTGAAGAAAATAATTGCTCTCAGACAAATATTTCATATAAATTTTTTTTAGAAAGGAAGAAGTTGCGTATATATCTCTATTTCAATTCAAATATGGGTTTGAATCACTCCAAAAGAAATATTTACCATCTGAAAAGGAGAAAGACAGAGCCTCTCAATATTTTTGTAATTATTTCTAATGGATCCCCAGAAATTTCGAGGAAATGTAAAATCTCTTGACAACAATTTGGACTGCGAGGTGCTGTTGCCAGCCAACAGCACAGGCTGGAAGGGCTCTGAAAAGAGCAAGTTGACGAGAGCCTGGAAGAGATCATGTTACAGATACGGGGACAAGTTAGGATCAAGCTTGCTTAGTTTTCTTTGTGGGATATTTTCTCCTATCCTAAGAATGCAAATTTAAAAAGTGGCTCAGTGCATAAGGTTTCCACATTCTAAGGTCTAGGTAGGGTTAGATGTACGTGCCAATTGGTTTAAATATCCTCAACTATGAGTTGTCTTCTCATTAAATAAAAAATTCCTTCCCTAATTACGTCCTATTACAAGCAATCACCTTCCTAATTTACATCTCAATGATAATCAGTTATAATTAATTACAATCAATCAAAATCATCTGATAAAAGAAAATATGTACAATAATTGGTAACATTGATCCTGTTGATAGTTCTCATCAAATTGATACTGACTGATAAAGAAGTATTGAATTGTCAATCATGAATTGATTCCATCATTGTAATAGAGCCTTTAGTAAAAATGTGCACCGTTTGAGGACAGGCAGAGATGTAAGGAGGAGTGATCATAAATTAGTCAAGTGTGTCTTATATAGTAACAATCTATTTCAATATACTTTGTGTACTCATAAAAAATCGGATTGGTGGCAATTTGAAAAGCACCAGTGTTATTATCATGAAGAGAGGTAGGATTAAGCTAGAATGCCAACTTCCCCCAAACTAGCCCCTCAACCAGACAATCTCCAAACAAGCTGAAGGCATAGCATAGTTACAGATTCGGAGGATTTTGATACTCTATTTTGCTTCTTACTCTTTCAAGAAGTAAGAACATTGCCAATAAACATGCATCGGTCAGTCACTGAACGCCGAACACAACTAGTCTAATTAGTGTCATTGAATCCCATTAACCAGAGAGAATTCTCTCTCTAAAAAAAAAATCTGCGAACAGAGGTACCATCTAGGTAACGAACAATAAATCTCATTACTGCCAATTGTGTATGCCTTGGCACCTACTAGACTGTGAAATAGATTTGGGCCTAGTAATTGTTAAGTTATTCAAACCTCTTACCAGCTGTCAATAAATAGATGGATCAAATAATAATTCTTATTCATCTTGTTAGAGTTTTAAATTAACTTTTATAGGTAAAAGAACTTAATTTCTAGTTTGAAGACTAGCCAAACTAATAATTTTCTAGGTGCTTATTTTGGTGTAAAAGAGTGCCAGTAGGAGTAAGTTGCATCTCAAGGCCATGAAAATACTGTGACTAACCAAGTTCTTTCATATGGAAAGAAGTCTTGTGATGACATTATAGTTGCTTAATCATGTGAGGGTTTAGATCCAAATATGACAATATCATCCTCATATATAAGAAATATACGATTCAAATAAGTCTTTCAAAGAAAAATGGAGGAATCAAACAGATTTTGAATGAAATTATAATTAGGAAGAGTGGCATTAAATTTTTTAAACCAAGCTTGCAGGGTCTACTTTAAGCTATACGATGAATGCTTCAACCTACAACCCTCATAGAAGTAATGAGTAAACATATCAGGAGAAGTTATGCTGATTTTTTTATTTAGATCCCCGTATAAGAATCTATTCTTAATATCCATCTGTTGAATGGGCATTCTTTTGAAATAGCAATAATCACAATAGTACACACAAGAGCCATTTTAGTCACTGATGTAAAAGTCTCATTATAATCAAGACTATATTCTTGTCAATTTTCTAGTGCCACCAATCATGTTCTATATCTTTGAATAGAACTATTAGACCACATCTTAATGTCATATATCCATTTACATCCAATGGGTATAACTCCAGAGAAACATGGTACGATATCCCAAATGTGGTTCTTAAAGAGCCTGAAGCTTGACTTACATAGTTTGTTGCAAGAACTTTTAAGTAAAAGTTTGAAAATAAGATGAAGGTATATGAGTAGTATGTGGTATGAGAAAAACCATACGTAATGGGAAGGTGTTTAATCCGAGTTGACCATCAACGTGCAAATGCTGTGGAATCAGATAACTATTTATGGTCGAAAAGAGGTTGTGGATGACGTCTTTGATACACAATTCCTTACTTAAATCGATTAATAGAACAATACATGTCATCAAAAGTCAAAATGATGGCTGAAGTTGAATCGTGAATAACTCGAGATTTGAAGTAATATTGGTTTTCAAGGAAGGTCACAAGACGGGAAATACGAAACTTGTTGGCATCAGTATCAAAACATAAATTTTATTTGTATTACTATATTTGAGAAATCTGCACTTGGTAGCTTGAGTTACGAGCTTGTGACTTTCAATTGGTGATAATTGGACAAAACAAATACAACTAGACGTATGAAGAGAATGGTACTCAGGAGCAATTCCAAACAAATGATAATACAGGGAATCAAAATGCAAAATTTGTGTGGGCAAATGATTAATTAAATTAATAGCTATAGATAAGACATTTACCCAGAATTTAATGAGTACAAACAATTTCATTAACAATGTATGAACAATATCTAAAAGATAACAATTCTTACACTCTGTAATCCCATTTTGTTGTGAAATGTAAGTGCAGAAATGTCGAGAAAGGATGCCTTTCGTGTTTAGGTAAGCTTGTGAATCATTTTGACATATATTTTTCCTAAAATCTGAGCATAAGATTTTAATACGCTTCGATAATTATATTTCAATGTAAACAACGAAAGTTTAAAAGATAGAAAGTACTTAATCTTTAGATTGAAAAATATACCCAAATGAAATGGCTATAGTCATTAATAAATGCCACAAAGTGCTTTTAGCAGGCATGGAAAATGACTGGACTTATACCCATACGACGGTATGAATAATCTCATAACTCTTGGAAGCGCAGCGACCATACAAAGGGGAATGTAAAGTTTTATTTTTATTAAGTCTACAGGAAGCACAATCAATTGTTACGGAAAATGATAAAAAGAAATCTTTATTATCCAAATTACCATGTATCATAAAACAAGTCAAAATGCTAAAATTTGGATGCCTCCAAACTCGAAGATGATTTGAAGACAGCTCAAAGATTTAATGAAATTGAAGCTTGAGAATGAAATCACACAGACAAAATTGTTGTGCTTTGCAAGAGTTGAAACCCAGCAATATGAAATTGTTTGAATGGAGAAACGGATGAAATGGATTTCTCCCAGCGACAAAAGAGGATGAATGTTTCAAGACCTTCTCAGTGAAGGAAACCAAGACAACCAGAAATGGAGATTTTGAGTGTCAATTTGTGGTCCTGGGTTTGTCTCAAGCCCACCTTCTCAGCGAAGGAAACCAAGACAACCAAAAATGGAGATTTAAAAGCAAGGGTTCAAAGTTATTAGTTTTGATATCATGTCAATTGATCCAAATACCTTCAATTGAGAGTTTTCTTCTCATTAAATCAAAAATTCTTTCCCAAATTATAGCCTATTATAATCAATCACCATCGTAATTTATATCCTAATTATAATCAATTATAATAAATTTCAATCAATCAAAATCATTTAATAAAGAAAAATATGTACAATATCAGGTAACTTTGATCCTACGGACAATACATGGCCTTAACCTTTGAGTTTCAACTTTTGCATGTAAGAAAACCTCATCGCTGTAAGATTTAACTTTCGTAACAAGTACGACTTGCAATTTAGTTTCAACTGAGGGAAAAAAAATTCATTTAGGCGTGCTTTGTTGGGAGGGCTGTTATTGTCCTCTCAGCTGATAGATTTATACATATTTACCTGAGGGTTTGGATTAGAAGTTGGAAAATAAATAGTAAAAATTGAATAATCATTTAAATCACTTTATGAATTGCTATTATATATATTTTTAACATTTAAACCTGATTCTTGGATAGATATAAGAGTTTCTCTAGTGAGAAAAATCATAATAATGTTCCTTTGCTGGAGTTGGGTGTTCGATAAGCCTTTGATTCGGGGAACAACTAATCTTGCCCATGCTCCGAACACTTGTAGATAATCGGTTGGGCACGACTATGTGCTCCAAGTGAAAGTAAAGTGCAAGATTATATTTTGCTTGAGCATTGTGAAATAGCGCTTATTGTAATTTTCAAGGAACAACACTATTATTTTACCGATAACGATGGTGTGACACTTATTATATCCACTCAATAGAAAAAATTATAAAGATAGATCGCCCAATAAGTGTCACGTCATATTATAATTTTTTGAATAATTGTAATAAACTTGTGGTAAGACTAGTAGCATTTTTTATTTTGAATCTACACTCTTGAGTTGATCGTCACGACAAAACCTGACTACATTGCCCGTCCATATCCCCCGTGTCCCGAGTTCAAGCAGTCGGTCTCTATGCTGTATTTGATGTGTTACAAATCATCGATACTTGGAAATCGTAATGCTATGCTGAAGTGCTAATCAACAAGGTGGTATGTCTGTGAACTAAAGATTGTTGTATGAAATTGGTTATGGGCAGGCGGTTTACGAGCATCACCCGCGGCCGAAGCAGCTTATACTTGAGAATGAACTGCCTCAGAAGCTGCAGGGTTTAATAGAGGAGAGAAGAGATGGGCAGAGGTCCGGTGGCCAGGTCTTGGTGAAGCAGATGGCTACTTCATTGCTCAAGGCACTTCATATTAACACGGTTATGTAAATACTATTCACATCATCCCCATCCAACCTGTAAATTTTATTAATCAGGTAAATTATGTTTTTCTTTTTTTTTCTTTTTATTTATTTATTTATTTTGTGTGTAAGTGCTTTAAACTGGCTTGTTATAAATGTTGTAAAAAAAAATCTCCCTTTTTCTTGTGAAATGCCGATCACCATATTCGTGCCGCTTGTGATAGCTGCCATGGTGCTTTTTAGATTATAAAGTTTCGATTAAACCATAAAAATTAAGCCGTTCAAATCAAAATTCAGAGATATAATCTGAAAATTTTAATTTTTATGGTTTAATTTGGACTGTGAAGTTCATCTTTAAGCTTACTTTTCGTGTTTGCCTTAAAAGAATTCCTTCTTATTTGCCTTATCGAACGAAAGATGGAAAAGTCAATCCAAAGGATGGGTTCTAAGGTAAATCTAACGGTTAAAATTTGGATTATTAAAGTTAGATGGCTTAGATTAATTTTTAAAGATGTCATCTAGACCCTTCAATTTGTTTAATTTAATTTAGTTCTTGAGCTTATTTTGAAGCACCCAATTTTATTGATATTATTGTCTCACTTAGAGAGAGAGAGCGTGTAGGAGAGGAATGCTGTTACAGTCTTTTTCTTATGCCTATATAATTGTCAGTAATAAAAATTATGTAAATAAATATTAAAAATTAAGTAGTAATATAAATTATATAATGTAATTTTTATTATTTATTAGTTATGTTTTTAATTTTAATTATTACAAAGATATGTGAATATATACTCATGGAGGTGAGTATATTTTTATTCTTTAGGTTGTTATATTTTTATCTAATAGTCATAATTTAAAATAAATAATAAAAATTAATAAATCACAAAAAATATTTAATTTAATTTTTGTAATTTATTCTTATTCTTAATTCCTAAATAACTATGAAAAAATTATAAAATGAGTGGATTATATCACTCGCTTATTCATCTGTCCTACAATTTGCACGCGCGACAACTCCTTCGATGCCAAATTGTCCATGTAGGATGTTTAAAGTGACAAGTCTGTCCCGTCCCAACTCTGACAGGCACGTTTTATCCGATTTATCCGTAATTCTGTGGGAAATTTTCTACCCTACTAATGATTATGTCATTTCACTTCCACTGATTTATATGTATATATTTTAATTTTTTAAATAATTTTATTATTTTATATAAGTATTTCACACTTTTATATTTAGATATGCATACTATAACTATGCTTTTTTTTTTCAAATAATTATTAACAATATTCATAATATTAATAGCTAAAAAATAAATAATAATATATTTTTCAGTAATTTCTAAAATTTAAAAATGGAGGTACCCATCACCATCCTGTACTCGCCCAAGATATTGGTTCCCTGCCTTGACTTTCAGTAAAACGAGAATGCTAATTGCCAGCAATAAAGAAAATTCATCAATTCTAAGATTCTCATATTTTATTTATTTTTGTGTCGGTCTAATTTGATCGATACATTTCAATAACATAGCGAACTAATACATTTAATATTATTATTAAAGATAAATTAATCATAACATCATTGATACAGTAGCTATGAGATCATCTATTTATATCGATTAACTTATTGCTACCGGTCAAAAAATGGTTTCAAAGCAATCCATTTCATCTAAAACATCAGCATCGAGGCCAACGTCCACGTCAAGACATGTCAAATGGGTGCACCTAATGCATCAACTAAATTAAAATATCATCATTATTTATTTTATTTTTTAGTGTGATTTTTCTCACCTATTTTAATACCTGTTTCTCTACAATATTAAATTTTTATACTAATTTTTTTATATTACTTAACAATCTAATTTATAAAATACAGCGATCTAATCATCGTTTTATAAAGGACAAAATGTCGTGATTTCTTGGGGGCATGGGTCCCAAAATTTGTATCATTTTGCAAGAAAGAAACTTCAAAGTTTGTGTTAGATGCATATAGTTAAGGTCCGATCTGGGTCAGGTAGTCAGGTTTGGCGGCCTGCATGGTCCAATTAAGCTTGCAATAATTTTTTTTTAAAAAAAATTATTATTAGTGTTGACTTTTTCTTCCATAATAAATGCAATTTTTATTTACAGTATAATTATTATATAACTCGCTTTCTTTAAAAAATGCTATTTATATATCAAGTTATATATCTATTTATATTTAAAATATAAATTTTATCCTATTTTAAGTTTTACTTTTTTTTAATCTCATTTTACACTAAAAATAACAATTTTAGTATAAAGGAATATATAATTTTAAGTACATTTATAATATTAATTTTTAAGAAAATTCAGTTCCTCAGTCTCTTCGTTAGCATATACGGTGCTGAGAATGGGAGTCAGGGATACTGCTTCGTGTAAGGGCGAAGTAGGATCGTGCTCCTTGTGCACTGGGCTGTTGTAAAAGGCCGACTTCCGAAGTCATAGACGTATGCCCTCCTTGTGCCGTTGATAATTCGGGTATTTAATTATTAAATTTATCTATTTATTACTCGTGTAAGATGTATTTTTAAATTACAATAATATATTAAAATATTATAATATTTATAATGACTATAATAAAACCCTCTATTTACGTTAAATTACGTATAAAAAAATTTTAATACTTATAATTGATTTAAGAATTGTTATATTATTTTATAATTTAATAATATAATAATTTATCATTAACAATATACTTAGCGTGTCGGACACCGCCAAATACAGATATAGCTCCTCTCTTGATTGGGGAGAGGCTAAGAGAGGAGGGCTTGACAGGTAGTCTTTGAGTCCTTGGAACGCCCCCTCGCAATCATTATTCCACTGAAAGCTGTGAGATTTCGTTTCTCTTAGGGCCTTGAAGAACGACAAGTGCCTTTCGGCCGACTTGACCATGAAACGAGAAAGGGCCGCTATGCGTCCAGTGAGTTTCTGGACTTCCTTTATTATCCGAGGAGATTTCATGTCAATGATGGCATTGATCTTATTTGGATTAGCCTCAATCTCTCGATGCGAAACAATATAGCCCAGGAACTTCCCAGATGCTACTCTAAATATACTCTTGTTTGGGTTGAGCTTCATCTGGTGAGTTCTGAGCACGTCGAAGGTCTCGGCCAGGTCCTAGACGTGGTCGCATCTTATTTTACTTTTGACAAGCAAATCATCTACATAGACCTCCACATTTCGGCCTATTTGGTCATTGAATATTTTATTTATAAGCCGCTAGTAAGTCACACCCGCATTCTTAAGGTCAAAGAGAATCACTTTGTAACAGCATGTCCCTTGGTCCGTCATGAACGACGTGTATTTCTCGTCTTCAAGGATCATCTTTATTTGGTTGTAACTCGAGTACGCGTCTATAAAGTTTAAAAGTTCATGACTGGACGTCGCATTTACAAGTTGATCAATTATGGGAGAGGAAAACCTGTCATTGGGGTATGCTTTGTTGAGGTTCATAAAATTCACGCACATTCTCCACTTCCCATTATTCTTTTTAACTATAACCACATTTGACAGCCAATCTAGGTACTGAACTTCTCGGATGAATTCGACGTCCAGGAGCTTCTTCACTTCTTCGCGTATGGCCACCAACTTCTCCGCGGAGTAATTCCTACGCTTTTACCTGACGGGTCTATGACGAGGATTTATACCCAACTTGTGGACCGTTACTTTCGTGGAAATCCCCGACATGTTACTTGGTACTCAGGCAAAGACTTCCAAGTTCTTCCGCAGGAAGTTGACGAGTTGGTCTCAGACGGTCTCTAGCAGTGAGCTTCCCACCTAGATGCATTTCTCCCGATCTTTGGAATCTAGCAGGACTCGAACGGTTCGTTTTTCGGACTGAACCTGCTATAGGGTTGTCTCATCTTGTAGGTGAAGGTCTTCGATTGGCTGTGGAAGGAGCGTCTGCATGACCTAGGTAAATAGCACGTTCGCCGGATAGCTTGGTCTCCAAGGACCTCCCCAATCCCAAATGAAGTTAGAAACTTCATCTTCAGATGCGGGATGGAAGTGACAATACCAAAGGTGGCTAAGCAGGGGTGTCCGAGTATTGCGTTGTAAACTGATGGAAGGTTTACGACTAAGAAGGTGAAGACCTTGGACGTAGTACTCGGATATGTCCCCAATGTGACTTCCAACTGGATGACGCCCTGGAACGGACACGGCTCATTGTCCAATCCACATAATGGTCCCTCTAACGCTCTCATTTGACTTCTCTTAAGTCTTAAATTTAAAATAGGTATCGAGATAAAGTAAATTTCTAGAACTTTCATTGTCAACAAAAACTCAATTCATTTAGTAGTCATTTGCTCTATCTAAAATGAGCGTGGTTACAACCAAGGGTTCAGAATGGGGGAAGTTACATAAGCCATGTCCTCGTTGATAAAACTAATGACTTCGTCCTTGGTCCCTGTCCTCGGCCTCTTTGCCGTGATGATCTCCCGAGCATCTTCTCTGGTCGAGCGAGTTGATATCATGTTTACCACCCCTGCTGCCACTCGGTTTCTGGGCTGGTCGGCCTCAACATCACCCGCTGTTTCGAAAGTTTATCCCGATCTTTACAAGAAGTAGTTGAGGTGAAATCTCTTTATTAATTTCTTGATCTCCTTCTATGGCGTCCGCCAATCCTTGGTACTGTGACCCCCACTGCAGTGATTGTGGTAGTACTTAGTCTAATCGCCACCTCTCGGGTTATTCAACGGCTTGGGCCACTTTAAAAATTTCTCCTAGATCCGCATCAAGCACATTCGTACGGGTGTCGTTTAGAGGAGTGAGGTGCACGGGTCTGGACTCTCTCCGAATAACTTGCTCGGACTTGTGGTGCTTCTTTATCGTCTGGGGACCCGTATGGTCCCCGCTCTTTCTCTTTCCTTCCACTGCCATCAGGTGGAAGTTCTCATCTTTCTCTAGACGTTTCGTATCGTTGGTTTCTTCCACCGCGATGTATAATCTCGCCACGACCTCAGCCTTCATGAACGTCTGGGAACCCTTATGGATGAGGTGCTTGAAAAAGGCGTCTCCCTCTGAGGCAGATAAGAAAGTGTTCAGCTTTACCCCGTTGGTCAATTACGGGATTTGCCTAGCCTCCATTATAAATCAGACCAAGAATCCCCTCAAGCTTTTCCTGACACCCTGCTTTAGTGTCAGTGGGAAAAACTGACACATGGTCATCTCGTCTAACCCATGAAGGCTCAAATACTCACGGAAGTGGTTTAGATAATCTATTAGATCAGTACTTCTGTCATAGATGTCGAGATTTGCCATCTAAAATTTGGGTCGAAGCGTCCTCGTTCTAATTTCTGCAATGAATGGAGACTAGAGCACATTAGCTCCCCATCCGTTGTTCATGCCAAAGACGCGATTCCAAACCTTCTCCAGTCTCTCCTCCACGTGGAGTGGAGCCGCCACATTCTTTTCGTTGAGATAATTTCTCAATTCGTAAGGCTCTTGGACTGCCTGATGCTCAAAGGCCCCCTGATCCTGAGAGGGGTATCGTTCTGTAGAGCTACCTTCTGAACAGCACGTACCTAATTGTTACGAACAGAACGTGGGTTACGCTTCTTAGGGCTTTCCTACTAAACCCGAAGACCTAAGCGGCCTTCAAATCTCCGAGGAACTTTCCTACTTGAGGCAACTTAGGTCCTCAGGATTTCACGTTGGCTGGCTTACTTGCTCGGGTGCTCGTTCCCCTTACCCTTGTTTTGGGACATTGCTGTCTGAGAGGCTTTGGAAGGCGCTCCTTTCATCTGCTCGTCTATTTTGGAGCAAAGGGTCAGGAAGGCTTTGGACATGTCGTCCATCCTGATAGCCAAAGCTCGTACGACCGGATAATTGTGGTCCTCTACCCCGATGCAGGGAGTAGGGCCATTACTGCACAAAACCGCTTCCCTAACTGGTGCGCTTACTTGTGTCCTGGTGTTTATCATGCTGGACTTCTAGAAGAAGGCTATCGGAAGGTTCCTAGATGTTCTATAAAAATCGTGAAAAGCTAATTTTTAGTCGCTTCCCACAGACGGCACCAATGTTGCCTCCTCAGATCCCTGCCACAAACGGATTAAGAACCAAATGACCTCTCGGAGCCTCTGAATGCACTCGGACGAAACCCGTACAATACACAGGTAATCTAGTTATCCTTTTAGACTTAGTGGTGTGATTTGGGAGGTAAGAGAGAAGAGGAAAACTCGATGATATACGAGAATTTTACGTGGAAAACCTTCCCGTAAATGAGAAGGAAAAACCATGGGACTTTAGTCCGAAAATGAGCCTCACTATGCCGTTAGAAATTATAAAGAGATTACAAAGCGTACTCGAGTCTTTTTTCTCTTTCTTTCTCTTTACAGTTGTCAGAGTATAGTGAAGGCTGGAATCCCTTATTAGGTGCACAGTTAATGTATTTATAGTGGTTATGGCCGTCCTTGGAGGGTTGTTCACGTGGCGCTGGCGTGTGCCTGAAGTCGGCTACCAACTCCACCAATCCAGTCCTCTGTGTCAGGGACATTACATGCACGCTGGACAATCTCCTATGATGTCCCATCAATCTCCTGTGATGTCCCATCTAGAGTGACTGGGTATGTATTGCAAGCTATCATTTTTCTGATAGTCTGACGGGCTTAGCCCCAATATCCCATGGCGTGTCGTCTTTGCAAGCATGGTGACGTCCGCAACCTTCCTCTAGTCCATGGGCCCGAGTGGACTTTAAATTCCTTACGTCCTTTGGGCCGGCCTTAGCGCTTGGGTCTCTTGGGCCTCTTAGACCCACTGAATCTCTGCATTGCCAGGTTCTAACTACTAAGAAATGGACTTCGTCAACGGGCCTTGGGTACCAGTACCCATCACATACTTATATATATTTTTTAATTTAAAATTAATTTTTTTACTCTTTTCTCTCTCGTTCTTAATTAAAATTTCAAATTTTTGTATAAAAATATATTTTTGAAGTTTTGTAGAGTACTAGTTAAAATAGAAATTTACCGAAAAGTTAGCAAACCTTCCTTATTCAAATATGAATAACTGCCCTTGTGATAATTTATAAAAACCCCTTCTTTATCTATAATAAATGATATATGGTTTTATCATTTATATAATAGAAAAATAATTAATTTTTTAATTACATCAATTCTGTATTTAATTATATAAAAATCACTTTCTTTATTTACAGAAAAATCGAGCTCATCAGAAAATAACTTTTTTCTTAAAAAAAATTTAAAATTGCAAAATAATGCAACTCTCTATTATTTAACAACTGATCAAATATGTATTACTTCATATTACAGTGTTGTGCACCCAATTGAACAGGATATCCCAAGTTTATATATAAAAGAAAAAAACAGCAATATTTTCATGTGGGATGATCTTATAATTTCATCAATTATATCCCTAATCTTCAACATTTAGCATAACGTGCTGATATTTTAAGTATCCATTAGGTGATTCAATTATAAAATACTCGTCACATTTTGAATCATTCTCGTATAAGTTACACACTAATTAAAAGTATCGTTTGTTATTTGTGAAGTTGTCTGATAATTTTGCGCATGATTTGCACGATATTTTACTCAAACAACATTATATACTGGCGGTTTCATGCAAGGTTCGTTCAAGCGACACTATTCATTAGAAAATTCTCAAGGATACTGCAAGCTAGATATCATTTTTAGTAACTATTCACGAGAAAACAATAAACTGACTACTTAAATGACAAACTTGGAAGGATTTCTAGTAATATACATTAGAGAATTGGCCACTTAAGAAGCCACACTGGACATAAAAAGTCATACTCTGGTTTTAAGATATATAAGGAATCATTTCTACACAATAAGCACCGCAAGGAAGAGCAAAAAAAACAAATTAAAGAGAAAATGAAGACTTTGGCATCCTATTAAGCTCTTATTCGAGTTTTAAGCTCATATCTAATACTCTATTCTTTATTTTATGATTTACTATTGATTGATTATTTCTTTTATAGTATATTTTTTATTATGTGATTGTTAAATGTGTTTGGGTTATATTCATTATGTTATTCACATGAGTTATCTCGAGGGGATCTCGAAATGATGATTATTTATAATCGTATATTTTTATAGTAGATTTTTTTAAAATTTATTCCGTAATTTTTTTTAATTGAGAAAAATTTTTCATATTAAATATCATCATACAACTTATATGTATGATTATATATTTTATCGCCCCATCACCTCCACCACTTTTGCTCAAAGTCAATCACACTCGCGTCACTTTGCTGTGGACCCCCAAGAGCGGTTCGATGTGCCTCTCCCTACGGTGCCTCCTTCTTAGCCCAAGGGTGGACCATCTAGCTCTACATCGTCCTTCCCTGATCCCTTGGGTCATGGACCGTCTGCTCCTCACCGACACTCCACTATACCTCAACTGCTCTAATGGGCCAACTGTCTCGACTTGTCGACCGGTTTAAGCATCTATATTCCTTTTGGGAGCGGATTCTGGCATCCTAATCTCAGCTGTAGTAGCATACTTGCTGATTTTGAGCATTTGGATGGCCGCTTGGCTACCCAGGAGGTTGAGCTTCGATGATAGCGTTGTCAGTATGGTCATCCGCCATCCGGCGATTCTTCCGACTCTGAGTGATCCTCTCTCTTTGGCTCTTCGTAACAAAAAGGGAAAGATCCGTTTTATTTTGATATGTTAGGGGGGAGACGCTATAATTTATGTTTGGGAGATATTTATTATTTTTGTGACAGGGAGTTCTTCTTGAATTTTCGTACTGTTTGAATTTTTGTACTGCTTGTATTTCATTTATTTTACTATTGCATGTTTTTCCTCTTCTATTACTACTGTTTTATTATGTCATACTGTATTATACCTTTTGTACTAACCCTATTTGACCAGGCAATACAGTTATAATATCAATGCAACAGTCATAGTATTGACACAGTAGTGCTAGTGTAGATTTTTATATTTTCGTATTATATTATTTGTATTTCTTACTAGGTGTAGATTTTTATCTACACGAGTTCTATCTCGGTGATGTTTAAACCCGTACTTCTCATATATTTTATTATTTTCTGAGTATTGTCACGGAATTGTCAAAGAGAGAGATTGTTAGGGTCATTTTTATGATTAGTATATTCTATAACCTTATATAATCTTGTATCGATATCGGGTTGTGTTTCGTCGAAGTGTTGCATTCAACATATATCCGTTTCGGCTTCTAGGAATACCGCGCTTGCCGTGAGCTTTCCTTCTGCTCAAGCCCAAAATTCCGCAGCCCCGCGCTCTCCGTGAGCTCTCTACCCACTCGACCCAAAAAACCCTAAACCTTGTGCTCACTATGAGCTCGCCACGAGCTAGAGTACAAAATCTCGAAAGGCCCCACTCGCTGCTCGCTGCCTTCTCGTTCGAGCGCCGCAACAACGGATAAATTTTTTAAAACTATTTTTCGAGCCCTCTATATATATGTGCCTTAATTCTTTTACCATAACTTTTTGATTGAGTATTTTGGCACGCATCTACTTGAGAAATATTCAACTTTTACTTCTCCAATCCTCCTACAAGTGAGAAAACTTATAATTTGTCCGGGTGCTTCATATACTAAATAGTTTTCTCAACACCTTCTATTTACCGATCTATTATTGCTACCCTTCTACCTTCGTTGGTAACGTCGGTATGTTAAAGAAGGAAACCCGATCATGCTCACGGTTTCAAGTAATTCAAAGAAGGAAGATTGACGTGAAAACCGAAATGTGTCCGATTTTGTTACCACAGGAAAATCCAAGGAGTTCCTTGGTATGGATCAAAAGACGGGAGTAAATCGGTTAGATTAGTACGTCGTTACTACCCGGTCTGTAAATTTAATTTTTACATATATTTTTTTTCCGACCCTTGAAACCCGGAGGATTTTTCTCGATTATGGTGGGTATCGAGTTTTTTCTTCGTCACCAAATATTATGCCTTTTTATTATTACTTATCATCATATATAGTGTATACTTATTATTATTATTATTATTATTATTATTATTATCTAGAAATAAATATTCATTACGTGTATTAGATATTTAATTTTTTACTACTTCCACTATTAGTGGATAGGATCAGAATATTGTTGTATAATTTGGGACGAAAAGTCCTTTTTCACGGCCGAGATAGCTGCTTAGACTGCTATTCCATGGATTGGGCCTTGCGTTCCTCTCAACCTTATCGATACTGGATCAAACAAATATAATAATAAAACTATAAATATGTCTATTTTCCTTGATCAAATAAAGAATAATGAGAAATCACTCGAGGACAAGCAAAACAAGGCTTTGACTCTTTATACGCTTGCGAATTTTAAAAGTTATATGGCCAAATTATCTATTTTTCACACTCCTTTATGCTATATCTCTTATCATCTTTCAATTTCTTTTAAAAAAAATTATGACTTGAATATTGAAACATATATTGATAAGTGAGTCTCACATTCATTGACCTCTTATTGAGTATTATAATGTGTAGAATTTAGATTTAAAATTTTAAATATTCATATCAACTCAATCCAGACGACAATATAAATTTGAAATATGTATCGGTATCACAATTAAAAAATATTATTTATTTTATTTATTAATAATTTATTTATATATATTTTTTTTTACTTATGTGGTCCATTAAAAATAAAAATAGTCTTTACAAATTATTTTTAAAAAATTACAATATGCATAGCAATGTCTTTTAAACAAATATCAACTGTTGATAGTCACCAATCGAGGTTTTCAACTTTAGCCTCGACCCCTACCAAAAAAAAAAAAATTGTTAATTAATTAATTAATTAATTAATTTAAGCCCCAACAAAGAGGTCCCACATTGAAGGCAATAATGGAGTATAAAAGTAAAAGACGTACGTTGATCAAAGTCTCACAGTTGGCAATCGGAAGCACAGAAAAAAAGAAGAAGAAAAAGATGGGTGCCCCACATTTTATACTTACTAGGATCGGATTGATGCCGGACATATTCATGAGTTCGGTAGCCTCTCTCATCATGAAAGAGAGATAATGATGGAGAAAAAGAAATTAATGTCATATTACTTGAGAAAAAACTTTAGACAATAATTCAGATATATTTATAATATTTATTTTTATATTATAAAATTATATGACGTATGTAATGATTTTATAAACATTTTAATCTTATAAAAAATTTTTATAATACTAATTTGAATGGTGCTAGAGAATAGATTTTGTTACTTTAAAATTTTTGCGTACTAGGAATTCTAATTGTCCTACGGAATTGAAGTCGCAAATCGAATTTTAGTGTTGGTCGATTTGATGCGGATCCAGTCCCATAGCCTCGAGCCTAAATCTTGCACAATACAACTAAAAATGAGAGGTCAAAAGACGGCAAAAATTGCTCCCACTGTAAATCATTCGACACTTAAATCAGATATCTTTTCAAAAGTATAAAAAGATATAGAGAAGATGCATATGTGGTGGATTGAGTATGGATGAGCCCTATTAATGGACGGATTAGATGCACGCCCATTGATGGTGTCCTAAATTTGATCCATGTTAAGGGGTTTCTTAGAAACATGGAAGTCAGGCTTCCAAGAAGAGAGAGAGTCCTCTTGAAAGAAGATAAACATTCTAGGATAGAGGATTGGCCTCCTTATATATGGCTTTCTGGACAGAGCTCGTGGCTCTGGGAAGGCTAATCAGCAAAGCCTCCTCTTTTATTCTCCTCTCCAGTCTTTCTTTTTTATTCTTTGGCTATTTTGATTGTTTCTTCTTCTCTCGCCTTTTTCTTTTTTTCTCTCAGGAGCCTTCTTTCTTTGTTGGGACAAGGGTCTTTATACAGTTAGATGATGGTCATTCTTATCCATAGTCAATCATCGAAGATAACCGCCAGTGTATTAGGCGAAGTGGTTGAGCAATTTTCTAAGTTAGGTATACTGTACCCATCAAAAATATTTTTAATGGCATAATATCTCATTATTGTTAATAAAGATGGCATTCAAAAATTAAAAATGTAACTAGGTTTAGAAAAATCTAGAGAAATGATTTCAAGATGCGTTATAATTTCACTTTTCCTAATATAATATTTACTACTTATAAATGTAACTAGGTTCATGGAGATTGGCTCAAAAACAAAACATTTGTCGGTTATATTACACACTGAATAGAAATAAATCTGAAACACAACGAAAATAAATTTAAAATTTTGTTGTGGTAGGTATGGGAATTCGGTTCATGGAAATCGGCTCATAAACAAAACATTTGTCAATTGTATTATAAACTAATAAAAATAAATCTAAAATATAGCAAAAATAAATCTAAAATTTATTGTGATGGGTATGATTAGGTATAGGTTACCCAATACTCATGCGGATAAAATACCCAAAATATCGACAGCCTAATAGAAGATATTATAAAACCAATCAGGTAATAGCACACAAACGTATGAATTAAAATATATGATTTGAATAGTTAAATATTAAATGATCATAATAAGGTGTGTAATACCTAAATATGGGAGCGGTTGAATCGATCCAATATTTAATAATTAAATAATTTTACCATTAAATTGAGACAACTATTATACACGCATCTAACGTTTCTCATTATTGATTCAAAACGGTATCATACACGCGCATTGATTTAAATTACGAACCAAACAAACGATGCCTTTTACTTATAAATAAAAAACCTCCAAAAAGAGGAAGTGGGAGAAAAAGAAAATAAAAGTTATTTAATCAGACGAGTGTATAAAAATAAAAGCAATTTAACCAAATGAGTGCACAAAAAAAGTATTACCTTTCTTACATACACTTATCTCAATCATTTCTAAATTCTTCCATTCGTTTTTTTATATCATTCATATCCAAATAGAAATATCACTAATTTAAGCGTTGAAAGATATATCAAAAAATAAGTATTGTATATCTTTTACCTTTAATTTATTTTATTATAATACATAGGATCCAAATTCAAAATTATGAAAATTAAACCCGTTATTATTCGAACATTCAAGTAAGATAATATAATTCTCTAATTTGTATATCAACCCAAACTCTCGATATGCATGACATTGAAAATAGAATTAGTCAACACTAAAAAATTAATTTTTTTTAACCAAATAATTACTTTAAATTTAAATAAAAAAATATTTAAAATATAAAAAAAGCATATGAAACTTAAATTAGTTTCTAAATAAAAATAAGAGAAAAAATGACCCATGATTGCCATATGAACACTAAATGTAACCGTCGCAATTGCCAAATACAACGATAAAAATGTCTTATATTCCGTATGCAAACAGTGTGCAATGCACAAATTGCATAAGATGACAAGACATTTAAATTAAAATCTATAATAATCCATTCATTTATGATAACCTTGTCAATCAAAATTAGATGGATAAATAACTTAATATTATTTAATGGTATTCTAAATATAATTAAAAAATATTAGTAAAAAACAAAATTAAAAAAATATTATTTATATTTTTAATTGTACATCTAATTATATCAAAATTACTAAAAAAATATATAAGTTTTATATTATTTTAATTTTTATTCTCTATATTTTTTCTATTTTAACATCAAAATTAATAATTTTAATATAATTAAATATATAATTAGATGTACAAATAATATTTACATAAAATTATCATTTTGTTTAGTTTTTTTTCCTTTGTTTAATGTGTAAACTATTTCATATACTTAGAAGTTGTCTTTTGTGTATCACCTTTTGTTTTATATAGTTAAGAGCTGTAAAAATTAAAATCATATAAATATGTTAGGATATTTTCATAAGTTACTTTATTATTTAAATAAATTCCCAAAATACTTTATAAAATAACATAAACTATAGTTTTTTTTCCAGCACTTTTCAAAATCAACATCAAGCACTAATTTATCCTTGGGCACTTTGTTATTTACATACTATTCTGAAAGTACATTTGGAGTTTTTTTTAAAAAGAAAACCATAATTAAATATTCTATGATATTTATTTTTAAATATATATATATTTAATTTATATATTTTATTTCAAAAAAAAAAAAACGTCAAACTATACTAATATATTAATGGGTAATATAAATTCAGAACCTACGTTCGTTTTCGGCTATCAAGCTTTCAAAGGCGGATATTTTCATAGCCTAACGGAAAGCGATAGCCTATAAAAAATTGAATCTTTCTCATATTCAACCAATTCCTCAACAACGGTGGCATAACAATAGCCGATCCTTGGCTGTATTCTCAGCTCCATCTTCCTCCACAAAGACAAAACTCTCTCTGCAAGTAGAGAGAGAAAGAAGAGAGAGAAAACGAAAGAGGCTCAAATGGTTATCTTCCTCTCCTCCTCTTCGTCAAAGATCAGCGGCCTTCTAATCCTCTCTCTAATTGTATGGCTCCTGCCTTGCCACGCCGAGGTGGGCGTCTCGGGTTCGGCCCGGCGGGCTGTCGCAGAAGAGAAGGATGAGTTCCTGAGCGATGAAATCTTATCTGACCAGAAGGCAGACCTTGTGGTCGGGCTGCCGGGCCAGCCTCGGGTCGGCTTCAGGCAATATGCAGGTTATGTTACTGTGAATGCCAGCCATGGGAGAGCATTGTTCTATTGGTTCTTTGAAGCCATTGATGATCCCAAGAAGAAGCCTCTTCTTCTCTGGTTTAATGGAGGTTAATCACTTACTACACCTACTAGTTATTATTAGTATCGTTTCATGTTGATTTCTCATCTTGATTTAATCTATTCAATATGACACTAAGCATATATCATGATTAGATACATTTCATTTTAAATTACTTGAATTAATATATATATAAAGTGTTAATATAAACCTATAATATAAGTATAGTTCTCTCTCTCTCTCTCTCTCTTCTTTTAAAAAAAAATTAATTAGCATCTGGTTATCAAATTATTTTGATTTGATTTTATATTTTAGAATGAACTATAGAAATGAGGGGGTTCTTTCATGGGGTGGGAAGCCAAATCCAACTGCCACGGAGCATTAGTACATTTTTTAGCTCCTTTTCTCTTTTATTTTTAATTAAACTCATTTTATAAATCTAAGAGTTCATATATTAAACATATAAAAATTATTAAAATATTTAAATGACTGATATAAATAATTTTATCTAAATTTATGATAAATTTTCAATAATTTAAAAATTTTATAATCCATAATATTCAACATAAAAAAATTTAAAGAAACACAGATTGAGATTTCATGGTTGGTGATTTTCATCCAACAACTACGACGCAAAGTTAGAGCTGCCCATGGACTCTTGGGCTATATAATGTGGTTTATAATTTCCTTTTTATAAGGTTTTTAATTAAAAAAATAATAAAATATAATATTATTATAATTATCAATTTAATTTTTATTATTTTATATTTAAATTTATCTGATATACTTGTTTAGATGAGATCATGTATTTGAAATTTATATCAAACCTATAAAATAATTGTAGATATTTATTACCAAAAATAATGCAATATGATATTAAATCGTTGGCTTTGTGCTGTCATTTTCATAATTATTAATTAGTTGAACAAAACTATTTAATTAGCAGGCAAACATTAGCAAATAATGTCAAACTATTGGAAGTAGCCATCAGCTAGCTATGTGATCCAACATTATTGTTGCATAATTATATCATTAAATAATTAATGATAATTTATTGAGATCCAAAATTATTTAGTTTTAAGAAAAAAAAAAAGTCTCGTTTGTACATTTTAAGATGAAAAATATTTAAAAATAATTGTTAATTATATTAAAACTTATAGTATTATGTAATATCGATTCATCCATCTATTTTTATAAAATTATTAATATAGATATATAGATAAAATATTTACATTATTAAAATTATTAGATGACTAAAAATATTATTTTAATATCTAAAAAAATTACTTATAAGAAGAGAAATGTTAGTCATATACTCAATCGTATCAAATTTATTAAAAGTAAGTGTAGATTTCATTCTATTTTAGCTTTAAATTTATTAGTTCTCTCTATCCACATTAAAAATAATAATTTTAATACAATTAAATGTATATATATATAATATTACTTGAAAAAAAAAAAAAAAAACCATTTGTTCAGCTGCTTTAGATATTTAACCATTGTCGGGCCCACGGGCCTATAATTGTACAATTATCAAAGTGAACATTTGCTGGTCTGACATGAAAACAAACAGTCTTAAAAATTCATCCTGTTGAAATACATTAAAATTTTATAAGAAATTTTTACTTTATATCTTATATTGGAATATGATAATAAGATACAATGTTTTAAAAATCAAACTTGCTATAATTACTTGGACAAGTTACTTTAATAAAATGTTTAATTATTTAGAAAGAATAAACTATTTAAAAATATTTAATTATTATATAAAAATATTAAAATAATTTTAGATTCTACCACGATACAGAAAAATTATAATGTTACATGATAAGATTAGGATCCATGTTGCATGTATATATATCTTTTAGCATTTTAATTAACAAATAGACCTGATCAAAATTGTACTATCATACTGTAATAATAAGTATTGTCCAAGATTTTATAGGATATGATAATGATATATATGAGATTTACAAAATGATATTGTTAAAAAATAGGCTGGATCTTAATCAATAATATTGTATAATTAATAACTTTTATATAAATATTATTCATTTAAAAATCTTTAAATTTTATTAGAATTACATATTTGTTAAAATAATTTATATTTTTAGATATTTTTATGTAAATACAAAGTTATAAATTTAAAGTACTTAAAATGGAAAATATTCTAAGACTGATTTGAACAGGGCCAATTCTAATTATAGACAGGAGCAATTGGAAATTTTGGCCTAATAGTCATAATTTTTCATCTAAATAATATTTGAGTTTAATTAAAATTTAATTTCAATCATTTATATTAATAAAGTATTAAATTAACATTTACATATTTATATTGGGGGTGTAATCGAATTGTATAAATTATCTCATATATAGGACATATAAGTCTATAATACGTAGGATTTTTAGTATCATTTTTATTAATTATTTCTTAACTTTGTTGAATGCATTAGATTATGAATTAATATTGTATTCACATTTTTTCTAACTTTTAGTACTATGAAATCCGGCTAAGTTGCTAGAACCCACTAAGGAATATAACATTGCCAATAACACTCGATTATTATTTTTTTTAGAAAACCCTAATAATGAAATTTAATATATATATAATAAAAAATAAGTATGTTGGATTAAAAAATAGGATAAAATTTATAACTATTTTAAATAATTTTAATATAAATAAATATATGAACATTATTTTTTAAAACAACTAATTGATGACATCAGGAGGGCCGTAGTCTTCCCACCAAACACCAACCTCCTCCCAATTTCCCCCGCTCAACGCCACCAACCCTTAGTGGTGATGGGTCGTTGGAAGGAAAAATACATATTATTAAAAAATTATATATAAAAATATATAAGAGAATGCTATTATTGTCACTGTACAAGGATAAGAGGGCCTTTATTTCATAAATAGATAAAATAAATTATTATTTAAATTTAAATCATTCATTTTTTAATAAATAGTTATAATTTAATAATTAATTTTAACTAAATTTTTTTATTTTTTAATAATTTATTTATAATTATTTATTTAAAAATAAATTATCCAAATTTAAACATCATTGTTGTGGTAGGTAAGGGGCAAGGCAGGGCAAGAGTAGCAAGTGGTTAGCCAAGGGCCATGTTGATCCAACTGGAAATATGTATAGTAATAATTAAATTTATCATTTTATAATGTTAATTATTCTAACCTATTTAATAATTATCTTTAATAAAGAAAAAAATATTTAACTAAATAAGAGAAACGAATTTTCTAAAAATAAATTTCCCTAAACAAAAATTTCTGAACCAATTGCCCAAAAATTATTTTGGATGGGAAATAAGTGGGTCCCTCTTCCTTTGTGCAACCCTAGGAAGGGCCCCAAGGATAGGGACCTACTGTCATAATTTTATAAAGATAGTTTAACCCTAGGAAGGGACCCAAGGATAGGGACCTACTGCCATAATTTTATAAAGATAGTTTTTTTCTTTTTTATTTTGTTATTCTAACTAATAATAAAATTGAGTGGTAAAAAATAAAAATATAAAAATTAGAATAGATTATTTAAAACAAAAAATAAATTTAACAATTTACTTTTTATCATTTAATATTACCATTTAAAATAATAAGAAAGCCTTACTTATAACAGGCCCATGACACATCATGTAAGTGATGGGTTTAATAATTGGCCAAGAACGAAATTGTTGATGTAAGAAAGGACTCAAAATGGACAAAAAGTACATATAAATATTGCCATTACTATAGAAAAATTTATATTTTAATATTTATCTAAGTTATATACCGTATAATATATGATTAATTTGGTATTTACTTAATGTTTTGACTGAGATTATGATAGCCATTTAGATTAAATTTTAAATACTGATAAAGTCATTATAGAAAAAAGAAAAACATATCATATTAACATTGAATATGTTAATTATGATTATTTAATGGTTGAGTAGTATTAGGGGATATCATTTAAATAACTTTGAGATATAATTAGATGCTGTATTATTTATTTATTTATTAATACTAACAAAATCATACAATAATAAATATAATTAAAAATAATATAATACAATCGAGAATGTCTAAAGTATTATAACTCTTGCATTACTCAACTTTCAGGTCCAGGATGCTCTTCAGTTGGCTATGGAGAAGCAGAAGAGATAGGCCCCTTTTTCCCTCAGAAAGGAGGCATACCAAAGCTTAAGTTCAACAAATATACATGGATTAGAGGTACAATGTTAGTTCCTTGGTCCTAATTGTTATGCTGCCGGACCATCCGAAAATACACTTTTATCTTTAAAAAACGGCGATATGGTTTATTATATGAGATTTTCACATTATAATATTTAGAAATTCTCAAATATATAAGGCTTCATTATTAAACTAGATAGATATGATTTTCATAATTTAAATTCATAATTTTTAGGTCATAATTAACAATATAACTATTATGTTGCAAAAAATTAAAATATTTGATAATTATTTGGTAAGTTGAATAATATTTTAAGACTTTAAGAGATATTATAAAGTTATTTTTTGAGACATAATTTACCTTTTATAAGTACAATTGAGTTCATATAAAATATTTCATTGGTATAATGAAACTTTATTTGATTTTGTTTTATATTAATAAAATTAAATTCAGAATATCTAACGAAAATAAGATTATCTAATCCTCGTTAATTATTTCATATAGTATGAGAATGATGCGATATTTTGAAGTTTTTTTGTCTTTTTTTGTGATTTTTTTTTTTCTTTTAAAATTGATGACACTTATCTATTTATAAATAAATATAACATATAAAAATACATATTTAATTAATTTAAAACTATAATTAGAAATTATATTAGTTGAATCAAAAATAGCTTTTAAACGTAATACAAATACTATATACGTGCCCTATAAATCTCTCATTTACATACGGCACATGCTACATGTTTAAGTACTAGAAAACTGAAGAATAACGAGAGTAAATAACTGAGTTCAACAGTTCATCATAAAATTGTTGCCCATCAAAGAGAGACTTTCTTTTAGTACTGACTATTACATCAGACTGTAATTGCTCCAATATCATTGACAGAAAATAATAAAGTCTAATATTATTTTTACTTATCTATTACAAGTTATTTCGATACGTTTCTTTATTTTTCTATTCATTTTTCTAAATACAAGACTTAATAATATTTATAAAATTAGAAATCTTTAATAAATTTGACCATGATTTCATTATCCGTCAATCTTACTATTGAATTAAAGCACACTTTGTAATTAAATAATATATATATATCTAATCATAAAATTTGCATTACCTCATAGAGTGTTGCTAGGATTATTATTGTCTAGTACTAACAAAACTTAGGAAAAAAAATATGTAATAAGCTCTGATTTTAATTATTTAACAAGAGATAAATAATTAATGATGAAGAAGATTTTTTGCAGCTGCCAATCTATTGTTTTTGGAGTTCCCGGTTGGGGTTGGATTTTCATATACCAATACAAGCAGTGATTTGAATCAGCTTGGTGACAAGATCACAGGTAATAACTCCATTTCTTAAGCAAGTGATAATATGATGTTCCTCCCACTATACAGAATTAAAAATTAAATAAATAAATAATAATAATTATATTAAATAATTTAAATGACAATATAATCTCTACCATTTATCAATTCAATTTTTAATATCAACCGTTGAATGAATAAGAAAGATACTAATCGAAGATCAGTATAACATCTCTCATTTTCAATACCCACACCCACAGAGAGATCGATGTCACTTTGTCACTGACTTTTTCACTTGTTGCCCAGCTGAGGATAACTTCAGGTTTCTCATCAACTGGTTCAAGAGATTTCCTCAGTACAGAAGCCATGACTTCTATATCGCCGGAGAAAGTTATGCAGGTAGGAAAAACAAATGAAAAAGAAATAATTAGAAAGAATCCATTTTGTGGCATATGAGGTTTTTATTAATGGACTGTCTAATTTTAAGCAAACTTAGAATGTATGTATGAATATTTTTTATGTTTGATTTATTAAAAAAAATTACAAAGAAATTAAAAATGTAAAAAAATAAAAAATATTACATTAAATATATATAATATTTTTTATTTTTCGTTGAGAATTAAATAAATAAAATGTTTTTGTTGGAGATTTGTTGTTTCTTTAACATAAGATTTTTTTTGTTAGCTCTGAATAAGTGAAAAAAATATATATTTTTTATTTTCTTTCTTATTGATTTCATTTGTTTAAATTTTTTTATAATCAAACTGGCCATTGACGATTTTTTCTATTAATATTTGATGTGATTATTCGATTAGGGCATTATGTTCCCCAGCTTGCAGTGCTCATTTATGACAACAACAAGAAAGCAACCAAGGAAGATTACATCAAATTCAAAGGTTTCATGGTAAGTCTTCTCCTTGGATTTTGGGATCCTATTTCTCTTTAAAAAAAAAAATAAAACCCTATTATTTTTTATCTGGACTATTGAAGTTAAAAAATCTAATGATTAAAATTTATATATTAAATAAAATCTTCTAAATAGTACTATGATATTTTATTACATATGCAAATCACTTGACCACCTTGATTCTAAATTTCTCATTGCTATTAACGATTGAGGTGAATATGAGTCCAAATGTAATATAAATTTAATTAATGAAATTAATTATACAAGAGTTAAATTTCTTATATCTTGGTTACCCTAAGAGCTCCTAGTATGATTGAGGGCATGTATTAATATTAGACATAATTAAAATCGGGTTCAAATTAGGTTGAAGATGAAAATATGGCCATTAATTTGGGTTGGATTAGGTTCCGTTACCCAAACCAATTAAACTTTTATATCTACATAAAAATACATAAATATTATAAAAATATAATATTTAGATAAAGATTATTACCTAAAAATATTAAAAAGAATGATATTTATGTGAATAACTTATTATTCAAAAAATATAACAAATTGATTTTTTTTAAACCTTTCACATTTAATTAAAATATTTAAATTTGCATTTACAAAAAAATTCAAATACTAAACTAAGTTAGGTAGTTTCACCCGTAATCTTATTTGACCTGAAAGAGATATTAAACATTTTAACATTATCAATCAATAATACTTATGTACTGTAATCATACTCTATAAATTTTTAGATCAATCAAATAAACCGAGTTTGATTAGATCGATATACCATCCTCTTAGATTCAATATGCAGAAGTACTTTAATGAAAAAAGAGGATGTTAGGGTTATTTTTATAATCGATATATTCCGTAATCATATGTAATCTCGTGTCGATGTCGGGTTGTGTTTCGCCGAAGTGTTGCATCAATATGTTTTCATAATCGTCCGTTCCAGCTTCTAGGAATTCCACGCCTGACGTGAGCTCTCCACCCGTTTGAACCCAAAATCTCGAAACCCTATGTGCACCGTGAGCTCTCCACCCGCTCGAGCCTAAAATCCCAAAACCCTGCGCTCGCCGTGAGCTCATCACGAGCTCGAGTGCAAAATTCTAAAACACCACGCTCGCTACTCGCCTCTTTCTCGCTCGAGCGCTGCGGCAACAAGTAGAATTTTTAAACCCATTTTTCGAACCCTCTATAAATATACTAATTATTTCAATTGCCCTAGCTCTCGATTGATAATTTTGGAGTGCTTTCTTTTGAGAAATATCCATCATTTCCTCCATTGAATGAGTACCAATTGAGAAAATTGATTTTTCATCATTGTGTTTCATGTGCTAGCGATTTTCTCACCACTCTTTTTTATTGATTCATTACCCCTACCCTTCTACCTTCGCTGGTGACGTTGGTACGTTGAAGAAGGGGTTCCGATCGTATTTGGCAATTCAAGTGGTACGAGAGAGAAAATTGACGTGAAAACCAAAAGACATCCGATTCTATTATCGCGGGTAAATCCAAAGAGTTTCTTGATAGGGATTATAAGATGGGAGTAAGTCAACTAAATTAGTGCGTCGTTACCATCTGGTCTGTAAGTTAATTTTTATAGTACATTTCTTTCCTACCGTTGAAGTCTACAGGATTTTTTTCAATTACTGTGAGTATCAAATTTTCCTTTCGTCACCAAAAATTTATCTTTTGTCATTATTATTGCTTTATTTTTTACACTCGTATTGTTCGTATTATTTAGATATAAATATTCTTTACGTGTATTGAATATTTAATTTTTGTACCGTTTTCGCTAATCCTGCACGGAGTCAAAATATTCTTGTATAATTTGAGACGAAACTGACTTTTTCAATTAGTATAAGAGAATTACCATGATCCGAGACCCCAAATCTAGATGTATACGAGTGGATCGCTCTCCGTTTCTTCCTTATTTGATGAGAGCAACTATACCTATTGAAAAGTTCAGATAAGAGCCTTCCTCAAATCGATAGATGAGTGCGTGTGGGCTAGTACCTAAATTGGGTGGACTCCACCCAAAAGTAGTGATGAACTAAAAGTTTTGTCTTTGTGGTCAAAATAAGAACTTGATACTTGTAATTGAAATAATAAGGGATTACATGTTATTTTTATGGTCATATCTTCTGAAGAGTTTAAACGTATATCTATGTATGAAACTGTAAAAGATACGTGGGATATACTCAAAATTACTCATGAAGGAACAAAACTTGTAAAAAATTTAAAATTGTAAATGCTAACTACCAGATTTGAAGAAATTCGTATGAAAAATGATAAAATTTTTGATGAATTCTATACTCAATTGAACGATATTGTGAATTTCACGTTTAATTTAGGAGAACGGATTCCTGAAAATCAAATTGTTAGAAAAGTTCATAGATCACTCCCTGAACGATTTAGACCTAAAGTCATTGCTATCGAAGAAAGTAAAAACCTTGATAAAATAAAAATCGAAGAACTTGTAAGATCTCTCTAAACTTATGAGTACACACATTCCCAACCAAGGAAGTAAAAATCAATTACTCTAAAATCAAATAGGGAAGAGAGAAATCAGGACTCCGATAAAGAATCGTGTAGCGATGATGATTTTTTCTTATTTGTTAAGAATTTTAAAAAATCGTTGAAGAAATATAAATCTTCATCAGACAAACCAAATGTGAATTTCAAACGATCACCTAAATTTGAGAAGAAAGACCAACGCGAAATTAAAGAATCCAAATTGAAAAATACCCAAAGTGTTCAATGCTATGAATATAAAGGTTTTGGTCATTATCGTACTGAATGCCCAAACCTTAAATGCTAACAAAGTCAAACATTTAAAGTTAATGTGATCTTGAGTGATGACGAAGAACAAGATGTTAAAAAATGCTATGAAGGTGGCCTTGCCAAGTATATGACTTTTATGACTTCGATATGTGATACTAATGAACACTTAGAAGAAAATCTTAAACAATTTGATCACTCTGAGATTGAGTTAGAAGCTGAATTTTTTCACTTTCAAGATGCTTATGACAAATTATTTAAGGAATGCTTATAAATTAGAAAAACTAATATGTCGTTAAAGTATAAACTAACAAAATTTAAAAAAGACAGATTAGTTCTTAAATCTGAGTTAGACTCAAAAAATCAAGAGGCTGAAAAGTTAACTAACTTATTTACTGAAAAGATCAAGGTACTTGAATCTGATCTCGATACTGCTCGTAATAATCTGAAACAATTTTCAAATGGATCCAAGTAATTGGATTATATTCTCGATTTAGAAAAATTCAGAGGAAATAAAATTAGGTTAGGTTATTTCGAAAAAGCCTTGAAAGCTCATATCAATCACAAAACTGTATTTGTCCGAGCCACTTTGGTTCCAAGACAAAGTAGCGTAACATCTTCTTATAGTGATCATCCGTCAAGAGTTTTCCCTCGAGGTTGATACCAATTTTCAATGTTTAAAAAATAGGAAAAACCTTGATATTAATCTCTCTAGGAAGCCAATATATACTTCTGCGGCCATTGCTGAATTTGTTCCAACATGTCATGGATGCGAAATTATTGGCCATATTGGTCCCTATTGTCCCGCATGGTCACGTCCAGACTAATTTTCGGCAAGGCTCACAGATAAAGTATCTCACTCACTGTATCAACCGTTTAAATGATCGAGTGTCACACTTAACCTACACTATCAACCATGGTAAGAAAATTTGGATGAAGAAGAGTGAGCTCCATTACCCTTTGAAAATTCGTAACAAAAAGGGGGAGTAGATTCCTACCTTAGGGGGAGACGGTATTATTTCTGTTTGGGAGAGTTACTATTTTTGTGAGGAGGAGTTCTTCCAGTTCTTCTTAGATTTCTGTGATGCTTGTTTGTTTTTTGCTAACTTTATACTATTTTTGTAATTTTGTCCTATTTTTCTATTGTTATACTTGTTTGTACTAACCATATTTGATTAGGGAATACAATTATAGCAATTGACGTGACAGTCATAGCATCAACATAGCAGTGCTAGTATAGATTTTTATGTTTTCTTATTATATCATTTATATTTTTCATTAGGTGTAGATTTTTATATACATGGGTTATATCTCGGTGGTGTCTAAACCCGTGCTACTCTTGTAATTTTTATTTTCTTAGTTTTGTCACGGAATTGTCAAAGAGGAAAATTATTAGGGCCATTTTTATGATTGGCATATTCCATAACTATATGTAATCGTGTGTCGATATTGGGTTGTATTTTATCGAAGTGCTACATCAACATATTTTCATAATTGTCCGTTTAGGCTTCCATGAATTTCGCGCTTGACGTGAGCTTTCCACCCACTCGAGCCCAAAATTTCGAAGCCTTGTGCTCGCCGTGAGCTCTCTACCTGCTCGATCCTTAAATCCCAAAGATTTGCGCTTGCCGTGACCTCGTCACGAGCTCGAGCGCAAAATCTCAAAACATCCCTTGCTACTTGCCTCCTTCGGGCTCGAGTGCCACGGTACCGGGCAGAATTTTTAAACATATTTTTCAAGTCATCTATAAATATACTCTTTATTTCAGTTGCCATAACTCTTGATTGATAATTTTGGAGCGCCTTCCTTTGAGAAATATTCATCATTTCTTCCATTGAATAAGTACCAATTGAGAAAATCAATCTTTTATCATTGTGTTTTATGTGCTAGCGATTTTCTCAACACACTCTCTTTATCGGTTCATTACCTATATCCTTCTACCTTCATTGGTGATGTTGGTGCATTGAAGAAGGGGTTCCGATCGTGTTTGAAAATTCAAGTGGTACGAGAGGAAAGATTGACGTGAAGACTGGAAGGCGTCTAGTTCCGTTGCCATGGGTAAATTTAAGGAATATTTGATAAGGATTATAAGACGGGAGTAAGTTAGTTAGGTTAACGCGTCGTTACCACCCGATTTGTAAGTTAATTTTCATAGTGCATTTCTTCCTTGGTCGTTGAAAATCTGGAGGGTTTTTTCTTGATTACTGTGGGTATCGAGTTTTTTCTTCATCACCAAAAAGATTATCTTTTGTCATTATTATTGTTTTATTTTTTATACTCGTATTGTTCGTATTATTTAAATATAAATATTTTTTACGTATATTGAATATTTGATTTTTGTACCTTTCCACTAATCTTGCATGGGGTCGAAATATTCTTGTATAATTTGGGATGAAACTGACTTTTTGAGAGGAATAGAAGGTTAGGGTTTTACTGTTATGACTTTTAGTTGTCAGTTTAACATAATGCATTGAGCAGACAAAACCATTGATTCAGTTGATCTCTTTACTTCAGTTTATATTCCCTACGTATTTTTGAACATACAAACGGCATTCCTCTCAATATCTGAGTAAACAGAGTAAGGTTGCAGATCGGAAACGCGCTCTTGGATGATGATACCGATCAGGTAGGAATGATCCGCTACGCCTGGGACCATGCCGTGATATCCGACGAGTTGTACGACGATATCGAGAAGAACTGCAACTTCAGCCTCGAAAACGTGTCGGACGCTTGTAACGACGGTCTCAGCGAGTACTTTGCGGTGTACAACATCATAGACATGTACAGCTTATACACTCCGACCTGTGTTGAGGGAAGTAATAACACCAGGCAGCTTCCGGTCGTGGAAGGCATTGCTCCTCACATACTCTCTAAGTTTGTGAGTCTTTCTAATTCAAAAGCCAACTTCTTTATTACATTTTATTTGCCATAAAATAGCAAAAACTATACCAAGATTAAAATGTTTCAAAACATTAGTGCTAAGTGTGATTCGAATTTATTTTGTATGATTATTTTATTTGAATGTCCCATCCAAAAGGTTTTTGATATAAAATTTGAATGGAAGTTGGTGATGATAGGAGGAAAATAGGGCCAAAAGGCCGGAGACTGTAACCCATCACAAATCTCATATGTAGGAATGCAAGGTTCAAATGAATCTATTATATTTTTGGACCATTAAATTTTTGTATATATGTATTGAGTTTTTACTGGGGTTTTGTGTGTTTCAATAACATAATTGATGGCCACCAATCTTATAACACTAATTTTAAAAATAATGAAACATTTTATCTTTTATATATTTTTGTTTCCTCAAGACTTTTCCACGTCAATATGGTGTTTTCTTGTGCGATGATCTATTATTTTACTGCTGCTAACTTCTCAAATTATTAACAATTAGGGATACAAATGGAGCCAAGTTGAGCCGAGTCTTGAAATGCTCAGGCTCGACCTGGTTCTTCTTATATTATAGATGAGTTCAAACTAAATGAGTTCTAATTGAGTGTTATTATATTAGTTCAAGCTTGATTCGGTACAAAATTATAGGCACATAGCTTGATTTGTTTGTATATAAATAAGCTGCCCCAAACTATAGCTTTGTTTGGTTTTTTTATGCATAGGAAAATCAAACCGAGTTGAACCGAGCTTAACTAGTTTATCAAACAAATCCTATAAGCAAGCTAAACTCGAGCCTCTAAATAAGTATATAATCAACAAGACTTTAAAAAAGTTGTATATAAGTCTATAAATGAGTTTATTATTAGCCTTTACATAAACCAACAATAAGCTTATAACAAAATTGTTCACAAGCTTATAAGTAAGCATAAACAAATCAAGTCCACTTTGGCTTATGCTTACTTCATGGGCATTAAAATTAAGCTCGTGGATCATTTTTTGTACAAATAAGCTCAAGCGGGCATTTAACTGGCCGAGCTTCCAAACTTTCGTGAACAACTTGGCTCTTTTGCAGCCTCATAGAATGCTCTTCTTCAAATGCAATGTGATGGAGCAGACTAATCCATTAGCCAGACTTTTAGGAATCAAACCTATATAATTTTATTTTTATATTTTAAAGATATAGTTTTTATGACTATGTAATTTGATATCTGTGTTTTTTTGGTAGCGAGAATGGCACAAAAAACCCGCAGGGTATGACCCGTGTGCATCGGATTATACCGAATCATATCTGAATAGGCCCGATGTCCAAGCAGCACTCCACGCCAATGTCACCAAAATTCCATATGCATGGACTCACTGCAGGTATCACCATTGGATTTATCCTTTATAACACTAAATTTTCTTAGTGTATGATTTGGGTTTTAGTATTAGCTAATAAGCTGTTAGTTGATGAAGCTGATCAGCAGTTGCTTAAACAGCCAGAAGCATGAGCTTCTTATTAACCTAATTAAAATCAGACCGTTTGATTAGCCAGGCCTGTTCGACTCAAATTTTATAAAATATGTAAGGTATATGAGAGCTGTGGAAGAACGAGGTAAAAATTGGATAAAAAAAGAAGAAGAGATTTTAATAACTATCAGGTTTTAATATTTTTTTAATAAATATTGAGTTTTAAAAAAAATTACTCTTCACTAAATAATATTTTCCTTTATAAACAACAATTTCTAAATAAAGAACATTATAATAAGTACCAGTACTTTGTAAGCATATATATTTTATATTTTAGTCATATTTTATAAATGTAATCTTTAATCAAAGATGCTAAAAACATCAAAATATCCATTGTTACTTAAATTGACACCACTTTGATTATGAATGTAAATAATTATAATTTAATGAGAGCTCAAAATTGATCTTAGACGGATTTGATTTCTTAATGGTGAAAAGTAATTTTTGATGTGTTGGCTGTGAGATTGGAGTTTATGCTTCGTGAAATAGGTATTTTGTCCTATTTTTAATTTTTGTCGATGACTATTTATTTTGGCAGCGTTGTTAACCAAATTTGGACAGATTCGCCATTTTCAATCCTACCTATCATCAGAAATCTTATTGCTGGGGGCATTCGTGTTTGGGTTTACAGGTAATCACCTTGGAGATCCACCAGTATAACATATCGAGATTGTTTTTATAATTTAAATTTATAATTTTTAAATAATAATAATAATATTATTATATATATAGTTTTTGAATTGGAAGATGGTATGAGAGACCTTTCTTATATTGTTAAATGACATTTTACTCATTCATCAATTCACACCATTAAACCCACACATGAAACAAATGGATGAGGTTTACGTCATTTAATAATATTTATGTTATAACTGTAATTTAAATTTGTTTAATATAATCACAAATATTTTAAGATCCGATTGAAAAAAATTTCATAGTACTACTTAATATGTATTTTGAATAAATAATATAGTTATAATATAGGAGTCGGGTCAAAGCTCGGGGCCGCAGCTTGCCACAAATTTCCTTCATAGGGGGTGCAAGGGGTTTCGCCCCGGATAGTATGGTATATAATTAGGTTTGAAAAGATTTTATAAATTTAATTATAATCGTCATCTCATAACTCTAATTTAGAAAAATCGTGAAATCTCTTCACCATTGTCCATAATTTTTTTCTTTTTTTTATGTAAATATGATATTTTGACGTACATTTATTTTTTATTTTATTATTACTGATCTTTAGAATCCCTAACAATATGAAATATGATTATTTCAGTGGAGATACTGATGGGAGGCTACCGGTAACATCGACTAGATTAACACTAAAAAAACTAGGATTGAAGATTCATAAAGAATGGACCCCGTGGTATACCGACGATCAACAGGTAAGTAGATCTACTACTATGATTTATGACTATCAATATTTCATTTATTATGTTCTTCAATCATCATGAATGACAAAATATTATGGAAAAAAAAATATTTTTATTATTTTATTTCAGTTTTATATCTAATTAACTACAATTCTAACCATTTATTTATCATTACAATCTAAACACCAAATATACTATAAAACCAACAACAAACTTACTTAGAGAGGTAAATATTGAATATAACATATTTTTGATATCATAAAATTAATACTAAAAATAAAAATTAAGAATAAGATTAAAAATTTAAAAATTAAATTTTTTTCATAAATTTTTTTCTCCTAAGATATATGATATGGATGGTTAAATTTCAAAATTATTGGTTTTAATAGGTTGGAGGATGGACAGTGGAGTACGAGGGGCTGATATTTGTCACCATTAGAGGTGCTGGTCATGAAGTTCCAATGTTCAAGCCGAAGCAAGCTCTTCAGCTCATCGAGCATTTCTTAGCCAATCAGAGGTTGCCACTTCAGCCTTATTGATGATGATGAAACCTATATTTTTTTAACTATAAATATCCATTTTTTGTTTTTAAACTTCGTAATCAGAAGGGCAAATTGTGAGATAATTCTTTACAAATTTTAGATTAAATTATTCTCAAAAAAACTGCCTAAAAACTTATTATGTTTCTTTACAAGCCACTAGGGGCCTTTTCTAACAAGTTTCTATTAGTTATTATTTTATAATATACTTGTTTAGATCGAAACCAAACCCTGCAAAATTGCTCCACATTTGTTATACTTAACCATACCATGTTTTGTTCTCTATTTTCTAATTGGAATGGCAATTCCGTAAAGATTTAATTGTTTTGTGAGATTGTGATTTCGATAATAACGATTAATAATGGATGATTTTATCTCTAGATTTCAAGTATATAGTTTTATTTCTATAATATAGAGTGTGATACTTGCTTAAAATCTGGATAATAATTTAAATAAAGTTTGATTGAATTATCAGATATTATATATGAATCTTAAATATCATAACGTTAAATAAGAACTCAAATAATATAGGATTCACTCACTCTTATATCCTCTATACTCAGATCAAAATCTTTCTCTCAGAATTAAGACAATAGAAAAGATTATGGTGATATGAGAGAGTGAAAGATATAGGATTAGTTTTCGTAACTTGCGGATAATCAAATGATAAGAGGGTTAAAGTTCTATCATTGTTTTCCTAATTCTTCTCCGTATTTTTAGAAAAAATAGATTTATTTTAACTATACCATTAGTTAATGATAATTTTTTAAAAAGAAATTATGGACAGCCATCTAACTGGCTATTATGGTTGAAAACTGAATAGTCAAAACATTTGTTATAATATGATTGGGTGGCTTTTTGGAGGCAATTAGTTTGATCATAATATTTGACTGAGGGGTGTGTTAATTGCATATTTGATTTAAATTGGCATACCCTAAAAACTTAACAGGTATAATTATTTTGTTATTCATAAAATTAAAATTCTAAAAATTTGAGTGTAACAAACCAAAATATATGACCAAACAAGTCAAACAAGTACAGGACTTCATTAGGTAACTGTTCGGACAATATAAATATGAGAATTGTCTAAGTCCTATAAAGCATCCCATCCCTTTACAAATTTGAAGATATAGAAATATAGAAAACGTGAGTCAGAAGTTCAATAAGTATCGTTATAAATATGCACAAAATAGCACATGCAATTCAGAAGGTGAATTCATAAACAAATATGAAAATAGATGATAGATATAAATCCTAAATCGTTGATATCAAAAGCCAAATCACCAGCATACCTGTTAGGGTCATTTTTATGACTGGCATATTCCGTGACCATATGTAATTTTGTGTCAATATCGGATTATGATTCGTCGAAGTATTGCATCAACATATTCCCGTGGCTACCCGTTCTTAAAATTAAAATTCTAAAAATTTGAGTGTAACAAACCAAAATATATGACCAAACAAGTCAAACAAGTACAGGACTTCATTAGGTAACCGTTCGGACAATATAAATATGAGAATTGTCTAAGTCCTATAAAGCATCCCATCCCTTTACAAATCTGAAGATATAGAAATATAGAAAACGTGAGTCATAAGTTCAATAAGTATCGTTATAAATATGCACAAAATAGCACATGCAATTCAGAAGGTGAATTCATAAACAAATATGAAAATAGATGATAGATATAAATCCTAAATCGTTGATATCAAAAGCCAAATCACCAGCATACCTGTTATGGTCATTTTTATGACTGGCATATTCCGTGACCATATGTAATTTTGTGTCAATATCGGATTATGATTCGTCGAAGTATTGCATCAACATATTCCCGTGGCTACCCGTTCTCGGATCACCATATGCACCGCGTTTGCCTCTCACCTGACACCTGCTTGAGTCGAAACCTAGCACTCGCTGTAAGCTCTCCACCCGCTCAAGTCAAAATTCTGAGCCCATGTGCTTGCCATGCGTGCGAGTGTAGCTCGAGAGCAAATTCCAGAAACCCTCCGCTCACTGCTCGCCTCCTCCACGCTCGAGATCTGGTAGGGTTTTCTTCGTAACCCTCCATGTGCTCGCCGCGCGCTCGAGCACTGCGGCAACTAGACAATTTTTGAATGGTTTTTTTGCACCATCTATAAATACTTGTCTTATATTTTTAAAACCCTAAGACTCTTGGCAGATTGGTTTGGAGCGCCCACTTGAGAAGAACCTAATTTATACTCCATTGGAGAAAGCCAAAACTACAACATTGTGTTTCATATTTTAACGAGTTTTCTCAACTTTTCTCTTTATCGATCCAACATTTTTACCATTCTACATTCGTTGGTGACGTCGGTACGTTGAAGAAGGAGATCCGATCGTATTTGACAATTCAAGTGGCACAAGAAAGAATATTGACGTGAAGACCGAAAGGTGTCCAGTTCCGTTATCGCGGGTAAATCAAAGGAGTTCTTTAATAGGGATCACAAGATGGGAGTAAGTCGGTTAAGTTAGTACGTCGTTACCATCCGATATATAATAATTCAAATGATATAGGACTCACTCACTCTTATATCCTTTATACTCAAATCAAAATCTATTTCTTAGAATTAAGACAATAGAAAAGATTATTGTGATATGAGAGAGTGAAAGATATAGGATTAGTTTTCGTAACTTGCAAATAATCAAGTAATAAGAGGATTAAAGTTCTGTCATTGTTCTCCTAATTCTTCCCCATATTTTCGGAAAAAATGGATATATTTATAACTATACAATTAATTAATAACAACTTTTTGAAGAGAAATAATTGACAGTCATCTAATTGGTTATTATGATTAAAAATTGAATAGTCTAAACGTTTATCATAATATGATTGGGTGGTTTTTTGGAGGCAATTAGTTTGATTATAACACTTGGCTGATGGGTGTGTTAATTGCATATTTGATTTAAATTGTTATACTCTAAAAATTTAGAAGGTCTAATTATTTTGTTATTTATGAAATTAAAATTCTAAAAATTTGAATGTGACAAATCAAAATATAGGACCCAACAAGTCAAACCAGTACAGGACTTTGTTAGACAACAGTCCGGATAATATAAATATAAAAACTGTCCAACTCCTATAAAACATCCCATCCATCTACGACTCTAAAGAGATTGAAAAATAAAAACGTGAGTCAGAGGCTGAACAAGTATCGTCATAAACATGCACAAAATAGCATATACAATTCGGAGGAAGAATTCATAAAGAAATATCGAAACAGATGATAGATATAAATTCCAAATCACCAATATTAGAAGTCAAATCACCAGCACACTCAAAGCAGAATATCATTGTATTATATTTCAAGTTGAATCCCAAATAGCCATTTCATATTATTGACTATTAGCCCGACTATATTTTAGTTTTACAACTCTCGACTATCTCATATCATTGGCAATCAGCCTGATTATATTTAAGCATGTAACTGTCGATCATCTCATATCATTGGCTATTAGCCCGATTATATTTTAGGCTCATAGTTCTCAACCATATTATATTATTGGTTATTAGCCCAACTATATTTTAGGCCTGCAACTTTCAATCATCTTATATCGTTGGCTCCATTAGCCTCATTATATTTTAAACCAGCAGCTTTCGGCTATCTCATATCATTGGTTATCAGCTCGATTACATTTTAGATCTATAACTTTCAGTCATTATATTTCTATTATAGGTTGTATTTTAGGCTTATAATTCTCTATCATTATAAATCGACCCACTAGGATCTTAGACCGCCATGAACTCACGCATGCACTAATCCACCAGGTCTTAGATCTCACCCATCATTCATATAACATTCTTATATAAAATATGCATACAGAATATATCAAATATTAAAATAAATTAGAGATAGGGCAAAATAAAACTTGCATCGACTTTATTCTAAGCATATTTGTTAAAAGAATACTATGAGATACCTGAACCGAACTTTTCTCTCTCCTCTTCGTGCACACCCTTTCTCTCTCCTGCTGTGCATGCCTCCTCTGCGCCGCATCTCTGCCATGCCGCCCGCTAGCTTTGCTCAGCCTTCTTCTTTCTCTCTCCTGCTGTGAGCTCCTCCCACGTTGTGCCTCTGCCTCTGCGTTGCTAGGCCGACGCCCGTGCGTTGCCTCGCTATTGTGCGCACCCCTTTCATTCTCCTTCCTCTTCCCTTCTTCTCTCATTCTTTTTTTCTTCTCTCTTTCTCGTCAACGCCATGGTTCAAATTCGCTAGATAACCCATTTTTCACGATTTTGTGATTTTTTTTTTTAAATTGGCATATAAAAACCAAGAATCAGTATCTACAAAGAGAATGGACGGATTTACTTGTTTCAATTTCATGTATTTCCTTAAACGATAGTGGCGACGGTGGCGGCTCCACTGCTCGGCTCGTGTTTTCTCCTTTTACTTACATTAGCGCACAAAATGGAAGGTGAATCATAGAGAAGGCTTCGTAAGGCTTATGTTTTCCGGTGACGGCGGCCGCTGTAGCTCCTTACACCGCCCTTTCTTTTTCTCTATTCTCGTTCCTCCTCCTCCTCTTTCTTTTCCTTTCTTTCTTTTCTTTCTTTCCCTACTAGGCCACCCAACTACCTTTATAAATATTTAATGTAATAATACTATTATTATTATTATTATTATTCTTTTTCTTTAAAATTTATTATTTCCAAAATAAATCCAATTGAAATTTGAGATATTACATAAACATTCGGTTAAGGTAACTACTTGGTTTATTTAACGATTTGGTATAATTAATCATCCATTTTGATGTTTGGATATACATCCACTCAAATCTTACGGCTCATCTTTTCTATGTCTATTCAGCCACTTGGATCGTTCAATAATTTGATTATTTGAAAATTTGATCGTTCAGTCAAATTTTTTTATGACTTAGGCTTAACTTTTATTATCTGAATTTAGGTATAACAACTCGATTAATTTATATCTCTTTTAAAACTTATTATTTATGCACTTCTTATATTAATTAGTTAGGGTTTGCCTTATTTTAGGCAATACCTAATACTAACTCTTATACTTAAAAGTTAAATTCATATTTTGAGTATATTAGAGTAAAAATCTAAATAATCTATCTCGAATATTATCCGAATGTCTCTCCCAATGGAATTGTAATCAGTATACATTTGTTAATGTCTCGTTATGGCAATCAGAACTTACTTCCCTGTCGTTTGGCATAGATTTTTTGATTGTTTGATAGCTTTTCTTTATCTAAAAATGCTTCATTTGATAATTTATTTTTTTGTTATAAAAGGAGCTCCCCTCATTCTATTTTTATTTAAATTTTAAATCTTAACATTTGATAAAATTACTTATAGTTTATAAGTACTCAGTATTTTGTTTAAAAGAGTTCAACACGAGAACTTCTCATAATATCAATTATCCTAGTAATACTTCCGCCTAAGCACACTTAATTGTGAAATTTTGATAAGATTCAATGTATTAATACTTAATTAAGTAACTTAAAAAAAATAAGTAACTCAATCAAATATTGAGATTTAAATTTTAGATGAAGATAGAACAAGAGTAGCTCTTTTTATAGCAAAAAATAAACTATGAAATGAGGAGTTTTGATGTCAAGAAATGCAATCAAATAGTTAAAGAATTTCTACCAAACTATATGAAAGCATGTTCTAATTGACATGATTACATAGTAATAAATGTATATTGATTATAATTCCATTGGAAGAGAGACATTTAGATAACTGTTTAGACAAATCACTCAAATTTTTATTCTAATATATTTAAAATTTGAATTAACATCCGAGTATAGGGGCTAGTGTTGGATATTACCTAAAATAAGGCAAATCCAACTGATTGATATAAATAGCTTATAAATAAAAAATTTTAAAAGATATATGAATCAATCAAATTGTTAGACTCAAATTTAGATAATAAAAGTCAACCATGTGAGAAAGGAATTTGACTAAATGTCTAAACTTTTGGGCGATCAAATGATCGAATGTTCAAGTGATTGAATAAACATAGAAAATGTGGGTTGAAAGATTTGAATGGATGAAATATGAATATCAAACCGGATGATTAATCATACCAAACAGTTATATGAACTAAACCTAGCAATTAAATTAAATAAACAGTTAATACATTTTATAATCAAATATTATGATCAAGCTAATTATCTCTAGAAACCACCCAATCATAGTATAATAAAAGGCTCGACTATTCAATTCTCTATTGGAATAATCGCTTAAATCATGAACAATTATTTTTCTTTATAAAACCGTCATAAATTGATAATATGATTATAAATATATTCACTTTTGCTGAAAACAGAAAGAAGAATTGGGAGAACAATGATAGAGTTTTAGCCATCTCATTATTTGATCATCTACAAATTACTAATCACAATCATTTATCTTTTATTCTCTCATATTCTCATAGTCTTTTTCATTTTTCTATTTCTAAGGAATAGTTGCTGAGTTTAATTTGCGAGAATATATCAAAAAAATAGTTCTGTATCATTTAAATTTTGATTAATATTATAGTACGTAGAATTTAGATATAAAATTTAATAATTTGATCCGACTTTATCTAAATTATTATCTAAATTTTAAGTATGAATTATAATGATTATTAGAACTCTTGGAACTTGAAACTTACAAATCATGATACAAGAAGTCCAATTTTGTATCAAACCTCACTACTTAAAAAAGATAAGCAATCACATGAGGTTGATAATAATAAAGTTTAATACACACACATGTATACATACATACATATATATATATACACACACATGTATACATACATACATATATATATATATACACACACATGTATACATACATACATATATATATATATATATACATACATATATATATATATATACACACACATGTATACATACATACATATATATACACACACATGTATACATACATACATATATACATACATACATATATATATACATACATACATATATATATACATACATACATACATATATATATATATATATATGGCTGAGTTACAAACTCTTGTCTCTCTTTCTTATTGATTTCTCCTTTCTTGCCCGGCGTCCGTCTACTGATTAGTGGGAGTAGGAGATGTCGTACCTTCTACCACATCTGCACTCGGGATGGGCGGTGGATCAGGCCATCCTCGCCGAGGAAGAACGTCTCGTCATCATCCGATTCGGCCACGACTGGGACGAAACTTGCATGCAGGTTCTCTTGACTTCTTCCATATCCGCCCACAAATTACCGCAATCAACTCTTTGCTTCTCCTTTTATGCTCTGATTTTCATTTCGCTGGTTCTTTTTACACAATTCGGTGATGCATATCTTTCGCTTTTTATTTCTACAAGTTTTCCGTTGGTTTGCTTAATTTAAAACTTCTCCTAATTATTAGTTTGACTATATATGACGCTAACGGATCTGGAAATTTGATATCGAAGTGTCTTTGTCTGGGTTTAAACCCATTATTTAAACTTTTTCTTACAGTTGGATTGAGTGGCTTGCATGGTGTATTAGTGTTAAGTAATTTAGGGTTCTTTTGGCGGTGGCCAAATCTCATTACATGGGCAGGACCAAAATGAATGTTTAGAACCCATCTGTCCATGGAACATAAAATCGGCCGCTAAGATGAGGCCCAAAGGTGGCCGACTAAGCTAAAAGTCCAAGCCTAAAGAAACAGACCCAGATGGCTTGAGAAAGCCGAGTAATAACAAATAGATCCAGACAGATGGCTGGCCACAGAAAACTGCTTGACTCGCAGTGAACCCTCACACAATCACCTCTCAACTGCCACCAGACAACCTCTATGGCCACGATCCTACGTCTCACTTACACAAGAACATGGGAATGGGCTCAACGGACAGTAACCGAACAAATGTTGAAGGAAAACCATTCATAGAAAAATTGCCTCCTGGAATCACTATAGAGCAACCCCCACTCCCTGTAGCGGAGGAGGTTTTTCCATGGGATTTCAAGGAAGTTATAATAAATAGAACACTTTGAAGAAGCAGGGGACAGATTTTTCGGAGCTTAGTCCTCCAACTATCATACTCATACTCTCACTTTACGTTCAATTCCTCTCATTTATATTCCCTAACTTAAATTGTTGGGCTGAGAAAACTAACATGAGCGTTGGAAAATATTCCAAGGAATAAGTCTCACCTTACTTTGAAGTTCTCATTTTGTTTGTAGCATGTAGAATTTGGATATAAAGTTCAAAATTTCTATTTGAATCTTTTTGAGCAAATCCAGATTCCAAATATGCATTACTGGAGTCGTCCATGGAAATGAGTTAAGCAAACTTCTTCATCCCATACATACCTATGAAGATCTAGAGATCATTCACCATGGTGAACACCCTAGTGTATGATCAGTCTAGCTAGAATCCTAGGGACATTCGACCACCTGACACCCTTGCCATCAACGCCAACCAATTGAGCACCCACTATTTGGCCGCACCGGGCATTGGGGCAATGGCAACTCAACTATAAAGCATGTGAAGAATGATGAAGTCCCTTTGGGACCAATTTGAGGACCAATTTCATCATGTAGAGGTCCCTTTACCTCAATTTTTGACCTCAAATAGGTGATCTAAAACTAAAAAAGCCACCTCCAAGAGACTGCAAACTCGTTATGAATGACCAATTATCCATGAGGCACATTACTATACTGTCTCTACAAGCTTGAAAGTCGCTTGAAATTTGGAGACAGGGAAGAAACACCAAAAAGATGAAATCTCCAACATGCAAGGGGTTCCGAGAAACGCTCTCACCGGGAGGAGGGGTCCTATAGCAGTATCTCTCATACTCTTTTGATTCGACAGATACTAGGTGTATCAGCTAATTATTTGGAATTGAGGTCTTTCTTTAATGTAAAGAAAATAGCTTCTATCGTTGAAGTGGAAGAAAGAATAAAAAAAATAGAAATGCAGGTTTTTTGGGAGGACCTTACTAATAATATGGCACAATTAGGTCATGACCCATTTACCTCAGAAGTAAGGAGGCATCCACTCCCACAGAAATTCAAAATGCCAATTCTAGAGCCTTATGATGAGAGCATTGATCTAATGGATCATCTTGACCATTTTTGCACCTTCTTAGGCTTCCAGAATTTGGGGAATGTCTCCTTATGTCTTTGTTTCCCTTTGACATTAAAGGAAAATGCTTGAATTTGGTTTTACAGGTTTGGAACAAATTCTATTGAAAAATTTCAAGAATTGGCAAATCAATTCTTGTCTCACTTTACCTCCTATATGAGTGAAGAAAAACAACCCTCAACCAGGATTGAAAAGTCTCTAAATGAAAGCCTAAAACACTTCTTGAACCGCTTTAATGCTAAAGCCTGGAGCATTTCGATGCTTACCAATGAAGTTAAGCTTGATACTTTTATAATGACGATGTAGTCCAACAACTTTTCGAGTCACTAGTGCAACAAGATACCAAGATGTTCTTGGAGACAAAAGTGATCACTTGTGCATACATTGCAGCTGATGAAACCAATTACACCAAGAGGCCAAAGCCCCAAGAATATAGCTCTCGTCCAGGACAGTCCGAAGGAGAGAAAAGAGGAACATCAGCAGTTAAGTTGCCTAAGATTTCACGAAACACAGGAAAACCGGGCAAGATGCACGTAGAACATTCAAAATGTTGCACCTCACACTGCTCATGGATTATTGGGCTAATGTTTTGATGCAAATCTAGAATGAAAAATTCTTAAAGTGACCAAAATCGGTCAAGAACTTAGAAGTAGGAGACCAGCTTAAGTTCTATAATTGCCATCAATCTCTGGGGCACAATGATGATTGTCGAACTTTGCAGAAAGATATTAAATCCTTTATATAAAATGGATACCTTAAGAAGTTCCTGCAGAATTTGGAAGCTAAACGAAAGAAGTTCCTGCAGAGAGCCACTTGAACAACCTCCAAATTGGGTGATTGTGGGCGTCATTAATATGGTATTCATAAGACTGGCAAAGGCTGCTACATCTGGATGGTCGGATAGAGTTTCCACTAACAAGAGGCAAAAGATAGGGGTGGAGAATGAGATCATTAGTTTTAGTGACGCTGATATGACTTATGTAATTTCCTTTTGTTGTCACATTATTATCGTATCGACACTTGTTTCAGATGGAAATAATAATTACAAATTGGTATGAGCCTTGTTAATAGTGAAAGTTCTAAAAACATTATATACTTTGATGCATTTTTAAAATTAGGACTAAAAGCCATCAAATGGATCCATCTGATGGTCCATTATAAGGGTTAGACATTGAGTTAGTCCAAGTAAAAGAGATTATATGCTTGGGAGTTGCAAGGATCACATCTAAGAATGGTTTCCCCTGGTCTGACATTCTTGGTAGTAGTTCTACCTTTAGTGTGCAGTGCTATTCTGAGTCAGCCATGTCTAGCCACTTTTGGAGCGGTAACCTTTATCCTCATTTGAAAATGAAGTTTATGACTAACTATAGGATTGGAGTGGTGAAAGGGGATCATATTACAAGTTGGAGCTGTTATCTAACTCAGATCAATGGTCCAACCCCTCTGCAACCAATTAAAGAATTGACCAGGGAGAGGAATCATCTCTCCAATTAAGATCCTAATATACCTAAAAGATTTTGATAAGTTTGTCCAAATCAAACCATCTGTGGAGCAAGGTTTAAAGGAAAAACTAATTGAATTCATGAGGAGCAGCTTGGATGTTTTTTCTTAGACACCGGCTGATATGCCAGGTTTATACATGGATATGATAACTCATAAGTTGCACCTCGTTCCAGGGCATAAACTTGTCTGACAAAAGAGATGGAACTGCTCAATTGAGAAATTTGTGCCCACGTGGAAAGTTAAGACATTAACCAATATTGGTTATTAGAGAGATCAAATACCTGAATTGACTCTCCAATTTTGTCCTAATAAAAAAAGGAATGGAAAATAGTGATGTATATCGACTTTATAGATGTGAATAAGGCATGTCCTAACAACATTTTTCCACTTCCTAGGATTGAACAATTGATTCTAAACCTCGGGTCACCAACTTTTAGGCTTTATTAACCCAATAGATGAGCAGATTACCTCCTTCATAATGGACCAAGAAACTTACGATTATAGAGTGATGCTATTCAAACTAAAGAATGACATTGCAACCATAACAAACTTGTAAACAAGATGTTTGAGCATTAGATAGGTAAAAACTTGGAGGTCTCTGTTGATGACATATTCGTCAAAAAAATTAAGATTGATGACCATGTTAAAGACCTCGCAAAAGCATTCAGCATACTCAGTATCTACCAAATAAAATTAAACGTAACTAAATGTGTCATAGGGGTGACTTTTGGTAAATTCTTAAGATTTATTGTTTCACAACATGGCATTGAGGCCAACTTGGAAAAAATCAAGGCCCTCCTTGACATGGACTAGCCAAATATGGTTAAAGATATCAAAATGATGACCGAATGATTGGCGACACTATCAAGATTCATAGCCAAACCGGCCTTAAAATATTTATCTTTTTTTAAGGCTTTGAGGGGGAGCCATGACAAATGATTTCCATTGGACAAACAAATGCCAACAAGCTTTTAAAGAACTAAAGGAATATTTAGCACATCTTCCTCTGCTGACTCACCAAAAAAAGGTGAGGACCTGTCTATATATAGCCATATTTGACATGATTTTAAGCGCCGTCTTGGTCAGAGAGGAATTAGGGATTCAGAGGTTGGTGTATTACATCAGTAAGATACTGGTTAACTCGGAAACTAGATACCCTCACATGGAGAAGACTGCTCTAATCTTGGTATTTGCGGTTCGAAAACTTCAGCCTTATTTTAACGTCCACAAAGCAATAGTGTTGACTAATCAATCCCTCCAAAGGATATTTTAGGAGCCAAAAATATCCGGGTGTTTGATTATATGGTCCATTGATTTAGGTGAATTCAATATAAAATTCAGGGCATGACCATTGGTGACGAGTCAATCCTTGGCGGACTTCATTGATAAAACAACTATCCCGGACCAAGGAGAGTGGATTGAAGTATCCTTGGGAGCTTATCTTGAAAAGACATTGCCATGGTGGGGCCTCTATGTTGATGACACATCTAGTTAGGTTGATAGTGGAGCAAGAATAGTGCTAACTTTTTCTAAATGTGCATAAATCAAGTATTTGATCACGTTTGCCTTCCCAGTAATTAATAATGTAACTGAATATAAAGTCTTACTGACTAGATTGAAGTTAGCTACAGAATATTCTGTTAGAAACCTTACCATATATAGAGATTTGAAGCTAATAGTAAATCAAGTTTTGGCAAATTTTGATGCCAACAAACCTAACATGGCCAAATATCTTGTCAAGGCTTGGGATCTCTTGTCGAAATTTGAAAAATATGAGATCATCCATATCCGAGGGAGGAAAATAAGAACGTTGACTTTCTCCCTAAGACAGAACAACACGCTTGAGGCATTAGGGAAACTCTGGGAAGGCCAAGCATAGAAGAGAAAAATGCAATTCTTCAAATATCAAATGAGAAAACTTAAATGACCCCATATCTGTACTTCCTTCAAATTGAGGAATTGCTGGACGATCAAGCGGATGTTAAATGAATAGCCAAGACAGCTGGATGGCACATGATCAGTGATGGAACTTTGTATTGAAGGAGTTATTCAATGCACAACATGCACTCTTTGACTTGAATGGAGGCCAACTATGCCCTTTGAGAGGTACATTTCGGGATCTGTAGAACGCACATGGGAGGAAATAATATTGCCTATAAATCATAAGGTAAGGTTATTATTAATCAATTATGAAAAAGATGTAGAATTTGTCAAGAAATGCAACAGTTGCCAAATACATGAAAATGTCCGAGGGCAACCGCCAACGGAACTCATTGCATTGTAGGCACATTGGCCCTTTTATACCGTGGGGGCTGGATACCCTGGGACCATTTTCTATGGCAACTGAACAAAGAAAGTTTTCATCATTGTTGGCATTGTTTTTTTTACAAAATGAGTGGAAGTATCTCTATTAGCAAAGGTCACATAACAAAAATGCAACCTTATTCTTGTGAAAAAGCTTTGGTTGTAGATTCGAAATTTCCGAAGTTGTTGTTAGGGCCAACGCCACTTATTGGGAATTGCCAAGGGCTTGGGATTCATCTAATTCACGCCTCAATATCATATCCCCAATCAAATGGACAAGTCAAGGTAACTAATCGAACAATTATTAACAGATTGAAGACTAAGTTGGATAAAGCTGGAGGAGCTTGGGTGGAAGAGCTACCTTTAGTACCTTGGGCTTATAGATCAACACCTAGAGAAATAACTCGGGAAATGCCTTTTAATTTATGTTTTAGGATAGAATAGTCATTCTTGTGGAAATTGGTCTCCTTAATTATCGGTTGTCAAGCTTCAGTCAAGATCTCAACTCCCAACTTTTAAGAAAAAATCTGGATTTGCTGGAAGAAACTCGAAATTCAGCACAAATCCAAGCCACAGCATAATGAAAAACAGTGGCAAGATATTACAACACAAAAGTGAAGGCACGGGCATTTGAAGTTGGCAACTAAGTATTGAGAAATATTGAGGCTACCGGAAAACTAGAACACAAGAATCAGTTTTCTCTGACATGGGAGAGATGCTTCTTGGTGTCAATAAACTCCTGAACAGCGTGTATAAATTACATAGTCAAGCCGGAAAACTAGTCTCAATAACACATATGTCCTTCATCTATAATGGTATAACTAGTGATAGGTTCAATTTAAATACCAGGAGATAAGTTCTTCCTGTTGCTTTGATATGCTTATACCAAGAAATAGATGATTACATAATTGATAAAATGTATGTTCTATTTCTATATTGCACGTATGTTTTCCTATGTAAACTATTGCAGGTAAAACATACGGACCATGATTAACCTTGAGTCAGATGAGTGGTTTTGACACCCCATCTCTTGAATGTTTTGACTAAATAGGCGGATGAAAAAGATGTAGGTCTGGTGAGGCCATACAACCATCAGAATGGTCAAACACACCCCACTTAAATCAAGGCCCAAGGGCTTGAGGCTAATATGTCCAACGCTACTCTATAAGAGCCAAAGTTCAAGAGGGTTAAAGTCCTATTCGATTTGGATTACTCCAAAATTTAAACCTTAAGGATGCTTTTAAGCATAGTTGATAGACAATCCATAGAAAAGGACCTCGCATCTTCAAATCACATGGTCATGGATAATGATCCGATCATTCTAACAAAGATATTTGCACAAGTTAATTAGAAGTAAACTAAAAAATGACAAGATCTACAAATTGAAAAATGTATGCTCGGGGGCTGGATAGACACAATGCAAGAAACTAAAGAACAATTCTGATCCAGAGAAATATCTCAAATTACTTTGTCATTAAGTATTGGACGTAATATAAACTCCAATTTTGATGGAGAAGGAAAGCGGGAGCCTCTTTTATTACAGAAATGGGCTCAAGTACAAATGTCTATAGGCTGGTCCTGGTCTGAAAGTCTTACATCTTTGAAGGCACAGTAGCCTTCAAGTTCCATACATCTAAACACTGAGAGAAAAATCGGGAGCTTTTAGTGACACCAAGGTTTTACAAAGATTGAAACCTTCTCCAAATTGAGCACTTGAACAAAATCTGAGCTCTTTCGAACGAATGCTTCCGCGAAACTTCTTGGACAATCAGGAGGACTCGTCCTTTTACTCTTTAGCAAGATGCTTGAATGTCACGGCATGCCATATCATCTCAAATGGTTCATCTTTCAGCAGACGAATAGAATCCTCTAACTTGAAAATTTTGACATTAATAGCTGCAACTCAAGACTGAGAACACACGACACTATCCTTAATGGACCTTGCTCAATCCTCGAAAATATCAATTTGCTTTTCGGCCCTCTCTTGCCTGATGCATCCATTTAGTCAAATCTTCCTCTAAGTTATATATTTTGTCATCCAAACTCCCCACCATGTCCTCAGTAGTAGCTACCCAAGACTCTAAGGTCCTTATTGACCCAAGGATGAGATCTAAGTTATGTGGGATCTTTTTGTGCGCACTTCCTCCTGTTCCAGAAAGAGGGACCTGTGTCAAATTTGGTCTACTAGCACAGAGGATTGCGAAAAGGCAAGTTAGTAACCACTCTTTCAAAAGTAACGATCATATTATAATGAAAGGAGAAAAAGTACCTCTTGGGATAGAAGCTCGGCACCTCTAGAATGGCCAGTGGAAGGACCTGCAGTATCATGGCGGGCAGACGTGGAAGGACAAGAAATAGGAAGAGCTGTTTGAGGAGAAGGGATGTCTACACCAATCGCCTTAAGAGAGCGTGCAACACCCGATTTTTCAATTTGTATTTATGACATCATAATTTTTGCATTGTGTAAATGTGAAAAATAATTGTATAATAATTTTTTTTTTTTAAAAAAATTAAGTTTAGGGAATCAGGTTCAATGCCTAATGAAGTTAAGATCGGCGTATATATGCTTTTGAGGCAAAATTTTCACACTTCATAGGCACATGATCAGTGCTTGTGTGTGTTTTGGGCAGAATGTGTCACGCTCGTGCATGAGCTTGGTAAGCTCGTGCATGCATGCAACAATGTATGGCGCCTAATGCACGCTTTTGTGCTAGTCTGGATATTTAAACCCTTTCACCTAATTTTTCGGGCATTTTCATAGAGAAGAGAAAGAAAAAAGAGAAGAGAGTAGGTGAAGGAATGTGACTTCGATACTATTTCGCGTAAGATTGGGTAAATTTTTGATTTAATACAAGTATATCTAAGCCCATTCTTTCATCTATTGTTAAAGTCTTTTAAATTTTCTTTCGATTATTGTTTAAATGTACATGAATTCACCCTTTTTGCCCCTTTTGAATATTTGTTGCTAACATGTTGATTTTTACCAAGATTTGGACTTCTTTTATATTTATATTTGAAAATATTGTTAAAAAAATCATGAAATCTTTTAGTATTTGATTTTGCATCTTATTTTTATGCAAGCATTAGATGATAACTCTACTTTGTGAGATGGAACGGAGATTTTATTTTTCCATTGATTTGGAAAAGTTTCGGATATGCGATATGTGATATAGGGTTCTCAATTTTGACAAAATAAGAACCATTATATTATAGATAAATCATATTCGGACATATTCTAATATATTTTATGCAACATAAAGAATCACATCTATCATCCACAAGTGAAAAAAAAAGTTTTGGATAACTCTACTTTGTGAGATGGAACGGAGATTTTATGTTTCTACTAATTTGAAAAAGTTTCAGATATGTGATACATGATGTATAGTTTTCTGTTTTGACAAAATAAGAACCATTGTATTATAGATAAATCATATTGGGACATATCCTAGTATGTTATACGTAACTTGAATAGGTGGAAAAAATATAGTGGTGTTCAACCTCGCTTATAGGGTATTGTAAATAACCTGCGTACAGATTTTGAATAGTAGTGTATTAGTCTCAAACTATCGGGAATATATTTAAACCATTCTTTAAAGTTTCCCCTTTGATTAGCCAATGTGTAAGTCACTAATTCTTGATTCTTAAGTTTTCACATGTTTTCCGTATCCTTTAGTTTTCTTGTTTTTTGATATGCTTTTACATATTTCTTGGTTTTCCTATGTTTTTTGTACGTGTTGCATGTTTTGTATATTCATATATATTTAGCATTTCATATGAAATTATATTTTAGAACATGTTTGTCGATAATTAGATGTTTTAGGATTTCCGCATTTTATCACGATTTGCTGCCTTTTACGCTTGTTTTGCTCATGTATATTCAATATGTTGTATATATATGCTTTATGGAGCATGAAGCTCATGTTTGAAATGTCTTAAAACCCTTTCAGACTAGCGGGTATAGGATTCTTGTAGAATTAGACAGAGTACTGTTGAAGGATTACAGTTATGAGTTTTAATTGTAGTATTTTGGGTTTTTTCAAATTTAATGTATTGATTAGGATAGATTTTGAGTTTCCACAACTTGGATTTGGGTTGGGTGCCATTATAAAATTATGTATGAATTTTTACTATTTGTATATTTGGTTTTTGGTTAGATACTTTTTCTTGTGGTGAGATTTATATTGAGTAGGTGATGAATCAAGAAGTTTTAGACTCTTCATCAACCACAACTGTCAACGGATTGCTTTTTTCTACTTAATATCTATGAATACTTAAATATAATGATATGCCGTATTACATATAAATTTAGATAATAAATAACCATTATTCAGAGGACCCATAAGATTGCCATATCATAAGTGGTTCCAACACTATATGAAAAGGATATAGCGTTGGACTTCTTAGAGAAGCTTACTAAGAACCAAATTCATTACCATAAAATCTCGCGGAAATATAAATAATGACCATAATAACAAATTGCGAAAGCATAAAGTCATGTTTATTTCATCACAAGATCAATTATATGGTTTCATATATCCACTACATTTTCATCATAATACATAAGTACACAAGCCTAAACCACTCTTGTCTTTACTTTTGCTCATCGGGTACTAACTCATGGTCAGCATCTGAAAGGTTAGGAAAATAGCAAAAGAGTGAGCCAAATGCTTAGTAAGGTAAATATAAATAAAGATATGCACATTTATACTTAAAATAGATATATAAATTAGAGGAATAAGAATTATTTAAACTATACATGAATTTTTGTCTTCTTTAATTTTTCATTTTATGAATCTTAATTGGATGAATAGGAATCGTTTAAAACATGCATGAACTTTTGTCATTTTTGACTTTTCCTTTTCTAAATCTAAATTATCATTATCTTTATACTATTTGTTTCTAGGGATTAGAGCTAGTTGGCCTTACTAGTTAACGGAGCGGTCAATCAAGGAAAGAATTGTTTATGGTTTCACACAATCTAAGGCCAAATCTTCTTATTCAGCACCCAAAGGTTGACGATATACTTTTAACCTAATATACGGGGTCATAAATTTATGCCACCAAAAGTTCCCCTACGGCAAGGGACGGCCATTGAGTTTCCACTGTAATATCCTTAGGCATGTCAATGAATATTACTCGCTGAAAATGATTCTTTAGTCGTGTTTCTTAACCCATTTTTCAAAACCTCATGTGGAAGCTCTTATTCTTAGTACTTTTTTCTTAATTTTCTCTACTCTGGAAGAAAATACTTATCATTCTTGGAACTTGCAAAGCTTCCTATAAATATTCTATAATATTGAAACATACAACCATAAAATACAATAATTAGGAACAAATTGAAAGTCGTAACAGAATTCAATGCATTGACCGATTTAGTAGCGTAACTTTAAAATTTTACATATGATAAAATTCAGATTTAACATGTGATATATTCGGCCGATTTGGTTGCCGGTTCGGTAGTTAGTTTGGGGCCAACTCGAGTTGATTTCTTTAATCTAATTTTATCACAATTACTTACGGACTTGGCTATCGGTTCATGGCTGATTCAAGGGTTGGTCCATACTGATTTTTGCTATAAGTTTTCATCATTTGTAAACTGACTTGATGAATCAGTTCAATGTTCCATACATTTCCATCAGTTGAAAATATTGGCTGGTTTATCTGCTGGTTTAAGGAACAGTTTGGTGGCCGGTTTGAGGCATATTTTTGCTGGTTGATACTTCAACATTACTTCATGACATCTTAGTTATTTTGGATGCCGGTTCAACTAGTTTGGGAACCAAATTTGGGCTGTTTCAGTAGCCACAATTCTAGCATCCACATAGATGCTGTTAGCTGGTTCCGGTACTATTCAGGGGCCTAGTTCAGTAACCAATTTAAAGAATTTTGGGTGGCTGGTTCACCGGTGGATATGTTAGCCTCAGTATATGATACTTTGGCTGGGCCGGTTGCGAGGTTTAGCCGGTTTGGGGTCTGGTTCGATCAATTTTTCCCAAGCGGCCAATTCAGCATTAGCATGGATGTAAAAGGGCCAATTCTGTTATTGTTGATTTTATGGCCAAGTCAAGGCCGGTTCTTGACCGGTTTGGGAGTCTTCTTACGGTTAAGAGACTCAGTATTAAGAATTTATCCGGTTTATGGCTGGTTCAAGCTGATATTTGAGCCGATTCGGGTCAAAGTTATAATTGGAGTTCTACATTAGCATTTTCTGCTGTAGCTGGATTCTACCTTTGGTTTGGTGACCAATTTAGAGCTAATTTTTACAGAGTGATACTTTAACATCATCACAAGGTATTTAGGTCAATATGGCTGCCGGTTTAGTCAATTTGGGACCCGGTTCATAGGCTGTAATTTTTAATATCAGCCTGATTGTTGATGTTACTCCGGTTGCTAAAGTGAGACTCAGTTCAGTGACCGGTTTAGCCCATTTTCAAAAGCTGAATTTTCACACTATTATTAAGAGATTTAGCTAATTGGTCACTAAATTGGAGCTGGTTTAGTGACCATTTGGTCACCGGTTCTGCCAACTTACAGTAACTGATTCAGCTACTGATTCTAGTTCAGTATTTCAGCCGTGTACATATCATGCTAAAATGATGATATGATCAAAAACCTTAGGCAATTTAAGTATTAGAGTAATAATACTTAAGAGATTTAACAATAAACAACAACAATTGAAGAAAAGATTTTAAATACACTTGCCAAAATATTTAGCTGAATTCCTTACTGCCTTCCGTTCTTCCTCTCAGTTTCCCTTCTTTTTCTTTCTGTTTTCTCCATTTCTCTTTCGGTTCCTTCCTTTCTTTTCTTCTTTTAATTTAGAGGCTGAAACTAAGTCATCCAGCCTTGCCAGCACTCTCGTAGCCCCCTTCTAAAACCAACGAGTGCCCTTTAATCTAGTTGATGATTCATCCTTATTTTGATGGTTTGTTTCTTTAGGAATTTGCCTCGTAGAAAGCTATGATTGGTTGCTGAATTCTTGGTGATACTAGATGCTGATGCCTGCTGAGGTGTGCTGCTCCTTTGCTGAAGTTTTAGAACTGCTGTCGTGGAGAGCTATTGGCAGGTGTGTTGCAGCTTCTCTTCCCTTATGCTGCCCGGTTGTGTGCTGTGTGAGCTGTTGCCTTAGTTACTGAAGTAAATAGCTATAAGCTGCTTTTATTTTACTCTTAATTTGGCTAAGTGTCGTGTGGCTTAACTGATCACCTATTATTGCTATTGATATTCTACTTTTCTACTGATAATTGCTGTTGCCATGTGATACTTATTTTCTATAAAATAATTGAAGTGTGAGGCCCGTGTGGTAGCTGAGGTCTTTTGCCATGTGTGTGCTGATTTTTCCTATTGAATATTAGGGAAATATAGTGCTGCTGTGGACCATTTTGCTTGCTGAATTCTAGCTGGATTCAGCTGAATTTTGGGGTTGTCATATGTGTGTTGAAGTCTTATGCCATGTGTGAATTGTGCTCTTGTTGAATTATTAAAAATTCAGCAGAATTTTGATGTTAGCATGCTGTCATGTGTGGTGTGCTGAAGTATGTTGAATTTTACTTAATTAATTTGATTTGTGTTATATTTAATCAGTCAAGTTGAATTTGGTTACTAATCGGGTAAAATTTCGATGGCTGGTCTATCTTTTTTGTTATCCCAAAATCAATTCAGTTGATAATTGGTTGGAATTTCAATGACCGAATTGTCCTTTTATTAAACGTAATTAAATCGGCTGTTGTTCGGGTCCATCGATAATTTTTCGTGTTTCCGGTTGTGTCCCGGGGTGAACTTATGGTTTTTGGGTTTATAATATAATCAACATAATAAATTTTGATTCTTACTGAAATTCTTAAACCTGTGGAACTCTCCAAGCCCACATATTTTAATTTTAGTAGCTTTGGCATGTTGGACTCTTCAATTTAAATTTTTTTATATCCTTTGACCTCTATGATGGGCCTTACAATTTTCTCTTCATAAAAATTTCATCCTCAAAATTTTTGTATTTTCGTTTTGACCTTCATCCTTAAGTAGATGGTAAGATTTTTCTCAAATTTATTTTTATATTCCCATAATAATTCTTAACCAAAAGATTTTTTTCCCAAAATGTTATAGCTAGAGTTGGCGGGGTTCTCAAAATTTCAAATAGAATCTTAATATAAAGTAATTTTCTCATCGATTAATGATAATTTAATCCGAATACATACATACCATAATGGTTCATCAATTCGGAGCAAAACCAGTCAATAATTCATTTCTCTGATTTATTGAAAACCTCAAATTGCCCAATGATCCTTAGCTTTGATTCATCCTTTGCTCTTCTAACTCAAGATTCTTTTCCTCAAGGACATTGTTAGAGAAATGTGGTTGCCTGCATCATCTTCCACTTAATCTTTCCTGGAATATTTCTACTGATAAGATTATAGTAATGATAGACAGGTGAGGAAGCCCACTATTTCGGGCAAGGCGTTCACGGTTACCATACAAAATGCAGAGGCAATACAAAATGTAGTGGAAGGTAAAATTTTTAACTTTTGGCATTCCAGTATATGTATTATTTGGGAATTTGGAATCTATAACTTCATTTGTAGCTTATTTCGAAGATTAGATCTTATATTAGTTGTAAAGATACTTATAGGATTCTTTGATTATGAATATTATGCACCCGAGGTGTTCGGTTTGGATCAGTAGATATGATCAATGATTTTTGTGATATCCTAAACCTTGAGGTGATATTAAGGGGATGATTTGGTTAATGTGATATTAAGTGATAATTTGGCTAATGAATTGATACAGATTGATTGGTAAGAATAATCCAATTCACAATTTAAGTTACGAACTTCAATTACAACGAAAACGAGTCAATTGAGAGGTGATGAGAATAGGTGTTGAATTATTTGGTGCACGTGAGCACCTTGGGAAGTTGTTGAGATCATAAGGGATTCTATAGCTATGTGGGATTTCGAGGATGTTTCTTAAAATAAAGGATTAACCTAGATTATTTTCTAATCGGTAACTTAAAATTGTTATTGAGATTATGTCGAATTAGTACTGATTTTAGGAATTACATATTAAAGCAAGGAGGTATCGGCCAAGTGTCTTATCATAAAGCGTTTCAGTACGTTGGGATGCCTAATAAAATTCTCTGTGGATTGTTGGAATTGAAATTTCTGTGGGGAAAAATAGAAATTTTAATCTAATGCACTTTAGTGTATTTGGATTCGGAATCTATATCTTTATTTGTGTTTTCTATTAAAGGTCATGAAATTTACCTTAACGATGTCAATATCCTTGGGATCTTCTTATAAATATTATATTATAAATAAAGGGCTAATTAGAGTAGTGTAGCGAAAGCATATGAGCCATAGTACTGGACATAAGATTTAACTTGGGAATTGGTATAGAAAATCCGAATTTAAACTTGAATAAAGGGCATCAATTTTAAAGGATGAAGGGTAATTGGGATAACTACATTATTACTCACTGAATTCCTTAGCAAACATAGTTGGCAGTCAAATAATGGAATGAATCCTTTTGATGTTATTATTCGGACCAAAAAAAAAAAGCCTTCTGTCAATCAAGGAAAGATTAAATGGAAGATGATGTAGGCAATCATATTTCTCTAACAATGTCCTTGACGAAAAGAATCTCGAGTTGAGAGAGCAAAGGATGAATCAAGGCTGAAGATCATTGGTCTATTCGAGGTTTTCAACAAATCAGAGGAATGAATTATTGACTGGTTTTGCTTCGGATTGATGAACCATTATGATATGTATGTACTCGGGTTAAATTATCATTAATTGGTGAGAAAATTACTTTATATTGAGATTCTATTTGGAATTTTGAGAACCCCGACGACTCCTCCAGCTGTAACATTTTGGGAATAAAAAATCTTTCGGTTAAGGAATTATTATGGGAACATAAGAATAAATTTGAGAAAAATCTTACCATCTACTTAAGGATGAAGGTCAGAATGAAAGTACATAAATTTTGAGGACGAAATTTTTATGAGGAGGGGAGGATTGTAAGGCTATCATCAAGATCAAAGGATATGGAGAAATTTAGATTGAAAAGTTCGACATTTCGAAACTACTAAAATTAAAATATATGAATTTGGAGACTTCTAGTAAGAATCAATATTCATTATACTGATTATATTATAAACCCAGAAACTATAAGTTTACCTTAGGATACAACGGTAATACGAAAAATTATCAGAGGACCCGAATAACAACCGATTTAATTACTGTTAATAAAAGGACAATTTGGCTGCTGAAATTCCTACCGATTATCTACTGAATTGATTTTGGGATAACAATAAAATAGCCCGGCCACCGAAATTTCACCCGATTAGTAACCGAGTTCAGCTCGGCTTATTAAATATAGCATAAATCAAATTAATTAAGTAAAATTCAACATACTTCAATACACCACACACATGACAATATGCTAATATCAAAATTCAGTTGAATTTTTAATAATTCAGTAAGAGCACAATTCACATATAGCACAAGACTTCAACACACACATGGCAACCCCAAAATTCAGCTGAATTTAGCAAGAACTCAGCAAGCAAAATGGTCAACGGCAGCACTATATTTCTCTAATATTTAATAGAAAAAATCAGCACACACATGGCACAAGACTTCAGTTGCCATATGGGCCTCACACTTCAATTATTTTACAGGAAATAAGTATCACATGACAGTAGCAATTATCAGTAGTAAAAGTGGAATATCAGTAACAATATAAAGGTGATCAGTTAAGCCGCACGACACTTATCCAAATTGAGAGTAAAATAAAAGTAGCTTACGGCTCTTACTTCAACAACTAAGGCAACAGCTCACAACTGGGCAGCATAAGGGGAGAGAAGCTGCAACACGGCAGCCAGCAGCTCTCCACGACAGCAGTTCCAAAACTTCAGCCAAGGAGCAGCACACCTTAGCAGGCATCAGCAGCCAGTATCACCAAGAATTCAGCAACCAATCATAGCTTTCCACTAGGCAAATTCCTAAAGGAACAAACTAGCAAAATTAGGATGAATCATCAGCTAGATTAAGGGACACTCGTTGGTTTTAGAAGGGGCCTATGGGAGTGCTGGCAAGGCTGGATGACTCAGTTTCAGCCTCTAAATTTGTATAAGAGACACGTGAGAGAAGAAAAGAAGGGAAGGAACCGAAAGAGAAAGGGAGAAAACATAAAGAAAAAGAACGGAAACTGAGAGGAATAATCGAAGGCAGTAAGGAATTCAGCTGAATATTTTGGCAAGTATATTTAAAATTTTTTCTTTAATTGTTGTTGTTTATTATTAAATCCCTTAAGTATTATTGCTGTAATACTTAAATTGCCTAGGGTTTTTGATCATATCATTATTTTAGTATGAGATATACACGGCTGAAATATTGAACCAAAATCAGTAGCTGAATCAGTTATCGTAAGTTGACCGAATCGGCGACCAAATGGTCACCAAACCAGCTCCAATTTAGTGACCAACCAGTTAAGCCTCTTATTGATGGTGTGAAAATTCGGCTTATGAAAATGGGCTGAACCGGTTATTGAACTGGGTTTCACTTTAGCAACCGAACTAATTTCTGCAATCAGGCTGATATTAGAAATTATAGCCTATGAACCGGGCCCCAAATTGGCTGAACCGGCAGCCATATTGACTTAAGTACATTGTGATGATGTTAAAGTGTCACATTGTAAAAATTAGCCCTGAGCCGGTCACCAAACTAGAGGCAGAATCCAGCTGCAGTAGAAAATGCTAATGCAGAATATTCAATTATAACTTTGATCAGAATCGGCTGGAATATCAGTTTGAACCGGCCATAAACCGGACAAATTCTTAATAATGAGTCTTTTAGTTGTAAGAAGACTTCTCGAATCGGTCAAGAACTGGCCTCGAATTGGCCATAAAATCAACAATAATAGAACTGGCCATTTTACATCCATGCTGATGCTGAATTGGCAACTTGGAAAAAATTGACCGAGCAGGACCCGAAACCGGCTAAACCGGCAGCCGGCCCAGCCAAAGTATCATTTATTGAGGCTAACCTATCCACCAATGAACCGGCCACCCAAAATCCTTTGAATTGGTTATTGAACCGGGCCCCTGAATAGTACCAGAAATGGTTAACTGCATCTATGTGGATGCTGGAATTGTGGCTGTTGAATTGGCCCAAATTTGGTTCCCAAACTAGTTGAACCGGCACCCAAAATAACCAAAATGTCATGAAGTAATGTTGAAGTATCAACCGATAAAAATATGCCTCAAACCGGTCACCAAACCGGGCCTTAAACCAGCAGATAAACCAGCCAACATTTTCAGCTGATGGAAATGTATTGAACCTTGAACTGATTCATCAAACCAGTTTACTAATGATGAAAATTTATAGTAAAAATTAGTATGGACTAATCCTTGAACCGGCCATGAACCGATAGCCAAGTCCGTAAGTAATTGTGCTAAAATTGGATTAAAGAAATCAACCCGAGTTGGCCCCAAACTAACTACCGAATCGGCCGAATATATCACATGTTAAATCTTAATTTTTAGCGTATGTAAAATTTTAAAGTTACGTTAAATTGGTCAATCATTAAATTCTGTTATGATTTGTTACTAATTATTATATTTTATGGTTGTATGTTTCGATATTATGGAAAGTTTATATGGAAGCTTTGCAAGTTCTAAGAATGATAAGTATTTTCTTCCGGAGTGGAGAAAATTAAGGAAAAAGCATTAAGAATAAGAGCTTCCATATGGTGTTTTGAAAAGTGGGCTAAGAAACTCGACTAAAAAATCATTTTCAGCGGGTGATATTCCCTAACATGTCTTAGATATTACACTGGAAACTCAAGGACTGCTCCTTGCCGTGAAGGAACTTTTTGGTGGCATAAGTTTATGATCCCGTACATTGGGTTAAAAGTATACTGCCCACCTCTGGGTACTGAATAGGAGGGTCTGGCCTTAAATTGTGTGGAAAGTATACACAATCCTTTCATTGATTGATTGCTTCGTTAACTGGTAAGGCTTATTAGCCCTAGTCCCTAAAGACAAATGGTATAAATACAATGATAATTAAGATTCAGAAAAGGAAAAGTTAAAGAAGACAAAAGTTTATGTATGTTTTAAACGATTCCTATTCCTCCAATTAAGATTCTAAAAAAGTTCATGCATGTTTTAAAATGATTCTTATTCCTCTGATTTATATATTTATTTTAAGTATAAATGTGCATATCTTTACTTTTATGTACCTAGCTGAGCATTTGGCTCATTCTTTTGCTATTTCCTAACCTTTTAGATGATGACCATGAGTTGGTACCCGATGAGCAGGAGTAAAGACAAAGCTGGTTTAGGCTTGTGTACTTATGTATTATGATGAAAATGTAGTGGATATATAAAACCATGTAATTGATCTTGTGATGAAATAAACATGATTTTATACTTCTGCAATTTGTTATTATGGTCATTATTTTTACTTCCGCGAGACTTTATGGTAATGAATTTTGTTCTTAATAAGTATCTCTGAAAAATCCGATGCTATATCCTTTTCATATAGTGTTGGAGCCATTTATAATGTGGCAATTTTATGGATTGTGGATAATGGTTATTTATTATCTAGATTTCAATGTAATATGGTGTATCATTATGTTTAAGTATTTACAATTATTAAGTAAAAGGAAGGCGATCCGTGACAACAACAATGGATGACCCATATTTTCAGCCGGAGCAATACTCTCCTGGGATGGTAAAGCTTGGGAAGGCCTCTCCTCCTTGGGTGCAACCGCCACAGGACTCTCTGAAGGCACTGTTGGATAAGGCTCCAGAGGAGGAGGTCAAGACTGTAATTGCTTCTCTCTCTCTCCCCTTCCTAACTTGGGAAGAAAGCTTCAATCTTCGCTTATGACTTGCCCTGGGTGAAGGAAGTTATGCTGTGAGTGTCTGAGTCTTAAGCCAGAGGATTGACGGGCTGACTCGCCTTTGCAACAACCTGGGAAGACCTTAAAATTATTCCTCTTTGCCTCTTTAGGGGACGGGGCAGAAGATCAACCACAGTATTACCCCTTACAACAGTATAGCATCCAACAACATCCCGAGTGTTTGCAGTAAAGAAATTTTCAGTTTTACTTGGCTTATTTAGATGATTCTTTATAAGTTCTTTCTGAGGTTTGGCGCAAAAAATCTCTCTCTCACTCACGGTATTGGAATAAGCAGGGTGCACATCACCTCACTTATTTGCAAAACCTAGCCAGCAAGGACCTTGACAAAAAGGAACGGTCTTTTCAAGTCTTAACAAAATCAGGGTTCCTATCGCTAATTTTGAACTCCTTTCAGGGAGTCAGTGAAATCTATTCTTATTCTTGACTAAATTTAAACACAATTTTCACCATCTTAGCATCTTGTGTCATTTGGGTAGTACGGGAAAAGTTGCATAGTGCCGCCAAGTATCGAATGGCGTTGGGAGTGAAGATGCACAATTGGAGTTCTAAGGGCATCAATTATTTCCACAAATTCCCTAGTAATAGGGTTGCGATGCCCACTCTTCAAATGAGCTTCATAGATGGTGATAAGCCATCTCGAGGTGAAGCCGCCCTATTTTTAGGGGAAGAAATGACAAGTGGAATGGCGGATGGGATATTATGCTTGTCATATAGACAAATGAAATCTGGAGTGACAAGAATGAAACTGTATCTACAATGCCACAAGTGGAAGAGCCCTTGAATCTTCGAGGTGTTATTAATGAGCAAAAGAAAGCAAAGACAAATTTCGAAAATCTTTGAGTAGAAATTAATACCAGGGGAAGAAGTGACACTCTACACCTCAACGATTATGGTTAAAAGATTTGGGTGCAGAACGGTTATTTCACCTTTTGAAATGAAGCGTCTGGAAATGGAGCATTGATTTGAAATATCGCATCTCTTACTGCTGAAATACCCGTTATGATATGCTAGACCATCCCCTCGAAAAAGTGGGTGATAATCAATCAGATGTGTGACTCATGAAACTAGGGTGTATTAAATGCGTCACAATCCTATCACTTCAATCTTAGTAATAATTACAATGACATCACACTGTCACAATAGAATTTATTGTCCAAATCTAATAGGAATTTTTTATGCACCTCATTAGCCAGTCAAATTGGATGATTAATCATTACTCTAAAGGACTGTGCGAATATGCATAAGTCTAAAGGGAAATTAATTAAGTCTACGGTCCAAAAAATCCAACATATGTGCAAAAAGGGAACATTTTAGTATTTAATTCGTTTGTCACCATGAAATATGTACAAGTTATATTTTGCGATGGAAGCATCGAACCAGAATTCCCGTAAAAGAAAAATTGAAATGTAAATCATCAACAGCCACCGGAAGGTCATCATTACGTCACCTCTATGGTTCCTCATGCAAATGGATTGAGAAAAGGACAATACATCAACTCCACCAGAGCTGAATAAACTAAGAGAGGGGCCGGTGGATGATCCAAGCCACAAGAAAAAAATGATTGCTTGTTGCAGGGTTTCGCCCTTGTATGAAACCCAAAACAAAAAGTAGTCATACAACTCCTCAAACTTGGACGCTAACCAAGCAATCTATAGCCTTTCCTTCTCTATCAGACCTGCTTATAGACAGGTACAATGGAGGGCATGTAGAGGGTAAGGTGAGCACCTCTAACTCACAGAGATTGATTGGCTGATTTGCACTGAATGACATTCCCCAAAGCATGGAAAGGAGAAAGTCATCACAATGTCTAGACAATCAATCCTTGTGAGATGGCTAGGAAGCCGAATTCCAACAAGGGTCACATTCTAGCACATATGTTATTTCCATCAAACATATGCAGATGAGGAAGAAGTCAACCTGAGACACAAGGTTTCCTACCTGAACTTTCGGTCAAAATGATGATCCGACCCGTGGAGCTGTGTAAAATAACGAACCAAGACAGTTCCCACTTTAAAAGAAAGAAACCATGATGGTCTTCGTCATGAACTCTCAACAAGTGCCTCTTAGGTATGATCTGTCCACTTTGTCTCTAGAGGAAGACTCTTTGAACAAAAGAAGGGCAAAGAAAAACGGCAGGAGTCGGAAGAAGGTAGTATTTGGATGAGGATGAAGACCAACTAGTACTCTTCTTATAGACATCAAGCTGGACAAGAAACGATATGTTTTGGATATCAACCCAAAGTGGTCACAGCTTATAATTATCAGGGAATCTCTGCCATCACTGTCAACCAAAACAGTATATCTGAGCAACCAAACCAAGTTCACACCACCATTTGATGGGTACAGCTTTATTGGAAAGAAACACTCACAGGGAAACTAGAGGTCAAATGTGGGCCTAGCATACAGATTTAAAGCCCAACTTTGACCTTTAAAGCTGGGGGCCAGGGTTGAGACTGGCTGAATCTCATTCCATGGGCAGGACTAAAAGAAAGGTTAGAACCTATCTGCCCGTGGAGCATAAAATGGGCCGATAAGATGAGGCCTAAAGGAGGCTGACTCGGATAAAAGTCCAAGCCCAATAAGGAAGATCTGATGGCTTGAGGATGTGGCCAAAAGGAGGTTGACTTAGATTGTCACGGATCGCCTTCCTTCTAACTAATATCTGTGAATACTTAAACATAATGATACGCCGTGTTACATATAAGTATAGATAATATATATCCATTATACACATGATTCACAAAATTGCCATATCATGAGTATCTCCAACACTATACGAAATCAATATAGATTGGACTCTTTAGAGATACGAAGTACCAAACTCATAAATAATGGCCATAATAACAAATTGCGAAAGCATAACAAATAAATAGTGCCAAAGTTATATTCATTTAGAGAATCAATTACGGTTTCATACATCCACTACATTTTCATAAAATACATTGATACATAATCCTAAACCACTTTTGTTTTTACACCCGTTCATCGGGTACCAACTTGTGATCGTCATTTGAACGTTAGGAAAATAGCAAGAGAGTGAGTTAAATACTCAATGAGGTACATATAAGCAAAGACATGCATATTTATACTTAAAATAAATATATGAATCAGATGAATAGGAATTATATAAAATATACATTAATTTTTGTCTTCTTGAACCTTTTTTTTTTTCTGAATCTCAATTATCATTTGTCCTTATATCATTTGTTTTTAGGAATTAGGGTTAGTAGACCTTACCAGCCAACGGAGCGGTCAATCAAAAAAAGGATTATGTATGTTTCTATACAATCTAAGGCCAGACCTTCCTATTTAGTACTCAGAGGTTGGTATACTTTTTACCCAATATACGGAGCCATAGAACTTATGCTGCCAAAAGTTTTCCCACAGCAAGGGGCAGTTCTTGAGTTTTCACTGTAATATTCTAAGGCATACCAAGGAATACCACCCGCTGAAATAATTTCTTAGTCCAGTTTTTTAGCCCATTTTCAAAACTTTTTATGAAAGCTTTTACCTTGATCTTAATACTTTTTCCTTAATTTTCTCCACTTCGGAAGAAAATAATTATCATTCTTGGAACTCGTAAAGTTTCCATATAAACTTTCCATAATATCGAAACATACAACCATAAAATGCGATAATTAGTAATAAACCATAAATCGTAACAGAAATCAATACATTGACCAATATAATACTTTAACTTTAAACTTTTACAAACGTAAAAAAATTCAAATTTAATATGTGATATATTTAGTTGATTCGGTTGCCGGTTCAGTAATTGATTTGGGCCAACTCGGGTTATTTCTTCAATCCAATTTTAATGCAATTACTTAAGGATTCGGCTATTGGTTCATGGCCGATTTAATGGCCGGTTCAAGGGTTGGTTCATACTGATTTTTACTATTAATTTTCATCATTTGTAAATCGGCTTTATGAACCGGTTTAATGGTTCAATGCATATCCATTAGCTGAAATTTTCAGCATATGTTGGCAAATTCATTTGTTGGTTTAATGCCCGGTTTGGTGGCCGGTTTGAGGCATATTTTACAGATTGATACTTCAACATTACTTCATGACATTTTGGTTAATTTGGGTGCTAGTTCAATTGGTTTGGGAACTAAATCTGGACCGGTTCAGTAGCCACAATTTCAGCATCCACAGGAATGCTGTTAGTTGGTTCTGGGACTATTTAGGGGCTCAGTTTAGTAATCAATTCAAAGGGTTTTGGGAGGCCAGTTCATGGGTGGATAGGTTAGCCTCAGCATATATGATACTTTGGCTGGGCTGATTGCTGGTTGAGCCGGTTTAGGATCCTGTTCGGTCAATTTTCTCTAAGCTGCCAACTTCAGCATCAGCATGGATGCAAAGGCCTGATTCTGTTATTGTTGATTTTATGGCTAATTCGAGGCCGGTTCATGACCGGTTCCGGAAGTCTTCTTACAGGCAAGAGACTTAGTGTTAAGAATTTATTCAATTTATGGCTGCTTTAAGCTGATATTCTAGCCGGTTTAGGTCAAAGTTACAGCTGAAGGTTCAGCATTAGCATTTACTGCTTTAGCAGGATTCTACCTCTGTTTTGGTGACCGGTTCAGGGCTAATTTTTGCAGGGTGACACTTTAATATCACTACAAGGTATTTAGGTCAATATGGTTGCTGGTTCAGCCAGTTTGGGGCCCGATTCATATGCTGCAATTTCCACTATTAGCATGATTGCTGAGGTTAGTCCGGTTGCTGAAGTGAGACTTTGTTTAGTGACCGATTCAGCCCATTTTCACGGGACGAATTTTCACAGCATTAATAAGAGGCTTAGCTAGTTGGTCACTAAATTGGAGCCGATTTAGTGACTAATTGGTAGCTGGTTTAGCCAATTTACAGTAGCTGGTTCAGCTATTGATTTTGGCTCAGCATTTCAGCCGTGTATACCTCATGCTAAAATGATAATATGCTCAAAAATATTAGGCAATTTAAGTATTAGAGTAATAATATTTAAGGGATTTAACAATAAACAGCAACAATTGAAGAAAATATTTTGAATACACTTGCCAAAATATTTAGCTGAATTCCTTCCTTTCTTGTTGCCTTCGGTTCTTTCTCTCAGTTTCCCTTCTTTTTCTTTTGTTTTTCCTTCTTTTTCCTTCGGTTTCCTTCCCCTATTTTCTTCCTTTCTTATTTCACGTGCCTCTTATACAAATTTAGAGGCATGGAGTGAGTCATCCAAGCCTTGCCAGCACTTTTGAAGCCCCCTCCTAAATCCAACGAGTGTCCCTTAATTCAGGTTGATGATTCATCCTAATTTTGCTGGTTTGGTTCCTTAAGAATTTGCCTAGTGGAAAGCTGTAATTGGTTGTTGAATTCTTGGTGATACAGGCTGCTGATGCTTGCTGAGGTGTGAGGCTGCGTAGCTGAATTTTGGTGCTGCTGCTGTCGTGGTGCTGCTGCTGTGGTGGACAGCTGCTACTTAGTTGCTGAGGTAAGCAGCTGTAAGCTGCTTTATATTGCTTCAAATTTTGGCTGAGTGCTGTGCAAAGCTGCTGCCGTGTTATGCACTTGCTGGGGTAATCCCAATTCTTGCCGTTGCTGTGTGATGTTGGAGCAAAAATCAGATTTTGTGTTGCTTCCCAACTGAGTGTATATATGTCACTGCTGCCCGAGCACCTTCTCATCAAGCAAATTTTAATTCGGTTGCTAATCGGATCAATCTCAGCGACCGAATTTGTCTTCCTGCCCTCGGAATTTATTCTGTTCTCATTCAGGTCCATTAATTATGCTTATGCCGGTCCGTTAATTTAATTTGCACGGTAGCTGCATTCTGGGATGATTATTGGTATAATTAAATTCAATCCTTACACCAATAGAAGTCCAAGCCCAATAAGGAAGATCTGATGGCTTGAGAATGCCAAGTAACAACAAATGGACCCAAACAGACAGCTGGCCACAAAAAACTCTGATTCGTGGTCAACCCTCACACAATCACCTCTCAACTGTCTCCAAACAATCTCTGTGGCCACAATCTCTCGTCTCCACTTACACAAGAACATGGGAATAGGCCCAACGGATAATAACCAACCAATAACATGTGTTGAAGGAAAACTGTGTATAGAAAATACCTTCTCCTGGAATCACTATAAAGGCTATCCTTAGTCCCAGTGGCAGAGAAGGGTTTTAAGGGAGTTGTAATAAATAGAGCACTTCCAAGAAGCAGGGGACAGATTTTACATGGCCTAGTTCTCCAAATATCATACTCATACTCTCACTCTACACTGAATTTCACTCTTTTATATTCCCTAACCTGAATTGTTGGGCTGAGAAAACCGACTTGAGTATCAGAAGATATTTCGGAGAGTAAGTCCTGCTTTCCTTTTAAATTTGTGATGTACAGAATCTCAGATTCCAAATATATATCAGGTTCAATTTCATGGAAACCCAAGTATATTTCGGCACGCATTACTGTGCATAATCATGCTTCAGGCTTATTGGTTTGCAAAGATATTTCGAGGGGAATCTTAGAGGGCAAGTTAATTGGTTTACAAAACATTATTCCATGTTCACCTAACTACTCAATCTTCGGATTAGGTTTATTATTTTTTGGCTTGGCAACCCTTTGGGGTGAGTGCTTTCTGGATAATCTTGTCAATGTAGGTCTTACAGCAGCCGGTTTTTGGGCCAAAATATGGTATCCTTAATAGCTGTATGTTCAACTCAAACCCCCTTCGCCATTTTCAGTTCTGTTGCCGACATAACTGATGATGTGAAATTGATTGCTGGCGCCATCCTTGCAATTTAAAGACCATGTCATGCAATCAACCCCATTCGCCATTTGCAGTTCTGTCACTGACACAGCTGATGATGTCAAATTGATTGCTGGTGCTATCCTTGCAATTTGAAGACCATGTCATGAGATCTCATCCAGACGTGACAATCGGGATACATTATTTTTACCCTAGTCAACGAGTTTGTGTGTGGCTGCAGGGAAATAGTCCTACATTCATGATAATATAGCCTTGGAGAAGACGTTACGTTGCTGATAACCGTAGTTTTAGTTGATCTTTCGGCATGCGTAATAATCTAGTTTGGCTCAGTTCTATTAAGTGGAGGACTATTAGGTCTGTTTGTTGCATCTTTCAGTGGTGACAGTGCAATTCATGTTTCCCAGTTTCAAACGTGTTGTTTGACCAACACAAACCATGGATACTTAGACATGATCAAAATTGGATTCAGATCATACACAGGTTGGGTTTAGATAAAAATTTATGATGGTAAGTCTGGACAGGCTGGAAAATGCCCAGTCACACATGCTAAAAGCTTAAATCATCCCATCCATAAGCTGAACCGAGCTGCTCATAAACATTATTTCATTTTTATATTTAAAATTTTATGTTGACCTAAAAAATATCCAAAAATATATAATATTTTAAAAATTGTAATATTTAGGATAAAATATTACATAATTGTATATCTAAATGAGAATTTTTTTCATAAAAAGTTATTTATTATATAAAAATATAATTTATTGAAATGCTTTTTGAACCTGGTATTTATTTAAAATAAAAAATATATTTACAAAAAAATTTATTATCCAGGTCGAACCGGACACTTTTATCTGTGATTGTGTTCGATTCAAAAAATTAATCGAGCTAAATTTTATGTTCATATCCGTTGATAATATTTTTATACTTTTATCAAACCTTATAAAATTTCAGGTCGGTTGGATCAAGCTGGTCAAATGACCTGATTTTGATTAGGTCAAGTTGCTCAAAATTATCCTTATCCATTTTCTAGGTTAAGGAAAGATTTAATGATGGAAGGGATTTAAGAAGTCTTGGTATCCGCTTCTCTAGGATTCAAGGAAAAATTTTGCTTGACCAAAGGGAATCTAGAAATCTTGTACCTTCTAGTGCTAATGGAATGTTGTCAATGGGACCTCTTATTAGATTGGATGACTGGAAAGGGTATTTAACCAATTTGTAGTGAGTATAATTATAGAGAAGGTAGAATATTACTTTGTGCATAAACTCATGAGAATTTCCGGCTCAACTATTCAAGAAGTACTCAATAGGTGGCTTTTATTTATAGAACAAGAACAACTTTTCAGCAGCCTTAGCATATCAATTGTTTCTCCTTTTCTTTTAGTTATGAGCTCTTTACTTAAAAACTGATTTGATTGAGCTTTAAGATGTATGACATAACTTTTTTTGTTGAGTAGGACTGTTCTTCAACTTTCTGAAGAATGTTTCCTTAAACCACGCAAAGTGGCAGTAGAGGATTCATTGGAGAATGTATGTTCGTTCTTCCACTTCTAGTACTATGCAAAACATACTTCTCAATTCATGTACATTGATTGGCCTTGATGATAAAATCTTGACTCACTGCCTAATACAAAAAAGAAGCTGTTGTGATTAAATGTTCATAATTATTTCAACGCCCCATGTTCTAAGGTAAGAGTAATTGCGGTTATGGCAGAAGGTTTTTAATATCAAACGCTAAAAGCTTGAACCTTTCGGGAAAAGGTACAGTAGCCTGACCTGATCTGCTGCCCCATGTTCTAATGTAAGATATTTTTAGAGATCGCTTCCCATGTTATTCTTATCAGCCTATCAATTCCATGGATCTTCCACCTCGATCTTGCTACAAAATTGTGGTTGATTGTTAGTCAACTTGAGAGCAAATACTTATGTGTCTCTTTTTATAATCTTCTTTGTCTTCATCCTCTTACTGTGCCATTATTTTTCAATCAAATTGAAAACCATTTTTGTGGCTTTCCATTTCACGTCAGTGATAAGTTAGTTCCTATTTTGTTCAGATGGATGAAGTGCTAGCCTCAGTGGCCGAGACCACAAAGAACTTTGCAGTGATATACCTTGTGGACATAACAGAGGTGCCAGATTTTAACACAATGTATGAGCTGTATGACCCATCGACAATCATGTTCTTTTTCAGGAACAAGCACATAATGATAGATCTTGGCACCGGAAACAACAATAAGATTAACTGGGCCCTCAAGGACAAGCAGGAGTTTATAGATATTGTTGAGACAGTGTATCGTGGGGCCAGGAAGGGTAGGGGCCTGGTCATTGCTCCCAAAGATTACTCCACCAAGTACCGCTACTAAGTGTTGTATGCAGCACGGTGGATATTGAGGTTGGTTGTTCATTTCATGCACTCGTCTTGTCAGCCCTTTGAAATGAAGTATGTCCTTTATCTGACGTTTGCATGTCATCTGTGACTAGTGGTTTAGTCTATTGCTTAATGAATGCTATGCTTCTATGCCAAGCAACTATAAATTTGTGTTTTCCAAGCAATCGACATGGTTTGGTGAAATTAGTTGTCTTCTTGATGATAGACACAGGTTTTTGGGTGATATAGGAGCCATGAATGCGGAAGATGGCTAGGCAATAGAGGCAGTGGCCTTTGATGAAGAAATTTAGCCTTTCTGTCATGCCTAGAAATGGAACTTTCATCTTCCAATGGAGTATTTCTTGTAAGATTGTCTTCTGCAGAGCATATTTCTCAGCCAATGAAACAGAGGCTTTGCTCAAAGAGAACCGTTTTTCGATTTCTTTGCTGTTTTGCTGAAAGAATGAATTACTCTGATTTTACTCCAAGGTGTTATGTATCACTGTTTTCGATTTCTGTCATGCTCAAAAAATGCATGAATTCATTTATTTTTAAGTTTTGTCTATATTTTCATTTGTACTACTATCGTCGCTCTAAAGTCATTCCCCTTGTTGAAATTTAAAATAATTAAATTTTTAATGTGATTTTTTATATTTAATTAATTCTTAAGAAAAATAAATATTTTTACTATATTTGATGTTACCCTACTTATTTTTTTATCAACCATTTGACCTCCGATATTGAAGACTAATTTCAATGATATTGTACCGGGTGGGATTGAAAGATTTCATACCATTATACAAATACAATAAATGTGTACTCATTAGAATTTTAAATACAAGAAATGTGAACTCATTAGACTTTCAAATACGAGAAATGTGTACTTGTTAGATTTTCACTAATTTAAATACTTAGACTCTTATCTCTTGCTTGTAATATAAAAAATATTGTCAAATTGTAAGTAATAAAAAAATTTAATTAGTTTGTATCTTTACTGATAGTTTATCTTTCATGTTAAGTTTATACCAAAGGAATCAAATTTTGTTGAGCACCTCTTACTGCTGCTTGCTTTTGACATTGGATTGCACGGTTTTAGTATTAATTGTGATGTGTACAATTATAAGTAATAAAAAAATTCAGTCAATATTATGCTTTTACTAATAGATTATATTCCATGTTTAGTCTATGCTAAAGGAATCAAACTTTGTTGAGCATCCCTTACTGCTGCTTGCTTTTGCCATTGAATTGTATGGTTTTAGTATTAATTGTAATGTATACAAGTTACACAGTATGTGCGAATTGCAACGGATTCGTGCTTTCATTTTTTCCAAGTTGTCGGTTATTTCTGTGTTGGAGTAAAATTTTTCAAGACCGATGTACACCTCATGTAAATTCACGAGGGATCCAAAATTATAGTAAAGTAGACTAATATTGAAGATTTTTTAAAATATTTTAATTTTTATCTAAAAAATATAATTAAATCTTCATCATCAAAAGCCCTGGAAAAGAAATATCTTTCTTTAGCATTTAAAGTATGGATCATGCCATTCATATTTACTGGAAGTTGAATGCTTCTATCTCAACCTGTGCTACATGAAAGCCCCTTCTTCCCTTTGTTTGCCACCGAAGCAAACAGGGGAGCTTGCAATCTTTCAAGTTAAAGGAGATTCACATATTATAAAGCCACATACTCATACCTATGCAGCATTAATAGAAACAGATTAGAATAGCATAGCTGGGAGAACTGATGAACCTTTAATGAAAAGCTAGAGCCTTCTCTAATGGTTGCTGTGCATGAACTTCTCCATTAATAGAACCCAACATTCAATCTGGAACAGGAATGCTGGAGTAATCATATGACAAGCTGCACCTAATCTATTTTGCCAACCACAGATCTGCAACTGTTATGGGCATCGTTCGACAAATTGCTACTGATGCACACAAGCCAAAACTCACAAATCACAGTAGGCAATAGAGTTTCGTAGTTCATTGAGCAACTAATCACAAGAGTAGTCTCCGCACGCTAGATTTTGTGTCAACAAAACAACCACGGGCAATCCCCACCCCACAAAAAGCACCCCAAAAAATCTGTCCAGTCTGTGCGCTCTTGTTGAGATACTTAAAATAAAAAAAATCATATAATTGTCATTATGTGACCCTATAGTCACTGAGTTCGAAAATTGAATTTTGAAAATCATTTGAATATAATTTACACGATAACACTGTATATAATAGATTCAAAGTTATCCAATCTTTTTTCAAATCCCAAGCATAGCAGGAGGTTTATATCAAGCTGCACTTCTTTACGTGTAAGAAGAAACAAATCAAAAATAACATAAATAGCACATCCTCATAAATGCTGTTGCAGGAATTTAGTATGTTTACCAATTGAACAGTATGTCAGGTTGCACGAAAAATTCTCATTTGAAATTATCGGCCTTCTATGATAAAATGCAACTTTTCTAATCAGAAAATGGTGAATGATATGGATGCTACAAAGGCTTGGAACATTCTTTGCAAGAAGAGGAAGGAAGAGGTTTGCTTTCTCTTCTTCTTATACTTTTTCTCTCTGTTTTTTTTTTTTTTTGGGGTGAAAGGGGGTGGGGCTCTGAGAATGGGAGGACTTTCTTGCATGATAGATTCTCTTACAGAATATTTAATTGTTAAAATAAAATAATATAAAAATAAAATAGGATGAAAATAAAATTAAAAATTATTATTCTCATATTTAATTATTGAAATAAAATTAGTTAAAAATTTATATTCTAATATTTGGTTTGTAGAATTGTATGATGAATAAAGTAAAAATTTATCAGAATGACGATTTTGTCCTTATTAAATTTAAAAATATATTATATAATATAACACACATGTGTATATGTACATATTTTTATATATGTTATATGACATATATATATATATATATATATATATATATATATAAATATATTATATATATATTATTCTGAATTATTATTTAATATATTATATTATTTTATCATATAAAATATATATTTAATAAATATATAATATAATACATATAATTGAATATATATATATATATATATATATATATATGTGCGTGTGTATACATAATTTGATATAATTATGTATTTTATTATAAATATAATTACATATTTTTTATTTATAACAAAAAATAAAATAAAATGTTGGCAAGACATGGCTTACAAAATAAAAATAATCATCATGCAAAAATTAAGTATTACATATTTTTTATTTTATTATAAAAATAAAATTTCTATACAATATAGAAATTAAAAAAATATCATCATACTCCAATTAAAATGTATACAATTAAAATTAATAAAATTGCATTATTGTACAATTAAAATTTGTGTACAATTAAAAATATCATATAAAAACTGTATACAATTAAAATTAAAAAAAATACAATAAAAATGTATACAAGTCAAGTAGTAACATTCCTGTATAATTATCTTTATGCTCCAAATTGCAAATTTCAATCAACATGCTGGCCACAAAAGAGCAAGATCAGCTTCGTATTTCATACTACATCAGCACGATATATAAATAATTTAAATTTTAAAATTATCATCAACATATTAAACATGCATTAAGCATATATATATATATATATATATTTATATTTATATTTATTTATATTTATTTATTTATTTATACATGTGCATAACCAAGTTAAGAATAACTAAATAACAATAAAATAACAAAATTAATGATATAGAACAATAAATATATAATTGACAGTACTCAAATTGATTGTTTCAAATGTATCATTCAATGATATCTCCATTCGTTGAACATAACATTTGCCAAATTATTTTTAATGCACTCCAACTATCAATATGATCTAGTTGTGTTATCATATTTGCATCTTCGTCAAAGAAGTTCTAGTGATGCATGTCATTATATTTATCCTCAATAGGATCATATTCCATTTCGTTTCTTATGAAATTATGTAGCAAACAACAAGTAATGATAACTTGATTATGTATTCTGACAGAATAAAATGATGGACTTCTAAGGATCCCCCACCATATTTTCAGCAATCCCAAACATTTTTGATAATATTACGAGTAGCGGCATATTTCATATTGAAGAATTCCTCAGCCGTTCTTGATTGATGGGTTTGACGTCATTCATTTAAATGGTATCTCTGTCTCCTAAATGGTGTAAAAAATCCATTACAATTTACATATCCCGCATCAACTAAGTAATAAGTATCTATATGAAAACATGCTGATATCATTACGTAAAATAAGGTTATTGTAAAACATTATGATTGATTCAATTATCTAATATCTTACAATTTAGAACTTTCAGTCCATACCTTTGATTTAGCATATCTCGTAAAATTTTAGAATTTGTTGCAGATCCTTCCCAATCATATAGAACATATATAAACTGCATGTTACGGGTACATACTCCTAACATGTTTATAATTATATCTCATTTACGAGTTCGATATCTAGGTTTGTCTACAGTAGGTACCCTTATTTTGATGTATGTTCCATTTAAAGAGCCTATACAATTCTACAAATACATATCGAAGTAGAATGACTTATCTAGTATATTTGCCATGTAAATATAACATCAACATATAAAATAATTATCATACTAGGAACCACTTCTATCACTCGTCTGTGCAGTTCTTAAAAATGGGTTCCGGTCGTCTAAATAGTTATGTTTGTATACGTATTACTATGACTAACACATTATTAAATATTCTACTCACCGTTTCACTCGATTTCTAAAATTTTATACAACTACCATATTTTTCACATGATATGCAAGAATATGCAAAAACATTGCCATTTACTCATCGACTAGCATATATTTTGATGGACGAAGTCCCCCACTATTCATTGACATATCACACAGCTTGAGAAACGCGAGTCTACTCATTCTCAATATGTTAATACAAGTGATACCACTACCATGTATGATTTTATTGATGTATTTTTTTATAAAAGTCAATATTATAAGATCTCATAATTATATGTTTAGACTGTCCTAACAATTAAAATTATACCTAGGATATATAAACACCACCAAAAAGTACATCAAACTTCAATCCATTTCACTATAATGACAACTATCTTTTTTTCTTCTCGTTGAAAGAATTAAAGTGTAATTGATCTATAAATTGTAATAATAAATCACAATATATATAAATATAATGAATAAAAATTCTCTACATAAGCACATTGCCCAACAACAGGAATAACCAATTATTCAAATAAGTTAGCACATTAACCAAAAATTATTTCTCGAAGAACATAGGGTTCAGCATCATAAACAGGAAGGAAATTTTATCAAAAAAATACAACAAACATGGCAAAAAAGACCACAACCACAAAATTTGACAGGTATAATAGAAAAGTACTTTTGACAATATTTTTAGTTGCTAAAAGAAACTTCCCAACACTTTTCTCAATCCCAATATGCAGATCATTTCGAAACTGACTAAACAATCAAACAGTTTGCTTCAATAGTAGCCCTTCCTAGTCCAAGCAGCTTCCTCATTTTCAGTAATATGTAGATCATTTTCTCAATCTCATGCTGCCACTTCCTCATCCAAGCGGCTCTGATACCATGCAAGAATTGATAATGCTGGAAGAGGAATGAAGTGCTGGATGCAGCAGTAGAAAACCGAATGAAGAACAGTGGAATTCGGGAGAATGAATTGCCTGCATTTTACTGATTTATGCTCTTTATATTGAGTAATACACTTCAAACTAACTACAAAAAATTAAAAACTGAAAATATTCTTTGTAATTACTATTTACAAATAATTGTGAGGGAAAAATAGAACAGAAGTGTAACAGAAAGGGAAAATAGCAGGGACTGGGGATGAACATTTTGTTACTACTGCAGGTTCCCATTTTCCCTCTATACACACTTCATGGATTTGATCAAACACATCAATAGCCAAAACTGATTCAATCAAACACGTCAGAACAACAAACGATTCAATCGAACACAACCGATTTTGAACAGAACACAGCTCAAAGTGAAGCGTAGAGTTTTGAAAGTATCAGTACCTCGATTTCGAACAGATGCTCAAACAAATGCTTCCGATGCTCAACCAGATGCGTGAAGAAAGTATCAAATGCTCAAACAGATGCTTCCGATTTCAAATAGAGTGCGAAAGTAGCAGAGAATGATTTCGGAGAAGAACGAAGGGTTTTGAGAGATAGAGAGAGTGGCTGTGAGAGAGAGAAGCGTAGGGTTTCGAGAAGGAGAGAGAGTGGATGCAAGAGAGAATGGTTGCGTGAGAGAATGGTTTCTGTATCGCCAGATTTCACAAGGCCATATGTGGAATATTGAAAAAATTGTGCGGGAATAGCTTTTCCTTCTCATCCGGGAATAAATAATACCTTCTTCCACCAGGGAATAATTATTTCTTATAACTAGAAAATAATTATTCCTTCGAAAATTGTTATTTTCAGGCAAAATGCAACCAAATAGTGAAATTTTTATTCTATTGAAAATAAAGAGGAAATAAAATTTCTATTCCCTCCAACCAAAAATTACCTGAGGATAACCTAAAATCCAAATAGTCATAGCTAGCTGAAAACATTATAAGAAAGGTTGTCCCGAGAGCCATGAAAGTTGGTGTAATAATTCCTGCGACAATAAATCAACAAGACAATTAAGCAGAGCAAATGGGGATAGGTGCCCTCAGCCTGGATCCGATGTCCATTAGAATTCGATGAAGTAGACCGAGTACATTATATCTCAAAAACTGTAACGTAAAAGGGCTTGAGGCATTGGTCATCGCCAGTAGTGGAGACGAAGTTATTGGTAATTAGTAAGGAGAAGGAATATGTCCACTCATTTTCTTTAAAACAAGTGTTAACGCACAACTTACAACAAACAAACAAAGGGGAAAAGCTTGCTGGCAGTTAGTTTTATCTAGACGAGAAGACTCATCTTCCTCTTCATCAGCTTCTTCAAAGCATTGTGAAAGGCCTCCACCGTTAGGTCTTTCTCTACTGCCCTTGTGCATCTCTTCTTTTGGCCGATCAGGATGGCCAGTTTTGTACTGCATCTTATGGATGGTAGGGCATCACATTGCTGACTTGAAAGATTGGGTGCAATTTTATCCATGCTAAGATGTTAGACTTCTTCCTTCACATAGATTCTGCAAAAAAGCTCTGAAATTTCCTACCAAAGAGCTACGTGGAAATGAGAATTCAGCTTAGAGGAAGCAATAGTAGCATCCCATCAAGAAAAGTAAAGAACGGCAGCACAATTGCACAATGCACCATTTCCCCAGCGCATATATACATAATTGATGAAGACATTGATCCTTGGACATTCTTAAACAAGCAAGTGTTTAAAGACAGGAGAAAACGTTTGCATCCACAACTTCTAACATTCAAAAATGACATTATCATTAAAACAAGAGCAATGGTGAAGAAAATGACATATTTGAGTTCCAAATATCTGCCAAGGACGGATAAAAGTCCTTTCCTCTATCCAGCACAATACACTATGGGGTCATTTTCCTACAACTTAGACACGACGCTTCTTTGGAAGTCGGCATCCATTATGTGGACGTCGAGTAGTATCTTCAATGAATGCAATCGGGTTCCGATCTCCACGACCATGGGTAAAGCCTTCTCTCCAGCTTAGGATTGCTTGCTTTTTCTTCTTGAAGTGAGTGAACCCATTTACTCTCATGACAACCGACTTCAACCCAAGATTCCGAGCAAGCCGCCCAACATGTTCTGCTGTTGCTTCAGCAGCATAGCGCGATAATTTCGGACCACCTTTCATTTCTTCCAAACACCCTGAAGAAGCCCCCACTTTTTTGTTCCCCTTAGAATCCGTAATAGTAACAAAAGTATTGTTCTTAATCATCTTTATGTGCACAATATCCAATTTTTCTTCAGCATTATATTGAGCAAGTTGAGAGACTCCAAAACTACTCCTTCCTTCTTCCTCCAAGATACCCTTTACAAAGGCCATGGATTTGGATGTCCTGCCATTTTCCACTTCCTTCACCATTGTTGTGTGTATGAGACTCCTCGAACTCAACATGCAAGGCAGATTGATCCAATCTTTGTTTCCTCTTATTAAACTCAATTTATTGCTAAACATACTCATAATATGCAACATACTCTGTGCCTTGGACCCACCTTCGAAATCCCTGGATTTCTTACAAGTGTTTGAATTATCTAAGCAGCCTGCAATAGCCCCAACAAAATGCTTAAAATTAAATCACGTCGTGTTTGGGGAAAAGGGAACTAACAATGCCCTTAAAAATTATGAATGATAACAATCAGCTAACATCGTTAGAATTATTCAACCATATTGATAACACAGAAGGCAAAAGTAATCACAGAAAATTTCAAGAGGATATGCAAGAGTCGACATGCTGCAATACATTCAAAACAAATCACCAGCATCCCAGATCATCAGTAATCCTGTTCCTAATTGAAATGGGAAAATAATAAAGTACTTTACTCGCACCCATCCCCCAAAAAAAAAAAAGAGAGCCGGAAGCCGACAAAGAAAATTGCCAGTAGTTATGAAACAAGTGATATTGCTGAGAAAGCAACTCAAGATCAGAAACATAATTAAACAGGAAACTTGCCATAGAGATTCTCCTGTTTCAGAGAGTGTGTGTAAGGAATCCGGTGAGAACAAGAGAGAACGCTGGATGCGCTGAAGAAGGTCCGATTTGTCTTCGCGAGGATCAGAGAAGCATGGCGCGTTGACTGAACTCTACACAAACGAATCATGGCTCGCTTGTCACTGTTCGAAGATTTCACTTCTCTAGGGCTTTCTACTTCGCTGACAACGGAGCGACAACTGCAATCAGGAAAAGGTTATAACATAAATTCCATTTTGCTTTTCCTTCTAATATCCATTTTATAAGATCTTATGTTTAATTATATCATATCATACTTAATACTACTATAGTATTATATTCAATAATACTTAAATTTTATTATATCTAAAATTTTTTTCAATGCTAGTTTAATTTTAATGTAAAAAAAATTTCTAATATTATGTAAATAATAAAACAACATAATTTTAAACGAATCTTGCTCATTTTGTAAATTGTTTATTATTGATTCAATTCTATTATTATTTATTAAAAAATAAAACAACATTAAATTAAAATATTTAATTTACAATTTTGATTTTTTTTAATTTTAAATATGTTGGGTCCCATGTCATGACCCATAAAAAGGTGTCAAGGCCCATGAAGGGTGTTAGAGCCAACAAAGAACGATGAGCCCAGCCCAACTACGCGAGAGACACGCGTGGCGCCGCCTGTAAGACGCGGCGCACTCTGCAGTAGCATTAATACGCTTCTTGTAAAATGCAGAAATGAGAAAAGCCAACCCGATGGAGAGACGGCCGACACAAATGTCGAATGGCTTCAAACGGCCCAGCAGAAAAGAACTAGTCAATCCCCGCTAGGAAAACCAGCGCCAGAGCCGCGCCGCCACAAAGAAACGATAATTACATAACCTATGGCGGTTAGCAGCCGATCGTGAGGCAAGGAAGCCCTTGCAACGGGCATTTTGGCGCCTAGAGTCCAATGGGGAGGAGCCTATAAGAGCTCCCACTCCCCGCAGAGAAAAGGATTCCGATTCCCGACTCGAATTCTGATCCTTCCTTCTCTGAACAAGATCACAAGAGAGAAAGAGCTGGAACTGAGAATAGACTCACTTCCTTTTGGCACGAGCGAGCCCACCTCTCTCACGATCGCCATCCCTGAGTCTACTCAGGCCACGGAAAAGTCAGCCACCCGCCGCGGTGCACTAAGGAAGTCAGGCCTTCCGCAACCTGCTCATAGCATTCTCCTCATTAAAGCATACGCCTCACTCACGTTTCATCAACATTCATCCGCGCACCGCTCATAGAGTGCGCCATTTCCGTTTATTGTGGGAATTTGCAGACTTTGAGCGTCGGAGTGGCCGTGGTGGGAGAAATCTCGTCGGACCTCTGACCTCTTGTTTGTTGTTTGTGTTGTGCAAGTCCAGGTCAGAGAGACGGAGATCGGACCCTTTGCCTGATGCTACCGCATGCTTGGGAATCCAAAAACTCCCTAATCCGTATGACAACTGCAGATCCAGGACGTAACAAAATACATATCACTTCATAATTAAAAATATAACTAAACTAATTAAAAAAAATTCTATATAATTTTTTTTGTGAAGATGTATGAATAAAATTTTAACAAAAACAACTCTATAGAACCGTATCAATTGGTTAAAAGGCTTAAAAGAAAATGTTTATTATGGGAGGATGATATTTTTTGGTACAGAAATATTAACATAAGACACTGAGCCCTTATTAGAGTCAATGTTATTGAGTCAGCTGTTTTATTTTTTATTTTAATAACAAAAAATTGTTTTCTTTTATTTGTACCATTTCCTAAAAAGTTGATAAATTGAGTGGGTGAACAAAATTACTTAATACAGTATCTTGTTATTGTACTGAAATCTGTAAATGTTAATTAATCTCACTAATATTGAATTTGGTAAAAAAAAAAAAAGATTGAATAATTAAAAAATGATATTATTTAAGAATATATATTAAATTCTAAAATTATGCAGTGAAATAATGGTAATATATTCATCATTAAAAAAAATGAAACAAAACAAAAGATTGAATGTTTGAAATTTTGAACCTCCTCCAGTAGTAATAAAAATAAAAATACGTAAAATCCGTTAAAAGTTCATCTGCCACCAACGGATACGAGGCAGAGTAGCCTACAGAAAAACAGAACAATCAAGTCAACAAACTTCAGCATCACACAAAATTCCCTTGATCATCATAATCTGCATCCCTCTTGATCTGTTTCAAAATCAAATTGGCAGTCCTATAAATTTCAGACGACATCGAGTGTGTTTTATCGTGTGCTACAAATCTATGAAGAACTCCGGAAATTTCAACAGAGCTACACCCAGGAGACTTCTTCACCCCTACAATCTCCATCGCTTCTCTCATCGTCTTTGCATCATCCCAACGCTTGTCTGCGGCATAAATGTTGGATAAACCCACGTACCGGCCATCATGATGAGGCTCCAGTTCAATGAGCTTCTTCCCAACTCTCTCTGCAATGTCTAATCTCTTATGATTCATGCAGCCGCTAAGGAGAGCTCCTAACATGGAAGCAGTCGGCTGTTGGGGCATTTCATTCAGGAATTCATATGCCTCTGTCAGCTGGCCTGCCCGTGCCAGGACGTTCACCATGCATGCATAGTGCTCAGATTTCGGTTGCTTGAGAGATTCGAAGAAATGCCAAGCTTCCTTCACCAATCCACCATGGGCACACGCAGACAATACGCACAGGTACGTGATCTCGTCGGATGCAACCCCCACCATCTGCATTTCGGCAAACAAATCGAGTGACTCCTGCACGCAGCCATGGGTTGCAAGCGCTCCAATGATAGTGTTCCAAAACAGCACATCCGATCTGTTCTTTGGAGCCCCACGAAACACAAGCATCGCCTCCTCTATTGCCCCGCATTTGGCATACATGTCCACGAGAGATGTCAGCAATATCAGATTCAATGGCAGACCATTTTCAATCATATACTGATGCATCGACCTTCCCTGCTCTAGCACACCTAGATGCGCGCAAGCGCACAAAATGCTCACCATAGTCACATCATTGGCCTTAGGCCCAACAGCCTGCATTCTCTCAAAAATCTCCAAGGCCTGCTCATGCTTTCCTCCCTTGACATAACCATCGATCAGAGAGCTCCACGACACGACATCTCTCTCAGGCATTGATTCGAACAATTCCCGTGCGGCATTCAAGTCCCCGCACTTCGCATACCCATCTAACATAGAATTCCACGAAACCAAGTTCTTATCAAGCATTTCATCAAATACCTTGCGCGCGCATGATATAATCCCACAAGAAGCATACATATGGATCAAAGAGTTCAAAATAAACCGGTCTGATTCATACCCTGTTTTAATTATATGATCGTGTACTTCCATACCATGTTGAATGGATGATAGGCGTGCGGATGCTTTGACAACAAAAGGGTATGTCAAATGGTCAGGGGGGACGCCAATATTCAACATTTTCACGAAAATTGAGATTGATCTATTAGGGTTTTTGCTATTTGCGCAGGCCCTTGTTATTGTGTTCCAACTAAAAATCGTTGGGTAGGAAATTTGGCAAAAAATGCGATAGGAATAATCCGCATGGCTTGAACTGAAATTTGCGGAGATCAAGAGCAATTTTGATGGAAATGGCTCGTGTTGGAAGAGCCCAGAAGCAATTAAGAAAGCATGAATTTGCTTGAGTTGAGAAACTGATTTGCATTGCTCCAGAAGGGTGATTACATTTTGGCTTGAATTAGCATTTTTAAAAATTAAAGTGGCCACCATTCAACACTTGGATTCAACCCACACTCAACGAGGAACAAAAGCCAATTGGGTGAGAAGTTGCAGGAGATCGAGCAAACGACTTCGATAATCTATGAAATGACCGAGCAAACGAGCAAAAGATCGAGCAAGATGATGACTGAAGCATAGGGAAATATCAAAAATATTATAAAATTTTCCTTTTAGATTCTGCACGTTTTTTTTTATTACCATCTATTTTAAGTACTAATTTTGTACATCTAAAAATTGATAAAAAATATTTTTATCCTTTTGGTTTACTTAATTTATTATTATTATCTTTGATTAAATCAGTTATATTTTGGACTTATAAAATTAAGTTAATTCTAATAATTAATTTTTTATCACATTTGACATAATTTAATATCAAAATTGTAAAATTGAATATTAATTTCTGTTATCATAATACATTTTTTATAAATTAAACTTGCCAAATCATGGTTTTTAGTTTCAATTCGAATTGTATAGGCATTAATATGAACTTAACTCAATTTGATAAATACATAACAAAATTAGTTCAAACTATAAATAAATATGAAATTACCTTAAAGATAATATCAATTGAAACTACTATTTCAAATGCATAAAAGGGAATTGGATTTTTTTAGTTTTTCTTTTTCATAAAAATTATCTAACAATTTCAGTTGAGTATTTAATCGTTATATAAACTATTTCATGCTTTTTTTTTCCAAGGGGGAGGTTTTTCCTAGAAATAAAATATGGTAGACTGAATACATATGAAAAATAAAAAAAATAAATTATCTTATAATAGGTACACGATGGAAATAATAAAAAATGGGCCAATCCAACACGAAAGCCCATGAGTAAATGAAGGACCCAGAGGATAGTCAACTTACAACACGTCACTATTGGGCCCAAAAATCAAGCAACATTCCAGTCAGCCTAATCAGTTCCAAAGGCCAAGTTGACCTCATGGGTCTAATTGAGGCGGCGGACTCTCGTACATTGAAAAAATTTATCATAATCTATCACAATAGTAAACTAATATGTCCTTATCTATTCGAACGGCTCAGCAAATGGTTGTCACCAACCAGAAAGATTGAACCGTTTGTCAATGTTATAAATATTTCATCACCCGCACGAGCAAGGGATATATTGTGACATCCTGAATTTTTCTAAAAAAATAAATATTTGATTATTTTAAAAGATTTAAAATATTAATATTAATATTAATATAAAGAAAACAAAAGAAGGAAAAAGAGGGAAGAATGAAACAAAGAAGGAGAGGAAAGAGGGAGAAACAGCTGGCCAATCTTCCTGCGACACCGTCTCCTTCTCCTGCCGAGCGGTTGAAATAGCTAACTTTCCTTCTTTCTCTCGATTTGCCAGCTTAGATTTCATTTTTTTTTCAGTTGCTCCCATTTTCTTAAAGATTGTTGCTTTCCTTTTTCTTTCATTTTTTCCTCGATTGTGACTATGGGTAAACCAGAGAAAGCAAGAACAAGGAAAGAGTAGCCAAAGATCTTATATTGTTGCCGCTGCCAAGGAGTATCATAGGGATTGTTAAAGCCGTCGCTATTGGTGTCCTCAATTATCAGGCAAGTTGATTTGAGTTTTTGATAAAATCCATATCTCGTTTTCTTTCTATTAATGCAGACTTTTCATTTTTGTATCAAGATTGTTAAAGAATTTGTTATATGTGGGTGAATTTTGGAGGATTACAATTAGATTGGGCCGTTGATGAAGAAATTGGGAAAAATAGAATTTCGGCTCTATGGTGAGATAAATCCAAAAACTTAGGAATTTCATGATAATTTGGGTTGTGAAATTTTGTGGTTAATAATGTTCAATGTTTATATTTTCATATATTAAAAGAAAAATTGGGCTTTTCCTTGTTTTTGGGGGGAATCTGGAGGCGGCAAGGATGCTCTGTTTGTATTTCCAAATGGGTATAATAATAGTAGGTTTTCGTCGAAGGAGAACGAACGATGATTATGGATGCAGAGCCGTGTGTGAATCTGGAAGCTGGATATCATGATTAGTAGAACGTATGAGATTGAAAAGTAGGAAATTAGATATGTCCATGTGTGTGTTTGGGTGTATAATTGTGGGCGTATATATACAGCCGTGAGAATATATATATATATATATATATATATATATATATACTTGTATATAAAGGGTGTGTGTGTGTATAGTTGTAAAGGTGTTCTGCTTTAGTGTGGAAATGGGAGTGTTGACAGTGGTCGTGCTGCTGCCCTTGCTGTAGCTATGTGTATGGTGTACCTGTGTGTGTATATTTATATATATGTAAGGTATATATATATGCACAGATGGACGGCATATACAAATAATGTGTATATTTTAATGAATATTAACGTATAAGTATCCTTAGATATCGAAAATTTATAGATATGGGGATGAATATATTAAAATATAAGTTAGTTGAAGAAGAAAATGCAAATAATTTAGTGGACTCACATAGATTTAGTAGAATAATTGGATAATATTTAAAGATTGTGGATCTCTCTTCGTGACATCATAATAAAAAAAATTTTATAACCTTAGAGATAATATTGGGACTCTAAATGAGTTAGAAGGGATTTAATAAAATATTTGGGCATTCGATAAAATAATTAAACTATCATTGATACTGTTGTTTTTCTTCCGATAATGATATATCATTTGCGTTATCTTTAAATCATGTGTGTATGATCTTTATTAATATCAAACGATAATTCTTTCATTGAAATTGCAAGCATTTTTTGTGTTATACTTGATTACATGAGTAGAGAAGTTATTGGCTTCCTACGGTCAAGGTTAAGAAAAGCGTATGAAAATATTAAGGTATATAATCAAATGGGAGACTACGATACGTTAGTGTGGTCTGCACTTATCCGATACTGATTTCCGTATCGTTGTGATAATGAGGTATATTATTTATTGTGAATGGATACTTATAACCATATGACCATCATATGAGATGATATTAGGGGTATCATTTGGCGAGGGGTATCACAGATGGTATGGGTATGCTACGGGTATAACCTGTGGGAGGACTGTAGGGGTAGTGATGATACACCATGGATAACCTCGTTATACTTACCCAACCGTTGGGAGTATAAATATGTGATATTTGATTTATGGCGGTAGAATAAGATCCAAATAGATTCATTGTGATATTCCATCATTTTTCATACCTAATGAGTTTGGAATTCGATTAAATCCACATGTTATATTCGATAGAATCCATGGGTTGGATTTTACCATGTTCGGATTCAGTGGAATCCATATTGTTTCTTTGTATTCGATTTTCGGGTTGTTCACACTAATATTCGGATCAAGAGATCCCTTTTATTTATTGTGAGATCAAATTCTGAGGGGTCTTGCCTTTTAATGTTAATCCGACATTTGGAATGATCCGCCTTTCTTATACATTTGTCATAAATGTGATGAATTGTATTTTTTAATATATATATTGATCCGTTGGATATCGTATTATTGTTCGTAATTCTTATTATACATTATATATTGTGTATCTAAAACCTTTATTATCGTTTCCTGTTATTTTTTAATTTGTTATCACTTGTTAGGTGTTTGACTCATTCTTACCATTTTCTTTCTTTCAAAGTAACAGGTTAGATGAGGATGACTTCAGAGTAAATCAAAAGAGATTGAGGCCCAACGGAGATAGTATTGAAATAATATTCTAGAGATATATTTTGACATTTTATTTCATTTTGTTGGGATTATTTTTAGGATTATGTACTTTTTTGCAGATTTATTTTTAGTATGAGGATATTTAGATTATTATGGTTATATTTTATTAGTTATGGATGTGCTAACAATATATATATATATATATTGGTAGAGAATGTGGACTTATCCTATGTGATCAGATTTGGATATTAGTTATAGATTTGGGTTAAAGTCGTCACATATATTGACTGGCAAGCATACAGAAGAGCAACTCTTTCCTAAAAAGAGACCTCTCAAAATTTTTACTCTCAAGCCATTACTCGTCGAGCAACCTCCCAAGTAGATACAATTCTTACTTTAGTATATCATCATATACATCTCTCTCCATTGTATCTTTCTGTTTATTGAGAAAAATTACTGACTTGGCTATCGGAGGATATGTTGAGGAGTAAGTTTTTTCAATCATTTGACAACTAGTTTTTTAGTTATGGTGTGCAAGATTTAAATTATCAAGAATGGAGACCAAATCTACTTTGTTTAACCTGCCAAGGAAAACCTGAGTGGATCTCTATTTCATATAGCAACTCGAATCCAAGAATGTATCATTAGTGCCGTTTGTGAGAATACGAATGAAGAGCTTTACCATTATCCGTACTAAAGCAAAATTGGTTAAAACCAAAGGCCAAGCCATTGCCCCGGTCAGAGATGTCACCCCCTGTGGCGATGACCACTCTGCAGGTAGCCGTATGGAGGAGCAACATGCACCGTTCTTGCAGGGGCTCACCAATTGAGTAGACAATATCTTCCAGATGCTCTAAACCCTCTATGCGCACCAGAACTAACAGAGGCTGGGGGCTCTTTCCTCCACTGTCTACACTTCAGCACCAAAATGAAGAAGCCAGAGGAAGAAGCACCTAGCCAGGAAAGCATGGCGTCCAAATGACCTCAGGACCCAAGCGGTTCTAATTGACGGGACCCGATCACAGTTGGAAGGCTAGCTCAGTTGCAAGACGCCACATGGAAGCCTGGAGCGGCGGAATTTTTGCTACTCCTGTGATGAGCAAAATCCCCCAGTCTAAGAGGGAGCCTCGTGCAATACTCAGCCTACAAGGGGTAGCAGCCAATCGGCCTGACGTCGCACACCAAATCACTTAGAGTTGAAAACCTACCTTAACACAAATAGGGCCGTGGTCTCTTCTCAAAGAGAGTAGGTAGAAAAAATATGGTAGCATGTGTTCAAGGGGGAGGCCGGGGAGCACTCTATAGAGGAGATTGCCATTCATAATGGAGATTCGGACACAGTCGCTTCCCCACAAGTTCAAGATGCCGGTCTTGGAGCATTACGATGAAAGCGCCGACCCGATGGATCATCTTGATCACTTCCGTACTCTGTTCAATTTCTAGGGCCTCAGTGAGGCTATTATGTTCTTGTGCTTCCTGCTGACTTTCAAATGGGATGCCTAGATTTGGTTCTACTATCTACAACTCAATTTGATCCGAATGTTCTAAGAACTCGCTGATAGCTTCTTGTTATAGTTTGCATTCAGTTGGCGAAAGAAGAAGCAACCCTGGCACTTCGCCCGTATTAAATAAGGGCCAAACAAAAGTTTAAGGAGTTTTCAGGCCCGATTCATTGTCGATGCCTGGCGGATACCCTGGCTCATCAACTAAGTAAAATTGAGTACATTTATATCAACTCTGGAGCTAGGCAAGTTTTTCAAATATTTGGCCCACAAAGACCCTCAAACTTTCTGCGAAATCAAAGCCATCACCCGAACTTATATGACAACCGAAGAGGCTAATGAGGCAAAGTGGCCATAGCGTGGGGACCACTTTAGCTAGCTGACGACGAACAAAAAGAAGAGAAATGAAAACCACGTCGGCTCTTGGCTGCAGCCGGGAGTTCGAAGAGAGTATAGGCCTCTAAACCTGACCCTACTAAACAATTTTTGGATCAATATTCTCATACAGATTTGAGATGAAAATTTTCTAAAATGACTGAAACTGACTAAGATCCGGGAGAGAGGAGATCATATAAAATTCTGCCATTACCATCGATTTCAGGGTCATAGCATTGAAGATTGTTGAATACTATAGAGAGAGATTGAGACCTCATCCAAAGGGGGCACCTGACTAAGTTCCTACAAAACCCAAGGTAGGCCCCTAGCGGGGCTGATGAAGAAGGGTAGGAGCAGCAACCGAAGAATCAAGTAGTGGCCGACATGATAGCGATTAGGCCGTCCAAGAACCAACACCCTAACCATCATGAGATAGTTGTTGGCAACAAGAAGCCAAGGGCAGGAATTAGGGATGAGACCATTAGTTTCGACAAAAATGATATGGCGCATGTAATGACTCATCATTCTAACTCTCTGGTTGTATCTACACTCGTTTTAAATGGTACGGCTGATTACCAGCTAAAACGGATCTTTATTAATAATGAAAGTTCACATGATTTACTTTACTTTAATGTTTATTTTAAGTTGGTACTAAAAAAGAGTTAATTGAAAATGGCCTTAGGATCCATCTACAGATTGGACAACAAACCAGTGCTTGTCTAAGGAACCGTCCAACTTGAGGTAACCTTGGGAACGTATCCTAGGACGACATCCCGCATGCTCACATTTTTGGTAGTCGACTTGCCTTTGATTTACAACGCTATCTTGGGTCGACCCTACCTATCAGTATTCGGGATAATGATATCAATCCCATACCTGAAGATAAATTTTCCAATAACACGTGGCGTCATAAAAGTTCTAGACAACCAAATGACCAACCAGACTTATTACCTGTCCTAAGTCACTCAAGCGGCTCCGGACCGGCTAACTAAGGATTTCGATCTTCGAGACAAGGCAATCCTGCAGCAAGCCCAGTCTGATGAGGCAACTGACAAAATCCCTCTATACCCCAATGATTTGAAGAAATACATAAAATGAGGGCTCACTTATTGGACCCATGCGCGATCAACTAATCACCTTCCTCCGACAGAACTTGAATGTCTTCGTGTGGGCCCTTGACGACCTTTCGGGGATCCCAATCAGAATAATGGTCTACAAGTTGAAACTCGATCCCAATCACAAGCTTGTCAGGTAAAAGTGGATGAACCACTCTAGCCAAAAACTCATTGCCATCCTAGAGGAAGTGAAGAAATTGCTTGACGTTGGCTTTATCAGAGAAGTCTAGTATCCGAATTAGTACTCTAACATGGCTCTTCAAGAAGAGTAATAGAAAGTGGCGGATGTGCGTCAATTTCACTAATGTGAACAAGGTGTTCCTGAAGGACAGTTTCCAGCTGCATGAGATTGACCTACTGGTGGACTTCATGTCCAGGCATAAATTACTGAGTTTTATAGACGCCTACTAGGGTTACGACCATATCCGAATGAGTCACGAGGACGAAAGCATACCTTCTTCATGATCGACTAGGGGATATTCTGCTACAAGGTTACACCCTTTGATCTAAAAAATATGAGTGCCACGTACCAACAACTCATAAAAAAAAAGTTCAAAACTCATATTAGTCGGAATATAAAGATGTACGTAGACGACATACTCGTCAAAAGTAAAACCATCAATAACTATATCCATGACCTCAGCGAGGCTTTCGAAGTACTTTGGGTGCACCAAATGAAGTTAAACCCGACCAAATGTATTTTTGAAATAACATCTAGAAAATTCTTGAGCTTTGTTGTCTCTCAGTGGGGAATTGAGGCCAATCCCAAGAAGATAAGGTAATCATGGATATGAGTCCACTACAAACTGTGAAGGACGTCCATAGGCTCACCGAGAGACTTGCGGCACTATCCTAATTCCTAGCAAAATTCTAGGAAAAATACCTCCCCTTTTTCAAGGTTTTGAGAGGGACGAAGATGAATGACTTTCAATGAACAGCCGACTGCCAGGCATCCTTCTAAGAGCCGAAGGAGTATCTAGCTAGTCCCCCTCTCTTAACATCATCGAAAGATGGCAATGAGCTATATGTGTACCTAACAATTTTAGAGGTGGCGCTAAGCTTGTTCTTGATCCAGCAGCAATTGGATATGTAACGGCCGATCTACTATATTATAAGACTTTGACAGACGCTAAGACTCATTAGACACATGCCAAAAAAATCGCATTGGTGCTCATCTATTTAGTCAGGAAATTATGACCCTATTTCTAGGCTCATAAAATAGTCGTTTTGACTGATAAACCTTTGAAGTGAATCCAGCAAAGCCCCAATATGTCCAAACAGTTAGTCAAATGAGTTATTGAATTGGGTGAGGTCGACAAAGAGTTCAAGTCAAGGCTAAACCTTAGCGGACTTCGTAATTGAAACTGTGGCCTTGTTCTAGATGCCCAGGTTGCTGACGAAGATGCCCGTCAGTCAGAGGTCACACCGGTCTAGACATTGCATATTGACAGATTATCGACGCAATCTAGAAGTGGTGTTGGAGTGGTCCTGAGGACTCCCGATGGGTTGGAGATAAGGTACTTGTTGAAACTTGGATTCCAGTCCACCAATAATATCACCAAATATGAGGCTCTTTTCACCAGACTTCGATTAACAAAAGAGTGCCCAGCGAGGCACTTGATTGTCTACAGTGACTCGAAACTGATCGTCGACTAAGTCTGCGAGAGTTTTGTGGTGTCATGCCCACTGCTTGTGAAATACCTCACTAGAGCAAGGAGCATGTCCCAGAAGTTTGATAAGATCGAGATAGTACACATCTTGATAGAAGACAACTGGAAAGCTGACTAGTTGGCAAAGGATGCGACAAATGAAAACCCGGAAAAGTACTCGAGAAATATGTGTGAAGTTTTGAGCACTCAAAGTATAGAAGAATCCGAGCAAGTATTGCAAATCTCCAATGATGAAAGTTGGATATCACCCTACTGGAGATATATCATCAACAGTACCTTGCAAAAGAACCCAAAGGAGGCTAAGTGCGTGAAAAGATGACAAATTGGTATACCTTCATGGACAAGAGGCAGTACCGGCAAGGGTAGTCCACCCGTACTTGCGGTGTCTGACACCGAAGGAAGCCAATTATGCATTGAGCGAAGTCCATTTCAAAATATATGGGTCACATATCGGAGGCAAGAACTATGCCTTCAAAATAATGTATCAAGGCTATTATTGGCCAATGATGAAGCAAGACACCGTAGATTTCGTTCGATTCCTTTTTTTTATTTGGAGTTTAGATCTTTTAACCAATAAGTTCAACTCGTAAGAGAGTTTGATTATACATATCTCCGTTAGTCAAACACCACCTTAGAAGCCTCCGGGACGCATCCCCTTGCTCATGGTGCACAATTATATATTTTAGAGCTTACAATTTGACACAATATTTAGTCATAAGTTTCATCATAATTGAAGAGAGCTAAAGTATGCACACTTATCTTCCAATTCCGGGTGAATAGTGTTAGGCCATTTTAGAGGGCTCAGACGCCGCGAACGGGTCAAATTTTGCGGAAACGGATGTCCGATTAACACATACTTTTTGGGATACGGGAATTCATATTCTAAAGTCATTTCAACATTTTATGAAGGTAAAAATATACAATTTTCCTTTTTTGTCTCGGTGAACAATGTCAGCGCCATATTTAAAGGGCCCGGACGCTGCGAACAGGTCGAGACGTACGCGATCGATCGCGCAGCCGACATATATACACATTTGGGACGTGGGGATTCACATTTTGAGGTCAATTTAACGAAATAAGGTGCAAAAATGGAAAACCTCCAATTTCTAGTAGGTTAGGGTTTGACAGTACTCCACCGGTCGGATCGATGAGTAAATTGGACAATAAATTACATACTCATTGGTCTCAAGTCACGAGTATCACATTTTTCATGGTTTGGGTGGGTATCGAGACGAAAAAATCCGATAATAATCAAAAAACATTGAAAGAGGAAAGTTAGTGAGTATGAGAACACTTACCTCGACACGTGCTATCACTTTTATAACTGGCTCCAGGGCTGATTCGGACTCTACAGCTCGATCTCCTCCTTTATCTATCTAAAACTGGCGCTCTTCCTCTCTCCTCCTCTCCAAAAATCCTCTAGAAATGAGAAAAGTCAAATAAACGCGAAGCAGGTCGTGTTTTTATACCCGTCGGGGCGCTCGAGCGCTAGGCAAGCCAGCGGCGAGCACGGCCTCGCTATCGGCCCATGCTCGAGCGTGTACAAGCGCTCAGCAGGCGGGGGAGCTACTGGATTTTACCACACGAGAGCCGCTCGAGCGCTCAGCGGACGAGGAAGCTACTAGATTTTATCGCTCAAGCGCACAGCAGGCACGGCCTGCTGGTTGTGCCACCGCTTTTTGGGCTTAAGCCTGCGCTCGAGCGCACAATAGGCACTGTCTGCTGGCAGCATTTCAACAATTCACAACTCGATTTTCCTTCCGATACGCATACTTGTACATTCAATAGGTCTAGTATTAATTATTATCACGTTGATTTTTTCGTATTTATTATATTTTTAGACCTGGAACCTCACAAGCATGCTCAGCCAGCTTGGACGTGTGCTTTACAAGTCAGTTACTTGCTTTCACCGCATGCTCTACAAAGTATACAAACTCTGAAAAGTCAACTGCCTACTTTGAAAAGCTTGCGATTTACTCCTTAGAGCCTAGTGCCCATTCTGCAAAGTCATCTACCAGCTCCACCAGATCGACTCCTTTAAATTGGCGTTGCCTGGTCACCCTTTTGCATTAGTGTCCTTAGTCTCATCTTAGCTTAGTTGGCCAGCTTCTTCTCTTAGCCGGTGAACCTCCCGTTGATCGATTTCTTCTCTTTGCCAGTCAACTTTCCGTTGACTGACTTCTTTCAGCCGCTCAACGTCTCGTTAACCGGCTTCTGCTACCCTGCTGCCAGCCAACCGTACTCTTGCAGTCCTACCCGGCTCCGATCTTGGCCCTGCTCGGCTCTACCCTTGATCCTACTCAGCTCTACCCTTGGCCCTACCTGGCTACTCCGACATTTGCCCACTTCGGCAAATTGGTCTCTCCGGCTTTTGCTACAGTCGATTTGCAGCACTCCGAATTTTGCACAAATCCTGTGCAATTTTTCGATGACGCATCCGTTTCTTGAATTACCCACAAAGAAATAACTAAATCCAACACATATAAGGTATCATTTTGTTGCCGAAATCTCTAATAACTAATGGAGGATGTTCCTGGTATACTTAAAGTTTTCATTAATTTTCTCAGGATCTACTTGCTTTGGCTGAAGTGGTTGGGCCAGAAAGCAGAGGATTATCTGCAGATATAATTGCATCTTTGCCTTCCATATGTTACAAATCACTGAGCACTCAGGATGGAGGGACTGATACGTGAGTGGAAATTATAAAATTTATTTAATAACATTTAAAGTTTGATTCTTAGGATTTTTATTATAATGTCATTTATTAGATTGTTATATAGAAATATAAATTGTTATATTTGGATCGTCAAATGTGAGACCTTTAGTTTGAGGAAATAACATGTAGAGTCAATCCAACGGTTTGTTCTTATCTCAAAGAACTGATATTTCTCAAAATGTGTTTTGATGTCATTTCATAATAAATAAATAAAATACGTATAATGTCACATGAGGCCTCTTTTTTTCACAAAAATTCCTTGAATATGTCCTATTCAAATATTGGGTTTTTGTAGGATTTTATTTATTTATTTATTTTTGCTGAGTTAGAGTTAAATTGATCCGGATATCTATTTTCTTATATGTGTATATAATAAATTTTGGCTAGGGATCGAGTTTGGTCGTTGTAAATTCAAAAGTTTCAAGTTTTATCTAAATTTAAATTCAATCAGATGTGATAAAATTTGATAGATTCATATCAGATTAAATTTAGATAATGTCAAGTTTGGGTTCTTTTTATACATTATAATTTAAATAATTATTTAAATAATATTATTTAATATTTAAATTTTAATTTTTAAAAGTTTTTTAGCCTAACAATTTAAATAAAATGAGTAGGATCTTTGAGAAAAGTAGAATTTTCGGAATGAAAATGGTAAGATAACGATATATAATTCTTTGAAGACTGAGGTGTAATTCTAGGAGTGGATTTTAAGATGTAAAGTGATGCGTCTTAATTTAAAGTGTTGAATAGATTCTAACTAAGTTGATCATCTAAGTTTGATTTTATCCATTGAGTCGGGATTCTGCATACCATAATTATGAACAAGAGGTCAGACGATGGTAGGAGATTGTCTCACCAAAAATATTTTGGTATTTAAGTCAGTAAACAGTCTTCAAACTAAAAAAGTAAAAGTAAATGATGCAAAAAGAATACAGAGAGTGTTTGTGATAGAAGGGTGCTCTCGTTAAGAGAGGTTTTGATGGCTTGTGAGGAGTGCTAATTCTTAGTAATGTGTTCGTTAGGAATGCAGTGACAAAGAGAAAAAACATTCGTATTCTAAAAGCGTGCGAGCTTTGTAATAGAAAGCTTTTTGTGAGCAAAATGAGAGCGTGCCTTGGAGTGAAGATTGGACGGTTTTCTTTGTGAAAAAATGCTTGATTCCTACGCTCTGTTGGGATCGCTGTCTTTTCTAGCGTAGGACCTCTATAACGGTAATGGTTGTTACCTTGACTGCTTTCCTTCTACGTTCTGTAACCATTAGGATTTACTACAGATAAGGAAATGATCATGGCGCATTCCTTTTGGGATGTGTATTGAATCTGCCGATGATCCTTATAGTAGAGATTATCTTCTGTGGAGAGCGCGAAATCAGGGAAGAAGACCATTACTAGTCAGGGACGGTTACGTGGGTCAAACTTAGTTTGACCCACTTGAGGCTTGTCCTTTAAACGTTCAACTGGTCATGCTTTTGGTCAATAGAAGTATTGACCGTCTCAATAGCAAGTCGTTCATCCTACTATTGAGTTTTTCCTGACTCACTTAGCATTTCGTTCGGTTAACAGCGGGCATTGACCATCCAAGCGCAAATGAGCCGTTATGGATTTGTGTCATTCCTCCTTTTTAAGCCAGTTCATTACTGGCATACCCATCATAAAGAAAACACAAAAAAATAGTTTTTTATTGTTTTCTATTTTTGTAGTAAATTTCATTTTAAAAAATTGGCTAAATTTGTATTTTTCTTATTAGTTTTTAGTTTAATATTAGTTTATGAAGGAATATAATTATAGGTTGAATTTGCTATGGTTTAAACTATATGATAATACATGATATAAATAACTTCAAATATTTTAAAATTATACTAACTAGTACTCACAATAAAGTAAAATATAAAAAATAAAGATATTTTTGATATTTTATCAAAATTAATTATCGCATTTGTAGCCAAAATTTTCAAAAATAAAAAAAAAAATTCTCTTTTAAAGCAAAGTTTATAAACCTTCACATTTAATTTTTGTCAGTTTTATTCGATAACTATAAAATAAAATTGATTTTTATAAATTAATTTTTAATCAAACCAATACATTTTAACCCTGAATTGAGGTCAAATATCAATCACGTAGCGCGTCAAATAAAATTCAAACTATATATTTTTTACGTTAATGCGATTTTAATTTTAATTTTAAATCTTAGTTTGATTTTATAAATGCAGAAAATTTTAACTTTACTAAAAATATAAATAATTTTAGTAAATTTGAAAATAATATTTGATAATGTTGTATTTTTTTCCCCAGGGAAGAAATTAGAGAGCAATAATAATAAAAAAAGAATTTTAAAAGTTAAAGTTATGATATATTTTTAAATAAATAATTATAATTTAATTATTTTTTAAAATTAAAAATTAATTAAAATTAATTATTAAATTATAATAATTTATTTAAAAATAAATAATTTAAACCTAAAAACTAAATTCTTTTTTTAGGTTATAAATAATTTAAATTTGTTAAAAATAAATAATCTAAATTTTAAAAATAAATCCCTCCGTACCTCGTTCCTTCGCGCTCTGCCAACCAAACAGCGAACCTGGTTAATCTCTCTCTCTCTCTCTGAATATAAGATTTCGGGCGCACCTAATCAACCTATAGCCTATAAGGTTACAGAGTTGACCTGAATAGTCAATAAATTTGATCCGCGCTCTCTCATCGTCCCCTGAGAATATGTCGACCACCGGCGGCAACGCTGCCGGCGACCAAGCATACTTCTGCTACCAGTGTAATCGCACGGTGACTCTTACGCCATCGCCGAACTCCGACATTCTCTGTCCTGATTGCAATGGCGGCTTTCTCGAAGAAGTCGAGACGCATGATCCTAACCCTAATTCTAGTCCCTTTTCGACCCCAATGGTCGACGCCTTTTCTGAACCTCTATATCCAGCCGGCTTCGGCGGAGGCGGTGCTCGCGGCCCTATTGTCTTCTCATCCACCACCATTGACATCGAGAACCCTCAAAGCTTCTCGAACATTTTGCTACCACCTGTTCACCAAGAAACTCACGTCTTCAACCCCTTCGAGTTTCTCCAGAATCATCTTCAGAATCTCAGAGCCAGCGGCGCTAGTATTCAGTTCGTCATCGAAAATCACCCTTCTGATTCCGGTTTCCGCATTCCTGCGAATATTGGTGATTATTACTTCGGCTCCGGCCTCGAACAGTTGATTCAGCAACTCGCTGAGAATGATCCTAACCGGCATGGGACGCCTCCGGCGTCAAAGAAGGCTGTGGAAGGGTTGCCGAATATCAAGATCACTGAAGATCTGGTGAAGTCGGATTCGATCCAATGTGCGGTTTGTATGAATGAGTTTGAATTGGGTTTGGAAGTCAAACAGATGCCCTGTAAGCACATATTCCATCGTGATTGTATTATGCCTTGGTTGGAGCTGCATAATTCTTGTCCTATTTGCCGATACGAATTGCCGACTGATGACCCAGACTACGATCGCCGCGTGAGGGAAAATCGGGGTTCAGGGAGTTCGACTGGAGGCGTGGGAGGATCGGCTGCTGATAGTGATGGGTCGCAGGGAAGTTCTCATACGCCCCGCATTGTGGAGAGGAGATTTAGGATCTCATTACCCTGGCCGTTTAGTGCACTTGCCTCTTCTGGTGGGAGCAGTGACGGTGGAGCTAGCCGTAACAATAGCAGTGGTGATCAAGGTTCGGGTTCTGGAGATCATCAGATCAGAGATCATGAACTGGAACCGAGGGAGTAAAGTCTGGATCGAAGTTCATAGGTAACCTCTCGTAAGAAATGCTCTATTTTTACTGTCCTGATATGTTCTAACGTTTGGGGAACTGTTGCAACCACATCGATCTCGGACCGATTACCGGCGGATGCACCGATTTCTTGTGGAAGTAACGGGGGAAGGGGAGTTCTGGGGACGAGGGACGAGGATGATGAACAGTAGGGAAGGGGGAAGTTCAAGAGAGAGAGAGAGAGAGAGAGAGAGAGAGAAGAATAGACGAGAGAGAGAGAATCGGGAGAGAGAGAGATAGAGAGAGAGAGAGTTGAGAACGAAACTGATTTTTTCTCCTTTCTCATTAGGCGTAGCCTTACAATTATAGGGGAACGGGAAACGGGTAACGGAACGAAACGGGGAACGGGAAAACGGGTACGGGCGTAACATTGCCCCATCCATCAAAAGAACCTTGTCCTCAAGGTTAGACACGAAGATAAAATTCTAAAGCATCGTGATCCAAACCCTCAATATTTTCCCGGTCCCATTGTCCCTACATTTGTCGAGCTCCACTCGTTGCCCCGCTCTCCACCATGGCTAAAGCTATACACGCCTTCACATATAAATACCCCGTGGAGACATACTCTAGAGTTGCATAGCCTTCTGTGCTCATCACCCTCATCGAGACATAAGACGGACTAGCAGAGGGGCCAAGTTTTGCTAAACCGAAGTCCGAGATTTTGGCATTGTAGGTCCCACCTAGGAGGGTGTTAGAGGTCTTGATGTCTCGGTCTATGACTCGGCCATCTGATGTGTGTAAGAAGGCAAAGCCTCGGGCAGCTCCAATTGCAATTTTAAGCCATAAATCCCATAGTAGTGGCTGGACAGCAGAGCCCCTGCCCAACAGATGGTTTTCCAAGCCTCCCTGCTGCATCAATGCATAAACAAGCAGCAGCTCTTGGTCTTCCCAGCAATAACCCCTCATAACAATCTTTCCAGCACTAAGTTCAACATCCAAACCCAGCACATTGGAATTCCATATATCAAAATCACTACCAATTTCAACACAAGATACAGCAGCTGATAGTACCAAATGATTCACATCCGGAAGACACACATTCTCAAGAGATTTCTAGAGAGAGGAATTCTTTGGGCTAAAAAATGCAGCAGTAATATAGCAGCCTGTACTCGTCTTTGTGTTGCCGACTGCTTTTTTTTTTTTCCAGCAGCATGCGTAGGAAGTTGGGTTGAATGGGGAGCATCTCCACTATAAAGATCAGAATGAGGTTGCAATGACTCAGGGATTAATTCACCACTTGAGTTCAGCACATGACCAGCTCGAGGGTTCTGCTCAAACTCAGTAGCCGAGTTTCCTGCATCTCGAAGCCCTCTTTCCACAATATCAGGCCAATCTGGCAATCTAGAATCTTCAACAGATGTTGTGTCCAAAATCTGAGGCAACTCCAGATGAGTTGCTCCTGAGCTTGGTTCCTCATCATCATTCAAATTAAGCCCTCGCTTCAGAATATCAGCATATGAAACTGAATAAATACCAGCAGCTTCTTGATGCTTCTCCATGATGTCTTCTTGCTGAGAGAAACTGCACTTCTGCAAACTAGCCACTGTCTGAACACAACTCAAGTTACCAAAAACTACATCCCTTCCATCTGAGTACCGCAAAGCTACATATGACTTTGCAGTTTTTGCATCCACCAAAGGCTTATCAGCGACAATTAATGAATCAAAAGCCTAGGATGGCAAATTCCCTACAGTTGTTCTGTGTGCAGGGGGTAGCGCCTAGATTAGAAGGATTATGTAACTCCTGCTCCACTTTGGTTATATCTTCCTCCGCTGGAACTACCTTCATATGGGACATCTTTGTTTCTCCAGCAGAATGATCCCCTGAAAGGTCATGCTCATCACTGATCTTTAAGGACTCAGTTTCTTCAACAGACTGCAGGATTTCAAACTGTTTCAGATGTCCAGGCTCTTGCATCTCAAGAATTGGCAATGAATCAGGGATCAATTCTGGACCTGAAATCAGCACATGCCCATCTCGCGGGTTCTGACCAGACTCAGCAACGAGGGTTAACTGCCACCTAGCAAAGAAGGATGGTTGGAGGTTCTTGGTTCTGCCAAACTTATCAGCCGACTCTAAATCAACTTGAGTCTTACTTTCAAGTGGCCCCAAATCCCTAGTCTTGTCATCAAGTGGTTTCAGTTCCTGCACTAAGCCATCAAGTGATTGCAGTTTCTTGCCCTCACTGTTAGACACCGGCAATTCTGTGCTCTTGCACCCCATAGCCTGAGGTTTGTCGTCATCCTCAGGTAGCTGCAGGTCCCTAACCTCACCATCTGGAAGCTGCAGTTCTCTTTCCTCGCCCTCCACTGGCTGAAATACAGCATCCTCTCCAAGAGGCTGACAGTGTTTGACCTCACCATCGAATGGTTGCAGAGCCTCAGAAACCCCTTTAAAGTCTTGGGGTTGGGTCTTAGCTTCAAGAAGGTGTGCTGCATTGTAGTCCCAATCTGAATTCTAAGTTTAACTCTCGATGTTTAACATCATGCTCGAGCTGTTGAGGGCCAAACATCAATTGCCCGAGGTTCTGGATCCAAGAAAACAGGTTTCTCCTCACCCCCATCGAATATCATCATTATCTAACGAAGAAGTCGAGGTACTGGCTTGCCCCATTCTCCACTAGTTGTGGGAAGACATCCTGGTTGGATGTCTCCGAGATTGGCCGAATTGGCGGAGGAAGGAACTGAAGTATTTTCATCTCCAGTTATTTACGGTGGAGCAAAGGAGCCATACCTCGAACAAGACAGAGCCTCAATTTTCTTGTGCTCCAACTTAGCATCCGGCTGAATCAAATCATCGATGGAGTTTACCTTTGTTGCGGGACACCTGCGTCTCCGGTTTGGTCTATAACCAAGGCGGCGGGTCCGAATTGTTCAACCCGTGCAACGTCTCAGAGCGAGTACCCTTGCTCGTTCGTAGCCCCGTCCGAAGGAAACCGTGCACGCTTGCCCAAAGTGCTTCAACGTTTAGACCATTCTGGTGAAGAATTTGGTAGGTGACTTTTCGAATCGAAAATCGGAGACGCATGTGGATGGGGTTTCGATTCGTGAGGCGGCAAGGGCTCGGTGATGGAGGTTCGAAGCACTTCGATGGTGAGTTTGAAATTGCAAGGAATTAGCGAAGGTGGACAACGAATACGGTGATGAAGTTGAAGAAGACGGGGAAGCGTTATGTGAGGAACTCTGATGGTACGAACACACGGTGGGCGAAATTTCCGGTTGGTAAGGGTGATGCGAATTGAATCGATTGGAGAGGATGGTTGGAGGAGAAGTAGAAGAAATTACGAAGGTGAAGAGGTCAGCGGCCGTTTAGTGTTGCGCTCGAGTCGGTGGAGTGGCGATCTGGTGCTGGCTCCGCAACTCGTGGAACTCCTTCGAGGCTAGGGATTGAAAAAGGGGATGGAGTAGGTAATAGGGGGAATTTGGAGAAGGTGAAGTCGAAGGCAAACCCCGATTCGTATATCCGAGCGTATATCCCGCATGATACCGTGGACTCCTCGTGAGCCCCATGCCTCGTCTCCGCCATTTACTCTCAATGAAAGCACCAAAATGTTGCAACCAAATCGATCTCGGACCGATTTGCACCGATTTCTTGTGGAAGTAACTTCTGGGGACGAGGGACGAGGACGATGAACAGTAGGGAAGGGGAAGTTCGAGAGAGAGAGAAGAACTCGGAGAGAGAGAGTTGAGAACGAAACTGATTTTCCTCCTTTCTCATTAGGCGTAGCCTTACAATTATAGGGGAACGGGAAACGGGTAACGGAACGAAATGGGGAACGGGAAACGGGTAACGGAACGAAACGGGGAACGGGAAAACGGGTACGGGCGTAACAGGAACTACTTGTGTTTGAAACTTTCGTGTCATTTTTGTGATTTTATGTACTTATAGTTGGGGAATAGGGGAGAAATTGGTTCTGTTTAGAAGTTGATCTAGTCTGCTCATATACCTTGTTCGTGGCATGTTTCTTGTGCTGCTTTACTCTTATCCTGAGAAACGGCAGTTGACTTAGGATCTTATAATTAATGCAAAGTAATTGCATATGAGCCCTCTAGTTATGCCAGATTTCTAATTGGATAATTAATGTTAGCTTATTTATTGATTAAAAAGTTAGTTTAGGTTTGGAGGCATTTGTACAATGTCGAAGGTTTTGTCTTTCAAGCATATGTTATACGTGTGAAGAAAAATGTGATAAGGTTTCAATATCCATTTGATCGGAATTGATTGAAATAAATGTTTAATGGGAGGAATCATTGGTGATTGGTACTTCTTTGAATCTGATGTTGGGTGACATGTTTGTCATGAAGGGTGTGTAGTAATGCCATGATATCTCTGTGATGATGCCTTTTAGACTGGGCCTGGATTGAGAATTGGATGGCTGCTCGGTCCATTGGTCAATTAAGTATGCTGGCACATCTATTTTCTTTCTTCCATTTCCCCTTTTTATTTTTCAGTTTGGTGAGCGTTAGTGAAGTTTAAACATGTTAGCCACCATTTTTAGAGGTTTGAGTGCCAGCCTTTTCTTTTATTTCATAATTATCTTGACTTGTCAAGTATTGCATGGCATGCCTTTGTTCTCCATACCATTCACCTCATAAATTAAAGTGGGAAACTTTTGGGAAGCCTCTTGCATTCACTTATTTTCTAAATTCCTTCCCCTTTCTGCTATCACTGGACTTTCAAAGCCAGATATAGTTTGATGAATTTTTTTTTCTTTTTGTTTCATTGTTTTTCTTTTCATCATTTTTTCTTTTTATGTTTATTCAATGGAACCAAATTTCTGAAGATGGAGTTCAATTTCGAGGTAAGAGAGAAATTTTTGCTGCCTGGAATTGAGAATTGCTAGCGTCAATTAGAAGCTTCAGTAACCCCAATGTAAGTTTTGTGGGTATTTGTCTTTTCTGATAATGACAAGTTTCTAATTGAAGCGGATTTTGGCTGGATTTGATCTTACCAACCCGGAGCATTTAAAATGTTTTGTTAATTTTGGGAACTTTCATGCAGTTGATCCTGTGATTTAGTCATTTAATGATCTCAAATCCCTCAGGTTGCTATCTTTCTGTTTTCTCCTATCACTCTGTCTTACTTAGACTATCTATTATCACAGTCCTATTAAATTAAACTCATGCAGTCTGGTTCATTAATTTTTTAGTTCATTGATGTTCCATAGAGTGACCAGATTTCAAACTTGTCAAAAATATGGTGTCAAAGATCTGAGATCTTGGGTTTTCTTGCATTTGGATATGTATGCATCTTATGCTGGTGGCTCTCAGGGAATTGTGTGCTTACATATGTAGCATAGTTTTCCTTTTATCAAGGAGAACTGTTGATGTATTAGGAATAGGACGATGATCATCAGGGTTTTGTTCTCTCCTTTTCACTTATTTGTGTCCCTTTCTTTGGTTAGTGAGTAGCAATGAGGGCATCCTTAGTTGTGGTAATGCTGTTTTGGAGCATGTATGTCAAGGTTGCCATGCTACTGGTTTATTCCTAGTTTGGATAAATGGCATTTAGCTTTGGATCTCATAGTTATGCCAAGTAGTGCTTCCGTAGAATAATACCGTTTATGCCATAGTTATGCCTAGCAGTGCTTCTGTAGAATAATACCAATTATGCCATATCCTTATATTCCCAATCTTTATAATTATCTTAATTGAAATTCAAGTTTTGTAATGCATGGTTATTAGTTAAGTTATAGATCAAAAATAAGTGGACTCATTTTGGGATATAAGAACTTAGATTCTGAAAGATCAGCTATTGGATATGAGAATTATCAGATATTTTCCTTGAAAAAGGTAAGCTACCTGGTCAAGTACGAATAATATGTACAACTATGCCTCGGCATAGCTGGAGCAGATTACAGGATTGACATTGCTGGCTATATGACTTGAGCTGGATCACCAGTGATGTGAGAGAGAGAGTTGTTTGGGATTTAAGATGTGAAAACATGTCTGAAGCAATCAGTTTTGGTTTCTAATATAACGCATCGATCCAAATATCACAGCAACAGGGTGGAGTTGCATCACACTCTCAAGATTTCAATTTCATATGAAGGCTAATAATTTGCAAAGTGAAGAAAATAAATTAGGAAATCTTGATTTACTATAAGAAGATTTTGTAGAAAAAAGATGGCTAGTCTCACCTACCTGCACAATAGAAAAGAGGTAGTTGTGTTTTAAATGTGTGACCACAAGTTTGACGGAGTGGCCTTAGTTTTGTGCAAAGGTTTACCCTCTCTACCATATGATGACTTGTTTAATTATTAGTAATTCTATTATCTGCAATAGAACAACCTGCTAAGTTTGCCTGAAAATGTGAACCCAACCCCCAAAAAAAAAAAAAAAAAAAAAGAAATAGATCTGGCATTCTGTAAAGGTAAACTGGCCCTAGAAATTTACAGAGTTTACCATTCTGCTACTGACAGTTTGCACTCTGCAGCAGTAGAAAATAACATGTTATCCTTAATATTGTTTTTCCTAGATTGCCCTATCCTCTGTAATAACTGGTCCCAATTTACTGTCATTGAATCTAGAGTAACATAGAACAGCTTGGGGCTTGTATTGTGCTACTTAAAGACTAACCATTTGGTTCCTACCACATGAAATTAACTGCTGTAGAGGCTTTTCTAAGTTTAATGGTAAAAGAGGCTTAGTTTGGTTTGCATTGTTTTGTGAGGTTCGTCTTGTTTATGCTCATTTACTTTCACTAAACCACGTATCAAACTCACCATGACATGATTTTCATTTTTTCCATGAGAACAGGCCCATATGAAAACAAACTCTATGTCATGCACGAATAAGGCCACCTAATTTGAACTTATTCAGACCATGCGATATAGGAGTCTCGTGCACTGGACTTGGATTGTAAGTTGCAAAGGAACCTTGTTAGAGAAGCACAAGAGAAAAGTAGATGGTCACAATTTGCACCTCTCCCTTGCTTAATCCTTTCTCCTACCTCCTGGAAAAGACATTATATGGATTGGATTACATGGGTTAGTCGTCCTAAGATTAGGATTCATTTCTTGGCGCAAATTATCACTTGTAGCATCCTATATCATTATCAATTCTACTGCATTTATAAAAGCTTTCTTGTTTAGTAGCTTGCATTGTAGTGCCAACCTTAAGAATAAATCAAGTTCCAGGGATACAACCTTTAGTGTATATCATACTGTGTCATCACAAAAAAGCGTTGTCAAAAGCACAATACTTCCATATGGTGGGGTATGAAGAAAGTCAGATGTATGTATTTTTACTGCTATATTGTAAAGATGATGCTTCAGTATTTTGAATCCTTGACCTTCTTGTAAAAATGGAGTAATCTTTTAGCTGCATCAAATTGCATCCTCGCATTGTGTCATCCCATTAAGGTGAAATTCAACTCTACTAGATCGCTCGTCTTTTTCTAGGCTCCCTTGGCCATTCTATATGATGCATTACATTTCACATTACTGAGTCATATTATCTTCTCTCTTATCTTCTCTCTCTTTCTGTGACTACTCTAAAAAAGAAAGTTTAACTACTCAAAAGCTCTCGATCTTTTTTCCTCCATGTTACCTTTTATTAGACCATTGATGCAAATATTGATTAATATATCGGTATTTAGGATCCCTGATATTGATATTTCTTGATACCGTATCAACATCGCAGTAAGTTTCCGTAATGGTCAATACAGCCGATATATTAGCCTATACGGACCTGTCAGCTTATAATTTTTAAAAATTATTTTCTATCTGATATATTTGATACTGATACGTATTGTCCAATATATCTGATACCGATATAATATTGACTGATACTAATACCGATACCAATATTAATACCAATATTTTCATCCTTGTATTAAACTCATGATTATGAGATTGAGAAGCTATTGGTCAGATAAGTAGAGATTGAAATTCTCCTGTAGCAAGCAAAACCATATAATAAAACCCTGACAACTTTGGAATTTTGCCAAGAAGGTTACTCAGTGCCATTATCAAGGTCATTATTGCTACCATCATTGATCATAAACCTTGACCATTTGCTATTGTTATTTTTGAAAAAGTGCTGAGGCACTCTACGAAGAACCAATTGTGATTTTTTTATATTTATTATTCTCATGAAAATTGGGGTGAGTTTAGAATAAGGATTTTCTATGAACAATCATTGTGATGGGAAGCCTGATATATGAATTTCCAGTATGCATGATATCGGGGGAAATGCCGTGCAACTTTTGGGTATATTGTATACAGTCTTACTTTACATTATGGAAGATATTATTTTTTCAACTTGGATTTGTGACTATCAAGTTACACATTAACAACTCAATCATTGCATTAAGACTCCTCTTTCACTCATTCTGTGATATATTGTTAAAGTCACGCCTAAGCTTGGGGCATAAAGATTGTGCACAACATACCTAGGTGAGTTTCATTTCAAAAGGCGTACTCATTTTTTATGAGGATCAAGCTTTTAAGTCAAGGAAAGTGAAGAAAATGAACTTTTATTTAATGATAATGATGAACATTATTATTTGCCATGAATATATTGGAAAAAGTATTTCAAATTTATTGATGAATTTTATATTCTTGTGAGCTTGTGGTGAGCCATATTAATTGTTATATTTTATACTTAGTAGAATTCTGAGTTTATGATTATTGTGAGAAATATTTGTTGATATTTATTATTCCATTATTAGCTTTGCTAATTGAATTTCATTGAAAGAATATTGTTTATATATATTTTATAAATAGGCGCATCATTTTCAGGAGGCATGTGCATGCGCATAGGCATCAGGAATCTTTTTTGCCTTGATGCATCCTGTGCCCTTAAAAACACTGAATGTGAGTGATGCGGATCTGTTTTATCTGATTGTGATGTGAGGCACAATGCAAAATCTGTTGTCATAGCTAAGGTCATTGAGCTTATTTTAAGTAATTAGATGATTAGTTCATGGCAGAGATTTTGGTAGGTGATATTCTAGGTGGAAGATAAGTTTATGGCAATATTCATCAACAAAAGGAATAGTATTCTTCTAAAAATAGTTTTTTTGTTTTCAAGTCCAATATTGTTCGATGAGATGATGATTAACTTATTATTTGGAGCTTGTCCCAAAGTCCTCTTGATTTGAATGGTGATGATCTTAGATACCCATGTAAAGTACCCCAGTTTCCATGATAATTTTGTACAATAATTCATGATTTTAGATGATGTACTATTGAGTATTTATCTACCCTTCTCTCTGATCTTCCTCGTACCTTTTTGTCTTTCTTCTTTGTTGGCCTTGTCCACACTGATACTTTGTTAATCAAGCTCACCCCTTGTGAATGTCTTTTTCAACTTGTATCTGTAACTCCTCATCTGGTTTCCTTGTAAGCAAGAAAAATGAATAATTTCAAGGTGTATTACAATGTTATTTTCCTTGAGACAATATTTTTCCCTTTTAAATGCAAATGGGTTGTTGTAAATCGTCTTGGGGATCCAACAAAACGTTGTTTGATTCTGTTTTTATTAATGAAATTAAATCCGAAACTCTAGAAAGGCAGAGGATTGCCAAATGATAAGAAATTATTTTTTAGTATAGATAATTACTTAGAAATCTAGTTTTTTCTCGTGATTCTTAGCGGTCCGAAATCGACCATAAATATTTATATATAGACAATATGGAAGGTAAAAACATGTCTACTTGATTCAAAATGACTCATGAAAATTGAGTCTAAAAACAAAAAAACTGCCATAAAATAACTTTCAAATTGCAAATGAGGCCACATGCATGCCTAGTGTCTTAAAAACGCTTAAAATGTGCCTTATCCGCCTCGGATATTGCAAAATGTAATTAAGCACTTTATTATTTAAAAGACTTAGAAGTGCTATTACTATTCCAACATGGGACTTTGATTTTTTAATGAAATTGAAAATTTACTACAATATTGGCTCATATTGCCTTTTATTTTTGAAGCAAATGTTCACTCGTTTATGTCAAAATTTACGCCTTCCTTCATATGTATGTTTTCTCTACGTTGCTGCAGATCAACTCGGATGACATGTCGTAAAAGCCCATGACTACTGTCAGAGGTAATACAATTCTCTCACTTCATTTCATTTTCATTTTCATTTTCTTTTTCTTTTTGAAAGGGAGAGAGAAGGGGTTATTGAAAATGGAATTTGAGGTTTGTAATGGTGAGGTGTTGAAATGCAATGTAAGTTATCTAGTGTTTCAGTGATCAGAAGACCCATTTCAGATTGAGCTTTCGTTGTCATTGCTGTGTTACTGATTCAACAGATTTGTACAAAACAATCTTGGAATTCATGCAGATTCTTCCTAAAAGCAATCCTTTCTTTTTAAATTTTTGAGTAACAGATAATCCCTCTTACCATCGGAAGAGATCATGCACTAGGTAAGTCCGAGGATTCAAAGAAAGTCTTGACCACTTAACCAAGTCCTCCTTACTAACTGTACTGACCCACACAGGGTCATCCAGGCCGCGTAAAGCTTGACTTATTTCCACTGTAAACAAGCTCTTAATACTTCTACTGTAATGAAAATTTAAGATTTAACTTTTAAGAATTAGATGTTTCTCTTACGTATATTTTGGTTTTGATCGTAGGAAGATAGAAAGCAAGTAAATATTTCATTACTTAGTCCGTTTGAAATAACCATTCCTTTTGAAAATTATTATTATCATTATCACCGGCACCGTATTTCACGGTCACCGTCCGCGGGAATGACAAACATTGCTGTAAGAATGAATTCATTTGTATCCTTCACGGTGTTAGTTATTATGCAAAATAATTATTTAAACTAAGTGAATGGATATGATTTTAATGGGGAATTGTGGTAATATTGAAATGAAGAAATCGATCCACCCAAACAGCACAGTAGATTTGGTCGGCACTAACCCAGCATCCGAACGATTGACACCAGCGGCTGGAATTCTAATCTTGAGGTGTGATTCAGAAATTTAAATAAAAAAAAATATGATTTTAACCCAATTTAAATTTAAATTATATGCACCATAACTCGAGAATGTTCCTGTTAATGTTTGTCTCTAAATTGACAAGGGTAAATTATAATGTTATTTGGTGCCTGGTTGATGAAGTCAATTAATAGTTTTTTTCAGTTCTTACAAATGTTTTCCATTCTTTTTACGCTCAAATTTATTCTTAGTTTTTTTAAAAAAGAAAAAACCTTACAAGTTTTCTCGACATTATAAATCTTATAAATTGGCTAGTGAAATGTTTTTATCCAATTAAATAATGCCATCTAATTTAAGCAATTGGTGTAATCATTGCTAAAAATATGCCTAAGATTTGGATGAGATTATAATTCAAATTTTTGTTAGTTTCCATCACTAACAATCCCCTGCCACTCAATCTCTGTGCAAGTATGGCAACTAAAAAATCAATAGAGATGAAGAACCAGCCGCTCTAAGTAACTTTTACAATAGATTTGGATAATCATCTGTTTATTCATTTATTTTTTCATGGACTGATTAGTATAAATAAATGAAAAAGAAGTCCCGTGAGAAGCTGTGGGTTACAGCAGCCCACCTAAAGCTAAAGAAGGAGATGAAGCATCAGTGGTTACAGCTGATCTAAAGCTGTGGGTTTACAGAACAGATGGGACAGATCAGAGTAGGAGGGCTTAAACGGGCAAAAGGGTAGAGAAAAGGGCAGCAGAAGAATTATTGTCAAAAGGACAATGTGGCATAATAAAAAAGACCTAAAGAAACAGTTAAAAGTTGTTAAAAATAGTTAGAAAGTAGTTAATTCTGTTGGGAAGTTCTTTTGTCTTTGAAAGGGAGAACCTTCAGAAAGGAGAACAGCAGAAAGAGTGTGGTTGAAAGTTGTATCCAGGAGATTGACTCTTATTTCACATGCAATGGTAGTGGTCATCTCTTGAAGCATTTCTTTACATTCTTTTTCTTTTTTTTTCTTACTGGAAATTTGTGGTTCTTCCAATTTGATATCAGAGCCATTGATCATGGCAGAAGGGACTCAATTCAACCAGCTAATTGAGACAGTAGCTGCAGGTAATATTGAGACTGTAGCTGCAGGTAATATGAGACAATATCGCTACGATCTTCAAAACTATCAAATGGATAAAATGTACGAGTTGCATCAAAGAGATCCAGCCATCTAGAGTCATGAAGACATGGGGCAGAATAAAGAAACTGGGAAAGTATTGTCTCAAAATTCATGAATTGGCTTTTCCAAGATTTGAAGGTGATAACCTGATCGGTTAGATTTACAAAGCCAATTAATATTTCCATGTCTATCATATTCCCAATCATCAAAAGATCCTCAATGCTGGTATTCACAAGCTGGGATGCCTTCACAAAAGCTCTACTAATGAGATTTAACAGCACTGCTTACGACGATCCCATGGAACACATAAAAACTCAGACAAACATCTACAGTAGCGGAATATAAAAGTCAGTTTGAGTCTCCATCAAATAGGCTCAGGGATTATTCTCAAGAACAAAATCATGCTGCTTCATTGGAAGATCAAAAGATGAGACTAGATACCCAATCAAGCTCCTGAATCCAATAAGCTTACACCAAGCTTTTGGGATGGCCAAGATTCAAGAAGAGTTCGTCTCAAGTTGGAAGAAATCGATGAAAAGCCATAGTGCAAACCTTGTCACATGGAGCTCCTCTTCGTCAGGCCCCTCCAACTGTCCAAGATCTTCACAAAGAAACCGCTTCCAGTACAAAGAATTTCACATGCACAGATGAGGGAAACAGAGGAAAAGGGGCTATGTTACAATTCTGATGAAAAATGGAACCCAGGCCATAAATGTAAGTCTCCCAAACTGTATGGAAGTTAAAGATCCTGAGGAGAGGACATGGGAAACTAAAAATTATGAGGACCTTCCAGAAGAAGAGCTGATAGGGATCTCTCTAAATGCTATTTCTGGCACACCAAACATTAAAACAATGATGGTAAATGGGAAAATTAATGGAGAATGTGTGGTGTGTTAGTGCATTCAGGCAGCACTCATAACAACATTGATCCAAATGTCATTGAAAAAGCTAAACCCATGACTAACTCAGAAATCAATGTGAATGTACAAATAGCAAATGGAGAATCGGTGCAAGGAGTAGAGGTCTGTGAGAAGCTCTGTTTGCAAATTAAAGGCAATCAATTTAATAGACTTTTTTACGTCAACTCTTGAACTTACTTGAGAAGGAATTTTACTAGCTTAAGAGCATTATAATTATGGCCACCGTTCCCTGGGAAGGCTGCGATGTGGCACTAGGGGTAAACGGCTAACCAAACTGGGATCCTTACTATCAAACTTTTCTACTCTCAAAATGGAGTTCAGCTATCATGGAAGAAAAGTATTACTCCAAGGAACAAAGGCAGCTGAGAATACCATGATGGAAGGGAAGAATTGGCAGAAAATGTCCTCAGTAGAAAATACGGGGATCGTACTTAAAAATTGTTAAGCAGCACAACCCTTGAAGAAATGCCCTTAGAGTCAGAAAGAGTAAGAAGCCTTTTGGAGGGATATGGCAAGGTTTTTGAGGAATCTAAGAGGTTACCTCCCTCAGAAACTATGAGTATCAGATTTCCGTGAAAGAAGGACCCAGACCCATCAGTGCAAGGCTTCAAGGGTATCCATATTACCAGAACAGTAAGATTGAAAAGTTGGTTAAGGATTTATTAGGGTCTGGGCTGATTAGACAAAGTCAAAGGCCTTACTCATCTCTAGTATTGTTAGTGAGAAAAGAAGAAAAACGTTGGACGGTGTGTATTGACTATAAAGCTCTCAATCAAGACACAATCAAAGACTCCCATATCCATATCCATCATCGATAAACTCCTAGATGAACTACATGGTGCCACAATGTTCTCTAAACTGGACTTAAGATCTGAGTATCATCAGATTCAAATGAAAAGAGAAGATATGCCTAAAACTACTTACAGAATCCATAACGATTGCTACGAGTTTCTAGTTATGTCATACAGCTTAACTAATACCCTGGCCATGTTTCAAGGGTTGTTGAATGAGATTTTCAAGCCTTTTCTTGGGAAATTTGTCTTGGTGCTCTTTCATGATATTCTGACTTACAACACTTGTAGAAAAGCACGATGAATACTTGAGACGGCTATTTTAGATCCTACATAAACATAAACTATACGGAAAACCCAACAAGTGGAGTACTTAGGGCACTTGATCTCAGAAGGAAGACTCCAAACTGATCCATCCAAGATTACGGCAATGGTGGAATGGAAACTTCCACAAAGAATTTTAAATCCTTAAGAGGTTTTTAGGAGTAATGCTTTAATTTTTAAAATGTGCATTTTAAGATTAGAAAATTGATTACGTTAAGTGAATTATTGAGAATAATTATACGATTGGGTGAGAAATCAAATAAGAGAAGCATAGTAGTGCCTAACCCACAACTGAGTGACGCTCATGTGCTGTTGACAATATAGGGTCAACTGAGGGGCGTAGGGGTGGAAGCTCATTCGTGCATAGCAATATACAGTCACGCCTAAGGAGTGCATGAAGCATGCTTGTGCATGCTTGACATTAATTATGCGACTGAGGCCATGCATGAAAGACACACATGCATTGGCAGCATTTTAGCCTTACGTTTGATGGGTACACGACTGGTACTCACGGCCTAGACTGGGCCACATATAAGGATTGGTAACCGATTTTAGGTCACTTTTGTCTGACATTTTGAGAGTGGAAAGAGAAAGAAAGAAAAGAGGACAAAAGAGAAAAACAAAAGGAAGTTAACTTTGAAGTGTTTTCAAGTTAGATATTGATAAGATTCAACTTAATACAAGTACATCTAAATTATTTTCTTTAAATCTTAATGAGATTTTCAGAATATTTTTTTCAATTCTTATTTAAATGTACATACATGTGATCGTTTATTATTTTTCTTAACTTTGTCTTGCATGCAGGCAAGTATTATTGGACATCTTGAGATTTTGAAGACTTGTTCCTAATTTTACAAAATTTGTTAAAAAATCTTGAAATTTTTAAATAATTAGTTTTGCATGTCTCTTTTATTCAAATATTTGATGAAACCTCTACTTTAAAATCTATAAAGATTATTTATTTTTTAAATTTGTATATTTATGTTGAATCTTTCTTTTTTCTTTAAAAAAAAGATTATAGAAAATTGGCAAAATATATTTAGACATGTCTAAATATCTTATTTTAACTGACAGTTATTACTTAATATCCACAAGTTCATAAAGTGATGCTTATTCCCATCTAAAGATATAATATGTAGATAACTTACTCGTGAATTTTAAATAGTGATATATAGACCGAATTATGGGGTAAGATTCTATAATCTGATTTTCGATATTCTACCTTAGTTGGTAAAGCTATCACTAACAATTAGTTTTTACTTTTATTCTCACTTTTGATATATTTTGCATTTGATTATTGTTATTCACTCTCTCACGTTCTTTTCATATATATCCGTGCACACACACATATATGTATACTTTGCTGAATTTTAAGCTTATTCTTACCATATTTTGTCCCTTTTTAGATTGGCGACATGAATAACTCACAAGTTTTGGCTAGAAGAAGGAATTGTTTGAGGATGAGTTAATAGTTTGATTATTGTGTTTGGATTTGTTGTAAGAGTTCCACATTTGGACATTATTATTACGGATTATAACGTTGATATATTTCTACATTGGGCTAGTGGGCCCCGTATTGTAGACTGTTTTATGATTGAGATGTTGATATTTCTGAGATTGCAATCAGTAGACAATTTCTCTTAGGTTTGATGAGTTTCAAGAGGGTTCATGATCATTAGGGTCAAATAAGGAGAGTTTGGCCAATTCAAGACTGTTTTATAGTAATCAAGCATTATGGAGAAATTGCAGTTCCGCTTTCAACCTTACTGAACAAATCTCCTTTCGTGTGGAATGAAGCAGCAAGGGGAACTTTCCAAAAATTAAAAGAGGCTGTTTCTCATCCTCAAGTTTTAGCGTTTCTTGATATGTCGAAAATATTTGTAATTGAGTATGATGCTTCAGGGTGTGGCACTGGAGCAATACTGATGCAAGAGTTGAGGCCTTATGCTTACTTGAGTCAAGCATTGAACGGTAAAGCTGTCATGCCTCTAACCTGAGCAAATAATCAAATAAATAATTAAATAATTCAAATAAAAATTTCACTTCTTTTCTGCAATTGAATGATATCCGAACAATCTAAATATTGGGTTAGACCTAAAAACCAACAACCCCAAAACAAACATGATATTCGTGATTGACAGCAGATATATAGCTTGATCGAACTAACCCTGACCGATATCAAAATAAACAATATATATATATATATTAACCAGCTCATACCAAATCAATCCGTAAAAAAAATTATCAACAAAAATCCAATACAGATAACATAGAATTTGTACAAAAATCCATACTGATAAATGAAATTTTCAATATTAGAAAACATAAATAAAACAACTATCAACTTTCTAACAATATCTCAAACTAAGTCTAAATACATGTCCAATAATAAAATAATAACAAAAGCCTTCAATTTTCGTTATCCAAGATCCTGCAAGTATCCAATGCCCTCTAATTTGAAAGAGTTAGAAAATAGGGCAAAATATGAGCCTAAAGCTCAACAACTATATATATATACATATATACATACACACACACACACACGATAACAAATCGTCTTTACAAAACGGGAACAAAGAAATAAAAAATAATATAACATGTGTTAAATTCAATCCATCAATTGTTCTCATGTATCAAATGTCCAATAATTAAAGTCCAAATTTGATTTCGTACTCAAAATTTGTAATATATATATAAATATCAAATAACATCAAACTATATGAAATCGTCTAAATTCTAATTATCAAATGATTCTGAAAGCTCAAAATCCAATATCAGATAATTCTAATAATTATGTCAAAACTTACTAATCTTAAGGGTTAAAACATTTCAAATATCAAATACGATGCAAGTAAAATATCAAATTTCAAAACATGGCAAACTGAGAACTAAAGACAAAAAGACTAACCTTGAGAAGAGTTACACATATTTCCGCTAACGTTGGGCCAAAATACTACTATTTAGACGAGTAGGCGGGCCATATATAATTTTTTTCCTATAGATGAGATCAAACACTACACTCTTTTACCACCCATGTGGATAGGTATAGTTCTCAAGTGTGACTAATATACTAGAATGTCCGAATATACTATTTCTGTTCAATTTCTTATAATAGTTCTCAACAAAATACTAAACGGTAAATTATATAACAAATTATAAACGTTTTCTCTGTGTAGGAAAATTATAGATTAAAACTTTTCACCCTATAGGAAAGTACAAACTCATATAGAGACAAAATAAAATCTGATCCAAAATACTTTCATAGGATACCACATGCAATGCCAAATGTACAAATTTCATGACTTTTCTTTCACAAATACTTTCATTTATAGCATAATATCTTAAAATATTTACTTAATCTGTAAAAATAAATAATATATCCAAATCTTCGGTAAACCCAATAAAATTTGAAAACAATTGGTAAACATCACATACATACAATAATATTCAAAGTAAGAAGAAAATTTTCACATCATATGTGCATATTTAGTAAAATAAGAAATATAAATAAAATCGAAAGAATCTGAAATAGTCTAAAAAATGAATTTAAAAATACTTACTTTTTACTTCTAACCCAACAAATTTGACACAAAACGGCTCTTCTTCTTCTTCTTCTTCTTCTTCTTCTTATCCCTTCTCTTATTCTCTTCTCTCCCCTTTACTGCATAAAATGGTTGACATAATTGCGTAGGTGCCTATATATTATAATTGACACACGAATCCTAGTCAAGCATACATCAAGCGCTACTTTCTCACTCAAGTGTGCACAAGTGCCGCATCAAATGTAAATTAAGTGCCAACATTCTGCCTCATTCATGCACGAGTATTACATAAGTGCACCTCAAGCGTCACTACATTGCCTAAATTGCACACGAGTGTTCCCTCAAGTGTACCTCGGGTGCCACCATTCTACCACAAACGCCCATGAGCGCCGCAAAGGCGCACATTAGGCGTGTGGCTTCTGCCTCAACATGCAAGAGCGCAAATCAGGCACCCCTCATGCGATGGGCTTGATTTTCAAAAATCAAATTTCACCTCAAATTTCATTAGATAATTATTTTTAAATTGACCCAAAATTATATTAATGATATCAGAATTCAATAATGAAAACCCGGTATTACAAAAGCCTTACTATACTCTACTTATGAAAAAGATTTACTGGCATTGATGATGGCAGTGAAAAAATGGAGCCCTTATGTGTTTGGGCAAGCCTTCATCGTAAAGACTGATTGCCAGAGTCAGGAAGTTTCTGCTAGAACAGAAAATTGGAACTCCTACTCAGCAGAAGTGGATTTCAAAGCACATGGGGGTATAATTTTGTTATGGAATATGAGAAGGGAGATGACAATAAAGTTGCAGATGTCCTCTGTAGAAAAGATGGTTCTGAAGAAATAGGATTTTCCCTTATGATGCTTTCCTACCATGCACTAGAGTGGTTGCAGCAACTAAGAGCATCCTACAATTCAGACCTAATTCCACAACCCATTATCTCCCAGCTAGCCGCCCACCCTCACTTCTCTCTATGCAATGGAGTTCTTATGACAGATGGATTGTTCTAGGAGTAGATGAAGGAGTCAAACAGTAAGTCTTGGAGCTAATACACATCAGCCCAATAGGGGTCACTCAGGTTATCGAAAGTCCTTAATCAAAGAAAAAACTGATTTTTTTTTCTGGAAGGGAATGCGAGGGGATATCAAAAATTTCATCAGGGAGTGTGACAAATGCCAACAGACAAAGGTGGTAACTCAAAAACCCTATGATCATTTACAGCCATTACCTATTCCTACATAGTCCTGGACTTATATTTCAAAGAACTTCATTGAAGGGTTACCTTATTCAGAGGGTTTTGATAGTATCCTTGTAGTAGAGGATGGGCTAACCAAATAAATTTATTTTATTCCACTCACTCATCGTTACACTGCCACTATAATTGCTCTACTATTCTTCAACCATGTTGTCAAATTACATGGAGTTTACACACCATTGTAAGTGACAAGGATCCTATTTTTACCAGTTCCTTTTTGGAAGGAGCTTTTTAAACTCCAAGGTAGTAAATTAGCATTCACAACAGCCTACCTTCCTCAGTCTAGTGAACAAACGGAAGTGGTGAACAAATGTCTGGGCCAGTACTTGAGGTCCTATGTGGGGGACAAACTCGGGTCATGGTCTATATGGCTGGCTGTGGCTGAATGGCGGTACAACACTAATCAGCACTCGTCCATATGAATGACTCCCTTTGAAGTAGTTCATGGTGTACCTCCCCCTATATTGGCCAACTATGTGTCAGGAACAACAACAATGCAACTGTGCAAGAGAAAATAAAATCCCGAGAGCGGATAATGGGTCTACTGAAGGATAATTTGAAGGTAGCCCAAGCTAGATCGAAGCAGCGCACTGGTCAGCACCGGCCTGAAAAAAGAATTCCAGGTGGGAGATTTCGTATACCTACGATTACAACCATATCGTCAAAATTCGGTGGTCTTCAGGAAAAAATCTCAAGCTAGCCCCAAGATTTTACGGGCCATATGAAGTAACAGAGAAGGTGGTTAAAGTTGCTTCCGTTTGAATCTTCCTCCTTCAGCCAAGATCCACTCTGTGTTCCATGTCTCAGCTCTCAAACCCAAGCTTAGCGCCAAACCTACAATTCCGCCAACTCTGCCGCCAGGGCATGTACACGGAGAGACCCTTCCAGAACCAGAGAGAGTTGTTGGTAAATATTAAAGAGGATGTAAAATCGGCCAGCCATTGCTGGGCGCTTTCGCATAAGCTCAGGACTTAAAATGAAGAAACTCCAAAATGTCAAAGAATATTTTTCCAAACAAACGAATGTTTTCTAAAACCTCTGGTTCGTTCATCTAATGATACTGGCAAACACTCCTCTTTAACGCGTGCTAAATCACACGTGCATATGTAATTAATTAATTAATTAATTGAGATTACTAAAAATAATTGAAAAAAGTCCACTATAATACTAAGTTTTCTATTTTTCATATTATATTTTTTTAGATTTTATTTTAATATTAATCTTATTTCATATAAAAAAATAAGTCAAATTGACAATATAAAAATGTAAAAATAAGTTTTTTTCAAGTTTGCATTTTAAGACATAATTTATCATGCATACAGAAATTTAAAAATGTAAGAAGATATATTATTTTTAGAATTATTTTGTCATGGCCCGAACCAAAGTAAATTTAATAATAATCTAAAATAATTATAATTTATAAAAATTTAAACCCTAAAATAAATAAAAATAATGGCCAAAATAAATTTTAAATTAGAACATGACCTAAAAACAAATCAAACAGCCTTAACATACAGCAATAATAGATCAGAGTATAAAATCAATCATAAGATCTCATTGAATAACTCATCTGAATAATAAAGTAACTGTAACATGCTTTATAATGTGCGTAAGGGGCTGAGAAACCATAAACGTACATTATTAGATAACAAAATGATCCGACTAAGTCCATACAAAATCATAACCAACATCCAACCAACTCTCGATACCCAGATACAACAAATACAATCACAATCTGAATGTCAAATTAATACTCACCAAAGTAAGTGAGACTTTAATCAAATCTATGTCCAAACTCCTTAAAATGTATTCAAAATTTACTAATCTGAAAAGATAAAAAATAAAAATATGAGTTAAAAGTTTAACAAATATTAATATATAATATAACAAATGAATGCATCCAAAATCAAAAAGAGGGTTGATAAATATACACAAAACATGTAAAATTACAATTTAAAAGCCCAAATCCGAATATAGTCTCATACTCAAAAGTATATTCCAACCAAAAATATAAATCAAATGAAATATAATCCAAATGAAAACTACAAATTTCAATTGTATGAGACTAACTGAATACCACTGCGGGCAAAATTTGCGAAACTCAATAATAGTTTTCAAATACAAATTAATGAAGATAAAACATACCAATATCCAAAATATGCACAAATTGAAGAATTAAAGACCGAAAGATTAATTTTAAAAAGGGTTATACATACCTTTGGTAACCTTGAGCCATATCAAATACTATTTAAACCCATGGATAGAGGTCATTTATATATTATCTCATATAGATGAAAACAAAGTCGTTATTTTTTGCCGCCTACGGAATTGGGTGAACTCCTTAAATCTATTTAATATATTAAAATGTTTAAATATATTAGTTCCGTTTAATTTCTTACGATAATTCTCATAAAAATACAATCAATGAGAATTTTTATATCAAATATTACAAAACATTTCCTATCTGGTAGAAAAAGTTGAAGCTTCTACTCATAAATGTCAAAATATAAAACTTTTCCCTCGAGAAAGGTCATACATCTAAGTATATAATGAAGATAGAGTCTAGCTCAAAGTATTAATGTATTGATACCATATGCACATCTCATATGCGGGTTTACATAACTTTTTCCTTACAAACATATTCATATATAAATATAATAATTCAAAATATTTACTCATTTTTTTCTAAAATAGCAAAAATCCTCAAATATTTGTAAAATCAAAGCAAAACTCCAAAACAACCGGTAGAAAGAAAATGCATGCACGAGGAAATAAAAATGGGTAAGTAAACTAATACACATATATATTAAATCTATCAAATGTAAGCAAAAATAATTAAAAATAAAAATAAACCAAGAATAATGTGTAAAGATACTTGTCTCAATCTTCAACTAAACAAGTTTGAAGAAAGGATAATCTGACCTACATCTTTTCCTCTCTCTTCCTTCTCTCCTTATTTTTATCTCTCCTTTCTCTTCTTTCTTGTCCAAAATAACCAAATAGTACTACTACTTCTTATATAGACATATCGATGCATGAGCACCACACCAAACTCTTACTGCACACAAGTGATGCCTCAAGCGCTCCTTGAACACTCTTAATGTGGAAAGCGCGTATAGGTGCACATCGAGCGTACCTCAGATACCAATCTACTTTTTTGCTCTGAATATTTTTTAAATTTTATATTATATAATTATTTTTAATATATCTAATTATTTTAAAATAAATTGATAATATCAAATTAAATTAAATAAAAACTTGTATTTTATATATTTTTTGAATAATTTGTTAATAGACAAGTAATATTACATAGTAGAAAAAATATAGATAGCTAAAAATGAATGTCAATTTTAGAGTTATTTATATAATAATTTTGGATACTTATTTATGTAATATAAATGATATTAAATTAAAAAAAAACCATTCTAATTGCTTTTTCATATATTTCTAGGTTTGATGACGAGAGGGGCATTGGACAATTTATCACATCTCAAAATTTAGTATGCTTAATTAATTATTATTTTTTAAAATTAAAATTTTAAATAAATTTAATTAATAATATTGAAATCCAAAAATTTGTGTGCGACAAATTGAATATACATAAGATCCAAACATAACCTGCATAAAACTTCATCAGACAATTACTCGAACAAAATAATCATGACCTACTCAAAAAAGTTGTAAAGAAATATCCAAATAATAACAGTGACTCATCCACATAAGGATATAAACCCAATAAATCTCAATATACAGTTTAAAGGCCTATATTCGGCCGACTCCATAATCTAAAAACAGTCCAACATGAAATCAAATCTATAAAATTGATATACAATGGTGACATCTATCTAAATTAAATAATAAGTTCACCAAAATATGTGAAGCTCTGCTGGATTTCGCCTGCTCTTGTAAAAGGTATCTAAGCCTTCTATTATAAATGGGACAAAATAGAAACTATTATTTTAAAACTCAGCAAATATCATGTATAAATATTGACTCTAATAAATTAGATGGAGGGTCTAAAATTAAATATCAAATTAGACGACAGACATAAATCCAAATAGCCAATATCTAAAATTTAAATTAGAATCTAATATCAAAATCCAATGGTAACCTTGTACACAAATTATATACTAAATCTAAAATAAATATCCAATCAAAAAATAGTCCTCTCAAAACGTATACATATATATATATATATTAAAAATGATCCGGACGTCAAATTCAATAATAGGAGTCCAGGCAATTGTCTAATCTGATGTCCAATACAAAACCCTACCAAATTATGATCTTGAGAGAATTCAATAAAGATAATCCAATCGCATGTGTAGAAGCTATATCAACACCGCAAACAGATAATCCAAAGCCTAAATCAAAACAAATAATTAAAATCAAATGTATGAGATATACCAAATTCAACGGTGGGCAAAATTAATAAATCTCAAATCCAAATCAAAATTCAAATGTTAAACCCATGTGAAAATAAAAAAATATATGCTATTTTAAATTTCAATTATTTAAAAACTAACTTAAGAAAAAGTTATACATACTTTTGGTAACCTTAAACCAAATCAAATGCAATTTAGGCAAACATGTTAGACCACCTATGTATTCTCTCTCTCATAGGTAAAGTTGCGTACTTTATTTTTTTACCCGTAATTTTGGGTGCACTCCTCAATTTTATCAGATATATTAAGATATTCGAATATATTATAAATTTCAATTAAATATTTAAATAGACGGGTCATTACATCCAAACATTTTCTATTGACGAAAAAGGATTTCCAATAATAAATCTTTCCGTTGGAAATTGGCCAGAATATTTAATAATAAATCCAAAAGCAGTGACCACAATTTGACATATACATGTAAAATTGCACGGCCTGATACAAGCTTCATATTTATTTCCATATAGATCTATTGATATAAGTATATACAGTGTTCGATAATTACCTATTTTTTAAAAAATAAAAAAATCTTCAAATATTAATAGAAACATGACGAAATCCTCAAACAACAGGTAAAAAGATTATGCATGCATAAGGAAAATGAATTGGCTAGTTAAAAGTACACAAACAAATTTGAAGCCTTCAAATCGAAACAAAATATCATCAGATGCCAAATCAGACAAAGGATATTGTTAGAAGATATTTTTCTTGACTTTATTCTAAGTAGGGTTTGACAAAAATGATACTCTAAGGTACCCAAATCATATTTTTCTCTCTCCGCTTTGTGCACACGCCCCCTCTCTCTACGCTGCTTGACCTCCTTTGCCACGTGCTTCCTCTTCTTCCCCCATGCTTTTCTCCTCTGTGCCGCACTGCCTTCACCCATGCACCTATTCTCTTCCCCTCTTCTTCACCCGCATGCACCTCTCTCTCTCTCCCACTTTTCTCTCATTTTCTTCTCTCTTCTACTTTGTTGCACCGCCTTTTCCTATCTTCTTATTCTTTTCTTCTTCTTCCTCTTGTTGCGCCCTTCCCTTCTCCTTCTTCTCTCTTTCTCTCCACTGCACCGCCTTCTCACTCTCCCTTTCTTTCTTCCTTTCCCGCGCACACTTCTTCCTTGCCAATTTTTGCCATGGCTCTGTTTGCCCTATTTACCCATCAACCCAAATCTTAGTTGATTTTTCTTAAAATTGGCACATACAAATAAGAAATCGACATCAACAAAGAAAATGGAAGAATTTACTTGCCTTAATTTCTTACTTCTCTTCTAACGATGGCAGCAACAATGATTGGGTCTTGCTTCGGCCTGTGCACCATCCTCCTCCCTTCAAACCAATGCATTCCTTAAATAATGGAGGGAAATCACCTAGAAGATTTACTTTGTTTCCATTCCTGGTGTTGATTGCTCATTCTCCTCACCACTGCAACTTTGGCGCTGCATTCCCCTTCCTCTCCTTCTCTCTTCCCGTCCATTCTCTCTCTTTTTCTTTATTTATTTCTTTTCTCTTTCCCTCTAGCCGCACATGACTCCCCTTTCTATTATTATTATTATTATTATTATTATTATTTTCATCTTTTTTTAATCCAATCGATGCTTAAGTATCAGTACAGGCACCCTGTGGGCGCCAACTCAATTGATTCATATATCCTTTAAAATTTATATAATATATATTTATTTTTCATCACATGCAAATCACCTAAAATAATAAATATATACAAAATAAATCAAATGAAGATTCAACATATTATACAACTTTTATTGGATACTTTGAGATTCAAACCGAGTCATATAAATTTTCACATAATTTTTTTATTTATTTAATTTTTTTAGAAATTTAGATAAATTCAATTTAAATTTTAACATTACAAAAAAATTAAATACCTATTATAAAAGTTGGAGACCTTCAATGTGTATTAATATCAACAATAAAAATGCCTAAAACTTTTCATATTGGAGAATAAATTCTTAAAATCTTTTTTATATCCAATTATCATCTATTGTTATTGATTACTCAATTATGTTTTTGCACTTTTGAATAGCAACTTTTTTGCATTTAATATATTCAATATTAGCATAATTTTTTCATTTGTATCCTAGAATTGGTCCTGATACTTAAGTGTGCTAGCAGATCAATTTCACTTCCGATTACCAAAACAGATACACCGTTCGGTTTGTGTCTATAAAATTCGAGCCATAATAGATAATATCATAGCCTAACTTATAAGACGAGTGATCAAAAATTCCTCAATTTTGAATAAAAATCTCATACAACAAGATAGTAATGATAATGGCCTAAACAACATTGCAATCACTACTCATATTACTCTATGGTTCCTTCGGCGATGCAGACAAATCCTATGGTTCATTTGACCATTGTAATTCATCTTATATCTCTTGAAACAAGGGTAGTTGAGCTTAAAATTTAAGGTGAATCTTTCACCAGAATTAAAAGATAGGAAAATAGCCTCATCGTCTAGTTGAGGTCCCTTAAAGAGGTAGCCAAAGACCAAACTAATGATATTCGCAAATTGACAAGAGTGTTGTAAAAAGAGAACGTCAAACTAATTTGTAAGATAAGCATTCTAGTGTGTTTTGTTATGACTAATGATAGTGCCTTCAATAATGGATGAATTAAATCTCTAGAACCTTACTCATATGTGGCATGTGAGACTCGAAGGTATTTGGCAACTTTATCTTTAATCTGAAAATAAGTAAATAGCCTCATTGTCTAGTTGAGGTCCCTTGAAGTGATATTCAAAGACCAAACTAATGATAGTCTCAAATTAACAATAGTGTTGTAAGAAGAGAATGCCAAGCTCATTAGTAAAATAAGCCTTCTAGTGTGCATTGTTGCGACTAATGATAGTGACTTCAATAATGGCAGAATTTAACATCCAAAAGCTTACTCATGTGTGGCATGTGAGATTCGAAGGTGTTTGACAACTTTATCTTCAATCTGGAATAATAATTTGTCTATGAAGATAGATTTGGATGAAGTCAAGATTTCCATTGTGACAGCATACCTAACTGATGATGCCAAACCTTGGTGATGTACCAAATATGAGAAAATTACCAAGAAAAGGATTGAGTATTGACTAGAAAGAATATTTCAAGAGAGAGCCGATGGCACAATTGTATCCTAAAAATATTAAATTTATGGTACAAAGACAATTAAAATAAATTAAGCATTCAAGAATAACTAGAGATTATATTAAAACTTTTCAGCATGCTTGTTAGATATCAAAGATATATTTGATCTTTCATTTCATAGATGACCTATAATTGTGGGCTCAAATGAAATTATTTAGATAGTGAGTCTAAGATTTGACTTCTATCCGAAATATAGATGAAAGACTTGTTGACAATGTCATTAAAAGGAGCAATCATAATTAAGGAAATGATTGTCAAAAAGCAAGCTTAAGAGTGACGGAACTAACTTTTTTTTTAAAAAAAAAAATTATTACCCGTGAGCTCCCAAAGCTCCAAAGGAAATTTCAGTATATTGGCAAGTAATAAGATGTCTTCTAGTGGATGTTTCTTATGTCATAGGTTGCATAATGTGGCATAATACTCTAATAAAGGAGCTTTGGGTGCCCTACAAGGGGGAAGCAACCAATCAGAGTTGGGAGACAACAAAAACAATAGGGAAGAAGGTCACATGGATGCAATCCACCTCTTATATGCTATGAAGAAGTATACTTAAGCTTCTACTGAATCTATAGACTTAATGTATGTGAAAATTTAAGAGAACGAGAGGAATGCCCATGCCATAGTTGGCATGGGCGCCATTCACAATTTCATGGTTGAGATTGAAGTCAACATGAAAGTCTTAAAATCAAAAGTAAAGCCCATCATTTATAATGCCAAACCTATGTCGGTGCGACTTAGAGAGTGAAATTAAAAGCCAAATTTTACGATAGTACATATGGATGATTTTGACTTAATTTTATAAATAAACTTCCTTAATGTAACTAATGGAGTGATTATGCCCCACTTAAACTAAGTGCTTTTCATGGGTGAGAATCCTTATCTAGTGAGCAACTCTAAAAGGACAAAAGAATTTGAGAAGAAGTGTAAGGATAGGGTATTATCTGCACTCCAACTTAAAAAGGGTTTGTAAAAAAGTAAACCTACTTTTCTCATGATATTGTCAATGAATGAAGATGTCAAGGTGTGGTCTTTGCCATCTAAAGTTAGTTTACTCCTAAAGGAATTTGATGAGTCGATACTAACTGGGCTACCTAAGATTATTCCACATCAGAGAGTGACGAATCACTAAATTGAATTGATACCAAGGGTGAGGACACTGGCACAAGGAGCATACAGGATGACACTTTTAGAGTTAGTAGAGTTTCAACGATAATTGGATAGGTTAATTAACTCAGCATTTATTTGCCATTTAAAAGTGTATTATAGAGCTCTTATTCTATTTTAGAATTAGAATAAGTATAGTAGGAGTTTACGTCATTACATTGATTACAAAACCCTAAATAAGGGGACTATAAAGAATCACTACCCGTTTGATTTGATTGCTAACTTATTTGATTGATTAAGCAATGTAAAATATTTCACAAAACTCGACTTAATGTCAGGTTATCATCAAATCAAAATCGTGGAGGGAGATGAGTGAAAAATTGCACGTGTCATAAGATATGAAATTTTCGAGTGGCTCGTAATATCCTTCAATTTAACTAGCACTCCAATAATATTTTGCATATTGATAAACTTGGTGTTCCATAAATACTTAGACAAATTTGTGATGGTCTACTTAGATGATATTATGATATATAGTTCAAACTTAGAAGATTATTTAAAATATTTAAGATTAGTGTTCCATTAGTTAAAGAAAAATCATCCTTATGTGAATCGTGAGAAATGCTCAATTACTCAAAAGAATATTAACTTCCTAGGACATTTTGTGGGATGAAATCAGAATATGATGAATTAAAAAAAAGTTTTTTTCTTATATTGGTAAATTTTGATAAATATGAGCAAGTTGCACTCATTCTTTATCCTTACTAACTACTAGTGATGATTTTTAGAAGGGTATTTAAAAAATATAGTGTCTTTGATAGATATATTCAATAAAGTTGGAAAATGGGATTTGTGAGAGGCAAGTCAATAAGAAGGAGTCAATGTTAGCCATTCTAGATGTTATTAAACACTTTAAGATGCAAACCGATATATTAGATTTTGCCCTCAAAGGGGTTTTATTGAAAGAAGGCTATCTAATAGTCTACGAGAGTATAAACTTAAATGAGGCCAAACAACATTATGTAGCTCAGGAGAAGGAGTTACTAGCATTTATGCACTATTTGAGGACCTGGAGACATTTACTTAGCTTTAAATTTGTAATAAAAACTGACAACATTGTTGTCAACCATACCCTCGTGCAACCAAATTTAACATTAAAGTAGACCTAGTGGAAGGAGTTATCAACGGAATACAATTTGGCGATAAAACATAAAATTAAACTTTGCAACCAAGTTGTAGATGCCATTAGTAGAAGATCAGACCTTGCACGTCCCAAACGGTAATGTCACATTCATGAGAGAATGGGTAAAGTTTAATCATGAGAATGACCCAATGGCCACAACTTTTCTTTGACTTACTTGAAAAGGAAAGACTCGGAGATTCTAAGTTCATGATTGATTAATCTTCATAAAGGGATATCGGATTTTTATACCTAAGGCCGAAAGATTGAGGAGGATGCTCCTTAGAGAATATCATAACACCCTATAGATTGGTTACCTAGGAAGCTAGCATACCCCAATCCTACTACAGAAAGATTATTATTGGCCCAATATGAAGAATGATTTGACAAATTATATGAAAATATATCTCATCTGTCAACAAAATGATATTGAATATTAGAAGTCGATGGGATTGTTGAAACCCCTCATTGTACCTAATAGATCATGAAAAGTATTTCCCTCAACTTTATCACAAGTTTGCCTAAGATTGGTGTGTATTCGTACATCTTAATTGTTGTGGGTCATTTTCAAAGTATGCCATTTTTTGTTTTGACATTAAAAAATTATACAGGAGAAAAGATAACGTCCCTTTTTTCAATCACATTGTCAAATGTTGGAGAGTATATGTTTTATCAAAACCTTTTATTAAAACTCTTTGAATTTTATAGTTTAAAATTGAATATCTTATTGAGCTATAATCCTCAAACTAACGGTTAAATGGAGAGATTTAATGGCCTACTTAAAAAGTACTTATAACATTTTATGGGTGTCAGTCAGAATGATTGAATAAATATTCTTAATATTGCTTAATTTTATTTTAACATTTAAAAGTGTTATTTTTTAGATAAGAATACTTCTGATATTGTAACATTTTAGTAGTCACTTTTTTCTGTACATTGTGGTCAAGTCATATATAAGTAAGTATTGTTATACTTATAACTTTTCTCAAGTGTGAAAGTAGAATATGGATATTGCCAAAGCCTATCCGGAGGAAATGTCTTATCAAATGAAGAAGTGGGTAGATAAAAAAAAGTAGCCTATACAATTTAATATGGGAGATTTTGTATGAGTAAAATTTTTCTAAGAGCAGATGTGGTTCATCAAAGAAAAAAAATAAGGACCTCTTAGAAAAATGTGAATGTCCTATTCAAATCATTATTTATATGAAAAGATGCCTCATGCAATATTGATTTTTTAGAACATAAAAAGGTCCACCCAATCTTTTATATGAGTTATTTGTAGTCGTATTATTTTATCATGAAAGACCATTTATACAATCTGTCACAGCATCTATAATATCTTGAATTTTATTCAGATTAATTTAATATCAATTGTGATTTTGGATATTTTGGGCGCGGTGAGAAGAGAGAGAGGATGCGACAGAGGAGAGAGAAACGTCCGATCGGGTGCTTTGAAGCATCTTTTCTTCAGATCTATATAATATGAAGTCCAGGCAAGTATTTGTAAACCCCCTCTTTGGTCTGATTTAATTTCTGATTTATTTTAGATACCGTTTGAAATTTTTACTAATATGCATGTATTTTATATACATGTTTTATTTATCCTGGACATGTATATGTAATTCATTGGATTATTTTTGGGGCTTTGAATATGGATTTTATGATTTTAGAAATTTATTATTTTTCTGAAAGCCCGAAAAATTTATTAAATTTGGTATATATTTATATCAGTATGTGTAACGAAAATGTACACGAAACTTGCATAGGCTATGCATTTTCATATGCATGAGTCGATTTGTGGTCACTACATTTGGATTTAAAAATTGGACAATTTGGCTAGCTCCCGACGGGGAGATTTATTTGGAAATTTCTTTTCGTCAGTAGGAAAGGTCTATAATAGTGACCTTTCCCATTTAGATAATTTGACTTGATTTTAGAATATATTCGGACGTTCTAATATATTTGACAAATTTGAAGAACACATCCAAAGCCGTGGGTGGTAAAACATAGTGAGCAGCCTTATTTATGGGTACAGAATATATGAATTTTAGCCTAAGGTTATCGGGATTATGTGTAACCCTTTCTTAAGCTAATCTTTAAATTATCAGAATCCAAATTTAGTGTATAATTTGTATTTTTGTGTTGATTTGTGTCAGATTTTGATTTGGATTTGGATTTGAGATTCGCCGATTTTGCCTTCAGTTAGGTTTTGATATGTCTCGTACAACGATTTTGATTATATGTTTTGATTTAGACCTTTAAAATATATGTCGCGGTACTACTTCGGTCTCTGTGCACGCTATTGGATTATCCGACTGTCGGATTCTGCCACAAATCACAAGCTGATCGAGTATTGGATTTGCACTTGGACTTGATTTGACATTGACTTTGAAATTGGTCCAAATCACATCTGTTTTGTTTATATATATTTATATTATATATATATATACGTTCGATGAGGGACTGTTTTGAAAATTTGACATTTATTTTGGATATGGTTATTTGTTTTGAGTACGAGACTACCATTGAATTTTGAATCATAGATTTCTATTGGATTTATTTTATTGGCGAAGTCATTCTGAAATTTGATTGTATTTTCATCCATTAACCTCTCATCTGATTTATTGGACTTATTTTGTCTAAATATGATACTTGTTGGGCTTTTGGCTTACGTTTTCAGTTTTGACCATTCAGAGTAGCATGTTCGAATGCACTGCAGGAGTTAGGACGTATCTGTCAGCAATTCGTCCGATTTGGTGAGTATTAGTTTGTTATGGTTAAAAATTAAAAATTGATATAATTGTATTATAGAAATTAGCCGGATATAGGCTCATGATAATATTTTAGAATCTATAAAATATTTTATTATGTCTAATTCGTGATTTAGGATTATTTATTTAAAATTATTTAGAATTTTAAATTTTAAAAAATATAATTAGTTATTTAAATTGATCTATTTAGTCCGAATTTGTGACAGTATTAATATAAGATTGGAGCTATTACCAATGCTAAAAGTTGAAGAAATTATTATGAAACAGGAGGTGACCATATCACCCGAAAATAAGAAGCTACCACCAACACTCAGGAAGTGTAAGATGAAACCAGCAAAAAAAACAAGTTGAAAATTTGTTGAAAATGTGAGGTTATATAGGTAAAAGGTTAAAGTCATCCTAAAGATTAAGTCAATGAAAATATTGATAGGCTTAACAAGCGAAACCTTTTAGAATCTAAATTGAGTAATATAATTTTATACATAAATTTTTTACATTTAATTTTTTTAGGATTTTAACTTAATTTAGTATAAATTTTAGAATTATAAAAAAAAATAGATATCGATTGCAAAAATAAAAGAAATTTATTGTATACTAGTTGATGGGTATAGTATAACCGACCCAAGAAACAACTGCACAAACCGTTTTATGTAATCCACAAGCGGTTATAACCGGTGGTTATCACTGGTGGTTAATTATGGATAAAGTTCAACCGCAAGCCAAGAAACCTCCGAAAACCTCCAGAGAGAGGAGATCTTATATAAAGAGGAGTTATCCTCCACGAAAGGGGGGGCGGAGAAGGAGAAAACCTCCAAAAACCTCCAAGAGGAGGGGGAGAAAACGGCCGAAATGGCCAGAAGGCTGGGATATGTTTTGTTCCATCCAAATCTACATCCCAAAAATACCATCTCAAACCAATGATCAAAAAGGATGAGATTCTCTTTCTCTATTATTGGAAGCATGACTTCCACAAATCACTCCTCCCACCAAATATATACCATTTATTTATCTTTCCCTTTTTATTCTCAAAAAGGCCATGACTGACTTGAGCGTCGGAGAGCCTTTGGGGATTTAGCCCCATTGGCCTTCTGACCATCTCGTCTACTTTTGTGTTGCACAGGACTCAGATTCAAAACTATGGAGACGGATCCGCGTCAGATCGACAAACAAGAAGATCCGATTTGCGGCCCCTGACCCGTAGGACAATCCGAATTTCTGGTACGCAACACTAGTATTAAAGGCCAAAAGCCTCTGAAACTCTTTGTATGGGGAATAAATTATTGAAATTTTATTACATATTTGATTGTTACCTATTATTAATGATAAATTGTCAATATTTTTATACTTTCAATCAGTAATTTATTTTTGTTTAATGTACTTGATATTTGCACAATCTTTACATTTGCATATTGAGATTGGTCACAATATTTAAGTGTATCCGTGGATAACTTAGCTTACTTTTGGCTTTTAATAAGATCAGATATGTCCTATGATTTTGTGGCTATAAAATTCAGACCGTAATACGTGAGATAACTTCTACCGAATGCTTTGCAATAACATTGGAAAAAGGGATACATATTTTGATTGTATTAAAGAACCATTGGCATCATTGTCTTATAATAAAATCCCTATTTTTGTTACCCTTGAGGAAACAAAAAACTGCTTCTCTAGGTGTTGATTGTACAATTTAAAAAGGGTTATTTTTCATATGAGAAATGTTTAAATTTTTTTAATTATTTTGAGAATATTTTTTAAAAATGTAATATTTATCTATTTTTTATTTTTATTTATGCCCATAAAAAAAAAAAAGGGTAATATCCCATAGTGTTTTGGAAATATCTAAAACCAGTTGTATCATATATGGGAATTTAAGAGAAGAACAATGAGATTAAAAAAGACGTTTCAATTTTTAAAAATTTGAATTTCAGTGATGGCGAAGTTTCCAAAAGTAATTGCTTATTACCATTTTGAAATTTACATTTCAACTACAAGAGGGCGAACAAGCGGAAAGCAAAAGCTGCTCACTCCTCACGCCTGGTGACATTTTATACTAGTTCACCTCTGCTTTCCCTTCAATCCCTCCCTCCATTGCTCGCTCACAGAACACATTGTAGATAGAGCCACACACGCACCCACTCCTTTTTCCTGCTGCTTGTACGTTTTATGCTTCTAATAGTACATTGTTGGATTTTTGCTGTTGTTGTTCAAGTCAAGCATCGATTGAGTAAAAACTGCTGGGTTCTCCAACTAATTTCAAGGTAATATCTGTTTTTGAAGGGTTTTTTTCCACTTTCTGTAGTCAAGTTACAATTATGGAGGACACATTGGAGATCTGGCTTTCCAGATAAGAAGTCTATTTCCTGATATTTATTGTTCAGCTAATTCAAATCGGAGGTCTTTATTTGTGTAAGGTAGTAGCTGTGGGGTAATAGCTGATCAGGTCTTATACATTCTTTATATTTGACGGAAATCATTTGAACTGGTCAAGCTCTGGGAGTTGAAGACTTTTTGAATATTATTATCTTCCACCACTATTCTTTTTTGGTTATTTTTAATATATGTCTGATTTTGGTGGGGGAAGTGGCCATCAAGAGTGCAAGGGCTGTATATAGGGTATAGATTGCATATGCGATGTTTCCTGGGTTGTTAATGGTGACTGAAGATTGAAGGGAACTAGGAGTTGGCGTCTTCCACGATGGTCCCCGCCATTAGGGTTACCAGATGAGTAGTCAAGTGGGTCCGTAAGCTAAAGTTTGGCAGCTTTTTGATTGGGAAAAAGTAAGCTTTTTTGTGGGCATCATTGATCGTTCATCATATGGCGCCTCCAGGGTCTAATTCCTCAGGATCATCCAACTCATCTGGGAAAAATCTGCCTAGAGGCTGGAGGGTTGTTCCTTCTTTCAAATCTACCAGATCATTGCCTGGTGAATTTTTGTCGATGGAGCCACCATCCATTTCTAGATCATGTGAAGAATTTGAAGTTACAGATGAGGTTTTTCATGAGAATGGCAAAATAGAAGGGACTGAAGAGGCTATCTGTGATGATTCACCCTACAGCAGAATCATATCAGCTGAAGAAAGAGCTTCGGGCAGTGACGACTTGGATGCTGTTGTTTCTCCATTGCCCTCAATTCCATTGTCACCCTCTGAATCAAAATGGAATGACGCTGCTTCATTTGCTATGAAGAAGGTACCATCAACTTTCAGTCTTGCTTGAATTTGACTTCTTTCAGGTGGCATTTATCTCTTAGTTATTGTGATCCACCTTGAGTTTCATTAAAGATTGATGAGTATGTCTGATTAATTAGAATTTGGCTTGGCATTTCTCTCAAATTTTCAAATGTTTTGCTCCCTTGTCTTTCATTTTCCTTTATTTTTTGTACGTTCATTGTATTACGTAAGTGTAGGATGATGTCCTGTCCTATTTCTTATTACCTTGGTTGACTTTATTATCAATTTTCATATGTGTGATCCTAATGCATGTTTGTTGGACTTGCCAATTCATTGTGCTCTTATGTCTGGGAGAATCACTTTTGTAATACCAAAAAAAGATGCAGGACATCATACCTGAAAAGGCATTTCATTTTTTTTCCTTATTGCTTTCCTTTATAGCTGCAGATATCATTCGTTAAATTCTGGATTTTTCTGCTGCCAATGGAACAGTTGGAATTACTTCTTTCTAGGTTAATGATCTCATAGCAGATTAAGCAGCAAGTGCCCTTTGTTTTTTGCGTCGGGGGACACTAACTGAACAGATAAAATTCTAAAATGACTGGGATCTGCTTATTGTGACATTTTCTAGCCAGACAAGGAAGGAAGGGAAGTTAGCATGTAGTAATCTGGGCTAGGCAATCCCATTGTTGTCACATCTCATAAGGTTGAAGTGTCTATTGGGCTGCACATGGTGGAGATCACTTCACAAGCACTGGAAAGTCTGGAATGTTTGGTGGGATTTGTAGAGGACTAAGCCCAATATTTTGCTTTGATGATGGATAGCCCCTTGAAAATTCCCCAGAAAATGACAACCATCAACGAGCCTAGGCTCATATTGTAGCCTTAGCCTATCTGAATGATGTTTAGCTGTCTCTGAGATTGTTCTTAAGGTCTCACAAGGCCTTCGGAATGCTTTACAAAGAATTAAGAGGTTGCTGGCTGGATGGCTTCCCAGCTAGCTACTCATGAACGGGGGAGGGCTTTAGGCATTTCAAGACAAGATTCTAATGTCTCAGTGAGATAAGTTGCCTCTTGGTTAAGGGTTTTAGCATGCAGCTATTTGCGTGGAGATTACTATCATTGTATCCCTTGCTAGATATGATGTCATGAGCTCTTTTTTGGTTCCAGAGGGTGTTTGAATATCCTATGATGAGGGATGAGACATCTGACATTGGTTGGGCCAAAAGGAGGTTTTAACAAAGGAAACTTATCATTTGTGTGTAGCTGCCATGATCTTAGCAGCATGCAGTGAGGCAGCACCGTCCAATTAACTTCTAGGATCTTGGATACATTGTCCACGAATATTGGGTCCAGAGTGTTAAAAGTTGCCAGCATTGGGTGGTTGAACAGAGAATGTTGGGTCTAGTCACTAGTGGGATCAATATAGAGGGCAGAATGTTGGGTTTAATAAATGCACACTTGTGGACTTAAGAGCAGTGATGTTGGAGTATGTGTCCTGAAATTCAAGGGATTCCATCAAGTGTTGAGACCAGGCAAGTGAGTGAGTTTTCAATGGGAGGGTTGGTCTACTGTGCAATTTATGAGTATTTTTAAGCATTTAGACCTAAAGGAGGAGATTAAATGTAATTATATAGCTAAAGCGCTTTGTGATGCTGTATACAAGATGAGGAGGACTTGTAATGAAAATGATAAATGCTAGACAGTTGTATTTATTTGCTGTGCTATGTTTAGCTTAGGAGTGGATGATATTAAATCTGTCTTTTTTTTTTTTGCTTTATGAACCTGACAAGATGGGGATACACAATTTTGTGTCTATTCCTTAAATTTCCCAGTTATCCCAGTTTGTCCTTAATTGATCATTCCTTCAGATTGAACGATTTTTTTTCTATTGATTGATCTGATTTTTCGTGATGACATAATGTCGGTACCAAATATTTCAGAACCTTCAATCCTGGTACCAACTAGAAAATGGAAACTGGGAATTGGTGAAACTGTTAACAACTTCTGGAACAGATATTCTCATTTCACTGCCTGAGGGAAAGGTAAGCTGATTATACAATTATACACAAATTTTTCCTAATATAATAAAATCAATAAATTTCTCCTGCGCCTTTTATATCTTAGGTGATAAAGGTGCAAGCTGGTTGCTTATTACCAGCAAATCCAGATATCCTTGATGGTGTGGAGGACCTGATGCAACTTAGTTACCTTAATGAACCATCGGTGCTCTTCAATCTTCAATATAGATACAACAAAGATATTATTTATGTAGGTACTTTCTTCGCTTTCTGAAATTTATGCACATATCATTCATTTGTTCTGTCTCTTGCAATGACCCTTGGGGTATTCTGTATGCATTTAGACTAAAGCAGGACCAGTATTGGTTGCCATCAATCCCTTTAAGAATGTTGCCCTGTATGGAAATGATTATATTGAAGCATACAAGCGTAAATGCATTGAGAGTCCTCATGTATATGCCATTGCAGATATAGCTCTTCGGGAAATGAGACGAGGTCCTTTGAATTTCCTTTTTGTTTTATGTTTTTGAAATTATTTATTTGACTTTTACTTGGTGAAGATTCCTAAACTTAAGGCATGGCTAGTGATTTCCTGGTATATTTATCTCTTATGGTGGGTTTTTCTCCTTTTTACCATTTTGCAGATGAAGTAAATCAGTCAATTATTATAAGGTTTGTACAATGTGCTTTCCTCAGCTTTATTTTTTCATTTATTTTTATTGGAATAAAAACTATCTGATTATTGTATGAATGCATAGGTTTTGTTTAGCTGGTCCTCGTCTTCATCTTTATGCATGCATGTGAGCTTAACATACTGAAGTGTTTTCGTTCAATGATGCATGCTTCCCACTTGGTATCTGATGGTGTGACTACTCTTTGCAACTCATGGAATGAAGAGAAGTAATTATGTTGAATTTGGCCAAATAAGACAATTTTGATGTGGCTTTTCTAGAAATCTCAAGGAAAAATTATGTAGGAATGTGGGCATTTATGAGCTTAGTTTGCAAGAAATAAATGTAGCAGAAAGAATCTTGAGGACTATTCTTGGCAGTTGACTGACTTGCTGACTCACATCAATGGAAAATGGTGTGGGTCAGGGGAAGCTCAACTCCCTGCATGTATGGTTGCTGATTTGGGCCGACAGAACAATTTACTTGAAATGGCATTTTATGGATGAACAATACAAGTGTTTCTTCTTTCTACTTTTTTGATTGGTATGTTTTTTGCATCCTGATCATCTAAATCTCATAGGATCAGGCTATCAGCATTTGTAATCAATTTCGCTGTGCTGTAACCTCTGTCTTACTTTTTTTGTTGCCTTGTTGCATCATGTGCTAAGTTCTGAAAAATGAAGGAAACTTGTATTTCCATGATTATTCTACTCAGTATTATGATCCACTTAATCTTTCCTTTAAATCCAGATTTCTTTTCCTTGAAGAACTAGGATCTCTCTCTCTTGTTACATGAATCAAAACATCACTTCATCTTCATCCTTGGAAGTGCCAAACTGCTTTCATTTCATCAAATCCTATTTGGTCTAGATAGGAAAGATTTGGTATAATTATTAATGCTAATGGCTCCTGGACATAGCATTAGGACTGAAATATCAATCAGATAATGGACTATTTGTTATTGAAGGGCCGTTCTTCTGACTTCTTCACGATGTAATGTTTACATTATCTGTGTTTCATATGGGTATGCTCAAGTTTTTGCACAAATTCAACTTATAAGGCTCTTAAGTATGTCTCCAAGTTTGGGTTGTTATGTACTTTGTTCAACATGTGTGCCTTGGAGTGAAGTGATTAGTTGCTGCAACATAGATTTAATTATTGATGAGGACGATCTATTTGGGAAGTAAGAAACCCCCTTGCTGTACCAACAGTATTTCAGATGCTGGGAATTCAGAAATTTTGCCATGGAAAATCCCATTGGTGGATGGCATATAAGCACTGAAATTTCTGTGCAAAATTAAACTACTAAGGTCCTGAAGTATCTTACTGAATTATCTTGTGAACAAGGCCGGTGAGAAATGCTCTAGTGGGCTATATCCTGAGCATCGTATCGGGATTTGGCATGGAACCTAGGAAAAAATATGCAATAGTTAATTATTGATTAGTTTGACATGGTATGCTGTGTACTTAATATGAAAAAAAGGGACAATGTTATGAAGATTTGAACTAGCTTTGTGTTAATTTTATCATGCCAATGTCATGTTGCTGACGCTTTTCATCTGTTTACAGTGGTGAAAGCGGAGCAGGGAAAACAGAGACAGCAAAGATAGCAATGCAATATTTGGCTGCACTAGGAGGAGGTAGTGGAATAGAATATGAGATACTGAAGAGTAATCCCATCCTAGAATCTTTTGGTAATGCAAAAACATTGAGAAATGACAACTCAAGCCGTTTTGTAAGTCATCTTCTATTTTCTTGTTTGAGCATTTTGTAGTTTACCAGATAGCTTGAATATTTGTACTTGAGAGATGAAACTTACATTAGGTGTGACAGTATATCTCCAGATCATCGACTTTAAGTTATGCTAGTAACTTAATGACTAGCAAACATTTTACAGGGAAAGCTGATTGAAATTCACTTCAGTGAGACTGGAAAAATATCTGGGGCCCGGATTCAAGCTTGTAAGATCAGTTTGTATCATTTGTAAATGCAGTTGTCCTTTTTCCTTTTCTTGTCTCTTTGTTGATATCACTGACCTAAACATCTGTGTATTTGCTTGTCCTGGCTACATGGTCTGTTATGCTGAACAGTTCTACTTGAAAAGGTTGGTTTGTCTTCTGCTCTTTTCCACAATTCTGGCCTTTTGGATCTATATGGTTAGTGATATCATCTGATTCATGAACAGTCTAGAGTGGTCCAATGTGCAGAGGGTGAACGGTCATATCACATTTTTTATCAGCTCTGTGCTGGAGCTTCACCTGCACTGAAAGGTAAATCCATTCTCTTTTTTTTTTCCCCCTTTATGTTAGTATGCATAATTTTGTTGTTTGTGGAGCACAGACTTGTTTTTGGCTGGGTAGTTTTTGAAGGCAGCCATAGTATTATTGAATATTGCTGCTAGACATGAAGTGCTGAAAATGGACAAATAATGTTTATAATATGCAAGATGTTCAGTTTTGTTTATATTTGTCATAGTTTTTTGTGCAAGTCTCCGCCCGACATAATTCTTAATCATGGGTGAAAATATCGGTATTGATATTAGTATTGGTCGTGATTGTATTGGTATTGAACATATTAGACAATATGTATTAATATTTGATATATTAGATCAAAAAAAATTTGTTAAAATTGCAAGTTGATATGGTCATATAGGATGATGTATTGGTTATGTTGGCCAATTTGGAAACATATTGAGACATTTTCATGGTATCAGAAAATATTAGTATCGAGGGCCTTAATATTGACACATGTTGTCTAATATGTATCATATTGGCCGATATTTTCATTCATCCATGTTTTTCATTCATTTTGGTCTGAAATTTAGACCTGAATATATTGTTTAGCTTCTTGGCACAAAAAGGAGAATAAAGAATGTTGTTTTGATGAGAGAAATTGTCATTTTTTCTCCATGAATTTAAAAGGGTAGCTGTAATTGTGAGAAATGGAGATATAATAAGTGTATTGGGGGATGTGATGCAGGGATGGAATGAGTGATAAAACTGTTGAGGTAAAATAAGGTGTGCTAAGCTTGAGTTATTGCTGATAAATAACCAGTAGCAATCAAGGGCTATTGACTGTTATTGCAGCAATGGATGACTTGATGTGTGCTAGGAATGCAGATGCTGCATGTCTTCTGGTGATGTTCAAACAAAACTCTAGGCTTGTTTTGACTTCATGATAACAATGACTATGGAGGCATATAAACAGGGGCAATGCAAAAGCCTTGTGGATTACAAGGGTTTGGAATACGTGCAAGCAAGGGAAATATGATTTAAATAATGACATATAATTTTACATATTTACTCCCTGATACATTTCATTTTGCATATTTATTCCATGGTAAACTATTCTCCTTTATGCTTCTATCTGAGTCAAGTCCATATGGTCGTAGGTTTAACTCTTCTTCTGACTTGCCAATATGATAAAACATTCACGGGTTTCTTTAGAAACCACTTTCATTTCATAATCAGCTAGAAAGAATTGAGATATTGACTCACTCAAAATTTCTAGGCACTGCAAATTACTGTTTTGGAGAATGCAGATTTTAACAGCACTATATGTCTTGCTTCATTTGGAACAGCAAGAGGAGGAAGTTTTCTCAACCTTAATAATTATATCGCATTATTGCTGGTGCTTCAAAACTGATATAAAATATCCACCTTACATTTTGCTGCAAAAGAGAAATGTACTTAACAGTATTTTACAAACCTCATTATATCCCAAGAGCATCAAATGAGTAGTATCTGGGTTTGTCTGGGTAAATTAATTATTTGGCTGAACGATATTAGATGGATATCCTACGACTTTTTGAATGCAGCATAGTGCATAAATTTTCTTTATCTACGGAGAAACCTGAAAGTTACATGGCGATCAGATTTTGTTAATTGCAAATGTTACCTTGCAGTGTTTCTTTGGTCACCAGAATCCATGCAATGGGAAATATGATTAGTACCAGTTTGGTGGGCAATTAACAATGGTGAAATCCAGGATACTTCAATACTACTGCTGAACTTAAGAGTACAAACAAATAATGAATTTTTTAGAGGCACTACTTGCCTTGAAAAAGAATAAGCCAATCGGAAATAGAATGAAATAGTATTGAACGACTGAGATTTCAGATAAACAGATCATAGATACTTAGTATTCTCTGTGCTTAGTTATCTTGAAGGGTCATAAAGTCAGTAAGGATGCTTTATTGACCTTTGGGAAACTGTGGATAGCAGGATCCTTCCCAATCAGGTCATGTATCCTTTATAAGATTTGGGAGGTTGACATAACATTACAAAGATTCTATTGTTGTATGTTTTTGGACCTTGTCTGATTCCTGATCATTGCTTTGCTGTTTATTCCTATTTTTAAGTGGTACTAGAATTATCCACCAGGGAGCTTCATATTTCCCTGTTCCCCTTTCCCCAAATGGAGAGTTGACTGAGAAGGAATGGTTACTTCTATTTCCCAGACAGTTTCAGATGCGTCTCTAGTTTCTTTAGTTATGAAACTTGTTTAAGATACAAAAATCGTGAAAATATTTTTGCATTTTTATATCTTAGGCTTTTATTTATTCTTGTTGAGGTTTTTTTTTTATTCTTCCTTTTGGTTTTCCTGAAACTTAGGAAAGTTGAATCTGAAGGATGTGGAGGATTATAAATACTTACACCAGAGCAATTGCTACAAAATTACTGGTGTGGATGACGCTGAGGAGTTTGTCAATGTTATGGTAGCTGCTTGTACTTTTAGAAGCTTTATGCCATTACTGTTTCAAGATTCTGTTTTCCTTTTCTTAGTTTGGATGTTATGTCTAACACATTGATGGACTTATGTTTTGATGTTTTACATCTTCTTTAGGAAGCTTTGGATGTTGTTCATGTCAACAAAGATGACCAAGAGAGTGCACTTGCAATGCTTGCGGCAGTTTTGTGGCTGGGAAACATCTCATTCACTGTCATTGATAATGAGAACCATGTAGAACCTGTTGTGGATGAAGGTACGTTGGTTTTACAAGCCAAACCTTTCTGATGTCTGTCTTTCCCATTACATTGCTGCCTCCTGCTTTCCAGTTTGCTACATGCTAGGCTTCTGTCTGACAGGTTCTTTATTAGGGTTTCGCAGAAGAGTTTCAGAGACTTGAATCAACAAATTTAATATCTGTCCCGGCTTCTTGGGCTAATGAGTCCACTTGCCAGATTATGTTTAGTACCATATATGTTAGTAGACTGAATGATGTCAGCACAAAAAGCATGAATCAACCTAACAATTGTGATGAGAGCCTCAGTAGCATATTTTTGTTCACTCATTTCCTTGTTCCATTTTATTTTTATTGCACATCATGATGTTCTTTTGCTGTTATTTTTAGTTTATTAAATCCTTTACTCCTCTGTGGCAGTTCATATAAATTGCTTCTATTTACCTATCAAAAAAGAGCAAGAAAATGAGCCTCCCCAAAAAGCCCTCATAATTAAACCTCTCGCATTGAGATACTATTACTCTGAGCTAAAGAGAGGTTTTCTCTTTTCTTTTCCAATCCCCAATGACATATTTAGCAGAAAAGGAAAAAGGAGTGCTATTTAGAAGTTTGGTGATTCCACTGATGTTTTGCTTTGAATTTGCAGCTCTTGTTAGTGTTGCTAAATTGATTGGCTGCAAAATTGAGGCGCTGCAGCTATCTTTGTCAACTAGGAATATGAAGGTTGGAAACGACAACATTGTCCAAAAGCTTACACTATTGCAGGTGAGGGTATTGGAGAAAAAAATTAGCATGACATGGACAATTTAAATCAATGGATACTTTGTTGTGATGCTTGGCATTTATCGTGACTAGCCTGTCTAAGTGCGTTTGGTTAACTTTTGTAACTTTTACTCCAGTTTTCATGTGATTCTGTTGTCCATTTGTTTGCTGCGTGTATTGCCCATACTCTCATTAGGTTTGTATTTTAGTGCAAGTTTCAGAATATATGTTTCAATGTTAGAGACATTCTTGGAACATTTTTATCATAAAAAAAAAGTAAAAGTAACGTAAAAAGGAAAAAAGCTTTTATTAAAGGGATGAACCCTAGGTCTTGTTTATCTGGTTGGTGATGGCGGATGTGATACCCCTTCAGACATAAGTTCATCAATTTATTACAATGAATACAACACCAATTTATTATTTTTTGCTCCTATTCCCTTGTGGATTTTGTCGTGTTAGAATGTTTGTTTTGAAAATTTAGTTTTACTTTCCACCTGTCAACTTTTTCTCTCCTAAACTTATAACTAATTACCAATGCAAAGAAAGCTTTAACTAAAATACACATGACAATTTAGCTTCCAAGGATAGGATACAATTCAGTTCCCAAGAATTTGTATGAACAATGAAATTATAAAATGCAACCCAAATATAAAATGATGTGGCACCACCACAACTTAGTGATGTGGCAACTCAAGTGATTTGGAAAATAATAAAAGGCAAACTATGTGGGATAAGACCCTTGATATCAGGTTCATTGTGGTAGCATTAAGCTGTTGAAGTTCTGTCACTGAAGTTATTAGGCTGAAATTTTGGACATGACACTTTCCTGTTGTGTAAAGTTCTCTGTGGTAGCATCTGCCATTCATGTGGCTGTCAATGTAATCTTTTGTTGATGTAATTCCTTCTGGAATCCAATCCCTTCTTCAGCCATTTGTAATCTTTTTGCCATTGATATCCTGTAGAGATAGATGGTTTGTTATGGGCTCGTCTAGTTTTGACTGCTGCTTGGAAGAAGCTATAGTTATGGTCACTTAGTCGTAGCCAATAAAACCAAAGATTTCTGTTTAGAAAAGGAACCTACTGGTTGTCCTCTGAGATGTTATGCCTTGTGTGCCTTTTTGTCAGAATTACTATGTATATTGTTTTGTACAGACATTAGCTGTTGACTTTGCAATGGATTTTCAAATAAAGGTGCAAACAGAAGTGTTGTAAAGAGCTATTGGAATTTTAACTCATAGTTAATTGTCTTAAGATTTAAGCCTAGCTTTTCGATTGACAAGAATTCAACGAATAAGGTGACAAGGATCAAATGTTTAAGCTCAGGACGGTTGTTGATGAGGACTCAATGAGGAAGTCAAATTTATGGAGCTATATAGCCATAGCTTCAACTCCTTTAAGATTTAAACTTGTCCAGCTGTAGTTCACACTCAGAATCAAGGTTCATCCGGCTTTGCTCTGAACTCCGTGTGGTCTTGAGTTCCAGCACTAAACATACTGTAATTTTTCGCTTTCTTTTCCCATGCTTGATTGATGATTCTTGAGATTCTCTTCGGTTGCCCTTTTTTACTTATAAATTGTTATCTTCAAAATTAAATAATTTGATTTAGAACCTCTCCCACATTGATAGAGTTCCTGAATTGTTACGATCCCGACATAAATTGGTGATAATAATGACACTAAATATAAAACTTATCCATTAACGGTCATAGTCCTATAACCAAAATCGGGTCAAAAATTACATGTCAATATCATAAACAACAGAATTAATATAATTGCAGCAGTTGTAGGATTGGCCAAATTGTCCTTGTTCGGGCTGAAATAATATTGTACATGTTTAATTCATAAATCACTGTAATCAAAAACATTTAAGAAAAATACTAAATCTACAATAGCAGAAAGTTGTACGCAATTTCATTAAGCATACCAGCCTAAAATCCAAAATACAGAACTTAAAATATGAATCCTATTTAGTACAATAAATCTAAACAATCCACAATATTGCAAATACAAACTTTAAAAGAAAAGCCTTCAATAATTTTCTATCCAAATTTTACAAAAATCCATTGTCTGTTAATCTTGAAGGGTTTGAAAACATTTGCAAATGTAAGACTAACACTCAATAAAGTATAGATATATATAATATACAAATATACATAAGTAAAACAAATGGAAGGGCCGAAAATCATAAATTACATGGGATAATCTAGAATATCCAATTTTCGTTAAATATGTACTAAAACCAAGGTTTTATATAGACTGCTCAATTACATGCCTACATGCATACATACATGCATATATATGTTTGTATATACAAATATCCAAAAGATACGAATCGTACAAAAAATATCAGATGACTAAAACATGTAATGCGTCTGTACAAATATGAAAATTAAAGGATTGTTTCGAAAACATGCAAAAACTTTAGAAGACCAAAATGTGTGAAAATATAAGAACTAGTGACAGGTGATTTGCACACCAATAAATCAAAGGACAAATTTGAAGAATGGGTTGCTCATATTCCTTGTAATCTTGGGCCGATTCACTATTATTCAAGACATATAAGCGGGTTGTCTATATTTCTCTATAGACGAGGTCAAACACGATTTTTTTACCTGTGGATGATAGATGAGTTTTTCAAGTGCGCATAGGATATGCCTGAATATAAATTATCCAAAATAAAGTAGTTTTTTATCAAACGGATGACCCTACAATAAATATACAAAATTATTTTAAATTTTGAAAAGTAAAATTTTTTGTCCATATCATAAAATAGGGTCCTTGTCAAATATTTGCATAAAAAAAGTATGCAAGGTCAATTTTTAAGTATTTTATGATTTTCTTTATAATACCTCATTATAAGAGCATAATCTTTCAAAATATCTAACTGTTTGATGAAAACAAACAGAAACTTTAAATTTTCAATATTCAAGAGAAGGTGTGAAAAGGGTAATAAAATATGTATCTAAATAAGAATCGGAAGATTTAAGCAACAGACTAAAGAATCGGTTTAGATATGCTTGTCTTATCTCAAAGATTTATTAGATCTGATGCGAAATAGCCTTGTAATCCCTTTTGTTCTCTTTCTCTCTTTTCTTTCTTCTCTTCTTTTTCTCTCTTTTATCTCCCCTTTTTTCACACAAATGATTGAAATCAAGTGAAAGAAGCCTTTTATACTCAAATAGGCACAGGAACTTCGGTCAGGCATGCATTTTGGGCCAAGCTCTACCACATACACGCACGAGCGCTGCATTAGCTATACTTTAGACATGACCTATTCTACCCGAACCATGCACGAGCACTCTACATACGCACTTCAGCCCCAAACATTTTGCCTAAAATGCGCACGATGGTGCCACATGTGCATATCATGCGCAAAACTTCTGCATGCCAGAAACGCGCACATGCACTGTATTTGGGCACATTAGGTGCTAAACCCTTTTATTTAAAATGTAATTTTTCTCAATATTTTCATTACATAATTATTTTTCATATTAATTCAATGCATAATAATTATAATGTCATAAATATTAATTAGAAAATTGAGTGTTATTACTATGCCCTCATTATGAAATTTCGTCCTTAAAACTTACGTACCCTATTTGAAAAATAAATGTGGATACTTTTTTCAAATCTCGTCCTTGCGTTCGATTCCTCAAAAGAATGATTTCCCAAAAGTACATTGACCAACATAATTATTTTGGTAGACAAAACTTGATCTCGCATTCCTAAAATCACAATTGGAACGTCCACATATGTGAAATTCTCATTAATTTGTAGCGGTTCATATTTTATGATATGCAAAGGATTAAAAACAGGTACATCATAAAAATTGGCCAAATCGGTAGGTAATGCTAACTTATAAGCCCCAACTTTGACTTGCTACAAAATTTTAAATGGTTCAACAAACATTGGTTTTAACTTTCGTTTCAGCTTGAATCTCAAAATATATTTCCTAGGAGACACTTTTTAAAAAATGTGATTGTCCACATTGGAACTTAAGTCAAATCTACGATGATCAGTGTAGCTCTTTTGTCCACTCTGAGTGGCTATCAAACGATCTTAGATCATTGTAATCATATTTGGCATCTCTTGGATCATATTGGAGCTCTAAAGTTTGTGATTATCAATCTCTTCCCAATTGATCTGAGACCAATATCTCCTTCTGTGTAATATCTCAAATGGAGTTTCTTCAATACTGGACTGATAGTTGTTTTTATATGCAATTTTATTAACGGTAAATAATTATCCTAATTATCTTTTATTTCTAAAACAGAGGCTCTAAACATATTTTCTAATATATGTATTGTTCTTTTCAATTGTCCATCTGATTGGGTGAAAAGCCTTACGGAATTTCAACTATATACCCAATTCTCTACGCAAACTTTCTTAAAATTTAGATATGAATGTCGGGTTTCAATCAGAAATAATTGAAGTTGGAATCCCATAAAACCTCATAATTTTATTGATGTAAAGTTGTGCCAAATATTCTCCGGCAAATGTAGTCCTTACCAAAAAGAAATGTGCCAATTTCATTAATCTATTAACGGTCATCCGAATAAAATCATGATTCCTTGCTTTCCTAGGCAAACCAATACAAAACCCATTGTAATATATTTCCATTTCAAATTAGGAATTGACAAAGGTTGTAAAAATCCTGGAGGCTTCTGATGTTTTGTCTTAACTTATTGGCTGACAATACATTTTTCATGGAAGCTGTTATCTTCTACTTCATAGTCTTCTACCAAAAGAGTTTCTTTGCATCCTGATACATTTTATTAATCCTTGGCTCAATTGTATACTTAGCTCGTTAGACTTCATTCAAAATTTGTTCTTTTAAATCCCTGATATTGGGAAAACAAATAAAATCAAAAAATTGAAAAATTTCATCTGTTCAAATATTAAAATTTGCTTGTGATTTACTGTTCAAATCCCCTGCAATTTTCGTAAAAAATGGATTGTTCATTTGGGACTCATTTTTCTCCACAATCACTGGTTGCACTTAAAAAATACAATAGTATTATCCTCGAGCCGTGGAAATACAAAAAAATATTGTAATTCTTCATTTTTCAAGCATTTCCCATTATTTGATCATCGTATGAGCCATCATGCTCAACAACCTTCGACTCAAAACATCGAGACTACATTTGCCTTTTCGGTTAATATAAAATTTCACAACTATAAACCTTCAATAGGTCCAGCCAATGACGCTGTCTCTTGTTTAATTCTTTTTGCAAAAATATATACTTCAAATTCTTGTGGTTGTTATATACCACAAATTTCTTGTTATAGAAATAATGCTTCCATATTTTTAAAGCAAAGACAACTGCGGTAAGTTCCAAATTATGGATAGGATAGTTTTGCTCGTAAATTTTGAGCTTTCTTGTTCTATAGGCAATCACCTTATCGTGCTGCATCAAAACGCAATCCAATCATTTCTTTGAAGCATCACAATAGAGTGTAAAACTTGTAGTTGACACTGAATTGCTAAAATCGATGTAGAAATCGATCAAATTTCTAGTTCTTGGAAGCTTCTCTCACAATTTTCTTTCCAATGAAATGCTACTTTCTTTTGGGTTAAATGAGTCAAAGTACCAAAATTTTCGTAACATTTTTGAAAAAAATGTGTATAATATTTGACTAAACTAAGGAAACTACAAGCCTCGGTAACATTCATTAGCCGTTTCCAATAAGTATTAGCTGTATCTCAGGCGCGATTTATTTTTTTGAATCCATGCATGAGTGCCCCATATACACCTCTTAGGTCCAAACATTCTGTTAAAAACATGCATGAATGTGCCATCATGCACACCTCATGTTAGCTTTTGCTTAAAATGTACACATGCATTTTACTTGTGCTTATTAGGTGCTAAACTTGTTTCCTTAAAATATAATCTTTTTTAAAATTTTCATTATACAATTATTTTTCATATTAATTCAAAGTTTGATAATTATGACGTTATAAATATAAATTGAAAAATCAGGTGTTACACGAATCCTATGCCCTTTGAGGAATTTTTGTTTTATTTGGAGATATTTTTGTTTTTTGATATCTTATTCCAATCCATTTCTTGATTGTCCAGCGAAGTTTGCATAAGTAACACATCATGCTTTGTTAATTGTATTATGGCATTAATGCATGATACTTCTGGTTTATAAATTGCTTCACATACATGGCACATCTCTTGAACCTAGTTCCTTTCCTATTTATTCGCATATGACTTGTTGCCTGGAATTAAACAACAGTTCAGCTTGCAGTGTCATTTCGGAAGTCTTCGTGGACAAAGAGTTTACTTTAAGCTAAACTCACAGTGTGTTACTAGTAACTCGCCGTATCTTGTTGGCTGGTTTATTTATTTAAGGACAATTATTTTTTTGGCAAATTAAGTTATAAGAAACTGGGCTTTCCTTGACTGCAGTGGTGCATTTTCTTTCAGGCAACTGATACTCGTGATGCATTGGCAAAATCTATATATTCTTGTTTGTTTGATTGGATTGTTGAACAAATAAACAAGTCACTCTCTGTGGGGAAGCGTCGGACTGGAAGTACTATTAGCATTCTTGATATTTATGGTTTTGAATCATTTGAGGTACTTATTCTGCAACTGCCTACCCCTCCCCTCGTCCCCCCCCACCAGCACACAAAATTATAATAATAAAAGTAAATATAATATAAATATTGGGGTTCTTTTAGCATTTTCTGTATTTCAATATTTATGTGGCACCAACTCCATTTGCAGAGGAACAGTTTTGAGCAGTTCTGCATTAATTATGCAAATGAGAGATTGCAGCAACACTTTAATCGTCATTTATTCAAATTAGAGCAGGAGGTAATTGTTTTTGTGATTCCGTTTTCTTATCTGTTAATATGCTTGTGCAATGAAGAGTTGTTTCAAATAACTCAACATGTTACAATCATTGGAAACCATAGAAGAATTCATATTGTAAAAAAAGAGAAAAATAGAAGAGCATGATGATGTTTAGAAATGCTGAGTAAATGTGTCTCTCCTGGAACATTATATCTCATGATTTGTCTTGGTGAAATTTACTGCATTAGTTTAGATGAAATAACTTCAATGTCGTTGATAGAATTGAGGATAGGGTTTATGAACACATTCTCTGGTTTAGCTGATAGATGGGATTTATCTTTGCTTACACATCATTTTACAACAGTTGGTATATCTGATAAACTTTCTTCTCATCAGGAGTATATTCAAGATGGAATTGACTGGGCAAGAGTTGAATTTGAAGACAACCATGATTGTCTCAATCTTTTTGAAAAGGTATATGCCCATTGGTACTTAATTTTTTGGTTGTTTTCTGTTGATAGATAGGCTTTGTGGATATTTGTTCAAAGAGCTTTTTTTTTGTGCTACCCTTTTTAGACTTAAGATACGAATCATTAAATGAACTCATTTTTTTTGTTTTTCTTTTCCCCTTTGAAAAATCCTATACCTCGGGAAAAGCCTTGGGGGAACAATCAAGTTAAATTGTGACATGGGAGAAGTCGGTTCAAACTATGAAAATAATCCCTTTTCAATGCGCGCACAGCAATTGGTACATTTGACCTCTCCTAACCTATTTGGCACTGGTTCACCCTGTAAAAAATTCTTATACTTAATGGGTGAATTTGTCAATAAGGAAAGAGGGATGTAGTATTACATTAGTGTAATGGAGAATCACAAGGCAAATGTGTTGATTGTGACTCCAAACACGACTCTTGTGGATGTACATATCTTTAGGAGCCAAGGAGCTGTATTCAACATTCAAATGCTGTTGTGGTCGTTCTTAGGTGCCAAATTGTGATTGGTAAGGATGGTTCTTCAAGGTTGACCTTTATACAGGTGGCAATAGATAATGTTTAACCTTAACAAAGAACACAGAGATACAAAGTGCAATTAAGTAGGAAACAAATTAGCTTGATAAGATTTAGAAACCAGCTCAACCAAGAAGATATTACTCCTGCTCGTTCTCCATATGGACAAATGTGGAAAGGGAAGGACAAAGAGAATGTATTGTTTGGTGGATTGATGGTTGTTGAATATCTAGAATAATATTCCTTCTGGTTTAATAAAATCAGTGTTCCCAAAGTTAAAGGATGTCCATGAAGTCCGCTGTTGATTATAAAATTAATTTCAAGCAAGCATTCATAAAAAAGGGATCATTTTCTGTCGATAAATTCAGCAACAATTTTCTGTTTAATATTCTCATCTGGAGTTATAAACTGAGAAAAATATTGTTGAAAGGTCAAGCTGAGCGAATAAAATCTTGTGTTGAGAGGCTCTGTGAAGGGACATTGACCTGATGATTAAGATTCTGTAATCACTGGAAAGTGGAAGCAGATAGATTAATAATGTGTGCTATAAATATGCTGAATATATATATAGGCAGTTTTAATAGTTCTGCTGGAGTGAATAGCATGCCAATCAAACTAAATGCAGCAGCCCAAGATTTTCTGGAAAACCTTGTTATGAATGAACAGGTGGTTAACCAAATCCACATTATCTATTCACAGATGACACCAATACCGATAATAAATCCTCTTTTTTGAGGTTGTCAAGGGTAATTTCCATTTCAAAAACTTCAGGAGTATTAGATTTACAAATAATGCATCACTGCAGATGAAGAGAAGCAACCCGGCTAATCTTTTTGTTGTTCAAACTTGGTTGTGCCATATCCTCACTGGAACCTTTACAAAAAATATGCAATAGAACTGATTGCTGCAGCATATTAAAAAAAAACACAGAATCATTTTCCTCCTGCTTCACCAATAGAGGTCATAGAGACTTTTTTGCATCAGTAATGATGTACAAGAATCAGTTGCTAATCTGAAGAATTATGGCCATTTTTATTTCAATCCATAGTTTGCTATCTATGAAGCACGAATGCCGACATGGGACACAGATACGACACAACACCGACACATTGACACGTTATTTTATAAAAATTAAGGACACGGTTCGTTGGGAACACGTAAACTAAAATTATGGTTTATATTTTTTTTAATTGATAAATACTACTATTTTATACTTAATTTATGGGTTATCACTTTTATTTGTGTTGAAGAAATTATACATTGTTCCACCAAAGGTCAATTATGTTATCATCTTCATTTGTTTTATCTCCGTATTTATTTCTTCTTTCTCAAGTTTTGACTTTATAGCCTATGAAATTTATTGAAAAAAAGTATCGCCTGCCACGAAAAAAGAAGTCTCTCTTGACTAATATTCCTAGGGAGTGGGGATTATTGATTGGAATGAAAGAGAGAAGTACAGCTTTAATTTTTTAAAATTATCAAACAACCCACAATTTTTAAAATTTACAAAATGGCTTGTAATTTTTAAAATATTACAAAATTACTCAAAGTGTCCAAAACGAGTCGAGATGTGTTTGGAATGTGTCCAAAACGTGTCCAGAATATGTTGGACAAAAAAAAAAAAATTAACACGTGTCGGAGCGTGTCGAACATGTGTCCCAACATGTCCGAGGTAAGTCGGTATCTGACATGTGTGTCGGACACCGACACTTCGAGACGTAAGAATGTCCGTGCTTCCTAGCCTGCTATCATGCTAGGAACCCACTGACTTTCTGCGGCAACCTCAAAACACAAAATGCTGCTGAAATATGTTTCCAAAGGAATACCCTGCTGACTTCTGTTTTAATTATTTGGAATCATATCAAATTTATGAAACATACGTATATTGCAGCAGATGCCAGACAAGCCTTATTCTGCTTTATTTGAACTCTATTGATTATATTATGGTGCATGCTAGAGTTGCTTTTTCTTATTGCATGTAGCAGCTGCACAAGTTCTTTTCTCGGTCTATTTTGTCCAGTGAATGAAGAAATATTGCTGGGAACTACAGAGATATAGTATTGATTTAGAGATATATTGGGTTCAATGGACTGCTTTTGCTTGAATCTGTTGTAAATTTGCACTAAGATACACGATGTGCAGTTTGTTGGAGCGTCATCTGTGTTTTATGTGCAGAAACCACTGGGATTATTGTCTCTGCTAGACGAAGAGTCAACTTTTCCAAATGGCACAGACCTGAGTTTTGCAAACAAGCTTAAGCAGCATCTGCAGTCTAATTCATGTTTCATGGGGAGCGAGGCAAAGCTTTTGGTGTCCGCCATTATGCAGGAGAGGTAAATAAAATAAAATCCTTCTCGGGTTTGCCTTTGGTGCATGTAAAAGTAGATTCTCTTTTAAGATCTTTCCATCGGTAACATATGTAAGTTGATATTAATACCATTTCCCCTTAGGTTACTTATGACACAACTGGATTTCTGGAGAAAAACAGAGACTTAATGCACTTGGATTCCATTCAACTTCTGTCTTCATGTGCAACTTCCCTTCCTCAGATATTTGCATTCAGCATGCTTGAACAATCTGAAAAGCAAGTAGCTGGTCCCTTATACAAGTCGGGAGGAGCCGATTCACAAAAGTTGAGCGTTGCGACAAAATTTAAGGTACACACTGCTGTAACTTCCACGATTGTTAGTCATAAAGGACAAATGGCAAAAATACTGGATGTTGCATTGAGAGGCTGTCCATACATGCTATCTTATGGGTTTCATTTATAAGCTGTTGATGTTCTTGTTTAATCTGACTTTGTTTTTCGAAAAAAAAAAAAAAAAGAAATTTCTGAACAACAGGATGATGTTGTCCATAGAGTTACAGGAAACCTTTAACTTTTTTAGGGGATTTTCTAATGAGTCACCGAGGACGCATGTTAAAGTATTGTTTTTTGCAAAGTGCATGCCAATTTAATGTGAACAACTGCCTTTTGAATTGCCGTTTGCGGTTTAAAGAATATTGTTTTGGAAGGTATTAAGTGCTGCTTTTCATACTGCTTATTTGCTTTCACCATAACAAGTGCCTTTAGGGCACTCATTAGAAAGACCTTTTTGTAGATAAAAGTAGAAAAAATATCAGAAGAAATATTTAATGGTGCCATGTGGACCACTCTCTCTCTCTCACTAGACACACACACAAACATAGATGAAAATCAAAGGAGGCAGCTCATACTTTATAAATGCATAGATGTTGACAATAGAGCATGTCTACAGCATCAAACATGGAAGATAATCCTATAAAAAATCACACCGGCAAGGAAAATTAGAAAATGTTTCTGCAAAGCAAAAAGTTGATCTTAAAATTTTCTGTTGTAAGAGTAAATGCTGAAGTTAGAAAAATTGCTTGAAGCGTATGTTCACTGTCCCAGTCAGCTACTTGCATTTCATTTTTCCATAAAATGTTGAAATAACTCATTTAACATAGAACATGAAGGGAAAATACTAAATAGATTATCAGTTTTCAATTTTTTTTCATGAATCTCTTGGTGCAGTATTGAACATATAGTAGTATGATGATAGGTAAAAGTCACAGCTGCATCATGCGCATATCTATTGAATTGAACGGACATTTAAACAGTGAACAACATACCTTATCCACGATCTAATTGTTAGATAATGAAATATTATTAGACTTCAGAGCTTTAGGGTTATTTGCCGGTGATGGTCAACCACTCCAACAGTTCAGTGTTGGTCCAATTATGTGTGAGTTCTCTGCTCAGTGTCGGGTTTTAGACATCAGACAACTACTAAATGAAGTGGTACTAGTTTGAGCTTGGTTTTTGGGAACATATCAAATATCAAGATTCTAGAAGCCAAATTGTTTGTTCTATGGTTGACCAGCTGGAAGAACGACGGTCCTCAACTGCTGAAAAGAAAATATACAGAATGCAAGATCTTATATGAACATGTTATTGAAGAAATTCGTTGATTTACAATCAGTCAATAGTTCTGTTGATTTTTAATCCCTTAAATGCAATGTGATGCTTACTTGGTTATATGCTCAGGGTCAACTTTTCCAGCTAATGAAACATCTAGAGAGCACGACACCTCACTTCATACGCTGTATCAAGCCTAACAATTTACGTTCTCCTGGTATATATGAGCAAGCACTTGTCTTGCAACAGCTTAGATGCTGTGGAGTTTTAGAAGTAGTGAGAATTTCGAGGTCTGGATTTCCTACCAAGATGTCACATCAAAAGTTTGCTAGAAGGTAGAGATTAGTGTCTGTTCTTTAATTTATTTTATGCTAGAATGTTTATATTTGTTTAGTCTAATAATTGCTCTCAAACATGTTGCTATTCTCTCTCTCTTTTTAACATCCTGAGTCAGGTATGGCTTTCTTCTTTTGGATGCTGTTGCTTCCCAAGAGCCGTTGAGTGTTTCTGTTGCAATTCTTCATCAGTTTAATATTCTCCCAGAGATGTATCAAGTTGGTTACACAAAATTGTTCTTTCGAACTGGGCAGGCGAGTAATCCTTTGAATCTCATTATTTTATTTCTATTATTCCCCTTCATTTCCATCCTCTTGCTCTAGTTTTTGGATAAGTGGGAAGCTTACTACTTTAATAACAATGAAATTCTGCCAGGATGTATGCTCCCTTTGTTTACCTAATTTATAGAACCTGTTACTATACTTGCTCATCTATTCTGAGGGATTATACCCTAATATGACGGTACCATTTCCTGCAAAACATCAATTGGTTGCTCAACAATTATGGTTGCTTTTGTTAACTTCTCCCTACTAATTGGTAAATAATCTTTGGTTATAGTTACCAAGATTTTGTTTCAACTCGTTGGATTTTTTTTTGGAGGGAGGGATGTCTCCTTATTGTGTTTTTATTTGTTTGATCTTTCCGGGAAGGAGAGAAGTCCCAAATAATCATTGGCTTATCTCGATTTTTTGTATTTATTTTGCTTCTGTTACAGTAGTTCCTTATTGGTGGCATGTATACCTAATATTTCAGATTGGGTTGCTTGAAGACACGAGAAACCGTACGTTACATGGCATTTTGAAAGTCCAGAGCTGCTTCAGAGGATATCAAGCTCGGAGATGTGTACAGGAACTCAGGATGGGAATTTCCATGCTTCAGTCATGTAATGCCTTATTCCTCATTAATTTGAGCACATTTGATGAATAAGCTCACACATCTGAGAAATTGTATAGTACATCTATCTTGCTCAGTCATTTCTTTGTTGTACCTAACATTTGTTAAAAAACTTGTAACACCAAAGAAATTCAGCATACATTTGAAAAATGACTACTTGTTTGTTTAATAATTGGTTGGTATCATGAATAATGTATTATGTGACTCTTACACGAAACTTCAAAATGGCTAAATATCTGTGGAAATCAAAATTTTTCATAAATCCTTTTACCCAACACCATATCTGAGTCTGTTCATAACATTGAAAATTTTCTTATTTAGGTGAGTCTTTTTCAAGGAACATGAGATGATTATTGTTTGAAATGCATTCTTTCAGATATCCGTGGTGAGATGATGAGGAAGGAATTCACGATCTTGCTACAGAGACATAGAGCTGCTGTAGCGATACAAAAGCTGATAAAGAGTAAGATTACTCGGAAAAGATATGTGAAAGTCATGGATGCATCAGTTGTTATACAAGCTGGTAAGCTATCATATTCTTCCTTTTATATGCTTTGGTGACACTGTCACTTCTTGAAGAGGGAAGATGGATGATTGTTACTTGTATTGTTCATCCAAGAATTCATGGTGTATGGCCATCAGTTGTGTTTTGAGCCAGTTGCTAATTTTATCTGGATGTGTGTGGCCAGCTGTTCATCTCTTGTCCATTTGATAAAATGTCAAAAAAAATGTACAATCAACAAGCTATGATGATGACATTCTATATCGTAGCAAGTTCCAATATCCAAGGAGGATGATAGATGATTGTTACTTGAATTGTTCATCCATGAATTCATGGTGTATGGCCATCAGTTGTGTTTTGAGCCGGTTGCTAATTTTATCTAGATGTGTGTGAATTGCTATTCATCTGTTATCCATTTGCTAAAATGTCAAAAAAATATACAATCAATAAGCTATGACGATGATATTCTATGTCATAGCAAGCTCCAATCTCCAACGTGTGTAGTCTAGTGGTAAATCTCAATCCCATATCGTTTGGTGAAAGTGAGGTCAAGCAATCAAGTCTCTTTGGGGCAACATTGCTCTTTTTTATTGATCTTGACCTCTTGCTTTCTTATCTCCAGAGTATGGAGGGAAACATGGTTATCAATATCGATATTAGCTAAGAAGGCTATATATTGCAATTTTATTATGATACTAGAAAATGTGTATAGAGGTCAAACTATTATATATCAGTTGATATTTCATTTTAGGATTTAGACCCTTTGGTGGAGCTGGGCTAAAATCTTGTCAGAAGCACTTGCAGTCATGGTCTCTATGGCTAGGGCCCCTTCGATAGGGCCCAAGTCATTGAACCTCCACCGGGAATTGGTACGCTGTGCATAGGGACTCATAGTGACCCTTAGAGACGGTCGTCATAGCGCTGTAGCCCCCTTCTACATGGCTTTCCTAGTGAAAAAGTAGGGATTGGGTTCCAAGATTTTGTATCTACACTTGGAAAAGTACTGGTAAAAAAATTTGTAGTTGCTGTTACTAGTGGTGAAACAATTACTTGTGCCGTGCATTACTCACTCTGAGTTTGTTTTTTGCAGTTATTCGTGGCTGCTTAGTCAGGAAATGCTCGGGAAACATTGGGTTACTGAATTTAGAGAAAAAGGTAATCACTGGCTCTTCTTTTATAGCTTCAATCTTCAATGGATTTATGAGAACTATGTAGAATATCTCGCCCTTGTTTTCTGAAATTATGTTCATTTATACTTTCTTTTTCTTTATATTCCTAATGAGCAGAGTTTGGGAGGAGGTAAGGTGTAATTACAGCAAGAAACCCTTTGATCCTTATAAGTAGGATTGGCTATATGAATCTATCTTCTCTATTTTATTCGATATAGTATAATTTCTTTCATGAGTGAAAGCAATTTTAAAATGTTTTTTCCACATCAATTTACAATTTTTTAGGTCTAATTCTTAATTTCTTTCCTTCAGCCATAACTAATTTATATTTTCTTAAATGTATTTTATTTGCCTACGTTTTAAGTGTCCCAACTACGATAGACATCCCTCCCTTGTATGATATGCTATAAGTGTGACTTTTAGACGATTATAGGTGTCATTCCTGTATGGAAAATAATTTGTGGATCTCCCCTTGACCCATCCTTCTGCGTGGCTAATTTGTCCATGACAATGCCAAATTTTGTATTTGCTCTTGAGAAGTTCTCCACGATGCTCTTGAAACTTGCTGGTAATATCACAATCTACTGAAATGGGTGTCACAAACAGGATAACAAATCCGACGATGTTCTGGTAAAGTCATCCTATCTTGCTGAGCTACAACGGCGTGTTCTAAAGGCCGAGGCTTCCCTGAGAGAAAATGAGGAGGAGAATGAGATCCTTCACCAGCAGCTGCGGCAGTATGAGAATCGCTGGTCCGAATATGAACTGAAAATGAAATCCATGGAAGAAGTTTGGCAAAAGCAAATGCAGTCTCTACAATCGAGTCTTTCCCTAGCGAAGAAGAGCCTGGCAGATGAAGACTCGGCCAGAAACTCCGATGCGTCAGTCAGTGCAAGTGACGACAGAGACTACACCGCTGACCCCATGAGTGCTACTTTCAAGAGCCACGAGAGCAACGGAGTAAGGCCATCCAGTGCGAGTTTGAGCATCATTGGCCGGTTGGCTGAGGAGTTTGAACAAAGGAGGCGGGTATTTGGCGATGATGCCAAGTTCTTGGTGGAGGTGAAGTCGGGTCAGGTGGGGGCCACTCTGAACCCGGACCGGGAGCTGAGGAGGCTGAAACAGATGTTCGAAGCATGGAAAAAGGATTACGGATCAAGATTGCGAGAAACAAAAGTGATTTTGCATAAGCTTGATAATGAAGAGAGGCTCAGTGACAAGGTGAGAAAGAAATGGTGGGGTAGTAGGAGGCACAGCTCCAGGATAAATTAGCAATTATTTACAATGTTAATTATTTCTTACAGGTGAGTTGCTGGGATGAGAGAGAGAGAGAGAGAGAGAGAGAGAATTTTATGGAGGTGGTGCATTGAAATTGACTATAGTTTTCTGTAATTATTAAAATCTGTTGCCTCATATCAGAGTGTAATTTCTGTATCTACAGACTTCCCCCCTCCCACTTGTTCAGCTTCCAGCCCTTTTGAACTACTGGAAGTATATTATTTATACACAATGATTGAACTTTAATGGGTATGATTTTTTGATGATTAGCCATAATGTATCGATTTTTATGATATAATATAACGTAAAATTATAATGTTTCGATAAACTAATCGGTAAAAGTAAAGAATAAACTTAGTATTAAGTTATAATTTGAAAGTATAACATGATGGATTAGATATAGAATTTATTATATTAAAATATTAAAATTTTGGATTAAAAAGTAATACCTTAAAACTTTCACCAAACTCTCCCTATCTCATTGAGAATTTAAAATGTTACCAAAGAGTATTCCTTTACTTAATATATAATTGCGCCTTAATGGATTCTCAGGCTGTTGTTCTGTAGCAAATATATTCGAAATAATATGCTTGTCACTAGGAGTGGATTTCTCAAAAAGAAATTAATGGCGCCAATAGGTAGTTTTTTCAACAGGCGGCCGCCTGCTTCTTCTGCCTCCACTAGCGTATCCTCTATCAGTTCGTTTCCCGATTCTTCTCTCCCTGTGTAGCGGGTTGTGATCTCTCAACTATTGGAAATGGCTTCGATTGCTTCGGGATTCTTAAAAGGTAATTTATCCTTTTATTCCATTTGATAGCTTATAGAATTTTGTGTTTTTTTTTATTGAACGGTTTTGTCGATAATTTGAGTGTGAAGGAAATTGGAGCGTGAAACATCTTAATGGCGATTGGAGAGTAATGATCTTACTTTCTTGTCATACTAGCACCTCCCCTGGGAGAATAGAAGGAAACAAAATTAAAAAGAGAGTATCAGGGGATTGTTGGTACGAATTTAGGTTTCTAAATTAGGGTTATCGGAGAGGCCCTTTGGTGAATTGCTGAAGTTTGAGCATCGTGAAGGAAATTAAATTTGAGGATTTCCAGTTTCTTTTCCATATAGCCAAAACCATAGAACTACGATTTCGTAATCCCTAGTGCGTGCCTGAACTCTTACTTCCACAAGACTTTTTTTTTTTTTAGTTTTTATCGATCATACACAGCCCTAAAATGAAGGCCACTTGAAATGTTCTTTAACAGCATTGCTAGAGTTCATCCTGAGACGATCTCTAAAGGGTACTGTAAAATCCTTCAAACACAGGGAATAAGATAACAGCCTCCAAGTCAACTCTTTCACCACACACTAGAGCATGAGATTTGATCACCACTAATCCCAAATACCTTGATTAGCAATACAATACATGCGCACGAATGCTAGCACAGTACAGGAGAAAATAACAAAGAAGAAAACCAATCGACAATACATTCTACAATAGAAAAACATACCTAAGATTGGTGAATGATGGAACATGAATCGAACAGTATTAACAGAATGTCCTAAACAAAACGGCATCGAACAAATGACCAAATCCATCTCCTCTTTTGTTGTAGTTCTATTCGAGACAGCACTGTCGGTGTTCTATCAAAATTTTGACTTTCTTCCCTTTCTCTTTTTTCTCCTTTCTTTCTCTAAGTAGGCGCTGTTGTGTTTCAAAATGGCTATTTTTTGTGGCTTAAGATCATAACATCCAAATTTGGAAGTCAGCTGCTCGAGCTCCCGTCTCATGGTTCTCTTGCGAAAACTCCCCTAGACACTCCCGTTTGAGCTAAAATTTGCGAGAACATCCACAAAAATCATTCAGACACGCTTTCAAGTTTTCTTTCAAATCAAAATTTTTGCGCAAACATATCGCGAAACTTTTTCTCAACAACTGAAACGAAAAGAAGCACGTACAATATACATGAGACTTGTCAAGGAATGATTCAAAATCCAAGACAAATTTCACAAAAGTAAGCTTAAAATTTTATTTCTGAACACTTTTCTTGTTCACACTGACAACACTACCACGGCACAATTTTTCCACATTATCTTTTGGGCAGTCACAGGATAGGCATAGCACAATATTGCAGTGACTCTAGTAGGAGGAAAAGCAAGTCAGCCACTCATCATTAACTCAATCAACAGCTGTTCTGTGAAGTCATGATTGTAAGTTAGCCAGAAGGGAGGCTGTTGATATTTCGTATGTAGCAGTACACTGCTGCGACGTAGATTACTGGAAAATTTGTTTCCATTATAGGAAAAGAGGAATTTACACAGAGATACTATCCTCACATCAAAGACACCGAGTTATGGCTGGTAGCAAAATGCTCGTCTTTTTCTCGGAATCTCAGACGCTAAGCTAAATAAGATTAAGCATAGGAGATTGCCTGATGTAGGCTTCTGAATGTCTTCTTATAATTCAGAAATCCCATAAACCAAAACTCAAAATTGTCCATAGTTACAAGTTGCAGATGCTCTTGTGATGGCTTCGTAGCATTCACTCCCTGGTCAACCCTCTTGATCCTTCTCAGTGGAATCACCACCTGACAGTAGGTATTTGTTTGTTAAATTTTCAGGAGACAAAATTATTGACCAAATTCTAAAATTCCTGTGACATAGAGGAAATTGATCTTTTAATCCATTATTGTTTCAACCTTTTCAATTAGTATATTGTTCGTTACAATCAAACCTGTCAAAGTTTCGATTTTCATAATTTAAGCCTGAAATTTCGTTGGAAATGTATTGCTTAAAACATGTTTGGACTTGTAAAGGCCATGCTTAAGTCATGCTTGGACCTCTTACAAACTCCTTTTTGCATATACACGCTCATTACTGATTGGAATTTACAATTTTAGCAATAAAAAGTGATAAAAGAACTAATTAGGATACTAAAAAACTTATTAGTACTTCTGTAAATTCCTGAGATTGTAGATATTGGATATTGAAAATTTTAGCAAACTAAAGATCCAACTTAGTTTGAGTTGTTCACATGTAACAATTTCGGTTGAATTTTAAGAGAAATGTAAGATTTAATTCGATTGTATTCACTTGGAAAAAGAAAGTTACTGTTACCTTGTAGTGAAATCTAATTGAATCTCCACTAGGACTTGATTGATCTATCGCTGCAAAAAGCTACCTTATCGGTAGAGATGAAGAGGACGCCTGCGATTGGACCAGCAGTGGTAGACAAATAGCACCGAGAAGCCTTCAACAACTTCTCCCCTTCTCTCACGCTAAAAATCCGCTGGAAAATCTTCTCCACACCACCTACTTGCAAAATCTTTACCCCCAAACTCAGCTTTCTTTTGACAGTTTCAGAGATCTTTGGCCCTAGTCTCAGCAGCACAGTTTGTGTGAGAAAGGACTTCCGCTGCTCAGGCAGCAGTCTTTCAGCGTTCTTTGCCACTGTTGATGGTATGTTGCTGATGCTGAATGTGGTGAATTCTCAATTGACAGCACTGCCTTCTTCATTTTTCAATTCTAGTAACGATAGATGGATGAGATGAATAGAGGTGTAATGGGGCTTTGTTTTATAAACAGAAGGAATTGAGGGGGTACAGAGAGAGAGGGAGGGAAAAGTTTGGTGGTGAATTCAAAAGTTGATGAGTCGATGATGAGGATCACCGACATCAATTTCTTGATTAAGGACATGGACATGTCTGGGTACCATTGAAAGATTTTTTTGGTAGGTAAGATATATAAATTAAAGTTGTGTAAATATTACAAACATTCAAATCGGGTATGCCTCCTTATAAAAAAAAGACGACACCATCCAAAAAGCAAAAAGCCTAAAATAGAGAAAAGCAAAATAATCGGAATCGAGCTGAGGGAAGCTGCAATGCATGGTTCAGCAATGCTCATTCCAACTGTTAGATTAATATTAAAGCAATAGTTTTAAAATAATATATGTTACGAATCTGGATTAGGTAAGTCAATTTAAATAATTAATTATAATTTATAAAATTTAAAATTTTAAATAAAAATAAATAATATTAAGTCCAAAAATACGGGTGTAACAAACCAAAATATACAATTCAACAAAATTAAATCTATATAGGACCTCATCGAATAATCGTCCAGACAAAATAAATACGACCTGCTCTACAATTATCGAAAGAGAAGCAACAATTTAACCAAAAATCGTAATCAAATATAATATAATATCCGAACTGTCCCCGAAATATAAAAATGGGCCTATATCCGACCAATTTCATATTCCGATCATATCAAATACCATTTTAAACCATAATAAAACCAAAACTTACTAAAACAGACGAATGGCTGATAGATCACGATCATACTCCTACAATGCATTTGAATCTTCTACTATGAAGAGATTAAACAGGAAAAGTGAGCCTAATCCTCAATAAGTATCATATTTAAACAAAAGGAGTCTAATAAATCAGAGAGAAGATTTAATGGATAAAATCCGTTCAAATGACAGTATAAATTTAAATTGTCAATATAATAAATCCAATAAAATCAAGATCAAGAATTCCAAATCCAATTGTAGTCTTGTACACAAATAAAATATTCAAATCCAAAATAAATGTCCAATCAGAAAATAGTCATCATTGGGACGTGTATATATATATATATAAACAAAATAGAAGTGATCCGAACCGATTCTAAAAAGCAAATGGCCAATTCCAAGGTCAAGTCCGAGTCTGAGTTCGAGTCCAAGTCCCGATCAGCCTGTGATCTGGGGTAAAATTTAATAGTCGGATGATCTAGTAGCGTACGCAGAAACCGAATCAGTACTGTGACAGATACTCAAATGGTACAAATCAAAACATAAAGTCAAAATCATAAAGTGCAATTATCAAATTTATCAGATATTAGAATGCCTGAATATATTTTAAGGTCAAATCAAAATATTTAACTTGGAAGGGTCACTACTCCAAGTATTTCCTGTCGGCAAAAAGGGATTTCCAAATAACAAATATCTTTCCATCGAAAGCTGGCCAAAGTATCCAATAATCCAAATCCAATGTAGTGACCACGACCCAACACGTGTATGTGACTGTACGACCTTAGGCAAAATCAAATGTAAATTAGGGCAGTATGTATGACCACTCATGTACTCTATACCAATGGGTAAGGTTGCTCACTATTACCTACCATCCGTAATTTTAGATGCAACCCTCAAATGTATCAGATATTAGGACGTCCGAATATATTTTAAGGTCAAATCAAAACATTCAAATGAGAAGGGTCACTACTCCAAATATTTCCTACCGGCGAAAAGGGATTTCCAAATAACAAATATATTTCCATCGAAAACTGGTCAAAGTAACCAATAATCCAAATCTAATGTAGTGACCACGACCCAACATGTGCATGTGATTGCACGGCCTATGTAAAGTTTTATATTTATTTTCATACAAATATATTGATATAAAAATATACAGTATACTATAAATGTTTTAGACTTTCAGAAAAATATTAAATCCTCCAAAATCATAAAATCAATACCAAAAACCCTTAAAACATCCAATGAACTACACATGTATGTCCTGAATAAATAGAATAGATATATAAAAATGCATGCATGTTAATAAAAATTTTAAATAGTATCTAAAATATATTAGATATTAAATTAGATCAAAGAAGGGGCTTACAAATACTTACCTTGACATCATACTTTACAGATCTGAAAAAAGGATATCTCGAAGTATCTGAATCGCGTGTTCCTCCTCCACTGCCGTGCACGCTGCCGCGCTCAACCTGCGGCTTTGGCTGTTCTCTCCCTTCTACGCGGTTTCTGCCGAACGTCGCTGACACCCACGACCGTCACCGATTACCGGTGTGCTACTACTACTGTCATCGGTCACCGTCGCATCACCATTGCATGCCGTCGCCATTGACTCCAATGCTGCTGCCAGCATCCGCATGATCTCATCGAGCGCCGTCAGCCACTGCCCACACTACCACCACCTGCGCCACCCGTGAGCCGCTGGCAACCACCGACATCAGCGCCTCCTCGCCACACGACGCCATCGTCAGCTGCTACTTTCCTTCTTCCTCCTTGCCCGGCTTCACTTACTCTCTCATTCTTCTCCCCCTTTTTTTCTCTCTCTCTGCCTGATCCTTATTTGCTGATTTTTTTTTCTTTTTTTTTTTTTTTCATATAATAATAATAATAATATTATTATTATTATTATTTTCTATTTTAATTTTTTTATTTTAAATTCCAAACTGATATTCGGTCAATGGTACAGGAAGACCTCGGGCGTCAACTCGACTGATCCAAATATCCTTTAATTTTTTTTAATATTTAATTAATTTTATCACATCTAATTTATCCAAAATCATAGTTAATATTAAATTAATTTAAATAAAAATCTAAAATATTATAATATATTATATAAATGTTTTAAATTAATTTTTTATTAAATGTTAAAATATCTAAATACTAATGTTATATAAAAATAACAAACATACTATTAGAAAAGTAAGGTTGTATTAGAATCCAAATCGAATTATATAAGAAATTAAATATCCCATTATGAAATTTGCAGAGTTTTAATATATACTAGTGTTGAAGGTGAAAAGGTCCAAAATTCTTTATATGGAGGAATAAATTATAAAAATGTTCTTTTATATTGTATTGTTATTTGTTACTATTTATTACTTACTTATATTTTTATACTTTTAATTAGCTACTTATTTGCGTTTGACTTTGGTGGGATCTAATGGGTATTGTTTGCAGCATATTTTTTGTGATTGTGTATTTGGATCGATTTTGACTCTTAAGTGCAATCAATTTGTCCTGCATTTGACTCCCAAAGGGAATGAACTTGTTACATTGTTTTATGATTATAAAATTTAGATCGTAACAATTGGTATAAGAGTCTGACCTACAAGAGGAGTGGTAAGAGAGGCCTTGATATTGGAAAAAAGCACATGTGGTAGGATAATGATAGCCTAAGCAATACCACAGTCAGCTATTCATATGACTTTTGTGGTTCATTTGGTTTCTTAGATAATTCTTGCATTTCATCCTATTGTAGTAAATCATCTTGAAAATTTTAAGAGAAGGATAATTGAGTTTGAAATTCAAGATGAATCTTTTGACGTGATGAAAATATGGGCGAATAGTCTCACCATCTATTGAAGTCTCTTGAAGAGATGGTCTAGGATTTAACGAAGGATGTCCTCATCTCAATAAGGATATTGCAAGAAAAGAATACCGAACTCACTTGTGAGGTGAGCCTTCTAATGTGTGCCGCCTCGATTGATAACGGTACATTTAGAAGTAGTAGAGTCAAGCCTTTGAAATCTCTCACTCATATGAAGACATGCAAGATTCAAAGGAGTTCAACAATTTCATTTTCAATTTGGAACAACAATTTAGGACTATGAAGATGAGTTAGGATGAGGCTAGGGTATCCATGACGACCATATAACTTACCCATGATACTAAATTATGGTAGTGCACCAAATATGAGAAAATTGTTCAGTGAAGATTGAGTATCAGCTCATGGAAATACTTTGAGAGAGAACTAAAGGTTCTATTCTACATTGAAAATATAAAATTCACAACATGAAAGAAAGTAAAACAGATTAAGTACATGGGGATAATTAGAGATTATGCATGTTAGATATTAAATGCATGTCTGATAAGGATTGTTTATTTTATTTCATAGATAACTTGCAACCATAAGCTTAGATATAATTATTTAGATAGCAAGTTTTGATTTACTTTTGCTCAAAATACAGATGAAAGGCTTATTGACTATGCATTGAAAGGGAAAATTGTGATTAAAGGAATGGTGGTAATCCGACCAAGAACCTGCACTGGATGCATCTAGTATTAACAAGTCAAAAAGTAAAGCCAAAAGTGTGGGAAATACCTTTCAGAAAAATTTGTTGTCTGTGAACTCACAAAACTCTAAGGGAAGTATTAGTATGTCGGTGAGTAAATAGATATCTTTTGTTAAGTTTTTATTGTGTGATGGGTCACATAAGATGGCACAATGCTTGCATAAAAGAGGTCTCAATGTGCTATAATGGAGAAGTGATCGATCGTAGCCAGGAGAAGTGCTTGCGTCATGATTGATATGGACACTGTTAAGTTATTGGTTGGAATCAAAGTGGATGAAACGGGTATGCAATTGGGATGAGATGGTGGTAGTATGAAGGCCCTGAACTCAAAGACAAAGCCCACTCTTAGTACTGCAAGTGTAATGTTGATGCTACCTGGAAAGTATAATGGAAAGCTGAAATTCAAGGCAACAACTATAGACGAGCTTAACCTGATTTTTGGAAAAGATTTCTTTAAGGCAACTAAGGGAGTACTCATATCCCATTTAAACTCGGTGCTCCTCATTGGTGAGAGTTTGTGTTTCGTGAGTACCTCCAAAAGGTTGAAACAATTCTACAGAAAGGGTAAGGACAAGGTGCTGTTTGCATTTCATTTTAAAAATAGTTTGAAAAAAGACTAGTTTATCTTCCTTGTGATGTTATCAGTTGACAAAGATGTCGATGTTGGATCTCTGTCACTTAAAGTTATCTTACTCTAAGAGGAATTTGAGAAGTCAATGCCGAATGAGTTGCCCATGGTTCTTCCACTCAGAAGAGTAGTCGATTACTAGATCGAACTAACACCAGGGGTAAGGCCACCTATTTGAGAAGCATATGGGATGACATTTTCGAAGCAAAGTTTTGAAAATAATTGGATGTGTCGATTAGCTTAGAGTTAGTTTGCCATTTGAAAGCATCTTATAGAGCCTTGCTCGATTTCAGAAGAAACAAAATGGGAGTTTACATTTTTCATTGATTATAGGGCCCTAAGTAAGGTAATTGTAAATAATTTCTTTTCAATTTTTTTGATTATTGACTTGTTTGCTTAGTTTGACAACGCAAAATGCTCATGAAACTTCATCTGAGATCTAACTATTACCAAGTTAGAATTGTGGAAGAAAAAGAGCCGACAATTGTATGTGTCACAAGATATAAATATCTTGAGTATCTCGTAATACTCTTCAGATTGATCGAGGCCCAGCAATACTTTGCACGTTGATAGATTAGGTATTCCATAAATGCTTGAACAAATTTGTGATAATTCACTTGGACAATATTGTCATATATAGTTCAAACCTAAAAGATTGCTTGAAGCATCTTAAAGTAGTATTACAAAAATTGTAGGAAAATCATTTTTATGTGAAGCATAATAAGTGCTCATTTACTTAAAAGGAGATCAATTTTTTAGGACACTTCATGGGATGAGGTTAGATCGGGATGGATTCAAAGAAGGCACATGTTATCTCGAATTGGCAAGTCTCAATTAGTGTGAACTAGCTGCATTTATTCCTAAACCTCACTAACTACTATCAACGTTTCATAGAAGGGCATTTAAAGAATGTAATGTCTTTAAGAAATTTACTCAAGAAGGATAGGAAGTGAATTTGGTTGAAGGGATATCAACAAACCTTCAAAGAGTTGAAGTGTGTTGCAATGAATGAGCCTATGCTAGTCCTTCGAGATGTTACCAAATACTCTGAGATGTTGACCAACACGTTGGATTGTCCTCAGAGGGATTTTATTATAAGAAGGCCATCCAATAGCGTAAGAGAGGAGGAAAGTAAATGAGACTAAATGATATTATACAATCTAAGAGAAAGAGTTGTTAGCAATCATGTATTATCTGAGTACCTGAATACATTATTAGCTCGACTCCATGGTTTTGGTGAAAGCAGATAATATTGTTGGCAGCTATATATTCACACAATAGAAGTTAATTTTAAAGCAAATTTGGCAGTAAGAATTCTTAGCAGAATTTGACTTAGAGTTAGAAAGTAAAGTCGGATGTTGCAACCAGGTTGTAGATGCTCTTTGTAGAAGATTGGATCTCACTATCTTATCTTAAGTAGCCCACCTATTAGCATGTAGTATTATCAGGACTATTAGATAATAGATAAAGTTAAGCTTTGAGAAAATCCAATAACCATGATTGTACTTTGACTCATTGGGAAAGATTCAAAAATTTTAGCTTGACAATGGACTGATCTTGACAAATATAGACTCAATTTTTATACGTAAGGTTGGAAAATTAAGGAGGATGTTCCTTAAGGAGTATAATGACATTCTATGGACCGATCACTTGGGGTATAACGTACCCTAGGTCTACTATAGAAGGGTAATTATTAGCCCAAGATGAAGGATGATGTGATAAATTATGTGAAGATGCATTTTACCTACTTGATGTTGATGGGTATTTTTGCATTTTGGTGGTGCTGCTGTATGGTTTGAAATCTAAAAGAATATTTTAGTGATAATTAATTTAATTGAAATATATATTTTTAAGGCCAATTAAAATTTTTGGTCAAAATTTAAGTTTTAGATCAAAATAAATTAGACTGAGTGATGTCTGACCCATACTCTAGTGACGCACATATGTATTTGAAATAAAATATTGGCACTTAGCGTGCACCTGAAAGGCGTTTGTGCGTGGTATAGATTATGCCTTCATGCTTAATCCACATATTATGGGCTTGTTTTTCCATAAATAGATTCCTTTGTCAATTTTAATTCATTTTTGAGAGAAGAGAGAGAAACAGAAGAAGGAAAGAGAGAAGAAGGGATAGAAAAAGAAGAAAAATTTAATGTGAAATCAATAGATCTTTTACTAAAATCTAGTGGAAGTAAGTATATTTAAGTTCTTTATCCTCTTGTTGCCGATGTTTGCAGTAATTTTTATATATTTATTATTTAAAATACTTATATATATATATTACTTTTATACTTAAAGTGTTTTAGACTTTATATGTATAGAATTTTATTTTTATTTTATAAAATTTTATAAAATATATGTCTTAGATTTATATAAATTATATTTAATCGCTAAATTTCTATTCAATACTCTTATATTTCTTTAAATTTTTTATATATATTCTTACATTGTCTTAATTTTTGCATAAATATCAATGCATATTACCTATTTGTAAAAAAAAAGGTAAAAAATTATATAATTTATATTAATTTTTCACAATATAGTTTTTACATGTTTTTGAATTATATATTAAAATTTCTCTGTGTCTATAGTTTTGATTGTATATTATATATTTAAAGAAATAAGAAAAAAATTATATATTTACTTTTTATGAAGAAATTATTTTTTTCGGTATGAGAAAAATAAGAATGTATTTGCTTTTAAATGAAGTTTTTAATTTGACTAAATATAAACCATTATAGAAAATTAACAGAATATATTTAAATATATTTTAATATATTATTTGTAAATTAAAGATCAAATTTATCATATACAGGTTAGAAAAGTGACACTTTGCTCCAACTATAGATATCATATATAGTCCATCCATCTGCGGGTTATGTATAGTAGCATATGGCATTTAGTTATGAAAAAATAATTATAACCCAAATTTTGATATTTGCTATTTATTGGTGTGGTCATCATTGATCATTGATCCTTAATATGTTTGCATAATTTTAGTATAATTTTGTATTACACAATTTTGACATCTTTTGTCATGATTGTATATACTTTACATGATATATTTAAAAATTAATGTTATTGACTTTCTTGGATTTTGATCATGTTGTTATTTTAACATATTTTATTGGTATATATCTATATATAAAAATGTATATACTTTGTCAAGCTTTAGGATCATTCTTGTCCTTATTTTTGCTAACATTCTAGATTAGCAGGTAACTTGCAGAAGTGTTGAATTCTGAGGAGAATATTTTAGGAGATTTAGTTTAAAATATTTTATTATACTTTAACAGTTTAGGATGTTAATTTTCAATTTTTAGTTATTTTGGTTGATGTTGTATCCAGTTGGTTGATAATGATTATAAAATTATATAAGTTTAAATAATGTTTTTGGTTAAATTTAGTTTTGATGCTCTAATATTGATCAAGATACTTATCCTTACATATAGTTTAAAGTCAAACAATAGTTTATGTTTGGAATTACTTTTGGGTTGGCTTTTTGACCTTGTGATTTGACTATTATATTTATTTTAGGCTATTTAATAGTATTCAATACATGTTTGCATTATAATGCTAGTTTGAATTTATTTCGATTGATTAAAGAATTAATTTTTAGGTTTAATTTAAAACCTAATTAAGATGTTTACAGATCTAAAAATAAGTTAATTTTGGTATTTTAGGACGAAGACGTGGCAAGATAGTTTTTAAAAGTACATAACTTTTGTTATGATATTAAGAGATTATTTAAAAGATGTGACAATGTCTATTTACTTCAAGCATATTGTCAAATAGTAGGGAGTGTCTTTAGGTGTTGTGAGTGATAAAGATGATTGTTTTATTAGGGACCTCTAGTTAGATTCTTTAGATTGCTTAGTTCAAAATTAAAAATTTCATTGAATTACTATTATTAAACTGATAGTCAAATAAAGAAATTTAATGGTCGACTTAAGGAGTACCTACGATATTTTGTTAGTACTAGTTAGATCGATTGTGTAAAAATTATTGATATTGCTAAATTTTGTTTTAATATTCAAATGTATTTTTCTTTGAATACGAGTATTTTTAAGATTGTAATAGATTAGCAATCGTTTTTTTCACAAATTGTGATCAAATCATATAAAAATAAATATCATCGTACTTACAACTCTACTCGATAGTGAAGCAGGACAAACAGATTGTCAGGGTCTATCCAGAGAAAGCATCTCATTGAATGAAAAAGTAGACAGATAAGAAAAGATGACTTATTAATTCATCGTCGGAGGTCTTGTATTGATGAAGTTTCTTCAAAAGAAAATGCAATTCCTTAGAGGAAAAAACATGTGCCTTTTACAAAAATAAGAAGTCCTTGTACAGATTTTTATTTATGTGAGGAAGGTTTCATATAAGATGGATTCTCCAAAATGGATGAAGGTCTTTCTAATCTTCTATGTAAGTTATTTGAAAATGTATCATCCTGACATAAAAGAATCTTTGTGCAATTTGTCACAATGCACTGATATTACACTGAAGCCACAAGCATTGCTAGAAATTAATATTTAACATAAATATTATCTGCTATGATGTCATCCATCCATCAGAAAAAAAAAAGATTTTTTTACCCCTCTTTAAACAAGAATAAAAATAAATATTTAACATAAAGAGTAAGCTAAATAAATATCTGAATAATATGGTAAAACATGTGACTAAATCCAGATTAAATTAAAGATAATGATAATTATTTTAGAATACCCTCCTCATTTTACAGTACTTGATGTGTATTCTAAATCCAGATTGGTACTAAAATTATTAAATTAAACTCCTTTATTCAAATCCTGTATACTATAATAATTAACATAAGATTAAAGATTTATGAGATTCATTTACCAGTCTATTTTTTGATATCCAATTAAAAAATCTTTCTGAAAGAAATCAAAGATGTAGGAAGGAAAATGAACGAGTACTAAAAAGAATATGAATTTTGGAAATCTAGCTCCTTAAATTTAGATGAATGAGAAAGGCGTTGGTAACTCTTTTCTTTGAGTCATGGAAGGCTTTGTATTTGTAGTCTCGACATTAATCAGCATGTTGTTTTCTAATTAACATGTTTGCCGTCTGAAACATTACCTTGTTTGAGCTTCAATTATTATGTTGGTTTGATAATCGTCCAGCAGTTAATACTTAGCATTTATTCGATTATTATTATATATTTTAATACAGTTGATCATCTCTCGATTTAATTTAATCGTTCATTAATATGTAGAATTGGATTTATTTTTCTACAAGATTGTTTATTCCTCCAGTCTTTAATACTCTGGTTATCCGGTCATTCAATTGGTCAATCGAGTGTTTTTATATTGATTTTATATAACTATTCTTCAGAATTATTTACTCTTTTAGTCTTTAATGCTCTGGTCACTTGGCTATTTGGCCGATCAGTCCAGTGTTTTTCTTGTCTAGTCCTTGGATCAGTTTCATATTGGTTTTAACATCTGGGCTGTCCGAATATTTGTATCTGAGTTGATGACTTGTGAATCCAACGTTTTATGCGGGCCAAACTTATTGTATTTTTACTGTGTCCTACAGTAATAATTAAAGTTATTATATTTTTAAAATGATTATTGCGATTCTGTGATGGGATGGAAGTATGCAATCAAACTTTTTGAGCTGGCAATTGTTGCTTTATGATGCCAGCCATGCCATGAGTCAGTGCCACCCACCATCCCCACTATTATTTCTGTATAAATAAATAAATAAATAAATATATATATATAAATATAGAAAAATTAAATTAAAATTAATTAAAAATAATAGAGAACAATTTATTAAGAGCTTTAATTATAGATAGAAAATTTAATTGTCACCTGATTTGATATCACATTAAACTTATTCATCTCATTTTAGTATATGTATAATATTATGGATAGATGGATTAAATATTAGGTCAATTAGATAGTTAAAGGTTATTTCAAAATGACCGTATTTAATTTCTAAAGAAAAAAAAGGGAAAGAATTTATGAAAACATAAGGACATAATCTCAAAGGTGGTTTTCTGGAGTCTTCAATCTTTTGACAAACTACTTTCTATGTGTAGGAAGATTCTTTTCTGGAAAAAAAAAAAACATAAAAATGACAGAACTCCTTCTATCATTCCTCATTATATATAAAAAAATATAGGTTATTGGAGGATTAGGTATCACATTCTTGTCCATATGGTGGTTCATTACGAACCATCATTGTAATATTCCATTTTTATTTATAATTTGTGATGTATTATAATAATTATGGATCAATTTAAAAAATAATTGAATAACAAAAAATTTAAAGAAAATTAAATTTGAGGATCTAGTCCAATATTTGATGAGTGCCTATCATCACGCTTTTGTGTGTTAGAGGTAGAAGAAATGTGCCTAATGTGTGTTTATGGAGCGCTCATGCATATTTTGAGCATAATAAGCAGTAGTTGAAGTACAATTATGCAGCACTTGTATACAATTTGGATAGAATAATAACATTTGAGTCGCGCTTGATGCGACGCTCGTACACAGCTGAGGAAGAGTAATGGCAACTAATATGCGCCTATTCGATGTTAATGTATCTATTAGGTTATAAAAGTGTGCCTGTGCATACTGTTGGCCATTTTTGCGAAAAAAAAGGAAAAGAAAAGAGAGTAAGAGAGAGGAAGGAGATCAAGAGAGAAAGAAAAGGAAAGAGATTTTGGAATCGTTGGGATTCAGATATGTTAGATCACAAAGTTATAACAAGTATTTTTAAGCTTAATCTTTGATCTGGCTTAGAATATTTTAAAATTTGTTTACGTTTTGTATTTTATTATACATGCATACTATTTTTCATATTTCTACTTTGAATATTATTGCATATATCTAATTTTCACCAAAAGTTTTGAAATTTATATAGTTTTGGTTGAAAATTTTGGAGACTTATTCATTTTTTAAATAATAAGTAAATATTTTAGAATATTATATTCACATATAAATATTTATGAAAAAAAGTTATAAACTTATACATTTAACCTTTTATGGGATAGTCTATATATATGCTATGGATTGAATTTTATTTTGATATTTAAATTGATATTTTTACTTTTTTGTAGGATGAAAAGTTTTATACTTTTTTTATAAGGGGAAAAAATTTTAAACCTTTTGTTACAAAGTCTGCTATTTATTATTTTCTTTGAATAATCATTGTAAGGAATTAAACTAAGTAATATATTTGAATATCCTAATATATTTAGACACATTTGAGAACTGCATCTATTTCCACGGGTAATAAAAGAACGTAACATTTGATCACATTTGTAGGAAGTAATTTATATATAGTCTACTTACGAGTCTAAATAGTAGTGTTTTGGTATAAGGTTATCGAGAGTAAGTATAACTCTTTTAAAGTTAATCGTTTGGTCATTAGCTCTCAAATTTTAGCATATTTTAAATTTTTAGAATTTTACCTGTATATTATTTGATTTTTTATCATATTTGGTTTTTAAATGTTTGTAAATTTTGGATATAATGTTTAGATTTATTCAACTCTGTATAATTGAATCTTTGATAGATTTATTCTATATTTTATATTCGAATTTGTGTTTGATTTGTTTTTAAATTTTTATATTTGAGATTATTATATATTTTAATCATTATATATTGTATAAATAGAGAATTCTTATTTGATTAATTTTAGTACATGTTTAATATGGTGATAGTTTGAATTTTGTTTATACTTTTTTCTTGCGATTTAATGTTTTGTTGTTATCTTTTGATAGTCGGATAGGATTAGTTTAATTAGATCTTATATCTGTTATAATATGTGATCTTGTTGTTATTTTGGCATTTTGATTCGTTATATCTGACTTAATTTTGAGAATTTTTTCTTTTTTAAATTTTATTTGCTTATAAAAATTTTTTTTATTTAAATTTATTTATTAATAATTATTACCAGTTTATAGCTGGGCCATGACAATGATAAGGTTGGTTTAAGGCTGTCCTCTGTGTCCTCTGTCACCAAGGACTGCTGGGTGGAGGATTGATTATGACACGGTTGGATGGCTTTCTGTTCGGGTTGCGACTTGCCATCATTAAAAGTTAGTTAGTTGCGTAGTGTGTGTTTGGATTAATAAGCCAATCAAGTCGGTTGATAAAGAAATTACTCGCATTATTTTGATTTATTATATTTAAATAATGATATAATAATCTTATCATCGTAAGAAGCTAAAAATCAGATCCACGTTTGGATCTTACTTGTGAAATGGACCATGCAAGGACATATTTACTTGTGACGAGAGGAGGGAAAGGATGTGCAGTCAGTGCTCCGCCGTAAAAACCACCAGTCCACCGCCAGAAGATAACCAGAACTTGATGAGATGAGAGATGCAGTGAGAGAAGAGTGAGGATGAGAGCGGCTCTTAAAATGACTTTCAAATCAGTCATATAATCAACCAAAAAAAGCACAGAGAGTCCAATAAAAACATATACAACCATCTTAAAATGTGTATTGAATTTAATTGATTATTGATATTGATATCAATAAAAGACTCAACAGCATAAAAGTAGGCAAAGGATCATTGAGAAGAAAAGATCATTCTATTTGATTTTCATGTTATCCCCTTATGAATCCTATAACTAATGGACAGCTCATATGGTAGATTCACAATGTTTACGTAAAATTTATTTGAGCGGAGATATTTAGAAAGAGTTGTACGATATTCGTGTAAGAGTCATTTGAACGGCAGATTTTATTGGAGATTTATATGAGATACATTTGAACGAAAGTTATTTCTAGTGAATCGAAAGCATCTGCACCTGATAGATGCATAATAGGCGCTTATGTTCATTTGGGATAAAATGGGTGCATTTGATGTGCCTTGAAAGACACTCTTGTACTAATTCTAGTGAGACCATTGCCTAAAAGACATATTTGCGTAGATTAATTAGAGGAATCATGTCTAATGCACATCTAAGGGATTCTCGTGTGTAGACATTAATATAAAACGTCTTGATGTGATTTTGGAACAATATTTGAGAGTATTTTCAATACAAATACGCTACACGAAGAAAGAGAATGGAGAAAAGATATGAGAAAAATTTTTGACATTCAATTGATATTCAATTTAAATTTCATTATTCACTAAGCTCAGATGTATTGTTGTAATATTAATTCTAGGACATCACAAATTGGTTATTTTTGTTCTTATTGTATTCTTCTTTTATTGGTTCCAAAATGTGTAAAGTATATTGTATTCAATCATTATTAAGTCAAGATGTAGTAAATGACTTTCAAACCACGGATAATATTATATTTGTAACCGATCACTATTTTATAGCTGAATTTTATTTAAAATTTATCTCGTATTTTTTTTTAATTTAAAGGAATTTTTTATGTTAAATATTATCGTATAACTTTATATACTTGGTTGCTTATATTTTTTATGCTCAAACGTTTGATGATTGATGATTGAGGAGTTTCAGATTTCTTTCTACTGCGCCGATTGAATGGGTATTTCCATCGAATCCCAACACATTCACCTACGTATATCTATTCAAGAGAGTAAATTCATCCATTACAAAAACCGTTCAAATAGGAAGCTTCAAAACCACCATTTACAACACCAACCACAGCAATAATAGTCCTGCATTGTTCTAATCAACTGCTGCTAAATGACAATAATTTGGCCAGATGAAAATAAATACCCGAGGAACAACAATGTTTTTTCCCAGAAATTTCACCTTCTAAATAGACAATATCCCTTAGGGTGTAGGACAGTTGCCCCTACAAAATGATGTAGCTCGCCTTCGCATGTGTTACTTAGAAATTTATGGGACATTCGAAAAATCACGGAGCAGAGAAAAGTTATTAGAGTCTTCCGATAAATCTAGCGTTGAGGATTTCATTATGATAACTTGGACGGTTAGGATTATAAAATGGATCCAATAAATTTTATTATTCTAACCGTTTAAATTATCAAAATGAGATTCTTGCCATTGGGAACATGAGGAAGTACGGAAAAATGGAACAACCCTGGAAAGAGTCGGAGCAGAGGGCCCGGATAACCCGGGCTCGAATAAGCTAATTCTTATTCCACCTCAGGCTCAGAAAGAACATGACCGAGTGTATCTTTCTGTCCATTGGGCATCTTGCAAGTTGTGAGCACCTTTTCTTTTTTTTTTTTTTTTATTTTTATCTCTGAGCAGAGGCGTGTGGTATTGGGTATGGCATGGGACCCATGTTCACTGGGGCACCTGGAACCACTTGTCTGGCAACTGGAGCCCTCATGCCGTAGGCCATGTGTGGAGGAGCTGTGAGGTTAACTGGGGTGCCAATGGCTGAAACCAGGGGTCCTCCGATTGGTTGTCCAATGGTTGGAGTACCATAGACACCAACTCCGGGAGAACTGGCAGGCGGCGGAGGAGGCTGCTTGCCTGATTTCCCAGCAAGAGCTCCGGCAGCCGCATTGTTATTTTGACCAGTAATTGGTCCATGAGGTGATGAAAGATCTCCATTGGTGACACGGGTGATATCATGGATGCTTGAACGTCTCCGGTCTTTGTTCATGGAATTTAACCTGATAAAATACTTCTGCGCATGGCTTGCTACTTGTGTCGGTGTCCTCGTCTTCACAAAGGTCCTGGATATGCTCCGCCAATCGCCTTTGCCATACTTATCCAGCCCGAGAAGAAATAACCTATTGGATTACAGTTATCCAAGTCAGAAACAAAGCAATTATAATTGCAAATCGGCATCACTAAGAACAACACGGTTTCTCTAATTTGAAAACAATAAGGGCAAGAATCCCCAGCTTCCAACATGCAGATCTTAGAAATCTCCCAACAACTCTACGATAGGAATGCTATTCAAATAACCTTGCTACATTTTACCTTGTTCTAGCAAAGAAATCCTATTCATATTTTGCTAGGAGTTCCGAAGGCCATAAAAAGTTCATATAGATGGAAGTAACATGGAAGCTCTCTCTTGTTCTATTGAATAAGCGTTTGTATTTAATTCATCAAAAGAAACACAGATAGAAATCCAAAATAACACCAAGAATATGGTTAAAAACTTTGCTGATGAGCACACTAAGTTTACCAAAAATCCATAATAAAACCAAGAGAATTGGATATAAAGGTTTAACCACAAGTCCTAGAGAATATAGATATAAAGTCACTTTGGTTTCTGCCACTATAACTTCCAGCAAGTGTATATTATCATCTACTTTCAAATATAGCAGAACAAAGGTCTCTATTGTTCTTCAAATGTTCAACCGTCAATATAGAAGGCGAGTATTATAGTGCGAGATGGAGGAACCCTCCTTTTTATGTTATACCATCAAAGAAATGATTCATTAGTCTGTTAATTCTTTTTATATTTATTTATGATAGTTGACATTTATAAAATATATTTAATAAATTATGAGTTTAATACGTCCTATTTAGTATAAAAATGGATAGAATGGAAAAAACAAATACAAAAGAATCAAAAATTTTGAAAAATGAGATCAATGTTCTCCTGTATTTTTCGTTTTTCTGCATTGGGAATGTGGTGTACCCAACAATTTGGCAGAATTCAAGTGTATGTTACCTTGTAATGTTGTTTGGAATTTGGATAAATGGTTGAAAAACAGAGTAACTAAAATTAGTAGCAATGGTTTTACTAGTTTGCTAGTATGGGTGATGTTTCCATCAATATTTCATCAAGGGTAAACAAATAAACAGAAACCCTAAAAACCTCTTCTTCTAAATGTATCCCCATTTTGCTACATTTTCAAGAGAAATCTTGTCCGTGAAAATTTTTCTCCTTTTCTCATATCTTCTATCATTTTTCCTCTCTGTTGTACTACCCAAACCAAAAAAAAAAAAAAAAAGGTTAATATAACTTCACTTCACTTGACCTAAATTCCCTTCACTTTCAATCAAAACAAACAATGAGTAAGAAAATATGGCAGCAGTACAACTGTGCTTCAACCGAGGCAAGACAATAGACCATGGCTGTGAGAGAATAAGGCCCTGATGAGCAAGCGTTTAGTACAGCTACGGCCTTGCCCAAAACCGAGGTTTGCAATCATAAGGAGGTGTGATTGTGAATTGAGTTTCATGTGCAGTATCGAATGTGTCACGGCACGGACATTGCTCTACTGTATGTCAATTTACAGAAACATGTCATTGTAATAGTTTAAAATTTTTGATATCTATTCTTGGAATTGTCATCAAAGTCTAAATTTTCTACAGGAAGAACTATTGTAAAGAATTTTTTACTGTCATTTTAGTTGTATAGTTCATCAGACATTACATGTCGCCTAAATAAATTACTCTGTGATGGGAGAGGGGCTCTAGAGCATGTAGAAAGGATACGTTAGGCCCTCAAGGAGGATGGGGTTGAGAGGACACTATCTAACAGAAACCAAAGAGCTTGATAGTGCAATAACCCTTGAGCTAGAGGCAAGTATCCTCATTACTCTTTTGTGACAGGCTATTGGCTAAATTACTCGGGGCATTGCCTTTAAACTAAGAGACATGTTGATGCGGATATCACATCAAATATTTTAAGAGATTTTAGAAGATATTATAATTTGTTAAATTTTATTTGTTTACTTATTAGACAAAATTTTAATTTGATTTTATTGTATTTGATTTTATTATGATTTTATTTTCTTGTGATTTTTTATTTTTAACAATAGATAATTTGTTATCAAATTATCTTAGACCTAATATTTCTCTTTATAAAGATCCTATGTTCTAATTTTTGGAGATTGATGAATGATGGAATGAATGAATTTTTGAAAAATTGAATGCCATTAGGCATCTGTGACTTCCTTCCCCCTCTCTCCCTTATTTCCTCTCTTTCTTATCTCTACCAATCTGAATTTTATTCTTATCTCTACCCCCCTATCTCTCTTCCTTACTTTTTCTTCTCTACATCAAAATAGTATCAGAGATAAAATCCTATTATTTTGCCTTTAATAACATCACCACACCACTAGCAACTACATCATCCCCACTAGTAACATTCACATTCCCACCAAAATTGGTACAACCCGACCAGCACCGCCATCCACTGGCCAACTTGCCAAGTTCGTCCCGTACAACTAGCAGCATCACTAACTCCGCCATCTCACTGTCCCACACCATCACATCCAGTTCGAATCTCCTTTCGGCAGGTAACATATCATTAATTTTTGGTTTCTAATTATTTTGTGGAAAAAATAAATAAATTTTTTTCTATCTTAGTAGCGAAAAAAATCTTGTTGAAAAAAAGAGAGAGAAATCTGTTTTTGTAAGAAAAAAAAAAGAACGAAATAATGTTCTATTTGGGGGGGGGAAGGAAGAAGAAGCAAAGAAACAGAGTATCGAAGGGGTAAAACATCCCAGGAAACAGTGATTTTCGCCCGACGGAGCATTTACAGTTAGCGCCGCCGCCACAACAGGAGGTAGAACCCATCGCTGCCGTTGCAAGCCACCCTCTACGTTGCCACTGACCATCACCTTTCCGGTTACCGCCAAGCCAAGTCGAGCCTAACACAACCATCCAAACCACCGGCATTCAATCTTCTCCAGCCAAAGCACGCCCAAACCCAAACCCAGCCCCACCCGCCTAACTCCGAACAAGGGCGGCCTGACGCCTAATTAGGAGGTCATCAACACTACAAAATTTCACTACAAAAGTTTTAACTCGATAGGGTCGAGTTTCAACTACTCAGAGAGAATTGATGCGAACATCACATCAAATATTTGAAGATATTTTAAAAAATATTATGATTTTATTGGCTTTAATTTGTTTACTTATTGGACAAGATTTTAATTTGATTTTATTATAATTTCTTATTTTTAATAATAGATAATTTGTTATCAAATTATCTTAGGCCTAATATTTCTCTTTATAAAAACCTCGTGCTCTAATTTTTGAATAATAATGAATGATGAAATGAATGAATTTTTGAGAAATTGAATACCATTGGGTATTTGTGACTTCCTTCCCCCTCGCTCCAAAGTTTCCTCACTTTCTTGTTTCTACCCCTCTGATCTATATTTTTATATTTACTATTCTAATCTCTATTCTTATTTCTATCCCTCTGATATCTGGTCTTATCTCTACTTCTCTGATATCTATTCTTATCTCTATTCCTCTGATTTCTATTTTTATCTCTACATCTCTGTCTCTCTTCCATACTTTTTCCTCCCTATATTAAATTGGTATTAGAGATAAAATCTTACTATTTTTCCTTCAACAACATTACCACCCTACCAGCAACTATATTATCCCCACCAGCAACACCACATCCCCACCAGAATCGATGCCACCCCACCAGCATCGCCATCCACTATCTAGCCTGCTACGTTCATTCCGTGTAACCAGCAGCATCACTAACTCCACCATCTCACTGTCCCACACCATCACATCCGATTCGAATCTGGCAGGTAACATATCATCAATTTCTGTTTTCTAATTATTTTATAAAAAAAATAAATATTTTTTTGTCTTAGTAGCGGAAAAAATATTGTTGAAAAAAAAAATAGAGAGAAATCTGTTTCTATAAAAAAAAAGAATGAAACAGTGTTCTATTTGTGGGGGAAAAAAAGGAAGAAGAATCAAAGAAACAGAGCATCGAAGGGGCAAAACATCCCAGGAAGCGGCGATTTACCCGACGATTAGCAAGCGATTCAATAGGAGGCGCCCTTCGCCACAATAGGAGGCAGAACCCGTCGCCGCCGCTACAAGCCACCCTCTACGTTGCCACTAACCATCACCTCTCCGGTTACTGCCAAGCCACGTCGAGCCCAACACAACCATCCAAACCACCGGCATTCAATCTTCTCTAGCCAAACCATGCCCAAACCCAGCCCCACCTGCCCAACTCCGAACAGGGGCGGCCTGACGCCTAATCAGGAAGTTCTCAACACTACAGAAGTTTTAACTCGACGGGATCGAGTTCCAGTCATTCGGGAAGAATTGATGCGAACTTTACATCAAATATTTTAGGAGATTTTAGAAAATATTGTAATTTTATTGGCTTTCATTTGTTTACTTATTGGACAAAATTCTAGTTTGATTTTATTGTATTTTATTTTATTATAATTTTATTTTATTGTGATTTCTTATTTTTAGTAATAGATAATTTGTTACCAAATTATCTTATACATAATATTTCTTTTTATAAAGACCCTATACTCTAATTTTTGGTGATTGATGAATAATAGAATGAAAAAATGTTTGAGAAATTGAATGCCTTTGGGCATTTATGACCTCCTTCCCCTTCTCTCCATTGTTTTCTCTCTTTCTTGTCTTTACTCCTCTGATCTCTATTTTTTTCTGTATTCCTCTGATTTCTATTCTTTTCTCTACTCTTCTGATATCTATTCTTGTATCTACTCCTCTAATCTCTATTATTATCTCTACCCCTCTGTCTCTCTTCCTTACCTTTTCCTCGCTACATCAAATTGGTATCGGAGATAAAATTTTACCATTTTGCCTTCAAAAATATCACCACCCCACCAACAACTATATCATCTCCACCAGTAACATCCACATCTCCACCAGAATCGGTACCAACCCACCAACACTGCCATCCACTGTCCAGCCTGTTACATTTATCCTGTACAACCAGTAGTATTACTAACTCCGCCATCCTACCATCCCACACCATCACATCCGATTTGAATCTCCTTCCAGCAGGCAACATATCATCAATTTCGGCTTTCTAATTATTTTGTGAAAAAAATAAATAAATTTTTTTCCTGTCTCAGTAGCAAAAAAAATCTTGTTGAAAAAAAAAAGAAAAAGAAATCTGTTTTTGTAAAAAAAAAAAAAGAACGAAACAGTGTTCTATTTGTGGGGGGAAAGGAAGAAGAAGCAAAGAAATAGAGTATTGAAGGGGCAAAACATTCAAGGAAGCAGCGATTCCTGTGCGACTGAGTAGTTACAGTCGGCGTCGCCGCCACAATAGGAGGCAGAACCCGTCGCCGCCATCGCAAGCCACCCTCTACGTTGCCACTAACCATCACCTCTCCGGTTACCGTCAAGCCATGTCGAGCCCAACACAACCATTCAAACCACCGGCATTCAATCTTCTCCAGCCAAACCACACTCAAACCCAAACCCAGCCCCACTTGCGCAACTTTGAACAGGGGCGGCCTGATGCCTTATCATGAGGTCCTCAACACTATAGAAATTGACTATATAAGTTTTAACTCGACGGGGTTGAGTTCTAGCCACTCGAAAAAAATTGATGTGGATATCATATCAAATATTTTAAGAGATTTTAGAAGATATTATGATTTTATTAGCTTTCATTTGTTTATTTATTGGACAACATTCTAATTTAATTTTATTGTATTTTATTTTATTATGATTTTATTTTATTATAATTTCTTATTTTTAGTAATAGATAATTTGTTACTAAATTATCTTATGCCTAATATTTCTCTTAATAAAGATCCTATGTTCTAATTTTGAGAGATTGATGAATGATGGAATGAATAAATTTTTGAGAAATTGAATGCCATTGGGCATTTGTGACTTCCTTTCCCCTCTATCCTTTGTTTTCTTTCTTTCTTATCTCTATCCCTTTAATCTATATTTTTGTCTCTATCACTCTGATCTCTTTTTTTATCTCTATCCCTCTGATCTCTATTCTTATCTCTACCCACCTACCTCTCTTTCCTACTTTTTCCTCCCTACATCACATGGTAGTACCTTGAGCATCCCAAACACACATGACAAGATAATATGACACCGTGCTATATGGGGATTAAAATTAAGAATGTTGAGTATGTTACTCATTAAGATTAAAACGATTGGAACATCTTATTGCATCCACATGACTTGGAAATTTCAAGAGTGAATTGCCTAAGATTGCCGAGCATAATGTGCCATGGTTGTGGGCTCTTGTGTTTTGAGGTGCTAGATAAGAACATGATATGTGTAGATGTTGAATAAGATGAGAGAACACATCGACAAGGTGATTGTGAGCTCGATGGAGGGTGAGATACCGAAAAAAAAGATTAATATACTGCTGGTTACTTAATAGTAAGGTCATATAGCCTTGAAGTTAAGGTAAACAACATAAAACTTATTGTGACAGATTCGATCACAATTCCTAAGTGGCTAAATATGAGATAGGACTTTTTATTCTTTAGCTGAATAAGGTTGTCAATGATTCCAGAAAATCATAGTATCATACAGTTGATTTTCGTTGTGTAAAAGTTGGGATTTGTCACATTGTGAAGCATTAATTAGAATGATGGCTCTAATATCAAATTGACAGGTTTAGAGAGACAAAAAGGAGAAAATGAAGAAGAGAAAGGGAAAAGAGAGGGAGGGATGGAAGAACATGGAGGATCAAAGGAGAAAGAGGATTTTCTGAGGAGAGAGAATCAAATCTCAGCAACATGATATATATAATAAATTAATAATATTATTTTACATTAAATTATTAATAAATCTCATTTATTTGTCTAAAAAATACAAATAAAGCAATAGAACAAAGTTATATTATAACATCCTCACATAACAAAAAAGAATAGATGCCATTAGGAGTTTATGTTTGTAACTATATATAATATTATGTAACGATTCAATTTTTCTCCAATTTATTCTAAGTAGCCAATTATTTAGAAAATATTACATAATTATTAAACATGTCAAAGAATATCAACTTAGTGACATAGTAGCTTGGGAGAAATGGCGACGCTCTTCTACCAGTAGCTTCTAAGATACAAGAGAGTCACATGACCTGAGTGTTTGGATAATACCTTAAGCAATTTAATTATTCTCTCACAGTAAATGAGTAACAAAATAACGATCAAATCCCAATAATAGAATAATAAGTTTTTGAATTTGGGTTTGATGAAGAACGGTTGCTACGTCCGAAGTAGCAAGTGCCAAGGAGATTGGATGTTCCATGGTCATATGCAAAATCATCCCATTAATAAAGGATAAATGACGATAACATAAATCAGTTTACTTGATATGTTCCATAATTATTATTTATAAAATTTATAATTTTAGTAGTTTTTAAAGTAATTAGACAATGTAATGTTAAAATTTTATAGTATTATTTTTTTGGAAGTTGCATTTATTTTCTAATAAGTATTATTATTGCATTTAGGTCATTTTCGTCTAAGAAACTATATTTATTATCTTGTTTATTTAAGATAATAGCTCTAATTTTAATAAATTAAATAATGAGAATGATTATTGTTCACCTTTTCCCCTTGCTTCTCCCCTTCCCTCCCCTCCCGTCTCTCCTCTCCCTCACCCTTTGTTATCTCTGCTTTTCTTCTGCTCATTTCGGTTTCTTCTTTCCTCTTCATCTCTCTTCTTCCCTGCACAAATAAGACTACGACTAACGCATCACCGCCGAATATGAGTCGCCATTTACGAACGATCGATGCCCTAAGTTTCAGTTCGAACACCATCTCTTTCAGACATAATCTATTCTCACGCCTGAGGAAAAAGTATTCAATCTCCATGAAAGCTACCATCTATTCAAGTTACAAAGAATCCATCAGAAAAAGTAACGATTCCTTGTTTTGTTCCAGGAATGAAATAAATCCCAGAGAAATTGCAAAGCAGATCAATGGAATCACATCAATATAATCGACTAACTACTTTCAGATGAATATCATAAGTTCAAAGGCAGAAAAAGCTACCTGTGTTCATCCTCAGTCCAAGCAATTCCTTTCCGGCGTTCCTGTTCTGACCTCACAGCCTTGCCGCCGTGACCGGTTTCGCTGCTGAAATGAGAGGGCTTATTCCCGGTCCCATCGTCGGCGGCATGGCTCGTTGAGACCTCCGAGGAAGAAGTATAGGAAGGAAGAGGAACGCAGCCAGATTCGATCAGATTGACATCTGCAGCTAATAAATCGTAGTGATGTTTAATCTCCTCCAAGGTTTTCCCTGGAACATCTGCTGCTATCTTCTCCCACCGATCTGCAGAATCCTCTGGATGCGTTGCTAGTGAATTCTCAAATGCCTTATCCTCCTCCCTACTCCACAAAGAGCTCGCGCCCTTTTCATCTGCCCTCATCTATTCTTGTTCGAATCTCACTGTAGGGCAATCAAATCGAACTCAGGGTAAATTCATCTTCAAAACCCATGTAATTCCCCAAAACAGCAGCGCCCGGGTGGATCTACAGTATTTCCAGAAGATTAATTTGAAGAATGGAATCGTGGGCCGCGGGGGATAGATGGAATGCAGCGATGGTTTGCTCCACAAATTCGAAACCTTGGAATTTTGTGAAATGGTGTCCTACCGAGTAAACAACACAAGAGTTCAGTTACATAATGGAAAAATATGTGATATCAATGAAAAACACGTAGCATAAAAACTTTTTCCACACAGAAAAAAAGAAATAAAACAGAGAATTTTGATTTTAATTAAACGATGGGAATTGATTGTTACCTATCAAGTGAATACGGATTAAAAGGAAGAAAAATGAAACAGCGAAACTGAATTCTGAAGTCTGTTGTGGATTCAGAGAAAATTCAAATTGCCATGTCTGGAATATGAATTCAGCAAAAGAACCCAATTCAGCAGCAGCCCTACCAGACACGTACAGCTTCTGCAGTTGAGGCCCACACATAAAAAAAACTTAAAAAATTACCCTTCTACAGCAAAATTCACCGTTCATATCTTCGATGTTCACAGCAACCAGTTGTAAGTTGCTTCAACTTCTTTCCATGAATGAAGAAACAACTAACAGAAAGTCTGTCAGCTCCACTACCCACATAAATCAAATAAAGCTGATTTGTTTTTCCCGAAAAGATTGAAAATGACAGAGTTTATGCTTTTAAAAAGTACATCACTGAGTTAAATGGTAAATAAAGATTGAAAGATTGATGAAAACTTGAAACAGAGCCACCAGTGTAGGCATATTTATGAACTCTGAAGAAACCGCTCATGGAAACAATTAAAGCTCTGTTTTCTTTTCAAGAGAAGAAAATCTCAGTGATTATGCTTTCAGAAGTACATCGAAAATGTATGGAAGTTGTTTTTCGGTAAGAATTGGTTGGAAAAACCACCCCACAATCTGGGATTTTTTAGATTAAACCAACCCAGTCTGGAACCGTTGATTAAGAATACTCAATTCATTTTTCTCACTCTGTTTTCTGTTCAACCATCCAACCATTAATTATATATGATTTCATTTTATGAGATCCAATTAATAAACTAACCACACCCCACTCAAATTACTACCCGGACCATGACACTTCAACTAACAAAAAGCTTTCTTCACTCCTGTCTAATTGTTAATAATCCTCAAAAGCCTACCATCAGAGAGAGAAACAAAGCATTATCGGCCGCGGAAAGATAGAAAAATGGAAAAGACATTGGGAATTGACAACCCTAAGAATGCAATCCAAATCAGAGGAGCGTATCCAAGTCTTGGATTATGAAAGGAACAAAGTTTGAGAGAGCAGTTTTAACCCATAGATTGGGCAGAATTTACGAGGAATGGGGCAAGAAAAGTATGGATGACGTTGATGGGTTTATCCACTAGTGGGGGCACAGGATGGGTGGACTTGTCCCAGCTGAGCTACTACTTGCTTGTGTATTATAAAGTCACTATATATATACATATACATATATATACATATACATATATAGTGAATTCAATGTCTATTATTTAGTTGGAGTGAAAGCATTGGTCCAAGTTTTCATATATATGTATATATATGTTGTAAGTTCTATGTCTATTATTTCACTGGAGTGAAAGTATTGGTCCAAGTTTTTCCCAATAGGTCTGCAAGTTGGAGGTTTAAGCGCCAAACCTGGGTAGATTTTCACTGATACAACACAAATGAGTCACAAGCTGGCTGCTCAAGCGGCCCACGTAGATATTAATACTCTGTTTTATATTTAAGTTAATTATTACGTGAGTTTTAACATTCTTTAGTTATCAACAAGAAAGATAAAGATAGATAAAAAAAGAAAAAGATTTTTGCTAATTATTTAGGCACCGAAACTTATTCTCACTTTTATTATCATTAAGTACGTTATTCTATTGTTATATTAGGCATTTTTGCTTGTGATCATTTTCTAAATTTTGTCTCTTATTGTATTAAAATTAGTTTTTTGATATTGTGGTAAAATCCAATAAAATGTTTAACCTTTTTGTAACAATATTTATAATTATAGTAGATTTTATATAAATCTAAGGTGCCATAATTTTATCCTTTGTATATAAAGAATTTTTTTGAAAAATTTTATGGGTCTTATTCTTATTTGTTACTATTATTTTTGTTATTGTTGTTTGTGGATTGTTATTATGTCTTCTTATATTTTCAACCAATGGCTCGATTTTTTGATCTTTATAGAGATTTATTCTTAGATTGATTGTAAAACTTGGTATTTAGAACTCAACAAATGGTATCAAGTAGTTAGGTTACTTATATTTATTGTTGGTTGAATTGATGGAGGGTATCAATAAAATGATTTATTTGAATAGCACAAATTTTTATATTTGGAGGAGAAAGATAAAATAATATTTTATTTGTCAAAATATTACACCTCCTGGCATTCTTTATGCAAAAGTCGGAGTTTAAATCCAATGGAAAGTTAGTTTTTTCAGCACAAGTAAGTTTAATGAAGTTGATACAATTGAAATATCAGGAAGAGATTGTTATAGCTGACAATCTCAATGAATTTCAAGGTGACGTTAATTAATTGTCCGATTTGGGCATAGAGTTTGATTGTGAATTGCTTGTCTTGTCATTATTAACAACTCTATTAGATTTTTGGAAAGTTATATAGATTTTCATTACTTATTACGTCCCTAATGGTGTTGTGACCTTGAAAATTGTCAATGATGTTTTCAACAAGAAAATGAGAAGTTAATTAGTTTTTTTTTGTCATCGTATCCTGAGGTGTTGGTCCCGAAGTCACATGGAAGGATTAAAGGGAAAGATCCTAAGTTCAATGATGAGAGTTTGGAATAAATTAAGGTTGAGGTATTAAAATCTCGAATATTATCACTATAGCAAAGGTGTTACATTAAGAGATATTACTACAAATTAAAATGTGAGAATGGAGATGACAGCGAAAAAAGTTAGAGAAGACTCATGATGAAGAGAGGATTTCTATTGTAATCAAGTCTTATCTTCCAATTGTATGCAAAGAGAAGATAATCAATATCGTCAACTAGTAAACAAGTTCAGTTATTAGTGATGGCATATCACTTCATATGACATCAATATGAGTGTTCTTTACATTTTATATGCAGAATAATTTTAGAGTATTAAAAATAAATAATAAGAAATTATCACAGATTGTAAAATATAGCAATATATGTTTGACTGTTAGCTCTAGCACTCAATTGACTTTGGGGGGACGATATGTTTGAAACATTTGATTCAATATAATATCAATCAAAAAACTTGACAATAAATACTATTGCAACACCTTCAACTTCAATCTCAAGCTTTGATGGCACACAGTAAGATATTCCAAGCTTATATGTGTTTCAAACTTTAATCTCAAATAATGATGTGAACGTGAGTAATAGAGTGGAGTCCTCCGAGTTGTAGCACAAGCGGCTTTGCCACATGAGTGAGAATGGTTTAAATTGTTTAGCAAGAAAAACTTTCTTACGGCTAAATTGAATTATTGTCCTCATTGTACAATCAGAAAGCAAATGAGAGTTTCTTTTCATGGAGCTTCATCCACGAAGAAAGCATCTTTTTTGAGCTTATACACACCAACATATGCAATCTTTTGAAAGTAAAAGCTCTTGGTAGTGTACTTTAATTCATTATATTTATTGATAAATGTTCAAAAAAATTATACATATATATCCCTTAAAATCAAATAATCAAGTTTTTGATGCCTTCAAGTAATTTCATATGTTAGTCAAAAAACAAATGAAAAAAAAAAGTTGAAGTATATTCGTAGTGACAGCGAATAAGAGTATCTTAGGCTTTTAGATGCATATTGTTGCTCACAAAACATCCAATATTAAAAGATATTGTCCAAGATGCTACAACTGAACATAATAGCAAAAAAAAATGAATAGAATATTAATTGAGAGAGTATGATTATTTTATCGAATGTGAAACTCCTGGATACCTTTTGGGGAAAACTTTAAATGTTATAACTTATGTTATCAATCTTTTGTCAAGTATTTCGTTGAACAGATATGTTTCTAACAAAATGTGGCTTGAGAAAGAAACCTCTTATGATTATTCGAGGGAGTTTAGGATATGATGTCCTAATGGATGAGAGAATTAAGTTTGATGTCAAAACATAAGTGTTCAGGATGCATCTTATTATCCGGTGGAAAATAAACTTAAAAGATTAAGGGACATTATATTTGTAAAGGATAAGAACATTGAAGATATTAAAAGAGCCAAGAAAGCAGCTCCTTATAATAACGATTATCGATGTGATATCGATCCGATATCAAAAACTCCACCACCCATTGAAGTAAAGGAAGGTAGAGAAGATGCTCCTAATTGTGAGGAGGTAGAGGACAAGAATGTTAATGTTTATGATGATACTTGCAAAGATATCTCTAAATCTAGGCAAGCCATTATACACTGACAATCCATAAGAGATTGATATCCCTCCACTTGCCTACAATTAATGAGCTTGTGTTGCCCACTAATGTTAGAGTGTCAAAATATTTTGATGAAGCCATGGAGGATGAGTATAAGAAGAGTGAATGGGTGCTATGTCTTTGCGTGAGAATCACATATTTAAGATGATGAAATTGCTTAACAATAAGTAAGCACACATAAACAAATGAGTGTACTAATTGATGTTTAAAGAAGGTAATCCACAACCAAGGTACAAGATAAGGATAGTTGTAAAGGTCTTCAATAAACCAAAGGGATTGATTTTAAAGAGATCTTCTTTTCCATGCTAAAGATGTTCTCTATTCGAGTTGTTCTCGATTTGGCAGCATGTCTTGATTTAGAGAAGGAACAACTTGGTATACGGACTGAGTTCTTTCATGATGATTTGAAGGAGGAAATCTATATAAAATAACCGGAAAGATTTAAAGTTGAAGATAAAAAACACATCATGTACCATTTGAAAAAGAGCCTACATAGCCTCAAGCAAGCCTCAAAGCAAAGGTCCAAAAAGTTTAAATCCATCATTATGGAGTAAGGCTACTGGTAAACAACTTCGACTATTGTGTTATTTTGGAAATGTTTTTCAAGTGAGACTTTGTAATCATTTTGATCTATATAGACAACATACTTATTATTGAAAAGAACGTGTCTCAGATTGGCAACCTAAAGAAGTAATTGAACAAGCCTTTAGCTATAAAAAACTTGGGGCATGCAAAGCCAATTATTGGCATGAGAATTTTTTACGATTGGGATGAGAAGAAGTTACGAATATCTTAAGAGAGTTATGTCGATAAAGTATTTCAACACTTTAATATGGTGAAGTCCAAGCCCCTTGGAACTCCTCTCACCAATCACTTCAAGTTGTGTTCACAATAAAGTTCTTTAGTAGAGTAGGAGAACATTAAAATGAGTAAGGCTCCTTATATTTTGGCAGTTGGTAATTTGATATACACAATGATGTGTACAAAGCCGAATATAGCTCATGTGACGGAAACAATTAGCCATTTTCTGTCCAATATAGGTAAGGAGCATTAATCCATAGTAAAATGGATCCTTAGATACATCCAGGACACTTGTAGGGTATACTTGTGTTTTGACAATAATAAGTCCATTTTGGTCAAATTTATAGATACCGATATTACTATTGATATTGAATCAATGAAGTCCAGTCGGGCATATTCAATCTTTTTTTGTAGGAGGTGTGGTATTTTTGCAATCAATGTTGTAAAAGTGTGTTATACTTTTACTACCAATATCGAGCTCATTGTGGTAATCAAAGGAATTAAGGGGATAATTGGGCTAAAAAGTTTATTCATGAGATCGCTGCAAACAAAAGCAGCATGTATTGCTTTTCGATAATCAAAGTGCCATTCATTTTTATATTGGGTGCAAGTTGTCTTTTATTTGGAGTTGTTTACGTTAAATATAGTCAAATCGGACGACAATGGGTTATATATGTTTATGAATGTGGTGTAAAGAGAAAAACTTGATATATGTCAAGAGATAGTCGAAATGGTGTTGACTCCCACAAAGTCATGAAAAAAAATTTATTAGAATATAAAATTTTCTTGTGAGTCTCATATTCATTGTATATATATATATATATATATTATTTTCTATTTTATTGTTAAAAGTGACTTTTTACGTGACATTTATGTAATTTTTGTCGGAGTGATAAAGTATAAGTGAGCCGCGAGTTGACTGCCGAAACTGCCCACAAAAGTATAAATACCTTATTTTAGATTTCGCTTATTTATTACGAGAGTTTAAACATTTAGACGTCAGTAACTCGAGAGAGAAAGAGAGAGAAGGAGAATGAGAAGGTTTTTTTCTAACCATTTAGACTCTAAATATTATTCCGACTTTTACCAATTTTGAGTACTTAAGTTCATTTGTCATTCTAAATATTATTATGTGTAATCTTATTAATATTTAAATGTCAATTATTAACTTTTCTAAACTAATAATAAAAAAAAATATCTAAAATCTTAGTGTTCATGATTATTCATAACCTTTGAGGAGGTGGGAAGCTCGGCTTCCACGTCAAAAAGGCAGTGTGTCCTTTTAAATCGTGAAACTGTTTGTGCGTGACAGCTGTGCGTGTTCCAATCAACGAATGGGATTTATTTTGATTATAAAGTATCATAAAATATATGAAAATAAATTTTATTTTGTATTTTTTTAAATTAAAGATCACTTTTTAATATTTATGGAATATTTTTTGGATGATATTTTTTTTATTTATCATTCTTTTTCAAATGATTATTCGAGTAGAGTTGATTCTCTCTCTCTCTCTCTCTCTTATGGAGATATTTTCTCAGCCATTCCAGAAAAGTTAGGTTTATGAATATTTATCTTACCAGCTAGTCAATGGAAATAGACAAGATATTTATGAATATTTGTGATTATTATATAAGTTATTATTAGAATATTTATTTTTTTAATGAGATTACTTTTTCATAAAAATAAAGATATCATATAAATAAAAAATTAATTATCTTTTTATCATGTAAGATAATACAAAATAGATTATCGCTTGTGTTACCGTTATAAAAATGATAGTTTTTGTCGCTGAAAAATAAAAATTTTTTGGTTTATATTTTAAGTGAGAAGTTGAAAACTTCTGTTAATTATTGTGCTTCTGAGTAAAAAAACGACCATCAATATTAAATTTTATATGATCTTATTAAGACAAAAATAATAATAATAAGAGAAATTTTATCTTGTATTTTTTGAGATAAGAATTTAGTTGTAATGTTTTTTTGTTTAAAATTTTTTTCTTGTTTTGTATATTTTGTTGCGTCCCGAGTGTGCGATTGCCGTACGGATTAGGAAACTTTCGGATTCTCAAGCACGCGGTGGTGTCAGGTGAATGGCCAATCTCCGTCTCTATAAACTTGGACCTACACAACACAAATAACAAATAAGAGGTCACAGGTCCTGGCGAATTTCTCACACCATGACTACTCCGACGCTCAAGTTTTAAAGATTCTCAAGCTTCTTGAATTCAATAAAATGGTGAGCTTTGAAATCTCATAATATTGTAGTAACATCACTTCTCAAATTAATGTCTATTGTATTTTTTAAAAAATAAAAATATAAATATTTTAATAAATGGTTGTTTAAGTAGATATAAATGAACGGACATGATTGTTTGTATAGATATTGATTTCAACGTACGTAAAAGCATTAGGAGTAATGTAATTATTTAAAACAAATATAAATTTTATCTTAAACTCTTAAAAGTTACATTTATAATTACTTTTTATATATGACAAAAAATAATATAAAATAGAAAAATTCTTAAATAATAAATCGTTCTTAATTATTATTTATTATAAAAAAAATAACTACTAAAATATTGGTATGTCGATCAACAAGTAAATAGTGGTGGTTGAGATGTCATTGCATGATAATTGTTGATGTGGTTGGTAATGTCGGGCCATTATGGGTCACATTAATATCATATTTAGATATTTTAAATTTTAATTATAATTTTTTTTATTAGAAAATATTTTTGTTAACTTATTTTTTATATGTATTAAATATAAAAAAAATATTATTCAAATAGTGCAAAATATTGAAAAATAAAAAAATAAATTATTTTTCAATAAAACAAATACTTGAACTATTGATGATGTGTGGGACATAGACATAGAACTTCTTTGTAACGTATATCCAAAGGTATTTTTTTCCATAATTTTCAATAAAAAAAGGTTAATTCTGGATTTTTTTTTTTTTTAAAAAAAAGGGTTTTAAGTTAATTATTATTTAAAAATATGCAAAATCTTTATATGAATTTTTCCTTTCAATATAAATTAGATTTTTATTTTCCATAAAAATATGGATTTTTATTTTTATTTTTACTATTATATCTAATATACTATTTTACGGTAAAATTTTATAGTTTTTCTTACGTTGCTTATTACAAATAATATTTTAAAAAATAAATTTATAAAAAGAAAAACATAATTTTTTTAAAAAAATAATTAAATTATAAATATAACGAAATTGAATGACGAGTTTTGGCAATGTGAGGCTGTTTGATTGGCCACGATAGTGGGCATTTCCTATGGCTTATAAGCTTGGTACGTCTCTATTATAACATTGAAGTTTAAGTAATATTTAATGAAATAATATTAAGTAATTATTTTCTTATTTAATAAATGATAGAAATATGTGTTATGCTGTGGTTAAAGGGACAGTTTTCTAGATAAATATAAGAGGATATTTTCAGATTTAAAAGTGAATTTCTTGTTGTAAATTTCCATATTTCCTAATATAATGTGTGAGTCTGAAAAAAATACCAGGATACATTTTTATAAAATTATGTAATTTTTATTAAAAAAATTGATACAGATAAAAAGAGAAAACAATTCAAATTTGTTTGAAAAAAAGTAAATATAGATTTATGATGTCATTAATATATAATCTTACATTATTAATTTATAAAATAACATAATATTTTAATAATCAGTAAAATAATATTAAATCTGATAAAATAATACGATTACATTTCCTCTAGTAGTTACCAAAAAAGGAATAATGTAATATATATGGTTTCATGTGTTAGGAAACTTAGAAAGGGTTATATTTATATTACATTATCTTTCTACTATAAAGAGACCATTTTATAACTTGAATTAAGACTTACAAGTTCTAATAAAGTATTTTTATTATTGAGTAATGAATTTGGAGTAATGATTAGAGTACCAAGTGAACATTTTATGTGTTTAAAATAATTATTCTTACTTACCTAAAGGGAAAAGTGTTCAAAATAATTAGGTGTTTTTTTATTAGCTCGACCCCACTCCACATGTAGGCTTGACTCCTTGATAGGTTGGCATCTTGATGGGTTTATTAGCTCGACAATACTGCAACTCAATCAATCATAGAGTCAACCTGTCACTTAAAAACTTGACGAATCAATAGCTAAATGACTTATTAACTCAACAATACAGTTATTTGACCGCTCGAATGAATGTAGATTTAAAATTTTATAAATTTATGAGTTCGTATTTTTTTCTGTTTATTACTTAACCCATTAAAAAATGATCATGGGCTAATTAGATCTAAATCAATTGAACTATTAGTGATAGGGGTGGCTTTGGCATGACCTGCATATCGGGCATTGTTTTATCTTGTGCCTTTTTAGTGGGCTATGAGTCCATTTTTTTTCCAAGTTCATTTCTTAATCAAATAAATCTAATTTCTCTGAGGGTAGTCTTTCCATTTGTCAAAAAAATCATATATTTTGGTTTTTGCCACATGCTTGGCTACATTGCTAGACGGATAAAACCCTACTGGTAAGAGATGGCATTGTGTTGTTTTCTTTTTTCAAACCTTAAGATATTGATGTATAATATTAGATATCTAAGGCTACGTAAATAGAAGATGAACGTGGGGTACAATGCACCTATAAAATGAAGGTTAAAATCGGTTTAAAATGTTGGAAGTTGTTCATCATGGCATTTTGATCTAAATATAGTTTATATTTTTTAGAAAATATTGCCTAAATTACGTAAAATAATAAAAATTATTTCTTATAAATGACCTTACTTGGTAAGATTTATAAACATTCTTACAATATTAATGTTTTATATCAAGGTAAGAAAATAACAATATCAATTATCATTAAAAATTATATCTATTTTATTTACAAAAATCATAGGATATATAATATGATAATCATTATAGATCATAGAAAGGAGGCATTTCTAACCAATCTGTTAATTTGAGTGGAATGAAAGTTTTATTCTTTTCTAGTTATCTATCATTTACAAAGCAATTTAATTATTCATGCAATAAAGAAGTTTTAATATAATAATATAGTTATCTCTATATAATATGATGACCATAGGATTTGAGTTATGAAAATAAATTTTTATATAATAAAATATAAAATCGGGTACAATATATCCAAAGTAGTTTATCCATTCTCCAAACCTTGTACATGGTGATAATTTTATACACTATGTTGCCTTTTTACTATTATAAGTGGGGAAGATATTGACACTAATTCTTTAAACTATCCCCTTCATGATAACTTATTTCCTCAGCATGGTTTGCTCCTAATCATTCAACATGCCTTTCGCTCTTCAACTGTTGGCCAATTTTCTAACAAATTTTAAATTTACGAACTAATATCATTGCTCCACAGCACGAGCAAGAGGCCATAATTTTTTTTTAAATTTTTTTAACAGTTAAATCAGTAATAGTTTATCAATTTTAAAAAGTAAAAATTATACAAAAATAATAACTCATCAGTAACAACTCTTTATTTACTTGCAAGTGAGATCTGTATATTATTTAGGTGAGAATCCCTAAACAATACCTTTTCTTTTTTCAAAATTCTCCTCCCCTTTTCATCATCCAAGGAACCCCTTTTTCAATGATGAGTACCAGACTCACAGAGGGGCTGTCTTCTATTAGAAAGGGAAAAAGGTGGATGGCACCACCGTCCTCTGACCTAGTCGACTGATTTTCTACGTGGCAATAATTGGTTTCAGATTGGTTATTGGATATCACAGGCTTAGCTTGTAATATGCTTCGAAGTCCTCAGCCAAATGATTTTGATGAAGTTTCATGGGTGGTCTCAATATACATAGGGATTTCTCGATTTCTAGAATCTTCGATGAAGCGACATATCGGCGGAATTCAATCTCTCGCCGCCTCTAGCCCTCCAAACAGTATGAGAGCCTCGGATCGGGTAAATCTGGTTTGGTGACATGGCCTTTAAGCTCCCCATACCATGTGCCGGTTTTCAATGTGATAGCAGGTGGCATTGCTTGGTTTTTATATGCATGATGTTTTCAGTATGCGTTAGGTCACTGGAATTGAATGTCTATTTCCTAATAGAATAGCTATTTCCATCGTTATTTCGGCATTTGGTAAATGGGAGTACGAGGTGGAATAAATGGTGGTTAAGGCGGCAAGCTAGGTGGTTATCACCAACGGAGATCAGTTCTGCTGGTGGCTAGTAGGTGGCAGCCGCAAGCACTGCATGCATTGAGTAATTGCTTAAGACAATATTGAGATATCAGATCTCCACTAGTAATATATATTGAAAATGAATAGCTATTGTGAGGCTCTGGAACTAAAAATGTGAAAATTGGAAGTAATTAAAATGATGAATATCATTAAGAGGTCAAACATGTAGTGAAAAATGATCGTCGAAAGTAAAAATGTTAAAAAAATACCTGACTTCAGCAAGCAGCCGAGTAACGTTTGCTGTGCGCTCGAGGCGCTACAGCGAGCGCCAAATTCCAGTAGCTGCCCGCTGGGCACTCGAGCGCCCACTTGCAAAATGTAGCCAGCTCGCCGAGCGCTCGAGCCCGACCCCGACTTTTGCCCGCGTGCTGATTTCGTTTTGTTATAAAATGAAGGCGAAAAAGGGAAAGGGAGAGAGAGAGAGTAGGCCACGCACGAAGGAGAGGAAGAAGAGAATAGGAGAAAGGGAAATCACTTGTTCCAATCCACACCCGATAAAAATAACGGTAGATCAAGTCAAGGCAAATGTACTTCGGACGTTGTTTTTCGTTTTTACCGTTTCCTCTTACATTAAAGTTGATAAAAATACTCTAAAATAATGTTGACGCATGTTTAAGGTAAATGAAGCATGTTTCTTTCGATTGTTTGATTAGATTTTGTATTTAACCATATTTATTGTAAGTTTTGGCTTCGATTTCTTGAATAATCATATATATTGTGTTCGATTTTGTCTCGGAAGATTGTGATGAAACCCTAGCTCAAAAATATTAAAAATTTTTGGGTAAATTGTATAATTTAATGCATGTGTAAGGACTTATGGCATTAATTTCATGATTAAACACATGTTTAGTGATCGATTTGAGTCCGAAAATTTTAGCGAAGCCCTAGGTACGAAAATGAAGGGGTTTTGATGATTTTTGATCGTAGCTCTTGTTATATAAAAATTAATTGATATTGAAATAAAGCTTCCGGTACAATTTATTTTTGAAAATTTGTATGGACTTATACCGATAGATTTTCATACACTGTTGAAGTAAAACTGAATGAGTTTTTAGACCGATACCATACGTTCTGAAGTTAACTGAAAGCAAATTATGAAACTATGATTATGAAAGAAGGTTTTCAATAAAGTGGTTATTTTCATTACTGTTATTTAAGACCAGGGACTGACTACAGTCCGGATAGGTTCTCCGACATGCCTTAGAACGTTGCGGTGGTAAGCGAGGATAATTCTGTCCATAGAGTTATATGTGGTCCGCTATTTCTCGGAGCGTTACCGTCAAGAGCAAAGCATAGTTACTGACCTACCTTTGGGTGGCATACCGTACCTATCCCATGAGATGGGATACCTCTGTTACAGTCATAGGCCTTGGATTGTGTGGAGTGAATATAATCTATCATCGATCATTCGCCCCCTCAGCTAGTAGGGTATACTGGCAGGGTCTGTTACCGATATGTTATGTTACCATTTACCGTACCGATTATCGACTATTGAGTACCGTTTACCGAGTACCGATTATTGATTACAGTTTACCATTTATTGTTTACCGAGTACTGATTATTGATTACCGTTTACCGATTACTGTTTACCGTTTACCGACTACTGATTTTTTATTTCTGAAATTTAATATCGTCAAAGCATGCTTTCTCTATTTCCTAGATCATACTTTGTTTAACCGTTCTATTTCTACACATTTCTATGACCATTTTGTATCATTGTTTTACCGCTCATATGCATGTACCGTGTTGGGCCCCGGTTCACTATTTTATTATTTTTTCCCCTCCAAATGAGACAGTAGAGTTATTGTCCGACGAGAAAGAGTGAGCAAAGAAAATTTTGAAGACTTTTGAGGACCTAAAGCATTTTGGAAGCCATTTTGGGAAAGCCTATTGACGTAAAGATTTAATTGATCATGTGATTTTGTATACTGATCTTATATTTATAGATGTTTATGCACATGTGGCTTTTATATAGAATGCATATGATGTATGTGATGGTAAAAATAAACTATGCTTCTACAGATTAATAGTTTTGCTTCCACTCTAAACTTTTGGATATATTGTACAGGTCCTAGACGACATCTCGTTATTAAATTGTTAGTGTAACTAACACTTTTATAAATTTATGTCATGGATGGCACTTGTGATCCTGTATATGCATATTGTAGAAAGAATTATGGATAATCGATAGTTGTGTGTTTGTGATGGTTGATCTTACAGGTTATATTTTTAGGTTTTCATCCAATTACAAAGGAGACTCTGCCGAAATTTTCGCAGAAGTCTTGCATTATAATTTAGTTCGTTAATCCTGTTCCTGTCTTGACAGAAGTTTTTTTTGAAAAAAAATTTGTTTCGTCACAGCTATTTTAAAGAATACTTAAATTAGTGTCACACATTATTAACATTGAACAAGGAGAAATCACCATTTTCTGTGCAAATTAGGACTTAGGATGCATTAATTTAATAAAAGACAACAAGGGAGACTAAATTCACTTAGCTAAAAATTAGCAACAACATTACAAGGCAAATAGGAAGTATTTTTGGAGCTCTCCATCTTTAAAATGGGGTAGTAATAGTTGTATATGCCAGATTAAGATTATCATATTATAACTTACAAATTATGAAATTAAAATACAAAGCATTCTCTTTATTATATAAGTGGTTAGATTATATATATCTGAATTTCTGTATACAATGAGATTATTTGTATTAACTTTTTTTTTCTTTGTCAAATGACCTAAATTAAAATCATTTCATGGGGAAGAGAGGGGATTAGTGGAAGTTTTAATTAATTATTTTAAACTAATCCACATATTAATTATCAAATCAAGGAAAAATATTAGTGTCTTTCTAATAACCATTATCTTAAAGATATGTTAAATAATACATTTAGCTTCTTATTAATTACTCTATTTGATCCGTACCAAGTTCCTGCGTTTAGTTTTTTTAGGTAGGTCCATTTCGGATATTTATTTTTGAAAAATTCTATAGCTTTAATATCTATTAAAATTACATCTGATAATTAATTTTCAAATATAAAAACTGTAAAATAAAGAATTAAAATTAACTTTATTTATCCTAAAAAATAGACACTTCTACCATGGCATGCATTATTCATTAGATTAGCATCTTTCAAAATACTAAGCCTAAGCAAATAATTAAAATAAAAAAGATAACACAGTATATCACATATACGCATTGTTATCTCTAAGACTACTAATAAATTAGTTCAATAATATTAAAACTATTACTTTAAAACCTGTCTCCTATAATACACTAATTAATCGATCGACCGGTTAATTGAACATATTCATCCACTTATGAAATAGTTAGCAAATATCTTTTAACTAAGCAAGGCAATAAACTTGCTAAAATACAAAACAAAATTTAAGCAAACTTTGATTTTAAATTAGCATCACACTTGGGAAGAAAGTTGGCATTCTTATATATTGATCGCATGCTCGATATATGACATATATACCATAAATTAAAATTTAATTTGAAAGATTTTAAAACATATTTTTATAATTTTTATCTTAAATTTTAAAAATATAAATTAAAATAAGACATTAAATATATATAAATGGCTCCAGTTTATCATTATATACTAAATAACTAATTAAAAAAGGTAACATCATTTAATATTAAGATACCCATTAAAGAAAAAAGCACCAATTAATATTCAGTAGGGAAACTTAATTGTTAAGTGGTGTCTCTACTAGTGCCCAATAATTTGCCACTAATTCATTAGCATTACAATCATGAGATATTATTGTTTTTTACTAATAATTATTTTTTTTTATTTTTGTTAATAATCAGGAAGTGAATAATATGAATTACAATTAGACTTTGAGTGTAATTTTATTATAATAAAGTATGATTAATAATAAAATTATTCATCATAATTTATTAATTAAGATATATAAAAAATTTTTAATAAATAATTTAATATAAATCAATAAAATTACTATACAGACAACATCTCTTGTACCTTGAAAGCAAGCATTGATTGATAATAAAAAATTTCATAACTCAATCAACTAATTGAAAATGGATCCGAACGAACCGGCACATGGAAAAAGAAAATGCATGCTATCCTTGATAGATTGAGCATAGGTTAATAATACTAATTATTTAATGACGAAATTGATTAAAGTATGAAAAATCAGTAAATTAGAATGATTTAAAATATTATAATTGATTATAAATTTATCTATTTATATTATTAAATATTAAAACTTATTTAATATATAATTTTTATACCGAACTCACGATTTGGCCAAATCTTATGAAAGAGTGGCGGAAATTATTTGTTATGATAAAATGAGTAATATCTTTATGTATTTGCCCTAATCTTAAAAATATACTTATTACCTCATAAGTTTAGGACACATGAGAAGTGGGCCTCGCTCCTCCAATTTAATCTTTTCTATCTATTTAAAATTAAATAATTTTAAATTAATTATTTTTAAAAAATTAAAATCTTTAATTTTAATTAATGTTAATTTTTTAAAAATAGTAACTATCAATTTAAAAATAAATTATTTATATTTATTGAATTAAACCATCTAAATTTGAGGTGAGAGAATCTTCCTATGAAATGGCTTGTTTTCTCCGATTAGAATAAGTAAGTCAATATCTTTCCTTAGATGCTCTTCCCCACTGATCAGGTAATGATACCGCTTGTGACAAGCTTTACTTTAATTCGCTATCGTTTGGTTTGTAAAATGGTTGCTTAGTACGCGACCCATTAATTATGTCCGGAGCGAGGGTACTTTTTATTTGTTGATAATTTGAAATAGACAATTATAAAAAATATTTTATAAACAGGTTTAAATAAAAAATATATATCATAAAAAAAATATTTTCTTATGATTGATTTATAAGAAAAAATATATAATAAAAAAAATATAAGAAATTGTAATATTAAATGTATGTAACATTTTTTTTTAATTTTTTTAACACTCAAACAAATAAAATGCTTTTATCAATATTTTTTTATTTTTTTGTGATTTTTTTGGTCTGTTTTTTAAATTAAAAAATAAAATATTTTTTTTATTTTTATTTTTTCTTAAAGAAGGAAAATTATCAGCTATACCACGCACATGAAAAAGGAGGGGGATTATTACTTATTGCATAAGCATAAAAAGAAGAGGGAAATAGGGTCTAAATGGTCAAAATAAGCTTAAACTCAAAAGAAAATATAAAAAAAAATTATGTAATTGTTAAAAATTTGACGTAATTTATAATAGAAATATACTTTTAAAATGAATTTAAAAAATTTATAAAATAATTATTAGTAAACATTACATAGATAAAGATTAATGGGTTGAGCTACATTAAATGATAAAATAAACACTATCCATATCTATAAAAGAGTAGAAGTCATAGATATTAAAAATAAGATCAAAAAATAATATTTAAAATTATTTAGATAATTAAAAATATTTTTAAAAAATATTGATAAAAATATAAATTGCTTATGATTGAAGAAATTAAAAAAATAGACATATCAAAAAATTAGAATATTTTGGTAAAAAATATTTTTAAATTACTAACATTTCTTAGAAAAAATAGACTAAATGGAAAAAAGTAATCCTTATAAAACCGATTTTAATTATTGAAATATTAATTGAAATCTCATACGCTAAAAGTAAATAATCATAGTCTTTTTCATGTGTCATAATGTTGCGAATTAAAATAATGAATAATTAAATAATTTAAAAACGCCAAAAAAACTTATATTATAATTTGGAATTTTAAAATTATGGGCTGTTGTCCACTTCTCAAAGGGACCCAAATTAATTGTACCACACAGAAGCCTACAAAATGAAGGGGCCCACCGTGTTAGGTCATGATTGAGCAACGTATCTGGCTAACGGACTATAATAGATTTACCAGAAATATTTATTAAACATTTATGTAATTATTTTTAAATAATAATGTGAGATATATATATTTTTATATAAATTAAATAATATAAATAGATAATTATAGCAAATAAATTAGATCGGGTCAAATAAAGCTTATTTAATTGATATATTTTATAATTTATTTTAATTTTCTTTAATAAATTTTAATTTATAATTTAAAAAATCCAAAAAAAAAACCCAATATGGTACAATTATAGGTCACAGATTACTTCAAGAATACTCTTAAAAAGGCCCCAACACGAGCTCGGCCCAATGTGAGCTTCACTCGTGACATGTCACTTCAAAGACTCAGCTATGAAGAGTATTCATTTTTTGACAATGCAACAACAAAATAGGTTATTTAATTTTAATAGCTTCGTCCCCCGAGACGGGCCAATACAACGTTATTTTAATACTTGGTTATTAGAATTAAATTTGATGATCGTGCATTTTTTTTAATTTATAAATAAAAAAATTATATAATTTTTAATTATTAAATTTAATAAAAATGGCCGAAACTGTGTGGCGCAAAACCCTTCGCCACTCCCCCCCCCCCCCAAGTTTATGAAAATTATAGTTTTTTATAGATTTGATCGATGTAAAATTTTGTAAAGTTACATATTTAAATTTTTTTAACCATAAATTGTTAAAATTTTAAATTAAAACTCTTGAAAATTAAAGTAATAGAAATGAAATTATTTAACACTAGAAATCAAACATAAATTGTTTAGATGGTTGTCTAAACAAAATCGGGACTGATCCATTAAATTTTTTAATTTAAATTTTATACATTATAATAATTAATAAAAAATAAAAATATTTAAGGTTCACTTTTTAAAATATTTTTTGACAGTTAAATTAATAATTTTTTTAATAATAATAATAATAAGTTGATGATAAGAAAGTAAAAAATAAATAATTTATCTTCGTAATTTTTAAAATTTACAAGTGTATGGATGTTAGAACTTTATAATTACTATTTTTATGAGTGATTTGCATTTGGTCTCTTATACTTGAGAAAAACAGATATATTTATAATCTTATTACCAATAAATATATATATTTTTTGAAGATGAATACTATGCATTAATTAAGAAGTTATATTAATTTAAATTAAATAATTTAATCGTTATATAAGTTCTAAATTTTATGCTCGCCCATTGAATTCATTAAATATTCACTTGATTCGGCATTTCATCTTTTGATTTATATAACTGTTTGTCAAAATTAATCATTTTAATTTATCTACCGATCGATCGTTTAGAACCTTAATTTTTTTGCATTTATAATAATAGTTAGATCATTTAAATATTTAATAATTTAATTAAATTCATCTTAATCTTATACTAAATAGCTCAATTAATATATATATTTTTATAAAATCACGGTTTGTAACCCAGACATAACGACAAATTTGGTCAATTTTACCTGAGACCATATCCGATAAAGCCTAACTAGGCCACCTCGTTGCTCGAGCTTTTGCACGGTGGGTCAGAACATTTGAAAGCCATGAAAAGGTGGGTAAAGCTAAAAGACATGGACAGAACGCTTGCCTCCTCATCCTTCCCAATCAACCAGCAACAACCAACAACGAAATAAAGCATGCTCGAATTAGAAATATATATATTTCTAATTTTTGATTACTGGGTATTTTGCCTTCCTATTAATATTAATATGCTCATATAAATATAATTAAATGGATAAATATTAAATTATTTAAAAATATTTGGAATTCTAATTAAAATATTTCCTGATTATTTTTCAAAAAGACAAACGGAAAGACAGCAATTTGTGTCAAGTCAACAATTTCACTTTCCTTTTTCCCTCTTCAGTGTTCTCGCGCGATAACCAATACAAATAATCATTCGTTCCCCCAAACGTCTTCAAAACTTTGCCAAAGCCGGCTATTAGTACATAAAGGAAGGCAATGGCATCTTCAAAATCATTCCTATCGGCGGTGCCGCTGCTGCTACTGCTACTGCTACACATTGTAGGTTCTGCACTCTTCGCGTCGGCTGCCGCGACCGCCGCGACCACAAACACCAACCCGGCCACATCTCATCCTCGTTTCCAACGCTTGAATGTAAAGAAAGCAGTTGCAGGGACAAATAGACACCCTCCGAAACTGGACCAAAATCATGAAACGCCGGACGATAGTACTATAGAAGATGGCGGGCGAAAACATGGGGAGTTGAAGCTGAAGCTTAACCTTATCCACAGGGATAAGCTTTCTCCTGCTAGCGGCACTTCTTGCGATTACAGTCACAGTTTCTCTCTGCGGATGAGCCGAGATGCCACGAGGGTGGCTGCCCTCGTCCACCGCCTATCCATCCGCGGAGCCAACACGCCCAGCGACGGAGTTGGCGTGAATAATAATTACGAGGTGGATGCATTTGGGTCAGAGGTGGTTTCCGGGATTGACGAAGGAAGTGGAGAATATTTTGTCAGAATCGGCGTTGGCAGCCCTCCCAGAAGCCAATACATGGTCATTGACTCCGGCAGTGATATCGTGTGGGTCCAATGCCAACCTTGTAGCCCATGTTATAGACAATCCGACCCGGTTTTCGACCCGTCCGAATCCGCCTCCTTTCTAGGGGTAGCTTGCGGGTCTGTCGTCTGCGACCGCCTCGAGAATTCGGGCTGTCATTCGGGCCGGTGCAGGTACGAGGTTCAATACAGTGACGGGTCTTACACGAAAGGCACGTTTGCCCTCGAGACAATCACTATCGGGTCCACCGAAGTCCGAGACGTCGCAATCGGGTGCGGGCACAAAAACCAGGGCATGTTCGTCGGGGCGGCAGGACTGTTGGGCCTAGGGAGCGGGTCCATGTCATTCGTGGGCCAGCTCGGCGGGCAGACCGGCGGGGCATTCAGCTACTGCCTTGTCAGCCGGGGCACCGATTCCAACGGGTCACTGATCTTCGGGCGAGAAGCCATGCCCGTCGGAGCCGCATGGATCACTTTAGTCCGCAACCCGCACGCCCCGAGCTTCTACTATATCAGGCTTTCGGGCCTCGGCGTCGGCGGTATCCAGGTACCCGTACCCGAATACTCCTTCCAGCTGACCGAAACGGGCGACGGCGGAGTCGTGATGGATACGGGGACGGCAGTGACCAGGCTCCCGACGGCAGCTTACGTGGCATTCCGGGATGCTTTCGTCACCCAAACAGCGAGCCTTCCTCGGGCTCCGGCGGTTTCAATCTTCGACACGTGTTATAACCTATCCGGGTTCATATCCATCCGGGTCCCGACGGTGTCGTTTTACTTCTCGGAAGGGCCAATCCTAACCCTCCCGGCGAGGAACTTCTTGATCCCGGTGGATGAAACGGGGACGTTTTGTTTGGCGTTTGCGCCGTCGCCGTCGGGGCTTTCCATAATTGGGAACATCCAGCAAGAGGGGATTCAGATCTCCATTGATGGAGCCAATGGCTTCCTGGGATTTGGCCCCAACGTCTGCTGAGTAACCCTAAATTATCAGAGCAGAAGTAGTCAACAATTTTCCAATCTTCCCCTTTTTATCACCTTTTAATATCTTGAACGACGCTGCGTCTATCACCTTTTAATATCTTCAAACTTTTGAATATCACCTTCTAATTCTCATATTTTTATATATGGAGGATATTCAAAAGGTAGCTAAACCATATTCTGCTAATCTCATACGATTAGCAAGTACGTGTGTATGTATTGGAGTTAGTTTGGGTTAATTTTTATGGGGCGATGGACTTCTATTAGAGATCGAAAAATAAATTTTAATCGTTCAATATATAATCTTTCTATCATTTGTATGGTCCGAAAAAGGGTTAGACTAATTTTAAATGGTTAAAAGTGGTGTTATTTTAAATTATTTAAGATATAATTGAAACTGTAACTATTATTTTATAGGGTCTGACAATTTATGTGTGTTTTTATTGTCATAATTAATATAGTATAGTATAAAGATCATGACTTAAAACTATTAAGAATACCTTCTCTATATAATGTCTACACTAATATGGCATTTACCCATTTATGATTCATCTATTTTTTATGAATTTGTCCACATAAAATTGATGATATGTCACTTCATAAATGATTCAAATGACTACAGCTTTTTTATTTTTTTGGATCTAAATAACAATTATTTGTTTCTATAAAATGATAAAAAGAGTGGGGTAGGCGGATTGATATAATAAGGGATGGGAAAAGCATCAGACAGTGAAAACTTATAAATATTTTCCATCAATATTAATTAATGCATGTATTGTGGAACCCTTGAGAATCCAAGAGAACTCCTTTCATAAAGAGTAGTGGAAATGATTCAATCTTACGTAAAATGCTAGTTGCTAGGCCCATTCACATTACATCTTAATCTAGGGTTTTGCTTTCCCATTGGCTTTTAATTTTGATTTCAAATTTATTTAATATATGTTTTTTTAATAAATTTATATATTTAAAACTCACTTTATTTTATATGCTGCAAGCAAAGACATATAAAGAACACCTAAAATAACATTTAGTGTCTATCTATATAATCTCTTAAAAAGATAAGTAACACGTGTATTACTTACTATTTTATTCTGCTATACTCCTAACTGAATTTCTTAGCAAGAAAAGGATAAATCCTTATTCTATTCTTTATCAGGAATATAGGACTTCAAGAAAATAATAAGAAATAATTTATTTCAAAAAAAAAAAAAACCCTAATTAGTGACATCAGAGACAAGCTACCAAACTTGAGAATATGACTATAAGCATTTACACGTTATAGTACAGAGGTTCTCATCTTTTTTACTTATGATGAATCCACAAAGAAATGATTTTGAATACCTTATATTGAATTAAAGGAAGAGCCCTCCTCTTAGAGCTAATAAGCTCATAAAGTAATGATATTATATAATAGATGAGAAATGAGAAATCACTTATATTAAAAATAAACTAATTGTATAATTTTATTAAGCCATAATCTAGAGTTTCTATAAGGATTTACTTTCACAAAGTTACAACTAAGTGTTTTTTTTCTTTCATTTTTTCCTGTTTTTTAGGTCACATTTGAAAATAAATGTCAATTTTTATTCTTTTAAGGTCACATATTAAGAGAGAGAAATAATAAGGACTATGTCATATAAATAACAACTATTGAATAAATTCCTTGTTAGTTAAAATGAGTTAGCTCTTATCTGACGTTTAGATTTAAAATCTTCGCCTTCAGAAATTTTAACATGAGATTTGGTTTAGCCATGTCTCTTTTAACACTTTAGAAACATGTTAGAAGTATTTTCACTCTATGTCTTACCTCTTTCATTAGGATAGGTTGTGACGGCCCCACCATCCCCGCACAATTTGTCTCCAAACCCATCTTTTACTAGAAAAAGAACTTATCTCTAATACATACTAAAGCTAATTAATGTTGAATCAACCATTTTGGCCCCCCATAAACAAGCTTCTTGGTTTTTCCTCCCGTAAAACATTGCTAATAGTCGGTTTCATTTTTCCATTTGTGTAGCCAAATTACTCTAACCGGTTTTGAAGTACATAAACCACACAAAGACTTCAATTTGAAGTACCAACTTAAAACTCTATTTGTGGCTCTTTACATAAAAATAATAATAATAATGATAATGATGATGCTATTTTTTCATAAAAATCTGAGAAAAAGGATAATGAATTGAATCAACCTAAGTTAATAATAATACGATCAAGATCAGATTGATATTAAGTTCAATTTTTTAATTCGAATTTTTAGTGAATCAATTCTTAATTTTAACCTAACTAGATATATACTCAATCAGAAAATTATATTATTTGAGAATACTTAAAATAAACAAAACAAATCTTAAACTTTTTAAAATATACCAATAAGTGTCATTCCAAATTTTTTCTTGTATAATAATATCCTTAATCTTATCTCTTCTTATATATCACAACTATTTTAACATTATCATATCTACTTTTATTTTTAAAAAAATATATCAACATTTAATTAATGGATGTTTTATTTCATACTACATAGTTGGTCCTAAAACTGCCATATAATGTTTTTTATCATCAAAATTATTGTAATCTCATAAATAAAATCCTTACCAATTGTCTAATTTTTCAAATTAATGATCCAAAATATTTAAAATAATTAATTTCTAAGAGGCTTCTAATCCTATCCTCACATCCATATCAAATCACTCCCCCCCCCCTTCCAATTATTTATTGTTAGACTTGCATTCTATATTTTCCATATTCATTGTGCTAATTCTAAGGGACTTAACTTCCAAAGCTTCCATTGAAAAACCCTACTTAGTATTAACACAATATATTATTTCATCAACCAAAATTATTATTTGCAAGGGAAACATTCACTAAAGTGCATAAATTTACACATATTTCAATAGCCGAAGCAAATAGAAACTAGATTAATAATAACCTTTGACATATAAACCAGTTAAAACTAACAAAAACATCAATCTCATCTTATATGTTTGTATAAGATATTGTTTCATCATATATATATATATTGATTTAGATTTCACAAATTAAAGTTTGGTATTTTGGGGGTACAAAAATTGATACATTAAAATAATAACTCGAGCCATGAAAATTTGTTACATTAGTCATATATACCCACTTTATATCACTTATTACCATACCCAATGGATGAAAGGAGGCTTCATTTCTTAAGAAATAGAAAAATAGATGTTGTATCTACTAAGTTGTTTGAATGATAAGACAAGTTCGAGTAGATACCAAGATCTAAAAAGCTCAGTTCCACGGCTCCATCTTTTCAAAAGAGTTCAAGATACGAGCCCCCGCATTGGTGCTTGGCTAGGTCAATTCTCTTTCCAGCGTATTACTGTTAAGTAGAGTCGGCTCTATGAATTTATTTTCTCAAATATTCCCTTAATATTAAAAAAATAACAAAACGAACCCAGGCATAATTATGGAGGAAATGCCATAAGATAACAATACACACAACAGGTACAGTATGTAAATATTGACAAATGATGAACAGTTAAATTACTGTTAGTCTCTGTTCTTCAGCCAAAGTTAGCTTCCTAATATTTACAAATGCACTTGGCTTAGGATCCCTGCACTGTGGTGGCTACAAAATTCTCCTTCATGTTGAGGGGCCAAAAAAATACCTTATATAACACGCCAAGATTAACCGGTTGCCCGATTGTAGCAGCTGCAACCATGAGCACCGTGAACCTGACTCTGCCCAAACCTTTTCTTTGCTTAATATAGTATGAAGATCCAAGAAACAAATGGCAGCACGACTGAGAGGCTGCCTTCAGTTAGTAATATTGAATAGGTACTTGAGATCGCCAACAGTGAGACGACTCCCAGAACTGCCGCTGTGTTCTTCCCCAAATGCAGCTGCAACCATCTTCCTCTTTTCTTCCTGCATATACTTGAAATTAATCAATGGAGAATCTCTATTTTTTTCATCCATCAGAAGAGTGAAGTATTTTAATTGCAGAAACAAAGTTAAAGATATGAAAAACTTAAACCAATCAAAGAAGTCATAAAACACAAGGAATAAAACCCCACAGCAAATAATGTCTTCCCAATCACCATGAAGCCTCAAGCATGGAGGGCCTTCAGCCCCCATAAATAGCCAAGACAGAGGTCACCTTGCCTCCATGAATGACAGCTTCGAAAGGAACTCGCTGAAGGGCACAAAGAGAAATCGAAGCTATCTCCGCAGAAGAACAAGCCTGAATAATGAAAGGGTAGGAAAAAGGAGCTCTGCCAGCAATTAACAAGAAAACCAATTGAAACCACAACTCCTAGAAAAATCAAACAAAGCCTCATCTATAATTAGCAACTTCCGCAAAAAAGAAGGTTGCTGTACAAAATGGCAGCAGCAGCGACAGGAAATACCATGGCATTAACCAGCACCAGAACCACCACAAGATGAACTAGCTCTGGACACAGATGGGTTGCTCCAGAAATTAAAGGAAAACACAGAGAGACTGGTGAAAGAGCCTCAGATGAGCCCCAAGGAGGCACCCCACACACACATGCACAGAGAGAGAGAGAGAGATCTTTCAAGCAGATAATAAAAAACCTTTACTGACCATACAAAATTTGACATCCGATTTCTTCTTCAGCCCAACAGATGAGAAAACAGCATCTAGTGCATGGAAAAGGTATATTGTTTCATATGAGGAACTATAAAGTCATACCACAGTTTTATTGGTTCAAAATAAATGATTTTTATACTGCTATATATTGGATATCAACTTATCTCAAGGAAGCTAAAGAATTCACATGAAATGCTGAAACAAGCAGAACCAGACAGTGGGATAAAAGAGATTGGAAGACAAATTAAAAATATAGAACAGAATCCTGCATCATCTGAATCTTAACACTGGCATTTCAGCAAGCACTAAAATTAACTCACTACCATGCTTAATTTCAGGGCATCTGAACAGCAACTTCCACTAACTTGGTCTTCATTGATGTCTTTAGTCTTACATTTTTTATGAAATATGTTGCAGATGCCCCAAAATCTGGAAGCTTCTACATAACCAAAAAAAAAAAAAAAAAAAAGGTTTACACAGGATCTCTATAGGTCTTGGAGCTTAATTCACTTCAGTGTAGTGCAACTTACACTGTCCTTAAATTCAAGTTTCTGCTAGGAGCCCCTAAGAAGACATAGGTAGTTGACACTCACCACCTGATTGTTAAACCCGTATTGACACCTAGTTGTTGCCAAGTATGACATTGATGCCACCTATTTGGTTGCCATGCTCAAGGTTGCTCAGCAATTTGCACCAACAGCATGTTCCAGAGGTAAATTTTATTATTTTTTATGACTTCAAAGACCAAAAATGGATCCCACCCAAAAAAAAAAAAAAAAAAACAAAACAAAAAAGTACTCCACAACATTAATGTTTCAAGCACTCAACAGAAATACCAGAAAACCTGACAACCTCACAAGTAACAGCATGAACCTCTGCCAAGGAAAGCAATAACTGTTGGACTTGGACAATTCGTTTTCTGTAGCTTCTAGCACCACAAGATTAATAATTCTTTCAATATCAAGTGAAACAAGCAATTTCATCAAGAAAACACAAATACTTGCACTCCTGCATGCACTCTGCAGCTGGGGTTGGGGAGAGGAGAGGGTGGGCAATATACACAAAATATCAGCCATTCAAGTATTCCAAAAAAGTCAGAACAACAATATCATTTAATATTCAATCATACCCTCACCACATTTGTTTAGAATGCAGATTCAACAAGATCACCCACCTATACAGAGCAAATCACATTTCACAAAATCTCAACCTTGGTAGGTTTTCTATCCCCACATGGGAGCTCACCAATTTGTTTCCAGATGACCAAACCATGCAATTATTTTTATCATCTTTTCCTCATGCTCACCAACATTCCACCCCTATTACCTTCCAAAAGAGAGAAAAAGAAAGAAAAAGAGGAGGTGGCCATTTGGACTATAGTCTAGCTCATCCCTGGACCACACATAGAGCTTTTATGCAGCCCAATTTTAAACTATAGTCAGCTTTCTCTCATGTGTCTTGCTTGCACAAAATTGATCTCTCCAACAGTTTAATATAGTTCAATGAAAATCAATAAAGTAGTACTAGATGATATTACAATGCAATGAATTAAAGTTTTACAATAAAGAAATGTTCAGTGACAGTTGTATTAAGGTAGTAAAATTTGTCAAAATAAACTATAATCCTTGTAAATAGGCCATATTTTTTGAGTTCTTTATCCTTACATTGCGAATTTCAGCATGCTTGATTTCATACATGCAACAATAATAGTTCCCTTTGCAATCAAATTTTTAATCACTTACAAAAACCAAATGCAGTGCAAATGCAAATATTACCTGAAGAGATAATATACGATCCTCCACAGTACCACTTACAGTAAGCCGTGATACAGTTACAGGGCGAGTCTGTCCAATTCGATGTGCTCGGTCAACAGCCTGGTCTTCTGTAGTTGGATTCCACCAAAGATCCAAAAGAATAACATGGCAAGCCGCAACCATGTTCAAACCAAGATTTCCGGCCTTTAGTGACATCAACATAACAGTGACCTGCAACAAAGTGTGTGCAATTACCATTTGCAATAGAAAATGATCATAGAGGCCGTACTGAAAATGAATGCTGGCACAAAGAGATATTGCAGCAACTACTGAAGTGAGTAGGAAACACCCTGCGGAAGGCCAATGACCTATGGAAAAGAATGAATCGGCTATAATTTTTCATATAATCAGAGGAAATTAGTACATAAATCTCATAATTTTGCATCTGTTAAGAAAAGTCAAGCATTAGAGTTTCAGGCGCACACACTTGGACATTGGTATCACTTATTAAGGAGGTAGGAATCTAACCTCAGGATCAGTGTTGAATTCTCTGACAGCCCTGTCTCTTGCAACTAAAGACATAGTCCCATCAAGCCTCCTATACTGAATGCAAGACTCATTCAATGAAATCTCACATAAGTCCAACATACGAGTCCACTGGGAGAAAACAATTGTTTTTATTGGTAGTTCTGAGGAGGAATAAACTGTTGTGAGTTTCCTCCCACATATACTAAAATCACCATTCTGTGTGCTGGTCTCTACAATACCTCCATTGCAGTCAGCTGAATCGTCTAGCTCTATACATGGACTATTTAATTTACAATTTGTCTGCAATATCTCAAGTGCTGCTCTAATTTTTGAAGAGATATATTCATTCTTCATGATTATCGAAGTCTTATCACATTGATCATCATGTGACAGAGTGGTGTTATTCTCGTCAGAAAGACAGCTACTTAAAGTAGATTTTGAGAAGACAGCATCAGGACTGAGCTGCTCCTTGCATCTCGAAGCTGGACATGTATTTTCATCACCAGTCAGGTAATCTGACACACACTGATAGCAAAAGACATGACCACATATGGTGACAATGGCATCCTCAGGAGGGTCCTGCAGAAGCATCAGGGACAAAAATGAACAAGTGAATTTACCAATCACAGGCTACATATTCTTCACCATTTTCAATTTTTTGCTAGGAAGGGGAGCAGGGAGGTTGATGAGGGCAGTGGAAAATACAAGTAAAATCAGGACATTTTCATCCTTATATTACAAAAAGCAACAAACCCTATTGCATTTCAAATAGCCTTTCCCCTCCAAGTTATGCAAGTAACAATCATGCCTCTATATGATGTGGAACCATGGGAATGGACAAAGAATGAGATTATTTTGCCCTTTCATGCAAATGTAATCAGAAAAATAATAATACCAAATTAGTTTTCTGAAAATAGATGTCAATGAAGTATTCAATCTCAAACTCAAATTCACTAAAAATTCAGTGCACCAGAACTAGACACCAAACTCGCTGGTTTCTCATATAACAGCATAATGTAAACTAGATTTTCCACTTTGCACAGTCAAGGTTTATTATCAAATACTTGGTGCTGAAGAAGCACCAGGAAAAAAACAACTTAACCGCAAATGGAAATTTCAAATTGTGGTGCTGAACAGTATGCACACTAGATCTAGAATCTTTCAAATATATATAACAAAGGTTGTCGATAACAAACATATTATATACAGTTGGTCAACCTAGGGCTCCAATCAAAATTCCATAAAGACAACTGTTAGTCAATATAAAAACACAAGAGAAAAATAGCTTCAAAAATAACATACACTGCAAATGCAACAGATGGCTGGAGACGTCTCCAAGAGATGTAACAACCCAATCAATATACTCCTGGGAAGTTGTTTTGCCATCTGCGAAGATGTTGTTCTGGAAGAACCAGAATCAAATCCCTTGACAAGAAGTGGGTGGTCACAAGCCTGGCGAAGTCGCAAAAGCATCAATAGAATGTTTGCATAGTTCTGATTTACTGTACCAGCAGCAGCATATTCCTGCAACATAAGGATCCTATCTCAGAATCCACAACAAAGCATAAAGCATGGACAAGAGGATGTTTTACCATAGAACAATCAAACATTAGAGCAAGAGAGTTAACATCCTCACATGCTTGCAGGATCTATTCAAAGCAAAGAAAGCTAGGAAAAACAGACACCTCCTCTAGGGTGGTGTATAACACGTGTCAGTGTCTAACACGTATTGGACAACGATATATGTTACGAATATTTGAGTGGTAGAATATTTTAGTTTTCTTAATTCGGATAGACTGAGAAAAAATTGGACACATCAAGGACATAACTGGAACACATTTGGGATAGTTTTACATTTTAAAAGAATAAAATGGCATAGATTAAACAAACACTAGTGATACAATCAAAACATAAGTTAAATATGAGAGAAATGAACACAACTACTTTCCATTCACAATCAATTGAAAAGAAAGAGGAATCTAGCAGAAAAAAGGGACTGATAGTGAGGCAAGCTTGCAGAGATGACTTGTGATAGAGATTCGGCATTAATGTAGCTCTGTATTTGTTTTCTTATTTAAATTTATTTCCCCACATACTCTAAATGGAACTCAAGCTCTGTTTTTGTTCTCTTTTGTTTGAATACTTCCCTATGATTGGTTGTTTTTTCCCCAAGATCACATGTTCTCTCTCTAGCTGGAAAGGGGGCTTAAAACCCTATCTTACACCCTAACTCTCCCTTTAATGAATTATATAGCCTATTGTTTGGTATATTGGTTCCTTACTTTATTGATTTATTCTATTGTGAACAAATAAACCCCTATTATGTATTTGTTTTTGGTTCTCTTATTTTTTCTGTTCTCTTTTTTTCTTTTTTTTTCTTTTTTATTTTTTGTGGATCAGCGACTACTGTTTTTCTAAATGATCCGATCTATTTTTTCTTTAGTAAATTGCTTGTTTAGAAACTTCGCTTGTGACTAAATATCTTAGGAAATTATAGATTTTATAAGTGAAGCAGTAATTGCAATTTTTGCACAATATATTGTTGTTCAATCAAATTATACTTCTACACCTATTAAAAACTATCAATTTTAGATAACCTGTTGTGTCTAATTTTTTAGAAAATAACGTTTCAAGGTGGGACCATGTCCGGTGTACATGTCCATTTGTCGTAGAAAGAAAGCAAGCCAGTTGCCATCTTAAATTTCAAAGACAGGTGATAGGCACACTTCATTGATTCATAGACAAGGGTGAAGATGAGCTTCCTTGGAATATTCAAACCTAGCTTGACATTTGCATGGAAAAAGCTTGAACCCAGCAATATTATGTTCAGGGTCATCTTACATCCTGCATGAACTTTAGTTTTGCGTAGCTGATGCTTACCATTGCATTGTCAAAACATGGAGGACAAAAACATTGGAAGGACAGGTCACAGGAGATATAGAAATGAAAACTAGAGGAAAAATCAACAGCTAGCACAGAGTTGATTCTTGAGGTTGTCCCAGGACTTTTAATTCAAACTTCTGGGCTTAAAATAAGTAGCGGTAATCTTGTCACCTTACCTCCTTGTAAACATTGTATAGTTGCAGACTGTTGCTTCAATCCACATGCTAGATCTGTCTTATTGAATTTATCAAATTCAAACCATGTTGTAGGGGATTTTTTTCATGTTTTTTTGCTAGATTGTTCCAAGGGACTGTATCAGTCCATTCAAAGCCATCTTCAATCAGCCTCACCATATTAGTGGCCTCCTGGCAAACAGAGCCCAGAGGAATCTCAGCAGCCTCCATACACCTCTTCAAAATCCACATTAAAGAAAATGCATATTTTTACATTTACTCGCTGAAGTTCCAACCAAAAACAGCTGCACATCATAATACTATAATAGCATTCATCTTGACAATGGTGCAAATCTTTGTTGACAGTATGTGCCGTATGCCTTGGTGAACTGCTTTGCCCCAAATATATGGAATTGAATAGGCTTAATACCATTACACAATTTTGTAACATATCAGGGACATCCAATACACTTATGCAACAATTATGACTTTAGTGGTCATCACAACCAGTTACATAACAGCTACGAAGAGGCTTGATGATGAGTACTTTCATGTTAGTATATTTTAGCTCATTTTGACAAAGTGAGAAAAATTAGTTGCCCAATATATTTATATTGACTAGAATTTGTTTTGGAGTATCTCCCAAATCTCAGCAAAGACTTCCCAAAATCCAGGGGAAAAGCTTCTATTTTGTTTTCTTTTTTTATTCTGTAACTGATTGCAAGTATATTTGGTTTCATATTCTATACATGTTAGATAAACAATCTATCTGAATTAGTTATTATCAATTCTGATTCTTTTGTTGCTGGATAAACTCTTTTAAGCATAGATAGAAACATTTCAATCTTCACTTTTAGATTCATACAGCATTTTCACCCTTGAGATTGTCAAAATATTAAACAAGAAAGATTTACAATTCTATACCAATTACAAACTGAGAAACAGCTTTAACAATATTTGTTAAAAAATATGATATGAAAAGGGATCATAAAATTTATTATAATATGTTTTTTTTTTCACCTCTGCAACAGACATAACAGCTATGTAAAGTCCACTGCAGCCAGTACCACGACACCACAGCCACAACCATGATTACCATGCACTAATTGCCATCAACACTGCTCACAACTAATAGCTCTATTGGAACAAGACTAATAAGTTCAACAGATTTCAGGTTTCATCCTTTGCCAAGGACTTTATTTCCTCAACATGGTTGTATTCCATTGAGAATCAGCAAGAGCATTGCTCCAATTTAGTGGGATGGACAGAAAATTCAAGCACGATACAAAAACCCTGCATGACAATGATAGGGTAATAGGGAAAAAAATTAAATATGGGACACATAGTAGAAGACCTGAAACTTCCCATAAAGGAATAGGTATATCAAGACCATGAATAGGAATTTTTTCATTGCATGAAAAATCTTAGGGAGTCCATTGAACTTCACTAGGAGATGGCAGAGAAAATAAAGGAGCTAGATTCAATGAAGATTATTGGTAATGACAGGGTACCTACAATAACATTCGCCATATTCTTCCACCAGGTAAACCTTCAACTCCTCCCTTCATGGATTTTAAGCATGTCTCCTTCTCCTCCTCGTCTACATTCTCCAAATTCTGAAGGATACCCAACTTTCACTTGGAAGGTGTCAAGTTACATTTTGATATATCTCTTCCCTACTGTGTACTTCTCTTTGGAAATTGACACTAGCAAAGACTAACTATGGAATCATTCACGAAAGGTGATATCCAAGCAAAACAATACTTTCCCATTCTCCTAGTTAGAGGATGATAACAGTTGTAACATTTTCGAGTAGCATAATAACCGTTGAAGATACACTCTAAGGTTCAAAGGGCAAACTTACACAAAGTTCTATTGCATTCATACGTATAGAAAACTCACTCATATTGTAGAGATCCGAGTCCACATAATAACATGTTATCCAATTTGAACCACATGCATAGGCCTGTACCTATACGGTTTTATTCTTCCCATCTTCCCCAAAAAGACCTGTTATTATAGAGATATCTAAATCTTCCTATAAGACATGTTCATTTTTCCCTAAGCAATGTAGGAACCCAGAAACCAATTCACACACTCTATCCTGCTTAAAGAACGACATCCTCGACGTATGTGGTATGGCTCACAACCAGCCAAGCTCACGTCCACACAGTTTCGGCTACAATTGTCTCTTTGGGCTTTAGGTAAGGTTTTATTCTTCCTAGGCTTCACCTGGAAAAGGCCTGTTATTATAAAGATGTCTAAACCGTACTACATGGCACATTCGCTCTCCTTCCCTAGGCAATGTGGGATCCCAAACACCAGTTTTCACACATAATTTAAAAAAGCTACATGAGGGATTTACTAAGAAGTGACACTACCCACTAGTCTATGAAAATTGTGTTTATGAAGGCATCTTGTTAATCAGATGTGACTGCAAGAACTACATCACCTCAATCCATCTTAAGTGAATTCATAGTAATCAAAAGTGACCTCTCTCTAAAAGATAATGATTCTTCCTTCAGCAACTCTTTTGTGTTAGAGTATCAACACATGTGTTTTCACATTGAGAATTCTTTGCAAACGAATAGACATCAAAGAGGAGATAATTTTGTGCTTGACAAGATGGTCCTAAAAAGCACAAGCGTCATCAATGTACTCAGAACCATTAGCACCAAGTTTAGCAACCGAGTACATACCATTTTGTTGGCATGCCAAAACATGTGAAGAATTCACTTTCCCAATGCATTTACAAGTACCCAGGTTTTCAATTAACAATTGATAGAGGGAGCAAACCATGCCTAACCGAAAAACTGAACAATTGATTAGGATCCCAACATCTAAATAAACCATAACAAAAGGGGTTCTGCTCCTTGAATTGTTAACTTGATAGAAGACATGAGTATGCTTAGATAACTCCCATGTGCCACATATTAATGCATGCAATTCACACAACTGGAAATAGTAAAGACAAGGTTTCCTTCACTTATTCTTTTTTACACTCACCAAAACATTTGATGGTGTCAAAAACATTGATGTCATGTATATCCATAGGAACTCTTTTAGAATTTTGGACTTGCATAGATAACTGTCTTGAACTAGCATGAGGAAAGCCACCTTATATCTTGATTGCAATCACCTTCCATGCCTTAAATGCATGGGAAGTACTAGGTGAAGGAAAAATTTTACTTTGGCAATGGACTAATGGATAGAAGGTTAGGAGGAAATTGGGGAACATGTGACAAGATTAGGGGTCTTTGTTTCTGATTTTGAAAAAGAACTTTTGGGAAATGTTACAATTTGTAGCTTCTGACAAAAGTTCTTTTACAATGTTTTTGTAAAAAAAAAAAAAAAAGCCTAGACTAAAATTTGTTAAAAAATAAAGGACAGCAACTTATAGAGAATCTCAATCAACTTTTTCGGATTTTTTGGGAGAAAATCTAATCTATAGCATCCTCCATAAGCAGTTTCAAAGCAATGCTAACAAGGTCCTCAAATTTGGTGCACAAAGTATATAGAATTCCCCAAATATAGCAGGAACAATTTCTAACCAAACTTTTTCTCTTCCTAAAGTTGGTACAGGTGATGAAAACTGATTTAAAGCACCAATCATGATTTGAAGCACTAGAAATTATTAATCAAGCAGTAGAATTGATTGGAGAAGGGATGGTACAGTGAGAGCATTTATTAATGAAAATGTGTGAAGATGAATAAGTTGCCATGGTAGGGCCCAGAGGGATAGCTTAGGTTTGTCATCACCCATCAGACCACTTTGGAACCTCTTAAACCCTTATAGCACAATCAAGAAACTTCTAACAAGTCTCCCCAGTATGTTCAGGCTGCTCAGAAAAATCACACTTGATTTTATCTTAGTTTGTGGCATACTCATAATTTTTTTTAACTTCCCTAGAGTTCTTTTCAAAGAGGCTTAGCTGTTAGAGCTGAAGTGTCTTGGCTAGAATGGTGCACGTAGCATCCCTCATCTCTTCCAGCTGCACCAGTTCTGTTTTGGTCTCAAGAAGTATATTGGATATTGCATAGATCACTAGCTCAAGTGTACTGAAGTATTTAAGTCAATCTGAAAAGCCAAGTCCCTGTTATTGTCTTCCTGACTAACAAATTGAAATTTTGCAATACCACGTCGACAATTAGCTTGGAAGTTAATGCTCCAACTGTTGCCACACACCAAATTCAGCAAATAATGATTCACGATCATATCACCCTGTTTCATGTCACTGACCTCACTCCTGAGCTCATATGCTTGAGTGGTTCATCATGCCCTAAATTTGGGTAGGTTTGCATGCAGCGTTCAAAATTTCCCAGCCTTTGGCACAGCCGTGGCCAGTGACTAGATTTACAGGATTTAGGGGCCACTTTTAAATACCACAATTTTATTGGTAAGAAAGGCATAATTTTATTCAAAAGATGCCAAGTTGGCATCCAAGATATGCATCAGGGATTAAACAAAATCAAAATCAGATTTTGACACCTAAGATCAAGAACAATGAACAGAGGTGAGCAAGAAGGCAACTATCCTATCCACCAAGGCCCTTCTACTTGCAAAAGGTAGTATTCCAGCTAGCCCATGGTGTGGTTAGAAAAACAAATATGCTGAGCTACATTGAAGACAAGTGCCAGTTAGTACATCAAAAGCCCTATCCATTATTTCCTTCAAAATAGTATGTGTAATCTCCAGAGGAAAGCTTCTCCAGGAAGAATTCTTCCATTTCCTTTTAATAACCTCATTACAAAAAGAACCAAATTGCATCCAGAAAATACTCATTGCCACTAAGCAAAGGAGAAGATACTTTGCAACTTGATAGTATAAAAACACTGCAAACAGTTATTTAGATTGACATTTGCACATAAAAATCTGTTAACAAGATTGTGCATTATCATTTGTGAGGCACATCCCCAAAGCCCCAAACAATGTCAGCATTCAAGACAATGTCAAACATAAGGTTACAGTGGCACTTGTAAGAGAATTTGATTTAAACAACAAATACAGCACATTGATGTTGCTCCAACAAGTCCTGCAACTTGCATCAAACAGTGTTCTTTATGTAACAGAAAAGAAAAGCTCCCCATAGAAAAAGAATCGCTCATGTCTTCTTTTTATATCAAGAAAACAGTTGCATTCATACCCCAGCTTTGCCTCCAGTTGAAGTATGAAGCTATTAGCAATGGCATTCCAGCCAGCACAACTTGAAAGAAAAATATGACAGTTGACATCATAACACTATAATACAAAAAAGCAATAAAAACTTACTATAACATATAAAACAAAACAAGAAAAACACCTTGAACCTTGTCTTTGAGTCTGCTTCCAGTTTGAGATAGAAGGCCAACTCCTCAGCAGTGAAGGTTACTTTTTTCAAATCCACAACTTTAGGTGGTAGCCTAATAATAGGCTGCCCATCAATTACAGTCTCTGTACCAAAACAACTCATGATGATCAGTGACCATCCTTTGGAGTGATCACGAAACAAGCTATGGGATTTGATATCAGATCATCTCTTGAGTAGTAATACAAGTTGTAAGGTTCAAGAATTGATCACTAATGTAATAAATACATCAAACAGAATGAACTCTTAACACATTGACTAGTTTTTCATCAAAGCCTATCCAAATTATCAATAAAAAAGCTGAACTGAAATAAGCAGGAAGTAGAAAAAAACAAGCCTACACACCACACATTGGAGAAGATGAAACCTACCGCCAATAAATCTCAAAAGAGTCAATTTTTTCACTTTTTCCCATGACCCTTGGTTTTTGTGATAATATGTGACTTCAGTAGAATAGAAAGAAGCACTAGTTCCCTAGTTGAGAATAATGTTGTAGAGAGGGTGTTTAAGCTTCTCCTTTTCTAAGTACGATTGATCAAAAAACATGGACACCAAAGCAAAGAGTGCTACTGAGGTCTGAGCAAATGTACCCATGGAGTCCTTTATATTTAATTCATACTTACTGTTCTTTCAATTCATTAAAAAAATTATTAAGAGCCCTTTTTATAAGTCCTTGCCAAGATGAACATTCACTTTCTATCATTTTCCCTCATCTTTATTATTTATCAGCTACTCATAATCAGAGTTGCTATAACGCCGGCACCTTCCAGGAAACGGAAATTGAGATTCATCATCAGAATTATGGAACAAAACCAACTTGAACCACTATATTCAATGTTCCAACCTAATATGTAAGAAGATAGAGCAATTTAACCACCATTTGTTACTTTCCCTAACGTAAATCATAGGTTCTGTAAGCTCACCACCCAGTTTGAAAAAGAAACAAGACCAAGAACAGCAACTCTCCTAGTCATAGTATTGTTCTACAACACGATGATACTTAGTTATTTACGTTCCTTGCTAATGCCCAAGTTTTGTTTCCAATGTTGTTTTACATACCAAAGCAATCCAAGTTCCAGAAAAGATAATGTTCCTTTTTCTCATTTTATAATTTAGAATGGAAAGGAGTTTTCAACGTATTTCAATTTTAGAAGGAATTCAAATGATAAAAGAGACAAGGGCTCTTTCCTACCTCTTTCTTTTATCAATTAAATTGTTTTGTTTATAGTTTCTTAGATATTAGAGTTTAGACTATAGATACATATCAGACTTTTTATAGCAAATAAGATCAAGATTATGCAGACAGCAAGAAAATCATAGCTCACATGAACAGAAAATTTATACACCCAACATGATCTTCGAATTACAGATGAATGCATAATACTACATGATTATGTAGAGAAGTAGCCAACCTTTTGTACGACGCAGCATTACAGCTCTTAGAATGGCTTGAAGCTTCATGAAACCACGCACTGGATCCCTTGATATTGGGATTTTTACTCCTTCACAAAATGCTTTGTATGCACTATAGGGCTCATATTTCAGAAACCTAAAATAACTGTATAATTCATCAATGGCATTTTGTATAGGTGTTCCAGACAGGCACCATCTCCTCTTTGCTCGTAGCCCACAGCAGGCTCTAGCCACTTGTGTTCTGTGGTTTTTTATCGTTTGTGCTTCATCCAGTACTACCCTGAGCCAAGCCACTCTGGCAAGTGGACCACTATCACTATCGATTGCACAACTATCAATTCCTTTCCTGCCTTTCTTTCGCCTTTTAGAATTATTAGATGGAATTTTCCTCTTCCTGTTAATCGAAAATTCAGAAGATAGTCCATACTCCTCTGCAACTTTTTGCTCAACATCATCATCGTTGATCAAAGGTTGCTTCGGAACCTCATTGGCAACTATTGAATAAGTTGTGAGCACCACATCAAATCTGGCCAGTTCAGAAGGATCTTTTGTCCTATTGCCTCCATGATACACCAGAGTAGCGAGTTTCGCTTCTTCACCAGCTTTGTCACCCAATTCTCTGAACCACTGTCTCAGAACAGTTGCTGGACATATAACTAATGTACCAGCAGCTGGTCTCTTCCCATGAAATGCCCGCTGTGAAGAACTTGCTTCCGGACTACATTTTACTACAGAATCCCCAATTTGCCTGACATTTTCCACATTAACACAGCCACCATCATCATCATCATCCAAATTCAATGCTTCAGCTTTGAGATTGGAGTTGGACTGATCTTCTGATTTAGATTTCAACTGCAGGAACTTTTGCATCAGTATGAGGGCAATCATTGAGATAGTCTTACCCAGGCCCTGTGAAAACCACACAACGCATTAGATAGACAATCGCATACGGACTTTAATGTACACAATGTGTATGTGTATGTGAGACTATGTGTGCACATTGGACTCCTCAGATTGACCTGATCATCAGCTAGAATTCCACCCAAACAATGAACACTTTTCGTTTCCTTTTGCAGCATCCATGCCAGCGCAATTTTCTAGAACACACAAATTCAAGCTTTAGATAATAATCAGTTTTCTGTACTTAGAAAACCCTAGAAGACAGTCACATAGACAAACAAAGAAATCCAAAAGCTATAAAATCAGAACTTAGTGACTCTAAAAAGATAGATATAGATAAATTAAATTAATAAAACCTGGTGCCTCAACAGAGGGACTGCAAGAAGACCATCAGGTAGATTGAGTTCAGTTTTTGGCTGACTAAGGTCCTGCATATAATCATAAACAAAAAAGGAATAATTTATTGCAAATATAGAGAAGATTTAATTTATTACTAAGTTCAGTTGTCATCAACAATGCAATGTAAAGATTCACTAAAGAAAAATTCTCATATGTATTATTTGTTAGTTCCTTTTGATAGCTAACAAGAACTTGGTAGTTTTACTTTCATGTCCTTTTCCCTTTCAATAAATGATAATGTATTTTTTTTATTTTCTAAATGCAGAAGGGGAATTTTCATAAATGAATTTGATCCAAGACTTCAACTAAAAATTATGGGAAATAGATCAAATGAATAACAACTCGAGTGTGTCCTTTGACAGGTTGCAGCAGAAGTAAAAGCATTTCTACTTTGAAGAACTATTGATGCTAGTAAAAAGATTAGGGAAGCCCTCGATAAATTAAGATGAACATTAATTTGAAGCTTGTTTTAATAATGGGAAGGTTTAGGAAAACTCTATGAACTAAATAATTTAAAATGGCTCTAGCAGCTCTTAAGAAAATTAAAATGGAAGAAGGAAACATATAGGATAAAAGCAACTTGAGCAGGTATTTTTCACTGTTCATCAGCATCTCAGATGGGGTGGTATGGGATGGCTGATTAGCACAGAAAATTGAACATCAGAAAGGAACCTTTGGAGTTTATTGTGATTCCTAGTACTCACTAATAATTTTCAATGGCGCTCAGATAGCATCTAAGGGCATGATGACAGTTGCAGATGGGAGTTATACACCAATTTAAGTAACTTCACGATTTGAACTCTCTCAGTTAAATAATACAAAATGGCCACCAGGCATTAACAGTGACAGACTGACAAACATGAGATGTGTCCTGATCCACAAGCCAAGGTGTCGACGAGCTGGGACACCACGAAAGTTGCTCGTGGCGTAGGTCTCTGAACGAGCACTCAGAGGTGTGCTTGTGACTCAACAAACATTGCTTTGACGTTGTGGTAATATGGGTGACTATACTGAGGTTTGTCAGCATGGGTCCTGCCACTGTTTTCCTGGGTCAACTACATATTTCTTGAGTATCCAGAGATTGAAGTGAGTCCTAAGTGGGAACATTAATCGCAACAAAGTCAAATCTCAGTGCTTGATCGCTAAATAAAAATAAGTCATCGTAATAGTTCTGCAACTTCGATGTTTACTCCTAGAAATCCACAAAATGCCTAAAATCCTCTAAAGGGAAAAGCATGGGGTTCAACTCCACACCACCCTTGGGATTGTTGTAGTCCGTGAAGTACTAGATATCACCTAAGTAAGCTACCCTGTGATGAAGGATAGGCTCTAGGGCATGTCACAAGGACAGCCTAGGGTCTCTGCAAGGCTGGGTGCTGAGTGGCTACTATCCAATGAAGGATGACGGACTTAATACTGCAAATGGTGGCCGGAAAAATGTCTAGACCCTTAATATGCATTGGAACAGCATATCATTTGTAATACTTGAAGGGATGGCCAGCCTTCTAGGCAAGAGGAAATTTGGGTGCCTTGAAAACATCTTCAGTACTCCGAGGAATATATAACAATTTTCAGATAAGAATCACATAATAAAGCCCCTCCCCAGAAAGAAACAACTACAGCCACCTGCTCGTGGAAACCCATCCAGCTAGCACTTAATAGATTTTCATGAATGTTTATGAAATGGATTGATCCACCTCATGAATGAAAATAGGAAGTTACTATTCCAGTATGTCCAGCCATGCAATAAGAAAAGTACCTGCAATGCAGCCTGATAAATCAATCTTTCATCATGCCCTGCAATCCTTTCTTCCCCAATTCCAAAATGTAGAGAATCAGATGAACTATTATACTGTGTGGGAGCAGGTCTTCCACGCATCAACGAAGGAGGAAGGGTCCTACTTCCATTGTTATCTAACAAAATGACATCACCATTGCCTCTCTTGACATTGTCATTCACATAGTTTTTGCTGGTCAGTCCACTAGGACCTGCCAAATGATAAGACCTTCCAATGTCATGACGACTGCTGCCTTCATTGTCTCTAGAATTGTTGAGCTTACCATGTGGTACAGATGGCTGAAATGAAGATGGAAGGGTCCTCTTGACCGATTGTGGAATCAAGTGCCTTTCGTATTCTGTATTGGACAAGTTGTTGCTTTTAGTAGTGTTCCAATTAATGCTTGAACCATTTAACTGGCCATTGGTGCCATTCTCCTTATAATATCGAGAATTATCGTCCAGTTGCATGAATGATTTTAAGACCCGACCATCAGCACCAGAACTTGGAAATGAATGTGAATCAGAAGACCTTTCATTGCTACTAGGCGCTCTTGGGGAAGAAGCTTTTTCAGATTGTCCCATTACCTGCCAGTTAAATTTATGGCAGTGAGACCAACTTTACAAAGAACCAAAAAAAATAAAATAAAATAAAATAAAATAAACAAGAGGTTGCAAGTTACAAGCCCCAACCTTCAACCCTAGAAGCATTTGTGCCGGATGAAGAGGCCCAATGAGGAAGAATCTGGGTCCCAACAGGTAATTGAAACAATTTCTGCATCGTCATCATCTGTATCAAAAATACTATCAGAAGAAGAGATGTCCATCAGTTCCATTCTAGTGATAAATTGCTGAATGATGACTTTCCCTTTCTTCAATCAACTTGAAAAATGAAGTCCTGGATGATAACCTAACCTGATCATGTACAACGAGTTAATATTACCAAGTCCTAACACAAATCACAAAAAACAAGAACAAAATAGCATGCTGAAGCTGCTAAAAAAAATTAAATTCACCCGTCAAATGACTTAAATGTAAGTTGAGTCCTCATTAACACAACAAAGAGCCAAGTAAAACTCAAAAAAGTCACGATCAAGCATCCCAAAAATGGCAGTCCCAATTCAGTAAAGCACAGCTCCATCAAGATTTGAAAATAAAAAATTTAAAAAAAAAAAAAAAAAAGACAAACAAAACCAAAAACAGATCTTTTAAATATAACAGATAACAAGGGGAACAATATTTAAATAGGTAGCAGGCAGCACTTTGAAAAGCTTAGAAGGCAAACCCAATGAGCAGTTTAAATCAACTTATATTTCAAATAATGTGGTATCTTCAGGGATCCAAGCAATAGTAGAGAGAGCTTCGTAACATAGAGACATAACTACCTTATACACAAGAAACTTGCTAAAGATATGTTACTCACCACAGAGCATCAAAATACATGGACAGCAACAGAAAACTGATATAACACAGACATTGAAAGGAACTATGCAGTTTTTCCTGGCCTTTTCTTCTTCAGTCCATAAAGGTGGGAAATTGGCATGAAAGGGTCCCCAAAAATAGAAATAAAACAAACCACCTTCAGTGGAGGAGCATAAAATCCACCAAAAACAACCATCGAAACAACCAAAGGAACCAAGAAAAACTGAAAAAAAAAAAAAAGATCTTTTCATAGTTGAAGTTTTATTCAGGCCTTTTAATTCCTCATCTTTCCTTCCACATAGATTATCATACTATATACAACAACTTGATTTTGTCAAATTTCATCATAATACTCCATCTACAAGGAAATGTCCAACACAAATGTTACGAAATTCAATTAGAAAATTCAAAATAATCAATTTCCATATAATTTCAAAAACAGACCCTTTGATTGTGAATCTAAATGTGAAAAACAAAGTGGTTAGTATTTCTTATCAGTCAATTGTTAATTAATATTTCTAAGGGCATGTGCATAAAGAGATTTCTAAACTTCAGAACTGTGGAAATGACATTGTTTTGTGACATCCATAAAAAATAATAAATAAAAATCTCTTTCAGACAGAGGCTCAGAATAATCAAAAGTGACAGCCCAATGCACTTTCATAAGTCAACAACGAAATATCCCCAAACCTGAAGAAACAACCCAAAAAGTAAGTTTTGATGTGGAATTATAATGCCAGAAAATGCGAAGTATTCAATCGGGAAAAATCTAAGGCTCCAAGGACATCATAAATAGACCACTCTTAGGGTTTTAATAACCACAGTAGAAGCTTAGCAAATATCTGTACATAAATACAATAAAGGATATCTAATTATCCCTCTAGTGGTGTGGTTTGGAAAGATTTGAATTTTCATGCAAAAGATCATAAATGAGAGAGTGATTACTCAAACCGTTTACATATCATAGTAATAGTGGAAACAAGTCATTAATTTTATATCAGTGCCATATATGATAGTGTCACTACAGTGATGCAGTGTTTCCTTTATAAGCAAACAGATCTTCAAGAAATTCAGCAATCTACAATAATTGTAAAGCTCAATTACAGACCCTATTACTGGTCAACCAATGTCATTGATAACCATTTACAAGAGCAAATCATCTTAAATTGACATCATCAAGATAAATATTATATGCATGTTATTTGATTACTGTGGTAAAACCTACCCAATATTCACAAAACAGAACTCAAAAAATAAAGATACCTGCAAATCTGCCAGACTCCCATGAATGGTCTGACAAAATCTGAACAAGCACTATCTGTAGCTTCCAGCAATAGCCGGAATTAAAACACCATATTCAACATTTTACACTATAGAGACCAGAAAAACACCACAGAAAATAGAAATCTAAAAATATAGATGGAAAGGCATAATAAATGGAAAGGTCATGAATAAAAGAGAAGAATTGAAATGGCAACACCAATTAGATTGGACAGATGAAGAAAAAGAGGATTGTTTGGGATGGATGGGGGAGGGATGAAAGATGCCCACCTAGTTGCAACAGAGCTCACAAAAATCGTGCATAGACAGGATAGTAGTTGCAGTTGTCTTTCAGTTGCTAAGCCAAACCAAACCAAGACTGCAAGGGAACAAAACAACAAAAAACAAGCAAAACCCTCGTGAAATCTGCAGTTCAGATAAGGACGGCAGATTTTTTTGGCTAAAGATATTCCTTTTTTGACTTGTAAGAAATCTCACAAACACAGCTTGAGGAGAGAAGAATATAAGTATCAATGGCAAATATAATTATCATAAATACGCACAATTGTAGATGGACTGAGAATCCCTGTGGGTATGCTTGAGGTATATGTACATACAACTTAAGCTAATGCATTTTCACCACCCCTCTCCCCAAAATAAAAAAGGTTAATCTAATAAAGTGAAAAGGCAATATTTGCTTTACATTGCATATTTATTGCCATTTCACCAATCCAAACTACATAACGATTCTCTGCCGTCCACTATAAGATTGTTATTTTAATATTGAAAAAAACCCGTTGTATTATTTTGCACAAGAAATTGGATTTGGCACTTTTAAGATGTTTGGTTAGTATGAATTGGAATTGTATTTCTCATCCAATTCCATGAAACTAGAATATAACTGAATAAATATAAAAATGGAAACCAAAAAAAAAAAATTGAATCCAACTTGAGATTTGACTCTCTCTTGACCATGCGATCACCTTAATTATTTCACACACCATTCTAGGCAGAAGTGGCACAATCTGGCACAAACCAAAAAGAAGAAGACCTGCCGAAAACTTAATTGCAACCTAACCCAAAAATATATAACGAAAATAATATTTTGTCAAACACAACATCACCCTAATCAATGGCTAAAGAATAAAAAATCACCCAATCTAGGATGACTTGAGTTATGAAATGACCTAAGCATCGAATGGCCCAAATCGAACTAGCCCAACTTGCCCTATTGCAGCCACTAGAATAGCCAAACATAGTTATTGAATTCCCCCAACCGTCTTGAGCACCACGTAGTGGGTAAATCTGTAACTATGTTGAAAGATCACAGGTCATAACCTAAAACCAACCAAATCAGTCCAAAATCAAGGAATATCAAAAAACAAAGCAACTTGCCACTAAATGACACAAATTCAAGACGACCCAAGACCAAAATCATCCCCAAATCCAAAGCAATCCCCAACCCAACCCAACCCAAGACCTACAAGTCTGCATTCACTTCCGGAAGAGCCCCACTCCCTCTAAAGCTCAGATTTCTCATCATCTTCATAAACTACTACAATGTTCTAAGTAAATTATCTGAATTACAACCAATATATACATACAAGGAAGCTCCCCACCCACCTACATAGCTTTCAAGTCTAAAGAACATCATCAGCTTACAAAGAAAAGCTCAAAATAACATCTTTTTTTCCCATGTAACCTCTTAGCAATATCCACTCCCCCAAGAGTCCCAAAAGGTCCTACAAAGCACATGGCATCTTCACCATTCTCCAAGCCTAATCTCCTAAGTCCCAATGTCATAAAAAGACCATACCATCGTTGTATAAAAAAAATCCATCAGAATCAAATGTCTAATTGGGACACATACCCCAGGCACGTTAATAAGATTATCACCATAAATGCTATAAAGTCAAGCCCATACCTTTGTTATTCTTATCCTCTTTCTCTGTCCACTATAGACTCATATGTTTATAGCTCACCCTGCGGCTAAGATCTACTTGACTCCAACGTAACGTGATTTTCTTCTTTCATCAGTAAAAAAGAAATAACATTATTGCAGCAAAGACACCAAGCAGGTGTCACCAATGCACAAAATTACAACCACAACCTAGGTGAAGCAACTTAAATGAGTCTCCCACCAAAAGCACCCAAAACTTCTATCCAACATCCATCCCAAAGAAAACAGAAACTCAAAAATTACATCAAAACTTGATGTAAATAGTATCCCACTTGAGATTTCTAAATCCACCATCCTTCCTGCCATTTTCTATCCAAGGTTCCTAAAATTCCTAGCCTTGCAATCCTCTGACCTACTAATTTCAATATCCTCAGAAAGTTTAACAGCATTATCATCATTACCTGAGAAAAATATACCAATAATTTCACCAAAATCCTTCATTTCATCTAGAAACAGTCATTGAAAGCTTTCTTTAGCCATTAAGCAAGTCCCCATAATGTGCGTCTGAAATATCTTATAGCATGGAAAACAATATGAGCTTCTACATGTTGCATAGCAGATTCATTCCACCATCCCGGGCTAAAACTCCGCCATATCACCATCCCCCACAAGCTTGTTCAAACCAAAATCACCATCAAATGCTCACACCACTGGTGATATGAGATCAGCCACCTCCAAGGGCACATCTTTAACCCATTCAAGATCAGATTAAAGACTTCCTTTAGGAATCCCCAAATCACACAAATAGATGATATCCATAAATTGATACTGCAATCATCATCCTCACTCCATTCAAATAAATTCTTGTAGAAGATTATGCTTGAATCCCCCATGAAAGAAAGTTAAAAGTACCGTGCAATCCTACCTCAACTGCCATAACTTCTTCCCCATCTAAATAAACATTGTTGACTCCATAACTACCAAACCCAACTCTTTTTCCAACAGAATCAAGCTGATTCAGAAAAGGAGACCATATCATTTTTTTCTTGTCAGTTAACCAATCTCCTTACCTATTTTGTTGATGTGATTAATTAGCCTTCACTTCCATATACCTTGGAATTAAATTACTCAACACCCACAAACAGGTTTCAGCATGTATAATCCCTTCACAGTACCACAAGTCACTTAATGAAATACTATAAAGAAACAACATCAGAAGCTACACAATTTTCTCATCGAAACACCTGGCATCAAGAGCATGGACCGTGCAAAACAAATCATGGCTCAGAAATTGCAATGCATCCAATTCTCTCCCCCCACCCCCAACGAACGTGGGTGCATGAATTTCAGCGCATGTGCTCTGAATGGCTAGCTGGCACAAGTACACCTATAATGATCCTTCTGCTCATATTAGCTATTTAGATTCTTCAAAGTCCTGTCTTCTATCTACATAGGGTAAGTGCAGTCAGTAGCTTGCTACCCCACTTCAGTGCTCTCCCATAATATACTTACCAATCAAAACAACTAACCCCCCAGCAAACACATAATAAAAATGAAAATAAAAAGTTGAGACTTTGGACCAAAGTTGGTTATACTATTGTTGATTTCATGGAAAGCAAGAAAAAAAAAGACCGAGGGAGAGGGATGAATAGAAACTCCCTATTACCACGGGAGCTGTTACAGTCCTCCTGGACCTTCCTCACAAGGATCAAGATTGAGAAGGAAAAAATTTGAGGGCAGAGATTAATAAAATTAGAAAAATACAAAATAATTCTCAATCATTCATTTTTATCTCTTAATCTTGGACTTTATGATGACAAGGGGTTTCCATTTGAGGGAGGACATTAACAGGTCTCATTACCAGCAACGTCCAGGCAACAATGTCACTATACATAAAACTAGTTCGACCGATCATACGGAGAACCCTTCTAAACCAACTTCCCCAATCGCAAAAGGCTATCCATGAGCAGAATCCTATAAAGTTGGTACGCGCGAACTGCCAACAATAGTCATATTAACCACATTGGACGTTCTAGATTTCAAAAATTCTCCAATTTTCCAACAAGCACCTAAAAATTTACTAGTATAAAGAAATGCACACATGACCGGAGGATATCTAGCGGAACAGGAACCATAAAGCTTGAAATACGCAGAGAGAGATACCTGAAACTTCTCTTGGAAGACCGAAGGAATAGGGTTTCGCTGAACCCTTGGGAAGATAGATTTATGAAATTGAAGTGGTCGATTGGATTTGGCGGCAAATCGACGAGCATTCAGGTTCAAGGTAGTGGGGAAGTAGAATTGCGGAGAAATGAGGCCCTACTCTAATGCGGCCTTCAAGTTTAGGAATTTCATTCTCCCAAAGATTTCTTCTCACGATCTGCTGATCAAAAGATCCAAGCACTAATCAAGCTTGCAAGTGCGCTGATAAATCAGAAAATAGGGCATCATCAAGTTGTAGCCCAGAAATCCAGAGGGAAAAGTTCGCCACAACACTGAGCAGGCGGTAAATATTACTAAAACCAAAATCTACATTTGCTTAGCTTTTCCTGAACTCTATCAGGACTTGATTATTTATGAAATTGATTTAACCAATTAAATTCTATTTTTAATAATTAAATTCTATTAATAATGCTCAACACTAAGCAAATGTATTAGATTGATATAATTTGATTGAAATTTCATTCATTTTAAATGACAAAATAAATGAAATTAAACCAAAGTTATAAGGTCAATATCCTCGTATATTTATAACAGCAAAATCTAGCATCATAAATTAATTTATAATTTGTATGCCTTAAATCTTCCAAACTTAACAATCAATCATCTGGATATTATTTACACAATAAGTCTAATAAAATTACCTCTAATTAAAGTCTAATCTGATCAATAAAATAAATTTTGTTCAGCCAATAAGTAAAATTTCTATTGTCTTCCTTCAATTCCATGAAACTACGTCATCAATTTAATATGCAAAAGCAACAAAAAAATCAATTTGTATGAAATATATGAATCAGAAGTAGAATTGTGCAGATATTTTAACATTCTTTTGCTACTCATCCCTAACGGCAACTAGAGTAGAAGGAATTAAAAATAGAAATTTTTTAATATTAATTTTTTATATTTGAATAATATTTTTTATGTAAATATAATTCCTATGAAAAAATTAAAAATAGAAATGATTAGAGGTTTGCCCATTCCATTGGAATGATAACCAAAAGCAGCTTATTGTAGTATATCAATTCAGCACAAGCTACGCAAGAAGAAAAGTCTAAAGAGAAGAATGGAATACATCGGGTATGACATATTCCTTTATTCGATTATTCTTTTTTTTTTTTGCCTAATTTTTAAATAGTTAGTTACAAAGTAGTTATTCAAATATTCTCTCCTTATATAAGAAGATCTTTGTGGGAGTTTGGAGAGCTCCATCTCTTCGAGGATAGAGAGGTTTGTTCTTTATATATTGACCGTTTATTTTTTAATAAATAATTATAATTTAATTATTTTAAAAAAATAAAAATTAATTAAAATAAATTATTTTGAAATAAGTAGATCTCGATCATTCATTTAAAAATTAATAATAAAAATAAAATGAATAACCTTATTAATTCTTTTAAAAGATGGAACCCCTCTCAATCCAATTTACGCGTGTTCTTTTTTATGATCATAAAATTTCACATTCCTTCTAAATAGAAAAAAACTAATTGTTCCCAATTTTTTGTCAATTTCCCATCTTCTCGTCTTTAACTTTGGATATTCCTTTTCATCTTCCTGATATTAGAGTATAGGTATTTCTAATCAATAATAGAAAACACTTACAATCACCCAGAAAACCAACAAAAATCCTCTCAATGGGCTCAAATCAATTCTTGATTTTCTAAACTTCTATTATAGACTATAAAATAGAGACAACCCAAAAGTCATATTAGTCAGTAACTACTCACAATTAAGAACTATCACACTTGGTCTAGAGTTATGCACAGTATTGTAAGAGCTAAGAATCATATTAATTTTATCAACGAACCATCTCTAAGTCCATAGATCCAAATGACCATCTCCTTAAAGTATGGGAGAGATGCAATAATATGGTTGTATCTTTTATTTAAAATGTAAGTGTGAATTGTTAGACATCAACTTAGAAATGTTATAGGTGTTAACATAAATATAGGATCATTTCAATGGGAAACAAAATCTTTATCAAGATATATGTATAGCCCAAATTAGGACTATATAACAAATATTAGGATTATAAGTTTTTTTATTTATTTACTCTCTCAATGTAAAGAAATTAATTGAAAATTAAAAAAAAAAAAAAAAAGGAGGAAAAAGATTACATGGTATTAGAGCTCCTTTTCCTACCAAAAAAGCCCCCAACTTTTTCTCACCATGGAAAAAAGCCCTGACTTTGATATGTGCGACCCAGCTATGGCCAATTGCAATGCTATCCTCTCCTCCCTTACCAACCAAGTGACTGAAGCTTTATTGAAAGCCCAGGTCCCAATTCTAACCACTGAAAACTTAACCACTCCCATCAGTTTTAAGTTGGAAACACATTAGACAGAAGATCTGCTTCAGGGTATTTCATCTTTGTTGGTGGAAATCTTGTCCACGGAAAAACAATAAACAAATGGTGGTAGCACTCTACAATGTCAAAGCAGATTTCCGTAAAATGGCAAATGGGATTTGTGAACTACTCTGGATCAAGAGATTACTTGTTGAACTAGGTTTCATCTCTAATTTAAAAGTGGTATCTTTTATGATAATAAAGTTACTATTACAATATCTGACGACCTAATCTAACATGACCAAACAAAACATGTGGAGGTGGATTGATATTTCATTACAGAAACCTGGAAGTAAATTTAGTTCAATTTCTATTTGTGAAGTTCGAAGACCAACTAGCAGATATACTCACAAAGGTAGTATTAAGTAAAGCATTTCACAACTCACCCAATAAGTTATGCATCAAAGACTTGTGTGTATCAACTTGAGAGAAAGTGTTGGTGTGGCGCCCGTGCCCAAGTCACCTAACCCGACCCGAAACAACGATGCAAAAACCAAAAATCATAAATAACCTCATAAATGCATCACTAAATAAGACATAATAATCATAATTCACACAATAAATTTCCTAAAGATAATAAATGTCTACAATATCTTAACCCTGGGAACGCAGTCCCGATAATATAATTAAATAAAATATCGACAAATCGAACTAATTCTAGAGCTTCCTGTCTCGAGCTTCCAACCCCAATATCATCTCTATCCCGAAGTTCATCAGCAACAGCTTGATTTTTTCTAACCTGCTATAACTTCTACTCTGGAGTCAACAAAACGCTAGGGTAAGCCTAAGGCCCAACAAGAAAATAAACAATAAAATAACGAAATGCAATTAAACGTCTCAGATAATAATAATATCAAAATTTTATACGATAAATCAACATTTATCCAAGATTCAACAACCTATCGTATTTACGACTCAAAGACTATATGACAACAAATCATTAGAGATATAAATTGGATTCCACCGAATCCGAGTATCAACCATGGTATAAGTTCCATCGAATTCTTCACAAATAAGGTCTCAATTATATGAGATATCACAAAAGTCTCCTCGGACCTTATACATCACTGTGAACCTTCAATCCACACACTCGCCCCATGGCTAGGTAACCCTAGAGGTTCCGGTGCTCGCAAGTTTGACAAACGATCCTATGGTCCCATGATACTTGCCAGCTATAGTATACAAGTACCGTATCTAAACAACATTCTCATTATCCCATCGAATAACCTTCGCATATTCTGTGATCCCCTGATCCACACCCCTTTGAGAACAGAATATTCATATTATCAAGTCAAACCCAACACCACCTTAATACGATATCCACGGATATTTCACAAACCAATTCACGGGATTATAAGCGTCCATCCAAACGACCTCAACCTCCGGAATATTTATTCAGTATCAGAAAAGTGTAAACTACACTAAGGTTCCGNTAACCTCCCATTCGACTCGATACCTTAGTGTTTTCATACTCTCTCCTCAACTTAGTTATAGAGTGGCCAATAAAATGTATGCACACCAACAAAGTTAACGCGAAGGATAATTTACCGAAATTAATCAATAAGATACAAGAATAATCATTTAACTGACTATTATTATTATAAACATACCAAACTTACCCATACATACTACCAGCACATTTATATATATATATATATATACTGCCAACACATACATTCTGCCAACACAACACACACCCAACGCGCACAGTGCACACACAGCCGCACCGGCACACTGCCCCACACACACACACACACACACACATTCACATATATATATATATTTATTTATTGATTTATTTATTTATTTATATATATTTATTTATTGATTTATATTTATACATACAGAGCATACCATAAATGTATTTATACATGTACATACACTGACATACACACCCCCGCACCGTGCACATGTTAATACCCACCCGAGGACTCCCACACACCCAAGTCCCAAACCCTCAATCACGGCACCAACGGCCAGAAACCCAACGAAGCCCTGTTTCAAATTCCGCTTCCATAGTCAATTCACGCAGCAATATCGACATACATCACGTATTTAACATCATGGGGAAGAAACACAATTAATTTAGAGATAGAAGGAAGGATTGGTTGCAAAATAATAGAAGATTTACTTGCAAGAGTGAGAGGAGTTTTACTTGCTAAATAGAAGAGGGTTTACTTGCAGAAAACGGAATAATAATTGCAGAACGAGGATTGTTACTTGCAAACGAGAGAGGAGTTTTACTTGCCTGATTTGGACAGAAGTGTAGCACGGCTGGGGTTTAACGGCGGCGAGGGTTTGCGACGACGGCTGCACAACTGACGACGGCAACGGCAACGGCAACGGCAAGCAACGGCGAACGTCGGCGGCACGCCTCCGGATTCAAAACGGCAACGGAGACGGCTTCGACTGTAGCAATCGGCTAGGGCTTCGGCACCGATTAACAACAGCGACACCCCTCGGCTCAAGCTTACAACGGCGAGTACGGCTCCAGACGACGGCGACTATGGCACAGGAAGCTTCGACTGCAGAGGCTCGGACGACCCACACCACTACCGCACGCCTCAATTTATACGCCACTACCAAGGTCGACTCAGTAAATGGCCAAGAAACCAAATCGCCGGAAAACGCCTTCAGATTTGGTAATGGGTGTGAAACGGCTGAGTGCGGCGTCGGTTGGAGGAAGAGGGAGATGAAACGGAAGAGAGGCGAGGGAAGGAGAGAGAGAGAGACTGAGGGACGAAAATGGCAGAAGGAATTCAAGAGCGAGAAACGGCAATCAGGAAAAGAAGGTTTGAGAAGAAGGGGTATTAATGGCGGGACATTATATTAATTTTATTATTATTATTATTTAAACGTTTATATGTTTTATTATTACTTATTATTATTTACGTTTTATTATATTATTATTTATTAATAATATTATTATTACTCATCATTATTATTATTATTATTATTATTATTATTTATCATTAATATCTTTATTTAATAATTAATATAAATAATAACTAATTATTTAATACTCAATATTTATTAATATCAAAATATATTATTATTTATTATTAAATTAATTTGATAATCTAAATCAAAATATTGGAATATTACAGTTGGCATGAGATGTTAGAAATTAACTTAAAAAAATTATAAGTGTTGACGTAAATATAAGATCATCACAATCAACGGTCGCCAAAATCTTTGTCAAGATATATGTATAACAAAATTAGGACCGCGTAATTAAAATTAGGATTATAAATCTTTTATTTATCTGTACTCTTTCAGTGCAAATGAAGCAATTGAAAATAAAAATAAAGATGAAGGAAATCATTTAAGTCCAGTGTTACCTTTATTGATGATGCAAAAGATATTTGGGAAAAACTTAGTCAATGATTCACTTAGTAAAAATGATCACTCAAGAAGCATTTGGCAAACCTTCTAGAGGAACAAGACCCTGTAAGTGTGTCTTATGGTAGATGCAAATCCATTTGGGTGAATTTTTTTGATTCAATGCCAACTGTGATTGTGAAAAATTAAAATCCTTTAGGATATGTGTAAGGGCCGTACTCAATAAAATTATTATTCATATAATCTTCTCTTTATCTTTTTATTACTTTTATGGGCATAATTAAAATTATTATTAAATGACGGTCAATATTATGTTGACTGACACACGAAGAATAGAGGAAGACACTAGTCAACCCAATGATGACCGGCAAAATAAGGTAAAATAAGGGAATAGACCAGTCAACACCATGTTGACCGGCTAAGATATGCCAAGATGAACTGACCGGCTAAAATTAGTTGAGGATTGTTCAGTCAATGCCCCGTTAACCGGCTAAAACGGATTAAGGAAGTATCTAGTCAACAAATGTTGATCAACTAAAATGCCCAAATGAAAAATTGAAAAAATAACCATCTCAATAATTATCATCCATACCGGTAAGAAAAGTATACCAAAAATCCATACCGGTAAAATATACCAGAAAACCAAACCAGTCAAAAGTCCATCCTAGCATTTTACTGCATACCGACCAAATTGCCATTCCGACATTTTGCTACATACTGGCCGAAATGTCATCCCGGCATTTTGCTGCATACTTGGCAAAGTGCATTCCGACATTTTGCTGCATATCGGACCAAATTGCCATTCCGGCATTTTGCTGCATACCGGGAGGAATGCCATCCCGGCATTTTGCTACATTTGGATGTATATCGAGCGAAATGCCATCCCAGCATTTTGCTGCATACCGGGCAAAATGCAAACCACCACCTTAATGCCCATACTAGTCAAAATGCTCATACCGATAAAATGCCCATACCGGCCGAAATGCCCATACCACTCAAGGTGCCCAATTGCTTAAAATGCCAAAATGACTGGCTGCCTTGTGGAAGCAATTGACCGGCCAAGAAAGAAAAATAACTATAGGAGGTGCCGAAAATTTCCAGGTGGCTGAGGACTCTTTACACAATAGGCCCAACGATCACGGACAAATAAAGGCTGCCAAGGAGGACAAAATTAGTTGAGGACATATAATATTACAGCAAGGACCCAACACTTAGGAAGTTTGGGATAAACTTCAACAAGTGGCTGAAGCCATCAGCCCCGCCAGCTGCAGCAACCATTTCAAAAAGCACGAGCAAACTGCACGGCTCACAAACTGTAAGCCGCGAGCTGCCGAATGGAAGAGCAGCCGACTGCAGCCAATTTTGACTAACAAATAATTAGGTGACAAAAGGAAGCACGGTTAAGGGCCAAATCAAATGCTGATTCATCCCAAATTAAGCCACCCGGCTGTTAACGAATGAGGGTGGTATGATGTATAAAAATAAAGGATGATTCAGCATGTGAGTTGTAAAAAGGAGAAATGAATTAGCGCATAAGGTGTCAAAACGGGTAGTAACTCAACACAGTCACCTGAGGTCTATAAAAGGGGGCACAAGGGAGAAGGAGAGGCAGCAAACTGTGAGGGAAAAGAGAGAGAAAGTAGAGAAAATAAAGAAGAAAAGGAACGAAGACAGTAATGAGGGTAAACTGAAATCTATCAAGTGCACTCAATTCCCTTCTTCTTTTGGTGTTAATTATTGATCATTCTTTCAAGTATTATTGATCTAATACTTGCCTGTGACAATTTCTTGCTCATATCAGCATTTTAGAATGGGTTATATTCGGCTGGAAGTAAGTAAAAGGCAGAAATACAGAAGCTGTGACAGACCAGATTATTCTCCATCGAATAACCTCCGTCAATGGCTACACACACTCAAAAACCCATAATTAATCTTATGGACTCTACAGAAAATCCAGCAGAGTTTCCCCTACAATTAGACGAAAACCAAATGGTACAACCTACTAAATATCATATTGTACAAGCACACATCTATCAAAAGGCTTAACTCAAAGTCTACAACACACCACACAGAATCATAACACTGCCATATCATCCATGGCTCCAAAACAGTACCTCTAACTACTGTACTGGTTCTAGAGAGATGCCATCTAGATAAAATAAGCTCATACATCAACATAAATGCGGAAGCATAATTAAACCATAAAACAATGATAATAATGAGCCACGCCCAACTCTGATTGGCTGCCACAATCCGATCCAACTCTGACTCCAAATCCTTCGCGCACTCGACGTCCAGCCAACCACTTCGAGCAAGCCTTTCCTTGCTCTAACTATCTGGCGCCAACTAAGTGTTATCATCTGAAAGGAAAAATATCAAACAGTAAGAGTGAGCTAACAGCTCAACAAATATAATCACAAACACATCTCCAAGACATATACTAGAACTGGAACGGGGGAAGGATACATATACTCTCCAAAATCAAGAAACAGGAAAGGAAACAAGAAACATCTGGGATCACTTGATTCCTACGGTTCTCAAGGTTTCGTTGATTGATTATTAATCAGAATCACTTGATTCTCACAGTTTTCACGGTTACACTGATTGGTCATCATTTGAAATCACTAGCTTCTCACGGTTCATATCTTGAACATTATTCATTTTTATCATTACATCATCTTTGCGGATCCGGGCTAGTAGGCCGTACTAACCAACGATGCGAGAGAACAAGGACAGGAATGTGTTCGCTACACATTCTAAAGCCACGGCTACTATTTTAGGTCGGCAGCACACGACCATCGGTTGCATCCATGCAACAATCATCATAAACGACTATATCTCAATATGTAGCGTCAACCGACACGCCCCACACCCCCGGGGAGCAGGGCAATCATCGTTCTTCCACAGTAGTTTCCTAAAGCGTACCATATACATCACCCACTCCCACGAGCGGCCAGAATACGTGGCCAAATATTCATCGGGTTCACACCGCGATGGACATGGTATACTAAAGAATACTACCCCTACGACTCAGGGTCCTAGTTTTAAGATTAAGTTCAACACTTGGAGAGGAAAATCTACATTTGTCACATACGATCAAATCTCGAGAAATCTCATTCTCATCACAATCATCTCCAACCGGGAGATTACATCATCAAACACATCTCCATTCAGGAGATTACATCATCGCAAAGCTCAATGTGGATTCCCTTCCGTTCACATCACGGTTCACAATATCCAAAGGGACTCAATTCCCTTAATCACAATCCGTGGGACTCAATTCCCTTAATCCACAACAAGTCATCCAAGTTCACGAGAGAGGTTGGATTCTTACCTCCGATGATCACATATCACTTTGGAACCTCCGGGACTCATCCCTTGCCTCCAGCATACGGATACACGTTTCGGAGCTTACATTTACGTTTAAACATTTAAACGTTATTTCAATAACAATTCATGAAGGCACAACACTTATATTTCTCATTTCATTTTCGGTGAACGATAACAGATCTCCTTTTGAACACCTGGACGACGTACACGATTCGATACTTGGAAATCGGACGTCCGGTGGATTTGTACACACACTTCATACACGAGATTTCACATTTGGGTTCGATTTAACTTAACACGATGATGGAAGCTTGCAACTTCCCATTCATTTTCGGATTATCAACAACGGAGAACTTTTCAAGCTCCCGGATGCCACGAACGGGTCAAATCTTACGGGATTCGGCATCCGGTCGATATATACACACAATTGAAACACGGGGATTCATATTCGAGGGTCCTTTCATCACCTTACGAAGGTGACAACGCATAATTATCACCTCCGGTCTCGGGTGAACAGTAACAGCGCCCACTTAGAGGGCTCGGACGCCATGAACCGGTCAAAACGTGCAAAATCGAACCCGCGGCTGACATTATACATCATTGGAACGTGGGGATTCATATTTTGAGGTCAATTTCATGATACACGGACAGGAAACGGGAAATCCCCAAATTTTTGTGGGTTAGGGTTTCGGTGAAACCAAACCGGGCGAATCGGACATGATTCGGACAAACAACCACATATTCTTGGACCTCTAGGCATGGGTTTCAAGATCCTAACATTCACGGTGGGTACCGACACAAAATACCCAACGAAATCATATAAAATATCGAAAGAGAACAAGAAGTGGGTATGAGAACACTTGCCTCGACGCATATTTTCTCCTTTATACCTGGCTCTCGGACGGATTTGGACTCCCGGGCCTTGATCTCCCTTCTTCTCTCTCTAAAACCGGCGCCTTCTCTCCCTCTCAAACCCTAGCCCCGTGCGAAAAATGAGAGGAGAGAAGGCACGACGCGTATTTATACTACGCCTGCCGCGACGCCACTATTTTGCACGAACCGGAACACTTTCCTGATTTTTCCTCCGATACTTAACCTTATTCGATCCATAGGATTAGTATTGATCATTATCATACTAATCACCTCATTATTATCAAGTTCCTAAATCTGGAACCTCACAGAGGCAGCACAACCTCTATAATCCAACTTCTTCAGTAACCAAATGGCTCCTGAACAAGAGCAGGAACAGCCTTGAACAGGCCATGCATTAGCAGGAGCCTTAATGAAAAATCAACCTAGACCGGTTAAGAGTTGTTGACCGGGCAATTAAGCCATTAACCAACCCAACACATAGTTGACTAGGCAACTGAGTCATTGACCCACCAAGCAATTAACCGGTCATTAACATTGACGGGGCAACTGAGTTGTTGATAACACCCGGACCAGTCATGAGGTGTTGACCGGGCAATTAAGCTATTAACCAACCCAAAACATAGTTGACCGGGCAACTGAGTCATTGACCCACCAAGCAATTAACCGGTCATAAATATTGACCGGGCAATTAAGTTGTTGATAACACCCGGCAATTGACCGGTTGACCTAGCAGTGACTAACCCGGCGACTAACCAGGATAATCATCATTAACCAAGAACTATACAAGGACTGTAGACAAACAAAGACGACCTAGGTCATTACGACCCGAACCAGTTCTCAAACCCGGTTTCGAAGCCAGCCAACTATAAGTCATGATAAATCTGCATATTGGACACATGTAAAGAATAAGGTTAAACTAGTAATGAATAATGCATTGATTTTTATTACAATTATTACTATATATATCTTGATTGTATATTTGTTATTCTGGAAAAACTATGTGGAAGCATACTAGTTCAATTGAATACGTACTCTCTTCCGAAATGGAGGAAATAAAGAAATAAGAAATTTGAATACTAGAAAAGCTTCCACATAAAGTGTCAAGCATGGATAAAGAAATTAGACTAAGAAATTATTTCAGCTGGGTAATATTTTTTGACATGCTTTATGATTTTACAGTGAAAATTCGAGGACAATCCCTGGGCCACGGAGAAACTCATTGTGGCAAATTGACCATCGGCCGGTATAACTGGGTTGTAAGTATACAAAATATTGAGCATTGGCATTAGATTATATAGTATATCACAATTATTTTCTCAATTGACCGCTCCGTTAGCTGGTAAGGTCTATTAACCCTAATATCTGAAGCTAAATAATAAGTAAGAACTCAGAAGATAAAAGAATTAAAAGAGCATGCATATCTACATAAATCATGTTCCTTTGATATTTACATATGTCTATTTTAAATATAAAAATATCCATGTCTTTGTTAATTGTATCTTATTGAGTATTTGGCTCACTCTCTTACCACTTTTTAACCCTTCAAATGATGGTCAGAATTTATGCCCGATGAGCAGAATAAAGTTTGAAGCAATAGGGTGATCTATTTGTTGTATCTTTTGATGAAATGTAGTGTTTGTATGAAAGTTTGTAATGGATAATGTTATGGGATAAAATCAAGTTTTATAAATTATGCTTCCGATTCCATGGTATGGTAATTGGGTATCTAGTAAGCATCTCTAGAATGGATTTAAGCATCTTTGGAATGGAACCTGTGCATGTTTATATAAATATAGACTTTGCATAATATCGGGCATAAGTATTCATGGATTTAAATAGTGGGAAGGCGATCCGTGACAATATGTATCAAAGATATTATGTTATACAATTTTTAATTTATTAAATGAGATTCAATTAAATTATTATATCCTTTGTGGCGAGTGAATCAAATCTTCTCCATCATCCAACAATAAGAAAAACATCGGATGTTGTTAACAACCCCTTTTTCAAATTTGATAGTATTAATAAGCAAGCGGAATCATATTTACTACAGATTTAACACAAAATAATTTGAAAGTGAGAGAAAGAAAAGACCATTTTGTGTTCATTGCCAAATTTTAGGATACACACTTAAAAATTACTTCAAAGCTGAAAAAGTTGAAGCTCTTTTCTATACTCAATTCAACAAACTTGGACACCAAATGAAAAAATGCTATAAACTAATAGGACACCTACTAGGGCATAAGCTTATTATATTAAGGGGAGCAGTTCCACTAGTTGCCGCAAAACGAAAAACACGGTAACCGGTCGGACAGATCACTCGGACGCCAACAGAGATGAGCGCCCGATCGGACGGATAAAAGTAGAGATAGAATAAATGAGAGAACACACACTAGATTTCAACGTGGAAAGACCCTTTTCAACTAAGAAAAAAACTACAAAAAGAATGCACTATAAATAGTTGATTGTTTACAATAATGTTAGTTATACAAGCCCAAACAAAGAAAAACAATCACAAGTGTATATCTCTCAATCTCTCTAGAAAAGTGTCTCTCTCTCTATCTTTACAGCAAAAGCTTGCCCACAGCTCTCTCTATGCACGCTCAAGTGATACCTCGCCAGGAATGGGCACAAGTATATATATATATACAAGGAAGTTAGTGAGCGGCCAGCCACCCTAGCGGTAGGGTGGCAAGACCACGCCTCATAGGCCTGTCACAGTCGGCGTACGCCTGGCGTGTAGAGTGGCAGGCCTGCCATCCGTTTGAAGTTGTAGCCGCCTTAAACTTTTAATCAGGGTGGGTTAACTAACCACCTGCATTCGTAGCTGTAGCAGACCTACGGAGGGAGATAGAGTCAACGCCTAGGCTTTCAGAGTCCTCGTCCATCTTAACAGACTTCTCGGACTTCTCCAAAAGTCTGCATCCATTTTCTTCCACATATCCGCGGACAAAACACAACGAAGGGAGTGACCCCAACAAACTTCCCCTCACAACCGAGTGGGAGCGAAGTCAGTTAGACCGACAATGTCACAACAAGCTTCCAGCTTTCCCTTTGGCAAAACTTTGGTCAACATGACGAAGACATTGTCATCCGTTCGGACTTTTCTTATGGATAGTTGCCCTTCATCAAAAACATCTCTCACCCAATGATATCGAACTTAAATATGCTTCGACCTGGAATAGAATGAGGAGTTTTTGCACAAGTGTATGGCACTTTGGCTATCACAGATGACCTCGTACGTTTCTTACCTTAGACCCAACTCTTGGATGAATCTTTTCCTCCATAACATTTCCTTACAGGCCTTGGTCACGGCAATGAACTCTACCTCCATAATTGAGAGGACAACGCACTTCTGTAACTTGGACTGCCAGGAGACTGCCCCTCTCGCAAATTTTACCAAGTACCCGGACGTTAATTTTCGAGATTCAACGTCCTCGGCCATGTCTGCGTCCGTGTACCCAACCAACTGAAGTTTCTCCCCTCCAAAATGCAAAACCATCTTTGAAATCCCACGGAGATATCTGAAAATCCACTTCACCGCGAACCAATACTCCATCCCTCGGTTTGAGAAAAACTAGCTAACAAGACCAACCGTATGAGCAATGTCCGGCCTCGTACACACGGCCGCGTATATCAGGCTACCAACGACCGAGGAATAAGGAATCTTACTCATGCGTGCTTTCTTTGTGTCCGAGGATGGATACTACTACATGCTCAACCTAAAGTGGTTGGCAAGAGGGGTGCTGATAGGCTTGGAGCTTTTTATGCTGAACCGGTAAAGCACCTTTTCAACATAGCCTTCCTAGGACAACTAGAGCGTCTTGTCCTCTCGGTCGTGAAATATTCTAATCCCCAGAATCTTTTTCGCCGGTCCGAGGTCCTTCATGGCAAAAGACTGCCCCAGTTGCTCTTTCAGCTCCTTGATCCAAGCACTGTTCTGTCCAACAACTGCATGTCGTCCACATAAAGGAGGAGGATGACGAAGTCGTTCTCGAAAAATCTTTGGACAAAGACGCAGTGGTCGGAAGTAGTCTTATGATATCATTGTCTGACCATGACAGACTCAAACTTCCGATACCACTGTCTCAGAGCTTACTTCAACCCGTACAAGCTCTTCCTCAAATGACAGATCAGTCCTTCCTTCCCTTTTACCGAGAACCCTTATGGTTGCTCCATGTAGATTTTTTCTTCAAGATCACCATGAAGAAATACTATCCGGATGTCCAGTTGCTCTATCTCCAGATCCAAAGCTACTACTAGTCCGAGCACCACACGGATTGAGGATATCTTAACAACTTGTGCAAAAATTTCATCAAAGTCAACACCCTTACGTTGACTGAAACCCACCCTTCATCACAAGCCATGCCTTATGTCTTGGCTTCAAGGTGTCCTCGGTCGTCTTCAGTCGGAAGACCCACTTATTCTTCAGGGCCTTCTTCCCCTTGGACAGCTTGGCCAGCTCAAAGGTATGGTTCTCATGAAGGGAGCCCATTTTTTTCTTCATTGCCTCAAACCATTTATCCTGTTGAGCGCTACACATGGCCTCGCCGAAATCTTCAGGTTTTCCAGCATCAGTGAGCGGACGTACTCACTTGCTGGCAGGCGAACGGACGGACATCTTTCCCTGGATGACCGTCTCACAGGGGCCACCTCGGCTTGTTGAGGGGCTTGATCTTCAACCTGATTCTCTTGAGGGGTTGGAACCGCCTCATCATTGCTCTGGCCACTCTTGGTCCGCCGACATCGGACTCAAGAGGTACTAAACGGACAACTTTCATATTAACTTTGTCTGTCTGGGAAGTGTTGGGTTGAGACTTCTTCTCTTTCCCAATGTCTTCGATGGTCTTTTCTTCAACAAAGACCACGTCACTGGATCGGACCAACTTCTTTTCCACTGGGTCATAGAACCTATATCTAAACTCATCCTCGCCATAACCCAGAAAGACGCATTGCTTTGTCTTTGGCTCTAGCTTGCTCCTCTCATCACTCGGAACATGAACAAAGGCTTTGCAGCCAAATGTCCGAAAATGGTTGTAAGTTGGCTCATTCCAGATCTAGATCCTTTTTGGGACTTCCCGTCCAAAAGCATACTCGGCGACCGGTTGATCACGTGGGCGGCCGTCTTCAAGGCCCGGCCCAAAAGGATCCCGGAAGCCTAGCCTCGGACAACAAGCACTTGACCCTTTTCATCAGGGTGCGATTCATCCTCTCGGCCACGCCGTTCAATTACGGCGTCTTCGGTGGAGTCCTCCAATGTTTGATGCCATGTGCTTTGCAATAGGTATCCAAAGTCCCAATATACTCTCCACCATTGTCACTCCAAATGGCCTTCAACTTCCTCCCGATCTCACGCTCAATGAGGACATGGAACTGCTCAAAGATTCCCGCGACCTGATCATTGGTCTTGAGCAAGAACACCCACAGCTTCCTCGAGCAATCGTCAATAAAAGAGACAAAATACTGTGCTCCTCCAAAAGACCTTTCCGGGAGGGGTCCACACACATCTGTGTGCACGAGCTCTAGGACCTCAGACCTTCTGGATGATGCGTCTCCATGAAAGGAGACTCTCCGTTGCTTCCCCGCCATGCAATGAGAGCAAGTCCTCGGCCTTTCGTCATCCAACTTTAGGATAAGACCCTTCTTGGCCAGATGACTCATACCTCTCTCACTCATGTGTCCGAGCCTTTGATGCCACAAGCCCAAGGACACCATACATCTTGTGGCATTCACCTCTTCCACCTCAGCCGTGGCTTTTAGCGCATAAAGACCTGAGGTCTTTCCTCCTCAGGCAACCACCATGGATCCCTTTGTCAGCTTGAAACCGCTGTCACAAAAGACGCTGTAGTAGCCTTCGTCATCAAGCCGTTCTACTGAGATGATATTCATACGAATATCGGGACATGTCGGACGTCCCTCAAAAATAGTCAGGCTCTATTATTTGTCACCAAGGAGACGTCGCCCCATCCAATGATCTCAGACGTCTCCATGTTGCCCATCTTCAACACTCCGGGGGCAATCGGAGTGTAAGTAGAGAACAACTCTCTCCTGGAGGAGACATGTATAGATGCGCCAGAATCCATCACCCAGTCAGAGGCCTGCTCAGCCACGGTCACAAAGTTCTCAGACTCGCAGGCCAAAAAGAAGTCACCTTCTGTCACGACGGAGACCGAGAACTCTTCCTCGCTACGTCTCTTTTCACCCCTATCTTTTCCAGCGTTTTCACGCTTCCACTTGTAACGAAACCTCTTGATGTGCCCATTCTTGCCACAATGATGGCGCTCCATGTTCTGGTACCGAGAACTTGACTTACTCCGCCCTTTGTCTTCAGACTTTGGGCCACGTCCTCTACTCTTTTCCCTGGACTTGGTCACAAGGACCTCAGAGTGCTGAGAGGTAGACGTTCCGTGAGACCGCCGTCTCACTTCCTCGTTTAGCACAGCTCCTTTAGCCATATCCAAAGTCACCACGTCGTCAGGAGCTGTATTGGTAATGGTGATCCTCATGACCTCCCATGAGTCCGGGAGGGTTTCCAAGAGCCAGAGTCCGAGCACCTCATCCTCAAATTTGATCCCCATGCCACCCAAAAATGTCCACACAAATCCACGAAATTCGTTCGGTGGTCATTGACAGATGAGCCATCCTTGTACCGAATTTGCATAAGCTTCATCAAGTGAAAGATTTTGTTATTGCTAGTTTTGGAGGCGTACAGCTTCTGCAACTTCTCCCAGAGTGTCCTGGCATTCGTCTCACCTCTAACGTGATTGTACACGTTATCATCTACGAAGTGCCGTATATAGCCACATACATGCTTGTGCTCCAACGCCCAGTCCTCGTCAGATTTCTCCGTCGACTTTTGAGTGGCGAAGACCGGGTTGTGCATGGTTTTCACAAAGAGCAAGTCCGACATCTTGCTCTGCCATGTGTCAAAATTAGTTCCGTTTATGCAAATCATTTTGCTCCCGACCTCCATAGCAGCCAGCAACAAGGTCACCGCACAAAGAACCATGTCTCTGATACTACTTGTTGGCGCAAAATGGAAGACACGGTGACTGGTCGGACAGATCACTCGGACGCCAACAGAGATGAGCGCCCGGTAGGATGGGCAAAAGTAGAGATAGAATAAATGAGAGAACACACACGAGATTTCAATGTGGAAAGACCCTTCTCAACTAAGAAAAAACCACAAAAAAATGCACTATAAACAGTTGATTGTTTACAAGAATGTTAGTTACATAAGCTCAAACAAAGAAAAACAATCACAAGTGTATATCTCTCAATCTCTCTAGAAAAGTGTCTCTCTCTCTATCTTTACAGCAAAAGCTTACCCACAGCTCTCTCTATGCACGCTCAAGTGATACCCTGCCAGGTATGAGCACAAGTATATATATATATACAAGGAAGTTAGTGAGTGGCCAACCACCCTAGCGATAGGGTCGCAGGACCACGCCTCCTAGGCCTGCCACAGCAGGCGCACGCCTGGGGTGCAAAGTGACAGGCCTGCCATCCGTTGAAAGTTGTAACCGCCTCAAACTTCCAATCAGGGTAGGTCAACTTTCTACTTGCAGACGTAGCTATAGCAGACCTGCGGAGAAATAGGGAATCAACGCCTAGGCTTTCAGAGTCCTCATCCATCTTGACAGACTTTTCGGACTTCTCCAGAAGTCCGCGTCCATTTTCTTCCACATGTCTGTGAACAAAACACCACGAAGGGAGTGACCCCAACACCACTGTGTTTGCAGATCAGTCCAACATCCTCAGTGACAATGATCTGAAGATAGAAGGCAAAAACTTAGTTGCACTAACTAAAGCCCATGACCAGCAGCTGATGAGTCTACCCCAACAAACTGATGCACTCACCCCTTTACACTCTGCCGGCCAAGCTCAGGCTATTTATAGTCCAACCACAGTTGAACCAATGTCTCCCAAAATATCTGGTATGCCTTTCTGTTTTTTCACCTACACACAATAGGCTTCCATGAAAATGAAGGCTCCTTGGATAATTGCAACAAAAGTTACAGATCACATCATCTGAAGCTTATCACTTTTAGTTCCATGAACAGAAATTTATCACACTATAATATTATGTAATAATGAAGCTCCAATCACTCTATGTTGGTACTGTAAAACTCACGGATAAATCACCTTAAATCATATTTTACATGTTCCACTATTTTCTTTTTATTTGATATCTACCCAAAAAGCTTGCTCACACTCATAATTGTTGTCTTGCTTTCCTTGCTGATAATTGCAAAGTTCAGGACCATTCATTTTAGAGGACGATTGGGATGGATGAAACAAGAAATGGGTATATATCATTTTCAAACTGCTGAAGTCTCCCTAGAGTCTCACTACTCTGTTGAAGGACTTCAATACAAAATCTTACACTAATGCTTCCATGATCACCAAATTTGTTGTTTCTAACCTTTGGCATTGTTATCATCGCATTTCATTTTCTAGACTAAAATTGATTAATGAACCCCATGTAAAGGGTAACATATATCATGTCAATGAAAATCCTTATTCTATTTATCCAACGGCAAAGCTAGACAGATTTTGGTGCTTTGTGATCTTTGGGGTCCTTACTTCGTTACTATGTATGATAGGACCAAGTACTTGTTAACCATTATGGATGATTTCTCAAGAAGTACTTGGACCTATCTTCATAACAATAAATCTGACATTAGATCTTATATAAAGTCTTTTATACACATTGGTTGAAACTCAATTTGGTACTAAAATAAAAGAGTGAGGAAGTGATAATGGTGCCGAATTTTAAATCATAGATTTTTTTTTCATAAAAAGAAATTATCCATCAAAAGAATTTTATGAAATCTTCACAATAAAATGGACTTGTGGAGCAAAAGCACCACCATCTCCTAATGTGACCAAAGACATAAGGTTTTAAATTGAAATACCATTAGGTTTTTGGAATGATTGTATCCTTACACTCTACACATTATAAAGCACACACCTATTGTTGTGGTTACACTTGGTCGGAATGATAGAAAGGTCGGAATGGTTATACTTGGTCGGAATGAAAAAAATTTCAAAGTGGAATTCCGAAGAGGATCACAAGGCTGGAGAGATGAAACTTGCCGGAGTAGTAAAGTCGTAAGGCAAGTCAAATACTTGAAGGCCGATGACTCTAATTGAGGGTCGAAGACACTAACTAATGACCGAGGATACTAGCTAATGACCAATGACATTACTTGAAGGCCGAGAACTTTGACTAACGGCCGAGGACATGGGCTGATGGTCAAAGACACTGGCCAAAGGCCGAGGACTTTGACCAACGGTTGAGGACAGCTTATCTGAAAAAGCTGATCATCTACAAAGTTTGCGCAGTAGTTTTACAAAAAAGAAAGTTCACTTTCAGAATTGGTAGTCAACTTTGTAGAGCAGGTCAACTACTATCGACAGGAAGACAATTTTGTAGAATTGGTGACAGGACCTGTCGTGCACCCAATTGAAGAAAAAGTGGTCATCCGGTACCTTATATATATGTATGTATGCAAAGTGCAAGTGAGTAGAGCAACGAAGAAATACAGAAAAATAAAGAGTAGTGCTTTACTCTTATTCTCTATTCTTTGGGGGTTTGTATAACCAAGAGTTTTTATAATCAAATTCTATATAGTGAAATTTTTGTGAATTAAATGTCTCGGGATTTTTTTCTCTTATTTAGAAGAGAGTTTCTACGCAAATTGTGTTCCCAATTCTCCCTTATTCCTCCCTGTTGTATGCGTGATCATCATCATCCTCTCGGTTTCACCATCCGACCGACACCCCTTTCCCAACACCTATATCCGTACTGGGTAACAAAACTCCTTATAAATTTTTTTTCTGTCAAACCCAATTGCACTCATCTTAGAGTTTTTGTGTGCTCATGATTTTCCTTCACTCTTTCTCATGGAAAGATAAAGTTTGAACCTAGGGGAAGAATGTGTTTTCTTCTTGATATCCTTTTGTATTAAAGGCATACAAGCTCTTTGATCTAGAAGACAGTCATTTTTCATTCTAGAGGTGTGATTTTCTATGAGGATGCTTTTCCTTTTAAAGGCCTATCTATAGAATTTCCTCCATTAATTTATAATCTGAACAATGTCCATATCCTGCCAGCAGCAGAAACAAGCAATTATACAGATTGTTCTACACAAATCCTGTTCCTTAGCCAATTCATCATGTCTTGGAAACAGTAGAGCCAATCTGGGATTTTTGCATCTCCTCATATTGCAGAACAAACCATTGAACCATCATCCTGTAATGTCTCTCCACCTCCTGTTTCTCCTACTGATGCATCACTTCGTATGTCCACCACAGTCAGAAGAGCACCCCAGTATTTGCATGATCTACTTTGTGAGCAAGCACAACTTACATCAGCCACTCAATTTTTGGATAAGAATTTCAACAATCCCTAGTGAAACTTTTCCCTGTAGATACCTCTATTCCGTAATATCGAGTATCTCCAAAAGTTTAAAGTCTTCACAGCTTCCATTTCTGGTTCACATGAACCAACTGCATATTCCCAAACCATGAGGGACCTTAATTGGTGCAATGCCATGGAAGCTGAATTGATAGCTTTAGATTACAACAAAACCTGGATTGTTGCAGATTTGCCTCTTGGGAAAGAAGCCAATGGGCGCCCAAATGTTTATAAAATTTAATATCATACAATAGAAGTATTGAAAGGTACAAGATAAGATTTGTGGCAAAGAAATATATACAGCAAGAATACGTAGATTATCATGAAACTTTTTCACCGATTGCCCAACTTGTTATCGTGAAATGCTTACTAATTGTTGCCCTATAAAAAGGATGGCACCTCCATCAATTTTGATGTTAATAATATATTCTTATAAAGAGACTTATGTGATGAAATTTACATATATTGACCTCGAGGTTATAATGAAAGAAACCACACCAAATATACAAACTTTTCAAAAGTATTTATGGGTTTAAACAAGCATTGAAGTTATGGTATTTCAAATTCTCCACAACACTATGTTGATTTTGGTTTTACTTAGTCTCGAACCGATTACATTTCTTTTAATAAGCAGAGTGCCAACTCTTTTATAGCTTTATTAGTATATGTTGATGACATTATAGTAGTCCATTATTATTTAAAATACGTTGTATCAAATAAACTTTTTTCTTAATTAGAAATTTAAGATAAAGAACATTGATATTTTACAATATTTTTGAGAAATAGAAGTAATAAGATCCTCAAAAGGAATTTATATTTGTCAACGAAAATATGCTCTTAATATATTAAGAGATTTAGGTACTATTGGGTCTAATCCTCTCGAGATTCCTATAGACGAAATCTAAAGTTGAGCAAATGAGGAGGACCAATTTTAATTGATGCTAGTATTTATTGAAGGTCGGTAAGCCAATTACTTTGCTTGGCTATCACTTGACTTGACATTAGCTATGCAATCCAAACATTGAGCAAGTATATAGAACAACCAACCTCTTTATATTTAGGAGCTGCTTATGGCCTAATGACCTACGATATATTAAATGCTCTCTAGGTCAGGGTTTATAATTTTCATCATCCTCTTTGCTACATCCTAAGACCTATTATAACCTAGATTGGGCCTCCCATTCAAATACCCAAAAGTCCATTACTAATTATTATGTATTCCTCTGTGATTCTTTTATTTTTTAAAAATCTAAAAAGAAATCAATAATTTTATATTTTTTAATAAAAACAGAATATTGATTAAAGGTGACCCCATGCTGTGAATTAACATGGCTCTGGTTCACTCTTAGTGATTTCTAGATTCCTCATCCATGTGTTGCATTGCTTTATTTTTCCTTTTTTTTTTATGATCGTTAAGTAACCATCCATATTATTAGAGACATTTGTCTTATTGGCATATTTCGTGACCATATGTATTATTTTATTGATGTCGGGTTGTGGGTTGTCGGTTTAAAATTCATTAAAATTCATTCGGTCCGCCCTCCATGCGCTTGAGCCCGTCCAAGGACCGCCCGCTCGCCTGGTGCCCGCTAGCGGCTCAAGCACATAAACCAGAATGGGGGTCGCTCGTTGCTTGCTCGCTGTCCGCTCGAGCCAATAAACCAGAATGCCGCCCGCTCGATGCTCGCCCTCCGTCCGCTCGAGCGGCGGCCCAACGGGCAGAATTTTAAACGCGATTTTTGGCTCCTCTATAAATACACACCTTATTTTCTTCAAACCCTAAGCACGCCACGGCATCTCTGAAAATCTGGTGCAGCCATTAAACTTGAGAAGAAAGCCTTCATGCTTCAATTAATTTAGCTTTTCTTGAGAAAACCCAAAGACATATCTTTGTACTTCATGTTCTAAAGAGTTTTCTCACCATTTTTCTTTTTCTTTTTCCATTCAAACCTTCATCCTTCCACCATTGTTGGAGACTTTGGTTCGTGAAGAAGAAAACTCGTTCGAGATTGGCAATTCAAGTGGCACGAGAGGGAAGAGTGGCTTGAAGACCGGAAGGTGTCCGGTTCCGTTGCCGCGGGCAAATCCAAGGAGTTCCTTGGTAGGGATCACATGTCGGGAGTAAGTCGGCTAGGTTAGCGCGTCGTTACCACCCGGGCTGTAAGTTGATTTTCATAGTGCATTGCTTCCCTGGCCGTTGAAGCCCGGAGTATTTTTCTCGATACCGTGGGTATCGAGTTTTCACTTCGTCATCAAAAATTGAGTCTTTATTATTGTTACTCATTGGTATTGATGTTGTGCATGCTTATTAGTTCCGTTTACATCTAGAGTTAAATATCCCTTACGTGTATCGGATATTTAATTTATTTATTGTTGCTTCCGCTATACTTTTAACGGGGTCGAAACACGTTAGCACGAAACGTGCTTTTTCAATTGGTATCAGAGACTCACCCCGATCCGCGACCCCCATTCTAGATGTATACTAGTGGATCGCTTTCCGTTCCTCCCTTCTTTGATGGGAATAACTATGCTTATTGGAAGGTCCGGATGAGAGCCTTCCTAAAATCTTTAGATGAGCTTGTTTGGGCACGTACCCAAGTTGGGTGGACTCCACCCACTAGTTTCTCGGGCAACGAACCAAAAGCCCTATCTTCATGGACCAAAGAGGAACTTGACGCATGTAATTGGAATAGTAAGGGGTTGCATGTTATTTTCATGGCTGTGTCTTCCGATGAGTTTAAACGAATTTTAATGTGTGAGACCTCTAAAGATGCATGGGACCTTCTTGAAATTACTCACAAAGGCACGAAACTAGTGAAAAATTCAAAATTACAAATGCTCACCACTAGATTCGAAGAAATAAAAATGAAAGATGATAAGACCTTTGATGAGTTCTATGCTCAATTGAATGATATTGTCAATTCTACATTTAATTTAGGAGAACGAATCCCGAAAAATAGGATTGTTAGAAAAGTTCTTCGATCTTTGCCTGAACGCTTTAGACCTAAAGTTACTGCCATTGAAGAAAGCAAAGATTTAGATAAATTGAAAATAGAAGAACTTGTAGGGTCCCTACAAACTTATGAGCTCACATTGCCTCAATCAAAGAAACAAAAATCTATTGCCTTAAAATCTAGTAGGGAAGAGCGAAATCGGGACTCCGATGAAGAATCATGTAGCGATGATGATTTTGCATTATTTGTTAAGAATTTTAAAAAATTCTTAAAGAAAAATAACTCATCATCAGAAAAACTGGATGTGGACTTAAAACGATCACATAAATTTGAGAAGAAGGACCGACGTGAGAGTAAGGACTCCAAATCGAAAACTACCCAAGGCGTCCAATGTCATGAGTGTAAAGACTTTGGCCACTATCGGGCTGAATGCCCAAACCTTAAACGCCAATAAGGTCAAGCCTTTAAAGCTAATGTGACCCTAAGCGATGACGAAGAAGAAGACGGTGAAACATGTTCTAAAAATGGCCTCCGTCAAGTATATGGCCTTGTGACCTCAATGTGTAACAATTCCAGAGAATATTAATCAACTGGATGACTGAGGCCGAATCGAAGCTGAATTTGATGGCCTTCAAGAGGCATATGATAAGTTGTTTAGGGAATGTTTGAAAGTAAAGAATTAAATAACCCTAAACGGTAGGATCATTGATTTGGAAAAAGGAAACGATTCTCTCAATCCGAGTTAGATTCTAAATCTCAAGAAATTGAGAATCTAAAAATCTCATTTACTAGGCAAATAACAACTCTAGAATCAACTCTGAGGCCTTCAAAAGATTTGAAACAATTCTCAAATGTTTTAGATCACATGTTTTGGGAAATAAAGAAAAATAAATGGCTATGTTGCGAACTTTGTACAAACCGATAACCTAAAACCGTGTTTAGGAAAATTTCACATAATCATGCCCAACACCCAAAGTCAAAGGCCGTGCCTCAACGTCTGCATTTGGCTCATCTCATCTAGGTAATCAGATTCTTCCATCCCTAAGTTTGTGCCTACCCGCCGCATGTGGAAAGTTGAGAATGCTTCACCATGAATCCCTTGCACAACCAAAAACTAGGGCTTAACGAGAATAAACTTGCTGAGACATTCAACATTTGATGCACAAGTTAAAAGTTTGAACGCAATTCTTCAAGAGACAAGTTTGGGTTAAGAAAGTGAAATAACATAGATTCGCCATTCAAAAAAAGGGGAGATAAATTTTGATGCACTTTGATAAAAACTCATTTATTTTGGGGGAGTTTTGTTATTTATATATTAGTACAAGTTATTAGTACTTGAAGGGGAGTATTGATTATTTTTGTTTAGGGAGGATTGTTGAGTATTGTTGCATTGAAACAATTGTACCAAATGGACTAACATTGCTTACCCAGTATGTTGCCTCGGCGGCTAACTCATCTCTTTTGTATCAGGCGTATGTACCATGCATGAAATATTTCTGTTATATTGGCAAAGGGGGAGATTATTTATTTTTTTTGCCTATGTTGGTAAAAATTCATTAACATTGCTTGAACCGGCAAGGACCATGCACTCTTCGATAAGCCAAGTTTGTCATCAAGTTTTTATCACATAACACATTTCTTCTAAACCCTAAGAACAACTGTTGCACAACCAAAACTATTTATTAATTTTTAAGTATCACTTTGTTCTTTGTTTTCTCACCATTTTCTTTTTCTTTTTCCATTCAAACCTTCATCTTTGGTTCGTGAAGAAGAAAACTGTAATTCACCAATCTCTGGTAGAACAACTCTTTCCATCCCTAAACTTGTTATAGTTTGCTTTGAAAGTTTTGTCACTTTTAAATACCAAAGGGGGAGATCACCATGAATTTTGATCTTATTGGCATATTCGGGTCGAAACTACGGGCTTTATTGATGAATAAAACTTGAGACAAGTTATTAGTACTTGATAGGGGAGCTTAAAATTTGATTATTTTGTTTTATTCGGTTGCTTCCATGCGCATTTGCAGAATAAAGGAGTACAAGTACCCCTACTTTCGAAGGGAGATAAATTTTTGATTATTGACTTTTTGTTTTAGGGAGGATTGTTGGGTACTTATTGCTTGCATGTTTTATTTATATTAAACCGATTTATATATTAGCCGCATGCCTCTTCCTCTTGTTTATTTTTGTTTATTTTTTAACGCGATTTTTGGCTCCTCTATAAATATGTACCATGCATGCCACCTTATTTTCTTTTTTTTGCCTTGTTGGTAACTAACATTATTTTTTAAGTGATTCTCTTATATTTCTTTAAACTTGAGAAGATTCATGTAGCCTCAGATCATTCAATCTCGTTAGTTTAACTAAACCCTTAACATATCTTTTGTACTTTATTTTTGTATCTAAAGAGTTTTCGGGTTTTTCTTTTTCTTTTTCCATTCAAACCTTCATCCTTCCATCTCATTGTTGGAGACTTTCTTTATTTTATGAGTTTTGTCAGAAAACTCGCAAAGAGATTGGCAACATTTATCTTATTCGGCAGGGTTGAGAGTGGCCATTCAAGACCTTATTGATGTCGGGTTGTGGTCAAGGGCAAATTCATTAGGAGTTCATTGGTAGGATCTCCATGCGGAGTAAGTCCGCTAGCATGTCTCGGGTTCTATCTATCACCGTGATTCTCTCTACTGCTGTTTTGTGCCGTAAACCGTGATTTTCGGCATAGTAAATTGCTTTGGCTCCTTATTTTCTTTTTCTCCCTAAACGCGCTGGCACGGCATCTCTGAAATCAAAATTTTAAACGCAGCCATTAAATTTAAGCACGCCACTGAAAATGATTGGTTCATGCTTGATTAATTTAGCTTCTCTTGAGAAAACCCAAAGACATATCTTTGTACTTCATGTTTCTAAAGAGTTTTCTCACCATTTTCTTTTCTTTTTCCATTCAAACCTTCATCCTTCCACCATTGTTGGAGACTTTGGTTCGTGAAGAAGAAAACTCGTTCGAGATTGGCAATTCAAGTGGCACGAGAGGGAAGAGTGGCTTGAAGACCGGAAGGTGTCCGGTTCCGGTGCCTTGGGCAAATCCAAGAGTTCCTTGGTAGGATCACGTTCGGGAGTAAGTTTATTTTGATTTTCATAGTACATTGCTTTCACCGCCGTTGAAGCCGGTGTTTTCTCGATACCGTTTCGAGTTTTCGCTCGTCAAAAAATTGGTCTTTATTATTATTGCTCATTGGTGTTGATGTTGTGCATTTATTAACAGTTTACATCTGAGTTAAATATTTAACGCGTGTATCGGATATTTAATTTATTTATTATTCTTTTCATATCTTAACTAAGAAACACGTTTTAAACGCGTCTTTTTCACATATGATTATTAGCTTATTTTTTTTATGATCGAACTAAATATATCAATTTAAATTATTATTTAATATAAGATAAAAATGAAGAAAATTTAAGTTAATATTTATAATCAACTAACTGATATTTTCACTAAGCATTGTCACCACCTCGCTTGTTTTTTCTCATCTATCCAAAATGGATATTGAAGATATACACTCTCTATCTTGTGGGAAGATATTACAATGTTCAGATTCAGCACAACTTACACGGGAAGAAAGGCTAAGGAGTAGAGAAGAAGGAATACACCAAGATATGAAAGTTTCCTCTCTTTTTATTGTTTTCTATTGTTCCTTCAAAATAGAAATGACCACTTGCTTTCAATTTTTCACCTCTTCTCTATCTTCAACTTCTTATGTTCCTTTTATTTTTGTAAATTTGAAAAAAGTGTTTTATAAATAATAATTCTTTAAATATGTTATTGGTAATATTTTATAAATAATTACATTTTTATGTTTGAGACAATGCAGTTTTTTCAAATATTAGATTTTTATATTTTAATTAATATTTTAAGTAGATATAACTTCTAGGAAATTATCAAAATAAAATCACTTCCATGTGACCCTGCGTGGTCTAAATAGCCAATAATATTTTTTACATGTAGTTCTTTTAAATTAGTTTTATTATATCTAATTAATGAAAAATTTCAATGTCGTAATTATAACTTTTATACTCTTAAAATTTTATAAAGTATGATCATATTTTAATTTTCAATTTAATGAATTTAAGCTCATGATTAAAATTGATTCAAATGGTGAAACAATATTATATTTGTTCGGTTCGATCCAAATGCAACCTACCCAACACTATTGGAAAATGGGATTCAAAGTTCAGTGATCCAAATATAAAAACCGAGGACTAAAATGATTGGCTGAATGACCAAACGGTAAAGAGCATGTAAGATCAAAGTAGCTAATGGTTCGACAAAGTAATCAATAAGATATTAAATCCTAATGAATGGTTACACCTAATCAAAGAATGACAAGCCACATGTGAACAAGTTATGAGAATAAATGCCAGATATCAAGATTAGACAGTCACTAAATCAATACAATTAGCGATTACATGATTATTGTAATGACCGACAAATAATGCAATATAATGCAGTGTAATACATCCTACTACCGGCATCAGTTTATAGCAAGCACACCGACTGGACCCTAGGTATTAAATATAAATCTCTAGTCAGGAATTGGGACAACTGATACTCAGGCACATAATCGCCAATAGCAAGTACAATCAAACGGAGTATAACCCTCTAAATATACAAATTGTTACACTCATCCCTTTTTCTCTTTTTCTTTTTGTACCTTTTTATTTTTTTGAAAATAATTATTAATTTAAGCATTGGAGGATATATCAAAAAATAAATCTCGTATACCTTTTACCTATTATTAAGTTATTATGATGTGTAAAATTAGAATTTTCAATTATAAAAACCAAACCCGTCATCTCTAAGATCATCAGAAGGTTTTGTTCATCTTTTCAATTCGTACAATAATTCAAGTCCTAGGTACACAAAAATATTATATAAACTTATCTAAAAAATGTTCAAATAATCTGTCCCCTACCACCTAAAAAAATAAATGCTTCTATTCGTAAATGCTTCTATTCATAAAATTACTACTATTAGAACGCTCCAGGGCAGGCGCCATAACTGTGAAAAGCTGCAAGCAACGAAGGGGAGAAGGTAACGAATTGACCGGGAAGATAGGTGATCGGTCGCAGCAGCGAACTCGTAGCTCGAGGCACGGCAGCACACCGGTGCCTTCTATTGTCCACGTCCAGCACTGTCCGCGCTGCCTACGGCTCTCTGTATCATGCTCCCCGGCCTACGCCTCATCTCCCTCCTTTTAACTTCCTTCCAGCTATCTGAGTCTGTCTCGCTATTATTGTAACAGCGACTAGAGAATTCTACGGAACTTCAGACTCACGATTGCTGGATGTAATTCGGGGATCGTCTTCCAGAAACACACACAAAATGTCAAATTGCACAGTCAGCGGTGGCTCTATTTTCTCTGTTAGGGTTTGGGGTTTAACACCATTGATGGATGAATTCGGATCCCAGTAGTACAGTAGAAAAAGATAAAAATTAGTCGGATTCCATGGGGGCGACGTGCGCTGTTCGTGTTGTATCAATCTGGAGTTCATCTCTAAGATGTTTGATAAACATGTAGTATTAGTCTGAGAAAACCAGATTAACGCATTAATAGGATATGATAAGACATTTATGATCCATTTCTCACGTGGAACGAAACATTTGAAATATTAATTCATAATATAATAAAAATTAAAAAGATAAATAAATTTTAAATATATTAATTTATAGTTATCTTAATTGAACACTTTTATTAATTGAATTATAACTATTGAGATCCAGATCATTTATTTGAATGGTGAAGAACTAATTAACGGCATACACAACCAATCAATAATCACAAATAATAATTTCACGTGAAAAATTCTTTTAAAAATGAAAAAAAAATTACTGAATGATATATCCAAAATATATCTATTATACAATAAGTTTGATTACATAAATCATTAAATATAAAAACATCATACAATATCACAAACAAACTCGAACAATAAAAAATACAAGATGAAAGAGAATAAATACGATCAGTAAAATATTTTTCTTTACTTTAAGAATTGAGTACCCAAAATCGGTGAAAATTGAAATACGATTCAAAACTTGTTCGGATATTTGATCATTTATTTTTTTTCCTTTTCTCTTTCTTTTTTTCTTTCTTTCAAAGTCGGCACTTTCTAGGTCTCAACATTATAAAGTAATAAACCATAAAACGCATCAAATGCTTTTATACAAGAAACAGTGCTGGAGCATCCGTCTAGCGCACGTCGAGCACCAGCCCACTATGTTGAATGCATAAGCATCCCCTCCAATATGCCTCAAGTGCTGCACAATCTAGAAATACAGCTTGAGGGTCCATCAGGTGCACCTTAGACGCCTTCTAATCTAAAATTAGTGCTCAAGCGCAAGGTTGCACGTAACTACTATAATCCGTGCACAAACGTCTCTCATATAAGCCATCAAATAACACGTTAAATGAATATAAGACCCATATGATAGTGACTCACAACCCAACAATATTATATTACTTTGAATGAACATATCAACATAAAAACACATTACAATTTTTTGTGTTATATAGATGTATATGGCGATCCCATTTAATACTAACTCAACCCATGTTGTTTTGAGCTATACTTGTGTTCATATTCTTATATAATATCCAATATTAGATCAACATTGCTGAAAAATGTCATTAAGCTTACGAAATAAGTAAATAGAGAGTTGCATAATAATGACCTTTATCTCAAAAATTATAAAAACGCTTCAATTGTCCATGATATTATCTCAAAAATAGTTTGTATATTTTAGAATGGGAGTTAGGGAAAAAAGGGAAAATCATGAGTTAAATATAGGAATATGTGTGGAGTTTTGGTTTGATTTAGATCTATTAAAGACTTTAATATGTATCTAAATTTATGTCTAACATAATCTTTAACACCATCATTGTTTGACATGGCAACTAGTGCTCAACGATAAGTCCGCCACTAGGCTCGTGTAAGTAAGCATTATAACGATTGCATTATAACCTTACAAATGAGATTTGGGAACCCTGTTTCTTTCAAAGAAAAATAGAATCCTGCTTTTTTTTTATGAGACTAATAGGTCAAAATTCAATGGCCAATATTTAAAAAATAAAAAATATTAAATATAACTATATTTTAATTTTTATTTTTATAATATTAATATTTACTAAATATTAAGTTAAATATTAAAAATATTTTTAATAAAAATAATTATTTACACGCTATTATATAATGTTTAAATTTAAGCTGTTAAATTTTTTAAATTTAATGGTGTAGATAAAAGAAATAGGATCCTACTTCTCATTAATAGAAGCAAGATTTCTCACTTAAATGACATGATTATTTAATGATTAATGATACATTATCATTTAATGTATAAACCGTTGATTATATTGATAAGAATTGAATAGCTTACTACATCCTTATAAATTATGCACTGGATAATTACCGAATGAATATCAAAATCTGTAAATAAAAAGCATTAATGATTAATCAATATATCCTGATAATAAAGAAGCATCAATTTATGATTAAACATAGAGAGTTTATGAAGATTGTTTAAAAACATAAAAGCATAAGAAACATTATAGTTAACGCTTAATCTCTATGGCTTTGTGCTTAATGTAAATTTGATTATCATATCTGCCTAATTAACTCGTTATTAATCTTATAAGCCAAAAAAGAAAAATTTATTAACTTTTTTATTCATGAGGCATTTGATTCCATTTATTGTTTAAACTATGGACTTCATTAAAGGCCATACCATTAAAAATAGATTTAGGATTTCTATACCACTAAAAAAAATTAATATAATATCTTTAAATTATAATTGCTTAATTAATATTATATGGATGTGATTAATGTTTTCAATAATAAATAAAAATTAAATATTTTTTAAGTAATAAATAATATAATTATTTAATTAATATCAAATAATTATAATTAAAATAAATTAATTTAATTTTTTAAAAAAATTGTATATTTTTAATCTCATTTTTCCAAGCTTGAGTACGTAATATTTAATACCAAAGGAAGTTACATGCTTTTTATAAGATCCGTGCAATACGGAAGGCCCCTCCTCTCATATCATTATCCATGCCAACTCCTCTCGACTCACACACCCTTTAAAAATAATGTAATAATAAAAATATTTTATGTCAGGATATAATACTATCAATTATTAAAAATATATATATTAATTTAAAATTTTAATTTAAGTATATTATTTACTTCATAAAGTCACAAATACTTTTATTTTAATACTACCTTATACAATAAAATGACTTTTACAGTTGATCTCAATGATCCAACTAAACTTGACACACTGGGCTAAATTAATGCTTCCCATTTTACCAATTTCGAAAATGTAATTGATTCCTAACAATTATGATGCTGATTATCAACGGCTTAGATTCTACATAAATTTAATAATATTATTATAAATAAATAAATAAAATATTATATTATATTATATAATAATATTATATATATATTTTTTGTTAATATATAATATTTAGCTTTTGTTAATGTCTATCTTTTGAAGTATGGCAAAGTCTGCGTCTTGCATGGGACGCTAAGAGTTAACGATTGATTGAAAAAGTGAAAAGGACACGTCTCCCCAAGCGCAGCTGTGGACTGTGACCAATTTGGGGCAGCAAGCAGCTTGTAAAGGAAGCTGCAGCAAAGTGCTCAAAAGGACAAAATTAATTATAAAGTAAATTACATTTTTGAATCAATAAAAAATTTTATTTATATTATTTTTAATTATCTATTTTTAAAAGCATTTTATACATTTAAAAAATATATATATGTATATAAGAATGATAAATAAAAAGAATGTACTTGCTTGAATATTAAAAAATATCTGAAAATTTGATCATATATATATATATATATATATATATATATGTTGAATACTAAAAGATATAATAGCTATCCAATAAATATTAAACCATGATAAATTTATAAGGAAAAGAGTAATTTGTGTTTGTGTTTTTTTTTCATATATTTAATTTTATTTATTTATTCCAGTAAAAATAAAGATATTTACTCTTTCATTTTAATGAAATAAAAATATATATAATTTCATCTAATTAAATTCGTATATATCATTTGTTTTATTTTTACTATATATATATATATATATATATATATATATAAAACATCCACACCTTGAAGATAAGAAAAAATAATCATTTATATAAACATTTAATTGATCAATTTTACACTATTAAATCTATTTAATAAATAAATAAAATATTAAGTTCAAAATGAATGTATACAAGATATACAAAGAATTATCCCAATAACGTTGCTTAATTAGAGAAAATGTTTTATATTTATTTTTGTTTTTATTTCGGTAATTCTGTTTTTATTAATTTTTGTTTGAAGGCATTTCCCTGCGTTTTTCCTTCCTTTGGTACAATCATCAGACAGCGCCGAGTGGACAGTAAATGACTGTTCATAGCAGCTGTGCAGACACCCAACATTTTCTCAGCTTTATCCCTCAAAGCCCTCTCTCTTTCTCTCTCTCTCTCTCTCGCTTTCTCTCCTTTCCCTTCCCTTTCCATCTTTATATAAACAATTATCTTTCTTCAAATATCAACAGCTTATTTCTTCTTCCCCACTGGTAATCTCAATCCGATAAGGGCATGGGTTTTGTCTGGGTTGGAGTTTGCTGCTACTCCTGCTTTGATTCTGATCAGTTCCTAAGCTGTGTCTGCGGCATGTTCTTGAGAGGGAAGAAGAAGCTGATGAGTTTGTTCTGGCGGGCGAGAGCTGAGCTCCGGAGACAGTTCAGCAATGGCGGGTCAAGCAGTAACGGTAGCAGTAATAATGATAACAACAGCAATAGTATTAAGAAGAAGAAGAAGAAGAAGAAAAGGAGCACGTTTCACGTTAACTACGACGCTTTTAGCTACTCTCTCAACTTCGATAATGGCAATTTTGGCTTCCTCTGCTGATCAATATCTCTTCACCACCATCATCATCGTAGCTGTGGTAATCAGTGGAGTTGTAACTCCTAACAAAGCTAAATTCCAGGGAGATTAACATGGATGTCACCCCATTTTTGTGGGGTGTTTCGGGTGATTAGTTAGCTGATTAGTGCAATTAATGTTGATTAGCTGATCTTCGAATGTTCTCTCATAGAATGCTCGTATCTGACTTATTCAGTTAATGATATGATATGCCATGAGAAATCTAGCAAGAGAGCAGCGGCAACAGGATTCACTGGTTATTTTACATCCCAACTAGCTACTTTGTGTGACCATTAGCTCATGAAATTTGTGCTGTTCTATTTTAATTAAAAAAAAATTACCATTTTTTAGTATTTTATAATATAACATTTTTAAAATAGATATTCGCTTTATATTTCATATTTTCAATATTCTTTGATATTATGTATGTATGAATGAATTAAAATGTAATCAGTTTAGCTAAAATGAAAATTCATCAAAATATTGATTTGTTTTTTATATAAGAATGAAAAAATTTTCAGAAAAATAGAAAAATTTTAAATAAATAAATATATATATATATATTTCATCTTATATAGTATGATGGGTGTTAGGGTAATCATTTCGACACGATGAGGGCTGCAAATTCCTAAACAGTACGAAGAATCCAAAACATGGGCCGGAATGCAGTAAATTACTGGGTCACAAATGGCAAAATCAGGCCCGGCCCAAAGTAGTTCCAGGAGCAGGATGATCAATTAGGAAGCATCTACACCGTCCAAGAAATTCTCATTTGCATCGACGTCAGGAAAGATGCCAATCAGTGATCAAAGTCGAAATTCACCACTGGTAAAAAAATATGAAAAATAGTGGTTCTATAAGAGAAACATTGCCTAAGAATAAAAAAATAATTATATATGTAAAAACATACCAAAATATTTATTTTACAAAAATATGTTTCTTAAAATTTATATTTATTTGAGATTTGAGACATCATAAATTTTAAAATTTGTGTTAAGCTAATAATTTTCTTTATTTATGTATAGATTAAAAATTTAATCTATTAGACAACACAAAATATAATCCTTTTATTTTGTAAATATCGTATTAGAATTACTGTATTTTAGGGTAGTTGTATTTTTGGGATATTATATATTGATATTGTCTGTAATATTATATTTTAGGATATTGCATATTGAGTACAATATTATATTTTAAGATAGTGTATATTGTATTTTAGAGTTTTCTTTGTATTATATATTGCTCATCCCTCGAGCAGTGCTCAGTGTGTGATGTAACATAAAGCTGAAGAAACAAACACGTTCCTCAGGCTTTGCCATTTTCCCATCTGTGCGATTCATTCTCACACGTTTCCATCGTCCTCTTCCTCATCTCTTCCTATTATTCACTCTGTTTTCAATTTCTTATATAATATTAGAGACTATGGAACCACACCGAAATGCTTCAAACAATATGTCAAACACCGACAACCCAACTTCCAATTCCATCCAAAATCTCTTGTGCTTTGAAAACCTTTTCAATCACCCTTTCCAACCGGACATCAATGATAGTTCGGCTATTACCTTGTTTGTCGATTTACTCACTGTAGACAACTATTCTACTTGGTCCAGGACCATACGTCGAGTTTTGAGGGCTAAAAATAAACTCCAGTTCATTGATGGTACTATTACTAAACCCATCGATTCCAGCGATTTCATTTTTAAAGCTTGGGGATGATATAATGACATAGTGGTATCCTGGATATAGAACTCCATCAGCCCATCCAATAAATTTAGTGTTGTTTTTGTTGATGATGCTTCCGAAATTTGAAAGAAATTGCGTGACCATTTCACTCAGCAAAATGGGCCACGCATTTTTCAATTAAAAAAATTCCTTGGCAGGTCTCTTGCAAGAAAAGATTTTATAAGTTTATATTATGGTAAACTAAAAATAATTTAGGATGAATTCCTCACATATGACCCTCTCCCAAATTGTGACTGTGAAAAATTAAAAGTGCTCATCGAGCGCTACTAGAAGGATTGTGTTATACATTTTTTAATAGGTTTAAATAATTATTATACTAATGTTCGAGATAAGATTATATTGATGGATCCCCTTCCATATGTCAACAAAGTCATCTCTATTATTCAACAATAAGAAAGACAACATCAAATAATATCTACTATCCATCCTTCAGAAACGATAGCTTTAAGGGTTATTAGTAACACAAAAAAACTCATGAAAAATAATAATATGCCAAAGAAAGATATGTCATTTTGTGCTCATTGTCGTGTCCTAGGACATACTTTATAGTAATGTTTTAAGGTTGGAAATACTGAGATGCCTATATGTACTCATTGTAATAAATTTGGACATGTTATTAATAAGTGTTATTAGCTTCACGGTTTTCCTCTTAATCACAAGCTGTACGGTAAGTCTGGGACTACTGCTCTTTTGGCCAATAATTCGAACTTCACCACCATTTCTGACCACGAGGCTAATGAGGATGACAAAGTTGCATTAATCAAAATACAGCTCAAGCAATTTATGAACCTGATTCAATCAAAAGACCTTGCTACGCCTTCTCAAATGGCCAAACAAATTTCATCTCTCTTTGATCCCATTAGTGATCATTCAAAACGGCTAACATGATTGGTACTGATTTTTGCTATGTTCCTTCTGCTTATAATGGAAATGATACCTAGATACTTGACATCGGAGCCATAGATCATATGATCTGCAACTCATCTTTATATCTTCATAAGGAGATATCTATCTCTAGTTCTGTTAAACTTCTTGATAGAAGTAAAGCTCCTATTTTTCATATTGGAGTTGTTAAACTGACCAACAAGATAACACTACAAAATATTTTATGTGTTCCATCTTTCACATTTAATTTGATTTCTATGAAGAGCCTTACTGATACTCTCGGCTGCTATATGTTTTTCTTCTCTGACATTTTTTGATTCAGGATCTTACCTCTTGGACAACGATTGGGATGGGTGAAGAGAAAATTAGTTTATATTATCTGATGAATAATGAAATTCGTCCAAACACATTGGCTAGCATTCTCTTCAAATTTTTCAATAACATTGTGAAGCACTCTGCTAATTTTGTTTCATTGTCAGTTGACCTTTGACATTACAAATTAGGTCACATTTTACATTCTAGGATAAAACTGATATATGATCCACTTGTAAAAGGAGCATTGCATTCTATTAATAATAATCCTTATTCTATTTGTCACATGGCTAAGCAACGTCACTTTCCTTTTACTCCCAGCACCCATAGGTCATATACATTATTTGCTGTGGTGTATTGTGATTTATAGGGACATTTTTTAGAAATATCTTATGATGAATATAAATATTTCTTAACTATCGTTAATAATTTCTCAAGAAGTACTTGGATTTATCTTCTGAAATAAAAATCTAACACAAAATTGTGTTTAGAAGTTTTTTATAATCTTGTTACGACACAATTCAATGTTAATATTAAAGTTATTCGTACGAATAATGGATTTGAATTTTGTTTGGGAGATTTCTACAATAAAAGAGGTGTTATCTATCAACGCAATTGCGTGAAAACACCACAACAAAATGGTATTATTGAGCGCAAATACCAATATTTATTAAATATAGTTGGAGTAATTAGATTTCAATTGAAATTTCCCTTAAAGTTTTGGAGTGATTATATTCTTACTGTTGCCTATATTATAAATAGAATTTTCACTCCATTGCTAAACAATAAGACTCCATATGAAATTCTATTTAGAGATAAACCAAGGTATGATAATTTTTAAATATTTAGTCGTTTATATTTTGCATCTCCCATTTCTCATGAATAGAAAAAATTTGACTTCAGAAATAGAACTTGTATATTTTTAGATCAACCAACCGCTGAACTTCACAACAATGAAGAACAATCCAATTTACCCTTAGTCCATGGTTAATTAGAAAATAATCAGGAACCTTTGAGTAGCAACCCACAACCCAATGTGCCTACTAATTCTATCATAAATATTCACTCTCCAGTGAAAGATAACACCCCTGTCCCTAGAACCACTAGAGTTAGGAAAGCTTCTCAATATTTGAAAGATTTTCACTTTCATCAAGTATCTCAAGCTATACCTATCCAATCAACAGTGCTCCAGGAAAACTATATTCCCTCGAAAAATACATATCATATCAAAAATAGTTTCCGGCTTATAGTTTCTTTTTGTCATCCATCTCATCTCAAACTGAACCACAAACTTATATTCAAGTTATTTGTAATCCCAATTGGCGCAAAGCCATAAAAGATGAGTCAAATACTTTAGAATCCAATAAAATCTGGATTATTATTGATTTACCTCCAAGAAAGAAAGCTATCGAATGTCGATATATTTTCAAATTGAAACTCAATAGTGATAGAAGTATTGAAAGGTACAAATGTCAAATAGTGGTAAAAGGATATGCACAACAAGAAGGGGTGAACTACCACGAAACTTTTTCTCCAGTTGCTAAAATTATAATTGTGTGATACCTCTTAGTTATAGCTGCCATAAAAGGATGGCATTTGTATCATTTTGATATCAATAACACCTTTTTAAATGAAACTTTAAATGAAAAAGATTTATTTGCGACCACCTCCTGGTTACACAAAAAAAAAAATCTCATCTAGTATGCAAGTTATTAAAAAGTATATGTGGCCTTAAACAAGCTTTTAGATAATGATATTTAAAACTGTCTAGTTCTCTTGTTGCTTTTGGCTTCGTTCAATCCAATGCGGATTACAGTTTGTTCACTAAACAAGATGATAAATCGTTTACAGTTCTTCTTGTATATTTTGATAACATCATTGTTGCCAATAATTGCTTGGATTTAATTACCTCCATCAAATATTTTTTAAATCAGGCTTTCATGATTAAAGATTTGGGTGTTTTACGAGATTTTCTTGACATAGAAGTCGCCCAATTGCCAAAAGGTATATACACTTGTCAATGAAAATACACCCTTGACATTCTGACCGATTCTGATACCATTGGTTCCAAACCTCTTAAACTACCAATAAACCAAGACTTGAGACTAAGTAAGCAAATTGGAGTAGTCCTTGAAGACCCAAGTATATATAGAAGACTCATTGGCCGCCTTCTTTATCTTACCGTAACAAGATCAAACATAACTTATGCGGTAAAAATTTTAACCCAATTTATGAATCAATTTACCTCAAATCATATGAATGCTGCACATCAAATTTTACGATATCTAAAACTAAATCCTAGACAAGGCATATTGTTTTCTTCTACCTCTAACATTCAACTAAAAGCTTTTTGTAAAACAGATTGGGTTTTCCGTCTGGACACACACAGGTCCATTACTGATTATTGTGTTTTTATTGAAATTCTCTTATTTCATGAAAATGCAAGAAACAGTCAATGGTCTCTCACTCCTCCGTCAAGATAGAATATAGATTAATGGCTACAACTTGTTGTGAATTATCTTGGCTACATTAGATTTTGAATAATTTGCATGTTTTCCATCCCAATGTAGCATCTCTATATTGTGACAATAAAGCGGTCCTTCACATTGCAGCTAATCCCGTTTTTTATGAACGCACTAAATATATCGAGTTGGACTGTCATCTTATTCGTGAACAAAATTTAAGAAGGGAGCATTCGCACATATCATGTCACCACTAATATTCAGTTGGTGAATATATTCACCAATATTTTACCCTTACATCGTCTAAATTCTCATCTATCCAAGATAGGCATTATCAATATATATACTCCATCTTGTAGAGGCGTATTAGACAACACATAATATAATCCTTTTATTTTGTAACTATCGTATTAGGATTATTGTATTTTAGGGTAGTTGTATTTTTGGGATATTGTATATTGATATTGTCTGCAATATTGTATTTTAGGATATTGCATATTGAGTATAATATTGTATTTTAGGATAGTATATATTGTATTTTAGAATTTGCTTTGTATTATATATTGCTCCTCCCTCGGGCAGTGCTCAGTGTATGATGTAACATAAAGTTGAAGCTAAACACGTTTATCAGGCTTCGCCGTTTTCCCATATGTGCGATTCATTCTCACACATTTCCATCGTCCTCATCCTCATCTCTTCCTATTCTTCACTCAGTTTTCAATTTCTTACATAATCAGATTTAAAAATTTTTCTCTTAAAATTATAATCCATTGTATAACCCAAACAATATAATTTAAAAATAACCCAATTTTAACTCTATAAAATTAAAATTAGATTTATAATTCTTAATTTTAATCCTACTTCAATAATTCAAACCAATCCTTTTTCAATTTATATGGCATTCTTGCTTTGAAGCACAAGTGAATGATTCATGTAAGAAACGGGCTGCGATTGAAACAGTTGAATTTATATTTTGCCAGCTTCCTTTCCCCTGCAAGGAGGCATGGGTTTCCCACATAAGCAATTGTTGTGGGCGTAAGCAGCTGCGGGAAACATATTCAAAGGCCTTCCTTGAGGTATCTCTCCACACAATCCATTTGCCCTGAAACTTGCATGCCTAAGATTTCTAAGCGCAAGCAAGCCATCCGGGATCTTTCCCGTGAGCCTGTTGATCGACAGATCCATCCATTGCAGCTTCACTAAGAGTCCTAAGCTTGCCGGTATGGTACCAGTGATCCGATTCCGCGACATGTCCACTCTCAGAAGCCTCACCAAATTCGATATTGATGTCGGTATGTGACCTTCAATCTTGTTGCTCCCAATGTTCAGCACTTTGAAGTTCAAACCTTCTCTGAATTCAGGAATCGTGCCTGAAATTGCATTCTTCGAGATATCTACATTCTCCAGGAAGCTGCTTGTGTGGTTACCGAAGATGCCAGAGATAGAGCCAAAGAGCTGATTCGAGCTGAGGTCGATCGACGAAAGCACGCCTGGAAGCATGATCATTGAGGCATCGTGTTTCAGTTGGTTGTTAGAGAGCTTTGCTGAATGCAAGTTTCGCATCCTTGTGAAGAAGTTTGCGAGCCCACCTGTGAAATGATTGTGGGAAAGATCTAAGGAGGTTAAGGAGCTAGGCTTTGTGAAGTTAGGAAGTGTGCCTGCAAGGTTGCAGCCAGCTAAATGGACAGCTGAAAGCTCTCGGCTCCTGATCCATTCAGGTACAATTCCTAAACTCAGATTGTTGTATGACAGGTCTATTGAAAGAAGGGAAGGGATACCCTTGACAAGGGAACTTGGCAAAGGATTTGAAAGTCCATTTCTTGACAAATTGAGGTACCAAAGGTTCTCCAAATCTGCTAGAGATTCTGGGATGTGACCAACAAGCCCATTATTACCAAGAGAAAGGCTGGCGAGGGATCTGAGGCCGCTGATTTGGTCTGGGATTGTCCCCGTCAGCTGGTTGTTGCCGAGGGACATGTCAGTAAGGCTGGGAAGGCTACAGAGAGAAGTGGGTATTGAACCGGACAGCTTATTATATGATAGGTCCATGTAAGTAAGGTTTTGAAACTGCCCCACAAAATAAGGGATGAACCCAGATAACAGATTGTGGCCCAGATCAAGAAATTGCAATCCCTTAAGGTTTCTGAAGGTGGGTGGAATTGGACCACTCAAGTAGTTTCCTGCCAAATTTAACTGAAGTAGGCCATTGAGATTTCCTAAGCTTGATGGAATGTCACCTGCCAACCGATTCTCTTGCAGTACGAGGGTCTTGAGTGAAGGAAGAAGGCCTAAACTTGTAGGAATGGTCCCCAGCAGAGAATTGTTCTCTAGCACAAGCTGTGAAAGGTGTGCCAAATTTGATATGCTCTCTGGAATCCTTCCTGTGATAAGCTTCATCCCACTTATGATCAAAATCTCTAGGAACTTCAAGCTACCCAGAGAAAGAGACAGAGTGCCCTTCATGTAGAGGGCACTGTCCCCATCGGAAGTTGGTCTCTGCAATATCAAGCTAGTGACCCTCCCTGTTGCTTGGTCACAATCAACACCTTCCCAGCCTCCTCCGCAGCAATCCGTGCCAATCCATGAGGAAAGAGTCTCTGTAGTGTCCTCCACTATTTTGGCCTTGAAGCTGAGCAGTGCAGCTCTATCGGCTGGGGAACAAGTTGGGGCAAGTGTTCTCGCTTGGATTAGGGTTTCTGAGAAGTGATCTAAGAATGAAAGAATCAGCAAAAGCTTCAAAACCCAGCTCAAGTTCTGCATTTTGTGATGCGGGTTCTGATCAAATGGAGCGAATTTGCTTAAATCAGGAAGTGACTTCAATTCTAAGTATTTTTGAGAATCCCGGAGGGCCAAACATGAAGGAAAAGTGAGTGAAGGATGAAAAAGCAGACACGGTGTGCTTTGTTCTCATTTCTTCACGTAGAGAAGAAGGTACAATGATGGAGATTCAAAGAGTCGAGAAAAACTAACTCATCTGAGGCGTGAATATTCTCCTCTCCTCCCCTTATTTATAGGAAATGGATGAAAGAAGACCGGTGTTTTCCATTCAATACTAGTTCGTTTTTCAAATTTGTTTTTGGTTCACAATGAATATTGGTGACCGTCTGATAATAAATTACGAAAACCCTAATTAAACTAACCTCATTTTCTCGATTTCCCCAACCCCATTTGCCTTCGTCTTTGCGTGTGACAGTTGCTGCTTTGGAGATTGCTTGGATACAACTGTCACACTCAACTAAGCAACCAAAAAAATGAGATAAAGTGCAGTGTCAATTTTTTATAGCGCTCTAATTTAACTTGTCCCTCAAAAAAGAAAAAAAAAAAGAAAAAGAAAAAGACAGGCACTCTAATTTTTATTCTGCAAAAAAAAAAAAAAGTAAAAAAAAAAAAAAGATCCATCAGCGCAGTATGAATCGCACACGCCATTAGCAGATTTTAGTCGGCAAATGTTTCTGCTTTTTTAGGGGTTAAAGGGGCAAACTCAACATAACATAATATAATATAAATATAATACATTAAACATATATAAGTTAAAAGAGCTCTTCTAAAAGCATGCGCTTAGAAGGCAGCAGTGTTGGCAGACTCGGATCTAGGACAACGACTTCGAAAGAGTGCTTAGCTAAAGTATATGGATGTAAATATCAAGTCAAAGCATGAAAGATGCATCAAGATCTGATCACAGGTATAAGCTATTGTGTCTTTATAGCCGATAGAAGAATTCTAACCCAACATGCAATAATATTTGACATACCAGAAAGGGATTTGATGAGTTTTCATTCATGAATTGATCCAAATGTCGAGACCCACGGTGAAAAAATTGTCCAAAAATCACAACCCAATAGAAGATCTTCACAACCCAAGGTCCAAGATTGCACAGTTTAAGATTGCCCGCCAAGGTATGGGCCAGCTCAGTAGCCCCTCATGAACGGCCTCACCAGGACGATCCACAATCTTTTTTTTCGCATGTTGAAAAAATTGTCATAACTAATCAATACAAACCTTACAAAAATTCTGAAAATATTTGTCCACAATTTACACGATCTCTTTCAAAGTAATAACTGTTATATCAAGCGTCTCTTATGATCACATCAAAGAAGGAATGAATCTTCTTAACTGATAACAGTTGTTATAATCGATACCCACGATTCTCATGATAGCTTGTCAAATGTACATGAACAGCCGTCTGTCAACCTTGACTCCTAGCGACCTAAACATTATAAATATCTGTTTACTCTCACAAGCAAATAGGAGAGAAAAAGCTATCTACACTCATGGAGAAGAGACCAACAGATATCCTTCTCTCCATTGACACACGAGATCCCATTTTTTCTCCAACCAACCACTCTCCCATGAATATAGGCCTCCCTCCTAAGAGGCCAGTCCTCCATCCAATTGGCACCGAGCCAACCATCCGAGGTGCCGTCGGAGGAGACCAACTCTCTATCCAAAAAACACCGCTCGAGGAGTTCAGCCCTCCATCCCAAATGCAAAAGCCCTCTATCCAACAGCCATTCCTTAGTCCTGGGGCTAGGAGCCCTTCTTCCAAAAGCCTACCCTTTGTCTAGAAGGATCGCCATCTATCTAGGAGATCCGCTTTTCATCGAGGAGGCAAGCCCTCCGTTCAAGAGTCCTACCATTCATTCAGGAAGCCTACCCTCCATCCCAAAAGGCCATCTAGGAGGCCTACCCTCTATCCATGGGTATTCCTGCCATTCAGAAGGTTTACTTTCTATCTAGGAGGCCATCCAGGAGGCTTGCTTTCTAGACCTCCAAGCTACCCCTCAGTCGGGTGTATCTTTAAACCGTTCCTTAGTCAGATGCACCCAAACACTCAATTCCCACTGTATGCATGATACATATTTTTACATCATTTTATTTTTCTATTCTCTTAGAAAAATATCTAATTTGAACGTTGGATAATATATTAAGGAGTGAGTCTTACCAATCTTCTGACCTCTCGTTCATTTGTTATGTTATGTACGGTCCAAGTTCGAAGAAATAGGGACCAAATCAACTCCTATTTAATCTGGCGTGAAAGATTGAGTAGTTCCCTAACCCGTACAATAATTTAGGTTTAAGAACGCATCAGAGTTTGACTTGTCTAAAAAGAAAATTAACAAAAGAGATATTGATAGGGCTTCACAATTATACTCAATAGATATCCAAAAAATACAAATGTTTTTAACTCAGAATTGTCAATTAGCTCCAAACTCCATCTCATCAACTGCTTTTGGCATCCACTCTATAACTATTTCACTGACTTATAATTATAAAGAATTTGATCATTAATTTGATTGAAAAAAAAAAAAGTTATCCTGAAAGTATTAAATCTAAAATTCTCTCAAATAATTTCTAAAGAAAAAAGTGTGAATAGTACTTTTAGGAGCTAAAATCACATTAGAGACAAACCATATGGCTCATCTCATACAAGACTAAGTACCACAGGGGATCCATCTTGTAAAGACTACTAATTTCCGTTGATCACACTAGAGCACTTGATCCCCAAACAATTGCTATTATAAAACCAAAGTCTTATGATTAGGTTCAAGGAGCCGATAATTTCTTTATCCTGGTATTATTTTCAAGCTCATTGTGACTTACACATCGAAGGGGTTTGCTTAGAGAAAAAGCTTAGACCCCATCAACTTTATTATTTATAATGTACAGGATAAATGTCATTATATTTAGAATTAAATTCCACTCTAGATGATTATCACTCCTAATAAGGCCTAAGTTCAAGTGCATATCATATATGTATATATGTATTATAAGTAGGTTTTTATAATTATATATACAACCAATTGGATGTAAGGCATCTAATTTACCTCTTAAGTTAATGGATTATTATGTGGTAACTAGAATATTTATAGCCTAATTAAGTTTATGATATTTATTTATAAGATTTTTTTTTTTTTTTGCTTTGAGATATGAATTATGTTTATAATATTCAATGAATAAGATACACACATATTTAACAAGAAGATAATTTAAATCGCCGTTTAAATTTGACTTTCATTCCCCTCCCAAAAAAATCCAGCTCAGTCTAATATCTAGCAGTGTCGAACGATTACATACCACAATGGATTTTGATAATAAAAGAATTATAAGTGCATTCCACATGTAATAATTATTAAAAGCACACACAAAAAAATAGAAAAAGAGATTAAAAAGAAACCCAATAAAAAATAGATTCAAACAAATAAATACTTGGTGAATATTTAACTTAAATGTCAAGTATATATTGATGAAGAATGGACTCCTTTCTTTATATGAATTTATCTGATTGTAAAGATAACTTAGATTGCTTTTTATACTAAAATAACCGATAATATCAAATAATTCAAACAAGTTGTAAATTTGGTGCGCACTTGGAACCTGATTTGAGTTAAACATTTTAACAATTTATATTCGATTTAATATGAAATTTTGAATTAGTTTTCTATACATTATAAATTGAAGTAAGAGGTAAAATGGATAAAATATTTAAAAGTCTTACTTAAATATGTAAATTAGTGTCCATTGACCATTGAATTTATCTATACATTGGATTTGGAATCAACATAACGACAGATAAATTGTTAGAAAAATTTTTAATTTGGCCGACTAGTAATCTAGACATGTCGGTGATATTGCTTAGATGACTTATTTAGAAGAAATCCCAGCGAGGTCGACACTAGCGATGGGTAGTGAAGCTAAGATGGTGCAAAGTGGACCATGAGAGTACAAAAAATCCTTCATATTTCTCCTCCTATATCCTTGAAAGGAAGACACATTCTCTCCTCCTTTTCCCTAGATTGCATGGACACCACCACCCTTTCTTTCTCTTCTCCCCTAGAGCTTGCTCCTGGGTTGCCCCCGTACCATGCTTTCCCCACTCTCCAGCCCATGGCCTCTATCCATACAGAAGGGTTGGAGGAACTTTAATGGTGAAGTAACAGAGGAGTCTCGATAGTAAAACAGTGGGGAAACCTTAACAGCTAAGCAATCTTCTATTAGGAGGACGATGCCGCTAGAACCCTGATTGGTCTGCGTGAGTGTGGATTGCCATTGGCTGAGCAATGTACGTGGAGGCTTCTCATAAGTCGAGCAACGTGAGTGGCTGCTCCTAATTGTTTAGTATGTAATTGGCAGAGTAGCCTACAAGACTAGCTCAGGGCCTGTGTTGCATTGACCACAGCACAAGGCCTGTGCAGTAAATATCGGTCGTTTGGGTGAAATCAAATGGCCAATTTTTTTCCTTTTAACTTTACAAATGAAAAAAGAAAAAAGAAAAAGTCACACTTTCTCAACTATTGTATTTCATTCGGACGGTTGAGGCTGTACGACACAGGCCCTGTATCATGGTCAGTGCGGCGTAGGCCCTGTGCCAAGGTCAGTGCGGCGCAGGGCTTCTTGACTCCTACAAGACAGCTCTTGATTGAATGGAGCTGAAATTAGATGAGAGCCTCTGATGTCGTTTAATTGGTCCACCTATTTTGGGCCAAACTTTAAGGCCTATGTTTTTATTTGTTCATCCATCCATGTCCTCGATTTCTTCCCACTTCGATTTTTCGTATATTTGTTTCTATTTAGGTTCGGCCTATTTCGCTAGAATCCATCAAAATTATATAACAAAACTATGCCTATGTTCTAAATTAAGGGATACTTGTTTAGGGCCGAACATTAAATACTCTAAAGTCTAAACTTTAGCTCTTCAAACTTTTTAATAATTTGCTATTGTCCAACTCTATAGTTCTATTTCTAAACTTGCAAGCAACATATCTATGGACACTCAACTCTAATTCTATAGATGCATTATCATTGATCGTGTCATTGACATTGCATTTTTGCTCCCATCTTCTCTTTCATCTACTTTTTAAGAATTCTTCCCATCGATATAATCAATTTAATTTATAAATATAGAATAAATTAGTTCAAATTTAAAATAGTAACAAATTTTATTGAAATAAAAAACTAAAAATAAATTTGACAAATATTTTGATTTTTTTATTACAAAATATGTCTATTTATTTATTTATTTTGGTCACAAAATATTTCGATTTCTAATCCAAATAGACATTTACAGAAAAACCCTTGCCCCTCCATCCTTATCCTGCCAGCCCGGCAGAATTCCTAGCAAAATTAAAAAAAAAAAAAGTAAAATAAAAACATGAAAAACGCAAATGTTATGTTTGATAAAATTAGTTTTATAGTAATTTGAGTACATGAGTATAAAATAAATAAATAAATATATAAATAAATCTATATTTCAATATTATTTCAAGATATGAGTTCAAAAGGAATCAACTAAGAATTAATAGTAATATATGTATTTTTATTTTACCTTTATTGGTTATATTTTATAGGGATTTTACTATACACAAATAAATTATTAAATTATAATTCCTTGAAGTATAAAGCTATTTTTATTGGTCCAAAAATATTTATCACATAAAAAAATACTGTTGGGCCCCAGTATAAAGACCCATAAAAGTACGGCCCGAAAAAAAAGCCCAAGCGAGAGGCCCAGAAATACTCCCACAAGCCAAGAAGGCTGGGCGGCCTGAGAGGCTCAAAGTAGAGGCCAATGGCCCAAAGACCAAGACCACAGCAGAAACCCAAGAAGTCCCGTCCGCTCATAAGGAAGTTCAAGGACAACGCTAGCGGCATCCAAGTGCACAAACACAGAAAAGACCGAAAACTCTAGAAGCCCCACTGAGTCTCAGGATCGCCCGAGAGGTCAAGAAGAGGCCCCCGGACTTTCCCCATAAGGTCCTCCAAGGGCAGCCTCCTCTTACGAGTCCGCGAACTCACGAGGAGCTCCGCCCGAGAACGAGGACTACCCTATGCTCGGTCAAGGACGCCAGCTAGGCAATTTTGCCGATTCCTGGGAAACCCGCAACGCCGCGGCCTCCATCTAAACAGAAAGACGCCTACCAAACCAAGACCGACGCTAGACTTACTAGATCGACACACCCAGCCTCACAATGACGCTTAGCCGCGTGCCTTACCACGCACGCCGCCAGCATTAATGAAGCCAATGGGACACTGCACACAAATTGGGCTATCCGATGGGCCGCCACGCCTCCTCTCCAACGGCTCCGATTTTCCCTATAAATACCTTAAGAAAGTCCTCTCTCTAAAGGGACCAGACTCTCTTTTCCCAAAATCAGCTCCAAAGAGAAGGCAAAGACCCACTTCCTTTAGGCCCTGAATTTCTCTCTTCCCTGCGAAACAGAACAGAAGAGTGGTAAAGCCTTCTAAGAGCGATCCCCCTAAAAGAGAAATACAAATCAAGAGATGCTACGGGCGAATTAACCCAAATACTTGACTTCAGAAAGACTTCAACCCAAATAAATAAGACTTTCAATACCCCAAATCTCGTAGTTTTTCCTCCCCATTCAAGAGGAGGTTTTTCACGTAAAAGATCCGGTCTCAATCTTCCTCTCGTGTCCACCACCACACATACTTGTGTTGCCTGAAAACCACGGATCCGATTGGACTTTGTGGATTCAGCACGCCAGATAACCACAGATCCGACTAGACGTCGCGGATCCAGAACGCAACAAATACTATTTGAAAAGAAATTTGTCTAGAAAACATTTTTTAAATTTTTATGAAAAACTATTTTTAAAGAAAATAACTTTTCAATTAAGTATTTTATAACGTTTGATATATATAAAAAAAATAAAAAACATCACACAAATCGAATAATAACACTGAGCACAAGCTGTCTAGCAGCCAACGAGACAATCAAAGGGGCCATTGGCCGATGATCAGTTACGAGGATTTCAATGAATAATGACCGGCAATGGTAGTTTGGATGGTATCTGGCATACTTAAACCAAGATGTGTCAATTAACAAATGATAATTGCGATCAAAACTCTTATTGTCAAATGATTGATGACGAAATTAGAGATAATGGCAGGTGATTAATAGTGAAATTTTAAGGCATCACACATGGGGTCGATGATCGAGAGTGCTTGGTGTGCCTTCCAATAGCTTATTGGTTGTGGCTCACCAAAGATATCGATGCCCAATAGTTGGCAAGAGCATTGTGGGCCGTAATAATATTATCTTTAGATATGACTTTTATTAATAAATAGTTATCATTATTGAAGAATAGGTAAGCTTAAATTTTTTTTTTTTTTTGATAGATAAATTTTTAAAAGTTATATCTTAGTTTCCTTACCTAAAAAATATTTTTTATTAATTTATTTTTTACAATTACCAAATAAAAAAACGTAAAAATATGAAAATAGATAAACTCACCAAATATGAAAAAAAAAAATATATATAGTCAGCAAGTAGCTGTCCACAAATAAACGAAGTGTAAGCTTTTCTGTCTTTTAGTAATATTTATCGTACACTCCACATATTTTGATAATTAAGTCAGTAAAAATAAATTATTTTATTTTATTCAAAATTCTTTACTTTCCTTGTTAAAAAGCAAACATCCAACTTCATGGTTGGATACTCCGCACAGCAATCCTCATCTTAGGCCATCTCCAATTCAATAATCAATCATCACCACCCGTCCGCTCGCCCAGCCGCCGCCAAACCACCACAATCAGCTTCCAACCATGCCATCTTCGCTCTCAGCGCTTCAAACCACCACCAACACCACCGCCTCCTACCTCCATACCCTCCTGGAATCAGCTCGTCCCTTCCTCCGCGGTGAGCTAGAAAACGTCGACGAGAAACTCCCGTCCCTCGTCGCGCTCCTCCGCTCAGTTGGCGCCGGAGAGTGTTGGCACAAGCACGGCACCTTCCTTGATCACCTCGTCGACATATACAAAATTCTCAAGCTTTGGAGGGCGCCGGACGCCGTATGCCTCTGCGGTCTTTTCCATTCCGCTTACTCCAACTCCTACGTCAACCTCGCCATCTTCGATCCCTCCACCGGCCGCGACACTGTTCGACACCACGTGGGCGATGCCGCCGAGCGGCTGATCCACTTGTTCTGCGTCGTCCCCCGGCAGCCCGTCATCCACGACGACCTCCTCTTCCACTACTCGGACTCCGAGCTAGTCGAGCACCTCAGGGCGTCCGAGGTCTCTCTAAAGAGGATGCGAGAGAAGCGGGAGAGCGATACAGAGGAGGGGTGGAGGAAGAAGCTCAATTCCATGCTCCCTCACGATGGGATCGAAGTGGACCACATTAAAACTGGAGAGAGAATAAGGGTTTCCAGGAGAGTTGTTGCAGTTTTCCTCATGATGACAATGGCTGATTTCAGCGATCAGTTCTTCAGCTTCCAGGATGCTCTGTTTGACAACATCAATGGACACTTGGAGTTCCTGGGCAACAATTTTACATCTCTGTGGCCGGGAGACGGGAAGCCGGGGCTCTGGATGAATTCAATATCAAGAATGGGGACGCTGTATTCGCTGATAGTGAGAGAGGAAGAGCTCTTCATAGAGGAGAGGAGGGCAGGTGGCTTAGAGGCTGAGGAAGGGAGAGATGAGGACATAGAGCTGGTGCTGCCGCCAGTCTTCGACGGCTGCACGAGGGTGCTGGGCGCGGAGGAGCAGAGGGAGGCAAGGGATTTGTACTGGGAGGCTGTCTGTGATGTGTCAAAGGGAGGGTTTGAGAGAACAGGGGAGTTGCTATTGAGGTGTTCTGAGAAGAACCCATTTGTGGGGGAGCCCCATGTAGTTTTGGGTCAGTTTTATTTGAGCAAAGGGAGGTACGAGGAAGCTCAGAGGGAGGCTGAAAGAGGGCTAACCCTTTTGCTGGAGTGGGGCAGCCCTTGGGATAAGAGGATGTCCTGGGAAGGATGGGTTGCTTGGTCCAGGGTCCTGTTCATGAAATCCAAAGAGAGAGATTGGCCTCGTACTTCTTGGGGCATCCTTAACTTAGGCCTTGTGAAGTAAATCCCCTATACTTTCTTATAACTTACAATCCTAATAACTAGCAAAGAAGGGTCAGATTCGAATTGAGGTCTTTGGATATTTTTCCCTTTCCCTGCTTGATCAGTGACAACTGATGATGATTGTATTGTATGAGACAAATCAGGTTAAGTAAAATAATAGAAATTATGTGATGGCACCAGTGCTTCTGAATGTAGTTTTCCTTTCAGATTGTTGGGGGAAAGTGAGACGGGAGATTAGGGGCAGGGCCAAGGTAAAAGGGGGAATTCTATTGGTTTGTTTCTTCTGGAAAAGCAGCTTTCTGATCCATGATCAAAGCAGTCGTATGCGCTACCATTAATGATAAATCTATAAAGATTTAAAATTTATATATATAAACTAAAAGTTCATTTTGAAATCAAAGAGAAGAATGGTTCTTAAAGTGCAAAAATCAAATATTGCTCTTTAACATCAAAGGAAGCACATATAAGTAAATACCAGTTACTTTGGATTAAATGATAGAAATAAAGAGTAAGTCCAAGAAATAAGAAATAATATAAAAAAAATAACTTAAGATTACTCATTTTCCTAGAAAATATTGAACTAAGTCAAATTCAACTATCAAACCAGATTTATATAAACATCTCAACTAGTAACATTTAAGGCACGACGTATGATTTCATATGTCTTTACAGAATATTATTCTTAACGGTAATCTTTTATTAAAATAACTATTATATATATATATATATTATGGAGCAAAGAACCCAATAACTATGGCTTTCTGAAATAGCAAGTTGGCTCATGCTCTCCATTTTCCAGACCCAGATGCACCATAGAGTTAGCCACTAGCTAGAAACAGCCAGCAGCCAGGAGTCACCCTCCTCTTAAAAACAAGTCATTTGCAACTTGGATTTTCCTCCTCAAACAGGAAGACTTTTGTCCACCATATCTATCATTTAATACCATATTTGGAATAAATTTTCGGCCCATGATCTCAACTGTAAAGAATATGCACCATGTAGACTCAGATATGCAACAATAAAATTTGAATTGTTGATTATAGATCTAACTACGTCATTATAAATTGCATTTAGCAACTGCGCCAACATAAGCTGTTTTATGGAACATAGACCACGACCCCAAGATTTGATAAAAGAAAGGTGCATTAACAGTTAATACGTTGCTTTTGGCAATGGTGGGATTTTCCCTCCTTTGCCATGCATTTGAGTAGATGAGAGACTGACCCAAATCTCACATCTTGGTCGCTTGCGTTTTCTAAACTACTTTGGTAATAATACTGAATACATTTGTACAAACTATATATTCAAAAAAAAAAAATCAGTAATGCCACAGAATTTTATAGTGCAATATACATGGTAGTAATTCTCCTTACATCACAGAAAAAAAAAAAAAAAAAAAAAAGCTTTATTCCCCCCAAAAATCCATCCAAAACCTTATTTTTCGAATTAAATAGAACTAAAATTGCTTATAAAACAATCTGTCCTATCCTAGCTAAGTTACTAGACCAATAGTATAGAAGAAAATTTTGGCTATCTAGTAACTAATTTAAGATGTCTAAATATCATGCTCATATCTCGAGTATCAGATGTCCAACAAGGGTACTTTCAAGACAGAATGAAGACTCTAGGTGATAATCTCTTTACTTGTTTTTGTCCTGGTTAAAGCTTTACATTTTCACTGTTTCTGCACTATGCATCATATAAGTTATCATGCCAACAAACATTATTTAAATCTTCAACAAATATTCTAACATTTATATACCCAATGTGACCTATAGACAACTATGCAAGTTCATAGCTTTTATGATATCTACATAAAATAGAAATACTTACTACAAACAAATGTGAAATAAAGAACATGGCAACAATGATTGAAACAAACACAAGGCAAAGCATAGCCAGGGAGATCTCACCGCAGATTGGAGAAGGGGGGTTTTCCCAGAAAACACACAAGAATGTAATAGTCAAATACCATAATAGAAATCAATTCCATAGCGAAATTGGCATTTGAACAACTTCAAATTGTATAACGAAAAACTTCAGTTCAGTTTACAAGAAACATGGCAGTGCTTGTATAATGAGGTTTATACAAATATAGTTAGAAATTGCAATGTTTACGAGAAATATGGCACACCTGTTCTTGACCCTGTTTCCAATGAAAACATCACTTCCCTCTCCTGTTAAATTTTGAAAAGAAAAGCAATGTTATCCAAATACTGGTCAACACCAATTGAGTGTTGTTATGATTCTCCTAGCAAGGAGGCTCTTATATCTACCAACAGTTAGGATTAAAAATTGAGTTAATAAATGATGGCGATTGCTTCAAATAATTTAAATAGCTATTCAATATCCATCATTTATCTATCCAACTTATAATTTCAACCGTTGAGAGAATATGAAAATCTTCCTACTAGACTCTCGCACCTATCATGCCAACAAAATTACATAGACACACGCTCTCTTTTGCATACCCTCTCAGTGAGGCCAATATAGGCATGAGTGTGGGGATGCCCTTGTTTACACAAACGAACACACACAGGTGTGAAGCAATGTTCATTCATAAACTAATTCATTTCGTAAATAGGGTAACAACAACCAATCCCCTCTACAAGTAAGCAATTCAGAGGACGCTTGGAATACAAGAAAACTTCCAGATAAAAGGCTTCAGTTAATTACCAGACTGCAACTAATTCAGAGATAATGAAAGATGTTGATCTCTTTCACAAGACAAGATCCAAACCATCCTTCATATTCTAGCATTTGCAAAGCATCTTACTAAAGCGAATGCCTGAAAGCCAGTACAAAGCCAAGAGAGGAAAATTTTTTCCTCATTTACCTTCAATCCGTTTTTCAAGATAGGCAAACATCAATGAGAGCTAATGCCAGCAACACTAGGACAAGTGAAATGTACTACACCCATAAGACAACAATGAGAGCTAAAAATCAACCTGTTGGCAACCAACCACGCATCAATGAACATTGATGACACACCCGACAGTGAGCATTGACTGATACCCATAACTAATGCCAGCAATTAACATCGCTCACAATTGATAATAGAAACCAGCAATGAATGATTAATAACCGAACTGGCAACATGCTTCTGATGCATGAAAGATAGATGTGCAGCCAAGACATGCAAACAAACAAGGGAAAGACCAGCCTCGATTGCCATCACCAGCTATCAATTGCCAATAACTGACAAGACCAGCGATAAATAAACTTATTTCACTGTTGATCAGATGATAACCAAGCAGGCCAGTGACTTAGCATTAGTTTTTATTAGTGTCACCGTGACTTTGTCCAATACATTATCATCACGAGTGCCATTTCTTTGTAGGATTACATGCACATCTAAAAATATTCACTTTGCCTTTACCCTTTTTTTGAACATAAATGGCACTAATGCGCTTCTGGAATTGCCTGTTGCTTATGATTATAGTGGCCAGCACGCTTGTTTAGAAGGGAAGGAGCATTGAATCATGTATAATAGTGGCAAATCAAAAACTCAAATTAATTATTTCACCTGAGCCCCAAGGAAAAAACATCGTCAGTATTGTATAACTGTAAAACCATTTTTGGGGGCAAAGCTTGACTACCTAACATCACTTACTTATTTTGGATATGTGTCTTAAGAAATGGAGGTGGAAGAGGATACAATATAATTGACCAAAGACTAAATGATGGAACTTAAGAGAGTGACAAGTAAGGTCTCTTTGGCGAGAAGATAATAAATGAAGTCCCTTAAGGCCTCTCTAAGTGAGTAGTAACATGATATGGAAAAATATGACTAATGGCATCCAAATAGCAGCCATAAGGAGTTTAGGGGAATTACAAGGTAGTAGACTATGCCAAAAAAAAGCTCTTTGTGGTTGTGAAAAGAGTCAAGGAGAAAGTAAAAGCTAAGAGAGATCATTATAAGCATTGTCTAATAGAAATTACAAGAATTGGAGATGTGTAAATGTGCTAAAAAGGTCAAGAAGGTTGTGCGGTGAAAATTTAACACATGTGAGCACTTGTATAAAGGATTTAAAACAAAGGAGGTAAAAAAAGCATATTTCTAGACAAGTCAAACTACAAGATAGGAGAACAAATACTTGAAACAAGTGAAAGTGTATCAACTATCAAGTTAGGAAGTACTATGCAGGTGGATATCTTACAGCATGAGTCAGACATGGCTGAATCAGCTCAGGTAGGCTGGCTCAGACCGAGAAGCTCGAACACGTGATCGGTTGTCATTTCCTTTTCTTGCTATCATCAGGCTCAACAAGCTGCACAGGAGCAGCCGGTATCCTATACCACCATTCTCTTATCCGCCTTTGAAACCTGTAACTGCTGTCCTTTCTCAAGGGCATCTCCCTAGTATAAGCTTCCACCAGACCCAGCAGGATTATATGTCTCAGAGGTACGAAGGCAAACACCATGGCGGCCACAACCATTAGAACTGCAACCCTCTCTGTAGCCTGGATGGTAGAGAGAACCAACAATCAAATACTGTAATTGTAAGTTGATTTATTGGCTGCATCATTGTGGAAATAAAATTCACATACAGGGACACCTTTGGATACTGTGGCGTCTCATCCACCGTTCACATTAGTGGGCCCACATATTAATAGATGAACGGATGGGAGGATGATCCTATAATATTATTCTATATTTGTCTGGGCAATACAAAGCTGAGAAGGCAGAGAATAGAGGTCATGCTGTCAGCAACTTGAGAATAGCAATACTTGATTGCAGAATTTTTAGAACCCTTGTGTAAGGTCAAAGCCAACCAGGCTTTCTGGATGGGGGCATTAAGCAAATTAGTCAGTCAGTTCAATGCCATACTAGGGCATTGGGGCTCGGCAGATAAGCAAGTGCATCAAACCAGTCTGGAAAATGCGGGCAAAAGCATCAAACACAAAGCAAGCCTCCGTGAATTTCGAATAAAGTTAGGGTAGATGAATTGTGTAAGCTTAAAAGAAATTCAAGAAATGCTAACAAAACCTTTTTCACCTCCCTAGTGAATCAATTTCTTCCTATGCGTAGGGAACAGATGATCTGTCCTTCAAAGAGGGCGTTCACTGTGAATGATAGTCCCAGAAACAACAATTTTATTTGCACAAAGTTTCTGTTTACCAACCAGTCACCAAGCACAAGATTTTGAGTCTCGCATATCTGCCATTTCACTGGCAAAGAATCTTGAAAAATTAGGGGACTGCCAAATATTTTCTCTAATCACTGTTTACGAATTGTATTGGGTTATTCTGAATCTGTAACTGGTTGGTTTACAAAATGTTTCTGCAAAGAGAATTCCTTTCAGAAGATACCATGTCCACAAGAAGCAGAAAACATAAACATACTGTCAAAATGGGTGATCATGCTATTAATCTATTACAGATGGCTCCCACAATGCAAGTTCCTATACGATGTCGACAAGGCAAACAACTCGTACTTTAGATGTTTCCTCGAAACCCTCAACACAATTGTGGAATAAAATATTGGCTGATATATACTAATATTAGAGGCCCTTGATATTGATAATATCGCAATGAAATCGCCACATGTCAGTCAATATACCCAATAATTTCAAATACGTCAGTATATATTTGCAGGTGTCAGTACATCAATACCAATACATCATTACCCATATGACAGATACCGATACTAATATTTTCACCAAATTGTTCATATGAGATAACATTGTAGGTAGCCTATGATCATAATCCTTAAATCATATATTATTAAAGCCACACGGAGAGGGAAAATTTGCCAAGTGCTCAAGTCAGCCAAACCTAGACAGTAGTAACAGAATGTGACAATTTAGAAAAATACCTGTGGAAGTACAGCAAATAAAAGGGCTCTAATCTTGAGAAGAATGATATTTCCTGCTTGAATTAATGTTTCAACCTGAGCAACTGCTTCCTGTAAAGTGATGAGCCTCTCCACTGCATTCTGATTGGGAGGGGGTGTTATTTTTAAGGCTTTCACTGGCTTCCCTTTGTTTATATATCTACGCCATAGCATAAGGACCGCAAGGAACACTAGAATCGATGGCAATATATACCCAATCCATCCACTGAAAATCAGATAATTACACACCATTAATTTGATAAATCCATACAGCATACCAGATCCTGTATGACATTCAGAATCACAAACGGTTGGACAAAAATAGCACTAAACTATACGGATAATAACAGCATCCACGGCAGCATCCATGGCTAAAAGATAGTCTGACATGATGTAGTGGCATGACATAATCTCTCTCTCTCTCTGTGTCTCCTGAAGACCAGAAACTAAAGAAGGAAAGAGGAAAAGAAAAAGAAGACCAGGAAAAGAGATGAGAGAAAACAATGAAACCTATTCTTCTCAAAGAAATTGCTGCTAGTGAAACAAATCATGGCAAGCAAGTTATCCCCGGCATCCTCTTGCAATCTAATATTTAAAAATATCACGGAAAGGAATACAACAATGATCCCAAAAATATCTTCAGCGTTCTTGCTCTCTCTCTCTCTCTGCCTCCCCCAACACACAAAACACACACACAAAGAGAGCTCATTGAACTGTTAAAACCAAGTCTGAGATAACCTGTAGATTCAGTTCAGTTTGGTACTGGGGTAAAAAAAGGTAGGGGGAATTGTTCAAAGGGGAAAAGAGAACCGTTAGAAGGCTAAAAATTTTCCCCATTTGCCCCAAAAGCGTCCTCAGGAAATACTACTTGGTAAAATAAGTCAAAAATCAGTGAACAATCCGCATGGAAAATTGTACAACCAAGAAGTGTCTAAACGAGAAATGAGGATAACTATAGCAGAAGAAATTCATTTTTTGTTTCATTTTATAAGTTATGAACCAAGTCAGTTAACCATTAACATGTAAGAACAGGAAAAATAAGAAAACTGCAAATACTCATACAAAAGAATACTGGTACCAAGAATGAGTTTTTTAAGACCCTGTTAAACAAGGAAATCCTTTATTCTATTTCTTCTAGAAATAGTGGGATACCACAGGAAGTTCACCGAGTTCATCAAACTGAAGGAAGGTTTTAAACACTATACATTACAGTGAAGATGTGCACATCGCTAGCCTTCTTCCTCAAGATTCCATTTCAAGATGATGCAACGGAAGTACATCTATACAGTTACCAGACCATCATCTTAATTCTTAACAGAAAAATCCTCTGTTGGACTATGAGTCACCATTACCATGAGCAAGGAGATTGGTGCAAGTAAAAGATTGGGTATAGGTCAAGACTGACTGGTCTGAATAATTGATCTTGTTCAAAGCTCGTGGCCAGATAGCAAAATGCAATTTTCAAAATGGAATTCTGCTTGACCAAGTCAGTTCCATGAGGTCTTTGGTTTCTATGGGGTCATTTATCATAAAAAATATCAATTATTCTTTCATTGGCAATCTATTAGTGAAGCTCTACCAAACCATATACACATATGACTAGGGAAGTTATGAACCTAAAACAATAATATCCAAAGGTAATCAAATTCATTTCTGCAGTAGGCAAAAAAGAATATTGACCTGTATTTACCTCAAGATTGTATAGCACATTAGCAGCAAAAACATTGCTGATTTCAGAGGATCTTCCCATAATGCCAAATTCTGAATATGCTTAGCTATAAAAATTATTGGGAAGAGTAACTCCTGCAAGCATTATAGGAAGGGATGGAAAGTAAAAGATTCAGACGACAATGGTAAAAATCATGATGAGCATTCTATAATACATAAAAACAACAAAAATAGGAAAGACAACAGGGAGAAAGACAAAATAGGGAAAGTCAAAAGACAGTCAAGAATCAGATATCTAGAGGAGTCAGGAGGTAATGAAGTCTTGATTCAACCAGAACTGATGATTTACGCCTAGGAAGCAACGATACAGAGACAGATTACAGGACACAACAAGGCATGGACACGACAACCCATAATTTTTATAAAAAGGGCATCAATAGTAAGGACAAGTAGACGCAAAACTTAAGTTTCTTATTAATATGGGAATATAATTGATAGAACAACAATATTTTATACTAAATAAGCCAGTAAAACTTTAAACCCATGAAAATGGCATATTTAAAGAGTATAAGATCTCTCTCCCTCCCTCTATTTTTCTTGGATGGGGAAATAGCTACCAAAAATACTTTTCGAATCTCTCTCAGTTGGAAGAACTTCAAACCTCTGAAAGCGAGCTCTCTCTCTATTTATTTGGGGGTGGGTAAGCAATCAGTTTGAGTAATGGGCATAAATAGCTAGTTGACTTAAATTAAAGACTGAATTTGGGTTTTTTTATTTTTTACTAATTAGCACAGAACTAAGTTTATCAAAAGATGCCTTTTGTTATAAAAACTAAAAAAGAGTCAAAACTTATCCCGCATGTGCCAGATTTAATGAAAATTCCAAATGCATCTAAGCACGTTGGTGTCAGGTAAGTGTTGTACAATGAAAATCTACTTAGAAGATGTCCCAGGATCCTAGACTTTAAGATCTGACTCTCTCTTCATTTTTTCTTGGTTAGGGAAAATAGCTACCAAAAACACTTTCCAACTTCTCTCACTCTCTAATATCTAATTGGAAGAGTTTTAGACCATCAACAACACTCTTTTACTTTCTTAAGTAATGGGTTTGGATGGCAAGTTCTTTTCAACAAAAATCAGCTTTTATTTTTTGCTAATGAGCACTAGAGTAAGCTTTTTCGATTTTCAAAATTAAAAAGGAGACAAAGACTTGTTCCTTGAGTCTCTTTATTCTGTCCATGACATGTTCGATTGTGTTTGAAGCATGCCAATGTCAGATACATGTTCAACACCAATATGCTACAAGGAGTAAGTGTATGTGCTTCGCCAATATGTTCTGTCATGTTCCCTTATTCTTAGTTTATCTGGTTCCACATAAATACAAGTCCACATGCCAGAAAATAAGATCCTTATGGGCTTCAATTGAATTAATTAGTCAGCAATTAAAACACCAACTGGAAACAAATGGTTCAAAAAATCTATAGTTGCAGGAGTTATTGAACTTGAGATATCAAAGGTAAGCATAAGACTACAGAATAACCTTCATCACTGATAAATTTGTGTCTATTCCATCCACTTTGAATTGATTCACAGTTGCTTGTGCTGCTTCAGCCTCTCCTGTATCAAGTTTTGATTGCTTTACCACCTTTTCTAACAGATTTGTTTCACCAACACAAACATATCCAGCAGAATACACAGCTTCTGCATCCACATCTGCACCTTTATATGTAGTCAAACGAAGTTTACTCAGTGTCAGAAGTGAGACTGGAGACACCATCAGCTGCTGTTTTGTGTATGCCAACCCAGATGCATTTCCTTCAATGTTTGTATCCAAAAATGCCAATTGACTTGAAAGAGTTTCTAAAATTGCATCACCACCAGGAAGACTTTCTGCAAGGTTAAAAGGAAGCAATGTTTTGTAATGCGATGGCAATACATGGAAAGCTTCTCTAACTGCACGGCATCGAAATACAGCCAGAGTTGCCCTGGCAATTGCTTCAGACCGCTGAATCCCTTTGAGATTATATTTCCTAATGAATCTATGGACACGCAAAATCTCCAGACAAACATCCAACCAATAGTCCCGACGCGAACTTCCTTTAAATTCAGGAAACTCTAGATACACAGGTTCTGCTCTGTAAATGAAGTAAGAAGCAATGTAGAGATTTCAACTAAAACAAAAGCACCTAAATTTTGATGTGATCACGAGGCATACACTGATGTTGATTTGTACATCACAGCTTTGTCAAACAGGCGAGCACCCAGTGGTCCAGTCAATTCAGGCTTTACAACTTGTTTCAAGTCCATTGATAGATCATATCTGATAGGTTTATCATATAAGCCCACTCCCAGTGACTCAAAGTAAAGAGCGCAGTTAGTCAGAGTCAGCCTCCCTGTTTTCACCATAGATATAATAGGCATCAAACAAGCAGTGTGAAATAAAAGTGGAATACAAAGCTTCTGAGTAAGCTCAGAACTACTGAGTTGTTATATACACCATGAACAGAAAAGCATGTGCTGATATGTCAATCACAGGAAAACAATTTAGCACAAAACCTATAAATCATTTTCCTTGACTTTGGATATATGATCATTCATAGTTAACTTTTTTTTGGCTATGCCTTCATATTTAATCATTGTTATCTCTACTTTGGTTGTTTTTGAAGGCTAATTTCTACTAACCCTGTGCAGGAGACTGACCTTTCTCTCAGTTAGATGGATGCCCAGTCATGCTCTTCATCTCTTTACTTTTACAAAGACAGAATGTTAAATGGGAATGAATATATTCAGTTTGTTTGTGCTTGATGAGGTCATCTGATAGAGGGATTATGAGATAATGAAAGTATAACGCATGCACTAGATTATCAAATGGTTGCTACAGGCATCAAAATTTTTGGGGAGGAAAGAGGTTAAGGACTAGGAGAGTTGACATAACCAGCAAAGAATGAGTTCATTCCGAACCTCCATCAGAAGGAAATCAAAGCAAATTATCCAGTGCAATCCATTGACCATTCAAGTCTATTGGTCACAAGAGGGATGCCAATAGAAATGCTGGACTATTACCCATAGTAACTTTAATTTTATCTTGCAATCGATTTTTTCTTAAACCATAGCTAAAAACAATTCAATGGATGAGATGTAAAGTCACATGGGTAAATCTGAAAGATCTAATCAATTGGGTGAATGGAATAAAGTTGATTGGCTCTAGAGCAGTGAGAACAGGATGGAGAAATATCCAAATCCTTCATTTACATGAGGTAGATAAAGCATCCAAGGCTGCTAACTGGAATCAGCATCCTCAGTTTATCATCCATGACTCAAACCTGTTTTCTTATTTCTAGAGAACCATAACCTCATCAGTGTTCCATTTGTTTTCATCTCAAAGGGAATAAAACCATCTAAAAGAGGAAAAATAAAGTTGACATCCATCTCACTGTTTCTGATAAAATCTGTTGAGGAAATTCGACTCACCAGGCCATGCTGATATTCCAACATGCTGTAGAACGGGTTGTGTGGGGACTGTACCATCAACATCTAAGACAATCTCCCCCTCACTAAGTTGAAGGTTAGATGATGCTCCTAAGAAATTTCTTGCAGTTTTAATCACCCTGTAAAAGATAGAATTTTTTCTAGAATAAAACAATTTGATAAATTCTATTCTTACATGATTACAAAGTTTTGAAAATGCTAATATATATAAGGAAGGCAACACAGAAAGGCACAAAGATATTGAATATGACTTTGCCCACTGCATGTTACATATATGCCCACCAATCAAAGAACAGTCACGATAGTGATCCAAGAACTTGAAAGCAAAAATGAAAAATCAATTTGCAGAGAGTCGCATGGATATGATGGCTCTGTTAGTTAGGGAAAAATATAAAAATATAAAATTAGGGAAAATATAAAATTGGGAAAAAAATTGAGAATAGTTATGATATTTTTCCCTCTAATGAAATGATGAGACTTGACATGACTTTTTTATAGAAAGATCAATGCCAAATTTATGCAGAGAATAGATAACAGATAAAAAGGTAAAAAAGGGAACAAACTTTAAGATGGTTAAAAAAATATATGGAAGGGATTCACTGGGATTATAAAGAACGGATGAGGCTTTCAGATAGTGCGCACTGAAACCTGAGGAGGAGAACACAACAAATGGCAATAATAGGTGATGAAATCATCTAGAGGCATAGATGAAATTGGTATCAGTATCAACATTGATCGCGGTTGTATCGGCATTGGTATCAATAATACATATCAATATCAGATATATCGGACGAAAATTTTTTTTTGAAAGTCATAAACTGACAAACTTGTATCAACCAATATATCGATTGTACTGGCTGCATTGGTCGATATATCGGTTTTGTCAACTAATACGAAAACATATTACTACATTGTTATAGTATTAAAAAATATCAATATTTGGAAGCCCCAATACCTATATATATTAGCTGATACTTATCATCTCGGCCGATATTTGCATCCATATCCAAGGCACGACAAAAGAGAGACACTTATGCTCGTGCTTAGAGCCATTTTTTAGCAAGATGACCGAGTGGTCACATACCACAGTGAGATGTTCAATATTGCCATCTTAAATTATCCCTCGTACAGGAAGGAGATGTACAATGGCTGTGAAACACTGGAGGCACTATTTGGGATAAAACACATGACTTAGAAGAATGGATAAAGACAAACATAAAATTTACACCTGAATACTAAAAATGGCAATATTCCTTTCCCAATAATACTCCATGAATGATCGTAACACTATCCAGCATTATTCAACAAAAAGAGAAATATGTCTACATAATTGCATGGATATGGTAGCAACACCATGTGACAGATTCTACATCCCTCAATTAAACCATGTAGAGATGGTAATTTCACTGAAGCATCAATATTAAATCTGTGTATACAAATCACAAAATTTAGGGGAATTCCAGATTTGAAATAAAACCACAGCAACATACATTTTCCAAATTCGTTCGAATCCTTATCTATTTGGAAACTGAAAATTGAAACTGATTTTATATTGATCTTTAAAGATAAACCACAGAATTGTGCACAATCCAGATATCTTTACAAAAGTACAAGCAGTCCAACAGTAGAGAGCAATTCAACAGCTTTAGAAAGACTGCACAAGGTTCTCCACATAGACACTGAATGCACTCACACAAACAAAAAGAAAAAGCAGTATGTCAATTCCTCAGCAATGACAGCGCAAGCACATGAAGATTGCATGCAAAAACAGAGTGCATATAAAAATGACATCTAAGCGGATGTTGCATTTCTTCTATTATGGTACAATTATTCTATTATAGTATAGAATACTACCTGCATTGTACAGTTTTATAGAAAAAAACAGGAAGAGAAAAGAAAGGAAAAGAAAACAGTTCCAGAAATCAATAGGGGCCAAATACATGTTTTTGAAGCACATATAAACAAGTAATCATGCAATATTGATAATTAGTAATCCCAATTACCAATGTAAATCATATGCCCAGCATTAACCAAGATTATCTTATCTAAGTAAAATCGAATATGCACTTGAGAAAATAGAAAAGAAAAAGGAGAAAAAGCCAACCTGCAAAAAGTGTCTTCATGGTAGCTACAGCAGAAAATAAATACTATCCAGTAATTATATGATATGAAATAACCACATCACAAAAGCATCTATGCCAAATTTATATGGAGGCCACAGAAAGTTAATATATATTATTTCCACAACAAACAAGCCATTCTGTCAATAAGTTAAAAGTAGAGGTTATAAAAGCATAATACATAATATTTCCACAAAGTCAGAGCCTATTACAATCTGCGAGATAAGCAATTAAGCATCAGGCAATACCATAATCCTCACCAAGTCAATATACAGGTCACTCTCATAAATAACTAGAATTATTTAAAGTGATATACATAAAGAAGCAGGACCAAACCTGTGAAAGGTCTGTATGTACTTATCAAAAATCAGAAAATGAAGTCTATGGCCTGAAGAGCTTGTGAGTGCATCAAAAAGATTTTGTGCAGTCACAACATCAGCAACAGCAGCACAAGCAGGTGCAATTCGCAAAAAAGCCTCCGGTCCAACAGATTTTCTGTCGTCTACCTGAAGAAACAAAGTCAAGGTAAAGATAAAATCCTAACCTACTCCACACAATTAGTGGGTACTGGAAAAAATTATCCTTCCTGGCCATTTACTCATGAATCATATAATTAAAGCACATTAAGGGTAGAAATATATGAAGCTACTATAGAGACAACCTGAACGGCCACACCATATGAACTTGAATGAAAAAAGGACCCTCCATCCTCATCTGAACTGCCCTGGTTACTACAAGCAGTTGCCTGTAATTTCACAGAATTTATTATAGCAATATCAAGCCTAAGAGACAGATACTCTCAACAAGTCTTTTGACTCAAAAACCTCAACAGTTGTGAACAGACAACTTCAATACCAAAAAATACTACTCTTGGTACTAAGTATCTTACAAAGATTATAAGCTAACAATGATGCTGTCTCACTTTGTGTATGGATTCACCCTCAGCACCTGGGGTCTCCCATGCAAGCATCATGTCATATATCAAACGTCGAAACTCCTTGTTTCCCAAGTAGTCAGATTGGGTTGTCACCACATTGAGTGCCTTGTATGAGCAGAACTCCAACAAATTCCTTGCATAGGCCATTGATTGCTTGATACTATCAGGCATCTCTACATCAAAACAATTCTGCAGCTGTTCTGTAGAGATTTTAAGGATCCTGCAATTTATTCAAACGTGCTTAAGCAGGCAGAGAACTCTCCTATTATGAATATAAGGCTAATTCGAGATGTGTGAATTCTCATATCATTTGAAGGTGTAGGTACAGGATTAGTGATATCTGAATTCCTTAGAATCCTTACAATCCCACCCTCGCCAAGTGAAGCCCTTCTTTTGTAACAGGCAAAGAGTGGTACTCTCTATGGCAGGCGAGAAGTTGTTTAATTATGTTGTCGGGGACTATGTGATGCATACGAATCTATCCAGAAAAGATTCTGGTGACCAGAATGTGTAATAATCACAGATGTCTAATATAAGTTACAGGATCATGATATATGGCATTTCCCGAATGATTTACAAAAGGGTACAAAATCTGCCTATGTAGTGACTGCACCAAGGTAGAAGAGCAGATTGACTGAAGAACTATGTCCTTTTCATCTAACTATTTGGGAAGATGTATGGGATGCAAAACTTCCAGCTCAATTCCAATTGTTTTATCTGCAAGTCTTGAGCAGAAAAGGAACTAGAGGGACTGAATATCCCAGACATAAGCCCAATCTAAAGGCTTGAGCTTGAAACAATTTTGAGCACTAAAGTTGCCTAGCATTATCTTTTTCTAAAGGCTAATATGGTAATAACTTAAGGAGGCTGATAAAATGCCTTGTAATGGCTTCTGAAATCGCTAAAGATCAGCTAGCATTCACTCAAGGACTCTCATTAGGTGAAGTATCTTTGGTCAGAAGCTGGCAGTTCTTCTGGCCTTGCAGACGGGGAAAAAGTGGTTCAAAAAACTAGTTATGTTGGGTCTGCCCATAAAAATGACCCCAAGTTGCAAATTTAAAGCACAGAATTGACTATGATGATATTTGAAAACATCATATCAACCTTATAACCATATAACCTGCCTTACATTTGCCACGGATAACTTGATTTTGCTACTTTGTTTAATAAGTAAATTTAAAACCGCCTTGCCATTATTAATTATAAAGACTAATTATTAGCTAGCTTTGTACTCATGACAACTACATTTCGTACGTTTATTAACTTCACAACCAAAAATCAAGACTTTTGCTATTTCATGCAGCAATGTTTTCGTAGTCCATCAACATTCTTATGCTTCGCACAAGTAAGACCTATGATATTCACACAAACAAAAGAGGGCTCACCCAAGCAGTATTACTACAAACTGATCATTCACATAACAGACTATAATTGGAGAAAATATCTCAAAATGAAGCAACGTCTAAATTTCAAAACATAAATTGAAATTGTCATCCTAAAATCGAACCAACCGAACATAACAAAATGAAGGGAATCGAGAACAAGTACGTGGAACATCGAGCCACGACGGAATTTGCGAGAGGAGAGAGAACAGGAATAGGTTTAGGCGAATTGCGATCCTCATCAAGGGAACTTGAATTCTTCCGTTGAAACAAAGTCTTGATGTTATCCAAGATTCTAGGCTTAGCTTCCATTTCTTCGTTTTCCACTTCTGAAAGACTGGAATCAAATGTCTCTCTAATTGGGATTCTCTGAGAACACACGAAATGAAGAGAATCTGAGAATGTAGCCATCGCCAGAAACAAAATAGAGAACTGTAGGGCCAGTAGCGGTAGCCGGAGAAACTTGGCCCGGAGTAAAAAACCGACCCGATCTATTCAACGTAATCTATAACATCCTAAACCCGGTCCTTTTCTTAAAAGCCCTCTCCGAACCGACTTGGTTTTAAATTGGGATGTATATGGAATGAATTTATGATATATCATCAAAATTGATACCGAAACGGTCCAACTGGATTCAACGTAATCTATAACATCCTAAACCCGGTCCTAACTAACCCGATCTTAAAAAGCGGCCTGAAAATAAAATTAGGTTTCTCCGTGTAAAGAGTTAAACGACTTGGTTTTAAATTGGGATGCAAAAAATTAAAAAATAAGTATATGGAATGAATTTATGATATATCATCAAAATTGATAGGTTGATCGAAATAAAATTAAATATAATATTATTTATATATTTAATTATATTAAAATTACTATTTTTAATATGAAGAGAGAAATATAATATTATTTATATATTTAATTATATTAAAATTACTATTTTTAAAATGAAGAGAGAAAGAAAATTAAGAAAATAAAAAATAAAATAGGGTGAGACTTACACCTATTTTTTATAATTTTAATATAACTAATTATATAATTTGGTATATAAATATTATTTTTTTAAAAATTAAACCCAAATGGTCCTAATTTAAGCTTAGTTTATTAAAGATTAATTCATAAAATTTAATAAGTTAATCTCAAACCTAATTCTAAACTCATTAAATTACCTAATAAGGTTTAAACAAATTAATACTCTATTTATTTATAGTAATACCTAATACCTAATATATTTGATTGTTAATAAATCAAGTATCGTTATGAATTAGGCACTAATTCTTATTAATGATAATACTTTACATTATTATAACACAGTTAGTGTTAAATTACCATTAATTTATTGATTTTCTGATCATATAATTTAACATAAATAGGTCTTTATTAGTTTATAAAACAATGGTTATAATATCACAAAAATACAAAGATTGTTTTATAAGCTAGATTATGAGATATTGTGAAATTAATTATCTACAACCAAGAAAAAATCAAAGAAAATATATGATTTAAAAAAAAAAAAAAAAAAACTATAAAGCAGACAGGATTTAAAAATATTTCATTTTATATTTAATTTTATTTCTAAATAACATCAATTATTCACAATCAACAGACCATTAATCAGCAGGTGATTAGAACTTAATATTCATGTAAAAGAAAATTAACAAGAAAAAAATAAAAATAAAAAATTATTTTTTAAATAAGAATATTTTAATACAAATTATATATTTTTCTTTTGTGATTTTGTACAAAATCTAGTACAAAAAAAAGTATTTTTTTTCAATTTTTTTAAATATTTTTCTAAATTCAAACAAAAGTAATCAGATAGAACAGCATCATCAGTCTCAGAGCAACAAGATTTAATAATACATGCAGTAGACAAAATAGCAGTCATTCTGAGTTCGCTGGTAAACATAAAACAGGTTTTCAAAGCACAAAACATCTCAAACGTATCAAAAGATATCAAAACATTAACATCCATCACTGTCGTGTCTAAGCCATGCAAATCTCATGTCTTCGATATGGTGGCGTTATATCCGTGCATTGCCCGCTGAAGTTCAGCCAAGAAATCCATCTGCGAAGCAAACATTAACTGAAGAAACGGGAAAAGAAAAACAACAAAAAGCACATAACAAAGGTGCCGGACTTGGATCGAGAACCAGAGATCGACTAAACTAAGCACGATTGAATGGGCGAAGAAGGACCGTTAATTTTCACCTGATGAGGGAGTCTGAAGTTTCCCCATGCTGATGCAGGACTTCCACTGTACATTACAGGTCTTTCTGCAAATGAGGGATCAGATGCTCAGAGACCTTAATACAGTTAATTCACGCTTCATGGGCTCAGTTCATGGAATGATCCTTATTCCTTAAAATATTTTTCCTCTAATCAAATGGGATGCACATGTATATATATGTATAAATGCATATAATATACGTATATTTGAGAAACATTTTGGGGGCATCCAATGGATACCCTTAGAACATCCGTAGGTGATATAATGTTCAATCTATTAATCTAATCCTATGTGGGCATGTCAGTATAACTAGATGGAGAAATTGTCATATTATCAAAGGATGTCCCTTGTGTCCTCCTAACATGCTACGTGTATATATATATAAAAGAGCATCCCAGTTATAGAGCTTCTATTATGAGGCGGATTTGGGAGAAGGTCAGATCATTTTAAATTTATTATATATATTCTTATATTACATTATATACGAGCCCATTTTCTGCTCTAACCTGTGAACTAGGCACGTATACATATATATTGTTCACAAACATAGCTTTCAAGAAAGCTCATGGAAACTTAAACCCCAATTGGATATAAAAATATTGATGGAAAGAAAAAACAAGGGTTCTTCTAAACTTGGTCATAAAAAGATCACAATTTTTTTCTCATACTTCTCTTTTCCTTCATAATTTCCAGAATTTAAATAAAGTCTCAGTTTCTTTTTTCTTTTTTTTTTAAAGAAATAAAGGCTTTGATTATTCCCGTACTAGTGCCCTAACTGGGAAAGAACACTAAGCCCAGCACTCACAATCACCTGCATTTTTAAATTTCTAAATAGGCAATTGGGGGGCCTACATTTCATAGAAATTTTGGTTAATTAGTATAAATTTTCCCACTCCAAATAAATCATGATGGGAATTATCATATACCCACAAATCAATTAAGCACAAAAAACTTCAAAAAAAAAAAAAACTCTTTCTTCTTGAATCCTCTCCTCCAAAGGCCTCTCTGGTTGTCAGGAGTCATATCAGTCCTCCTCAATCGGCAAAGGGTGAATCTGCCCTCACCAATGAGGGGAGAGAGAGAGCGACAAGACAAGATGGAGTACTAATGAGAGAGAAAGGGTTGGGTGGCGGAGTCAAATCTGGCCTCACCGAAGATTGTGGCTGGCAGTTTTGGGGTGGAGAAAGCATATGGAATCGTTTTATTTTTTAAAAAAATTATTAAATAAAAACAAGCAAAACAGCTTTCATAATCAAAGGCAATCATTGCATTACACCCTTATTCCCATCGCATTCCATTTACCAAACACACCCTTTTAATAGCCTCCCTGAGGAAGAACACCGAGAACTTTCTTGATCACAAAGATGATTAAGAAATAAACATCAAGCTCAATGAGAAGGCAATCTCTTGGATGCATGGAGAGTGAGTTACATCCATATCATCCCCATTAGAGGTCACTAGCAGTGGCATTTACTGCCCACAGTTCCACAGAAATATCAGAAAAAGGTGATCTTCAGAAAAGAGAAACAATTCCCCAGCAGTTTAATCCATGTTCACAAGGCCATTGTATATCCTTTTGGAGCAAAATCCAGTGTTATTGACTTCTATGCCACTAAAATAAAACCAAAAGCAACCAAAAAAAAAAAAAAAGATCCTTATTTAAGATCATCAAAACAAAGCCAATTCGATTCTATGCACCACTAAAGTATCTTCCAGAAGGGAAGAAATACTAGCCCTAATCATTTTAGAGTGGAGTACCTAGTGCTAACAACAAACTTTAGAGTGTGATTATCATTACTTGCAAATACATGCCCATGAAATCAAAATTAACAAAGTTTTTCCCCAAGCAGAACATCAGATGGGACTTTTTGGCCTAAACAGAGCAGGAATAAGCATTGGCAGATGCTCATCACTACATGAGTTCTTCACCGTCTTATACTATATTGTCCAAGAAAGCAAAGGAAAAACTGAGGAGATATGTCTATTATGAAGTTATTTATTTTCAAAAAAGAGTTATCTTCAATGGATGCCGATGTCAGAAAAATAAACCAAATCATTTCTGCAGGTCCAAGGTTCTCACTTACCAGATAGATCAATGGACGGATCGTTATAGCAATGAATAGCAGCTTCCCAACCTACAACAATACAGGATATAGAAGAATATATTTTCAGTTGTACTGATTGATCTGCACATCAAAACCATCTCCCAGGGATCTAAGCAATAATTAAAGAAATTTGTCACTATACATTATGAGAACGATTGCCATAACAGATTTCAAAAAACTGTTCCATGTGTGATTAGATTTAACAATACATTAAGATATTAGTTTTATTATACAGCAATGACATCTCCACAATTGCTTGATTGCAAGGATACTACACGGCAAGTTCTTAAATAGCAAATATCATACTACTTGGCCTTTTCAAAGATACCAAATACCTTCCTTTTTTTATCTTTAGACCTAAATTAGAGTTTGGTAACTCTAGTGAGTTTTGAAACATCAGAGGAAGCAAATATTTGATTATGCAAAACCTCACAAGCACATGATTGAAATTTACCCAAAAAGCTAGTTGCTGGAGCAATTTTTACGGCATAATGGTCAAGTCTACTGTTAATTTCTAAGAAGTCCATCTTTCTTCAATCATGATCAGTTCCAGTAAACTTAGTAATATGGATTGCCTATAAAGCACAGTTACTTTTAGCAAAATTAGTGAAGACTTTCTCAGCAATTATTGCTTTCTTTAGCCATCTGATTTCAAATTCTAGGTAGAAATCCTAGGTCACTATTTTTATTTCAAGTTCTTTATCCTCTCTTTACCTCTATTTAACAATCACATTCTTCTATTCCATCAATTCCCTCCGTTTATCCATCACCAAACCCCTATCTGGTAACCTGCTCTTCTTGCAGCCTTTTTACCAAAAACCCTAGTAGGAACTTAAAAACACAGAAGCCTTTAACCAATGTTCTTAGGTATGGCTCAAGCACCCTGTTCACAGACCTGAACAACCTTGAGGGATACCATGCTGGAACTTATAAACCCCTTTTAAATGTAAAAGCTATGCTAAAACCCTAACCAAAATCCATCTACATTTTTTTTTTGGGTCAGATATAAAATAAATCCCTGTTGGTCATTTGGTGCAAAAGATGCATCATACATATAAAATAAAGAAAATGGAAGCCTGGTCTTTTGAGGAAGGTCAAATGTACACATGTAATATAAACAGACAAGAAATTGTTTTAATGATTAATCCAAATTGAGCATTATTCCAACAACCGATGGTCTCAAAGCAGACAAGAGATAATTACAAGTCGAGAAGACACTTATGGTCATGTGGAAGACACTTACGGTCATGTAAAAGCTGAGAAGCTTCACTTCTATGACACCCATTCAGAGCTATAAACCCTGTATGAAGGCTATCATTCAGATAACTGGTGCTGCCTGCTTCTCCATGATCTAGAGTAGTTATACCTTTGAAAGCAGTAGCCAAATTCTTATCCCCATCATTCCCATGTAGGTTGCTTGTCCTTTCAAATCGATCTGCGGATCATAAGATGGAACTTCAGCCATATAGAAAGGTCAAATTTTCACTTTGTAGAATCAGACATAACATTTGGTAAGTAAAAGAATTAAGGAGTGAGGACCTTTCCTCTATAGTACACCGCATGACAGATGTCACCAGGACACCATAATGTCAAGAAGTAGGTTAAAGATTTTGCTTTTCGTTGACAATGACATACAATAGTTATATAGACTAGTCCAACCCCACCCTTTCCCTCTTTTTGGCCTGGATATCAACAGGAAGGATCATGATATGGAGGCATCCTGCCCGATAAAGAAAATTTGAGTGGGAAATAAAGAAACACATACATATAAAATTACAAAATAAGTCTGTCTACTAGTAGAAATTTGAACTAATATATGCAGATATATTAGAAAGTCAGCATCATTTCACATTTGAACAGGGAAAAAAAAACAATAAACCAAAAGGTAAAGCCTTCTGATCTATCTGAATACCGTCTGGAAGTACATCAGAAAGCGCACTAGAGGAAGAACCAAATATTGAAGCAAAGAGGAGGGAAAAGGGTTAAAGAAAAGCTCCTTCTCTAGAGAACATGAAGAAGATCCTTGAACATTTTAGCATCACTTTCAAATGGATATATTTAAGATAACCAAAAAAAGGGAGCAAACCAGTGTACAAAACTCACACATCATGGGGATCGGAAAAGGTCAAATGTATATAACTTACACCTGTACTACAAACAAGTTATTTCTATGGTTTCATGCCGTGCCACTAAGCCACAATAGAGCAACCTAGCAGTTGTACCAAAGTGCCACATCACTGCAAAAACATAAACCTCAAAACAAGCCCATCGCTTCCGGAATGAAAAACTTACCTGAGCTCAAACACTTCAAACCATTTGAGCAGAGACACCACAAAAACTTCTAATTCTCCACTATTCAAACCATTGCAGAGACATGTAAGGCCAGTTTCCAAATGCATGGGACAAGAACACCTAGAAGCAACGCCTTAATTAGGCCTGTTCATGACTGGCCTTAAAATATCTTTAACTTATCCTCAATATTGAATGTGCACGCAAGAAATGCCATAAAATAACCATGCAGAATTCCCTTGCACTTAATTTGTCTCAGCTTTTGCTTAGTTAAGAACTCAGTAATACTCTCTAGATAGAAGACGACCATCAATTCCAGTATTTTTAATTTCCTGCATTATGAATACAACCAATGTATTGATACTCTTTTCAATGCAATATCTTCATATCTCATATGCCGCCATATTATGGTGATTGGCATCAGTGATGAAATACATCACAGCCATCAACAACCTTGCACCCTTTGCATCAACCTCTGCAACACAAAACTAGCAACAAGGTTCAAAAGCCTTCAGCTTTCTCACAAAAATGACAGTATTATCATTACCACATCACGCTCACCAGTAAGCCCACTATCGATGATACCGCCACATTTCATGTTTCAGCAACTTAACTTATTCCAAGCATTCTAAGAGGTCATGTGAGTCCCTTGTGTAGCTAATACAAGGTCACGAATCCACACACTCACTTATTCAACCTTTGATATTATGTCAACGCAGAAATATAACCAACCATATGCTCAAGTTAAGTTCTCAAGTAGCTTGATTCAAGCCTCAGTAGTGTCTATGCAGGCTAGTCCATGGTTTGCATCCAGGTCTTTCCCACAAGTCGGCTCTGATTGCAATTATGACGATCTAAATGTTTTGTCACCAAACCAATGCATCAAATCTGAGAGATAAGCATACTGCTGATTTCAAGTTTCTGAAAGTGAGCAACTGAATAAAAATAACTGCTCACAAGTCCAAGCAAGAAACATTAAGAAAAACAACAATTTCAGTAGTACTGATCAATGCCACAATGAAGAATATACCAAGATAAGAATTTCACAACTCTCTCATTGGAAGGGAGGAAAAATATTGCCACTACTTTAAAGGCATACTAGCCTAATTTACAACAAGACTGATGTGCTAGTCACACCATGTCAAGAGGTGGAACATTAAGAGGCATGCCAACTGGGATGGAACAAAAAAAAATCAAACCAAGTCAAACCAAACTGCCAAGCACGGTTTGATATACTGCAATTTGGTTGCGGTTTAATTTTTTATCTAAACCGCCTTTGCGATTTGGTTGCAGTTTAAAAAACTTAAACCGCACAATCACTTACAAATATATAAATATAATAAATAAATTTGTTATTATAACTAAATATGTCTTAGTTATACTTATTTCTATAGTATCTTTGAACTAACTTTCAATACAAGTTATTAAATTATTAATCCTTCAAAAACTGTCAACTAAATTGTTTGATGTTCTTATTTATTCTCATATTAGCCATATTTCGAGTAAATTTCCATAATATTAAAGAAGCTATGAATGATATTAAAATTTGTAAAGAAATTGCATTAGGTAATATTTTTCTAAATATTATACTTTATTATTTTCATATTATTTTTCTAATTGAATAATATCTTATATATTTCTCATAAGAGTACCATGGCCCAATATTAAATTTGATATTTAAGTCTTTCTTATTTGATGAATTATTTTTCACTTCAAATGCTATTTTTCTTTATTATATATTTTTAATTAAATTTATTACTTATTTTGAATCATGTCTGAAATATTATTATATTAATATTATTGCTTATCTGCTTTGCTTTTTTATATATCATATATTAATATGAAAATTTTTAAACTCACGAATGATTACTACAAATTGTATAAATCGTCCAAATCAAATCAACTCACACATTGGCAGTTTGAGAGGCTTGTCTCGACTGATAATTTGGTTTGGTTTGATAAAGTTCAAACCATGACATGAGGTTTAGCTGTGGATCACCTCTTATCAGCACTAAACCAAACCATGTTCACCCCTAATGCCAACACGGCTTGACAAGTGAAGCAGTGAGTTTGGCCCATGAGATGATGTTTGCTTCCAATGTTAAGGAACAAGGATAGAGTCACCTACTAGATTAAGATGAGAAAAATTTCTCCCCAAGGCAAAAAACTTCAACAAGGTTGACTTAAAATGATTCTTAGGTGCAATTTTTATCAGTAAAAGTAATTTATTCAATAATCTATAGAAAATTATACAAACCCAGCAGTGTACCTAATATGCATACCAGATCTGAAATTTCTGCAAAGGAACAAAACTAGGGAAAGAAAAATTTTCCCAAAAATACAAAAAAGGAGCCCTCCAAAACTGCAAATTCAGTAACCCCAACATCTCCATCCCAGAAAATAATGTTGTTTCATTCAGCCATACACATCAGAAATAACCCAGAGACACTAAGATAAATCTGCAGCTTTCATTCCTTCGAGAAATGATACCAAGCCTAAATTTAGACTCGACGAAGTTGTATTGCACCCACAGCACACCATAAAGTTCTACATAGGCATCCCCGCTTTCTGGGAAATATCAATTAAAGAATAAATGATTAGCTGTTCCAAAGCCTAAATTCACACTCGGAGTTGTATTGCGTCCACCATAGCACAGACGTTAGTTCTATACAAGCATCTCCTTTCTTGGAGATATCAGTGAAAATAACTGATTAGCCGATTGAAATGGGTTTTGCATAGCATAAACTTGTTAGCCAGTGTGAATCCTCAATTATTAATACTGATCAAAACAAGAGTCTACCCCAATGGTGACACCACGGATAAAAAGGGAACTTTAGGGGATGCAGCCCCCTCCTTTTCACCTTCCAGCAAAAACAACTGTTATGTGTATCCAAGAGGGTGGAATAAGAGGAAGCCATGGAGAATATGAATTCTTATTGATACCCAGTGTAAGCACAAATGACAAAAACCCATAGAGCAGCAGAAGTTATTGAACCTCGGAAGTAGACAGGTCAACAAGCCCTTCACAAACCACCAACCCCACACTGTCATCGTAGTCTATTGAAACAAAATTTCAGACAGCCACCGCAGAAAAATATCAAGAAATAATTTTTTGCAATAACTGGAATTAGCTACCTGACATACTGAGAAAATAATAGACCTGCTTTTAGTAAAGGGTGGTCAAGTACATGAGATTCCCATGTTGTGGCGTCTGGGGGGTTGGATGTTCGCGACCTTTCCCCAGTATAGCAAAGCAATATCAATGCTGGGTCAAGACACAACCACAAAAGAACCCTCTTCCAAAATAAAAAAATTCATTGCAATAAACAGTCTCAACTCTCATCTTATTAATATGTTCTTCCATAAAACTGCATCACAACCTGCACTACTTTGTTTCCAAAACAGTTAAATTGAGAACTCTGGTAAGTGGTAATCCGCTATAATCAATCTTCTCCATAAGGGCTTCTCCTGACAAAACTATGCAGAAATATTTACTCATCAAGACCTTATTAACACTCCACAATCCTCCCAAACGGACCAGCCTGATCAGAAGGAAAGGTAACAATGTCTGATTTCACCAAATTGAATCTGAAGGATTCTTCACAAGCACCCCACAGAAATCATATGCACAAGCGCTTATATATGTGCATCTATGGCAACTCATATAAACGTACGCAGCATTAGGACTGCAGTTCACAGTGGTCCATGTGAGGTAGGCGCTGGGCCAGACCAACAGTGCATTCGATCTTAGGTTATGGACAAACGCAAAAAGGTAAAGGAGGATATTTGTTTGAGAACAACACACAACAGAAAGCATTGGGCTTGGATAGTTAAAACTCAGAAGATTAGGCATTGCCAAAACTAGCAAACAGGTAAGTGTTGGTTGATTAGTGATTGTAACTGCAAAGAAACACAACATTTTATGGGTATATACCCACACCCATTATTATTAGCAACACATTCTCAGATTGACCAAGTGCAAGGAAAAAAGGCAGGACTCAGAAAGCACCATGTGAACAAATGTGACTATTGGCAAGGATTTCTCACCTACAACCTTCAGGCTATCAAGGTTATAAATACCCATGTAAACCTGTTATAGGGCATATTGTGTTGCAAGTGCAAGGTGGCCTTCATGTGTATTTAGTGTGTCTTGTCCTCAAATACATATAATCAATCAATGGATTTGGGTACTCCTTCACACTTAAGCGCATTGTGCTATCAACCTCCGCAAATGTGTGTGTTTGGCTGAGGGCAAGTCAAGACTTTTGGTGCAATCACAGTTGAAATCGAGTGACAATTGGTATTAAGAATTGTCTGGAGGTTCAACTTGTGACTACACTGGCCCCAAATCACATCAAGTTCCTTAATCGACTCAAGAAGCTCAAGCAAAAGATTGGGTTATCTAATGAAATTAATTTGGAGGTTACGAAGCTCAAGTCGGATCAGAACACCTTCTAAATTCAAATACTAGACAAGAACAGTCGTGGAAAAGGCAGTGACTCATTTGGAGCTCAAGGATTACAGGGCCAGCCCAAGTAGAGAACAACAAACTAAAATTGGCCACAAAGTGGGAGACTGTAAACCTACTCCTGATCTGAAATCAGCGAGTTTAATAACAGAGGAAAAATCATCAGAAACAACAGTAGCTGGAAATTTTATTAACCTAACCTGTAAGAACATATCATGAGACTAGCAATTAGTGCAGTTTACTTATTCTATAAAACCCACCTCCAATTACGGAATTGCAGGAAAAATAAAGCCAAAAACAGTAATCAAGTCGATCAATCAAGGCAATTAACTTCAAGGGCATTAAAAAGAATTCTGTTTATTTCCCTACAGCTAACCTCCGGATTTCCGTCTGTTGAGACTACGGTTCCTGCATTACAAAGATCAAACGCATAAAAACGAATCTGATCAACGCATGCGAAGAGAGAAAGGTGGAGGGAATAAATGAGAAGAGAGAGACCTTTGATTTGGAGGAGCGTAACGTTTGACGGGGACAGGTGGGGATTTGGGGGTGAGATGATCGGATGGGTTATCAAGCATTATTTTCCGTTGGAGTACGGACACTCTCCACCTTCCCTCGCCCCCTTTCTCCTCCGGCTGCCTCTCCTCACCCGCTCTGCTCCCTCGTCGCGTCTCTGGGCTAGGACTGCTTTCAACTACAAATATTTACATTTTTATGTAACTTGAATTCGATTTGTGCGATTGACCTTTTAGAATATCCGATCTAAAAATGAGCTATTTGATTTCACGTAAATTCTGAATTGAAATTAGCAGTTGGGCAGGAAAAGAATCGAATTATCGGTCGTCTATTTTGATAACTTTTTGATTTCTAATAAGTTTACAAATAAGCAGTTAGATCATTTTCATCAGATTTTCATGAAAATAATCAGGTGGTTCTTTTTGTAATCGTTCAGGTTTTCATCAGATTTTCAAATGTTTTGTCCGTTAATTTTGTTGTAAATTTAGCATTGCATGGATAAATTTTATCGTATGTGATTTTTTTAGAACTTTTAAAACATAATTATAACTATTTCTTATTTTTTAATGTAGGAAAATATTTTCTTTTATTGTATGTAATTTTTCATCTCTTTATAATTTTTATGTAAAATTTATACTTGTTATGTAATTATTTAATCTTTTAACTGTTATTTATTTTTTGAATTTTTAATTATGTTTGGAGGGTTGTCATATTCTATTATAGTTGTTCAAATTTTTTATGTTCTCTCTCACTAGAAAAAATAATAATAAGTTAAAAAATATGAACTGATTTTTTTTTCTTTCTAATTTCATTTTTAATATTAATTTTGTATTGTATCAAAAAATGGCTGCCTATTTCATTTTTATGTGATATATGCACAATATTATAAAATTATTTTTGAAGGAAAATATATGTCCCGAATCATAATAACATTTTGACTCCTTAATAAATTTATAAAAGTAATAAAAATATAAATATTCAATACAGGTAAAGATTATTTAAATCTAGATAATATAGATAGTAACAAGCACAAAAGGTAAAAGCAATGAGTAATAATAAAAGGAAAACAATTTTTTATGACAAAAGAAAAATTCGATAATCGCAACTATTAAGAAAAATCATCTGAATTTTAACGGTTAGGAAAGATATACACTATGAAAATAAACTTACAGATCGAGTAATATAGACGCGCTAATTTAGTTGATTTATTTTCATATTGTAATTTCTACCAATGAACTCATTGGATTTGCCCACGGTAATAGAACCGGACTCATTTCAGTCTTCACGTCAATCTTTTCTCACGAATCGCTTGAAATATTAAACGCCACCGGAACTCATTTTTCACATTAGCAACGTCGCCAACGAAGGTAAATGGGTAAGAAGTGGTACAATGGTAAGATAAGAATAGTGAGAAAACACTTGACCCAATAGCACAAGAATGTAGTTTTGATTTTCTCAAATAGAGCAAGGTTAAAGCATCAAGAATTTTGTTTGCTTTGACAATGGGCATTCAAATGCACAAGTAAGAGTCAGGGCAAATGAAATAATGGAAAAATATATAGAGAGACTCAAAAAACTTGTTTCAAAAATATGACCATTGTCACGGTGCTTGAGTGCGCAGTGAACGCGTCTAAGGTTTCAAGAGAAAAACCCCCAAGCGCTTGAGCAAGAAAAAGGCAAGTTTTGAACAAGAGGCTATTAGTTTTGGCGTTCAAGGGTATGGAGAGCGAGTATCGAGCAACATGTTACTGATTTTAGCGCTCAAGCGTATAGAGAGCAAGCATCGAGCAAGGGTTACCAGATACGGCGCTCGAGCGTGGATCGAGCGTGCTTCAAGCTCGACTTCTCAAAAATCAGCTCTCAAGCGAGATTCGAGCGTGTCTTAAGCTCCAACTACTCTAAAGCAGTGCTCGAACGCAGGTCAAGTGACGAGCAGCTGTGGTTACTGGGAGAGATGCAGTGACAATCCTCAAACGAAAATCTAATTAAAAGATTCGAAACATGTGAAAATGCACCGATGTACAATCAAACGAGCAATCCGATACGGTCACAGAATATGCCAATATAAAATACGATTAACAATTTTCTTTATTAATTCTAATTTTTAATATAATATCAGTTACGCCTAATTCTTTTATGTCAAAATTATGTGACGAAAAAACTTTTATTATTTTAACTTATTCTAAATTAATTTTAAAAATTAATATATTATTAACACATAAACCGGTAATTACCTTTTTTATTACTAAACTTGCTATATATGCACATGTAATACGTCCATGAATTCGTATTATTGTATGAATTAGGAAGTTACTCGATCTCCCATGACATATTAAAATAAAACAGGTCTGATCTCTATCACTGTGAATTTAGATCCTGTACATTAAAACTAATAAATAGGATGTCAAAGAATTTGTAGGACTTGCTCCTTAATATATCCTCTGATATTCAAGTTAAAAATATTTTCTCAACGGATGAAAATATGCGATGATATGAAAAAAATATGTAGATATATATTGTGATAAATTAAGTGTTTGGGTGTGCTTGGTTAGGGAGTAACTTACGGATGAAAGATTTGGATTCAATGAGTGTGTCTTATTAAGAGATGGCTTAGACGGCGCTTGGCGAGGGAGCAACTTAGAGATGGAGGACAATACTCCGATGAGTGCACCCAGCCAAGGGGTAACTTTGACAGCGCTCGACGAGAATTGGTTTAGAAATAAAAATAAGATTTTAATAAATGGGCATGATTGAGGAACAACTTAAAGAGATGAAGACTGAGCTCTTACTAAGTGCATCCAGCTAGAAGACGATTTTAATAGATGGAGGATTGGGTATTGGTAAGTGCATTTGACTGAGGGATTTCTTAAAGAGATGGATGACTGAACTCCTATTGAGTGCACCCAATTAGGGGATGGTTTTGAAAGATAAATAATTAGGTTTCGATAAGTGTGCTCGATTGAGAGGCAGCTAATTAGATGAGAAAAATATTCCTAGGCGTTAACGGTGAAGAGAAAGGTTGCTTGTCAATCCTTTCTTGACTAAAGATGAAGGGGCACTTTGTGCCCTACTGCACGAATTGTCTTGTTTGGCGACACAATGTAAGAGCTTGGGGATGGCTCAAGGCCTGCACAACCGTCTGTCGGGATTGGTAATAGAAAAGGAAGAAGAATTCATCTCTAACGGGAAGTAACTCTGAGACTGATTGTCGCGTGCCTTTGGTCATATCTCTCATTCTCCATTTTTTGCAAGCTTGGAGAGAGTTCTTATTCTGTGATCATTCAAGCCCCTCTCCCCTCTCTTCCCCCCTGTTTCTTCTTGCGGGGAAATGGGGTATTTGTAGAGAAAATTATGGGTGTAGGCCAGTTGGCCTTTCCTTCTTAAGGAACACCATGATTGGCCTCTTCTTCTGTGGCATGTGATCTTACATCTAATATTCACTCAGTTGTTATTATTGTTTTGAGGATCATGTGCTGGCAGGAGCCCATCAATTTGTTTGCCAAATTGCTGAGTTGGGGGGCCGTTTTTAGGTTAAGTTGTATGGGTTGCTGACTGAGCCTGACTTGACGCTTCATGGGCCCTAACCCCACATAGGATCTCACTGAACTGTTGCTTTTTGGGCATGTTTACTGGCGGTTAAATCTTGAGTCAACCCCTAAATTGTTGAACCCATCAACATGTATAATTCACTTATCAGGCATCTATTACAATAATTATTTTATCAAATTTTTAATACAGTTGTTTACATATTTATTTTAATTAATATAATGACTTAACCAATTTATTAATTTTATTTTCTTATACAAGAACAACAAGCTCTTATTGTCTCATATGCATTTTATCATCTAATTTACTATTTAAAATATTATTTTAATATCAATATTGTGAATAATCATATATTAAATTGTGAGAAGTGCTATGAGCTCTTTAATGATAGCAATACAAGCCACTAGGATACATATAACAAAAATTTGATTCCTGACTTTTGAATAAGACATTTTATAAATAATTTAGCTTTAAATTTATCAATAAATCTGCCGACTTTGATTTATGTCATATAATCAACTCTCCTAAAAATCTTTATTTAAGTTGAATTTGGAGAACATGACACTAACTATTTCAATGAGTGCACTGTCTTTGACTTATATTTTATTATGTGAACCATCTTATATATCATTATGTTATTATATCTTTTATAAATATAATTTTAAATTATTTATATTGATTTTTATTTTATATTGACTTATAAACTTAATATGACTCGGCTCATTCGGCTTAATTTTATATTTTAATGTGACTTAGATATTTTAAAGTCATATTCTATCCCTTTTAGGAATGCATTTGTCTTTTAGCATATAGTTTTCCAAAGCAAATAAATACAAATTAAAAAATATGTGAATTATAATTTTATATTAATTATATTTAAAAAAAGTTCAACACCTATGAGAATATCCTAAATACAACCTCAAAATGACATTATGGTTTCTTTTTATTTCCCTTAGGGAAAAAAAAAACATTACTAGCTTTATTTTTTATACTAGTTTTTAGATACATAAAACAGTCACATTAAATCATCTTTTTAAAAATATTTAAATGAAATTATTTTATATTATTATTTTAAATTTAAATATTTATTATAATTATGTAATATATTAAATGTTATTTAAATGCTATTTATGAGTTTTTTTATTTAGTGGTTAAATTTTATTTATCATATTATTTAATAATATATATTTTTACATCAGGAGGATATAAATCAAAATTAAAATAAGTGACGATGACAATAATAATTACAAAAATAATAACGAGCATTGAAAGGAAATTGAGAATAAGACGATTGTAAAGAGAAGCATGAGCACGAGTAGAAATTAAAAGAGGAGAGAAATTAAATTTGGTGCCAAAATTTAGATATCAGTAGGAGTTTAAATTAAGTTTTTTACTTATGAAGTTTAAATTTTAAATAATTTAAAAAATTATATAGTTTAATGTTATTTTTTTTAAAATTTGAGTGTCTGTATTAAGAAATAGACACTTATTTAGATGAATAAATATAAATATTTTAATATTTTTTTAAAAAATATTTTTAACTATGTAAAAAAATTATACTTCTAATACTAAAAATAATAATAATGATTTTAGTTCTAAGGAAATTTTTATGTTTAAATATTATAATGCATGTGGGCTATTTCTAAGGAAATTGTGGGGGCTCTATTTTTTAAGAGGTAGAATCCTTATTTTTTAATCTTAATTATTTATTTTAAATTAATAATTATAATATAATTATTTTAAAATAATTATTTTTAATTTTTTTAATTTTTTAAAAATAATTATATCACATTTATTTATTTAAAAATAAAAATTCAAAATATATATATAAAAAAATTCTCTATCAGCTCCACCAAATCTATTTGATGGGGACTAGTGGCGTGGGCCGATGCGGTCAGCATAACAGGTCAGGTGGGCCCTTTTCCTATTTTTTATTTTTTAAAAAAATCTTTTTTCTATTAATAGAAAAAGTTATAATATCATTTTATAAATAGAGAGATTCTTTAATATTATAATTCGGATGAAATATCTGGAGTATTTAAATATGATTTTTAAAAAATATTTTTATTCGTGGTTACTGCAGCCAAAACCTTCAATAGCTTTCCCCTATCTCATATTTCATGTGATATTAATAATTTATTTGAATTTTAAAAATATTTTTTAAAATAAATATATTTTTAAAAAATATTTTACTTAAAAATTTAAATTCAATAAATGAATGATTTTATTTAAATTTTTTGTATATTTTATATAATATTTTGAGCATTCAAACGCGTTATAATGTTTTTCTTTAACTTTTCTTTTATATATTTTTGTAAAATCAAATGGACCATAAAAATCTTTTTCAATAAAAGATCTTAATTTTAAAAAATAAAAAAAATTACTTTCCTAAAATAAAAATATATAATATATATTTTAATGTATATTTTTTTATATTTTTCATATACTCTAAAATAAAAAGTATTATGTTATTATTATTATTTCTTTTTTTATCGCCTAACTTAAAACCAAATGATGTGTCTTTAGATTCGGATTCTCGTGAGGATTAGGAAGCCTTCTAATTCTTCTGCTGGGTTAGATCATGAACGGGTTCAATCTCCGTATCTCTCAATTTGAACCTTATACACCACAAATTACAAATGAGGGGTTAGAGGATAACAAAAGATTGTCTCATCGTAAACATTTTAATGTTCAAGTCAAAAATCTTTTTCCGCAAACAAAAAGATACATGCGTGAAAATAAACATAATAAGAATGTAAGAATGCTGGGATGAGAGGAGTGCGTGGAATGTTGGAAGAAGATTTGTGCTCCCTTTGGTGCATTGCTAAAAGTGGCTCATTATTGTTGCCGTAAAGTGGCAGTGGTTCGAGATAAGAAAGTTGGTTATTTCTCCTCGTTATTTTGATGCGTTATTGGGTTTGGATTCTTATGCAGATTATGGAGCTTTCGGATTTTTTCATTAGGTCGGATCACAAACATGATCGATCTCCGCGTCTCTTAATTTGGGTACTGCACACCATAAACTACAAATACTAAATATATTTCAAAGATTTATTTAGTTATAAAAAATTTTAAATGAAAAAAAGAAATACAATCAATAAAAAATATATTTTTAAATATAAATATTTTAATATATATATTTTTATCGTATTTTATTCATTGTGAATTTTTTAATAATCTAAATATAAAAAAATAATTTTTTTAAAATTTGTTATTGCTTATAAACATTCTTAAAACCAAATATATTTTAATAGTTTGTGATAAGTTTGATAGTTTATTGGTCAACCCAAACTCAATCTACAGGAGGAAGGACTTGGAAAACAACAACAGTCCAACAGAGGCTCCCCCAAGCTTATTATCCAAAAAGCATATCGGAAGGCCCAAACAACACAACCCAGAATTGTCTATAATATATGGGGCATTGGGGTCGACCATAGGACGGGCCTACAGATATTGGTCAGCCCACTCCAACTTAGCAGATAAATCTAAGTGGTTGTTGTTATCATGTGATCATTCATGACTACAAAGCCGTGGTAACCGGCAGAAATCGATGAGACCACCAAGTAGCTCGCTAGCTTATCACCATGAGGATTACGATGGTATAGAATATCCGATATGGAAACACGATGACGACTCTTTTAGAAACGTAGAACCACAACGCTTGCAGCTTATCATTGCAGACCTGTGGTATTGGCCACTCACAATTGTAGAGCTTGAGGCCCAAGGATGACCGCCTAACCTTCACTCCATAAACATATCAATTTCTCTATAGGAAAAGGGATCCTAATCCCAATTCGATCTCCGATCCAGCAATCGATAAACAAAGAAGCCATTAAGTGCTTGGACTTTGGAATGCCGTGAGGGTTACTCTCTCTCTCTCTCTCTTGCAATGCCGCTTTCCCACGAGTGGGGCTCTTATTCTCAAAGCCATTTTCCAACGAGTGCAACTCTTACTCTAAAAGCCATTGTCCACGAGTGCACATTTCTCTAAGCTGCTCATTACTTTGAACATATTAAACAGAATCTAACCCTCAATCATACACTCAACCCTCTCACATTTATATTTACGCATACTTTCTCATCCTCCTATCTTTTTCAACCAAGTGAAGAGATTATTAACTTGAACGTTGGAGGATATGCCGATGAATGAGTCCCACTATCTTTTGACCTCTAACTTTTTTAGTTATGGTGTGTAGAATCCATTTAAAATAATGAAGACTAAACCCGCTCCCAATCAAGCAACCTAGTTAGGAGGCTCACTAATTTGTTCAAAATTTGAATTTAGGGACGTATCAATTTGTTTAAATTTATAAAAATTTTAAGAAAATAAAACTAATTAGGGAAAAATAATTTTAGGTGAAAAATAAAATTATACAAAAATAGATAATTTTAAATTTTTTTTTAAAAAAATTTCCCTGTATTTTTTTAACATCCCAATAAATTAAAACATCCCAAGTAAACGAGAATAAGGTGTATAAAATAACAGGAAAAAAGACCAATTTAAATTTAATACATCCTTACATATTATATTATATATTAATATTCTAGCAAATTTGTCTTTTAATAACTTAAAAAGTAAAAGAATTTCTCTCTCAAACTGGCTAATCTTTCAAATAGAGATAGATTTATACTCTTTCCTGGAGAATTTGTTTTCATTTTTTGACACATTTATAATATAAACCGTAATGGAATATACAGAAGGGGAAAATATTCTACTTAAAACTTACCCTTTAAAAACTTCAAATATTCAAACTTGGGTTAGATTACCAACACTAAATGTCTTAGGAAATTCTTGGTTGGGAGCATAATCATATAAGAAATAATGTCATGAAAAAGATAAAAAAAATGGGAGCAGTCTATACTAATTTCTCCAAACAAATAAAATATTTTTATCACAAAATTATTTTCAGTTCTATATGGTTTTTCCATCCATATCTAACAAAAAGAAAGAAAATATTTTTTTTTATTTTTCTTACATTTTTATTTTTTTAGTGGTTGCTTTCTTTCAAAATTTTCAAAAACCAAACAAACTCTTAGGTTATGCAACATCCTAATACGCAGAGGAAAACCACCCACCTACTTAGACTAGGTAACCTCCTACCAGAGAGAAACCACCCACTATATTCATGTTAGAACTATCCAAGAAAATAGGTCAGATGGGCTTATCATGGCGCCCACCCGGATCCAGGTTCCAGCATAAACACTCAAGACGGCTCAGGCAGTTAAGTTCTCTGATTCAATTCCATTCACAACCCAAATGACCAACAAGGATCTGGAAAAAGTAATACAACAATTTATAAGGTAAAATCATGCCAATAGATTATAATTGAATTCACTCACAACCCAAATGATCAACTAGGGATCTGAAATAAATTAGATATGAATTTATATTAGTAAGATCATGCAAAAGGTTATGACTGAAGTCATATTCACAACCCAAATGATCAACTAGGATCTGAAATAAGTTATCTATAAATTTATAGGAGAAAATCATGCAAATAGATTATGACTGAGATCATACCGGAGAGATACTACAACTAGCTGATATAGAACAGTATGCGACCACCCTCCCCACAATAATGATTTGCATGGAACTAAAAGCAAAAATAAAAATGAACATAAAAAGATGCCCAGCAAGAAATTTAGATTAAATACTGACTTTTGAAACTTCAACAGCTCCAAGCATCTCATAACGGTAAGCTCTTTGATGTAGAACTTGAAGTGAGGGACTTGAGGTGCTCAGAAGGAACAAAATCTTGAGGCAAATTAGCCCTCTTCACAATTCTCCTCATGTTGTTTTGCAAGCTCTGTTGGACTAATTGCTTCACTGCTTTCTTCTCCTCGCTCATCATCGCCTCTTCCTTCGAAATGCCATCAAGATCTGCAGCTGCTGATGATGAAGACCCGCATATTGGAGCAGAGACTGCTGCGCCCACACCACCATTATAGCTCTCTGAGATAAGTTTCCCCTTATCTACCCTCAGAAATTCCAAAATCCTTGAAGCTCTCTTTTGTGCCAATGTGCTGCCTATAAGAGTTAATTCCAGCAATGCTGACACAATCCCTGCTTCTATCATGGATTGTCTATCACCATAGGCTTTATGAGACATTACCATTAGTATGTAGGAAGCCTTCTCTTGACACCCCGGTGAATCGGTCCAATTTAATATATCTATTAAAATCAGGAATGCATCAGTCACAACACTGACCGCTTTCCTACCTTCTGGAGTTGATACCACATTGCTTAGGATTGAGAGAATTCGGTCACTTACTTCCATATCTCCCAATGAATTCATCAGATAAACAATCAAATCTGTCTCCAAGATCGACGGAATGTTCAAAGGCAACAACGAAAGATTATATAGTGCTCTCAGAGAGTCCTCCTTCGCTTGTCGACTACATTTCTTGTCAAAATCCTTGAGGGCATTAACCAGAAAAGGGACTGCACCCGAAGATCCGATAATTGGTTTATTTGAATCTAATGCACTTAATGCAAGAAAATTTGCGACTATTGCTTCGGAAATGGCTGCATCTGGAAACCCATTCGAGGACTCCATCAGTTTTAGCATCTTATGGACTGCGCCCGCTTGAACAATGGCTGATTTACTCCTACACAATTGTGCCATCAATTTCAATTTTTATTGCTTTACTTTTGGCAAAACGACAACCATATATCTGTCCAATACAACTTTAACCAGATAAAGATACTTCAGATGCTGCTCAACAATGCAACAAGAGTTACTCGAAATAGATTTTTTTAAAAACTAAAGCCACTTTAATAATGTTTTCTGAAAATTTTGCCAGCATAAGATAGATAGCATTTCCATAGCGAGGGTGCTTTTGAGCCCATTAAAGTAGAAGGTAAACTTGCTTACCTGAGAAGAACAAAAAACACAGATTTATCACATGAAACACGCCAGCCCAAAATTGAATCAATTTCCCGTATATTACTATTAAATACGCAAAAAATTCGGTTCACAGCCCTTTTAGCCCAGCAGAGAAAGGAAACAGAGGATGGAGGCAGGGTGAACGTGAACAAGAAAACACATTTCCACGATGACACACGATATCCCTCATGGAATTAGATTCGTGAATAAATGCAAGCGAAAAAGCGGAACCGCATAACCAAAAAGGTCTAAAGCAAACATAGCTAAACTCTCAAAACTGAAAATTGATAGAAAATTGAAACTCCACTTGAGATAGAGCGAGAGAACTTACAAATCATTACCAACACCAAGATTCAGAAGAGCGTATAAAGCCTCAATTTGAAACCGAGTCTGAAATTCACTGTCATCCACCATACCAACCAAAGGAGGTATAGCTCCAAGCAAAGCCAACGTACTCCTCGCATCGGTATCTTCCTTCGCTAACCGCCTCGCCACCATGGCGCCATTTTTTCTCTCTTCAACGTTGTCGCTCTGCAACATCCTCGCCGTCCTCGACAGCTCCTCAAACCGCTCCATCTTCTTATTGACCTCAACATCCTTCCCATCGCTTGCACTATCGTTCGCGTCCCCGCGCAATGAAGGCGAATATTCCGGCATGTTGAAAAGATCCGACAGCTTCTCGGATCCGGATCTACCAGGATCCTTATCCTTCCTCGATCCGGATACTTTCTGCGGTTTTTTGGAGGGTTTAGCAGCGGGTAACGCTTCGACGTAGGCCTCGGCGTCGCGGTACAAGCCGCCCCCGCATCGCACTTTGTCGAGTATCCTCCGGCGAAATGCGGCGCTGGAGAATAAGCCCCGTAGACGGTAATAACCGCCTCTGGCGGCTGGATTGCTTGTTGGCTGCTCGAGTACAACAGATCCGTCATCGTCTCGTTGACACTTGGCCATATCTTCATAGAAAGCTGCCTACATTGCACCAGAGAAGAGGTGAGAGAGATGGTGGGGCAGAGGGTAATAGTTCATCGTAGCAGTACAACAAGGGCAAAATACAAGCGAGGAAAGGAACAGAGGGAAGCTGACTGTCTTTTTTTTCTTTTTCCTTTTTTTAAAAAAAATTAATGTTTTTTATTGTTTTTTTTTATACACGAAAATATAATAATGAAGATAAAATGATATTTGATGCCTATTTTTTATATACATTTAGTAGAAATTATAAATTTTTATTTTCAAATTAAGTTGTTATATTTTATTTTCATATCTAAAATTAGGGAAAAAAAATAAAATAATTTTAAAAATAAATTTATGAATTTTAACACTTAAAAACTATTTTTTTATATTTATTTATTTTTTTGGGTCAAAGGCCAGGGGCTGATTTTCCCAATAATAAAATGAGATGTAATTTTGGATGATTAAATTTAAAATCGTGTGTAATAATATATTATCCATTTTTAAAGCGTGATGCGAGGAAAGGAACAGAGGGAAGCTACTGTCTTTTTTCATTTTCCTTTTTTAAAAAAATTATTTTATATCCGATATTTTTTCCCAATAATAAAATGAGATGTAATAAATTGTGTAATAATATAAATGGTTTTAAATTAAAAACAGATATTTCAGGGGGTGTTTTCTGAAAATTACTATTTTATATTTTTTTCAATAGAGTCCCTCATTTATCATAAATTTATACCGGATATCCCGTATCATTTTAAATAAAATTGAGATTCTCTAAACAAAATCCTAATTAAAGCAGAGATCTTAATTAATTCTTATACTAATAATACAATGAATTGTATGGATAATTTAAACACTGCTTTTGAGTACCCCAAGCGTCGTCAGCCGGATTATAATAAATTTTATTAAATATTTAATAAATATTAATATTATAAAAAATTTATAAAATAGTGAATATAAATTTTTTATAACTTAAATTCTTTTGAATTGAATTTTCATTTAATGATTATGAGAAATTTAGTTAATATATTTATCCAAAGACATATATGCCCCTAAACTCGTTGGGTAGAGCAGCTGCATGGAGGGTAAGAAATGGAGAATCAAAAGTGTCACTTTGACAGAGAGAGAAGAGAGAAGAAGGGTGACATGGTAAAAAAGAAGTATTTTTTTTTTTTTTTGTAATTTTAATCGGTCCTAAAGCAAATAATCACCAATGATTCAATTAATTTTAATATTTTTATTCTTATTTAAATTATAGATAAATTAGCCTAACTTTTTAAATTTCAATGAAATATTATAAAAACCATTAAACCTCTAGATTTTAATCATTTTATATTCTACAAACCAAACAAAAATGCATTTCCATAATTTCTTTACTCAAATTTATAGACATTTACTTCACCATAAATTTTCATAGAAAAATAAAAAATAATATTTATTCAATCAAATTATCTAATCTATATTCAACTTTATTTAAAAATATGAAAATTTTTATTCACCTAATTCAATAAATCTAAAATAATATTTACAACAATTAGATTAACAAAACATATTTTACTAAATCAGATGTAAATTTTATAATAAATATAATCTTCTAATATCAATACCAAAAAAAAAAAAATTCTTACATTATTTTTTAACAATATTATTATAAATTTATTAAACTAAATGAATATAATTTCAATTCTTTGAAAAAAAAGTAAATATAATAATTTAATTGAATATATAGTATTATTAAAACTAGCATAGAGCAGGATTTAGTGATCCCACATTGAAATACTACTTGATTTGAAAACAAAGTCGCATACAGTCAACTTGGGAAGTTCAACCTAAAGAAGAAGAAGAAGAAGAAGAAGATGATGATGATCTCTATGCACCGTCTGCCATCGTCGTCTTCGAGGTACTAATGTAAAGCACTGCATTATAAGGAGATGATCATCATTTTCACACCAACAGAATCACAAAGAAAATGTTCAGCAAGAAATCAATCAATCTTTACCATTATTTCCTCGAATAAAAGCATCGCCATATTTATTTTTCAGCTGACCATTGACGTACTCTTCTGTTTGCTCCATGGCTATGTTCATATATCCATCCAAACAAGCTAAAATACCTGCATGCATTGGTGGTGAGACACACTTGGATTGATTACCTGATCGGTTTCAGGTTACATGAACCATCCAAAAACGACAAGATCAGTGTACGATTTCATGCCTAGCACGGCATACATTAGAAATAACACTCATATAACTCATACACAATCCTTTACAACCATCTTTTCATATATATAGGTAGAAAGGTTGAGCCCCTTTTAATTACTTTATTTTATTTTTAAAAAAAAAAACCTTTCTGCTATATATGAAAAAGAGTTTGCATAGAGATTGTAAAATGATATACATTATAACAATCTGCTCCTAGATAGCCTAAAACCATACCCATCAACCATATGACAAAATCCATTAACATGGATGACAACCACAAAAATACAACCTACAAAAGCCATTGAAGATTAGCAAGTAATTATAGAAATCTTCCTTTTTCCCAAACAACAAAGAAGGGCAGAGAAACCACTAAGGTGAATTTTATATAAATACAGCCAAACTGAATAGATAACTACGACAAAAAACTAATACAAATGGTAAATACAGTTGAAATGAGAAACTTATGACATAATAAAATAAGAAAATCTTAACATGTGGATACTAAAGTAGAAAGAACTTCTACAGATCATATGCAAGAAGGCTCAATAAGATCAGAGGCAATAAAATGGACCGATAGACTTAAACTTGGATGACGATGATGAAGAACCAGATTGCTTATAAATAGGCCTGAGGCCTGTGTTTCTTGTGTGCATTGATACTGTTTGTGGCTTGTTTGGGTTCTTTTTTTTTTTTCTGGATTCAAGGAATGTCTTAGACTCAGGGATAGAGCCATACTCTCGTACATTCTTTCCTCATTTTCTTAACAAGTTTCAATTAATTACCCAAAACAAATTGACGATCATGAAGAATGATTTCAGGGTCTTCAACTACATAGAAGAGATATCTCATATTCGAGCAGAACCCCGCAGGAATTGGCATGGTTATGAGTTACACTTTTTTCTATGTTGATATTGTAACCTTTTCAGCCGATTTGTAACAAGCATAGGTGCATCGGCTAAACTTTGTTCAGCTCCATCTCACTGCTGAAGAATATATAACTGAATCCACTACTTTTTAGGCATTTGATCTAACGTTAATGCAAAGGAATATAGCTTATCAGAGAAAGGGCTAGACACACTGTACGTGATGAAGGACGTTGAAAATAGGAAAAACTTTTACTTCTATAAATTCTTTAACTCAAATTAGTAGGAATTGTATTGAAGAATATTTGTAAGCATTTCTTGATGAACACAATTGCTTTATTTGCAGATGGCATATTGTCCTTAGACATTTGATCTAACATTAATTTAAAGGAATACAGCTTATCAGAGAAAGGGCTAGACACACTATTTATGTGATGAAGGACATTGAACATAGGAAACCTTCTACTTTTATAAATTATTCAACTCAAATTAGCTACAATTGTATTGAAGAACATTTTTAAGCATTTCTTGATGATTACTATTGCTTCATTTGCAGATGGCATATTGTCCTTGAGTGTAATTCCCTAGCTCCCAGTTAATGACATCATCTTCATTTCCTGGGTAAGGGAGGGTTATGAACTGGAAATCTAACAAAAATAAAAACTGTATAAGCATTTCTATTTGAAAAGAGATAGGTTGACAACTTTAGATAACTGCGACACTTCCTCTAGACATCGCCACCTTTCATGCTTCTTGGGGGTCCGTGCACCAACCTCATGAAGGACGGTGTGTTGAAATCAATCAACTGGAGTCTTTTGTATATTCTTATATATATATATGTGTGTATATGTAAATAAAAGGGAGTGTGGGTGAGCAGAAGATAATAGAGCTATGAGTGTGAGAGTAAGAAGAAAAAAGGAGAGGAATCGTGTGTGTGTGCATTTTGCCATTTTATAATCTCCATCTTATACATACATAGTGCAATTTTACAATCCGTGGGTTTTCCCTTGATTAAGAAGGATTTTCCACGTAAAAATCGGTTGTCATTATTCTTACTTCCATTCTTTCTCTTCGATCCCTTTGTGCCTATGACAATAGGCCGCCCTAGTTCCGGCTAACAATTTCCTGGGTAAGGGAGGGTTATGAACTGGAAATCAAACAAAAATAAAAACTGTATAAGCATTTCTTTCCCTTCTGCGACACTTCCCCTCATTTTCCCTGGTAAATAAGCAATCTGGAAATTGGGTATTATGCCAGTAAAAGGTGGAACTATATGACTATACAAAATCGGCAAATTCCATATCCAGAAACAATATAAATCGAGCCTAAGCAACTATGGGAATTAGTTTACTGGCAGCGTCTTGGAGCTTGATGGGAACAGAGGTCAATCCACAGCATCAACGGCGGTGCCTCTTTTGGAAAATCATTTGTTGATTCCATGCTATACGAGTTTCATTTTATCAAGTATGCAACTGCTTATCTCAAAATACAGAAAGTACAAACTGAGAAACTACATCATAACAAAGTAGAATAAAAAAGAAACAAAATTTTTAGGACAATTTACCTCGATAGTCAACACCGGAATTTAGCTTAACAACAACAGGCCGTCCTCGAATCGATTTTAGAAAATCTGCTGGTGTTTTGGTATTTGTTGACCCTTTATCTCCGCCTCCGCTGCCTCCATTCATATCTTCTTACAGTAACTTTATACAGACAGAGACTGGCAATTACAAGAAAAAAAATCAAGTTACAAGAGGGAACCTTGCGAGTATCATCCACTACCAGATGACAAAAACATAAAACCCAATTCATTAGAGGTCATTAAAAGTTTATTCTAGTGTTTGTGCAGTTCGATTTATAGGAGAAGAAAAGAAAATTCAAAAAAAAAAAAAAAAATCAGGAAATACCCACAAAAAAACCCTAGCTCTGAGCAGTTAAAATCGGTTTTACCCTTTGGATTGAACTGAAGTCCGCAGATTCAGACTTCAAAGACTAAAAACAAAGAGCAGAGAGACAGAGCGTACCTTGAGAGTTCAAAATTTGTGACGGTGGAAGAATGCAAGAAGATATCGGTCTCCGGCTGAAGAGCTGATGTCGCGAGTGAAGCAACGAGAGGGGAATGCGGACGGCTAGGATAGAAATGGCGCCGCTTTCTTTAGCATTTTCTAAATGGAACCAGCGGTCAATTTTTTTTTTTAATGAAAATATTAATTAATGTTAAATTACCGTTAAATGAGGGAATATTCGCCGAAATTTAAAAGATTTCCATATTTCAGATGATGAAGCAAAGGAGATTGCCAAATACGCAGAGAATTTCACTTCTAAAAAATCTCATAGTATGTTTCATAAGAGTTTAGATTATATCACCCTGTATCATGTCATGGTGTAAGAAAAAAATTAATAAAATATTACAGAGTAAAAAAGGATACTGACTGTTAGATAAAAATAATCTGACGATCATTATTTTAGATTAAAAATATTATAAAATGGGCTTTTTATATTTGGAATGAGATCCCAAAGGAGGGTCTACTCTATGGTTCAATTAAAAGTTGTTATATTTACTTTATTTATTTGTAAAATCTGTATATTGTTTATAAGGTCCAATTTTAAATATTGTCAATTTTAAAATCATTGAAGTTAAGATCCTTAAAGGCATTTCAGGCAAAGCAAACAATCATATTCTCACAATAACAAATATGTTGCGTCTCGAATTTTCGGTTGTTGTACGAATTAGGGAGTCTTCGGATTCCTTGTCGTTTGGAGGTGGTTGCGAGCGGGTCCGGTCTCCGTCTTTATTAACTTGGAACTTGTACAACGCAACTAACAAATAAGAAGTCAATGACTCAGTGGGATTTCTTTTACCAAAAAACCCCGACACTCAAGTCAACAACTTTCCGCAATAATCGGACAGGGTTGCGTGCTTAGAGGTGCGCAAAAATATACTGCAAATGCATTGGAAGTGCGTAGATGTAGAAATGAAAAATTAATGAGCGGGTAATGGGAGGCCTAACTTCCGGAATGCAGTGCAACGGGTGGCTAACTCTGGTCGCCTGAGAAGACTGAGCAGGTCGGGTCTGGAAGATGGTTTTGGAGTTTAACTTGCTTGACGTAAAGTCAATTATTTAGGATCCAATCTCCTCCCCTATAGAAGGAGATGGATTTTATAGGCTCCTTGGTTGGGGGCTTTGGGCGTGAGAATCCTCGTTCCATGGATTCATCAGCCGCTAATTGTTGACAGCAGCCGTCGGTGTATCAGTTGTCGCATTGGGGTGGTAGGTAGACCGTCGGGCGTTACAAGTCACGCTTGGTCTACCTCCTGTGCTGGGATTAGCCGAAAAACCGTGGGCAGCGGTGTGAGCCGCAACTTGCAGGATTGACTCTCTCCCTATTGGCTCGTTTTCTCTGCGCCACCACTATTGCCCGATAGCCACATTAATGGGTTGCAGGGGACGCCCATTAGCTGCGAGTAAGGGCCGCCACGTAGGCCGTTCTGGGACGTTTGGCTGATATGCCGTTTGGGTTGTTGCTCCACGGGTTGGGTTTCAAACTTCTTTGGGCCTTCACATTGGATAAAACACTAGCCCCCTATGCCTGAGCCAATCTGTGGTCATGGCCTAGCATGTCCTTCTAGGTCCAACTCACGGTCGCTCGGCTTCCCTCGAGATACGCCGATATTTGTCATCTTCCATCTTTGTGCCTTCCCTAGGTGGTTGCGCAGGCTTTTCTCACACCGCAGTGATTCAGTGTCTGAAATGGAAGGATTCGCACGCCTGAAATTGCATCAGATTTGAGGGCTTTCCTGTTTCACGAAAGACGTCCACCGGATAACGTGTCCCATTAGATGCCGGAAGGGCACCAACTTGCCTATAAATAGGAGGGCCCTTTGACCAGTGTGGCTTATCCCTTGGTAGACTTTGGGGGAACAATGCGAGGGTCTTGACTCGCCCTACCTCTAGTGGGAGTCCGCGAAGGAATTGGATGGACTAGCTGAAAATCCATAGCTTCTAATGAAGGTTGTCCTCATACCCATACCGTGGGTGGTTTCTCATGCTAATGAGGGTGGCTCGACCACTCTGCTATTGTCGCGTGCCTCCCCCATGGAGCGACATCTCCAGTGTGTAGTGGGATCGTGACGAAGCTATCCTAGGGGTCTTCTCCTCCGGTGTAGTGCATCGCTCGCAGCCTCCACTTCATTTGAATCACCGTATGCGCCTTCTGGAGGGGAGGTGAAGGGCGGAGTCTCCGTTAGGGGAGTGTAGGCTCTTGGAGTCCTTGCCAGAGGCTCCTGCCGTAGGTGTCGGTTCTACCTCAATAGTTAGCGATAGGCTCGTCTACCGCCAGAGGTTGACTTACACCCGACTGCTCTCGGTGCTTGCGCTTGTCGGATTACCAGCGGTGGGGCCACAGTAATCTCATGTAGATTACGTTCCCAAGCGTGCCCCAAGCATCGAGGGCAGTTTGTAAAGAAAGATAAACAGAAGATAGGATCCAACTTGGTTTGCTCAATTCTTCCTTGATAAGTGCATGGATAGCTTGATCAGTGATAATAAGAATTTCAATGTTGATAGCTTTTGATCTCCCGAGAAGCCAGATGTCTTCTTCAATCCATGGGCTTCACTAATAGATATGCCATTGAATCCGAGTCTTTTGAACATTTTAGCCATTTTATGGCCTATGTGCGAGGTTCATGGCGGATATGTCACATAATATACAATTCTTCATAGATGAAGAACTCTCGACACATATCTCGAAATTGCAGCATCGACATTAATCCAGCAACATGGGAACAAATTATAACATGAGATAATAGTGCCTTCTTCTAATGGCATAAAAATTATTGGGAACGTGGAGATAAAACTGTGTAATATTACAAAATTATAAGCCACAGAGACTCCACAAGCCGTAGTTCTGTTTTTATGCAGGTACCTTTGAGTGTCGCCCCATCTGGCTCCTGAATCAACATTTACAAGTAAATGAATCACGGATGCTCAGAAGTGAGACGACATCTAGACAGAACAAACATGAACAAGTGCCAAAGAAACTTACGGGTTGAAGTATAATGTTTGCTGATCATAAGAATTATTGATTCTTAGGCTTTGAAACTTGGATTAAACAAAACCCAGTTATCTCTTGCTGTAAGTGCAGATTAGAGGCAGCAGCAGGTAATATCATCCCATATTTTAGACTATTTATGAATCCAATGGTCAGAATTAAAAATTTAATAGATAAATGATAATGATCGTCATTTAAACTTGATATAATCTATTCTCCAATTTTTAATCTTTACCGTTAGTTTCATTTGACAGTCCACAATGTAAGAAGACTTTAACAACACTCATGGCAAGGTGGTGGAAGTGGCGATGGCCAATGCTGGAATAAGAATGCACAGGTGGGACTGCCGGCGGCCACACTAGTTGAAAATCGTTTGTATTTTTCTGACTCTATTTCCATAAGACTAATTTAATACTTTCATTAATGCTTGTAGATAGCATTCTTTCAACACAGGGAAATACAGTAGAGGTATTTGAAGCTTGAGCATTGATATCGCTTACTCTCAGCCAAACACACAAATTCAATTGACACCCTCATATTATTTTGGAATTGAAATTTCTTGACAAATTAACGGCAAAATAATAATAATAATAATAATAACAGCAAAAATAATAATAATATCACTACTACGTCTTCCAAGGAGCCTGAACCATTAACAGAATAACCAAGGGCTCTCGCTTGCTCCATGAGGTCTTCTTGCTTCAAATTTATTGCTGTCTGCGTTGCTGAATTCTCAACTACACTATGCAGACAGGTTAAAGAATCAACGCATCGTTGTGCTATCAAATCACACTCTGCTTTTCCAATAAAATTTGTGCCCTTCTGAGATGGACAAATACCCGTTGAAGAATTCATGGAGCTATCAATAAAATCCGAGTGGTGGAGAACATCAAGCTTATGGCCTTCCCAAACTTGTCCCACAGTGTAATTCATGCTTTGCGCTAAGCTGTTACTCAATAAACTCGTTGAAGCATTGTCAGTTGGGTTAACGCTGGGTGAAATAGCAGGTTGATAGCAGTTTTTTGATGGAAAATAATCAGAATATAAGGGTACAGCTTCGAATGACGATTGATTTCCAAGTGCTCCCTTGCTTTGGGCTTTTTGAAGATCAATGGAAGAGTTTCTTAAGCCGCCAGAAATGATGGGGAAGATCATGGAATTATCATTACTCGCAGCAAACTCTCCAACTCCAATAACACCCATTTTATGTTTTAGCTGATCAAATTCTAAAGAAGCTGGCATCCCTTGAACTATATTTGCAGTCTGATCAATGGAGTTTGTAGGGATTTGATCGTGATGCGGTTGAAAGATGGATCTCAAAGCATTGTTCCCAAGCTGCAAAGGGCTGTTAAAGTTATGGAAGTTTGCAGAACCCGTGTGCAGATCGGCTGAATCCCTATTGCCTAAGGCAGCAACCAAATTAGATTGCTGATTAGCTACAGTGCTCATTCTTTTCAAATATAGCCTATATTTCTGCAGGTAAATAACAGGGAGAATCAGCTTTTTGTGATTTTGTGTTAGTAATAGAATACTGGAAAAAAAAAAAGAAAGAGAGAGGTTTGCCTGGAGATGGCTAGCCACATTTTCTCTGGTAAGCTTTTCGACATTCATCAACTCTAGAATTTTCTTAGGTACAGCTTCTGCATTCAAGAGAAGAGATATAATGAAGGGTTTATAATATGTATGCTTCATGGATGCCAAAGTATGTTGGATGATGAACGTCAGACAATTTTGAAAGCAAAAAACATCGAATTGCGGTGAACACCCTCCTTCCTTTTCAGGCCAGTTGTGGGCAAGGAGGAGTTCAAGCTACCGACATCATGAGTTCAGATCCACGTGCTCTAATACTCTGAAAATGAGGCCCCATCCTACTTCCAGTAGATCTGTTCCCGAAATTATTTTGAAAAAAGGCGCCTTCCTATAGCTAACAATTTCTGGTCATGAAAGGGCTCATTTTGACAGTTTAAGTAGATAAACCGTTCCCATTGTGTGTTTCTATTGTAAAGATAAAATAAAATTGTATGTTTTTTTTCCCTCTTGTTTGGGACAAGTTTGAATCTAGTGAATATGAAATATCTAATTTGGAACAGGAATTAAACTTCACGAGATAGAATATCGGTGTTCCTCGATATGTCAATGGAAATACAAATAAGCCATGGAATGAACAATACCTCAAAAAGAAATTGTGGGGAGAAAATCAAGTGTTGCTAAAAGTGCTAAAAGTTACCATCAAGGCCAAGTTAATTGACGGCCACAACAAACTTGCGATGCAACTCCACAGACCAAACAACCCGAGGCTTCTTCTGATTGGATGGGTCCTCATTATCATGTTCATTCTCATCGTGTTCTTCTTCATCATCATCTTGTTGGTCCTTCCTCTTTTTTACCGAACCTTTCATTTTTTTGATAAATGTTCGTTTCTGTGGACCCGTGCCCATCTGTTGCTCCACAACCGTTATTCTCTTGATTGTTAGAAATATTTCGGCCTATTGAATCGAACTTATTTCTCCTGACTACATGCTGCCAGATATTCTTTAGCTCCTCTATTCTAACAGGTTTGAGCAAATAATCACAGGCCCCATGTGTAATCGCCTTCATCACTAGCTTGGTATCACCATACGCAGACAACACTGGAGAAAATTGAATAATTCAGCAAATTGGTATACTAAGGAAGCAAGGTGAGTCTATTAGAATATCTCAGTACGCTAAAAGATATCAATTTGGTGGAAAAACCAGGCTGACAAAACCAGTTAAGAAGTTTCCAAAACGTTGCATCATTATTCAATTGCACAAGCACACAAGAAAAATATGAAATCCACCATTAAAATTGGTTCTGGGATCAGATTGATCATCCCGTTGCATTCTAAATGGAAATTTTCCTGAAATGTACTTTTCCAATAGCAAAAATCAGATTTTCCCCAAGTCCAAGTTACTAAAATGACAACAAAATGAGGATAATTAAATTCTCATTTGACAACAAGTTCATAAGAATGCAGCATATCAACAATCCAGCTTCATCATATGAAAAACAACAATATATCTATCAGTTCTGAATTGGATTTCAACCAAATTTATCAATCCACGCCCAAATTTTTTTCCTGAAGTATCACATATTAAAGAAAAAGCATGAAAGTTAAACAGGTAAATTATGCAATTTTTTTTTTTCTGCGCAGAGAGCTTACTTATAACAGGAAGGTCCATTTCAAGTCCAACAAGCTCAAGCAGCTTAAAACCATCCATGTCTGGCATATGTACATCACTAATAACCAAGTCAAACTTGTCTTTGTTTTCTCTCAATAACTTGAGTGCCATAACAGCTTGGCTTGTTGTGGTAACTGCAAATACAAACCCCACAAGGATAAGAACTTTTAGCCATATTTATAGAAGAATCAAAATCCATCATCCTTCTAAAAACCCGTGTTAAATTCTACTCAAAAGATTAAATTCACACAAAAAATGAACAAAATTGGGTAGTTGGATAAGCAATTTATCTATCCAGCCTTATTTACAGATTCTAAAGTATCAAACATGATTAGATCATCAAATTACGTCGATCAAATGATTAAAGCACATGCCAATAACTCAACGAATCTAATATGGAGCAAGAGATTGCAGAATCCTTCTATTAAGCACAAATCTTAGAGAGCACCACTGTCAGAACACAAAAACGAAAAAAGGAAAAAGAATATCATCTCATAAATCTAGTGAAAAAGAGAATATATTTCTCATAAAACGTCAAGCAATCAAAATATTTGCAGAGCAAGGTCTAACTGTTTAAGTGTAAATGTATAGAGTCAGATCATCAAAACAACGCAAAGAATCTCATGTACATGAACAGAATCAACTAATCCAGCTTCAAAAAAAAATCCCCGAAAATAGTAAAAGGTATGAAATCTCACAGTAAAACCACAAATCTGAAGACCCATTACAGAAAAAAAAAATCAAAAAACCCCCCGAAAAACACAAAGACATGATAAAGCAAAAAAGGGTAGAGAATCGTACCCTGATATTGGCATTTGCGAAGCAGGGTTTCTAAAAGCCTGAGGCAAATGGGGTCATCGTCCACGGCAAGTACACGCAAGCCCATCGGAAATCGATCATTTTGGTCGCCGTTTCTTTGCTTCACGGGCATTTTCAAGTGGGAAATTCGTAAAATGGCTTGTATATTTTGAAAAACAAGCTCTCCGCTTCCAGAAAACACAGAAGAGTAAATATGACAGGCAGAAAAAAGATAGAGCTGAAGCGGATACAGTGACTTAACTTCACCGTCTATGCTCAACCAACATATGTAAAATTATTTCGAAGGCAGAATAATGGAACGCGGGGCGGATGATTGAGATAACGGTGCATGAAATGAAAATGAAACCGGAATAATACAAAGTGGAGGATTATTTCCTAGAAGGGAAAATAAAAACATCAGGTTTTTAACTTCTTATAAAAATATTGAGATAATACAATTATTATAACAAAATTTTATTGAATTTTACACGAAGATATAGCTACGTAAAACATTATTTAAAACTTGTAGGGTGTTGCGTCAAAAGGTCATTTTGCCGTCTGGATTAGGGAGCGCCCGGTTCCTGGCGTGGTGGCGTCGGGAGAAAAGTGGCCCTCCGTCAGCCGTAAACCTGGGCCTGCACAACACAAACAATAAACAAGAGGTCGAGAGACGACGGGGTTGACCCCGCCGACACTCCGCCGCTCAAGTCGAGATATCTTCCGATAAACGGAGGAATGCATGCGTAAGATGCGAGAATGAGGGGAGTGTGAGAGGATGTAATCGGAGGCATGAGCTCCATGGACACGCCGTTGAGGGGCGGCTTACCGTGCGCCGCGATGGGCGCTTTGGTGGAAATCCCTCTCGGGTGTGCGCCGAGGGTCGGCAAGGGACGCGCCCGTGGAGGCGCAAGCAGAGATGCGCCCGGGAGGGCGGGGAGGCGCCGCGGAGGGCGGATTAGTGGTGCGCCCGCGGAGGGCGGCTTAGATGTGCGCCCGCGGAGGACGGCTTAGAAGTGCGCCTGCGAAAGGCGGCTTGTAGGTGCGCCCGCGGAGGGCGGCTTAGAGGTGCGCCTGCCAAAGGCGGCTTGTAAGTGCGCCCACGGAGGACGGCTTAGATGAGCCCCTGCTTCTGGGTCAGATGGTGTACCCGTGAACCTCGCTGATACTCCGAGATTTTGTAGTCATACCAAAGTGAGCGGGGAGATCTCGGGCCTTGCCCACTCGGGCGAAATACACGATTAAAAGCCGTGAGTAGTCATTTCGGGAGGACTTCGTGATTCGCGCCAGGACAAGTGACCCGTACTCTATCTGCTGAGGGTTTTCTTCTTCGTACTGAAGGAAATACGTGGAGTGTGCCTGCCGCTCCGATCTGACGAGAAGCCTTGTGCTCCTCCTCGGGAGGAACCGCATTTCCTGCTCGGGCCGGGCTCAATCGACGGAAGTTCCGTCGGGCTCCATTGTTAGAACGGACGAACGTCAGGGGACTCTGGGCTCTTGTGGCGAAGGGTTTAAGGCTCTCGTTGGGCGAGATCTGGAGGGCGGCGACCTGGCGCCTCAGCAGGAGCGAGGATCTACTCTCCGTTCTGCTGAGGGCCTCGAGTTCCCTGTTAGGGAAATCTCTTGGCTCTGCCTCTGTGAGGAATGCAGGTGTGGCTCGATCGCCGCCACCCGGGGAGCTTTGTCTCGTCGTGCGGCGAAAGGGAATTGCGGGACTCGATGGGCGGTCCGACCAGGTGCTCTGTTTAGATCGGAAACGGAAGAGATTTGTCGATAGCCATGAGCAGTGAGCTTCGGGCTCCATTGGCGCCCGATTTGAGATGAAATCGGCCGAGTGCCGTCAGCCAGGGGGAAGCTCTGCGCCTTGTTCTTCTAGAAATGACGGCGAAGGGGGCTTGGTGCGTCGACGGAGTGGGCTCCGTGGTTCGCCCGGCACGTCGGCTGACCGATCGGGCTCGATCTCCCTCTGCAGAGCCTACTTCTTTCCCGATGACTAGGACAGCCGAGTGGGAGAGAGAGCAATAGAGTTCGGACTTTCTTGAAAATGATGGCGAGCAGGAGAGTCGGGAAAGTGGTTTTTCCCTTTTCCCTTTCTCTTTTCTCCCCTTTCCTTCCTTCCCGGTGGTCCTTTTATTGGGAAGGGGGTGAACGTTCTCCCTCCCAAACAAGCCCAAAAGTTCCCGCTTGAGAATAATCTTCCCTTGAAAACGAAAATATTTCCCGCCTTAACGAAGCTTCTTCGGCACACTTTTGGTTTCGGGTTGGCCCGCAATACCGGACCCAACACTAGCCCCCCATGCCGAGTGGTTGAAAATTTCAGCCCTCGGCATGTAACGAGGGGACGGTGCTACGCGGGTTGTCATGCATATTCTTTTTCCAGATGGCTTCTGATCTTCACTTTGCTGGGCGTGCCAGGTGACTCGGCAACCTTCGTTGGGCAATCATGATGTTTAGATGATGGGACGTCTTCCTGAGAGGATAGTGGGTCCCCTAACTAAATGGCGGACTTAGGACCCCCGTGCTGAAGAGCAGAGGCTGCGCCTTGACGCGGAAGACCTTGACGCCGATGAGTGGATGGTGGCGCTTCGATGGTGCAGAGAGAGGAGCACGAGAAGGCGAGCATCTCCGTCTTGATGAGCGGAGGCGCACCCCGTCTTGGAGCAGAGGGCCCGTCCCGGCCCGAGGAGTGGAGGTGGCACCTCAATCTTGAAGAGCGGGGCGCGCCTCAATGCTTCGAGAACAAGGGCACCCCACAACACGATGATAGGTGGGCGGCGCCCATGACGCTTCGAAACGAGGGCGACACCTCGCGCCCAAGAGCGAAGGGCACCTTGACACTTAAGAGAGAAGTACGGAGGAATGAGCATCTCCGTCTTGATAAGTTGAGGCGAGATCCTTGATCTTGGCGACAGGACGGAGGAATGAGACATCTCCATGATGAAGCACGGAGGCCGAGAACCCCGTCTTTGGTAGGACGGAGGAATGACACATCTCCATGATGAAGCACGGAGGCCGAGAACCCCGTCTTTGGTAGGACGGAGGAATGACACATCTCCATGATGAAGTACGGAGGCCGAGAACCCCGATCTTTGGTAGGACGGAGGAATGACACATCTCCATGATGAAGTACGGAGGCCGAGAACCCCGATCTTTGGTAGGGACGGAGGAATGATACATCTCCATGATGAAGTACGGAGGCCGAGAACCCCGATCTTGGTAGGACGGAGAATGATACATCTCCATGATGAAGTACGGAGGCCGAGAACCACGATCTTTGGTAGGACGGAGGAATGAGACATCTCCGTGCTACGGGACGAAGGAATGAGACGTCTCCATGATGAAGTACGGAGGAATGAGACATCTCCGTGATGAGGCGCGGAGTGTCGCCTCAACGCTGCAGAGCAGTGGCGCGCCTCAATGCTAGCGGGACGGAGGAATGAGACGTCTCACTTGCCTGGTCTGCGAGAGGCTGCGCCTTAGTCTTTGAGTGGAGGCTGCAACTCGGCGGCCCCGAGAGAGAGGGCACGGAGGAATGAGACATCTCCGTGATGAGGCGCGGAGTGTCGCCTCAACGCTGCAGAGCAGTGGCGCGCCTCAATGCTAGCGGGACGGAGGAATGAGACGTCTCCGCACGCGGGAGCGAGAGGCTGCGCCTCGGTCTTTGAAGAGCGGAGGCTGCAACTCGGCGGCGCCCGAGAGAGGGGCACGGAGGAATGAGCATCTCCGTGTCGAAGTGCGGAGGCCGAGAGCCTCGGTGCCGAAGCGGGACGAAGGAATGAGACATCTCCGTGCAGCGGGGCCAAGCCTACGCCTCGGCCAATTTGAAAAAGATAGAGGAGGCGAGGACCTCTGGCAGACGGAGGAATGAGACATCTCCGTGATGAAGTACGGAGGAATGAGACATCTCCGTGATGAAGTGCGGAGGCTGAGAGCCTCGGTGCCGACAGGACGAAGGAATGAGACATCTCCGTCTTTGCGGGGGCCGAAGCCTACGCCTCGGCTTAGAAAAAGATAGAGGAGGGCCGAGGACCTCTGGCGAGACGGAGGAATGAGACGTCTCCGTGATGAAATGCGGAGGCTGAGAGCCTCGGCACTGAGAGGCAATGTCGTGGACCTTGACGGCCCAGTGGAACCATATCTGGCGGTGCCTGGGCTGACACCGGTGGCCAGGGGGCCCGGGGAGTTGACTGTGATCTCGAACAACCTCCATGCGCTGTCCCGGTCGAAGCCCGGCGAAGGGGATGCGGGGCGTCCTCGAGTGTGAGCCTCGGCGCTCCTACGGCTGCCACCCTTCCCGGCCCGGCTCGCCACCGGCGGGCGAGGAGAGGAAACTCGGGAGGAGGCTCGGCGGGTGATCTCGAACAACCTCCATGCGCTGTCCCGGTCGAAGCTAGCGAAGGGATGCCGGGGCGTCCTCGGGCGTGAGCCTGCAGCGCTCCTACGGCTGCCACCCTTCCGGCCCGGCTCGCCACCAGCGGTGAGGAGATGAAACTCGGGAGGAGACTCGACGGGTGATCTCGAACAACCTCCATGCGCTGTTCGGTCGAAGCTAGCGAGGGATGCGGGGGCGTCCTCGGGGTGTGAGCCTGCGAGCGCTCCTACGGCTGCCACCCTTCCGGCCCGCTCGCCACCGGCGGGTGAGGAGATGAGACTCTCATCCGTGGAATGCCGGGATCAGGAGTTGTCCTTTACCGAGTAATTTTCAAGAGGAAGTGGTCCGTCTGGTTCTCGAGTAGTTTTACGCTTTTCGGATATCAAGGTCGACTTTTGTCGTGGCTTCTTATCTTACGTATTTTGCTTTCCCTTTGTGGTTAAATACGAGACAACCACTTACCTTGTGTTCTTACGGTGTGGCACATTGCTTGCTATTCTCGAGTTAGTGTGACTTGCGGGATCATGTTTTTCATTTGAAGGCTAAGCTCTTTGGAGCTATCGTCGCCAAGGCCCTATCCAGTGCCTTCTTTGCGGTGCTGGGTCCTTCGTCGAGAGGATGTCGTCGCGACTCACGCGTTTAGGAGCTCGGTCGGTGAAGCGGACGTCGTCGCCAAGCCCTTGGAGCCTCAACGAGGGTCCGCCGGGTTTTGAGGCCGCGGCAGCCGGACTCGGGTCTAGTCCTTGTCCGCGTATGATTGCGGGTGGTGGCCGCCCTTTGCTCGGGCGCTATGGTCACCAAGTTTAAGGTCCTAGCCCACGACCATTGTAGGCCGAAGGTGCTCTCTTACATGCAAGAAGGTCGCCGCACGCCCCTAAGGTTTCTTTGGCCGTAGATTGGGGACTTCAAAAGCCCCCAAGCCTGATGTCTTGACCGCACAGGTCATCGTGTAGCTTGTTTGGTGGACCGCTTAGGTCCTATTGGCGCGAGCCAAGTTGTATGGGGCAGCTGGGGCCTTATTGGCGCGGAGCCAAGTTGTATGGGGCCGCTGGGCCTGTGGCGCGAGCCAAGATGTGTGTCCGTCTCGGGCCGTCGGCGTGGAGACGCTTGATCTGTGATGGTCGCGTTCGGACCACAGCGCGGGGCAGAGACAAAGTTCTGGGACGGACGCTTGTCCTCCCGACTTAGGGGCGATCTAGGTCGTATATATATTTTTATGTCGTGTTATGCAATTATGCGTATGACGAGATAATACCGTGATTCGAGCAAGTGGCGTGATGAATGTAAGACTTTCCGGGTTCGGCATGGGCAAGTCGCGGGTATCTGTTGACGGTGGCGCGTTACGCCCTTAGGTCTGTCTAGTTTTCCGGGCATATGGTCTCGCGTTACCGCTTTGGAGGATTGTCGGGGTGCTTTGTTAGGAGCTCGAGCCCATACCCTACGCTCAGAAGGGTCCGGTTCCTTGCCCGGGTTGGTTGGACCGGCCTTGGCACGGCGAGATCCTTTGATAAGGCTGGCCTTCTCTGGTCACTAGAGAGTTAGGGGTGAAGCCCCGGCGATGCATCTTCCGATGAGTGTGGATGGTCATGGATTGATCTACCTCGGTAGTCGGCGAGTGCCTCCACATCCTGAAGGCGATCGTACGCCCGCTCGGTTATCCGAAAAGTGGGGTGTCCTCATGGGAGGTTTGCCTCCCGGCCGTCTGACGTTGATGTTTACGTCCCTTGACCATCTTGGAGTTAGAGGATGGAGCCCCGAGGCATGGCCTGATCGATGGGGGGTTGTAGCGATAGGTGACTTTGCTCCAACCGAACAAAGGATTTGCGCTCGGGGTGTTGATCTTCTCCGTCCGGAGCCCCCGGGCGTAGCTACCCGGTGCGGGATCGTCGCCATAGGAGGCCATGGTCTCGAGCCATAGCGCTTCTTTGGGACTTGAGTGCTGTCCACTTTGATACGGGAGATTGAATATTGAAGGGAGACGCGAGACTTTTTGTCACGATTCCCACAGACGGCGCCCGATGTTGCGTCTGAGGTCATGATTGCCGTCACGGATTAGGGGAGCCTTGGATTCCCTAGCACGTGGTGGCGTCGGGGAGAAGGGTCCGGTCTCGTCGCTGTAAACACGGACTGCACAACACAAACAACAAACAAGAGGTCGAGGGCCGACGGGGTTGACCCCGCGCCGACACTCCGGCAGCTCAAGTCGAATATCTTCCGCAATAAACGGAGGAATGCATGCGTAAGATGCGAGAATGAGGGGAGTATGAGAGGGATGTAATCGGAGGCATGAGCTCCATGGACACGCCCGTTGAGGGCGGCTTACCCGTGCGCCCGCGATGGGCGGCTTTGGTGGAAATTCCTCTCGGGGGTGCGCCCGCGGAGGGCGCAAGCAAGGGCACGCGCCCGTGGAGGGCCGCTTGGAGATGCGCCCGCGGGGGCGGCAAGGAAGCGCCCGGAGGGCGGATTAGTGGTGCGCCCGCGGAGGGCGGCTTAGATGTGCGCCCGCGGAGGACGGCTTAGATGTGCGCCTGCGAAAGGCGGCTTGTTGGTGTGCCCGCGGAGGGCGGCTTAGAGGTGCGCCTGCCAAAGGCGGCTTGTAAGTGCGCCCACGGAGGACGGCTTAGATGAGCCCCTGCTTCTGGGTCAGACGGTGTACCCGTGAACCTCGCTGATACTCCGAGATTTTGTAGTCATACCAAAGTGAGCGGGGAGATCTCGGGCCTTGCCCACTCGGGCGAAATACGATTAAAAGCGTGAGTAGTCATTTCGGGAGGACTTCGTGATTCGCGCCGGAGACAAGTGACCGTACTCTATCTGCTTTGAGGGTTTTCTTCTTAAATCTTGAAGGAAATACGTGGAGTGTGCTGCTCTCCGATCTGACGAAGCCTTGTGCTCCTCCTCGGGAGGAACGCGTTTCTGCTGCTCGGGCGGGCTCAATCGACGGAAGTTTCGTCGGGCTCCATTGTTAGAAGCGGGCCGAGCGTCGGGGACTCTGGGCTCTTGTGGCGAAGGGTTTAAGGCTCGTTGGGCGAGATCGGAGGCGCGACACAGGCGCCTCGGCGGGAGCGAGGATCTACTCTCGTTCTGCGAGGGCCTCGAGTTCCTGTTAGGGAAATCTCTCGGCTCGCCTCTGTGAGAATTCTGGGTGTGGCTCGAGATCGGCCGCCACCCGGGAGCTTTGTCTCGTCTTGCCGCGAAAGGGGGAGTGCGGGACTCGATGGGCGGTCCCGACGGGTGCTCTATTTAGATCCAGCGGAAGAGATTTGCGATAGCCATGAATAGTGAGCTTCGGGCTCCATTTAGCGCCCGATTTGAGATGAAATCGCTGGAGTGCCGTCAGTGAGGGAAGCTCTGCGCCTTGTTCTTCTAGAAATGACGGCGAAGGGGGGCTTCGGTCGTCGACGGAGTGGGCTCCGTGGTTCGCTGGCACGCCGTCGGGCCAGATCGGGCTCGATCTCCCTCTGCAGAGCCTACTTCTTTCCCCGATGACTAGGACAGCGAGTGGGAGAGAGAGCAATAGAGTTCCAGACTTTCTTCAAAATGATGGCCAGAGCACCGAGAGTCAGGAAAGTGGTTTTTCCCTTTTTCCCTTTCTCTTTTTTCTCCCCTTTCCTTCCTTCCTGGTGGTCCTTTTATTGGGAAGGGGGTGAACGTTCTCCCTCCAAAACAAGCCCAAAAGTTCCCGCCAAGAATAATCTTCCCGCCAAAACGAAAATATTTCCCGCCTTAACGAAGCTTCTTCGGCACACTTTTGGTTTCGGGTTGGCCCGCAATACCGGACCCAACACTAGCCCCCCATGCCGAGTGGTTGAAAATTTCAGCCCTCGGCATGCTGAGAGGGACGGTGCTACGCGGGTTGTCATGCATATTCTTTTTCCGGATGGCTTGATCTTCACTTTCTTTGGCGTGCCCGGGTGACTCGGCAACCTTCGTTGGGCAATCATGATGTTTAGATGATGGGGCGTCTTCACGAGAGGATAGTGGGTCCCCTAACTAAATGGCGGACTTAGGACCCCGTCTTTGAAGAAGCGGAGGCTGCGCCTTGGCGCGAAGACCTTGGCGCCGATGAGTGGATGGTGGCGCTTGATGGTGCGAGAGAGGAGCACGAGGCGAGCATCTCCGTCTTGATGGAGGAGGCGCACCCCGTCTTGAAGAGCGAGAGGGCCCGTCGGCCCCGGCGAGTGGAGGTGGCACCTCAATCTTGAAGAGCGGGGCGCGCCTCAATGCTTCGAGAACAAGGGCACCCCACAACACGATGATAGGTGGGCGGCGCCGCGACGCTCGAACGAGGCGACACCTCGGCGGCGAAGAGCGAAGGGCACCTTGACACTTAGAGAGAAGTACGGAGGAATGAGCATCTCCGTACTGATAAGTTGAGGCCGAGATCCTTGATGCTGACAGGACGGAGGAATGAGACATCTCCATGATGAAGCACGGAGGCCGAGAACCCCGATGCTGGTAGGACGGAGGAATGACACATCTCCATGATGAAGCACGGAGGCCGAGAACCCCGATGCTGGTAGGACGGAGGAATGACACATCTCCATGATGAAGTACGGAGGCCGAGAACCCCGATGCTGGTAGGACGGAGGAATGACACATCTCCATGATGAAGTACGGAGGCCGAGAACCCCGATGCTGGTAGGACGGAGGAATGATACATCTCCATGATGAAGTACGGAGGCCGAGAACCCCGATGCTGGTAGGACGGAGGAATGATACATCTCCATGATGAAGTACGGAGGCCGAGAACCACGATCTTTGGTAGGACGGAGGAATGAGACATCTCCGTGCTACGGGGCGAAGGAATGAGGCGTCTCCATGATGAAGTGCGGAGGAATGAGACATCTCCGTGATGAGGCGCGGAGTGTCGCCTCAGCCAGCTGCTAGAAGCGATGGCGCGCCTCAATGCTAGCGGGACGGAGGAATGAGGCGTCTCACGCGGATGCGAGAGGCGCCTTAGTCTTTGAAAAGAGTGGAGGCTGCTGACTCGCAAGAGAGAGAGGGGCACGGAGGAATGAGACATCTCCGTGATGAGGCGCGGAGTGTCGCCTCAACGCTGCAGAGCAGTGGCGCGCCTCAATGCTAGCGGGACGGAGGATCGCCTCAATGGCGCGCCTCAATTCAGCGCTCACTTGGTCTGTTTATACATTGTCACATTTGGCACTCTGCCAATGTCTTCAATCGTCTTATTCTCAACAAAGGTTACGTCCCTAGACCGAACAAATTTTCTGGTAGCTGGATCATAAAACCGGTAGCCCAGTTCATCTTCCCCGTAGCCCAAAAAGACGCACTGCATCGTCTTTGGCTCCAACTTTGTCCTTTCGTCTCTTGGGACATGCACGAACGCTTTGCATCCGAATACTCGCAAATGATCATAGGACGACTCCTTGCCCGTCCATATCTTCTCTGCCACTTCACCCATCAGAGGCTTGTTGGGCGACCTGTCGATGATGTAGGCCGCCGTTCGGAGTGCTTCTGCCCAGAACGAAGCATGAAGCTTTGCTTCGGAAAGCATGCAACGTACTCTCTCTAAGAGCATACGATTCATCCGTTCTACCACTCCATTCAACTGGGGAGTATTTGGTGGTGTCCTTTGGTGCCTAATACCATGTGATCGGCAGTGGGCATCAAAAGGCCCCAAGTATTCGCCGCCGTTGTCACTACGGAAGGCCTTCAGCTTCTTCCCTGTCTGACGCTCCACAAGAGTATGGAACTGCTCAAAAATACCAAGAACCTGATCCTTGGTCTTGAGTAGGTAGACCCACAGCCTTCTTGAACAATCGTCAATGAAAGTAACAAAAAATTGGGTTCCACCAAAAGACTTTTCTCTGAATGGCGCACACACGTCTGTGTGAACTAGTTCTAGGAGCTCCGCCTTTGGACCGGACGAGTCTCCATGAAATAAGACTCTCCTTTTCTTTCCAGCCAAGCAATGAGGACACATTTTTTTGTCCTTCCTCCTTTGCTCTAGCGATTAAGTCTTTCCTGGCCAAGTAGGACAGCCATTCATCACTCATGTGGCTTAGCCTTCTATGCCACAGGTCCATCGTCCTAGTGCTAGTTATGGCATTCACATCTCCTGCCACTGCACAGGCCTTCATCACATATAGGCCAGAGGCCTTCTTTCCTCTTGCTACAACAAGAGACCCTCTTGTTAACTTCCACTCGCCTTTACAGAAGGTATTACAATAACCTTCATCATCCGGCACGACCGAGATAACATTCACCCGGATGTCGGAGTACATGGCCTTGCGTCCTTGACATAAGCTTAGTCCCGTTATTTGTGACTAGGACGACATCTCCCCTGCCTACAACGGGAGATGTTCCTTCATTCCCCATCCTTATTATTCCAAAGTTTCTGGGTATAAGATATGAATAAGCGCATACGGGCGTGGCGTGCGAGGTGGCACTCGGTCACTATCGGCCGGACTCATCGTCATCACATTTGCCACGTCTCCTTCACTTGTCGGCAGAGGTCACTGCTTTGTGACTACGAGACGAAGGACTTCTCTTACGCTCGTCCACCTGTCACCTTTCTCTTTTTAAAATATTTTCCCGCTTCCATTTGAAGCAATGCTTTTTAATGTGGCCCTTCTTGCCACAGTGGTGACACTTAAGGTTTTGATACCTTGATCTTAACTTGCTACGGGCTTTATCTCCTTACTTTTGACCACGACCTCTACTTCTTTCCCTTGATTCAGTCACAAGTACCTCAGACGTCGGGGTCCCTTGTGATTTTCTTGACTCGTTCATGAGTAGGGAAGTAATAACCTCATCCAATTTTAACGTATCCTTACCGAACAATAAGGTTGTAACAATATGGTCAAAAGAGGCCAGCAGGGAGGCCAGCAGGACCAACGCCTTGTCCTCCTCCTTGATTTCTTCATCAAGGGCGGACATCTGCGTCAATATCCGGTTGAACTCGCCCAAGTGCTTCTCAAAGCTCCCTCCCTCCGCCAATCCCAGGCCATAAAATTGCTTTTTTAATATGAAGCCTGGTCGTTAAGGATTTAGACTTGTAGCGGCTCTCTAACTTCTCCCAAACCTCCGCCGGATCTGTTATGCCAAGGACTTCTTGGAAAGTGTTGTCCGCCAGGCACAACTTGATGGTACAGTTTGCCAAATCTCTCTTATCTTGCAATTTATCATCAGTCAGATTTACAGGCTTATCGTCCTTCTTCTTCAATGCCTTCATTATCCCTTCTCTCGTTAGAATGTTTTTCACCATCTCTTATCAGAGAAAGAAATTGCCCTGCCCGTTGAACTGCTCAACGCTAAACGGCAGATTCTTTGATGACGAGGATGCCATTAAGACGAAGTATGAAACCACGTCTCTGATACCACTTATTGGGAAAAAGGAGGGCGGACTACTTTCCCGATTCAATAAGACAGTAAGAAATATGAATGAAGAAGAACAATGAATACAAGTATTTTACGTGAAAAATTCTTTTCAACTAAGAAAAAAATTACGGGACAATCCGTCCATTGAATGTGTTTCACTATAAGAGAGATTTGGGAACAGTTTTTCCTGTTACACAATAGAGAACAAAAGAAAAATTTGAAGATCAGAGTAACAACAATACACTCACACGATTGCTTACAGTTTCTCCTACCTTCATAATTCTCTCTTTTTTTTTCTCACTCTCGATTTTCTTTCTGTGTATATCTCTCTATCTGTTATAGCAAGTTACAAAACTTGCCTTTTTTTAATATCAGTAACCGCCCATTAAAACTAGGCAATATTCTGTACAGCCAATGATAGAATATGCTCTATCCAAAAAACAACTGGTCCTATATAACCGTCTGATATCACGTATCTCCAAACAGATCTGCTGAGCTGGCGTCGTTCTGAATTTCATGGCGTGTGGCCAGCAGTTGGCCGTTCGCATTCTCCACAAGACCGGTCAATATTTTGTTGACCGCTAATTTGGTCAACATCCCATTAACAGAAACTTCTTCATGGGTGAGATTTCCAACAATATGTCCATTGGAAAGCCATAAGAGAGAGTTAACCTACTTCCAAATAGTAAGAAAAATAGCTCATAGGGGTCTAGAATGGTAGCATTATCAAAAAGAATTTGATTCTTCATTCTTCAAATGTAATAAATGGAAACCGTCAAGATAAGCCGGCAAGAGATGGAGCCAATATTCTTGCCTCTCTGTGTTAAAAATATATCTCACATAATAAGATGTATGAATTATTAATTTATTAAATTGATTAAATAAATATAGTTCTATCAACTTATATATATATTAAAAAGTTTTTTAAAAGATACGTTCGTTCAAAATATATCTTTTTGATGGGTACACCAAAAATGGGCTGGCCCAAGAAGAGGTCAACGGAAGCCCAGGAAGGCCAGTCAACGTTCCTGACGGCCCACTAAGGAGATAGGCCCGAGGCCGAAGGCCCAGGCGGTCCCGGCCAATCCCAGCTCAAAACGGTCAACTCGGTGTTGACCGGTTTGTTGGGCCTTGAGGCTTTGCAACAGCGATGATGAGCTGTTCTATTATGGCCCCACGGCCCATCGGTTGGTCGCCCGCCGCTCCCACAAGGGCGGCCCGACAACACCTGACGGTCAACTCGAGACGTTGACCGTTCGCTTTACGTCTTTGGGCCCTAAAATAGGCCCTTCTACGAGAAATGGGCCTCGACTCGCTCCAAGCCCATAGTCCAAATGAAGGCCACCAACGGACGCCTTTCGTGAGGACAACCAATGCGCATGCTCAGCCCCGGCCCAAGAGTTCTAGGGCATAGACCCACGATGGAGGAGGGCACCGGAACTGCACAACGCATTTAATGCGGTCACCGGAGACACGCAGGAGGCGGAAAGGCTAGCCACCCAGTCGCATGTGGCCTGACAACACCAACGCCACCTGCTTCCGTCTGCGGTGGCCAACCCTCCAGCAGAGGAGGAGTCGGGCATGACAAACGACACCCGACAACGTGCCAATCACGCAGAATCAGGCGGCCGCGTGACCGGCGGTCCACGACAGTGACCAGCGGCGCAATGGCCCAAGCAGCGACCACCTTGGTGCCCAAGAATCCAACATGGTGAGGCGTATAAGAACCCTCACGCCCCACAGAGAATGGGAGCCCTTCTAAGATCTTTCCAAGCCTCTTACACTCTTCACTTCTCTTTAAATCAAGAACAAAAAAGACAAATCGCATTGATTTGCTTCCCTTTGAGTAAACTCCCAGAACTGCACGAGCTCTGGTCCCCAGCAGCTAAGTTCCCAAGCACGATCGAGCTTCAAGGCAACGAACGGGTCACTACACGCGTTCTCTGCCTTCCCACCATCCAAATACGAGGAAGGACCTGCTCCTTACTGACATCTGGAACTAAACACTCTTCTCTCTTCTCTCATTGCTCCTTCTATCTTTCAGTTCCTTCCATTGAAGGCTATTTACTAACTTCGAGCGTCGGAGTATTTTCGGTGGGATTAATTCCCGCCGTGAACGTGACCTCTTGTTTGCTTTAGTGGTGTGCGGGGTTCGCACTCGGTGAAACGAAGCCGGATCGGCTCATCCAAGAATCCGACCTCGTTCAAGTCGGATCAGTCACGCATCATTGGCGCCGTCTCATGGGAAGCGCTTACAAAAAGCCTACCACAAAAAAACCCGCACCAACTCTCTCATGTCACCCCTTCTCTGATGGTGAACACGAAAGCACAGGCTAGCGATCCGGCTAGAGAAAATCGTTAACCCCGGCCCGGACCATGCCGCTAATGTCACGGTCAACGGGGCCACCCGGGAGTCCGCCACCTTATTTTTCGACAACTGGTGGAGCGGATGCGGACTAACAATCGCCGTTGCTCTAATCGCTCTCAGTGCCGAGAAGGAGCAACAATCAGTTTGGTGGCTCCACCAAAGTCATCCCCACTCCTGCCACCAAAAAAGGTGGCCAGAGGAAGAAGAAGCCGGCCAAAAGGCCTACGAAAGCCGGAGACGATCCGGCTCCGGCGTCCTCCCGCGCTCCTGGCCAGAACAGGCCAACGGAATGCTCCGGGAGTACGTCCCCTACAGAGAGCCCAGAAAGGAGAAATCCTCGATATTCTCGGGTAGAGGACCATCACGCATCCGGAGGCGAGCCTCCGGACTGCGAGATCCACTGGTGGCGGATCGACCCATTTTGCCGAACCCGCCGAGGACAAGACGGAGTTGAGGAATTTCCTCGGCTCGAGAGATCGACCAACGCCACTCGTGCCAGGCCCACGAGTGGATCAAATCTGGAACCGCGTGTTCCCGAACGCAGCGAGGGCACCATCGACTTGGGCCAGTCGCCTTTCACTGCAGAAATCTTAAAGCTTTGTCCTCTACCGTCAAGTTCAAAATGCCGTCCTTGACTTATACAATGGGGGCGGTGATCCGATTGACCACGGATCACTTCCGCACCCATCTAAGTCTACAAGGGCTAGAGGACTAGGCAATGTGCCGTTGCTTTCCACTCACCACGAAGGGAGATGCCGAGAATCTGGTTTCACCATCTCCCTTGAGCACGATCAGCGACTTCCGTGAACTCACGAGACCTCTTCTGGACCGGTATGCATCAAGCCGGCGGGAAGAGAAAGCAGTAGTGGCACCTCTCCCACATAAAGCAAATCGGGAGAGAACCCGCGCGCGCTTCTGGATCGCTTCGTGGGCCGAGGCCGGGAGGATCCCGAGATTACGAGAGATGAAGTTGGCGGCTTCATCTCGGCGGCCCGACTTACGGTGATTTTTTCAAGCACCTTGCCCACAAAAATCCTCGAGACTTTCCGCGGCGGAATCCATCACTGGGGCCTACGCGGCGGCGGAGGAGGCCAATGAGGCAAAACGTCACTGGGAAGGCGGATCAGCCTCGGCCGTTCCTCAGTGATGGGAAAAGAAAATACAAATGGGAACACTCCCGCCCCGGAGCAGCGGCAATTTGGGCCCCCTGCAACGCGAGACTACGGGCCCACCACCTTCACGCCCTTGGCACACACGCTCCAATGTTCTAATGCGTATCCGGAGAAAAATTTTTGAAGTGGCCAAAACGTTGAAGAAGGACTCCGAAATCAGTCTAATCTTGTGACTTCCACCGCTCTGCGCCATTCAAGCAAGAGAAGCAAAGCGCTGCGAGAAGGAAATTGAGGACTTGATCCCAGAGGACACCTCACCCGGTTTGTCGAGGGCACGACAGAACTCGGGAGCGGCCGAGCGAAGAAGGGCGGGCGAACACCTCCCGAAACAGATTGCGGCGGGGGTGGTCAGCATGATCAACACCCGGCTGCCCGGGAGCCCAGATGACAACAAGGGGCGTGATTGGGAGGAAGAAGCAACGCCTTAAGACAAACATCATTAGCTTTAGTGATTGTGACTCGAACCATGTAATCTCCCCCATGTTGACCCCCTTGTAATCTCGGCACTTTCGTTTGGATGGTACGTCGGACTACCCGGTGGCGAGTCTTTGTCGATAATGGAAGCTCTAAATATTTGCTTTACTTGGGCGCGTTCTTTAGACTAGGCCTAAGAAAGAATCAACTAAAACCTCTTGAATGACCTTTATACGGCCTTGACAATGAACCGGTGCCCGTTCAAGAGACAATCAAGCGGAGGTCACCACCTGGCACTTACCCAAAACACAAGTCGCATGCTAACCTTCCTAGTGGTTGACACCCCCTCTCGTTTACAACGCCATCTCTGGGCGAGCCGTGCCTAACGTTTGGGGCAATCACGTCGATTCCACATCTTAAAATGAAATTCCCAACGCCCTACGGCGTCGGAGGAGTTCACGGGAGATCGTCATTGGGCGGACTGCTCATGGTCCCAGTTGCCTGGCGTGAATCCGACATGGCGGGAGAACTCGATCAGGACGAGACCACCTTGCAATAAGCGCAGCCCGGTGAAGCCCGGATCTGGTCCCACTGGACCCGGGGAACCGGATAAGTGCGTCCCAGATTGGCGGCTCACTCAAGAGACGCTGCGCGATGAAGCGTCAAGCGTCTTTACGAAGGAACGTGGACCTTTTTGCACAGACTTCGCGGACATGCACAGGATTTCAGTGAAGTGATGGTCCACAAAGCGGGGCCTTGATCCACCGCAAGCCGGTCGGGCGAAACGGAGGAACTACTCCGTTGAAAAACTAATCGCCATCCGAGAGAAGGTGGAGAAGTTCTTTGGCCGACGAGCTTCATTAGGGGCGTCGATTACCCAGGCCCCGGCTCTCAAGCGTCGTCCCGATTAAGAAGAGCAACGGAAAATGGCGAATGTCGTCGATTTTACCGACGTCAACAAGGCTTGTCAAAAGACTGACTTTCCCTTGCCCGGATTGACTGTTGGTTGACTCCTTTGGCGGGCACGAGCTGCTAAGCTTCATGGACGCTTACTCGGGCTCAACCCGGATCGAGAATGAGTCCGAAGGCGAGGAGCATACCTCGTTCATGACGGACCCGGGGCACCTATTGCTATAAGGTTATGCCCTTCGGGTTAAAGAACGTTGGAGCCACTTATCAGCGCCTGGTGAACAAGATGTTCGAAAAGCAAATCGGTCGCAACATGGAGGTCTACGTCGACGACATGCTCGTCAAGAGCAGAGTCACGGGCGACCACGTACGTGACTGGAGGAGTCATTTGGGGTGCTCCGCCAAAGACCAAATGAAGTTAAATACAGACAAGTGTGTTTTTGGGGTAACCTCGGGGAAGTTCTTGGGTTTCATCGTCTCTCGGAGGATCGAGGCAAACCCGAGAAAAGATTAAGGCCACAGTGACATGGCTCCCAGAAACGTAAAAGACGTCCGGCGATTGATCAAGGGCTGGCTTCTTTGTCCCTTCCTCGCGAAGTCTCGAGACAAATACCAGCCCTTCTTTAAAGCCTTGAGAGGAACAAAGTCTAACAGTTCCAATGGATCGTTGTTGTTGCCAGGACCGCCACGATGAGTTGAAGCGGTATCTGGCCAGCCCACCGTTGTTGGCGTCACCCAAAGACGGAGAGGAGCTGTACCTTTACTTGGCAGTATCAGAGGCATCTCTCAACTCCGTCCTCGTGCGCCAGGAGTCCGATATCCAACAACCGGTCTACTACGTGAGCAAAACACTGACCGGCCTAGAAACTCGCTACCAGCCTGTGGCGAAAAAGCGCTGGCCCTTATCTTCGCAGTAGCGAGTGAGGCCATACTTCCCGGGCGCATCGCATAGTGGTCCTTACGGACCAGCCACTTAAAGGTATCCTCCAAAAGCCCGACGTTTGGGCGATTGGTAAAGTGGGCGATTGAATTGGGGCGAGTTCGACATCGAGTTCGAGCCCCGGACTGCCGCCATAAAGGCACTGAGCTCGCTGACTTCATCGTCGAGACCACGACCCCAATCCAAGAAGAACAGCCCAACGAAAATAAAGAATAGCCGGCGGGGCCCTGCATCGGCGCTCACGTGGGCGGATCGTCCCGCGAGCGATGGCAGATGGGGCGGGGTGATCTGACGACCCACGATGGATACGAAATCAAATACTCCCTAAAACTTGATTTCCCGGCCAACCAACGTCGCCGAAGTACGAAGCCCTACTAGGCGGCTTGCGATTGGCAAAGGAGTGCTCTGCGCGAGGTTGGCGATCCACGGCGACTCGAGTTAATCGTCAACCAGTCGATGGGGGCTTCGAGGCAAACAACCCTTCCTTGGCCAAGTACACGGCAAAGGCAAAGGGAGGCTATCCGGGGCTTGACAAAGCTGACCACAGGTTCACGTTCCTCGAACAAAAATTGGAAGAGCGAGGCCGGGGCTGGCTAGAGCATTGCTGCCCGGAACCTGCAGTATTCGAGGGACATGCGGGAGGTCCTGAACAATCCTAGCATAGAGAAACAGGAGGCCATGCAGATTTCGGAGACGAAAAACTGGATGACTCCTTACCTTAGATACCTGGCCGACGGATCACTTCCGGAGGACGCTGAAAAGGCCAAGCAGATTAAAAAGACGGCCGGCTGGTACACGGTAGTTGATGGGCGGCTATATCACCGCGGATACTCAACTCCGTATCTCCGCTGTCTATCCCCCGAGGAGGCAGACTACGCGCTGGGAGAAGTTCACCTTGGGATCTGTGGATCGCACGTAGGTGGGAAGAACCTGGCCTTCAAAGTCATGCGGCAGGGCTACTACTGGCCCTCAATGAAAAAGGACGCGCTTGAATTTGTAAAGAAATGTGAAAGCTGCCAGCTTCATGGCAACCTCCACCACCAGCCGTCCGCGGACCTGAGGTCCCTTCAGGCCCCGTGGCCCTTCGCGCAATGGGGGCTTGACATTCTCGGCCCATTTCCCGTTGCCACGGGACAAAGGAAATTCGTCATAGCGGGCATCGACTACTTCACTAAATGGGTCGAGGCTGCCCCGCTCGCAAAAATCACAGAACACAATGCTCTGGAATTCCTTCGCCGGGGCATTGTCTGTAGATACGGCGTCCCTGAGGTCGTGGTGACCGACAACGGGACCCAGTTCTCGAGGAAACGCTTCACCAAGTATTGTACTAGCCTTGGAATCAAGATGGTCCACACTTCGGTGGCATACCCCCAGGCCAACGGGCAGGTGGAGGTCACAAACCGTATGCTACTCCACGGGTTAAAAACTAGATTGGAAGACGCCGGGGGCTCCTGGGCTGACGAGCTCCCAGCCGTCCTCTGGTCTTATCGCACAACCCCAAAAGAATCAACACGCGAGACACCCTTGACCCTCTCGTTCACGGGGGATGACGGTAATCCCGGTCAAAAATCGGGCTTCCAAGTCTCGGGGTGGAGTCCTTCGACCCACGAGACCAACTCCCGAGAAAATCGGGGAGCACTTGGACTTGTTGGAGGAAGCCGTGGCAGCGGCTAGAGTACGGACAGCAGCATACCAACACCGAGTTGCCCGGTACTACAATAAGAAAGTGAAGGCCGGAAGTTCAACGTTGGGGACTTGGTCTGCGACATCGAGGCCACGGGCAAGGCGCCGGCCGGAACAAGCTCTCTCCCAGTAGGAGGGACCCTTCCTTGTCTCCGCCGTCCTGAGCAACGGAGCATATAAACTCCGGCACCATGACGAAAAGTTGGTCCCACGGACGTGGAACGCGACCCACCTAAAGCGTTACTACCAAGAAGAGGCCCAGGTACGTGCTGACCCATCTATGTGCATCCACTCGCATGCTTGTTTTAATTTGACAAAATAAGGAGTTTACTTAGCATATAGGATCCTAGGGTATATGAATTGCGTTTGCCCTGCAGGTTTACCCGACCTAGACTGCCCCTAAGTCGGGATGGTCTCCACCCTCTCGTTAAACCCTAGTCATCTAGGTGGCCGAAAGTGGTCTGAAACCCTGGTCATCCAGGTGGCCCATAGCGGTCTTAAACTCTAGTCATCTAGGTGGCCCATGAGCGGTCTAAAACCTTGGTCATCCAAGTGGCCCATAGCGGTGCTGAAACCTCGGTCATCCGAGTGGCCCGATAGCGGTCGTACTAAACCTTGGTCATCAAGTGACCCATAGCGGTCCAAAACCTTAGGGGGCAAGAATGGCACACGGCGACCTCTTTTCGGGAGGCGGAATGTCGATTAACGGCGGTCGAAGGAGAAGCATTCCTTCTCCAACGTTGGCCTCCCAGTTTTCACTTGAGCAGCGCCACCCAGTGGTTCTTACAACCGCTGCACGACTTGAAGATCTCACTCCTCAATGACTAGCCAACCGGGTTGGCTACCCCACGCCTGACTTTCTCTATGAAGGGATGGCGTAATCAAACAATAACGAGAAGCGCTCCTTCTCTAACACTAACCGCCCAAGTTCCCGCTTGGATAGCATCGCGGGGATGGTTAATGTGACCACCTGCCAAGCCTGGGGGCTAAGCTCCTCAGGCAACCAAGCAACAGTTGCTGACCAACCAACTTGGCCGCCCAAAACAGCGACTCACGCAAGCAACGAACACAAAGCAGTAAAAGGCAATGGACACTGAACTAAAAGATCATCCATTTTATTGCTCACGAAGTATGGTACAATTTACATACGGTCCAAAAAAAAAAGAGAACACGAAAGGCTACGAGGCTGGCGAACCACCACAGGCCGTCTCGGGGCTCTCCTGCAAGTCTTCCTTGCGCGGCGCGCCCGGTTCCTTTGATTTATAAGCTTTACGGGGAAGACAGGAACAACTAACCGCGGCCCACGCGGCGTCCATATTGAACCCCTCCAACGTAGGGCGTGCGGTGCGCCCGACCTCGTGGAGGCTCATCCAGTATCCAACTTTCGCTCTCTACGCAATTCTATCCGAAAGGCGTTTGTTGTTCGTCTTAAGCGATCTTCCTCTTCCTTTGATCGGGCGACTTCCGCCTTCAGTGCGGCGATCTCGCCTCTAAGTCCACCACGACGGGCTCAAGGCGGTACATGCCTGCTCGCGTAGCTCTCCTCTGAGGCGGCCGGCTTGGCGTCTAGCCAGGCTATTTCAGCCTCCGCTCCGCATAATGCGATCGCTGTTCTATTTCCCGGGAGACAAGCGAGGCCACTCTTCTTGGGCGCACGGGATCGAGCAAAGCGTGAGCTTATAAACATAAGGAAAAAAATACAAGGAAGCGGCTGCGGAGGTTATACCTCGTAGGTCTTCCAATAGGACCTCACGCAGTCTGGACTCCGGCCGGGACCAGCCAACGGCGGAACCGGAGGTGTCGGCGGGAACATCCTCTCGCGGCCCGAACACACCATTGCCTCATCCAAAATACGATCCAACGACTCATCATCCTCAGCGGGCGGCGGCGGAAAAATCCTCCCACTGCGATCCTTTGGAGTACTCGCGGCGGGTGTCTTCTTCCTGGCTGCCCTGGGGGCAGCTGCTGGAGGATCAGAAGCAAATGTCTAGACACTCAGTCCCTTCTTGAGCAGAAGAAATGTATTTATAGATAGAATGTGCTTGTTGGGGAAGGAGGATCTCAACTCTTAGTCCCAATGTCTAGACACTTAGTCCCAATGAGAGAAGGAAATTTCGAAATGTAGAAACCCAAGTAGCATCTCTCTCCCTCTCTTTGTATCTTCCTCTCTCCTGTGAGGTCCTCAGTGCCTCCATGATCAAGGTGGATTCCCAAATGGAGAAGAGGGCAACCAGTCCTTGTATGCGGAGTGCATCCCGAACTTCAAGTGATTGAAATACTAAGAACTCTCAAAATTGCTCTCCAACTAAATGCACCCCAATCGAGTCCAATCGTCCATCATAAAGTCGCTTTCCAACCAAGTGCACTTGCCTAAATTCAGTCCTTCATCTCAAAACTGCTCCTCAATTAGACACACTTACTAGAGTTCAGTCATCTATGTCAAAGCCGCTCCCCGACTGTACGCACTCGTCGAAACTCAATCCTCCATTTTAAAGTCACACCCCAACCAAGTGCACTTGTCAAAATTTAATCATTTATCTCAAAGCCGCCCCCTAACTGGGCTCACTCACTGGAGCGAGTCCTACTAACCTTTAATTTCTTATTTGTTAGTTGTGATATATAGGATTCAAATTTAAAATAATGAAAACTGAATCCATTTCAATTCAACATATCAGGAAGATTAAGCGGCTTCCTAAATCGTTCGAAAATCCAAATCTAGGAACGCATCACTTGTCAATGGAGTCCAAACACACTATAATCAATCTGAACTTTAAATTAATTTCCGCCTGCCACTATTTAAACATGTCTTCCAATTTCTTTCTACTTTTCATCTCTAGTCGGAGCTACATAACATACCCCTAGTTTGTGGTGTGTAGAACTCACATAAGTTTGTCAGTATCTTTAACTACAGTGAGATCCTTGAGCAGGAGAGTCCGAATCTTAACTAAATAGTCCACTTATATCAGATTTGCTTATATTTTTTAAAAAAAAATTATAAATGCTACAAAAAAATTTTATAATTATTATTTTTATTTGTAGATGGAGAGTGTTTTTTAATAACTTCATTTTTTTAAAAATCTTTCTTTCTATGTATAAAAAATAATCGTATAAATATCATAAAAGAATTATGTAAGTAGGAAGCTTTTTTTTTAATATGTGCATCCTTCTTTAGACAGAATTAGGTTTAAAATCTTAAGCCTCATAATAGAAATTGAGTTAATATATCATAATCTAATTCCAATTTAAACTTATAATATATCATAATCCGGTTAATATATATTTTAAGATTTTCTTGTGTCTTATAATGAAAAAAACACAAACTTAAAATAATAATAATAATAATAATAATAATAATAATAATAATAATAATAATAATAATAATAATAATAATACAGTAGGATTATTAATAATCAAATGAGTATTTTGAACTCGGTTTAAATTTAGTTTAAAGTGGTAAGATAGAATAATGAAGAGGTTGGATTGTAGATCGGAATGATTAGATATCTAAGTCATAAATCAAAATATTAATCCGATTGAACGGTTAATCACGTCAAGCAATTAAATAAATTAAAGTGTCAACTAAGCAAATATATGAAGCCAAACAAAGTAGTTAACATAACTTGCAATTAACTCAATTAGGGATCTTCCAATTAAGTCTGATCACTCAACAACACCATCAAATTAACTGCTTTTAGAAAACATTCCACTCGAAACATGTATAAAGATAGTTAAACTATTTAATTATCAATCGATAAAATAACTCAGTGCATAGTCTATTGTTCATCCTTAGGAAATTATCATTAACTAATAATAAAATTATAAATACGCCTATTTCTTCAAAAAATGTGGCAAAAGCCAAAAAATAAATATAGAAATTTAACCCTATTATCACTTGATCATCTACAAATTACATAGTCAAGTTTTTCATCATTCACTCTCCTACATTCTTATTATTTTTACAATTTATTAGTTTTTAAGAAAAATAATAAACTTAAATGTCAGAAAATATACCAAAAAATGAATCCTGTATTATTTAAATTCTTATTTAACATTATGGGTACAACATTTAAATAAAAAAACTTTATAATCTGATCCAAGTTTATTCGAATCATAATTTAAATTCTGAATATATATCAATATTTATGATAAATAATACCCCCAACCAGCCCGGCATCTCCGTGGTGGCCTATTTTAAGAAATATTGATTCCATTGGAAATAATGTTCTTGCATGGGTCTCAGCTTCACATTGTACAATCTTTTCCATTTAAAATTATATAAATCAATTATTTGTTTGAAAGAATAATCAAACACTATATCTTTAACTTCACTATAAAGCATGTAAAGAAGTAATGCTTAAGTAAACACTTTTATAATTATTATAATAATCAACATCAAATACGACCATACTTTATTATTTGTTGAAACTTGAGGAATTTATTCGGTCTCTTTGAATTATTACAAAATTTCAACGCTACATTATTTATTCACGGCATAATCATTGTTATTTATTTACAAAAACCGTATAAAAATATAAGTATAAATTATAAAAAATATAATTTGATAGTTTCATAATGGATAAACACTGTGTTATAAAATACATTAACCTAGATGACGGATTAATGGGGGTTTCATCTCATAAAGGAAAGAAAAACTGATTCTTTTTATCTTAATCGATCATTTTTAAGTAATAATTATGATCTAATTATTTTAAAATAATTTATTTTGAATAATTTTTTATTTTATTTAAAAATAGTTAAATTATAATCATCTATTTAAAAATAAGCGAATGAAATTTGAAGAATGAATCTCTCCATCCCTATAAAGATAAGGCCAACATTTTACACATAGATTTAAGAAAAACAGTAAGTGTTTCACTTGTTTTCAACCATTATTTAGTTTTATTATCACTTGAAGAAAATATTTTTAACAGAAAAAGACAGAAAAATTTTGCCACAGACTGATCTAATTTGGATAATAGATGGTCAAGAACATGCCCTTGTCCATAATATTTAGGCTTCAATAGAATAACTGTGTATTTTTTTAATCCAATTGGTGTCATTTGTTAATACATACTTAAATTTTGGATTATAATTTGAATAAATTTAGGTTAAATTATTAAATATTTTATCCAAATTATACACACTATAACAGTAAATAAGAATGCAAATTATATATGACTCACTTGTTGAAATATTTTGTAATGTTTGAGTTAGTAAATTATCTCAAAAATTTGAAATGTGAAAGAGATCATAAAGAAGAAAGAGAAATTTAGGATTTGGCTCCATATTGTGCAAAATATTGAGTTTGTTAGAGGAATTTGCACTATCGTTACTTTCCTACTTTTTTTAGGAAAAGTAGACATTTTTAACTATATCCTCAATTGATGATAGTTTTCTTAATATGAATAATTAGTTATGATCTAACTGGTTAGACCTGTTAAAAACTAATTGATTCAATTGCCAATTTATACATTCAGACCGTAGAGTTTTATAGAGAAAGTTCGGTCGATAATAATGAGTAATAAGTTCCGTTAGTTAGGAGACCCATATATTGACTAATTGTAGAATATATAAAACCGTTTATGTGATTTAACTATTTGTCGAGGTTGACAGCTAAGTTTGGTTAATTGTTCAATTTGGTTAACTACCTGATTGAATTAATCACTCAATTTTGTTAACTCTATTTCAATATTTAATGTGACGACCCGAGTTTGGATCCCCGAACCCGACCTAGACCATCACGGTGAAAGTCTCAAATCATCCAAAATTATCAATTATATGTCAGCAGGCAATTTAAATGAACTCAATTCTATCATTTAACACAATCAATAATCAATCATAAATATATCATTAAATAAATATCCATAACACCGATAATAAATTTCTTGAAAGAAAAATAACAATATCTATAATGTCAATTTCTCGTAATTAAAACTCTAATAAATATCCAAATGTAACAAAATCTCAGATCTTTATTATGGAAGCCTCAATCTCTGATATCACATCTGTCTGGTGGCTACCCAATAGTCATCCGATCTTTTTCCTCTCATGATGTCAACCTGTCTAATTGGGAGCCAATAAAATATAAGAGTGAGTCGAATACCCAGTAAATAAATAAAATCAACAATAGATGAGTATAATAAAGTATCACGGATGATAAATAATGAATGAGCATAAAAATTACGGGTAATATCTTGACCACTGTCCGAGACTCAACAAGTCATGTATACCAATCAAAGGTCATGCGAACAATTGGATATCAAGAAGCAACATAGATTCCATTGAATCCGATCATCAGATCAATACGAGGTCGCAACTGTATGAATGACAGAAGTCTTCATGCCCCTGACAGCTGAATGAGTCCCACGAGGTTACCTGGTATCCATGGTATCCCTGCTACCTCTACAATCCTCCCAGAGGCTATACCCGTAGTATGTTCATATCATCTCTAATACCCCTCGCCAATGATATCCCAGATATCATTTCCTACGATGGTCACTAGGTTATAAGTATCCCTCTCGACTAACTGTATGAGATAACAAGAATCTGGTTATCAGCTCAATTTGAGATCACCATTGTATGAGATAACAAGAATCTCCCTGGACCTTATTCTACCATAGTGAACCAAAGGCTGCGTATTTACGCCCCCGACGGTTGGGTGAATCACACGAGGTTACCTGGTATCAATGATATCCCCACTATCCCTACAGTACTCTCAGAAACTGTATCCGTAGTATACTCATACCATCTCTGATACATCTCGTCAATGATATCCCAGATATCATCCTCTACGATGGTCACTAGGTTATAAGTGTCCTTATCGACTAACTATACGAAATAACAAGAATCTGATTATCAGCTCAATTTGAGGTCACCACTGTACGAGATAACAAGAATCTCTCTGGACTTTATTCTATCATAGTGAACCAAAGGCCACGTGTTTACGCCCTAACGGCTGGATGAGTCCCACGAGGTTACCTAGTATCCATGGTATCCCCACTACCCCTACAATTCTCCTAGAGGCTGTACCCGTAGCATACTCATACCATCTTCGATACCCCTCTCCAATAATATCTCAAATATCATTACCTACGATGGTCACTAGATCATAAGTGTCCCACCGTAATATCAACGACCTCAACCTTCGGAATGGAATCAGTATTAAAAAAGTATAGACTACTCTACGGTTCCACGGACTCCCATCGTCCCGATTACTATAGAATCTTCATACACTCTCTTTTACTTATCCATAAAGTGCCAATAAAATATACATATGCTAACAAAATTAACGCGGACAATAATTTATCGAAATTCATCGATGCGGTATAGGAATAATCAGCTAACAGATTATTATTATTCTGAACCCACCAGACTTAATACATATGCACAACATAAATTCAAACTACTAGCACTCTTATATATATATATATATATATATATATATATATACCTTGTCCAACACACACACACTGCCACACGACACACACCCATCGTGCACAGTGCGCACCCTTACCTACACCTGCACACGGCAACACATGTACACTCACACACGGCTACTAAACCGCACACAGCCACACTACCAACACCAATTTACACCCACACATAACACCAGTGCATCGCTCTGCTCCCCCACGCAGTGCACGCACACACACGACTACCCAACGTTTCACACCCATGTCATTTCACACCTTCCCACTGGCACACACACCCATCACACTGTCCATATACAACTACACCGACACACCCACACACACCTAGTTGCCATAGACCCAACCAAGGCCCTATTTTTCCCAATTTCTCCTTTTTTCACAAAATTTAGGACGGTAGGCACAAATTCATTTGAAGCAAACAAATAAATAACATCAAGGGATGGGAAGAGGAGATTCATTAGCAAAATGAAGAGCTGAAGCCCTCTCACAAGCCCCAGGTCATTGAACCGGTTGAAAATACGAAAAATAGAGCATTGTACTCTGTTTTCCCACGGTTGTGCCGATGCCCTTAAATCAGTTTATACAACATGCAAAATTAATTCTACGTAACTCCATTTCACAACTCGTAGAACCCTAATTCAATATCAATCCCAGATTTTCGGTCGATTTCTCATAGAGATGTTGCTCTGCTCTTGGGTTCCCAAATCTGGAATCCTATGATTCGCCATTTTCCCAACAATCAAAGTATGAATTCATAGATTCAACATAACAAAAATGAATGAAGAGTTTATTTTTATGAGGTAGGAAGTTTACTTGCAAAATGGATGATTACTTGCCTGATTGAACAAAGACAGTGAGGGTTTTACAGTGGCCAGGGCTTGCGGCGGTGATGGCACATGCTGACGACAGCAATGCAGCGACAACGGCCACTAACGACGAATGTTGATGGCACACCTCCGGGCCCAACACGGCGACAGCAACCATGACTCCAGATGGCGGCTCCTCCTTCCCCCTCTTAACACTAATGTCTTCCTTAAATAACAAAGGAGTCCGATTAGGGTTGTGCTCGGTTTTCATTTGGACGTTGCTAGATCCCCGTCTAAGATTTTGCCACCTGCCTCTCCCTCCTCCCTTTGCTCCCTCTTCCCTCTCCTTCTTTCCTTTCTCCTCCTTTCTTATCTTTTCCTTTTCTTTTCTTTCTTTCTTTTTCCTTTTTCTTTCCTTTCTCTCTTTTTCTTTTCTCCTTTCTTTTTCTTTCTTTCTTTTTCTTTTCCCTCTGCTGATTCTTTCATTCTCTTATTATTATTATTATTATTATTATTATTATTATTATTATTATTATTATTATTATTATTATTACTCACTTACTATTTTTAACATTTATTATTATTTATATTTATTACTGTTATTAAAGATATTAATTATCTCATCATCATTACCATAATATTTAAATTTTTAATTAATTATATATGTATATTTATTTATTTATTTTATTTTCAATCAATAAATTCTAATACACTAAAATTATCTAATATTAATTCATTTAGATTGATTTATAATTAATTTAATCTAACTCACTAACTAATCTAAACTTAAGTTAATAGTCTAAATATTTAAACCTAAAGTAATTAAAAATAATTATTAAAACTTAATTTATTAATTTTATTTTCTTAAAATAATAAAAATATTTGGGATATTACATTTAATCATTCAAACCTATAATCTAATCTGTTCATTAACTGTTTGGCAACTCAATTATTCGTTTATCCTTTTGATTCGGATTAAAATTGAATATAGACACGACTCTATTTTTCAAACTTGGTCCTAATAGGCCAATTAGTACTTTCCCATTTCTATTCTAATAGTTAATAAGCTCGCTAGTCAAATCAATAATATTGAAGCTATACCCAATATTTCATGATATGTTCCATAATACTCGAAAAATGACCTAACGTTTATTTCTAATTTTAAGTCGATAAAACACTTAGAATTTAAATATAGGTTTTTGTAATTTTTTTTTATTTTAATATAATTTTATTTACCTACCAAAAAAAATAAGAAACCATACCCAATATTTTTATAGGATCTTGATAAGACATAATAAATGGATAATTTTTTAGCATTAAAACTATAATTTTTAGCTCACTTTATAAAGATTATAGAGATTTCTAATAAATTAAAAATTTTACTCTAACTTTATTGTTAACTTTACAATTAAAATTAACTCAAGAATTTTAATTTTAATTTTAAAATTTAGAATCAATTTCTCTTTTCCAAATTGGAGTTTAGAATTCAAAATTAAAATTAAATTTTTTTCTTAATTTTCAATTTATCATTTGATAAAACAGAAATTCTAATTTTAAATTTCAATTATTTGAAATCTAAAAATAATCTAAATAATTTTTACCATAATTTTTAGACATTGGCTACAAATATAAAATTGGAAAGTTAGAAATTATCTGCAAACCAAATACGATTAACATTGTGCTGTGAAGTATCCAATAGATAAAATATTTTTAATTGTTCAAATTAAATAAGTTAACGGAAATAATTTTAAAAATAAGTTTAAAAAATATTATATTAAAACATAAAAAAGATATTTTTAACTAGATAGTATTACCTAAAAGTATCATAAAATAATATTCATGTAAAAAATAGTATATGTTACTCGAGTCTAAATTTACATTAATACCCATCCATTAGAATTTGTATTTGATTAATTACTTTTAGCTATGGATAAAATATTTAACATGATTTTAATTTATTTTTTTATAGTTAAGATAATAAATATAAATAAAAGATTTAAATTTATTCAGTTTAAATTGTAAAAGAATTAAAATAATTAGATATACATTTAGGCCCTATTTGATTAGGATCGAAATTCAAAATAATTAAAATTTCAGGCTTAATTATAATTTTATTTAATTACATTTTTAATTCGAAATTAAAAGAAATGACATTTCTCGTAATAATTCAATGCAGGCCGTTAAAGGTCTAATCGAAGAATAAAGCAGTCCACGGAATGGAAAGCCATTAATGCTTGTCGTCCTTCAAGAGAGAGAACGTTTCCGGACAGGCATCAAGAAATAAAGGGTAGGAACAGGGGAGGACAGCGCCGGCGAATTCCGTACGCGCCTGCCTGGTCCCCGCCTTCGCTACACACTCTCGCATGGCGGTCTCACTTCCTCGAAACACTAAGCTCATCTTCGATTCTCTCGAGAAAAATTATTCCTAAAATCACCATGTCAGTAAGAATTTCCGGCGTAATTCCTAGAAGAATTTCTCGGCACTCTCAAATCCTATCTGTACAGTGAACTTTCGATTACTTCGAAATCTCAGAAGCAGGGACTAAAACAGCGAAGAGATTGCAAATCGTTAAGCGAGCGAGGAGAGAGAATGTTGTGTCGAATGATGCCGAAGAAGAGGAAAACCGGGTCACTACCGGTGTTCTTAAACGTCTACGATCTCACTCCCATTAATGGTTACGCTTATTGGCTCGGCCTCGGCGTCTACCATTCCGGTGTCCAAGGTTTGATTTGATCCTTCTTTTTTCCTTAATAAATATTTTTATAAATGGGTAAGTTTATTCTGTTGTATGTTTGTTAAGATCTGTTGGGTTTTTGTTGTTACGCCTGATTGCTGGTATGATTTGAATATGCGAAAAATCTCATTAGTACTCTCTTTAAATCTAATTTATTCTATTTTTATTCCAAATTTTGTAGTTTATAATTTTATTCACCTTTGGCTCTTACAATTCTTTTTTTTTTTATTTTAATGTTAATTTGATAATTTTTTAGCATTATGTCTGTATATATTACTATATTGCTTAAAATATGATAGACAGTTTAGTTTTGTATATTGAGGTAAATTGATAATAAAATAAAAGTTAAAGAATAATTTATCATTTGAAAAAAAAAAAAACCTAAAATGCTTCTGTTATTTTTGTCATTTGAATTTCGAGATCGTTTTTGAGATAGATGAAAAATTTACAGTTAGATTTTTCTTTGTTTCTTTTGGTGATTTTCTGATAGGTATTAATTGTGTAGAAAGTAAATTTTAAAAAACATGTGTTGAAGGTATTTGATGTGATTTTGGATTTGAATTATTATACGGATTAGGAAGCTAAAAATCAATTTTCCTGGTTCGTCTGATTTGAAATGGATCCGGTCTTCGTATCCTTTGAATTTGGATCCTATACAATACAATAAATAAATGGTCAAATGATAAACGGGACTCATTTTCTAATATATCTTTCGATACTCTAATTAATCATATTTCTTCATTGAAAGAGAATACAAAATTAGAGTAGTAATATTTTTACGAAAGATCCTTAAAGGGGTGCGCTTGATGAAAGCATATCAAGAAGATAGAGATGTGCTCAAAGTGAAGCGTCTTGGAATTGTTATTCGTTTATCCTCTTAGGTGTTTGTCCTCTTCCTCTTATTGGGAAGGTGTGATATATATAAAGTTAAGAGATAGTTAATCTTTCTGTCAACTTCCCATGGAACCGTCTCGATGGATAAGTGGATGACATTTGGCCGACGGTTCTTGACCAACAACTGATTGTATTGAGTAGTTCTGATAAGAGAAGGAAATTGCCTATTTCAGTCAGTTAGAGTTAGTGCCTGCACAGGAAGTGGACTGTTCTGGCTAGACCGACGGACTCATCCGTCTGCTTTGGGTTATATCGGTTGACTGAAACCTTATTCAATTATAGGCCGAATCCTTGATAAACCTTCCTCTTAGGTCGGTAAAAACTATACTCATCGGTATTGTATTGGGGGACATGTTGTACTTCATGTTTCTTCAAAATATCCTTGTTGACTATTCTGGATTTAGTGAGTTTGTTAAGGTCATTTTTTCTAATAAATCGGCATAAACAAACAAAATACGTGTTAAGTTTGTTTAGAAATAGGAATCAAGCTCACATGTTTGCGTCATGATTTTCAACGCTTAGTACCAACTGAAAATGACACTCAGAGAAAGCGAATTATATCTAAATCCTATGATGCCAAAACCCATCACACGTTCAAATGAGTTCAATTTTTGAAGTGTGCTTCATTCTTGAATAAGAAGAGTTATTCTCATTTTTTAACTTTTTTTGGGTGGGTGAGGGGTGGCGAGTAAGTTTTGTTGTACTCATGATTATTTTGAGGGATCGAAATACATTCTGAGTAACTTAGTCACTAGGCTAGTAGCCTGGCTGGGTCTGAGCATGAAATCTAGTATGATCCAATTGAGAGTGTAACAAACTAAGTGGTATATTGTGATGCGAATATTCAAATTATACCAAATTAGAAAAGATTTACTTTAATTTCATTTGATTTTATTTTTTTGAAAGATTATGATTTTATTTGATTTTATTATATTATGATTTTATTTGATTTGCCTTTATTTGATTTAATTTTATTTTATTTTAAAAAATTTTGTCATATTTAGTTAGAAATTTATATTTATTTTTAAATTATCCTAGGGTTAGAGTTCTCTATATAAGGACCTTAATTTTATTATTTGAAGTGGTATTGATGAATGAATGAATGTTTTGAAAAATCGAATGTAATTGGCTATTCGTAACTTTCCCCCTCTCCCCCTTGGTTTGATCTCTTTCTTGTCTCTACCCCTCTATTGCTCTTCTCTCTACTTTTCTCCTCATCCTGACATCAAATTGGTATTAGAGATAAAATCCTATCATTTTGCCTTCAGCACCATCACCACCTTACCAACAACTGCATCATCTCCACCAATAATATCCACATCCCTACCAACATCGGTACCACCCCACCAGCACCGCCATCCACTATCCAGACTGCCACATTCGTCCCGTGCAACCAACAGCATCACTAACTCCGCCGCTCGCTATCCCATCACCCATTCGCCACCCTACAAAGGTCTTACTGTACATCTACCAGTCCATCTCCAGTACTATTGTCTCCTCTTATATTGTCAAAAAAAAAAAAAAAAAGTGATTTTTTTTAGCGCCTCCTTTGTCACCAAAAAAAAAAAAACAAAAGCAATGTTCTGTTTTTTTTTTTTTTTAAAAAGAAGGAAGCAGCAGATGAAGAGGGAGATGTTCACTATCTCTGTTAAAAAGAGAGAGAGAGAGAGCACAGCGGCAGAAAAGCACGAAGCGGCCGCTGCAGCCGACCAAAGCCACCATCGCTAGAAGCCGGAGCATCAACCTTCCCACGCCGTCGCTGACCACCGCAATCACCACCACTTCAGTCGCCATCAAGTCAAGCCAAACCACAGCCCAACCCAAAACCCAAGCCTTCACCTTCCTTCAAGAAAAAAAAAGAGTGAGAGGAGTCAAGAGAGAAGGCCCGAATCGGAATCGGGTTGAGCCGATTCTCCATCTGCATCTTCGTTGTCTTCACCTCCTCACCATCCTCTTCATCATCATCTTCAACGTCGCTTTCAATGCCGTCAAAGTCGCTTGTGTCGCCGCTGTCGTCGCCTTTACCTGATCGAGCGAAAGCCGCCGCCACCGCTGCGAGTAAAGCATTCGCACCTTTGCTCTCTGTGTGAGATGTGAAGTGGGCTGTGAAGCCCTAGCGAGGTAAAAGGTAGCAGGCGAAAACATAAGCCAAAAAAAAAAAAGGAAAATGGGCGCAGGGAAAAAAAAAATTTAAAAAGCAAAAAAATAAAAAAATAAAAAAAAGCAGAAAAAAATATAGAGAAAAAAATAGATAAAAAAAAGGATAAGAAAAAAAAAAAACCTCTCTTATACAACTTCAGATGACATTTTTGATTGCACATCTTCAAATAATATTGGCAGCTCAATCCAATTTCAATTTCCCTCTCACGTGTCAATCAACGTTAGTGGCCGTTTACACCGCTACTCAGCTTGCAGATGTGAGGGTCACAACTAAAGTTTTAACTCAACAAATCAAGTTCTATCTACTCGAAGAGAATTGATGCGGACATCCAAATTATACTAAATTAGAAAAGATTTATTTTGATTTCTTTTTATTTTATTTTTTTTGAAAGATTACGATTTTATTTGATTTTATTATATTGTGATTTTATTTGATTTGCCTTTATTTGATTTGATTTGATTTTAAAAAATTTTATCATATTTAATTAGAATTTATATTTGTTTCTAAATTATTTTAGAACTAGAGTTTTCTATATAATGTCCTTAATTTTATTGTTTGAAGTGGTATTGATGAATGAATGAATGTTTTGAGAAATCGAATGTAATTTGCTATTCGTGACTTTCCCCCCTTCTCCATTGGTTTGATTTCTTCCTTATCTCTACCCCTCTATAGCTGTTCTCTCTACTTTTTCCCTCCTCCCTACATCATGTTGTATGCGGAAGCATGGTAGAGACACATATAGAATCTCATGCCTGTCTGAGGGGATGTCCTAATTTGGAGGTGTAGGGATTTGGGCTGGGGAGTTGTAGCATCCATTCTCCACACCTACGTATGTTTGGTTTCCAATCCGAGTTTGTTTGGATCCTGGTCAGAAGAGAGGACTTTCAACAGAAATGTTTTCCATAGTTGAGGGTTTCGGGTGAAACTCAAGTATGAAGTTGAGCAAGGGGGTTCTTAGTTGCATATCCCTGGGATAAAACAGGCTCTTTAGCAGGATAACTATAATATCCGATGCTAGTGAAAGCAAGTGACAGTAACTGTCCAAAGGAAGGATAAATACTCAATCTATCCCCATCAATTCAAAGCAAGGAGCTCTTTTCACATCAATTTAATCACTTGATATGCTAGTTTGGCCTTGGCTTTGAGGATAAACTCCTCTGAAACTGGTTCTGATTAACTACAACATTATTATCTTGCCTTATCGTACCATTGTTGCATTTGAGTTCTCGACGGATGCATACAATTTCAACTTTTCTTATGTTAGGAAAAGGGCAATGAAATTTTTTTGTGGATTAGTAGCTTGGGACATTATAAATGAACTTATATTTCTTAATTTTCCGCCCATGCCAATAAGGTTTGGTAAATTTTGTATTGATTTGAAATTTATTGTACGTGTAGTCCATGGTGTTGAATATGCTTTTGGAGCTCATGATCATGCATTGTCGGGGATATTTGAAGTGGAACCAAAGCAGTGTCCTGGTTTCACATATCGGAAATCAATTTTGATTGGAAGAACAGATTTGAGTCAAAAAGATGTTCGTTCGTTAATGGAGAAACTATCAGAGGATTACTTGGGCAACACTTACCATCTGATTAGCAAGAATTGCAACCACTTCTGCAATGACGTGTGTATACGGTTGACGGGGAAACCCATTCCTAGCTGGGTCAATCGCCTTGCTCGACTGGGTAAAATCTTCATTGATTGTTGTTTTTACTCGATCCCGTGCTATTAATGCTGTTGTTTTTTTGTGACTCTCTGCGTTTTTGCTCGAGCAACTATTGCTTTTGTACAATTGTCAGATATTATTTGACTTCACATCTTTGCTTGCGTTCTTGTTCAGAACTGTGTTGCTATCAAATGTTGTACATGTTCAGAGAGTAATGGCATAATTTACTTTTTATGTCCCTATTAAAATTGTGATCTTGGCTGGCTTGTTATGCTTGTACTACACAAGCCAGAAATGGGGTGGTTGAATTCACTTTTTAGCTAAATGTAGAGCATGAAACATTAGGTTTTAATAAGTATTTGGGTAGCTCTGCCCCGATACGGCTAAGTAGTGGTTGGCTAAAGTCTGAGATGGGCCTTGTGATTGGGTTAACTAGAATTGGCCCACACTTCGGTAGACTCTCGCTAGTAAGGTGCCTACCCAACCCTGAACTCGCTAAGGTGACAATTTTCTTTTCAGAAGCCTGCTCTCATTTTTCTGTAACTTCTATTGGGCGTTTTTGTCTAATTGTTTTTGTTGTGTTTGATGAGTATATGACTGAAATGAGTATTTGTGCATGTTTATATGCAAGGGTCAGATGAAGTAGCCTTTGCTCTCATATTAGAATATTTTGTGAATGGGGTCTAAAGTTATGATTTGAGGCGGGTTAGCTATGATTATTGATGTAAATATTATTGGGTCACTTTTTTGAGATAAGTAAATACTGGATATACTATATTGGTGTCTGAAATTCTTGTAAAGAAATGTAGATCTGCTGTTGCTTCTTTTAGATGGCTGATAGTACAAATTGGGTTATAGCACTCCCCATTTCTGTAATTGTTACCTTCGAGTGACTCTGGGATTAGTGATTTTGTAATGTTGATTTTATGTTATGGAAGCTCTAGGTAAGATCATTTATGCACAGCAATTGTCTGGTTTTTTGCTTCTCACAACAGCTCATTCCACACATCCGTAGGCTGAGTACAGAACCCTAGCTTCTCCCAACTTTAACATTTTATGCCTTCTGGCTCAGAGTAATACATGCCGCCAATCAAGTCCCAAATCCTGAATTCATCATTAATAATTAACCAAATTATCATCTAATTAATCTTTAGACAAATTTTACGTCAATAATTCAACCAACCATAATAAAATAATATAAACCGTACACAAGATTCAATATATGCCAATCTCATGTTGCTTCAACACTAATTCAACCATGACATCTAACCTTACTTAAAAAATTATACTTGTCTAATATATAATCAAAGTATACAATCTGCGAAAATAAAATTCATAACTACTACTATCTAATAGTTGGACGTGGAACATCCCTAAATACTCATCAAACCAAAATGACATATTAACTGAAATTAAACCTGCTGCTGTCTACTATTGGACAGCCAACGATTCATGTCTACAAACCATTAATAAAATACTAAAATTACCAACATTCAACTTGTCAATTACAGCCCGCAGTTTGAATAACATAAGCATGTGAACTGTTATCCAAAAACATAAAATACAACATCAGATTTTATTAAATTCTATTCCTAAACACCTCGGATAGTTTCTTTCTCAGTCCTGATTATCCTATATGTATTTGAATCTCTCATTTGAAGGAATTAGTAAAACAGAAGTAATGAGTGAGTCAAAAGCTCGATAAGACATATAATTTAACAAATTATCATATATAATTTGTATTTAAAACATATCGAAAGCTATCGAGAGAATAATGAATCATAATCTGATACATTGATATGAAATTTTCATAATACTTATACAGGCAATTCAGATTAATCTTTTCTAGAATTCTTTATTATGTTATTCTTCATTTCTTATTATCAAAATATGTAAAAATCTGATTTTCTTAGAGACCAATGGTTAGTAGGCTTTACTGACTAATAAGCGATCAATCAAAACCCAGATTATATTTGTTTTCATATAATCAAAGGCCGTACACTACTATTCATGATTCATAGGTTGGCAGTCATACATATAATCCTATAGATGAAACCGAATACCGTTTCTCACCTATGAATGATAGGTTTGAATCTCGATTACTATTATAATATATTAAGATATGTCATAATATACTACCCATTGAAATATAACCATATTCCAATACATATTCTTATGACAACTCTATACTTTTTTTAATTCTTCTTAATTTTTTTATTTTAAAGAAAATATACATAATTCTTAGCTTAATTGTAAAGTTTTCTCTTTAAATTTTATAATTTCTTATCATGTAAAACTTATATTTTTAATAGAAATTAAGTTATGATGGATTTTTAACATATTGAATACTAAATTAACATATAGTGCAGAAAAATTTAGTAAATGTAGAAAATCAATAAAATTTCAGGTTGTTCAGCAAACATGTAGAGAAATTACATGAATTTTCAGAATATATAAAATATATATTTAATAATTTCTAAACATGTATGAATGTTGTACATGAAATTAAACATACAGGAGTATAATATCAGGTTTTAAAGCATGCATGAAGATTAAATTATAGAAAATAGTTAAGATATATAATATACATGAATTTAGGCATAAATTTCATGTATTTTTTCAACAAAATGAAGAGAATTTCATATGTATGTTAAATATAAATATCAGAATTTTGAATTATGCCTTATATGAGCATTTGAAATAAGAAATATTCAGAGAATAAAGAAAAAAACAGCAACAACAGAAAAAAGATTTGAAATACATTTGCTTTAACACCAAATTATCAAAATTCTAGTTTTGATTCACTTAATTTGAACTTCCTTGGCTTCCTCTCTCTTCTTCTTTTTCTTCTCCTTGTTTCCTTTTCTCTAATCTCTCAAAATTTCTAAGAAAAATGATAGAAATCAACCAGGTTCTCCTATTTATACTGAGTGGTGTTCGAGCGTATTGTCAGATGCACATCAACACCATGTCTTAACACCGCGACGCACGAGCACCGCCTCAGACACACCTTGAGTTGGACCTACTACCATAGCGTGTTTGAACGTCCATCGAGCGTGGATTAAGTATGAACATTCTGCTAGCGTGCACTCAGGCGTTGAGTAGTCTGTTTTCCATGCACGGGTACACATTTGGCACCGATTCAAATTTGACTTTTGATCTAATTATTTTTATCATTTGACTTCAATTTTAATTATATCAACTTAATTAATTAAAATTATAATAAAAATCAAACTTGGGCCTTACACCACCTTATTGAACTAGCCAGTTTGGAATACTTCCAAACAAACAATTTCAGCAAATGCATTAATGGGTCTAATTAGAAATGCAAAAATGAGTAGAGGAAAGAGCTTTATCTAAAGTTATGAGGATATTTTCTCCAATAATGGACCTTAAGTATTGATTAGCTTGAGTAACACATGGAGTAGATTTGTGAAATATGACTTGTCTTTGACTTTTGATACGAGTCTATATGGATGATACTCACTGCATCACTATTGTTGTTTGCTACCTGGGAAGAAGTAACAAGTTCATGAAGTGATATTATTGCGGATTCTGAAGTATTACAACCCTTCTATTCTGGAATACTCGAACCTTGTTGATGGTAGAGCACTTGAAACTACTGATGTCAACGTCGAATTAGGAAGTTAGCTTCAAATTCCTAACGATCTTTATTGTTTTTTATGAACTTAAAGGTTTGCTGTGCAAGTGTGTTCTTCCCATGGCTTTGAATGAGACGACTGTCCGTCGTATTAGAGCTGAAAACAAGATTTGTGAAGCTGAAAAGAAAAAGTTGAGAAGCGATTCAAACAGGTATGAATCTCCCAAACCAGCTCCTCCTACTTTATCGGCTCGTTCCCGGAGTTCTTCAAGCAGGAGTTAGGAGAGAGGGATGGTGTGCCACGCCACCTTCGTCTCTGAATTCTGCTTCTTCAACATTTGCTGTGAAAGATTGACTTTTGACTGCAATGGAGCCTGTCTGTTAACTCTAGGTTGATAGGTTCCTGATGTACATTTAGAACTACGACTTTCAAAAGGGTTTAAACTGGGAATTCCGCTTGTCCCAATCGTGTTAGCTTCTTCGGTTTTTCTCTTGTTTCCATGGATGCGTTTACAGCTGCCCGGAAAGCAGCAGTTCTCATCCTCTGTAAGTGTTTGAATATTGACAGAATCACCATTGATGGTTTATTCTTAGCCATTTCTTTAAACCATTTTGTTTTTGCAATCTGGGTTTACTGTACAAAGATTGCTTCTTATGCAAGTCACAAGTTCAATCAAAGATGTGACTACTTCTCGATGTTTGTCTTATGAGCCTCTGATTTTTGTACTGGGTCTGTGTTCATTATTTGTCTGGATAGTCATATTTGAAGAACTAACCTAAAAATCTTACGATATTACTTAATGTGAATTTTAAATTAAAGTTAATGATGATGGCACAGGGACACTTGGGCTAGGGTTTAGGGAAGTTTTTCAGAAACAAAACATGTAATTGTCCTCTTTTGTAACCCTTCTTTTAAAAATAAGAAAATCCATTCTCCTTCGTCCATCGTTTTTGGCTTTGAGATTTTTTCATATAAATTTACTGTTGTGTCTGCAATTACCTATTGTGTTATTATTGTCAATCACCCGAATCCCTAATGGTTGTATATCTCTAACGCCGTCTCTTCACTTTCCTTCAATTTCTCCCCATCTTTCATCCCTTCTGCTTTCTTTACGGCCAAGTTTTGTTTCATATATTTTTCTGGGTTAGGGGAAGGGGTTGTTGTGAGTGCAGGAAGGTTGAGCGGCTCAAACGCTTGCAGTTCCCAACTGCTATGATATTTGCCAGCCTACTAAAATTTGTTTAATGCAAGGAGAGGGAAATGAGATGAAAAGAATGAAAATGGAGCAAGTTTTTCTTGTAAATTGTAAATGTTCAAATGACATTGTGAATCAAAAGCTGAACTCAGAGATAAAATTAATAGGTTCCATCGTGTAGCTGAGCAATTATACAAACAATAAATTTGTTTAATCAAATCAATGATTCATTACTGAAGTAGATAGCGATAACCATTTTAACAGATTCATGTTAGAACTAAAACTGTGTTAATCAATAATACTATGCCATGGTTACAATTGAAATCAAGCTCCGACAAAGAAGAGCTAACAAAGAAATTGAGATTAGAAATTGGGGATGAATGCTCAACCGCCCGTGATCTGCCATTGCCACCGTCACCCTATCCTTGTGTCATTAGTGGGGCCCCCACTAAGTTGGTTGCACCACCCCGTCACTGGTGGTCGCCTCCTCCTGCCCCTTCCATCTTTCCTTTGTCTCATTAGTGGCCATCCATGTTAGGATATAGATCAATCTCATGCGTGCTCATATCCATTGGTAGGACAATAAGTTTAGTCAAATATGTATAGGTACAATATTAAGGAAAAGTATTGTTGTACTCGCTGATCAGTAGGAGGCCAACCGATTGAGAAGAGACCGGTCGAGTAGCAGGAGACCGGTCGGCCAAACAGCGACGGCTTGCTAGAGAGGCCAGCCGAAGGCACTAATATAAAGGCCGAGGATGGCCTGACTGATTGGTTGACAACGGCTAGTCCCGAAAGCTGATCATTTATAAAGTGGGTCATCATTCTGCAGTGATAGTTGACTTTTAGAATTGGTAATCGATTTTATAGAGTGGGTCAACTGCAAAGTTTACGGCTAGAAGGCAGCGTTACAGAATAGGTGGAAAACTTTTTGTAGGACATACCACAAACTTGTAGAGTAAGCGTTACTCAGTGCATTTGTATATATATATATATATGTTCATAATTGCGATTCTAAGTAGTAAGCAGAGAGTGGTGTAGAGTGAGAAAGAAGCAGAGAAAAACAAAGAGTCATCATTTTTACTTTTATACTCTATTCTTTAAGAATTTTTGCAACCAAATCTTACATAATAAAATTTTATAAATTAAGTATCCCATATTTTTTCTCCCTCTTATTTAGAAGAGGGTTTCTATGTTAAATTGTGTGTTGATCTTCCCTCTCCCCATTGTGAGCAATTGTTGTTCTTACTTCTTCTCTTGATTCCACTGCTAGATCGGCACCCATCTTCTTTTCAAGTGATATCAGAGACAGGTTTTCGATGTTTGTTGTTAAATTTCATTAGAATCAATAGAGGTTAGCAACAAGATAATTTGCTTAAATGGCTCAAACTATAATATTTGGCAGAGTAAGATGTCAGATCTGCTATTTGTCAAAACGATGCACCTTCCGGTATTCGTTGCTCAAAAACCTGAGGCAAATACGGAGGAGGAATGGCATTTTGAGTACAAGCAGGTTTGTGGCTATATTTGACAGTTTGTGGATGATAATATCTATAATTACATTCGGAGTGAAACAAATGCCAAGACGTTGTGGAAAAAGTTAGGGACACTCTATACTTCTAAGACTGATAACAAGTTATTTCACCTGATGAAATTCATGTAGGTGTGATATAGGGATGACTCATCCATTGCCGACCACTTGAATGAGTTCCAAGGATGTGTGGATCGATTGAACGGTATGGACATTAAATTTGAAGACAATGTGTATAGGCCTGCGGCTCCTGACAACCCTACCGGATTAATGGGAGGTGATAAGAATCACCATCGCTAATACTGCGCTAAACAGCATGGTGACACTGAAGATGGAAAAATGAGTTGTGCTAACGAGGAAATGAGACTGCGGTCACAAGGGACCTCCATCTCTCAGCACTCCGAAGTGCTAGCGATTGAATCACGGTAAAGGAGTAAGGGACTTGGTCCTAAGTTTGGAGAGAAGGGTCGAGGTAAGTCCTGATCGTGGTATCAAAACCTCAAGTGTCATTATTACGGAAAGAAAGATCACATTAAAAGGAGGGTGGCCGAACAGCAGACTGACTAGGTGGTGGACCTGGTGCATCCCTTCACGTCACGTCTCGAAAGAGACTTTTCACAACTAACACTCTGGATGATTTTGAAGTGTTGAAGATGGGAAACAAAGAGACGTCCAGGGTTGTCAACTGTATTGATGTGTTCTTTGTCACCAACAATAGGACCCGATTGTTGTTAAGGGATGTTACGCATGTTTCAGATATTTGAATGAATATAATTTCGACGGGCAGACTTGATAATGAAGGATTCTATAATATCTTCAGCGAAGGGGCATGAAAATTGACTAGAAGATTTCTAGTAGTTGCCCACGGAATGAAGGTATTAGGCCTATACGTGTTGCAAGTCTCTGCTACGATCGGAGAGGTAAAGCATTGCGAGCGGTGAGGAGTTCTCAGACCTGTGGCACCGTCGGTTAGGCCACATAAGTGAAAAGGGGTTGAGCAATCTGGCCAAAAAGGGCTTCATCCTAGGTGTGAAGGAGACCGACCTGAGAATTTGTCCTCACTATATAGCGGGGAAGTAATAGCGAGTCTTGTTTCGTGGAGACTCGTCCACTAAAAAGGTCAAACCACTTAATTTGGTTCACACCAATGCATGTGGGCTATTTAAAGAAAAGTCATTTGAAGAAGCATAATACTTTGTCTTATTCATTAATGATTACTTAAGAAAACAGTGGGTTTATCCGCTTAAGACAAATGACCAAATCCTTGGAGTCTTTGAGTGTTTTTATGCTCTAGTTGAATGACGAGACAGAAAGAAAATTAAAGTGCATCCAAAGTGACAATGACGGTGAATATATCGTAGCATTTGATACTTAGCCAGTCATACGATATTCGGCATCAAAAGACACTGCCGAAAATGCCATAGCTAAATGGGGTGACCTAGCGGATAAATTGTACACTGATAGAAAGAGTCAGATGTGTACTCTTAGAAGTAAAGCTTTCCATATCATTTTTGGCGAAAACCTTGAGTACGGCAACTTACGTCATCAATAGATTGCCGAGCGGCCCATTGAATGAAGAGGTTCCAACAAGGATGTGGTCAAAGAAGGAACAATCCTATGACCATCTACGAAAATTTGGGTGTAAAGTCTTCATACATATCCCAAAGTATGAAAAGATAAAGGTAGAGTCAAAGACAATACAATGTGTCTTCCTTGGTTATTGGGAAGACAAACTGGGATATAGACTTTATAACCCAATTGAGAAGAAGTTTGTTTGATCGAGGGATGTAGTATTTGTTGAAGATGAAATCATTAATAGCATCGACAGGAAAAAGAAGGTTGCGTTTGACAACAGTGAAACTAAAAAGACGGGTGTTGAAACTATCCGGTCGGCATCTCTCCATCAGGAGTTCGATGGCCAAGGTATGGCCGAGGAAGGCGATAAAGAGACATTGATGCCTGACGAGAATGAGGATGGTGACACTCCTCATGACATGACTGAGCCGGCCGAGATTAAACCTGTCCAACGATCTTCAAGAGACCGATGGGCATCTGTTTACCTGTTGGCCGGTGAGTACTTATTACTCACTGATGGAGGAGAACCCGAATGCTTTGGAGAAGCTATGGAATATGAGCATAATGTGAAATAAATGGAGGCCATGCAAGACAAGATGAATTCGATGCATGAGAACCATATCTTCGAGTTAATTAAGTTGTCGAAGGGAAAGAAAGCCCTAAAGAATAAGTGGATCTTCCATCTAAAGGCTGACGAAAATAGCTCACAACCCAGATATAAAGTAAGGTTGGTTGTAAAAGGCTTTAACGAGCGAAAGGGCATCAACTTTGACGAGATTTTCGCTTCGGTAGTGAAAATGTTTTCATTCAGAGTGGTGCTCGGATTACCCGTTGTTCTTGATCTAAAAGTTGACTAGCTGGACGTCCGGATAGTATTCCTCCATAGTGACCTTAAGGAGAAAATTTATATAGTGCAGCGGAGGGCTTTCGGGTCAAAGGAAACGAACGGCTGGTATGTCGTCTAAGGAAGAGTCTGTACAGATTAAGACAGAATTCGCGTCAGTGGTATAAGAAGTTTGAGTCAGTTATGGTGGGTCAAGGTTATCGAAAGACTACATTTGATCACTATATTTTTGTACAAAAGTTATCTAAAGACGACTTGATTATCTTCTTACTCTATATGGACAGCATATTGATAGTCGGACGGAATGTCGCTAGAGTTGCCAAATTGAAGCAGTAACTTGGGTAGTCCTTTGCCATGAAGGACTTAGGGCCGACTAAGCAAATCCTGGATTTCATGATATTTTACGACCACAAGGTAAGGAAGTTGTAACTGTCCTAGAATAGCTATATTGAGAAAGTGTTCCAGTGCTTCAACATGAAGAAATTCAAGTCGATGATCACCTCACTGGCCAGCCACTTCAGATTGAGCAATCGATAGTGTTCGTCCTCAAATGATAAGAAAGCAAACATGAGAGGTTTTCTATACTCGTCAGCTGTGCGAAGCCTGATATACGTTATGGTTTACCCTAGATCGGACATAGTTCATGCTATTAGCACAGTCAGTCGGTTTCTCTTAAACCTCGGAAGAGAGTATTTATCCGCCGTGATATGGATTCTGAGATATCTCTGAAGAACCTCCAAAATGTGCTTGTGTTTTGGAGGCAATAAGCCACATCTAGTTGGATATACTGATGCCGTCATGGCAGGTGATATTAACTCTCGAAAGTTCACTTCGGGATACATGGTCAAGTTTGCCGGATGAGCTAATTTTTGACAGTCAAAGTTATAGAAGTGCGTTACTCTGTCGACAATTGAAGAAGAGTTTATTACTATGACAGAGGCCAGTAAGGAAATGATTTGGATGAAAAAGTTCATCCGAGAACTTGGTCTCAAATAGGAGAAGTACCAGGTACTTTGTGATAGTCAAAGTGCAATTCACCTCTGTAGGAACTCCACATTCCACTCTAGATCGAAATATCTTGATATTCAATATCAATGGTGAGAGATATTATTAATTCGGATCATTGGCACTTGATAAAATTCAGATTGAGGATAATGGGTCAGATATAATGACCAAGGTACTATCAAAGGGAAGCTTGAAACTTGTCGCAATATTGTTGGAATAACGGATATTATTTTTTCACGGTTGTGAGGAAAAATTTATTAGAATATAGGCCACTCTTGTGCGGGTTCATATCTGATTGACAGGATAATAGGTCTGGTACAATACTAAGGGAAAGTATTATTATACTTGCCAAGTAGCAGGAGGCCGACCAAGTGAGAAGGGATCGGCCGAACAGCAGGAGGCCAGCCGGCTGGGAAGGGACCGATGGAGTAGCAGGAGACCGGCAGGCCAGAAAGTAAGGAGGACGGCCTGCTGGTGAGGCCGGCCGAGGGCACTAATACAAAGGCTAAGGACCGCCTAACTTGATAGTTAGGCCGAGAGCGGCCTATCTTGAAAATTGGTCATCTGTAAAGTCCGTGCAGACAGTTAATTCTGCAGAAGTTGGTAGTTGATTTTCAAAGTTAGTAACTGACTTTACAAAATAGGTTAACTGTACAGTTTATGGCTGAAAGGCAGTGTTGCAGAATAGGTCGTAAGCTTTTGCAAGACACGTCACAAACTTGCAAAGCAGGCCTTCGCCCGTGCATTTATATATATATATACTCATAGCTTCAATTCTAAGTAGTAGGCGGAGAGCGGTGTAGAGTGAAGAAGCAGAGAAAAATAATGAGTTACCATTTTTACTATTGTACTCTATTTTTCAAGTGTTTTTTTAACCAAATTTTACATAGTAAAATTTTTATGGATTAAATGTCTCATGGTTTTTCCATCTTATTTGGAAGAGGATTTCCACGTAAAATTGTATATTGATCTTCTCTCTTTTTGTTCTGAGTAATTATTATTATCGCTTCTCCTCTTGATTTTACTGTTGGACCGGCGCCCATTTCCCTTTCAATTTGTGGCCACCCACCCAGTTGTCTGCTCCACCAATCACTAGTGATCCCCTCCCGCTTTCCTTGTCTCATTGGTTGTTGAAACCAGCAGGGTCCCTCACAGGGAGAAAGAGGACCTCTTTATTCATACCACAAGTGTCCTTTTGATAATAAACCACATCCAATGATTGAGATTGGTATAAAAACAACAAATGAGAAAACTAATTCGGCAAAATCACTCAATATAAAATTTAGGATAACGTACCAAATTTGGCAAGAATGGGGCATTACCCCATCAAGTAACAAAATCTTCTCGTTCTTACTCCTTATCTTCTCTGGGAGCCACTCTTAAAGAACGTCTTAAATGTCGTGTTCTGAAGCATGATTTCCGGGTTCGATTCTTATACACCCACAGAAAATTGTCAGATCTCCCTTTTCCTTCGTTGCGAAATCCCACGAATACGATTAGAAAGCCGACGATAGATTGAATTCTCAAATTGCAAAGCCCAGAGCTCCGATAGATCAAAGATTTGAGGTGATTAACAAGCATTCGTCACTTTTCGTCGTCTCCTTTCACCGGTAACGTCCAGCTCTCCGCTAGCTCAAATTCAAAGCCTGGAATTCAGAGCTTGATTACGTAAAATCAGTCCAACTAACCACCAAATCTCATGAAATCAGGCCGAAGTTCCATTTGCCGTACGCAAATGCGGCATCAAAAGTAACTCGCACTATCGAACTTGTTCAGCAAGCTGCTATAACACTCGCGTTTTGTCCCTGAACTTCCACCTTCCTCTGCCCTTGGAGCAAATATGCAACAAACAGCTCTATATTCCTGATCAATCGTAAAATGAATATTATTTTAGGATATATTATTATATTTAATTTGTTATTAATGTATACAATATATATCTTTTAATGCTTATTTAATACTATATGATTAATGCGTCAATGGATTCAGATTATTATATGGATTGGGAAGCTGCTTGATCTTCCCTGTGCAGTCGAATTGAAGCAAATTCGATCTCTCATTTTAAACATGGATCTTATACATCACAACTAACAAATAAAAAGTCAGAGGATAGTGAACTTACTCTCCAATGTATCTTTTAACACTTAAATCAAAAATCATTTTCAAATAGTAAAAAGATAGGAGGAATAGGTAAATGATACATAAATATATGTAATGGGGAATTGAGTGTTTAAACACGCTCGATTGGGGAGCGGCTTTAGGAGATGAAGGACAATACTCCGATGAATACGCCCAGCCAAGGGGCAACTTTGAGAGGGGAGGATTGAACTCCGCTAAGTATGCCTAATCAAAAAGTGGCCTAGAGAGAAGGAGTATTGGGCTTTGCTAAGTACACCCGGCAAAAGAACGGCTTAGAGAGAATGAGGATTGGGCTTTACTGAGTGCTCCTAATTCGGAGGCAACTTAAAAAGATGAAAGATTGAGTTCCGTTGAGTGTGCTTGACCAAGGGGTAGTTTAGAAAGACGGAGGATTGAACTCCACTGAGTGCGCTCGACGAGAGACGATTTAGAGAGATGTAGAGTTAAGTTCCACTGAGTGCCCCTGGCCAGAGGCAGCTTACTAGAAAGAGAGTTTTGCACTTGTTTAGAAGTGACTGATTGATGAATGCACTTGTAGGTAGGTGGCTAATCAGAGGAGAAAAAATATCCTTGGACACTAATGATGAGGAGAGGAATACCCGCCAGTCTCCTCCCTGGCTACAGACGGAGAGGCCTTTGCATCACGCTCTACAAGTCGCCTTCACCGGCCTTATAGTGCAAGGACTCGGAGATGATGGGAGCCCTATACAACTATCGACCGAAATGAGAGAATGAGACCTATTGGGAGACGAAAAGAGAATGGGCATGTCTACTGGGTCTTCTCTTTGTATACTCCTTTTCCTCTCTTTTCTCTCTTTGTATACTACCCTCCACCTACCAGGAGACCCTTAACCCTCCTCTAGTCCAAAGGCTCTCAACCCTCTGTCGCTAGGAGGCTCTCAACCCTCCTTCTGTCCGAAAGCCCTCAGTCCTCCATCCAAGAGGCGCGGAGCTCTCTTCCTTGTAGGAGGCACAGAGCTCTCCTCCTTCTAGGATGCACGGAGGCCATCGACCCTCCGCCACCAAGAGGCCCTCAGCCTTCCTCCCGTCCGGAGGCCATCAACCCTCCGCCAGCCATGAGGCATTTAGTCCTTCGTCTTAGAGTCACGATCCCTCCATCCCGAGTCCGGAGGTTTGCTGTCCAAGAGTTAATTCTTTACTCAGGTAACTAGAACGTTTACTCATTAGTACAACTTAATCCTTCTCCTATAAGCCGCCATCTACCGGGCGCACCTATAAGACGCCCCTCTGTCGGGAGCACCTCCAAGCCGCCCTCTGTAAGCGTACCTGTAAGCCGTCCTGAACAGGCGCACCTATAAGCCGCCCCTCTGTCGGACGTACCTCCAAGTCGCCCTTCATGGGCGCACCTATAAGCCGCCCTCCACGGGCGCACCTATAAGTCATCTCTCTGCCAGGCGCACCTATTAGTCATCCCTCTGCCGGGTGTACCTATAAGTCGCTCTTCTGTCGGGCGCACTCTAAGCCGCTATCCGCGAGAGCTCCTATAAGTCGCCCCTCTGCCAGGCGCACCTATAAGCCGCCTTCCACGGAGGCACCTATAAACCCTCCTCTGTCGGGCGCACCTATAAGCCGCCCCTCTGTCTAGAGCACATCCAAGCCGCCCTCCGTGGGCGCACCTATAAGCCGCTTTCCACAAACGCACCTCTAAGCCGCCTTCCGCGTACAGGTAAACTACCTCTCTACCGAGCGCATTCACGGAGCTCAAGCCTCCAAATACATCCCTTCCACACTCCCGTCATCGCTACATCTTTGCATTCTCACTACGTTTACCTTTAAATATGCATTCCTCCGTTTATTGCGGAAGATTTCTAACTTGAGCGTCGGAGTGTCAACGGGGGATAGCCCCCCGTTGTCCTCTGACTTCTTATTTGTGGTTCGTATTGTGCAGATTCTTGGTTATCAACGACAAAGATTGGACCCGATCCAAATCGGCCCGCAATGAAAGATTGGAAGGCTCCCTAATTCGTACAACAATTGGGGACCGGGACGCAACAAACCTTGTTTGGGCGTCAAGGCTGGCTATGAAATATTTATTCCTTTGTTGAGGTAATTATGGAGATTTTCACGTGGCAATTGCCTTTTTGGAGAGATTTGTGAAATTGTGATTGCCATCCCGAGGGCACACAATCTTAGGTAGAATATTTTAGAAATATTTGTTGAAATGTCCAAGACATTTTTGACAAGTCTTGCCCAGCTGATGAGCTAAGGCTTTAGAGCGAGCGCTATTAGGACATGCTATCGGGTTTGCAGGGAGCTCCATCAGGCCATTGATTCATTACAATCCAGACTTTGGGCCAACCCACGATATCGAAACCATCAATAATATTTTTGAAATCTTATATATTGTTTTTAAAATATGCGATTTTTTAAACAAAGATAGGTTTATTCGATAATTTCATTTAGCTTTCAAGGTTAATTGTTTTAGTTAGTGTAGAATTCGGTAAAATAGAAAGTACTTCCTAAGTTAGATAACTATCCATGTAAAGGGTCAGTTTTGACACCCAACAATAAGATTATTTCATTAATATACTAAAAAAATATAAATGATCTAATTATCCTCTCCAAACTTTTTTAAATAATCTTTGCATAGAGTCATAAGGTAAAAATCACTGCCTAGGTAGGATATTTTGAGTAATATTATAGGGTTGGTAGTCTTTTTTTCTGTGGCAGAGTTAATTTCCTTCAAATACCCATTTTAATATAATATTTTATTTATTTATTTTTATATAATTTTAATAATATAAATAAATAAATAAGTTATTATACCAATTAGATATTTTATAAACATTTTTTCAATAATCAATGACAAGTGAATTTGACAATAAATGCAACTTGATTGAATCAAGGCAAGAGGCAGAGTCAAATTAAAGATGGGAACTGGACAACTTAGCAGAACTTTGTTATGGAATTACCTTTTAAAGTTACCTAACAGCTACGTTATCTTATATAGGTCGCAAGTTTAAATACATAAATACAACTAATACTTAAAGATATCTCGAAGTCTCTCATAAATATTTTTATTGTAATTGAGGGCAATTGAAGCTAGCAATAACAGCTGCTCCGATTGAACCAAGTCGAGGCAGATAGACAAATTGAAGAGATAGATCGGACAAATTATCATGATTTTGTTATAGAATTACCTTTAGTCACCAGCTAGCCACATTATCGACCATAGATCAATAGTCTAAATAGATAAATAAGATTGTCCAGTGAATATTTCCACCGAGAGCAACCAAAGGCAGCACTAACCTCAACTCGATTGGACCAAGATAGGGAAACGGTCAAATTGAAGAGGTAATTTGGGCATATTATTGGGACTGATATTGGTCAATAATTTGAATAATAAATAAAATGTTATATCATTTGAGGGTATCTAAAAAATGTCTTAATTTATATAAAATTTTATTCATCTGTTATATAAATAAAATTATACAAAATAAAAAAATAAATATAATATAATATTATCTAAAAATATTATAAAAATTAATTAAAGAACTTCTCTTCTCCTTGGAAAAGGTGGAGACAGATGGTTGCCAGAGCCAGAAAAGGCTCAGCAGCAACGAGAGATCCATACAGCCATTGCCAGCCAACCAGCCAGGCGGCCAACGAACCCTCACATGCATATTTGTCGTTTAGAGGGCAGCGAAAGCTCGGGAAGACACTGTGTGTGTTTCCAATCATCGTCTCATTTACTAACCCACGCCAGCTTGCCTAGATATTCGAGAGCATCCGATGCTCGCAGGCAGTTGAGTGTTAGGCTAAACAATCATACCTAACACGCTCCTGGGTTTAGGCATTCATATAAAAATAAAAGCCTGGTTAATAGATATTTTGTTATATAAATTTAATTATATTATAATAGATAAATAAGATGTTATATTATTTAAAAGTATTTAATGTTAATATATTGGTTACTTTCTCCAATGGTAGCCAAGATGGTCTAAGAAGAAAAGGAAATAAAGATTAATCAACAAGAGAGGGTGTGGTAGGTCTAGTAAAGGTATAGAAAAGAAATAGAAGAAAAGGGCTTCTCTTGCATTTTGTCTAGGCTTAATTTCTTCATGCAATTTGTATTAATTTTCGATAAATGCTGGCAAAACTATAGAATTATAACATTGAAGTATACCGTACTCCCATAAATGAGAAAATAGGACATGCAGGAGCTAGTAAAGAAGAAGGGAAGCAATAGGCTTTCACAACTTTCTTCATCTTCGTCTTCTCCTTTTTTTCTCAGGTGACGATGAAGAGGAGGCGGACATATATCAGAAGAGATCTGTTATCTACACATGTATATGCACTTTATCTGTTCTAAGTTGAAGTAATACCCATTTCTTCATGATATTGAAGAAATGGGTTAGTCAGAAAAAAATAATAATAATAAGTAATTACGAAATCAGAGGAAGGTACTTGGACCGCCATAGCCAAAGCTTCAATCTCAGACCGCCATAACCAAAAAGCTTCAATCTTTTTAGCTCTTCCAAGCGTAAACCAGCAATGAAAATCCCGTAGGCCCTTTCAATTCATTCTCTTCCATACTTTCCCATTCCATGACTGAGCTACACCCTGAAGAAGCTGAAGACAGAGAAGAAGCAGAAGAACTCCTCGTCTTCGTCAACAGACTCTTTTTCATCTTCTTTTTCTCAAAATTAAGCCCACATGAATCATTTGGCCAAAATATTCTCTCTCTCAAATTGTTTCCCCTCTCCCCTCCTCCAAAAAATGAAGCTTTTTCCTCAAATCTGAAAGTAAACAAAGCATACCCATTTTTATTTTCATCTTCAAAAAGCCAATCGTAGACATCCCAAGAGAGCTGAACCGGTTGCCCATCAACTTCAATCCTTTCGTTTCCTCTAAATTTCCACTTCAAATGCTTAACTTTCGCCACCCTTTTCTGGTCGAATTTGATACACAGTCTTGGATCGTCGCTATCGACATTGCATTCTATTGAAATCTCAGTTGTTTTGCCCTCAAAATTTGCTTTTGTTGCGTAAAATTTGTTGCCAAAAACATGCTCCCTTCTTATCACCAAAGCTTGTGATTTTCTGGGCATTTTAGCTTTTGTTCTTGCATATGCTTCCTTGTCTGAGTCCCCCACCAAAAGGGTCATCTCTCCGTCGACGACTACCGCAATGTAGAATCCGGATTCGGGTTCGGGTCCGGAGAATTTCGCACCGGTCAAATCCCAAAAGATGACAATGTTTTTGGGTTTGAAATTGTGGTCCGGAAAGGTGAATGCTTTTGACCCGCTTTTGTTCCAAAAAATGAAAGGTTTGATATTGAGGTGGAAAGAAAGGGCGGAGGAGACTGACGGGGATGAAGAGAGAGAGTGGTGGTCAAGGTGGAGATGGAGGTAAAGGGAGCGGCCAAAGAGGTTGCGAGACCAAGTTAGGATGAAAAGGCCAAGGTGGGTGTGGTAGAGGCAGGTGGTGAGATTTGGGTTGCTGGAGCCGCTTCCTCCCTTGGTGGTCGTACCATCCGGCGGTGCCGGTGGACGTGAGCCGCGCCCGGCGGTGCTGGGGCGCGAGCAAGAAGGGAAAGGAGAGGAGCGGTGCCGAGTAATCATTTATCTCTAACAATGGAGTTTTTGAAGGACACTGAGGAAATTACAATGGCAGGGTTTTGGGCGTTCCGATTAAGAAGGGGCTGGGGAGAGAGAGAGAGAGAGAGAGAGAGAGGCCCGTTATGAGGGAGGGATGAGGGGGTCGTGTGGTGGTGGTGGTGGGCCAAGCTCTACACGGGATTCCGGGGCTACAGTGTTGAATAGAGGTGATAACTCAAGATAAAATAAAAATATATTTATATAGATAAATTCAAGTATAAATTTGCTGGTTATGGTTAGGAACAGGCCAATCTAATATATAGGTAGATTGAATATTTAAATGCTGACGGCTTAACAAAAAATACTATACAAATCATCAGTCAATGGTCCAATTAAGAACATGACCTAAATAGTTATATATTAAAAATTTATAATGAATTACTTAATAATTAAATACATAAGACGATTGAGTCAATCCAATAGTTGGTTGTTAGGCAATCTTGCCTTTAAATTGAGACAACCGTTGTACGTGCAAATAATATTCTCACTACTAATTTGAAATAATATTATACATACGAATTAATTCCAAAAACCCATCAATTAAATTTTGCCTCTTATTATAAATAAATCTTCTCGCCTAAAGAAGAAGAGACGACCAGAAAAGGAGAAAATAAAAATAAAAATCACTCAATCAGACAAGTACACAAAAAAAATATTACCCTTTGTATATAAACTCATTTCCATTCTCAGAAATATTGTCATTTGTTCATATACTTATCTTCATTTTCTCTAAGATCTTGCATCCATTTTTTTATATATTTCATATCCAAATAGAAATATTTTTGATTTGAACGTTAAAAAATATACTAAAAATAAATCCTATATACCTATTAGTTTTATTTTTTTATTGAGGTACGTAGGGTCTAAATTTAAAATTATAAAAATTAAATCCGTTGTTATTCGAACATTTAAGAATAATAAGATAATTTTTAATTTGTATATTAATCCGGTTAATTAGAAAATAATTAATATTTTATAAATTTATAAAATAATAATTTTATAATTTTATAAAATGAAAATTATTATTATATAATTCAGATTATATTTTATAAAATTATAAATTTATAATAAATTTAAAATAAAATGTTATATATCAAACAAAAAATAAAAAAATAAATTAAAATAATAAAAAAAAAGAACTGTCGTTAGATTTAATCTAACGGCATGTATTACACAGCATAAGGGCAGTGCCGCATTGATACAGCACAGCGCCCCTCATTCTGAATGGGGGTAAGTGAAGGGATAGTGTGGAGTCGGGTGGCTGTTCATCCAAAATTATTATTGGATTGAAAAAATCTAACAATTAATATTTAATTTTTAATAAATAAAAACAATATAAAAATAATTTTTTATTTTTTTCTAAAATATTTAAATATATAAATCTCATAGTATAAAAAATAACAAAAAAATATCATTTTCGATATATTTAATTTTTTAAAAGGATAAAATTTTACCGACTAAATTTTAGTCCAATGGATCTAAAAATAAATAGTAGGATTATTGTATTTCCTAAAGTGTATAGTTTGGTTGGAAAATTAAAAAAAAGGGTATAATTTTCATAAATAATTGACATAGAGATAAAACCATAAATCGGAAGAAATTAATAAAAAAACAATAATTATATATTTCTTTTAATATCCACTCATATTTAATAAGATTATTAAATTCACATTGGGATTAAAGCCGGATATTATTTTAATCCAACAGATAATAACTTGAATAGTTCTATTAAATTACTCGTTTTATAACCCTGCCTTTAATTTAATCATTATTTTAACTGATTATTATACTAGTTGGTCCTCGATGGTTCAAATTTAAGAAGCTTTTCCAATCACATTGCAGAGTACTAATTGAGGGGAATAGAATTTAATAATGTGGATTCAGATAAAATTTATTCTGACCTAAACTCTTTTACTAGGGTTGAGATCGAGGCAGTGAGTTTATTTTTTAAAAACGGCTTGCTACCAATGGGGCCAAACTCAAAGGTTGGAGCAATCTGATAGGTGATTGTATGTCGAGTGTGTTCGGGCAAAAGGATCGGTCGGACACAGTGACACACTGTCACACCACACCACACACAGTGTAAAAAAAAGAACAGAAAAAGCACACACAAATTTATGTAGAAATCCTAGAACCAAGGAAAAATCACGGGAGTAAGTCGGAAATGACAAAAATCTACTATGTAAAAATGGGTTACAAACCTCCAAGATGGAGTATCCATTACACACCCGAGAACAACAAAGAAAAACCTCTCCGGAACAAACAAGAAAGCACCCTCTCGTTCTCACTCTCTGTTTTTCTTTCTTTTCCTTCTCACTAGTGATGCACTCCTCTCTTGTTTCCTCACAACTCCTTTGCTCTCTCTTTTCTCCCTCTTGTATGCCCTCTTGGCAGCTTAGCCAGCATGTATATATCTACCGTACTAGAATAGAGGCAATATTCTACACAAGGACAGGATCCATCCTTTCCAACAATAGGAATATGCCCTGCCAAAACCAGCTCCCGCATATCTGCCTGTAATCATACATCTCCAGTGGATCTTCTGAGCTAGCACCCAATTTCCAACTGGAAATCCATTCTTGCCAAAATGCATTCCCGCATTTTCTACTCCGAAAATGCTTTCCGAAAATCCTCTCCCAATTTCCTTTTCAGCCTTATCCGGTCAACCTTCCATTGATCCGGTCAACCTTCCGTTGACCGTCCTCAGCAGCCATTCGGCCAACCTCCCTGTTGGCCGTCTTCAGCTACCATTCGGTCAACCTTTTCCGTTGATCGTCTTTTGCCTTCCAGCCGGTCAACCTCCTGTTGACCGAATTTGTCTTCCAGCCAGTCAATGATGTTCTCCGAATTTCCAGCAAATGAATTCCATCATTTGCTCTCCGAAAATCCTCCGATGACGAACTGGTTTGTTGAAACACTCACAAGGGAGTGACTTACCCCAATAGAGTGATTGAACTATTAAAAAACTAAAGGGGATAGTGTGTGGCTGTGTTAGGGGTCCATCAGTAGAGGTAAATAAAAAAAAAAGAGTCAATTGGAACAGATTTTTTAACTAGATAGTCAACTTTTCGCAATTTATAAATTTTTTGATCTCGTAATATTGATTTATCATTCAAATCGAACAGCCAATTTATTAAAATAATTAGAGTTATTGACCAAAATCGAAAAAATGGGTATTAGAAAAGTCTCCACGTCAACAGTAATCTTCTAACAAACTGTTCAAAATTGGCCACGAAACTTGTGTCCATAAACATGGCAATTCAATCTCAAAGTTGAGAAGGCATAATTCGGTATTGGGGCTTTAGTAAGCAAAAATGATCGGTTATGAGTGAGTATTTAATTGGTCCCAATGTGGGCCTTGCATCCCAACAAAACACAAAACCATTGAATATAGTAAGAATATTTTATTATTAATGATTTTTGAATCTGACATTTTTAAATAGAAGAAAATGCTAGAACAATTGATCACTATCTAATATCTGCAATCTCAAAAATTTCATATGAGTCTCACATCATTTGGCATGTGTTAAAGAGGTTAGGATTTTGTCCTCCAAAATATATCATTATCATAAAATATCATTAGAGTCTAATCTTTCAATCTGCTCTTCTCTTTCAATAACTCATTTGTGAAGAGTTTTAATTAATTTGAATTTCAAATAATAAATTAAAAAATTAATCGTAATTATCTCAACTCAACGTTATTAGATATGTGTAAAATTTACATTAAAAAGTCTAAGAATCCGTTCTGATAACTCCTGGTTTAAATCTAAATTTCAAACATGTATCAAATAGATATAAAAATAAGCATTATTGAAAATATAAGGAGAAAAAATATCACATTTAAAAATTTAACAGTAAATGTTACTTCTAATAATAAGATAATAATGTTACCATAGGGCCATATAAATGGATTGAGATGTCGATTGAAGATTGGTTGGTAGCATCAACGGCCAAATATTGATAGGTGGTGAAGGCTTCTGTCAATTGTAGCCAGTATATTGACTTTTGGACAGAAAATGAACAAAAAATTATGAGAAATGAGTTGTTTTTATTTTATAATGGTAAAACAAAACAAAACAAATAAAATAAAATAATAATTGTTGGGCCCCAGTATAATGGCCCATAAAAGCACGGCCCATAAAACACGACCCAAATAAGAGGCCCAGAGACACCCTCACAAGTTGAGGAGGTCAGATGGTCCAAGTAAGAAGCCCAAGGGCCAAGAGCCCAAGAAATCTTAGAACCGCCCGAGCGGCCAGGAAGAGTCGCTCGGACTCTTCCCCAGAGAGTCTCCCAAGAGCTGCTTCATCTCACGAATCCACAAGCTCACGAGGAACATCACAACTGGACGAGAACCGCCCGTTCATGACCGGGAAGGCCAGCTAACCTACTTCGCCGGTTTCCAAGAAAGCCTGCAACTACTACTGCTAATTGGCCTCAATAAAGCACGCCTAGTCAAATCAAGCGCTAATATCCAGATCCCAGACACTGACACACTGGGACGACCGAATCTTCTGCCGTCCGCATGCCACTCCTCACATGTCAAGAAATTAAAGGGAGTTGGTGGACCAGCTCCCCAACCGACGGATGGACGCCACGTGTCTTTTCACCAGCTGCCTGGCCTCTCCTATAAATACCCAGCGATGCCCCTTTCAAAAGGAACGGACTCTGAGCCCCATATTTCGGCCGAACGCTCACTCACCGAGATCAACTCCACAAAGAAGAGTAAAATAGCTCCCAGTGAGCCTAGTTTTCTTAGGAGAAAAACACAAAACATGAGACAGTGAAGGGATTAACCCTCACAACTGTACTTTGTAAAATCTACAACCCATATAGTGAAACTCTTTTCAGGCCCTGAGCCTCGTGGTTTTTCCTCCCCATTCAAGAGGAGGTTTTCCACGTAAAACATCCGGTCTCAATCTTCATCTCGTATCCAACACCTCATTTACTTGTGTTGCTTGGTAACCACGGATCGGATTGGACGCACCTCTGCATCTCTCGGTCAGATTGGATCCCTCGGATCCAACACCCCTCATCAACGAGCCTGGCCCAGGAAGATCCGCGGAACCAGGACGCAACAATAACAACTATGAGAAGCTAACCTCCTTTACGCCTTATTCATTTTGTAACACGTCCTACCTCTCTTCACCTGAAATACTGAATAGTTATTTTTTTAAGGTAAATAAATAATATATATATATAATGTAATCGATATAATGTATTGGTAAAGTAAAATTGTACATGAAAACACAATAACAAGTGTAGTGGGTAAATTTCCAGTTGGCCTTACCTTGAATGTTAGGATATTTATGTTCAATTATATATATAGTCTATGTGAGTTTTAATTTTTCAAAAAAAAAAAAGAACTTATTCCTATCTTATTTACTTTAGAAATGCAGTGACATCTAGACCCTATTTTTAAAACTCATTAAATAAACGAGTTAAACCTAAAAATAATTAGATTTATTTTACTTAAATTTATAAGTGATTCAATTAAATTTGTCTATATGCTCATATATGTATTCGTTTATATGTGTACGTATAATTTTTAGATTGCTTTGTACTTTATCATGAAGTTTGAATTTTTTAAAAAAGTTATTATTAATTATTATTTTACTATTAAGTTTATAAAAACCACACAAAATATATAATTTTAATGTCATGTAAATAATGTAAAAAAAAAATTTGATACTTTGATTATATATATATATTAGAGTGTGTTGATATCATGTGCTTATTATCATATAACTTTAAATAGGGTTTTAAATTAAATTTTAAATTACACTTTTAAGTCATTTTTAACTTATTAATTGCTAACTTATTGATCTATATTGAGTGACATTATCAATAAAAATAATTATCAATTTATAATTAGTTAGTTGTGATAAAGATTTGAACCCAAACATTGACAACGAGGCAGATGAATTTACAGGCTGTTAGACAGATCGATTATTGACAAAATGACACAAAAACTTGAACAATAAATCCTTCATGAAAATGACATTTTAATGTCCTTAAAGCGCCATGGAAACATGGTGGGTCTTGCAAGCATGTATAACCCTTACAACAAGAAGCACTTTAATGATGAAGAACCAGACTGTGGGTACACTACCAACCCTACACCAGCTGGGACATTTGGTACGAACCCTTAGTATTAGGACACCAAGGGTCCACAAAAAATTGAGTCTTTGAAAACAAAAGGCACCCCACTCCCCATTTCTTTCGGTTAGTTGTCCATCATCATCGAGTCGCAAACTAGCTTATATATCTATTGCGTTATTTTCTCTTTTTGATTTGAAGGTCGGGCATTTGCTACCTGGTTTGGTGTACAAATTTGAGTAATAAAAGAATTGAACTTCTTAAATATCCTTAAAGCAGATCAGTGGATATAATATCAGATATATAGAATAATTATATTCTTTAGCAGTTTCATATGAGATAAACTTATGTGAAAATGTTTAAAAAAATTCTTAAACTTTTACATTATGTAAAAATTCATGTCAAGATGATGAAATATCACAATTATCTTAAGATATGTACATTGACATCAAAAAAGATGAAAGAAAGCAGTTTAGTAAAAGATCTTGTCTGTTTACTAAATTTCTAATAATGATATTTGCTAATCTTACCAGTAAAATTTTTATTTAGCACCAAAAATATAAATCTAAGTGTATATATATGATAAGTCTATTTAATCATTAAAAATAAGTAATATAGATTGTTATTTTTACAGATGTTATATGTGGCTACATCCACCATCTATAATATAATGATGTTGATCTCGGCTCTCGGAGGACGGATCGAATTCCGACTAGATGAATGAAAGGGACTTAATGGGTCGATGAGTCTTGTCATGCAGAGGGACAAATTTATATTTGCTTGTTAGCTTTATTTTTAATTTATTTAAGGGAAAGTTCTATGGGAAGATAGTCAATTTGATGGACTTGGACTCATTGAAGCATGCCATGCACTTTCATGTTTATTTATTCTAAAAAAAATTAAAAAATACTTATTATTTAATACCTATAAAAATAAATAATTTTATTACATATATATTATCATCCCGGCCATGGAGGCTATGGCTTGCAGCGGCCAGCAGTGGCGGCGAGGGCCAGGTTGAGCAAGGTTGCCCAATTAGAGACATTTATTTTCTAAAGTCCAATAATGAATTAATCTACATATTTTATAGTATTAGTTATTCTCATATTTTTGGTAAAAAATATTATCAAAAAATAACTATTTATATCTAAAATTATTAATTAAATAATATAATAAGAATTCTCCAACGATGACTTTAGGCCTTTTTTTGGCTTATTTGTACTTCTTTTTTTAAATATTTTTTGTCCTTTTATTAATGTCAATAATATAAAGTATTCATAAATAATTAAACAGTCACCATTTTCATCAAATAATCCCCCTTGATCACGGTAATATTGACTAACCATAGTCCGCGTGGTAGGTGAGCAAGTCTTGGTCAAGGTATTATATATAGCCCTTTTATAGATTAGAGTTAGGCTTGTCATTTTAGATATCAAAATTGAAATATGAAATATAAATATTGTGATTTATTTTATATTTTAATTATATATTTAAATTTTCATCCTCTAATTTTTTATCACTTAACGATAACAATAGAAAGGTTTTAATAATTAACAATAGAAGAGTTTAATCATGTAGCGTTTGAAGCTTTCTAAAGAGCGTATGTAAACAAATTTCTAATATTATATGATCATAAGGATTAAGATATGCCATTAAAATAAAAATTAAACTAAAATTTATTATTTTATATTGCTTAATTCTTATAATTAAAAAAATAAAAAAATTATAATATAATTATATTATTTATATATATCAGATAATAAGAAGTATCGTACTATCTGCATAGATTTTCACTCACTCATCGCTCGATTGAGTGACAATATCCCCCACCCTCTAATCCATTCTCTCTCTTTTAAGTCAATCTTGACCCTTTCAACACTTTGTTGATGCTTTGCACGGCAATGATGTTCGAGAACAAAGTTGTCTTTGTGGTCCTAGGCTTGAGGTCCATGGACACAGTGCCAAAAATAAAATTGTCACCGCTTTTCTCGTTATAATAGATATTAACGTGATCGAGCTAGAGATTAAAGTCTTCATGGTATTAATTAATAGGACCGACGCTATGCTTAGCGTACACAGCCTAGATCGACGCTACTAATATTCAATAGATAACCTCATTCAAATTGGACACTTATTGTTTCATAATTGAATAATAATGGTTCACATTATTTATTTATTCATGCGCTTTGCAATCTATTTTGATGACTTACGGGATTTTACATGGCTTGTCTCTCAGGCCAATTCACGCATATTCCGTAGAGTACCAGAAATGCCCTATGAGCTAACTTTTCATTCGACGGCCAACTTAAAGGTAGGTTTTGCCCAGCCCAGGCAATCTGAATGCAAAATCAATGTTGGATCAGTGTTATTGGACTTGAGCCCAAGACAATTAGCCTGAACTAGGCGCATGGCTGGGGTTAGTAGTATAGTTGGCTTGCAGAAGTAAGCCCATCAAGAAGAGTGTCCTGGCCCAGTGAACAGGGATTATGTTATCAAAAAACAACAGCCCGTCCTTCCTATGTACCCATTAACCCGGATTAAAATCTGGACCCTAGTACTTCATGTCATAAAAGCCTCGGTCATAAGAAAATGCAAACAGTGTTGCACACTGATCAAATTAGTGCAAATTAAGGGACAATTCATAATCATATCAAAATTTGCAATTTTTGTTTGAAATTAAGGATTGACGCGTACTTTGATTTATATGTTTCATATTGTTTCTTTTAAAAAAATATAGTGGAATAAATAATAATACACAATAGTTATTTTTAAAAGAAATAAAACTTTATGCCTAAATTAATGAATGAGTTCTCTCGTACTCCATTTATTGACACTTTTTTTAAAAGGTGATGTATCTTTGGTATCTGGATTATTATACTAATTAAGAAGCTGCTCGATCTTCTACTGATGGTTGAATTGAAGTGAATTCGGTTTCTATCTTTATTAAGTTGAAACCGGTGTACTACAAATCACAAATAAAAAATTAAAATATTAGTGGGACTCACTCCCTAATTTATCCTCCGATACTCAAATCAGAAATCTTTTCAACGAAATGAAAATATGAGAGTATAGAAGAATATAAAGTTATATTTATGTAGGGGATGTGAAAGGTGGATTCGATTTCTTAATGCGCTTGGCGAGAAGCGGCTTAGAGAGTTGGAAATTGGGTTTCAGTATATGATACTCGATAGGTGACTCATTAGAGATGCACTCAATTGGAGTGGCTCATTAAGAGTGACTCGATTAGAGGAACTCATTAGGAGGAGAGAGGCAGAAAGGCCACTCGACTAGTGTGAAGAGGAAATATTGTGTTGGAGAGCTTGGTTATCTCCCTCTCTGTGTTCGAATAGCCTTTTTGGAAAAAAAGGTCTTTTGCCCACCAAAGAAGGTCCTCCTCTACGAGAGTGAGGGGTATTTGCAATACTTTATGGGAAAGGATTTGGTGCCAAGACTTGCAATAGGCATCCCATTAGGATTCGTTGATTATTGGAGCATTGACGGGAGCCACTATTATCAGTTGTCGCCTTGCGATGGTGAGATGGTTTTGAGTGGTCCTCTCGACCCAGTCATCATATTGTTGTGGCGACAATCTTAGGCGGCACTTGCAAGCGTGTACTTTGATCACTCTATTAGCTGCCTAATCATGAACCTTCTAAATTGGTCTGTCTGCCTGTATTGCTGGTAGGACCGTTGACACTAGCCGCCTTGGCCTATTACTCCCTGAGTCTCATCTGACCACTATAGTTTTAACTAGGTTAAGCTGGATCGATCTCATTTTAGGGGCTTTGATCGTTGCTCGTTGGGTCCTCGCTCTTCTTGGTATGCTGATAATTGGACCCATTATTATACTACTGGACCCATCAAAAGGCTGATAATTATATCTTTTAAGAAAGTTAAAAAATTATCTGTCTATTAAAAAGTAATGTACTTTTTATTTAATATATCTTTTCATAAATAATCATACGCTTTTATTTTCTTTCATTAAACAAACAAATTAAATACTATTTATTATTTTAAATCATTCTATCAAACTATGAATTAAAAATAATTAATATAAATCTAAATTTTAAATATTATTATCAGTTTAGTTAATATATAGGAATCAATTAAGAACTATTCCAACAATTTTGACATTTAAAAACAAAATTAATAATTGAGATGAATGACTAATATAATTAATAGCACTAAACTCACCCTACAAATTATATGTTCAATTAATTCATCATATATAAATAAAGTAAATACGCAGTGACTTTAACATTATACATTATTTTAAACTTATTTCAAAATAAAATAAGAAAGATTTTGAAAATGAATTTTATATTTGTCAATGTGATTAGGTATGAATATTCATATGCAAGTTAGCAAAGTTGATAAGAGTAACTTTAAATGTTCAATCTGATTAGTGGTCACAAATTTGATTCATACTCTTACATGATCAGCTTACCAAATATAAGTTTTTATGGATGAGATTATATATATTGGCAATGATCGAATGTATGACATTGAGCAATCGGTGATGTGAGAATCTAACTTTATTGTCCTATTGAGCTAGGTTTTCATTATGTTATGCCCCATTTTTCTTATTGTCCTATTGAGAATAATGACCTCCACACTAGAAAGTTTGAAGTGAAAGAAGAAATTATGTCAATGTTATTTTGATTTTTAAAAGTGAAATATTATAGAATCTCCATGATTTTATAAATATTTCTTTCCTATCAATTGTGATTTGATTTTGTTTTATAGGATTGGCCCATTTAAAAACTGAACATAGAAATTCATGGTACGATTTGTTGTAAATTATAAATACAGGTTTAGTATTAGAATTAGAATGATCGGGCCAATTGATGTTAGTTATTTGGATATGTTATATTTTTAGGGGTGAGGATTATATGTGTGTGTGTGCGCGCGCGTGTGGGTTTAAATTTTTAAAATGTCAGATAAAAATATGTAAGGGTTTTAAATTTAAATGTTAAAAATATTCTCTAAATAGTTGCTTTTTACATTCCTTTTAGAAGAAGTAATATCCCTCACTCCTTCCATTAAATGTGCCGAGGTGCATTATAAGCAAAAATGTTAAAGAGTTCAAATCGCATCCAACAGACGGAAAAACAAGGTTTGGAAAAAAGTTGTCTTTGCACCACCGGATCAAAATGTAATGTCCAAAGATGACTTTTTGCCCTGAAAATTTGGCTAGATAGTTAGAGGCTGCTCGTTTGGGCCTGTCGATTTCGAGGCATTTGAAGGTGATTGGCTAGCTATGAAGTTTGATGAGCTTTTGATGGTAGTTTATGTTATTGATCATGTATAATGTGACCAATACATGCTCCTTGTTGTTTCACTCAGCTCTAGACGGCCTTTTTATTTTTTTAAAATTATTTATTTTTATAATATTTATTTTATTTTTAAAATTTTTAAAATCAACCGTTCATTATCTCTTATCTTAAAAAATATATATACAATTACTGACCGCCCCAAGTAGGATATTTGTTTAACCATAACATCAAACATAAATTTTGCTAGCCATCTATATCTTATTTCTAGTCTGAAAATTTTTACAGAATGATCGCTCTATTTGTTTTGTAAGTAACAGTTCACACGACTAACTGCTTGTTCTCTTTAGTAAGAGAGTGTCCCTAGTTGAAAAAAGGTATTTGGGATGTTATTTAGACGAGGATGTTGATGTTATATAGTAGGTTGAAGAAGTATTTTTTTATATTTTTATGTGTATTAAATTATAAAATGGGTTATTTTTTTATAAGAGAGTGGAATGGCCTAAATTAAAAAAGATATAATAATAATTATTATTATATAAATAAAAAAATCAATAGTTTAGTTTTAAAATAATATTTTATATATTTTAATACATAGTAATAGTCTAAATTAAAATTAATAAATTGTTAAATTTTTAATTAAAAATATTATATCACTAACACGTTCAAATCAAATGGTTAATAGATAATCTCTTTAATAGAATGGTTATTTTATTTCTTTTTAATTATAGCTACTTAATAAATATAAGTAGAATGAGATTATTATTTTTTAATAATAAATAAAAATTAAATAATATTTTTTAATAAAAAATAATATAATTATTTAATTAATATTAAATAAGTATTATTATAATAAATGTAATTAGCTTTTTTTCGACGAGTACTCTCCATTCACATATCAGTGTCATGCAACAGTAAAATCTCACAGCACGTACTCGCAATTATTACACCTCAACAAACAGATGGTGTCTTTTTTTCAATCAAATATATCTAATTCATTTTAGTCAGATAAAATTATTAATACATTTATGTTTAATAAAAAAATTAAAAATAACCATTTTTATATTTTTATTTTAAAATTATCATTATTAGACTTTAATACAACAAAAGAAGTCAAGCATTCTCGATGGAAAAAATTAGCGCTACTTCTTTCAAGGAAGAAGAAACCACCGAGTAAGGGCAAAATGGCATTGCTTTGTGATGGGTCTAATATAGGTATGGGCCGGAATCAATAAACCCAGCTGGAAGAAGACGGATCAAACCAGTAGTGGGCCCAACCCAACGATGATGTCTCAAAAAATTGAGAAGCAAGGTCCCCTAGGTGTCCATAATACGTAATCAATTAGTGTTACTCGTATCCCTACATAGGTGGCCATGAGATCAGGTGTAAAAGGCATCAACTTAGGGATGTCGGTAGGTGGGAGATAAGGCCAATTTCATGCCAAGTCACAAAGACACGCGCCCCCAATAATCTAGCTCAATCAATCCCACACAAAGTCAAAAAGGCCTAGTTTGTCACACCCGATAACGATCTTCCCGCCACCATAAGATGACAACTGACATTACTGGCCACCGTAGCCGCTTAGCAGCCAACGAATCCTGCAAGCCACTTGTCAAAAATTTTGACTCTCAAAAGCCTCCTCAAAGGAGCCTACATCTACCCTCTCAATCAGTTGAGAGGAGGACGGAATTCTCACTTCCACAAATGGCCTAAACGGTGATTTGAGATCATAAATTTGATCCTACCACCCAGCTCTCAAAGTAATGAGGAGAAAAAACCAATTCTCTTCTCTCGAACCACCACCACACTACGACAATGACATGAGCCACTCCTACCAATGCAATGAATGGAGCACAAGCCTCCTTCGAGCATCCCTCACACTTCTCACATTCCAGCATTCCTATATTTTTATTATGTTTACTTCCACGCGTGTATCATTCCGTTTTTAGATAAAGATTTTTAATTTAAACATTGGAGTATTTATGATGGGATAACCTCCCACTGTCCTCTAACCTCTTATTTATAATTTATAGTACACAGGGATAAAATTAATATTTTAAAGCAAAAATTAATAAAATTGAATTTTTTAATTTTTAGAACACTAATATTCATTTAATGTAATATGTAAATATAAAATTTTAATAATAATAATAATAATTTATTGGATGCTTTTTTAAAGTTTTTAATTTTATTATATCATTAAATTTTTTTAGCGCTAATTTTATTTTATATAAAATATTATATAATTTCACATAAAATAATTTATAATTTATTTTTAACTTGTATACTTATAAACTAAATTTAAATCAAAAAATTACTTTTAATAATTGTAAAAAAAAATACTATTTTATGTTGCATATTATACTTGAACGCGAGAAACAATCGAAAAATTTTTGGCAGTGCCCACAACTTCTAGCATTACACATGCAAGGCTGCGAATGTTCCATCGGCACGTGATCCAAGTGGGGTCCATAAGTGGTCTGATAGATATAAATTGGGTGATCCATAAAGGGATCCTCCTTCGTAAACTAAAATTTTATTCTATTTTAAGTAAAAAAATTATTTTATAAATTTAAAATATTAAAAAAATAAAAAAATTCATTATAAGAGCAAAATTTCTGTTTCAAGAAGTAGAAACCTCGGCCTGATTGAGCCTTCGCATCAGTCGCCAGCTATCAACATCTCGAAATACGTCCCCAAATGTTTGAAGGTAATGACTTTTATCCACTGCTATTGCTCGTCGATCGACATATCTTGACCTGGGTTTGCTATCTTATCGATAGCTCGGCAACTCGTCCCGAGCTCGTCTCGCTTATTTCCAACTACGGCTGTTGGTTGTGGGTGCCACCAACCAAGCAATCAGCCACCCACTTGCAACGTCCCTTGCCTTGTTATTAAAACAAGATCCCAACATGTTAAGGGCTAATAGTAATCGAATTTAAATATTTTCTTAATTATAAAATATTATTTCCATTTGAATAATATTATTACAATATATAATAGCTAATATCTGATGTTGCTGATCAATTTTTGTAATAATCTATATTTTATAATACATATTAAATATCAAAAAGAATTTTGATGATAAGTATTTTCTTTAAAAATACTTTTTTAAAGGATATATTTTTCGTAAAAAATATTTTTAGACAAACGGAGGGAGCCTAAATATGCAATTAACATTTTTTTGTAAAAAATATTTTAAAAATATTATCATGTTTATTTTTATTTTTATAATGTTAACATTTTAATATTTTAATATTTTATAAAAACTATAAAAAAACGATATCTACGCTCTTTTTTTTTTTCAAATAAAATTGTGTGAGCGCAGTGAGATCTCAACGAAGGTGCGTTCGTGGTGTACCCTGGGCCAATGGATAAACGGCAAAAATTTATTTCTTATAAAAAAATAAAAATGATAATAACTTATTTATTTTATTATAATATTGGTTTCCAATATTTAAATGATATTCTTAAAAATTCATTAAACACTATTGTTAGGACTTCGAATCCAAATTGAATTTGAGAGGATCTAGTCACTATTATTTTAATTCAAAATCTGTACAACAGCACAGAAAATATGAGAATCAAAAGGCCAAAAGGAGAGTTTTTTTCAACAAGGTCTCCAACGCTTAAGCCAGTAAAATTCTTCTCTGATAAAAATGGAAAGAAAAATAGTGTTTAATTTGGACACAGATTTTACTAAGTGGACTTTAGGATATCATTTTTCATTCTTTTTTGAGAAAAAGTCTTACTTTATTTAGATTATTCATCCAACTTTTAATAATGATGGTTCAATTTGATTGTCAGTAGGCCAGTTTTTTTATTCTTTTGTCAAAATGAGGTCCCCTTCTAATAAAGGATAGCCGCCTTCATATCTTCATTTAGGGCCATTTTCAAATCTCATAATCATCTTAGATAATGATGGTTGGTTAACTTAACTTTAAGTCCTTATTACTGGTTTCATTCAAAATGAAAGATAAGAAGTTATCCGGTATATTTCTTACTAGTCTCTTGGGCTGCAACTTTTGAATCTCACCAATCCGTATTAAGCTTCAATTAGTGGACCCTTGTCATGTACAATCCAAGCAATTGTACCTATTACTAGCCCCCATACCAGAAGATTAAAATTTTAACTTCTGACATGTTTCTTTGATGGGAGATAATTTGAAACTATCCGATTTTAAATTTGCCAATATGAAATGGCTTCTATTTTTATTACTCCGAAATTCCTATGACGTCTGATTTTTTACCACTTCGAATTTTTTGTCGCTCCGGATCTTCATCACTCCAAATTTTTGTCATTTCGAATTTTTATCACACCGAATTTTTGTTATTCCGAATTTTTTGTGACTCCGAATTTTCATCACTCATGATTTTAATCACTCTGAATTCTTGTCACTCTGGATTTTTGTCCCTCCGAATTTTTTTGCCACTCTGAATTTTTTGTGACACCGGATTTTCATCACTCTAGATTTTAATCACTCTGAATTCTTGTCATTCAGAATTTTTGTAACTCCGGATTTTTTTCCCCACTCCGAATTTTTTGTGACTCTAGATTTTCATCACTTCGAATTTTTATCACTACAAATTTTTGTCCCAATGAATTTTTTGTGATTTCGAATTTTTTATCACTCTGAATTTTTTGTGATTCCGGATTATCATCACTCCGAATTTTCATCACTCTGAATTTTTGTCACTCTGAATTTTTTGTAACTCTGAATTTTTATCACTCCGGATTCTTGTCACTCCGAATTTTTGTCACTCAGAATTTTTTTGTCACTCTGGACTTTTTTGCCACTGCGAATTTTTTGTGACTCGGAATTTTTATTACTCCGAATTTTTCATGGCTGCTACTTTTGCTAGCCGGTTGGCATCTCCATTCTCCGTTCTCGAGATATGAGTTATATCTATTTTATCAAAGTCCAAAAAAACGTTTCTTACTTTTGTAAGGTACCTTGTTAAACATGAATTTGACACTTCAACATTTCCTAGAATTTGGTTAACCATCAGTTCGGAGTCACTATAAACTGTAACATGCTTTGCTGAGCATTCTTTGGCTAACTGTAATCCGGCCAATAAATCCTCATATTCAGCCACATTATTGGTTGTTCGAAATGAAAGTCTCAGTGAATATGGTATTTTCATACCTTTCAAAATTCTTAACACCACTCCAACTCCGCTGCCTGGTTGTGTGGATGACCCGTTAATGTGCATTGTCCATACAGTAGATGATTTAGTCCGGTCAATATCTTGGCCATCCATTTTAATAACTTGGGTTAAAATCGACGTTTCGACTAGAAAGTCGGCCAAGGCCTGCCCTTTGATAGACAGTCTTGGTCAATACTTTATATTGAATTCCCTAAGTTTAATTGCCCATTTGACTAATCGCCTAGAAGTATCAAGCTTTTGTAATATCCCCTTGAAACATTGATCAGTGAGAACTATTATTTTACGAGCTTGAAAATACAGCCCCAAATTTCTTGTAGAGTAAACAAGTGCCAAGATTATCCTTTCAGCATGTGCATAACGGCTTTCCACGTTAGATAAAGTTTTGCTAATATAGTAAATCGGCCGTTGTACATCTGCTTACTGCTGTATTAGGACTGAACTTAAGGCCACTTCGAAAACCGCCAGATATACATACAACTCTTCTTCTTCTTGTGGTAACGCCAAGAGAGGCGGATTAGCCAGGTATTTTTTCAATTCTTGGAAGGCAACCTCAGGTTCTTCCGTCCATTTGAAAGCCCTTAGCTTTTGTTTCCCTCAAGGTTCTGAAGAACGAAAGGTATTTTTCTACCGACTTAGATAAGAAACGAGAAAGTGCAACGAGTCTTCCGGTGAGCCGTTGAATTTCTTTAACGGTTTTGGGTTAGTTTATGTCTGTGATTACCTTTATCTTCTCAGGATTAGCTTTAATTCTTTGTCTTGATACTATAAATCCTAGAAATCTACTTGAAATTACTCCAAAAATACACTTGTTGGGGTTTAATTTCATATGATACTTTCGAAATATTTCAAAGGCCTCGCTCAAATCAAAGACATGATCACCAACAGTTTTACTATTGACAAGCATATCATCCACGTATACTTCCATGTTCTGGCCGATTTGAGTTTCAAATATTTTATTCATCAATCGTTGATATGTGGTACCCACATTCTTCAGACTAAATGGCATTACTTTGTAACAATATATTCATTGGTCGGTCATCAAGGAGGTATATTCCTCGTCAACCGAACACATACTAATATGGTTGTATCCAGAGTAGACATCGATAAAGCTTAGTAATTCATAACCGGATGTAGAATTTACCAATAAATCAATTCTTGGTAAAGGAAAGCTGTCCTTTGGACAAACCTTATTTACAATGGTAAAATCAACACACATCATCTATTTTTTGTTACTTTTCTTTACCATAACTACATTTAAGAGTCAGTCTGGATACTAGACCTCTCTGATAAAATTGGCAATCAATAATTTTTTCACTTCATTCCCTATTGCAATGAGTTTTTCAACCGAATGGTTTCTTCGCTTTTATCTAATAGTCTTGTGATTAGGATTCAAACCCAATTGTTGAACCATTATTTCGGATAAAATTTCGGGCATATTAGATGATGTCCAAACAAAAACATCTTGAATCTGCCGAAGGAAATCAATTAACCGATTTTGAAATGGTTCGGTTAATAAGCTTCCTATTTGTATGCAATTTTTTAGATCTGTAGGATCTAACGGAATTAAATCTATTGCCTATATGGATTGGGCTTGTTGAAGGGTGGTTTCGTCACGATACTCAAAATCTTCTACTGGCCGATCCTGAATGGTTTGCGTGATTTAAGACAAGTAACAAGTTCGACCGGTTACTTCATCTTCCAATATTTTTCCTACACCAAATGGTGTTGGGGACTTTATTTTTAAATGGGGGATGGATTCACTGCCCCAAATGTTGTCAGGTAAGGCTGACCAAGAATCGCATTGTAAACAAAGAGCAAATCAACCACCAGGAAGTTAAGTTTGTGAGATGCAGTTCTGAGATAAGTCCCGAGAGTGACTTCCAATTGAATGGTTACTTAAATAGTAACTGGTTCATTACCTACTCCATACAGTAGTCCATTAGCTGATCTGAGTTGATTAATTTTTAATCCTAATTTAAAGAATGTATCAAGATAAAGTAAATTATTAGAGCTTTCATTATCTATAAATATCTGTTTCATCTGGTAATCTATATTACCATCTGAAATTAAAGCTGATACAACCACAGGATCAGAGTGCGGTGACCAGACATGAGTCATGTCTTCTAACTAAAGCTAATTACATCATCATTCTCAAATTTTTATTTTTTATTACTCTTGGCAGTATCTGGCCGATCAGAATGATGAGTTTTAACTGGTTTAGCGGTTATCATATCCACCACTCCGGTTGCTATACGATTCTTCAGTGGTGGCTGCTCCTTTCCTTCTTCTTCTATTATTTCACTAGAGGCATGCTTTGGGCTCTTCATGAACTTTGCGATGTATCCTTTTCGGATAAACTTCTCAATTTCTCTATGTAAAGTTCAGTATTCTTCAATACCATATCCAGGGAAACGATGGTAATGACTGAACGTGTTTTGATCTTCACTCGTATTTACATGAGAATGTTCATTTTGGAGTCGTTTAGTAGAGTTAGGTTGAAAGGTCTGAATTCTCTTTGTACTTTGTCTTTGGACAGCGTTGTAGACTCCTTTGGACTGGACCTTTCATCACCTCTTTTTCTTTTATCTGGTGATCCTTGACGAGAAGGATCCATACTAATGGGCTTTTTGGCCTCTTCTGTTGTCACGTAAGCTCATGCAGTGACTTTCACTTTTTGAAAAGTTTGTGGATTCTTGTGAGCCAAATATTTAAAAAATTTGCCCTACTCTAGATTTGATATGAAGGAATTCAATTTGACTTCACCAGTGAGTCGTGGAATCTGGCGTGCTTCAGAGGTAAAGCTTTCCAAGTAACTCTTCAAGTTTTCGTTTGGCCCCTCTTGATCCGAGCCAGGTGCCATAGTTATTTTCTATCGTCCGGTTGGAAGCGAACTGAGAGAGGAAGCTGTCGGCCAAATCTTGGAACGATCGAATGAAATTTGGAGGCATTCGATAGAACCAAATTCTTGCATCTCCTTTTAGATTTATTGGAAAGCATTGGCATATCGTTATTTCATCTAAGCTTTGAAAGCTTAGCAGTGTTCAGAAGTGAGCCATTGGATCGAAACTTCCGTCAAAAGTGTCCATAGTCGGCATTTTAAATTTTTGGAGAAGTGGACAGGTTCGTAATTCCGTTGTAAACGGAGATCTCCTCAAATCATCAGTGTGTCATTTAGGCTTTTCCTTGAAACAATAATTCTAATTTTTTTTCCAATTTTTCTTCCATTCGAGGAGTTGCGGCGGATCTTTTGGCATCGAGGTAAGTCTTCAATTCCGCTGGAGTTTCGAATCGATGCAGTTGAACATTTTCGCAAACTGGCGGCAAGTTAGAAGAAGCTTCCTCTCGATCAAGAGGTCTTCTTTCACTTCGGGGATTTCATCGTTCTGGGCTATTATCAATAGACCTTGGACCCAATCAGCCCTCTAATCGAGACGGACCCTCGTTTTCTTCTCCATATGGCATCCTCTCCTGGTCAAAAATTTGCTGCATCCATCTGGCCGACCTTTTCTTCCGCCTATTCCTTATGGAACTAGGAATATGTGTAGCAGAAGAATCGGCGTTTGATTTTTGACAATCTAATGTTCACATAGGGTTTGAAGGGTTTCAGATATATTGTCCATTCGTGTGTTCAATGCCTCCATGAGTTAAGTTTGCCGATTTTCTTCTTGATTGTCCAAATGAGGGTTGTTGTTAGGAGCAGCATTCTATCTTGCAGGAGTGCTCACATGTGTTCGTGTGTTAACCATTTTTATATGTTTGGTGGTAAAGCAAATTTTTCTATCACTTACACAGATGGTGTTAATGTTGCGGTTTCGAAACTTGAGAAGATTTGATCACTATTCTTTTAATTCAAAACCTATACAACACCACAGAAAATAAGAGAATCAAAAGGCCAAAAGGAATATTTTTTCCAATAGGCTCTCTGATGCTCAAATCTATAAAATCTTTCTCTAATAAAAATAAAAAAGATAGTATTTGACTTGATTACAGATTTTACTAAGTGGAGTTTAGGATGTCATTTTTTATTCTTCTTTGAGGGAAAGCCTTACTTTATTTAAATTATTCATCCAACTTTTGGTAATGATAGTTCAATTTGATTGTCAGTCAGCCCAATTTTTTCATTTTTTGCCAAAAAGAGGTCTCCTTCTAATAAAGGATAGCCGCCTTCTTATATTCGTTCAAGGCCATTTTCTAACCTCATAACCATCTCAGATAATAATGGTTGGTTGGCTTGATTTTAAGTCGTTTTTGCCGGTTTCATTCAAAATAAAGGATAGAAAGTTATCTGGTATACTTCTTACAAGCCTCTTGGGTTGTAACTTTTGGGCCTCATTGATCCGTATTGAACTTCAGTTAGTGAACCCTTGTTATGGACTGTTCAAGCAATTGTACCGATCAACTATATTTATATATATATTTATTTATATTTTTATAAAATTAAGCGAGCATATAAATGAGCCTGCGAGGGCTGCTTTGCAGGGATGTGGAGAAAACACATCCGTATTTTTTTTATAAAATAATTATTAAATGAAAAAATAAATATTATTTTTAAACTTTTGATAATTATTATTTAAATAACATTTGTATTGCTATAAAAACATATTAAATCACATAACATGAGGGTAAATTAATACAACAAAAAAGTTAGGTAAAAATCTTTTATTGATGGCTAAAAGTTTTTAAATTAAATATGATTGGTCCTATGGGTCGGTTCAAAACTTAACCTGCAGGAGGAAGAAGGGTGCAGGAAGCAATAACGGTCCAACAAGAGCTCTCCCAAGCCCAAGATCCAAAAGTCGCATCGAAGGGCTCAAGCAACACAACTCAGAACTGTCCAATAATACATGGGCCAGTGGGGTCAACCATTGAATAAGCCCACAAATATTGCTCAACTTGTTCCAAGTCAGCAGACAAAACAAAGCAACCGCAATCTCTATGTGGTCTCTTACGACTATAGCAGTATGAATCACAGGCGATAGTCGTTGGCCTATCACCTTGAGGATTGCAACGTCCAAAGCACTAGATGTGGAAGCACGATAATAGCTCCCTCAGAAATACAGAGTTGTAATGTCTGCTGCTAAAATCGCAGGGCCACGCTGTTAGCCGCGTACGATTGCAGGGCCACGAAGCCCAGGGTTGGCTAACTAACTCTCGCTCTATAAATCTATTCCTTCCTCCACAGGAAGGAGGAGGCAATCCAAGCCAATCCTAATCGAATCCATCCTTTGATTAATCAAGAGAAATCACACTTTGGGACATTTTAACACCCTAAGTGCTACTCTCTCTCACACGAAGCCACTTCGCTGCGAGTGTATCTCTCTAAATGTCACTCCCTCGACAAGTATAAATCCCTAACCCGCTCATCCATCAAGCACTTCAAATGGAGTCCAGTCCTCCACCATACTTTCAATCCCTCGTACTTGCATCAACGCATATATTCGCATCCTCATATCTTTCTATTCGATTAAGAAAGATCACTGATTTGAGTATAAAAAAATATACCAAGAAACGAGTCCCACTATTATACGACATTTAGTTTTTTTAATTGTGGTGTGTAAAATTAAAGTTCTAAATAATGAAGACCGAACTCGCTACTAATCGAACATTTAAATTAAGTGACTCTCTAATTTGTTCTATAATCCGGATTCATTGACGCATCAAAATCGATGAATAATGTTTATAAAAAATGTTATATCACAACATAATCATTATTTAATGTCAAAAATATAATTTAATTTTTTTAAAATTCAGGTTAAATTAAATTTAACTAATACCTGAGATTCGGATTACTATATAAATTAGAGTTGAACAATACCTTTAACAGGTTTAAAAGAATATGAATTGGGTATTTGTAATTATAAATTTGGATTTTACAAATCATAATAATTTAATAAAATGTAAGAGGTATATATGAGTCACTCTTTGATATATCATTTAACACTCAAATTAATAATTTTTAAAAAAATATTAAAAGATTTGAAGAGAAAGACGAAAAAAAATGAGTGTAGAATTGGGTAAGTTAAGCGGATTGAATTCACTTATTTAATTATACTCATAATAAGTGATTGTGTGCCAAGACATTCGATACTACTCTCTTTGATGGGGGTCTTTATTTATAGTTTGGATCACAATTGGTCCTTCTATTCATAATTGCCATCATAATTGCCATGGCTATTATTGAAACATAAGTTTTAATTATTATATTGGTTATATAATCGTTATTTATATTGATTTTGTAAACTTTTAATAGTTAATTTGTTTGTATTTTTTTTATTATTGTTACCAATCTTTATACGGTTGATTATCTTTCTGTTATAAGTAATTATTCTTTAAAATTAAATATTTTATTTATTATTTTATTAAATTATTTTTTATTTATTTGATCACTCGATTGGTTGGCTAAACATTCATTAAAATCATCTTTCAAATTGATTTTACATTTGGTTAATCAGCTCAGATTCATGGTGGATCAAAGTGCGTTTATCTGAATCATATTAAATGAAAGTAATTATTAAATTTTATCATTATTATATATTATTTTAGAGTATTATAAAATAATGCTAGACACTAATTTTAATACTTAATGGTATAATTTTTCCATCGAGTGACAAGCGATACGCACGAACCCATAATTACCTAATCGAAGCCCTTTTGATTATTTTAATTATTTTGAAATAATCTCATCGTACGGATGCAGAAATCCTCTGAGTTCAATGGAAAAGCTTTCTGGTGCTGTATATTTACGAGTACAGTGGTTTTGTCTGTTTGTGCGAAGAAATATAAAATAAAAGTATTTAAATAATACGTAATTTTATAATATTTTAAAATAACATAATATTCATCTAATTTTTATATTTTAATATGCAAAATAATATTGAAAAATAAAAATTAATAGTTGGTAGATAGTCATTATTAATATGATAATAGGGTTAGCCAAGTTAATTAATTTGATTTTTTTCTTAAAAATTAATGAAGAAGTTAAATATATATTTTTAAATATCTCTTTGATCTAAATTATAATTATAAATAAAATTGTTATTGTTTAATATTAACAGTAAGATGATAATAGAAATTTCGTTTGTAATATCGTGTCGTCCTTCCATGGGTCTAATTATCCCCGTGTTGTCTTCTCTGACCCTTCGTTTTCCCACTTTGTAGCTTTTCGCTTCACAGAAAAACTTTCAGAATATCATTTTCCATTCATGAAATTCCCATTTCTGTACAGTGTCGAGGAATGAAGGATATGAAGTAAATTGGAAAAAAACACAAAAAAAGAAAGGGGGGAAACCCAAAATAATGGAGTACCACAACAAAAACCACCATCAATCCCAGGAGCGAATGGCGGTCCAGAGCTTCGCAGACCAACCAGCGCCCCCTGTGCTACGGACGATACTCCCGGACCACAGCCACCAAAAGACGCCGGACGAGGCGGCGCCGAAAGCGGGCCAACTTCAGCACCGGCACCTCGAAACCGGACTGAATTGGCTTAGCAACGCTATCCTCTGCACACAGACCGCTCCCTGCGGCGGCGACAACGTCCAGAGCAACCGTAATGCTCGCAGCAACGCTACCTTTGGCAACAATTTCTTGAACCTCCACACGAATTCCGACTCCATGGCGTCGCAGCGGGCTTCGAGTCAGTGGCTTTTGAAGACGACGATCGACGATTCCGTCCTATCGATTCCGCATGAATCGGCCCATTTAAGTGACAATAATGACAGGAATAGCAATAATAGTAACAATAATAGCAACAGTAACAGAAATAATTGTGAAAATAAGGTTGAGTTGACTGACGGCGGAGTCGTCGGCGGCGGCGGCGAGGGGGCGATGAATTGGAAGAATTCGAAGTATAAGGCGGAGATATTGGCGCACCCGCTGTACAAGCAGCTTCTGTCGGCGCACGAGGCGTGCCTCAGGATCGCGACGCCGGTGGATCAGCTGCCGTGGATCGATGCGCAGCTGGCGCAGTCGCAGCATGTTGTGGCGAAGTACTCGGCACTCGGGAACGGCAGGACGATGGTTGGGGATGATAAGGAGCTCGATCAATTCATGGTGAGTGAGATAAGAATCGATTCCTTTCAGTCAACAAAATTACAATACCAAACTTTTTGTCTTTGTTTGGTCGATTTATACCGATTACCGTGCTTCATTTTTCCTACTCATCTTTCAGTTTATTGTTTTTCGTTTTTCTTTATTTAACTTTACCTGGGCTTTTAGAATTCAAGATGCCTGGCTGTTTGTGTTTTTTTTTCCCCTAAAAAATTTTTGCATACTTCAATAATTTTCTGCCTGATAAATCTTCTTGCTTGTTATTGGCTTTTAAATCTATTGATAGTCCTCGCTTTCTAGCATCTCACTAGCATTTTGTTTCGTGTTTGAGTCGTCGTTAGCGTGCCAAAAATTCATCTAATTTTCTTTGTTTTGCTATTTGTTTTCATAATGATAAGATGATCGTTTAGAAGATGATCTTGTTCTTGGAAGAGGGTACGTTTTTGGGTACCTTTGCGTTCAAAAGTCCTTTTTTGAGTTTTTTCTGCAGTCATTCATTCAAAGAATTGAGGCAACAATCTTCCCTTTGATTTCGTGTGATGTTTACTGACTTGGACTGCTTTGGATGAAGGGTCTTTTATTCTGAAATTCTCTTTTATCCTTGAATGGGAAGTTAGCTTTATTCACAAGCTGAATTAGTGTTGCAGAGTGGTGAGCTCGAGGGGTTTGTGGTCTTCACGAAGTCTAATTGCTCGGCTGTTAAACCGCAGATTAATTAACTGGGAAATCAATGTAAAATTTATCAGGGAAAATGCTGCAATTAATGCAGTTTCTCTAGCTGGTCAAATTTGTGAGAAAGCTGAAATGGCGATAGATCCGTGATGCTCGTTTGTTCCGCTAAGTGGAGAAGGAAAACTGCTAATACTCAATCTATTGCCCTTTTATGATGTCTGACTGAAGGCGAAATTCTGCAATTCACAGTCCATCCTAGCAAATGGAATGAAGAACATCCAACTCTGTTTTGAGATCTAGTGCTAGCTGAAACTCCGTCCATCTTATTAGTCTCACCGTTTTACTTGCTTTTTTTTTTTTTTTTTGGAACGATTGATTGTCTAAATCAGCGGTATACAAGTCAGTTTGGCATGAAATGGAGGCTCATTGAAGATTCATGGAGCTGATTTAGGCCCTCAAAGGGTATGAGCCATTGCTAAATGCACTGAGTGCCATTACACACTCGAGCAAACCATGGATAAGGAGATATTTTCTATATTTGAACCGTTGTATTTTTGGTCACTCCCTATGGGTTGCTAAATAAATAAAAAATTATCAGAGGTTTACATGAGGCTCGTGCGAGGGTCGGAGTGTTCATGGATGCGAAGTGCACTTGGCGAAGGGCCAGGACCACCATCGATTCCATATTGATATAGTATTGTTGGCGCCCGCCTTGCGTTCGAGTGGTGAAGAGGCGTGGATTCCAAACTCGGTGCGCTTGCTTCACCCTTGACGGACGCTCGAGAATGAAATCCAGAACCCAGTGCGCTCTTTCCATGCCCGCCAAGCGCTCAAACACCGGCATGCGGTATAAAATGTGGCTTGTGCATTTTAGGGTTACTATTCTAAAATCTTTTTCTACAAAGGCACCGCACATAGAGAGAGGAGAGAAGAAGAGAGAACAGAAAAGATTCGGAATCCAGTCGATATCCGATTTGAAATCCATTCTTCGCTAAGGTCGAGTTCGTCGATCTGAAGATGATTCTAGAAACGTATTTTCGTTTTGTTACTTTTTTCTCGTTATTTTTTTTGTGGGTTGTTGAATGTGTTGAGAGGGGTTGTATTCGACTATTCTTTATTCGGGTTCGGAGTGAAGGGTTTTCAGAGGGGGTTCTTATTGTTAAGGTCACTCCCTTTGTGGGAATGTGGCTGCGAACTTATGTGTAGATATGGTCCATAGACTTATGCGCTTATATTGTCCGCGAATTTGTGAACAAGTCGTGTGTGAATTCTAAAAATGGGCGCGGATATTATGTAATATCTGAGAACCTTCTATTGGTTGGAGCCTGACGTCCATGGACAATTCTTGAAGGCATATTTTGGAGGCCCGAGAACTTGAAGACAGAAAGCACACGTGGAGGTCAATTCAGAAGATCCTTTGAGTATGCGAGATTTGTGGAAATATGCACACAATCTTTGCAAAGTGGTGGGTTATTTTTTGTTGGGCACAACAATCTGCAGAGTTGTTGAAGAGTTGTAGCCTGCCAGGTGGTTACCTATACTTGTGTCCTCTACGTTGGCATGGCTGTCACTCTTATCAGCCAATATACATATATATATGTGTTTTGGGTCTGAAGAAAAATCACAGAGTGAGAATGAGAAAAATATTCCGAAGGAAGGAGAAAATAATAAAGTATAATAGAGAGAAATGAGTGAAAACCTATGTGTCCTTGTGCACTGTTCTTCATCTTTGTCTCAAAGGTTGCCTGTGTAGCCATATTATTCCTGTAAGTATCTCTCACATAGTGGATATATTTACGTATTAAAATTTTGTGGTTTTTTCCTTATTTGGAAGGGTTTTCACGTAAAAATCCTACTATATTTTTCTTTTCTGTTTTTATTCTCTTTTACTGCTATTCGATTGGCAATGTGTGTGTTTGGTTGGTGTCTTGCTATCTGACCAGTCACCACCTTTCCTTTTGCGCCAACAAGTGGTATCAGAGGGCCGAGATTGTTATTTGAATAGTGAGTTTGTTGAATGCTGATATGAAAATTGGGAATAAAATAATTTGCCTGAACGACACCAACTACGACACTTGCCAAAACAAGATGTCCGACTTGGCATTTGTTAAAACCACACACAATCTGGTATTCGCCACTCAAAAGCTTGAGGCGAAATCGAATAAGGAATGGAGGTTAGAGAACAAGCAGGTATGCGGTTACATACGGTAATTTGTAGATGACAATGTGTATAATCACATTAGGAGCGAAACGAATGCCATGACGCTGTGGAAGAAGTTGGAAAAACTCTACGCCTCTGAGGACAGCAACAACAAGATCTACCACCCGATGAAGTTGATGTAGAATCGATACAAGGACGGCTCGTCCGTTACTGAATCACCTGAACGAGTTTCAAGGTTATGTGGATTGGTAGAGTGGTATTGGCATTAAGTTCGAAGACGAAGTGTTGAGTCTATAACTCCTAGCAACCCTACTAAACTCATGGAATGTAATGAGAATCACTATCGCCAACACAACTCCTAATGGCCTTGTGATGTTAGAAATGATCAAAGGAGTGGTGCTGAATGAGGAAATGAGACGGCGGTCTCAAGGACATGGACCTCTCAGCACTCCGAGGTTTGTGACATAGTCACGAGGAAGGAGTAAAGGCCTCGGTCCTAAATATGGAGAAAGGGCGGAAGTAAGTCTCGGTTAAGTTACCAAAATATGAAATGTTATCACTGTGGGAAGAAATACCACATTAAAAAGTTTTGCTATAAGTGAAAGCGTGAAAACATAGATTAGGAGAAAAATAAAAAGGAACGTAGTGGGAAAGAGTCCTCGGTGTCTGTCATTACAGCAGTTGATCTCCTTTTGACTTGTGAAGCCGATGATATTATAAATTTAGCTGAGTAGGAGACCTACTGGGTGGTGATTCTGGTGCATCCATCCATACCTCCTCTAGAAGGGAGCTCTTTACATATTATACTCCGGGTGTTTTAGGAGTATTTAAGATGGGTAATATGGAGATATCCAGAGTTGTTAGCCGTGGTAACGTGTCTCTTATTACCAACAATGGAGCCTGACTGATCTTGAAGGACATCCGACATGTCCCTAACATTCGGATGAATATTATCTTAGTAGGAAGATTAGATGATATTGGCTTTTGCAATGTCTTTTGTGATAGGAGATATAAACTGATAAAAGGGTTTCTTATAGTTGCCCGAGGAAAAAGGCGTCTCGTCTCTATGTGTTACAGTGTTACTACCGAGGTCAGAGAGGTTAACACCACAAGTAATGTGAAGTACTCTAACTTATGGCATCGGAGATTAGGCCACATGAGTGAGAATGGGAAAAATCACCTGGCTAAGAAGGATCTCATTCCAGAAATAGATGAGGATAGATTGAAGATTTGCTCTCACTATATGGTAGGGAAGTAGAGGAGAGTCTATTTTCAAGGAGACTCATCTTTTAAAAGATTCGAGATATTTGAGTTTGTTCACACCGATATCTACGGACCATTTAAGGAAAAGTCTTTTGGAGGAGCACAATACTATCTCCTATATTGATGACTGCTCGAAGAAATTGTGGGTATTCCCACTTAAGTTTAAAGAACAAGTCTCCGGAGTTTTTAAGCAATTTTATACTCTTATTGAATGTGAAACGGGGAAGAAGTTAAAGGCCGTCGGGCGACAATAGTTGATAATATATTGAGATTTTTAATACCTACTGTAAGTCATATGGCATTAGATATCAAAGGACACCTCCAAAGACGCCGCAATTAAATGGCGTGGTTGAACGGATAAATCGCATATTGATGGAATGGGTCGGTGCCCTGCTGTTAGAGGCAAAACTCCCAATATTCTTTTAGGTCGAGGCCTTAAAGACGGCGACCTATGTGATCAACAAGTCACCTAATAAGCCTCTAAATGGTGAGGTCCCAGAAAAGATATGGATTGGAAGGGAGCCAGTCTATAATCATCTTCAGATATTTGGTTGTAAAGTTTTTATTCATATCTCGAGAGATGAGAGAAGTAAGTTTGAGCCAAAGATGAAAAAATACGTCTTTTTGGGCCGACTAAAATGAACTTGGGTTCAAATTTTATGGCCCAATAGAAGAAGAAATTTGTCCGATCACGAGATGTGGTCTTTTATTAAAGAGGAGACCATTAAAAATATTAAAAAAGAAAGAAGAGCTTTATCTAACACTAATCGGATGGACCAGGTAAACGTTGAAACTATTTGTCCAATACCTGTTGAGTCCGAGGCCAATGGCCTAAGAGTGATCGAGGATAATAATGAGGCCATCACTGTGCCTCATGTCAATCAGGATAATGTTACTGCTCAACCAACCAAGGAGCTACCCGTACGATGCTCCTTGAGAGAAAGGCGTCCGTTCGTTCGCCTGTCATCTAGTGAGCACGTCTTACTCACTAATACAGCTGAGCTTGAAGATTTTGATGAGGTTGTGAAGGGTAAACATAAAGAAAAATGGTTGGAAGTAACAAAGGATAATATGGCTTCTTTACATGAAAACTATACTTTCGAGTTAGTTGAGCTACCTAAGGAGAAAAGAGCCCTAAAGAATAAATGGGTCTTCCAGTTAAAGATGTTCGAGGACACTATGCAGCTGAGGTACAAGGTGCGGCTTGTAGTGAACGGTTTTAATAAGCGTAATGGTTTAAATTTTGATGAAATATTTGCGCTCGTAGTAAAAATGTCATCGGTCCGTGTTGTGATTGGCTTAACAGCTGCTCTGTACTTGGAGATAGAGTAACTGGATGTTCGGACGGTATTACGGTGACCTCGAGGAGAAAATTTATACGGAGCAATCGAAAGGATTCAAAATTAAGGGGAATGAAAGACATGTTTGTTGTCTAAAGAAGAACCTGTATGGACTAAAATAGGTTCCAAGACAATGGTATAAAAAGTTTGAGTCTGTCATATTCGGATAAGGATACCAAATGACTACTTCTAAACATTGCGTCTTTGTGCAGAGATTTTCCGATGACGACTTTATCGTCCTTCTCCTTTATGTGGATGATATGCTGATTGTCGAACAAAATATTACTCGGATCAAGAAGTTGAATAAGCAATTGTGACAACCATTAGTCATGAAAGACCTCGAACCGGCAAAGCAAATTCTGGGGATCAGAAAATTTTGCGATCGGAAGAATAAGAAATTCTGGTTATCGCAGGAGAGCTATATTGAAAAGGTGTTGCAACATTTTAACATGAAAAAGTCCAAACCAGTGAGCACTCCACTGGCTATCTATTTCAGGTTGAGTAAGAAACATTGTCTGTCCTCGGATACAGAAAAAGCCTACATGAGTAGAATACCTTATTTTTCGACCGTTGGTAGCCTAATGTACGCGACCGTGTATACAATGCCAAACATTACTCATAAGGTTGGTACTGTCAGCAGATTTCTCTCTGATTCAGGGATGGAATATTGCTCTACTATGAAGTCGATTGTTAGATATCTCCGAGGGATTTCAAAGATGTGTCTGCAATTTGAAGAAGAGAAGCTCCAGTTGGTCAGCTATACAGACGCGTACATATCCGGGGAGATTGACTCTCGGAAATCTAGCTCAGGGTATTTGTTCAAATTTGTCGGAGAAGCAATCTCTTGACAATCTAAATTGCAAAAGTGCATCACCCTTTTTATTACAAAAGCCGAGTTCTGTGATTGAGACCAGTAAAGAGACATTATGGTACTCCGTAATAGTCAAAGTGTCATACATTTATATAGAAACTTCTCATTCCATTCGAGATCGAAGCACATTGACGCTCGATATCATCGGGTGAGAGGTGCTATTGATGAAGGGCAGTTGACAGTAGAGAAGATCCAGTCGGATAAAAATGGGTTAGATATGATGACCAAATTTTTATCAAATGGAAGGCTAGAAGCTTGATGTGACATTATTGAGCTAGCTAATTTTGTTTCCACTCGGTCGTGAGGAAAAGTTTATTGGGGTCACTCCCTTTGTGAGAATGTGGCCGCGAACTTTTGCACAAATATAGTCCATAGACTTATACGCTTGTGTTGTCCGCGGACTTGTCAACAAGTCGTGTGTGAATTCTGAAAATAAACGCAGATATTATGTTATATCTGAGAACCTTCTGCTGGTTAGAGCCTGAGGTTCATGGACAATTCCTGGAGGCATATTTTGAAGGTCTGAGGACTTGAAGATAGAAAGCATACGTGGATGCCAACTCAAAAGATCCTCTGAGTATGCGAGATCTATGGGAATATGCGCGCAATATTTGCAGAGTAGTGGGCCGTTTTCTGTTGGACACAACAATTTGCAAAACTTTTGCAGAGTTATAGGCTGTCAGGCAGCTACCTGTACATTTATCCCCATGTTGGTATGACTGTCACTCTCATCAACCAGTATATATATATGTATGTGTTTTTGGTCTGAAGAAGAATCACAGAGTGAGAGCGAGAGAAATTTTCTGAAGGAAGGAGAAAAGAGTGAAGTGTAATAGAGAGCAGTGAGTGAAAAATTATATGTTCTCGTGCTCTGTTTTTCATCTTTGTCTCAAAGGTGGCTTGTGTAGCGGTGTTGTTCCTAAAAGTATCTCTCACGTAGTGGATATATTTGCAAATTAAATCTCGTGGTTTTTTTCCTTATTTGGAAGGGTTTTCCACATAAAAATCTTGATATATTTCTCTTTTCTGTTTTTATTTTCTTTTACTGCCGTTCAATTGGTTGTGTGTGTGTGGTTGGTGTCTTGCTGTCCGACGGGTCACCACATTTCCTTTTGCGTTAACACTTATAACCGGTACTATTTATAGTAGATTTATTCGGACTTTATCTCGTGGTTTTTTCATTGGTTGGAAAGGATTTTTCACATTAAAAATAGTTGTATATTGTTTGTTTATTGTGCTTATAAACTTGGTAGTTGATGGTTGAAGGGGAAGTTTGGGTTTGTTTGGTTGCGTTGGGTCGGGTGTACATAGGTGTCGAATTCCCAACACGAACTCTATTAAAATGTCAGTCCTTTGCCCTTTATCACCAACTTGTCATCTTACAGCATGAAGTAGCACAGGGGAAAGTGATCTGGCTAATTTTGTAGAGTTTGTGATCTTAATTTTTCATAAATCTAATTGTTGACTATGATCTTAGGCTTCTCTGGATTCAGCCGCCAGTTTTCTTTATTTTATCGTCAATTATGCTGTCTAGTTTTGATGATCCAATTGGTAGGCGAAAATTGACCCGGAATATGAAGATGGTCTACTTTGTTGTGTTCTTTCATTTTTGTGTGCTCTTTTTGATATTGCAGACGCATTACATTCTGCTGCTCTGCTCATTTAAAGAACAACTACAACAGCACGTTCGAGTCCATGCAATGGAAGCAGTTATCGCATGTTGGGAAATTGAACAATCTTTCCAAAGCTTAACAGGTGAATTAGTATTCTCCTTTTGCTGCGGATACCGTTGCCATTTGCTCTGGTATTTTCTAGTGGGAGCAGGAAATTATTGTAGTCTTGAGGTGTTAGGTGATATGCTTTACATCTTCCATTTAACTGCTCTGTTTGAAATTTGGACAAAGGAAAAGGGAAAAGTGAAAGGAAGGTAAAGTATTCAAATTCGGCATTTTTTAATCCAAGCTTTTCCATTTCCCCATTCTTTTGGGCAGATCCCATAAATTGTATTTAAATTGCAGCTGGAAAATCATTAAACAATTCTTTGACTATTCAGAACATGTGTAAGCTGTGTTGATGAAGCGTCCCATATTGAAAATTGAGAGGCTGTAGTAGTTTATTAATGTATGTTGACTCATGAACTATTACCCCAAACTTTAGGTAGTGTTCACAAATGTAGACAAGTCCTACAAGTGTTTGCGCTTACACATGCTTGTGAAGTTTGGGAAGTCCGGAAATTCAGGAACATCTCAAAGTTCGTTAGTTCAGTGAGTTTGGGAGTGTATTTTAATCGTGCTGAACTCTTTACACGACCATAATATATTATCAGTTTTTTCAAGTCTATCAGGAGTCTCAGATTTTAGCCCTTTGGTGGAAGCCCTTCAAGTGCATGTGTTTCCAAGGTGATGCAGCACTTGGCTCCCGCACTTGGTTTTCTCCTCCAACTACAATCTTACAGGATGAATATGTTTAATGGATTTATCAGACTGCACTTGGCTAATATTTTTCACCTCAAAATGCGAATCAAGTCGCACCTTAATCTTTTAGTCATTGCGACTTATTACACGGCTCTGCATGCAGGGGTTTCTCCCGGAGAAGTTCTGAGTGCAACCATGTCGGATGATGACGACGATCCTGTTGATAGCGACACTCACATGTTTGAGAGAGGTGCAGATGGTCCAGACTGCTTGGCTTTTGGTCCTCTCATCCCAACAGAGACAGAGAGGTCATTGATGGAGCGTGTAAGGCAAGAGCTAAAGCATGAACTAAAACAGGTAAGAAATAACAAAAATAATCGCAGAATTTTGTACCCAATAACATATTGGCTGTTCTCCATGATTCTCATTTTCTCTTGAGAAGGGCTACAAGAAGAAAATTGTGGACGTTAGGGAGGAGATTCTGCGCAAGAGGAGGGCTGGGAAACTCCCCGGTGACACCACCTCTGTGTTAAAAGCATGGTGGCAGTCGCATTCCAAATGGCCCTACCCAACAGTAAGTTTTCTATGCTAGAATTATTCAGAGTAACGTGACACGTTTATTAATTTATTAAAATAATTAAAAATTATGATTTTATTTAATTTTATTATATTTTATCAAAAAAAAATCTTATTAAAAGGTGTTGCCTTTGTGGGATGAGTGATAATTCTTTAAGTAGAAAATCTCTCTTCTTTCTAATTTATAAATAATAGAATTGTTCATCGTTAATTAATGATGATTGGTGGTAATTCTTCTTGACAATATGGGCAGTTTTTAAATTTGAATTGGAAAAAATTTCTTAATTGTCATTTATTTTAAGTTTTCTATAAAAGTATACATAATCTAACTTTATATTCAAAATTTTGGGAACTCTCATGAATGAAGAGAGATAGTGGCAAAGGAAAAACATTGTTTACTAGTTCTTCAAGATAAAAATTTTATGCATAGATTTAGGTATGTTATAAGTATTTAATTTTGTATTATAAAATTATAAAATAATATGATAATTTTAACGATTTATAAATATTTAAACCTTGTAAAATTTTGGAATTGTATACCAAATGTGATTACTTGCTATTACTTTTTTTGGCTTGCAAATATGTGAATTGCTATGAAGTTAGTAGGTCCGTGATTATTAGAGCATGGAATATCGTTATTAATCGATCAATTGAATATATTGGCAATGATATATACATCAATTTTTTGAATTTTGCCATGTCCATTAGATCATTGCATAGATGGATCGACACGGCCACTTGGTGAGGAGCATTGTGGCAATAGTAGTGATCAAAATTTGAAAAATTATCCATAATAAAATAATAAAAAATTATATAATAAACTACTATATTTACGTAAAAACCTCTAAAAGAAAAAATTACAGGAAAATAAGAATAGTTTTACTATTTTTTATAATTAGAATTACAAGAAGAACTTGACAACTATAAATTATATTAAAATCTATCAAAATCCTAATACAAATAACGCATAAATAGAATAACTTTTAGGCCAAAAACATAATAGATCAAGTCGCATTACCACTAACTTAATGCAGATGTTTTTGGCCTATGATATCTGCTACCACCACTAATCTTCAATTGAAATACATCAAGTCATACTATAAACTTTTTAATTCGAGTCTTTAACAGGTTAATTATTTAAAATGAATTTGAGTCATGTTTAACAAAGAGAGTGGTTGCAGTATGATATAGTAGTCATGATATGACCATGTGGCGATGGAGTTAAGTTTTGAGAATGAACATTTGCTTAATATAAATTAAAATCAACGTACAATATAAGTTTACAATGGTTTAAATCATTCTTGAATTTGATATATAGTAAGATTTTCGTACACCATATAGCTGCTAGAGCAACAAACCAAGGGCTCATGAACTATCACGTGACAGCACGGGTCTTGCCACATGCACACAGAAAAAAAATAAAACCACGATAATGAGTCATCGATGCCTGTGGTCAGTCTTCTATTGGCTTGGTGCACAGTCCACGGACCCGCAATCTTTCTAAGAAATCTTGTGTTCATTGGCTATAAGATGGGTACTTCTACCATTTATGATAATGCGCCATGGCTACTAAAGGAAGCTGAACCTTGTAAATCCATTGATGTTTTCCCAATTCATTTCTCTAAACTATAACTATCGTAATCTTTGCAGGAGGAAGATAAGGCAAGATTGGTCCAAGATACAGGATTACAGGTAAAACAGATAAACAACTGGTTCATTAATCAAAGAAAGAGGAACTGGAACAATAATCCCTCTGGTTCTAGCGACTCGAAGAGCAAACTTAGAAGGTGCTCTAATCCGTAGCCTGTTCATATTCTTGTTACACTAGAGATTTTTCTAACGGCTTCCCATCAACTCTAATTCCAACAATGAAGTAATGCAGGTGAAAGCAGTGATGATCGATCCGTGTTGAGAGACGACGATTCAATAAGAAGGCACTTTTCTTCCTTAGCCGATCCCTTCCAGTCCCAAACTCAATCGTCGTATTCGCATTTTTGCTGAGAACATAGAGGGCAACCTTTATATCTGTGACCCTTCAAATTTTTACCTTTTGTGTGGGTTTGCAGCCTTATGGGGCATTGCCTTGTTTATTTCCATATAGAAGCAGTGATTGTTACTCTTTATATATTGTGGTATATATGTCAAATAAAAGCTTATGCTATTTGAGGCACTTTTCGTGACTTATATTTTATCTATATATATGAATATTGATAAGTTTATATAAAAATAAAATTGACTAATAAAATTATATTCATGAAAAATATTTTTCTTTTGTCATATCTATAATGAAAGGTGTATTGATTATGAATATATATTACAGTTATTTTATTTTCTTACATAAAGATATAATTTTTTTTAATATTATTTTTTTATTAAAAGTTATAAATCAGATTTTTATTTTGAAAATGTTTTTAGAAAGCTAATTTTTCTTTTGTTATTCATTATTTGTAAGAATATTTCAGCTTAAATATAAGGTTATTTAAGTAATTTAAATAACAAAATTATATATTAAACTGTTATTCAAAAAATCATGCCAATAATATGCTGAGAATTGCTAATTGTTTCATGATCTTCAACCTATTTGCAACTCCATTTTCACATATTAATAAGAAGAATATGCCTCTTTCGATAACAATAATAATAATAATAATAATAACAATGATAATTATAAGCCTAACATTTCTCAAATATAGTGCGCCGATGAACGAGTGTTTACCATCGCTGTCCCTCTTTCGCATGCCTCCGGCATGGACAAGAAGCAAACAGATGAGAAAGCATGTAAAAGTGAAGATGAGGGAGACGAAAAGCGAAATTGAGTCCATAACCGGCACAACGCAGGCAGCTGCAACTGCGATTTGATTTCTTATACTTCCAATCTGAGTCGACTTCATTTTTTGCAATTCCTGCTGCAGTAAGTTTCTGACTGCTTTGAAAATTGAATTCGTAAGTAAAGATGAATTAAAATAACTACTTTATTTTGCTTGTTATATTGATAATGCATGATAGTAATATTAATTTATTATTTGATTTTATTAATTATATTTTCATCCATCCATCATTAAGTATAAATAAATAAGTATATGTGTGATCTACAATTACGTTTTTTTTTAATTTATATTTTATTTAAAAACATATGTATAGCCTTTTCCTTGTCTCTCTCAGTTAATGAATTATTATAATACTCAAATTTGGACAAATATTTTACCAATTGTTATTTGTTTGCTACAAATTTGAACACAGATTTTATCTACATAATTAATAATTATTTTTTTTATAACTTGATTATTGTTTTTATGTTTCATAGTTTTCTTCATTTTAGTGATAAATGAAATTTAAAATAATATAATAAAACTTATTCACTTGTTGATAATGGTTGTGAACTTGAATCAAAATCTACCCCTAATAAGATTACTCTTGTTATGTTGGGTAGCCCATTGAAAGAATTATAATAATGTTTGGTAGCTTTTTCAAAACAAAATTACTTTAAAGTCAGTAAAGTTTTATTTGTCTAAAATTATAAAAGTTATACTTAAAATTTTCTCATAGTATTTGTTGGGTCCCTATATAAGGGCCCATAAAACGCGACCCAAAGAATGGGCCCAAGTGAGAAGCCCAGAAATTTGTCCACTAACCAAGAAAGCTGGACGGCCCAAGAAACCCAAGGCACAAGCCAGTATCCCGCAGGCCAGAAGGGAATGACCCGAGGGCCCTCCGCAAAGGACCAACGATCCTCCAAAAGGCAATCTCCGAAGCGGCCTTCTTCAACGAGTCCGCGAACCCATAAAGAGACAAGGCACGCCGCTCGGAGACGAGGACACTCTCATACACGGTCGAGAACGCCAGCTAAACAGCCTCACCATCACCAAGAAGCACGCGCCATCATGAAGAATCCAAACGGCTCCTGACACGCTGTATCAGTAGGACTGGCGTCCTTGACACGCTGTATCTTCAGAGCAGACGCGCTATCCAATGGCCTGGCGACAGGTGTCCCTGACACGTCGTACCAGTAGGAAGGTGGCAGGCACGTCTGATGCACAGCCGGCAAAGCAGGCGGGCGGTCTCCCGGCCGCACATGGCTGCCACATATCATCTCCCCAGCGGCACAATTTCTCCTATAAATACCCAACAAAGGCTCTTGCTTTGGGGGCTTCTTCCGGATCCCTTCTTCCAGCTCCTTGAGGCACCTAGAAGAGAAAAAGAAAGAGGGATTTCCAGCGGATGGAGAGAAAAGGGAGAATACTCATCAAGATTTGTACTCTGTAAGACTCACGCATACAGTGAAGTATTTTTCAAATGCTCGGAGCCTCGTGGGTTTTCCTCCCCATTTGAGGGGAGGCTTTCAACGTAAAAATTCGGTCTCAACTTTTCTTCTCCACATCATTTACACCGACACTGCGTTGCTTTGGACCCCCCGGATCCGGGACGCAACAGTATTGAACATATGTAATGGTATATAAAAAGGCATAAAAAATAATAGTCATCATTAATACAATGTGAACTAAAGTTTGTAATGGGTACAAGGTGAATAATATTCCAATCAGATGCAACGATAAATCTATAATGACTTGTAAAAATATATCATTCAATAAGAGAGTTCATTCCTGGTGTCGAAATGTTCAAATGTCAAAAGGTTTGTGACATAGCAATTATATTCCAAGTTTGTAAACAACAATTGGATGTAACTAAAGATGATGCTACTTATATTTTTGTACAAAATTTAGTTTTTAAATTAACAAAATGTGAAATTAAAAAAAATTAATTAGTGATATTTGATTATCATAGAGTAATATTGGGATATCAAAAATTATTATAGACGAGCGCAATCATAAAATTAGACTCAATTAATATTTAGTTCAATATAAATTTTATATTTATAATATGAAAGTATACATAAATATTATTTCAAACAATATGTTTTTATACAAATATTATCTTATTTTAGACAATAATTTTATATAATTATAAATTTTTTATTTATATAATTCTTAATTTTATTGTTTTTTAAAATAGAAATAACCCTTAATCAATTTAACTGAATATGATCCAATTCAGATCATCCAGGAATATTGACAGTAGTTTTGACTATATTAACATACTCAATCTAAAATTATTAACTTAAAGGTAATATTGATGTGACTCAAATTATTTATTTAAATTATAAAAAAATAATTAATAATCTAAAATAGGTGTACAATAATAATCAATAATAAAATAATATATAATTTTTATATAAATAATTTTCTTAATAATGAGTAAGATAATTATGGGATGATATAATCGAAATATTTCTTTATATAGTTATTTTGATTACATAAATCCTATAAATATAAAGATTAAAAAATATTATAATAAATATATCAAATAATAATAAGTATAATACGAAAGAGTATTATATGACCGATAAAATATTCTTTTTAACTTTAAGAATAATATATTCAAAGCCAACGGAATATTAGAATATGATTCAAAACTCAATCAGTTAACCATAAAATATATATTAGCAAATTTTTATATTGCATGTCGTGTTCGAGCGCTCGACAGGTGCGCCTCTGGTGCTTGTGTCTCTGGAAAAAATATCTCGGGTGCCTCTCGGGTATGCTTCGAATACTCTTCATTTGGAATCGATGTTTCACGCTTTAATTTCATGCACGAATGACACGTCATACGAGAGAGATAATAAATATTTTATATATAAAATAATATTTTAAAATATTTTAATCAATATTTTTACTTGTATATTAGTTTTAATTTTTTTTCTAAAATATTAGGCAATAATAGATTTTTACTCGAATAATTTTAAAATAATTACTTGAAAAAGCATACGATGGCTGTGTCACTGGGCATGAATTATTTGACTTATTTTCTAAATTTAATTTACTAATATTTTAATTAAATAAAAAATATATTATTTTTTAAATAAAATTAAATGACAACCAATGAATTTCCAACGCTAGTCCCAGCCCTATTGGGCAATAGGGAAGGACACGTTTACCGCAAAAGTAGTCGTTATTGCGGTGATGGATAAAACCAATAGATGAAGGCCACGTATCAGATAATATTGTCCTATATTGCCTTTTTAAGTACTCTAGCTGTCTCGGGAAAAGACACGGTCGCTTGGCCCTCAGCACACGCATCTTGTATTAAACAAGACATTAAAGATAACATTCTCTTTCTATATTTATCTATTATCACGTAAAATTATATATATATTTATTTATTTATTTATTTATAAAGTTTTAATTTTATTTTTAAAATATTATACTATGTTTAAAAACTCATTAACATAACCCATTAATAACAAATAAATTCATTTAATAATATCCTAGAAATATTATTATTTTAATTAATATTATTGAAAGTGTTGGTTAAAATGATATGGAAATAAATATGAATTGGTTTAATACTTATTAAAATATAACAAATAACTAAATTATATATTATAGTTTTAACTTTAAAAAAATTAATCAAATTATTAATTGAGATAAATCGTCCAAATCCAAATCACTGATATATGGGTTGTTTAATTTTATGCAAATTAAAGCATTACATTCTTTAGTCTAAACAAACAACAATATTAGCGGTATAATACTGATAATATTTCAAATATGTTTAAATATAATACAACAAATATTGTAAAAATAAACAATAGATAAATCTAAAACGGCATTATAATTAAAAATTAACTACAGATCAAAATTATTTCGATGTTAAATTTAGATATCCACAGAACTTTGATGAAAAAAATGATATATAAAATATTAAATAATTAAAAAAATTATGTCAAAGTAAATAAAAATATAGTATGTTATAAAGTTAAATATTATTCGATGAAAATTTTTAAACATCCCGATATAATTAAAAGGATATCTAATAATAATAATAATAATAATGTGCTTAAAAATAACCAATTTTAAGAACAAATAAAATAACATAATATTTTTTTCAGTGATAATAAACTTTTCAATTTCGTTGCCTTCTTATAAATCATGTCAAAGTAGTAGTAAAAATATTCTAATAGAATAAGATAGTTAAAGAAGCTTACTATACATACACATATATATATATATATATATAATTTGGCTACTTGTATAAAAGGTTAAGCCACAAATATAGTGAAAATGTATGACCAATATCCCTTTAATTATAATAAAAAATTTATGTGTGTGTAGAATTTGAATTGATTTAATTAAATTAAAGTTTTTAAATCACAATTAAATAAAAAATATAATTTAGAAAAAAAAATTAAATTATAAATAAATATTATATGTATTAAATCGGCTTAAATTGACTTAATTTGAGCAATTTGAAATTTTTTTATTTACCCAATACTAAGATTTTGAAAGTATATTCTTGAATTTATCAATCATATCTCTATCTCTTAATTTTATATGTTACTGAACTTGGTCAATTTCTTTTTCTTAAGAAAGTGTATACTTTCTTAATTGCAATTTGACAAGTACTTGGTTGGTATTTTGTTAGAAACTTGAGAGAATTCATTTATTTTATAATCAGTGTACAAAGCACATCAATGTGGGGATGGAAGAATAATTTGCTCCGCTCACAGCAGGCTTTCCGGATCCTCAAATCGACAGGAATTCGAAATCTCTAACAGAGAGGCACCAGATCGATCGATCAGCACCAGGCAGCGATCTCTCGCGAAAGGACAATCGGTTTCGTCGCCGGCGACCTCTTTCCCGGCGGAGGAGGCGACGGAGGCAATCGCGCCGAGAAATTCCTGAGAGGAAACTCATCGATCCGCGTGTCGTCGTCGAAATTTAGGGCGTAACTGAGCGGATCGTACCTGAATTCAGCCGCGTTGTTGCCTCGTCGACTCTTACCGATCCGTGAGAGCAGGTTGATGCACTTCTCCTTCATTGCCGACGGACATCTGATGAGTCTTGGTCTATCGGAATGGTCGGGATCTAGCTCATCGTGGTGGTGGTTCATTAAACCGCAGGGACTGCAAATTGATGACTTCAATTTGTGCCTGAATGACGGCGAGTGCTCGTGATAGAACTCCATCACTTGCTTTCCTCAAACAGATAGAAAGATAGAGAGAGAGAGAGAGAGAGAGAACGGGAGGTGAAGTGAGGGGAGAAAATGGGGCGGATTGAATTAAATAGGTTTGAGCGGATGGGGGGAAGGAGGAGGAGGAGGATAAGAACCGACGATGGCAGACGACGACATTCGCGGGCCACGCGCGTGACGTGGCTTATAAAAAACCGTGGCTTATCCAACAGCGGTTTTGCTGTAAAATCCGCGTGAACAACTCAAAGATGACCCTTTTTTGGCGTGTACTTGCTAAAGATGAACCGGTTCGTCAATAGAATAACTGTACAAAACGTCAATTAATAAAGTTTCTGCCGGATTTAAAAATTTCAACGAATTAAAATTTAAAATATAAAAATTTTAAATAAATATATATATATATTTATTTAATTTTTTAATATTCAACTGTAATTAATTTTTATATTTTTAAAAATATTTAATTCATAATTATTTGTTGCGTCCCGGATCGCGCGATTCTTTACGGACAGTTAGGAGTTTCTGATTCCCAAGACGTGGTAGCGTTAAATGAGGTCGATCTGCTCGTAACTTTAAACCTGAACCTGCACAACACAAACAACAAACAAGAGGTCAGGGGTCTAGCGGGATTTCTCCCACCACGGCCATTCCGAATCTCAAGTCAGCAAGTTCCCGCAATAAATGGAAATGGCGCACGCGGTGAACAGTGCGCGGGTGGATACTGATGAAACATGAGTGATGTGTATGATTTAGCGTGGGCGTGAATGAAAGAGGTTATGGAAGGCTGACTTTCTTAACGATCAGAAGATGTGGATAACTTTTCTCTACTTAGCAGGACATGGGGATGGTGATCATAAGAGAAACGGGCTCGTTCGTGGCCACAGGAAGTGAGTCTTATCTCAATTCAGTTGCTTTCTCTTTTGTGATCTGTCTAGAGGAGGAAGGATCAGGATTCGAATCCTTCTTTTTGTGGAAAAAATGAGCTCTTATACGCTCCTTCCCAGTCCCCAGTGGACTCTGGGCGCCAGAATGCCCGTTGTTAGGGTTTCTTTGCCTCTGGTCGTTGTCGCTGACCGCTGGTCATGTTGGATGCCGTTTTGCGGTGGCGGCGGGCCCGAGAGTCTTTGCCACACGCTGTCTTCCCTTCCCGGAGTTGGGATTATTTGGTTGTCTGCGGGCAATACTGAGAGCCATTGGCCTTGAATCTTACCGCTTCCCATTAGTTGGATTTTCCTCTCTCCTCTTGGTTTTTTTAAGCACCCATCAATACGCTACATGGCGTTCGTCGTTCTCACTGCCGAGTCTACACGTATCTTCTGCAATGCCCGTTGGAGGGCCGGGCTCGATATCGCTCGTGGGCCTCGACACGGGACCCAACATTGTTTATTTTTGTATGGACAATTAAAAATTAAAGTGAGGTCGGAACATTATATGGGTGGTAGATTGAGGTTACCGAGATTGATGAAACTGTGTATGAAAAACGGGTTGACTCGGCATTGACGCGGTTGCTCCTAATAACCGGCTATTGGTTGCGCATTTGAGTAGTGGAATCGGATGCGTTTTAACCGGTGGAAGCAGATGCGTGCTTTACTTAGTGGAATTCCATTAATTTCTCTTATTATAAATACAATATGATTCCGTACAAAAATGCATTAAATAATTATTTCATTGTAATTTTCATAACCTTAAGCAATCAAATTTCTATCTCTTTTCCTACCATTTTTGCAATTTTATTAATCCTTAACAGATATCGATAAACATATATAAGAAATTTTGGGAGCTTACCCCTCTAAAAATAAAATTGATTTAATATCTTCTAATTATATTATCCGATTAACAATAAATAAATTAAATATTATATTTTTAATAGTAGATAATATAATCATTTGATCAATATCAAATGATTATAACCATGAAGGGCTGCATTAACCCCTTTTTTAGAGGAGTATGCTATAGGAGCGAGCAATACATAATTTTAAAGTGACAAATTGAACATAGAATACGAAAAATGAGTTTTAAGCCAACTATTTGACGTTTATATGGCAAAATGTTTTCTGTTCTTTACTTTATCGGGGATACTAAGTTCTTTAGATAACATTATTCTGTATAAAATAATAAAATAAAATGAAATAAGTAGTGCCATGAAAAAGGAGAGGTGAGATTAAAGAGTGCCATAAAAAATGGACGTTATTGTTTATTGTGAATATCTATGATTTCTTTGGATCCGCTAAAATTTGTACTTTTCATCCGGTAAGCCTTGGCAGACGGGCAAGCTCTCTTATTGCACGGTGGTAATTATAAATTTAAACTATGAAAATAATATCTAATAATATATAGCTAAGTGTCAGCAGGTCGAATTGTCTAGGAGCACATAGTGTGAAAGACCTTGTCATTAGTTTATCATTTGATTAATTCCTCATCAATCAACCAGTGTGTTTTATTTTGTGCATAAATTCTCAGAACTTTCATCTTAATGGGTCATTTGTGCATAAATATCTGAGCTGTTTGTTGCTGCCCCGTCCGTTGTATTTTTTTGTGAATATAAACCGACTATATATACTTCCTCTTTTCTTGATGATGGCTTTGTCTTGGATGGCGGCGCATGGATCGTAATTCTGGACATCCTATCTATTGTTAGAGCATTCGGTGTTTTTTCGTGTTTAATTCCGATCTGTTAACCATTGCGGACTAATGGTACTATCTCCTATGAGAGGAGGTTGTTGCACGCGTGCTGTGAAAGCCCCTAAAGGTTTCTTGTTCGATTTCAAACGGGCCGCTCCGGTATGGGGCCAATGTTTAATCCGACCGCTTACGGATTGTTCAATATGGGATCGAGGTTTAATCCAACTGCCTGATGATATCTTTGACTTAGATGGCGGCGCCAGGATCGTAATTTTGGGTGTCCTATCTATTGTTAGATCACGCGGCGTTCTTTCGCGTTTAATTTCGATTTGCTGCCCATTGCATCTTTTATGAGAGGAGGTTGTCACACGCACGCTGTAAAAACCCTTAAGAGTTTCTTGTTAGACTGCGAACGGGCCGCTTAGTATGGGACAAAGGTATGATCCGACCACTTACTGGTCACTCGGTCTAGAATCGAGATTTAATTCGACCGCTTACGGGCTACTTAGTATGGGATGAAGGTTTAATCTGACTATTTATGTGTCGTTTGATATGAGACCGATATTTAATCCGACCGCTTATGGGCCACTTTATTTGGGATTAAGGTTTAATCCGATTACTTACGAGCCGCTTAGTATGGTTTGAACCACCATCACCAATTGCCGATTGATGACGCCCTCATCCTCAAGGCTGATCCTGATAGATAACACCCTCAACTCTTGTTGCGGGTTAATGACACCCTTAACTCTAGCTACTAAGTGTCAATTGAGAAGCTCTAGCCCTTACCTTTGATTGCTGGCTGTCAATGCCCCGACTCCACCAATGTGGCGGCCCCGGAGACACCCACAAATTTCTTGGCTGTCCAATTTGTCCCACAATAATGGGAAAATCACCACATGGATGAGAAATTGTCTATGACTAAATATTTTTGCCATAAATTAATAGCATCAAGAGAAGAAAATTCACTATAAAGATATTAAACTATAGATAACCGTAAATATTTACCACTATTAATTGATTTGCATGATATTTAACTTTTTTATGCACATCAAAACTAAAATTATAAGAAAAAATATTATCTTTAAAAAATAATTAAAAAATTATTTTTCATACATAACATCTTTTATTAGGTAAACATCTTCGGTAAAGAAACTAAGAACGTGAAACAATCAGACCCTGTCACTTGCCTAGACAGTAACTGGTCAACTAACAAATTCACAAATACTATCAATGCCATCGTTTATGGGTGATAAAGACCTGATAATGCTCAGTCTATCTTTGTTGATTCTTTATGACACTTTATGCCCACTTTTGACAAGTATAGGAGGCCAAAATTAGTCAATTTTTAGAGAAATAATAGATAGGAAAACAACTGTATTTTAGTATTATGTGATTTTTAATTAATATATTTATATTATTAGATTTATATAAAATTAGAGACGGATTATAAATGACTTATTAAAATTGTTGGGTCCAAAACAAAGGCCCTAAAAAATTTGAAGCCCAACCCACGGAATAGCTGCCTGATGGGCCCATAAGGCCCAACGCTTATAGAGCGGTCTATGTGGCAGCCCGCGCTGAACAGCTAATGGACGATGTTTGCAGCTCATCAATGTTGCTACCAGGGAATGATGGAAGCACAGGAGAAGCGAGCTAATAGGAAAACAGTCCACTCTGTAAGCAGCGGCTCAGGCGGCTATCCACAGTCACTCTACCAATCCCAACTCAAGGCGGAGACCAAGCATGGCTGACAGCGCCCGGCGGCCTACCTGCCACCGCTAACCGACAACCAACATGTTGGCAATCATCGACAACAATCAACGGTCGACGAACCCTAACAACAGGAGCTCTAGCGCCCAAAGCGCCTCTTTAGAGGGCTTATAAAATCCTTCTTCTTCAATGAAGAAAAGGATCGGATCCTAAATAATCGACCAAGCGTCACTAACCTTAAGCCCAGCAGCTATCTTCCAGATCCCATCTCCTCAGCCTCCTAAGGTAACAAGAAGTCAACCCCCCACTGCAGTGCATGCAGAAAGTCAAGTCTCCCATCACCCGCTCATTTCTCTCCCACATAACATTCACGCACTTCCCACGCATTCACAACATATTTACGTGCACCTCCAAGCTGTCCTCCCTGGGCGCGCCTCCAAGCCGTCTTCCGTGGGCGCACCCCCGAGTAGGGACACCTCTAAGTTTCCTTTGCGGGCACACCTCTAAGCCGTCCTCCGCAAACACATTCCTGGAGCCCAAGCCTCCAAACACGTCCCTCTCACACACTCCCCTTATTTTTGCATCTTAAGCATGCATTTATCTGTTTATTGTAGAATATTCCTAACTTGAGCGTCGGAGTGTCAACAGGGGATAGCCCCCCGTTGTCCTCCGACCTCTTGCTTGTGACTTGTGTTATGCAAATCCTAGGTTAATAGAGATAGAGACGGAGACTGAACCCTTTCGCGACCATCTCTCGACGAAGAGGAATCCGAAGGCTCCCTAATCCGTACGACAATCAAGGATCCAAAACGTAACAAAAATAGATAATAAAAAATATTTTAAAATAATCATATTATATTACTCTCTAAGTTATATAACCTATGAATTTAAAGCCAGTTAATTTGTGTATGATAGAGTGCACTAGTATCCCACAGGCAAGGGGATCCTGCTTCTCCTTGGAAGAAGCAGGATCCCTACTTTTTTATTAATCACCATTAGATTATTTTTAATTAAATGATGATAATTTAAATACTAAATAAAAATATTTAAATACTTATTTTTATTAAAAAATTTAATATTTAATTTAATATTTACTAAATATAAATATTATAACAAAAAAATTTTAAAATTTAACTATATATAATATTTTTAATATGTTAAAATTTTATTTATTAAATTTTAAAATAATTGATAAAAATAAAAAAGCAAAGAGAAATAGGAATGGAAAGAATCAGGATCCCCCATGCAGGCATCCCACAAGATAAAGTCAGTAGCTTACGTGGGCCAAGTACACCCCTTCAATATTGCCTCTGTGGACACCTAATTCGGGTTTGACCGAATCCAATCCTTTCTTAATTTCACATATATAAAGTTAGGGGCATAACTTTACATATTATCTGTTGATTTATATTAATAATTTCATATTAAAGCTGACATACTATAAAAAAAAACTACTTAAAAATGTCCATTGAGTAATACTTTCAAGGGAGAGCAATATGCTTAGATGTAAATACAGCAAACAATCATTAGATCAGGAGGCTATATTTCATATGGATATAATATATGCATTAATATTTTTAAATCTTAACGTATTATTTTTTTAAAAAATTATATGATTACGATTTAATCATTTAAAATAATTTAATTTTCTAACCTATTGTCTTATGTCTAAAATTTGTAGATTTTGTTAATATGGCTAAAGGAATGCTTAAGATTGTACTATAATAATCACATATTTACATGTAGTAGTTAATATTTGATTAGGATATATTTTAATATTATTTATTGCATCTATAATCTTGAAATTATGTGCTACATGGATTCAGATTAATATTTTACATAATTTAATTTAGTAATATTTTTTAAAACGATGACGTTTAGCAGGAGAAGATATTTTTTACAATTATTTAGTAGGTGCATGTGAATTTGGTGTTAGATGAAACCTAAAGGGATTCTTGTTTGATCCCCACCAAAGAATCTGAGCCAACTAAATTATTGTTCACAATTTGTACTTCTCATTGTTGCATGTTAAAAGTTGTGGTTGCATGTAGAAATTGAGGTTACTTGATGATGGGTTTTTGACTAGTTCGGATAGTAATTCAATTATACTAATATGTAAGATATGGTTGTGAATCTCTTTAATGCGATTAATTAATAAGTAGCAATATGTTTGAGTTATTACATGTTGATTTTAGGTAATATTTCATAGAAAATAATCGTGAGTTTGGATTGGAGGGTTGTTTTGGAAGGGGGGTGCTCCTACTTTGTTGGGGTAGCCCTTCGAGCCAAGGAAGTGTGAGGGTAAGCGTGCTCTATCGACCTATTTTTTTCTCTATTTATTTCTCTCCCCTTTTCTTGGGTTCCACTATTTGGAATATTGTCTTTCTCTCATTTCCCCTTTTCTATGGAGGAGAGATAATATATGTAGAGCGAGGGCTACAAAGCCTGCCTTGAAATGCATGGCTAGCGACAGTTGCTCACGAGTATTTATTGAGTTGTCCCGACGATCGCAGGTGTTTGTTTAGGGGATTCACTGAATCGAAGTTGTCAGTTTGGGACGACGTGTAATTAAGGATAATATTTTAAAAATATTTGTTGAACTATTAGGACAGTTGTTGTAACTTTATTATGGAAGTTCTTCTTATTAACTAGTACTTGGCTGCAAGTGCCGCGCGCTGATAGAAATACACATGTTGCCTTTTGAATTAGAATTGTTGAATTATAGGACTTCTCTGGGCCGAGCTATATAGATTTCTTGGTGGCTTCTCGGAATCTTGCACTGGGTTTTGATAGAATCTTTGATGGGTTGTTGATCTGCTGTATTTTGAACTTTGGACTAACTCACGGGGTTGGACCCATTAGGTTTGGTGGGAAATATCTTATTATCTTAATTTTAGAATTTAGATTTCTTGTTAAATTGATTTTATTTTTTTAGGGTAAAAATATATTTTTAATAATTTTTTTGAAGATAGATATCTTTTACGGGTATTATTTGAAATTTATTTAAAACGTAAAACGGGCCTCCCAGAACTTAAATAAATCCAGGGCCGGGTTATGCAAACCACATTAAAGTAATACGGGCAGGCCCATTTTTAGATCCAGCCCACTTTAAAAGGATGGGGCTTTTTCGCCCTTGCACTGATTAGGGCTTCATATTTCCGCCGTTCCTTACCCAAATTCTGAGCTGCATTAGGGTTTTCTGCGCGGAGCCCCCCGGACCTTCGTCTACAATCACACCATCCTTGAAGCATAATCATGGCGGAACAGGTTGGCTTCCCCTCTTCCTTTCCGTCATCCGTTTTTCTTGAATAGAATGCGTGTTAACCTCTCTTTTTATTCAATATTGCAGACGGAAAAGGCTTTTCTGAAGCAACCAAATGTCTTCCTTTGGTATGTAACGTGATTTGTACATCTTTCCAAAACTTCTTTCTGCTACTTTTGCTGTGTGGAACTACTTATGAACTAATTTTGCAGCTCGAAGAAGTCTGGGAAAGGGAAAAGGCCTGGAAAGGGGGGCAACCGGTTCTGGAAGAGCATTGGGTTGGGTTTCAAGACACCCAGAGAGGCTATTGAAGGTTTGCCTCAGTGATTTCTTTCTTTATTTTTCTCTTGTTTTTCATATTTTTTTATTTATTGTGAATTAAGATTAAATTGTTTCAACTGATTACCTTTTTATGTTATATTTATTTCAACGCCTTGTCATCTTTCCTTCCGTTAATTCGTTGAATTTATATGTTCCTTCATGTCTTCAACATGAATATTGATTAAACATAAATATCCGCATTTGATATTTCAAACTTTGAAGTTGGATTTCGGAATGATTAATGTGTTTTGTATGCTTTGATCTGATATAATTTGCATCTGGATAGAGATCAGACCCGGACTATTGACACCTGTCTTGGAGCGAGATCAAATCTATGAAACGATATCCTGGACACCACCATAGAAACAAGAGGCGAAGGGGTCCAGGATGTTTCCGTGGAAGAACTCCTTCAACTCTTAAGATAGTGTATTGTTCTGGCCAAATTGAAGGCAAAAATATCATGACTGGGGGTTGTCCTGCTATGGCCGAGGTGTTGGAGGTGGTCAGATTGAGAAAATGGAAAATTCGGATATAGAGCGGCCTAGGGCCCCTCGTTCAGGGGATAAGTGAGCTGGGCAATGGGAGGGCTGGCTACAAACGCAAGTTTGAATTTCAGGGACGCTGGATGCTGACTGTATAATGTGACCAAGCCCTGCAGTGGTCAAGCATTAGATTAAGGGCCTTATTAAGGCGAGTGGAATACCAAAAGGACTTGCTCTGAGTCCAGATAGATCCGTTGTGATGCTAATAGGGATCTTTGAGGGGATTGGCCCTGTGTCCTAAAGTGTTGAGGGACCATTGGGAGGGCTTGTTCGTAACCTGACTATACTATGTGAGATCTTGGCGCGATATAGTGGGCCTAGATGGGTCCTTGGCATTGGTAGGAGGTGGAGGTAGCAAGTGGAATTTTCTTATGAGTGACATCATCAATGTTTTCTCAAGAGAGCTTCGTGGCTAGTAAGAGGTTTTTAAGGAGCAAGGGATTTCCTTGGCTTTTGGTGAGAGAGCTGTGTTTCTCTCTTCCCTTAAACATGCCTTGCGTTTGAGACTCCTTGATGGGTGAATTTGCTTCCTTTGCACCTCTAGCTTGTGATTGTTTGCTCTTCCTTTTTCTATCAGTTTTCTCCACTTGGTCCTCTCTTTGCCTCCTCAATTGCCCCCTTTTATAGAGGTCTCCAAGTCGACTGGGAGATCAATCAAGTTGGTGGCACCTTCCAACTAAAATGAGTGATCACCTCCAACGCGGCGAGACTGCTGCTGCCAGGTTGTCCTGAGCTGCCTGACACTTCTCCCTTCCTTTTTAGCTTCCATTTTGGCTTGTGTGCCTGCAGTTTTTTTTTTTTTTGCCTTTTTGATGTCTTTGTTGTGCCGGAGGCTATAGCGCTCTTTTTTCAGTCTTGATGTCACATGATCGAGCCTTATTCGTCTAAGCCAGTCATTTCCAAGTTAGCAGCTTGATGCCTCTTCAAGAGGGCCGAGCTCAACACAACAGCTGGAGCTTTGAACTTTCTCACGCCCCGGTCATCGTCCAGGATGGTCGGATTCTAGGCCATATTCTATGACTTGGAGATCTTGACTTTGGAGACTTAGTACATGTGCAACACGGTTTTTCAATGGTTGTTATGAGACCTAATTTACCAGATCACATCAAGTTCCATAGTGGAATGTTTGTAATTCACTTCATATTAAATCATGTGATGAAAAAACATTGTGATTGTGCTTGCTTTAAAAGCGCCTGTGGGTATAATCTGATCATCTCAGTGGACATGTGTCAATCAGTGATGTTAAAGATTTGACATTGAATGTGCTAAATTTCTCATCCTAGATGTTTCACATTTATTTTTATCTGTATTTAGCTGTGTCCCATTTACTGTCGCAATAAACTTTCTTCCCTGAGTTGAAGGGCAAGTATCAAACTGGAACTTGCCCATTAAACGATGAAACCTATTTATTGCTTAAGAACTCTCAGCCTAGACGGTTGAAATTTCAGTCAGTTTTGTAAATCCTGGGCAAGATACTTTATCCTATACTCTGTACTTCCATATATGCTTAATATCTACCTTTGATTTAACACACTTTTTTCATTAATAATCATGCAAGTTATGAAACCAGATCTGAGGACACTTTTTGATGGACATTTTGAGTAATGCTGTTCATAATTTAGCCTTAATTTATGAGATCATGTATGCTGCTGTCATATTGCTAAGTCTATTTTGTTTTTTTCTGATTATTCTATATTCTGATATTAATGTATGAATTTAAAATACAATGTTCTGAAATTTATTTGTACAAGGAACTACTGTTGGTGAAAGTTGGAAGTGTATTTTTAGTTAGGCATATGATCAATTCACCATTTCTTTTAGGGTTTTTAATTTAGCACCTTTAATTTTTGGGTCCTGCTTATTTCTACTTAAAAGCTGCTACAATCAAATATGCTGCTCAAAACTGATAAGATGTTGAGCTTAATTAAGTTTGAAAAAATTGAATCTGACCTGTTTTGTGCAGCTTGAATTTAGCAAGTTCAGGCTTGAAAGCCTGAAACAAAATGAGCCTTGCATGGTCTAGATGAAGTTAAGTAATCGCTTAAAGCATTGAAAATTGCATATGAAGTTCATTAACTGTTGAATTGGCCATGGATTTATGTGCAAAAGTTGAAGAGTAAAATGATTCTTGTTATGCTAGAAACATGGATAAAAATACCCAACGATATGTATTGGTGTCTCGATGTTGGGGAATTATGGCAATATTAGTGGCCTATCATTATATATCAATCAATATTCCCAATATTAGAGGATCCAACCAAAATGTATCCTTTATTTTTTTGCATTTATTTGCTTGGAAACTAATGCCCGCGTGTTTTAAATATGCCTAAGTTTTCTAAGAAACATACATCCCTTTGTACATGTATAGATAATTTTTTTGGTATTTTTAGTGATTATCCTGCTCAATATTGATCAAGGAATCAAAAATTTTCTAATATGTAAATGTATGATAAACATGTGCAAGTAAATAAATGCCAATCCTTCTAATAAGTCTAAATCAACGTGTATCTGAGTGGCATAAAATATGGATAACAATTATCATGCTCAATATGGATTAAATTGACTAAAAGCTTTTAAATATTTTAATATATGATAAAAGTTGGTAATAAATATTGCACATAACACAGTTTTGATGTAGTTATGAGAAAAATTTTTAGCCTCCTCAAATGATTCGTTTCGCCAGATATGTATTTCCCGTTACAGCCAATATTAGTACAACTGCGGCCAAAACTGATCGGTCGGGACTTGTATTAGTATCGATATTTTAATGCATAGTTTGAAAACTCTTGCAATCTACTTTTAATCAAGCAATATATATATAAGGTTTTTGGTATGTTGGTGTCTTTACATATATATTTGGAGAAAAGTGTGTAGAGAATGATTTTCAAAAGTATTATGAGCTGAATATGTAGAACTAATAAAGCATTTGTGGAAGCTGCTTGAAAACGTGAACTAAACTTCTAAATTGTGTTCTTCCTACTTGTCCAAACTAAATAGGCTGCACAATTAGAAAATACGATTCGATCTTTTGATTTGCTCATGATTTTATATCAAAAATATCCCTAGCTGTGTTCTAGTCTTGATCTTCTGCCTTTGCAATGCTAGATGCTTGATGTCATGGGCCAGACTTGAGCCCCTCATTTGCTACAAATCACCCCTCATTTGTTACAAATCATCTGGGTATATTAAATGACATGCAGTTTTGAAGTCATTCACAATTTGTGTCTTTGGGTGCCAATGCATTTCAGTAGTTGTATGAACCATATCACAATGACCATAGTTTTAAGTCGTGGTTGTGGCCCATTGCGGGCGTATCATATTGGTTACAGTGACTAGATCTTTGAAGGTTTGACAATGACAAAAAGATTTACTCTGTAAAGAAGTGTGAGGTTTTGACTAATAAAAGACAATTCTAGAACATTATGCAAAATGCTTTTTTTTTGGGTAAATTGAAATACAAAATTTTGGTAAAATTTTAAATTGTTCCCCTTAAAACTTTACTTCCATTGTTGATCTACTATGCATGAGTATGGCTCATATGCATAATCATAAATAGAATTTTAAGTTGTGCAACTTAATACATAATTGTTCGGTTCATGCTCAAGTGGAATTTGAAGCATTCTAAAACACTTGGGTACCCGACTGCACGAAGACAAGCTGTTGATGCAACACCAATTCTGTATTTTCGAATCTATTTTCTTATTGCAATTTGACATTGGGTACCATATAACTCTTGACCCTATAAATCTACTACAAATTTGCGAATCATAATTTCTATTTAATTGTATATGTGATTGGTAAGTCTACAAGATTTCGTTCATTGAACCCCCCCATGTTTATGGCCTGAATCCATTAGTATGTAATATTTTGTTTTTCAAGTTAAATCCCCTACAAGAGTCGAATAGTGCATTCATGGTTGTGTCGGTCACTTAATTTTCCATGATGTATTGGGCCAATATATGATTCTATGATAATGATTGGCTAGTGATAACTCCTTTCCCGCTTCTCTAGGGACTTACATTGACAAAAAATGCCCTTTCACTGGCAATGTATCTATCAGAGGTCGTATTCTTGCTGGTACTTGCCACAGCGCCAAGATGAATAGGACCATTATTGTCCGCCGCAACTATCTTCACTATGTGAAGAAGTACCAGAGGTTAGTCATTTTAATATCCTGGTTTCTGTTTTTCAACTATTTCCCATAATGGGCTAGCCTTTAAACTAACGAATTCTATCTTCTTCTCTCAGGTACGAGAAGAGGCACGCAAACATTGCAGCTCACTTGTCTCCATGCTTCCGAGTGAAAGAGGGAGACCATGTCATTATTGGCCAATGCAGGTAACTGCTATAGATTGTATTCAAAAGAGAATAATGTATCTTGAGGCCCTCTATAATTCAATTTGTTCTGGACCGTGTATTTTTCCAGGCCACTGTCGAAGACGGTGAGGTTTAATGTGTTGAAAGTTATTCCTGCTGGATCTTCTGCTGGTGGCAAGAAGGCATTCACCGGAATGTGAGATCATGAATCTTTGGATTCTCCACCTACAAGCGATTAGAGAGAAACAACCTTAGACAAAAACTGGGTGATGAGACTTCTGCATTTGATATGTTAAAGACCATTGTTGAATTTTGTGTGCAAATTAGTTTTCCTTCCATGCATTTGAAGACATTATATTTGTTCAGTGTCAATCACAGTGCTGATGATACTGCCAACATTATTGCAAATATGTGCAGCTCATGGGCCGAGGCTACCTCTTCTATCTCACAAAGACCCTTCCCATGCCTTGGATTGATATATATGGGCGTAACGTCCACTATGTTTTGCAACCACCTGATGGTTGTGCCAATCTCAATGAAAGAAGGGTGCATAAGTGGTCATGGTTGTCATGGCCATGATTATCACAACTATTGCTCCTGCCATTTCCATGGCCATAAAGTTGGAGTCTCGCAATAATGGTAGAATTGTTGTCTTTTAATGCAGAATGAGAGAATGCTTGTTAAACCTAAAAGTGGTTCAACCATTTTCCTTGCTCGCATATAGCAAAAGTCAAAAGTTTTGTGCACTTTTGTCCACGATCATGACCCCGTAATATAGCCCTGATTTGTTTGAGTTAAACTGATAGCAGCATCAACTCATATTAGGAAACCGTGGACGTCTTTATTGTGGACAACTAATATTTGGAGAACCCTGGACATCTTTACTGCGATTTACATTGCCAGGAATAGCTTGGCAGGGAATCATTGCAGAGAACGCTATTATTAGGTAGGGAACTACTGAGCACCATATCAGTCAGTCGTTAAAAGACCGTGGAGACCAGCATTGTGTAGCCTTCTACCATGATGCCAGTATGGGGAAACAAAGAAATCCTTGCAGAGAGGCAGAACCTTAGTAGCGAGCCTGCCTCTTTTAGGGCTGCGAGGTGGTTGATTAATGCCCCGACTAGGTCCACCATCATAAGGGGGATAGCGAGCACGACTGTTGTGAAAAGATTCTGTTCTTCATGGAGGTTGAATGTGGCTGTGTCCCTTGAATGTTGTGCCCGGAGCAAAGGATTCAGATGTTTCATCCCCACAAATCCTAACCGCACCTCGACATGTTTGTCTCTTGGGTACCTCTTATGACGCTAGAAGATATTGCTCATCTCTATCATCCCAAATACAAAATGAATACGAGTAACATTAGAATGGGAGGCCCTTTTATAGAATATCGGTGTTCGATACTTGGTGTGTGGAGGTGGAGGTGGTGGAGGAAGGTGTGGTTCCGGTCGGCATTTCCCTTTTTTCCGATACCCCAGACGGTGCATGTCCATTTCACGTGTGAGGGGTCAAACTGCTATTTTCACATGGTCTGTTTAGTATGGCTTGAGATTTCAGAAAACCTAACTTTAATATCAGTAGCAGATGCCTCTAAAGCTTGTTCATTAGACCATAAATAAATCAAAGACTAGGGAAATGTGTTGAATTTAGAAAAATATAATATATTTATTTATATTTTTTTGTATTTTTATATTATCTCATGGTAATAAATAATAACACTTTATTGGAAATAGCCAAATTTACATACCCATTGGTTTAATTTATTCCTCTCACCATTCTAATGAGAGTAAATCATTCCACCTATGTCTAGGTAAATTTTTATTTTTATCCTTAGATTTCTTTTTAAATGTAATTAAAATTAATTTGAGATCCGACTTGTTAGATCCCAATACTCAAAACATGAAACACAAAATTTCTAAAGGAAGGCCCAAAGACGCGCCTACGACTGGAAAAAAAGGCTAAATTTTTTATAAAAGTACGAAAAGCCCATTCAACCAATAGGAGCTTGAGGACGCCACAAGGGGCCGACGTTATCAAGAAAATCCGAGAAACGTCCAAAGACCCTAACCCTATGAACCCGAGGACTAGGAAAAGGACTAGAGAACCTTTTAATAGATAAGGACAGCCTTGGCGCCTCCACACAAGAAGCCAAAATGACCAAATATGTCAACTCGGGATGGACATCATGACCCAAGAGCTGAGGACATCAGACATTCCTTCAGGCCCCAAATTAATCCGAGAGGTCAGCAAAGACCCAAGGACTCTCCACAATGAACCAAAGATCTTTTAATCATTAAGAGAGCAGTTAACGTCCGAGAGCTGTCTCCCTCAACGAGTCTGCGTACTCATAAAGGGACAAGATACGTCGCTTAAGGACGAGGACCATTTGGTACACGGCCGCGAGCACCAGTTAAGCAACTTCGCTATTACCAAGAAGCATGGGTCATTATGAAAAATCCAACGGCTCCTGACACGCCGGATACGCAAAGCTAGCATCACTGACACGCTGTATCTGCAGAGCAGGCGCCGCCCCCGCAGAGCTGGTGACAGGTGTCCCAGACACGTCGCACTAGCAGGGCTGGCGGCAGGCGACTCTGACATGCCAGCATGCCTGACGCAGCCAGCGCGGCAGGTTGACAGCTTCCTAAAGCGCCTTATGTAGCCAGCAGGGTAGGTGAACAGTCTCCCAGCCATACGACGGCTGCCACGTGGATCACTCTTAAGGGACTTTCTTCCACTATAAATACCTAGCAAAGACTCTAAGCAAGGGGCTTTTTCCTCTTTCCAGACGAGAAGGAAAAGGCTCTTGAGATCCAAAAAGAAGAGAGCTTTCAAGGGAGAGAGGCTAGGAAGAGAAAGGGAAGATACTCCCACAAACTTGTATTTTGTAACTCTTCCACCCATAGTGAAGCATTCATTAGGCATTGAATCTCGTAGTTTTTTCTCCTCATTTAAGAGGAATATTTTTCACGTAAATCCTGGTATTTTTCTCCCTCTCTACATCTTTAAACCCTTAAGCATTTGTATTGCACTGGACCCTGAAATCTGAAACGTAACACGACTCAACTAAAAAACCATAACTATTGAGTCAGGAGTTTGGGTTAAGCTTGGTCACTCGAGCTTAAAGTTATAATCATGTTTGCCAATAATTTAAATTAAATTGATCATAAATAATTTATCTTTTTCATCAATTTTCTATTTTCTCTCTTCATTTTACTTCTATGCTCTTGAAGATTCACCTATTTAGCCCCACTTCTTTGTTGACTTCTACTTCTTCCATAATCTTCTTGGTTTCCTCCTATTTAATATATTACAAAAATTCATATATTACAGAATAAAATAAAGATATAGAGAAATATGTATAAGAAAATAGTAAACTTTACAAAAAAAAAAAAATGAAAAATATATTTTGTCAAATAAAAAATCATTCCAATATTTAACATATGTGTATGTTGCTTAAATACTTGAAAAATATCATGCCTACACAATAAATATAGAACTATAATCAATTTACGTCTATTTATTTCTTGTTACCACTTTTATTTAGGCACTCAAAACAATAGAATAATGGAAACAAATTTATTTATTCTTACTAATTAAACAAGAGATTATATATTTCAAATTTTATTCTTATTTAATTTTATTCTCCAATATAATTTTACTTCATTCTTTGTCTTAATTGTCTTCATCCAATTAAAAAGTCCCTGAGACTTAGTTCTTCGAGTTCCAACCTGTTTGGCATTTTGTTTGCAAACCATCCCACTTCACTGCACTGTTCATAGGTCATAGAATACTCACTATCTTTATGTTTGGTTGGAGAGAATGAAAGTTGGTCACAGAATGCACACTTTTGGGGATGATTGCAGGTTGAGGATATGGAGCCTTGGATGATTTTTAATCTAGTTTGTATATTTTACTATATTGAGGATTTTGTACTGGACATTGTGTCTACCCTTGGTGGTTCGAGGAATTTATTTATAATAGAAATTAATGTTTGTGTTATGTTATGATTATATGATACTTTGGGAGACAGACTTGGATGGCTCGTGGTCATGTTGAAAACCTGGTTAGGTTGTGATAGTTAGAGTATGAGTCATTATTTAAAATACCTTAAGCTTAGAAATGGGAGAAAAATGGAGAAGAGAGTGAGAAAATTTTTCCAATTTTGGAGCATTTAATAATATTCTAATTTCCACCACCCAAATTATATTGTTTTAATTATTATTTAGAATATTTTTATTCGTAGTTTTCTTCTATTTACTCTTTTATTATTTATTGCTTGATTTACCTAAGGTTTTGGTAAATTTGAAGGTAATTTTTTAAATATTTATTGTATCCATACTCATATTATAGAAAAATTTTTTCTCATAGTTCAACTTTAGCTGTGATAGGTCTTATAGCACTGTAGGCTGATCTAGCACCAGGCTCATCCGTCAGCGTGCCAAGAAAATTGAAGTCCAGCAAGATCGTACGAGGCATGAGGACCAGGAGGCGCCACAACTAACCTAGTCGTGGCTTAACTAGTGACGAGTAGACTAGTCAATTGTGACACAAGGAGGCCTCCAGCTTGGCTATTGATAGTCTGGTTGCAGAAGCATATGTATGCAAGCGGCACCTGCAATCACCGGTGGGACAATCTGGTAGATGTCCGGTAAGGACCACCGATTATCGTACAATCGTCCCAAAACGACAGCTAATATCAACAACTTCCACCGTTGTTGAGACAGTTCAGCAAATTCTAGTGGGACAGCTGTCACCAGTCTTGGCGCCAAAACCACATCAACACCATCATAACAAGTACCCTTCACCCCTGATGGTGAAGGAGGGGGGATGATCTTGACTCTCGATTGTCCAATGGAACAAAGACCTCTTTCTCGCTCTCAAAGCAATCAATCATGAGAGGGAACTATCTCTCCCTCTTCCTTTCTCTCAACCGTTCCCCTACGAGCGCACTCACAAGCCAAACCCCATTGAGCGTAAGTGTTGTAGCCAAGACCTCCGTCATCACTCTCATTTCTTCCACCCGTGCATTATAACACTTTGCATCCTTTATCTTTCTCTTTTTTTTATAAAGATTTTTAATTTGAACGTCAAAATATAAATCGATGAGTGAATCCCACCAATCCTTTGACCTTTTATTTATTCATTACATTGCGCTGGATCAAAATTATCAAAGATGTTGATCGGATCCACTTGAGCTCGACCTTCTATGGAGGATCATGAGGCTCCTAATCTATACAATAACCCAAATTTATGAACTTATCAAGTTGAGAAAGTTTAGTTAAGAAAGGTTTTTACGTAAAATTCATTTGTTTGTTTGCTACATAATTTTTTAGTTGTGAATATTTGTTATTGTTTCGACTCCTTATGAATTCAAATAAATGATTTAGTAATCAATGGTGGTTAAAGATTTATTCTTGATTTTGCTTGACAAATTTTGGGTGGACTGTTCTTAACAAACATGACATGCACCAACATGACTCAATAGCTCAAGTTATCAAAAACTACTGCACGTGACATGCACTGACCTGAATTAATTATGAAAAATACCTACATTATCATGGCTTTATCAAGCACTTCCATGTTTGCTATTAGACAACCTCATCAGATAATCTGTCTTCTGAGTCTGCAGGCTAGTCATATGACGAGCTGCTGAAGCTACATCAAAAAACTATTAATAGTTGCATTGATTTCCGTATGATTGGCAGATACAGGTATGTCTATGCCCTGGTGCCGGAAACAGACGTTTTCTGAAACTTCTGTAGATTCTTTCGAAGTATCAAAGCAGTCCATGTGTAATTCAGTTACTACAGAGCAAAGAGTATAAGTATGCTTTAGTGATGCATTTTAAACTGCAGTTTTTAAAAGAGGACTGCAAAAGCTAAAACGAATTGAATGGCGTGTATCTAAAAATTTGCTGTTTACCTACTACATGATTAAAAAAACCCGAGCAAATACAACAGTTACTAACTTGGGAGAAGCAGCCCTGAGCCACCAAACGGTTTCTCCTGTCAAAATCTTCAGCACTAAATTCGCAATGCACACGTAAAAGAGAAAGCTGTCCAGGTGTTCACATTGAAATCCAAACTGAAGCTACCATGCTCCAGCTACACAAGCACTACTATAACAAGATTGACCGTGCTTAACCTCATTCCATAGTACGCTGAAATCCCACAAATTTCAATGATCGTAAACAGTGTCACTGCATCGTAGCAGTCTCCTGGAATTTGTTCTAGGGTTAAACTTGGAAGCCGCATGCCTTGCAAGTTCCGATGGCACAGGACTATTACTCTGAACTAGCATCTGCTTAAGATCATAGAAGACATCTGTATCATTCAAAGTCAAAAACGTTGTTGCAATGCCTGATTTCCCCGCACGTCCAGTGCGACCAATGCGATGAGTGTACTTCTCAATATTCTCCGGCATATCATAGTTAATTACATGAGCAACGTCAGCTATATCTATGCCGCGCCCTACCAGATCAGTCGCAACCAGGACATTATATCTCTTCGTCCTGAAACCTTCAAGGCTGATTTCTCTTTGCCCCTGCATCATCCCGCCGCGGAGACTTGTAACTCTGTACCCCGCCTTATCCAAAGCCTTGGCAAGGACATCAACATCATTCTTCTTGTTGACAAATACAATAGCTGTCTTATCTCCAAGATCATCGAGCAATCTTCGCAGCCTAGGCATTTTCTCAGATACCTTCACCATAAGAACGTGCTGGCTGACTAGCCCAGTTGCCTTTCCAGCAGTCCCAACAGTTACCACAACTGGATTCCTCAAGTACTTCCTGGCAAGCCGTTCCACAGCAGGAGACATTGTAGCAGTAAACATGTGAGTGATTCTATGCATCTCATCGAGCTCCTCATCTTTGTTAAGTGGTTTCAAGTGGGTCGAAGGTATCGAGTCCAAGACACCCACAATTTGAGGCTCAAACCCCTGATCAATCATACGATCGGCCTCATCAAGAACAACATAACTGCACCGGTTCAGCACACAGTAGCGACTCTCCAGGCAATCTAACAGACGCCCAGGGGTGGCTATGATGATTTCACACCCCTGACTAATCTTAAATCCTTGCTTCTCAATGGAATTTCCACCGACCACAGAGGTAACTTTGATTCTCACATAGCGGGAAAACTTGACCGTCTCGCGCTCAATCTGCTGAGCAAGTTCGCGCGTAGGAGCCAACACAACAGCATAAGGACCATTTGCCTCCGTTTCTTCACTAATTGGTGGAAGACCAGAAATATAAGATAGCATGGGAAGAACAAAAGCAGCAGTCTTACCAGAACCAGTCTCTGCAATGCCGATGACATCTCGCAGCTGCAGCCCTAGAGGAATAGCGGCCATCTGGATAGGAGACGGCTTCTTGTATCCTTCCTTCTCAACAGCCTTCAATAGCTCGGAACTCAAATTGCTCTCCCTCCAATTCCTCATAGGTTTGGAAACCTTCGTTCCTTTGTAAGATATGTCGAAATCCTCCCTGAAAATTCTCCAATCTCTCTCCGTCATTTCTTCCAGTTTCTTTTCGGACCAGTGTTCAACGGTTCTCGACTCAGCGGCTTGCTTCTTCTGCTCTCTGCGATCCACGCCAGCGCGAAACCCTCGCCCGAACAGCAATTGAGCCTCGTGAGGGTTTTGGTAGAGGGGATTCGTGTCGGAAATAGCTTCTTCCGTGATGTCCCAGTCGAATGAGAAGCGAAACTTCTCGCTAGGTTTAACTACTCGTTTCTTAGGCTTTCTTGAACCGAGGTACTGCTCTTTGATGGCCTCTATCTCTTTCTCTCTCTCCCTCTCTGCCAATTCCTCCAACGTAGGGCGCTCCCGAGCCTTGACGTACTCTTCACGTGTCCTCTTCCGATCGCGGTCGTGGTTCCCGGAGGAGCGGTTGCGATGGGAATCAGAGGAAGATTTGTTTTCGCCGGAGCGACATTGGAGAAGAAGCTTCTCAGATCTGCGGTTCCGCTGTGCGGTTTCTTCCTGACGACGTTGAAGTGCCAACTGCTCCATTCGGGATTTGCTCAAGAACACCGGCTTGTGGTTGCTACAATCGGCGGTGGCGGAATCTGGGCTGTGTGCGATCTCTTCCAGAGATATTTTCATGGCCGAGGAATTGGCGCTGGTTTACTTAAATCACAATATAGAGGTGGAAGTGAAGAGAGGTTGGGGTTGATATATGTAAATAGAACCGTATACACAAGCAGACGGACAAACCCTTGCAGGCTGAAGCATTAGTTTCTTTGCGGGCAAGTAACCTTCTAATGGGCCGAGCCTAAAGTTACTCTTTGGATTCTTTATGGGCCGGTTCATAGTCCAATTCCAGGAATTGTGGACCCAAAATTGAGGCCCAATCTAAAGACCCTCAATTGATGCTGAAGTTTGAAAGACTATGATTCGTTTTTAGCTACCGACTTGGCAGTGGTGGCTTAAGCCTTTCTTTTTTTTTTTTTTTTTTTGAAAAAGAAGAAAATTTATTATCATTTTTTCAAATACCACATTTTATAATTTATATACTTCAAATATGGGATTTTAGATATTTAATAATATATATATTTTTTATTCGGCAATTTAGATATTTTAATAATATAATATTTTATTTATTTATTTTCATTAATAAATTAAAAAATAAAAAAATAAATAAAGGTTATATTATGTAAAAAAATATTAAAATAATTGAAGAGTTGTGACAATAGGAGATTATTCTATTTCTAAACATCATAGACTTGTAAGTGGGGAGAAAAACAGTATCTCACACAGAGAGCCATTGCTTATGCCTTTTAGTTAGACAATAATAATTCTATTATTAATGATTTATTTGATTTTACAAAAAAAAAATTGTGTGGTATATAAGAATACTGAGAGATAAAATAGAATACACTGAAAAAATATGAAAAAAATATAAAGATATATATTGCTTAAGAACTCTTTATTCGATTGGTTATAAATGAAAGTTTTCCTTTAATAGTGGAGCTTGTCTCTTCCACCTCCATAATGGCCAAGATTATCCCATGCAGATGATTAGGATTTAGCTTCTAAATTTTTTTTAGAATATTTTTTTCTAAATGTCTCAATAATTTTATTTATCTTTCTTCTTCTAGAATATTCTACTAAAATATATAGATATTCATAAAGGGAATATCTCTACACTCTTACTAGGTTTTTAAAAATATTTTACCATATTCTAAATGGCTCAACTACTTATAATTATAATCTTATAATGCTATATAGGTCTGAAACTATATAGATATACTATTTAGACACTAATATAGGTAAGTCGTGCTCGAGAAACAGTCTATTTGTGACTATGCCCGTGGAGAAAGATCTTACTTAATAGGCTCACGCTTCATGCAAGTGAGATTTTACAAAGCAACAAAGAGTGACTCTGAACATTTGATTCTTTATACAATAAACCTGATCTTTTACATTTTTATTAATTAGGTATTGAAGCGGATTCTGTGGATAATTCTTGAAAACTCGTTAACCCTTATCTGTCTTTCTAAATTTAGATCGGTAATTATTAACGATACAAATTCATAGAAAAAGGTCATGATGCAATTAAGGGGGATGCTTGATCAAATTAAGAATACACAATCCCAATCGATTGGACTAATTTAGAGGATTAAATACTCTTTTAAGGAGATAGACACAATGTTAAATTAACTTCAACTTATTTTATGCTAGAATTATTAATTTAAATAGAGAACCCCCAGTACAATAACATAAGGATAAACATTTACTAGCATTTGATGAAGCACCTCAGAAATCTTGATTTTCTGCTAGGCATACACTTGTAATGTTGGGGTCACCCCCACGTGGAAATATGTCAGAGTAAAATTTTTAGAGTAAGTATTGATCAAAAATTTCGGAGAGAAAATAAGCTGTATGGCCCGTCAACATTATATTGAACAGTTAAGAAAAGAATCCGGTGAATATGCAGTTAACTGGTTAAGGTTGCGCGAAGTGATTGAGGACGAGGACTTTGTGCTGTTGAAGCTTGAGGGCTCTGATGAAGTCAGATTTGTCACTTGCACAAGAAGGATTGCAGAAAGACGCCCAGCTAGTCAACGAGATGTTGACCGGCTGTGAGGAGAAGCCGGTTAATGGATGTTTGACCATTCACAGGAGAAGTAGTATGGCCCATGGGTGACAACTCAGAAGATTGACTGGCTATGCGTGATTTCTGGAAAATATGTACAATCTGCAGAGTGGGCGCCATCTCTGCAGAGCATAGTGATTTGCAGCGCTGTTTTTTATATATTATTGATGGTGACAGTTTTTTGTCACATATGCAGCATTGAAACGAGTAAGGGTGAAAAAGTTTCTTAGTGTAAGAGGTGTGTGTGAGAGTAAAGTGAAAAAAGAGTAGTGAGTGAAAAATAAAGTGTGAAAGTTTTTATATTCTCGTATTCTATTCTTCATCTTTCACCTAAAGGGATTGTGTAGTCGTGCGGTTTCTGTAACCCAACCCACATAGTAAAATTTATTTGTGGACTACATGTCCCGTGATTTTTTTTCTTATTTGAAAATGATTTTTCACGTAAAATTATGGTGTACCCTTCTTTCTCATTCTTTATTCTTCTATATGTGTGTTCCTCGATTGCCAGTAGGATGCCATTTTTCCCAACATGCAACTCCACGGCAGTTGGCTTGGTACGTTTTTAGAATTCATCTGCCTCCTAGGAGACTTTTGCTGCTGTTATGTAGATGAGGAAATTACTATTTGAGTAATTCTCACAACTAATGTAAATAATGGATACCTTTGCAGATTCTGAGTAGGGTCGTCCGAATTGTTTGATTTTTATGACTCAGTGTGAAATCAGGTCATAATCTCAATTAACCAAAAAAATCACATTCCAAAGTCTCCGAAACTAATGTCAAGCAACTTAGTCAGTTGCTTGAATAGACTTTGTCTATAAGCAGTTGGATTAGGCAAGCATATATCATTTGGAATGTTGATTTTTTTTTCTTTAATTATTTTGTACCTATCAACCAGTAAAAGTCAACCCTTAGCTTACTTACCATTGGCTTACACAATTTTGGAATATAAAGTTTGATATGAAATGAGACATAATATAATACAGCAGCGGGATATGCAATCCGTTAAATATATATATATATAGCAGCTGTATTTTATACTATAAAAATACAACATGTAAATACAAGTGTTTAATAAATCCCAACTAACATGTATAAATTTAAGATTGATGTAAGGGAGACACTTTTAATATGTTTTGAATGGTATGATATTTCTATTGGATTATGAGTTACTTCTGTGCGAACTCGTACCTATTTAACGTGACATTTGATAATTCAAAAGAGATTACACGGATACTATACAGATATTATGGACCTTTTAAATTAAAAGAGATTTAATTATCTTTGATTACGAAAGATTTTATCTGATTTAATTTTAATTTTATGTAAGAAATTTTATTTGGTAAGATTTTATTTTAATAGAACAGTGTGTTATGCTATTTTTTAATTTTAAGATTTTATTAATTAAAAAATTATATTTATTTTTTAATTAATCTAGAATGTAAACCATATATAAGAATCCTAACTCTAATGTTGGAGGCATCATTGATCAGTTAATTGAAAAAAAAGAGAAAAGTGACAAAAGAAAAATTCGTACATCTATTTTGAATTATATTTCAATATCTATCGACTTCGAGTACACTATTCTTGGAGTTGAGAAGCACGTTTTACCAATTATATTTTTTTACTCTTTTATCTTGTGCTCATTATTACTTGGTTTATTTGCTACAAGGTATCCGATCCTTATATTTGTTAAATTTGTATAACCAAAGTAATTCTATAATAGAGATATTTCAAACGTGTCATTCCATGATTTTTTTTCTTATTCTTAAGAGGATTTTTCACGTAAAAATTATGTCTTATTTTATTATTTGTGATTGTTGTGTACTTATTGTGAATTATTGATTATTTTCTTACGATTCAAACAAACGATTCGAGTCCTAATAATTTCATCTATCTATCATTAATAACAGAAAAATAGATAAATAAATAAATAGATGTATATCATTTGAATATGTCAATGATGTCCCAAAATATTTCTCCATCTCTAAATATATTTGTTAAAATAATAATTACACAATTCCTTGTGTGAAATGGTCTTGAAGATGATGAGGAGAATGACATTTCAGCTAAACCTCATGCAAGTTCAACGGGAATTAGGGGAAGAGCAAAGCGTTCCAAGTCTACGCGGATATACGTAATTAAGATAGACCATAGACTATTGGGCAAACCCATGTAAAATAAGATGAAAAATCCCCCAAAGTCTATGATCAAACGTCAACTTACAAATTACACCCCACAAGTGACTTTTAATATAATATCACATTATATAAAATTTCTATTTTTTAATATCTAAAAATAGTTAAATATATATAATCGTGATGTGTATCTGAACCAAGTTTGATTTAGAGCAGAGGCAATCCAATACGAGATTTGAATTTGAATGTTTTCACTTAGGTTATGTCACCATAAACAGGAAAATGGAGAGATATGTATATTATTTTAGGAAAATTTTTTTAATATTTAAGTCAGTATATAATTTAGTTAGGCTCATGGGGTTAGAAAATTTTTAACTTTTAAAACCCGAACCGTAAAATTGTTATTGTAGGCTATAAAAAATAGAAATTTAATCAAAGAAACTCGGTGGGAATATGTGGGCTAGTGGAAATAATATCCTTGATAGCATATAGTGCAAGAATGGGGGGCGTTGCGACGCTCTACAGATATTGCAGTCCTTTCGACTCCTACGGTGCCGTTGGATTTTAAATTCAACGGTCCATTTTTTTTATTTAAAAAAATAAATTTTTTATTTTTTTATTTTAATCATTTATTAAAAAAAAATACAGATTATTAGATTTAAGATCTAACAACGTTGCAGGCGCCACAAAGACTATGATGTCTATAAGGCATCATAGCCCCCACTTCTCTATAGTGCCAAGGCTCTCTTAGTCTTAAAGCATGGAGGACTCCCCGAAAATCAACCATTGACCAACGACAGTATAAAGCTCAACTAATTTGGATTTATAATATAATAACTCTAAATCAAAACCAAAACATAATATAATAAGTTAAATTTTAATCAATTTGTATCCAATTGTACTAATTATATCCAATTATTTTTTTTCACATTCCTAATTATACCAAAAGTTATAAATATATAAATATCATAATTCGGTGGCATTAATATTTTTTTATTTAAAAAAAAAAAGTCAACATGTGAAACCATATGCCCCGCCAATACAATTTCTAGCTCATCTACCCCGACAGCGATTGGATAGTTTTAGGGAAACATGAAGGGCGGGTATATATATATATATATATATATATATATATATATATGAAGAAGTTACCTTCACTCAAATTCAACTTCCCCCCGTTTAGATCTTCGACCCTCTCCTCGTGCGTTCTCCTCTCTCAATTAGCAAAATCCACATCATCAAACCCAGCAGCAGCCATGTACAGAGTGGCGGGAGCGTCCGAGTATTTGGTTATCACCGGCGGTGGTATCCGGGACGTAAAGCTGGCTAAGAAATCATGGGTGTTGCCGGGCCAACGCTGCACGAAATTCGACATGTCCCCCGTAAACTACACCTTCGAGGTGCAAGCCATGAGCGCCGAGAAGCTCCCCTTCATCCTTCCCGCCGTGTTCACCATCGGGCCGCGCACCGACGACCTATTCAGTCTCCAGAAGTACGCCAAGCTCATCTCCCCACACGACAAGCTCTCCACCCACGTCAAGGAGCTCGTCCAGGGCGTCATCGAGGGCGAGACCCGCGTGCTCGCCGCCTCCATGACCATGGAGGAGATCTTCAGGGGCACCAAGGACTTCAAGCAGGAGGTGTTTGGGAAGGTTCAGCTCGAGCTTGACCAGTTTGGGCTTGTCATCTATAACGCCAATATCAAACAGTTGGTGGACATTCCTGGGCACGAGTATTTCTCTTATTTGGGGCAGAAAACCCAAATGGAAGCTGCCAATCAGGTTGTATTTTACAAAAATGAACGATTAGAATAAAATTGATTCATTCGAAGCATTCAAAATTAAACTAATCTATCCCAAGACCACATGAAATCAGTATTTTTCTCTCAAATTTTTACGAACATGCCAAGTACCGCTGTATTTTCCTTCTTACATCAAAGCATGCCTTTGCAATCAGGCTAAAGTTGATGTCGCCGAGGCGAAGAAGAAGGGGGAGATCGGTGCGAAGACTAGGGAAGGGGAGACGCTTCAGAACGCAGCAAGGATCGATGCAGATACGAAGATTATTTCGTTGAAGAGCCAGGGAGAGGGCAAGAAGGAGGATATAAAGATAAAATCTGAGGTGAAGATCTTCGAGAACGAGAGAGAAGCTGAGGTGGCTGAGGCAAATGCAGAGCTGGCAAAGAAGAAGGCTGCGTGGACGAGGGAGGCCCAGGTGGTGGAAGTGGAAGCGACGAAGACGGTGGCGCTGAGAGAAGCGGAGCTACAGAGGGAAGTGGAGAGGATGAATGCCATGACTCGGACAGAGAAGCTGAAGGCAGAATTCTTGAGTAAAGCTAGCGTTGAATATGAAACCAAGGTTACTACATATTATTATGGTTATTAACTTTAATTTTTTTTAAAAAATATTTTTAAATTACAATTATTTTTAATTTTTATTATTTTCAACTATATTATAATATTAATTTTGTTCTAAGTTAAACTTGATAATATTTCAAACCTATTATAATAAATACATACAATAACAATAATGAATGTTATATGAATCGTTACCATCTATTGACGTTACACGAAGGTGCAAGAGGCAAACTGGGAGTTGTACAAGAAACAGAAGGCAGCAGAGGCAGCCCTTTTCGAGAAAGAAAGAGAAGCCGACGCTCAAAAGGCGCTGGCGGAGGCAGCACTCTACGCTCGCCAGCAATCAGCAGACGCAGAGTTCTATGCTAAGAAGAAAGAGGCGGAAGGCATAGCGGCGCTCGGCCACGCCCACGGCGCCTACCTTCGCACCTTGCTGGAGGCACTGGGTGGAAACTACGCAGCTTTGAGAGACTACATGATGATCAACAATGGCATGTTTCAGGAGATGGCGAAAATCAACGGGGAGGCTGTTCGTGGGTTGCAGCCCAGAATCAGCGTTTGGACTAGCGGCGGCGGTGGAGAAGGTGTTGATGGTAAGGCCGTGAGTGGCAGCGCCTTGGCGGAGATTGCTAATGTTTATCGCACTTTGCCGCCGTTGCTTACGACTGTTCAAGAGCAAACTGGAATGGTCCCGCCACCATGGATGGGAAGCTTCAAGGAGCTTGCTCATGAAGGCTGAGTGTTCGACTGAAAAGAGAGAAAATCAAATATTTCCTGTATTTTATCTTAAATATTTTACTTTGACTTTTTTACATAAATAAAATGAACGTTTGCTGTTTATTTTCATAAATCCTCTCTCTTTTAAATATATTAAATAGAATTTTCGGACGATAAATTATCGAAGTTAGTTATGTTTAATCCGCAAAAAATCAAAGAAGATATATTATATGAAATAGAGGAAATAGAAAACGGAGATCCCAACCCAAAAATATTGTAAATTTATTTCTTTTATATTCCATCTTCATTTTAGTTTAATTTCATGTTTAAATGTTCTACAATTCCATGTTAGTTTTAGTGAACAACATCTATGAATGTTATGCGCAGATGATGTAAGTAGAATTCGATTGGTTTAAAGCATATTACTTTACATCAATGATATGTTTTATAAAATTGTTCATTCTCTATAGTTTTATTCTCATAATTCAATTTTGACATATACTTTTGATGAGTACACCGGAATATGGGCTGACCCATGGTCAACGGAGGCTCAAAACGGCATATCAGACGGTCAACCTAAAAACGACCAAATAGGACGCGAAGGCCCAAGGCCTGAAAGGCGAATAACTCGCGTGCAAATGGTCAACTCGAGCGTTGACCGGAATCACTATAGCAACATGCCAAAAAGAAAAGGCTTTTTACGGGTTTGGCCCACTTAAATCTACGATCCATCAGACGGCCAGTAACGGCTCTCCCAACATCTTCCACGATCCCAACTGACTCCCAAAATGGGCATTGACAAAATCGGCACCATTCTCGTAAGGAAGGCGCCGGATTTTCCAAATCTTTTGCTAATTGGGGCACTCCAACGGTAAAAAACACATAAGGAAGGTAAGCAATTTGGAAAGCCGCTGACCGCTGTGGAAGGAAACTATCTTGGTCCATTTGGCAACTGACATCAGCTCTGAAAGGCAGGCCAACCAAGAATCGCGCAGGGGATCATTCCTTCCAAAGGAGGGAGATCACCCTGTCAACCATAAATAAGCCCTAGAATTCTCATTCCAGGCACGCTATCTGTTACTCACGCTAGCTTTTACTCACGCAAGCTTTTACTCATACAACGCCCACAACGACAACAGAGACAGACTGACAATTCTCTACTCTCTGCTGATACCCAACAAACCCAATGCATACAACGTGCTTCTGACAGTCGTTTACTGCCTTCCCACCATCCAAATTTAAGAAGACGGCTTTGCCTCTCTTTCATCTGGACATCCACACACACTTGCTCTCTCTCTCTCTTTTAATTCTCAATTTTAGTAACCTTATCATATTTCGAAGGCTATTTACTGACTTAAGCGTCGGAGTATTTTCGGTGTGACAACTTTCTGCCAACACACTGACATCTTGTTCGTTTTAGTGGTGTGCAGGATCCAAACTCAATGAACGGAGTCGGAACCAGGACAAGTGGATCAACTCGAATCTGTTAAAAGTTCGGATTCAAAGACGCATCATTAGCGCCGTCTGTGGAAAGCACTTACAAAAGCCAACCACAAATCTTCACAACGCTCTTTTTTTCACTGTCTGATTCTGCATTTATAATTATGAACACGAGAGCCCAAGCTAGCGATCCCGCTAGAGACATCACCAATCCCGACCAGGACCACGCTGCTGGCACCATGGTCAACGGGACAATGGGCGGAGTGCCAATGCCCTATTTTCAACAACTGATGGAGCACATGTAGGCCAACAATCGTTTGCTCCAACTGCTTTGCTCGCAGAATGAGCAAAGACTGCAAGCGGCTTCTCCGGCAGTCGTTCCAGCACCGGCAACCAAAAAGGGTGGCCAGAGGAAGAAAAAGCCGGTCAAAAGTCCCGAAAGACCCAGGAGCAATCTAGTCCCAACCTCCTCTCGTGTTCCTGGCCAGAATAGGCCTGAAGAACACTCCGGGAGTACAAGTCCGCGAGAAAGTTCGAAAAGAAGAAATCCCCGATACTCTCGGGCTGAAGACAGAAACATAGTCCAGGAGCAAATATCCAAGACTATCAGATCTGTTGGAGGCAGCAGCCAACCGATTGTTGAACCCTCTAGAGACAAGACGGAGTTGAGGGCTAACATCAACTCTAAAAGATCAACAGACGCCACTCGTGTAGATCCGAAAGTGGACAAAATCTGAAACCGTGTGTTCCAAGATGAAGAGCGCGCCATCGACTTGGACCGATCTCCTTTCACAGCGGAGATCCTGAGCTGTCCACTGCCTGCCAAGTTCAAGATGCCGTCCCTTGACTCATACGATGGGAGCAGTGATCCAGTTGACCACCTCGATCACTTCCGTACCCATCTGAGTCTACAAGGGTTGGAAGACTCAGCGATGTGCCGCTGCTTCCCGCTCACGCTGAAGAGAGATGCCCGAATCTGATTCCATCGCCTCCCTTCGGGCACCATCAGCAGCTTCCGTAAGCTCACAGATCTCTTTCTGGCTCAATACGCCTCGAGCCAACGGGAAAAGAAGTAGCCGTGGTATCTTGCCCACATCAAGTAGAAACTAGGAGAGAACCCACGGCGATTCCTGAATCGTTTTGTGGCGGAAGCCAAACGGATTCCCCGGATCATGGAGGAGATGAAGTTGGGCAGTTTCATCCCCGCGCTGACCTATGGGGACTTTTTCAGTCACCTGGCCCACAAGAATCCTCAAACCTTCTGGGAAGCGGAATAATCACCCGGGCCTATGCTGCAGCAGAGGACGCTAACGAGGCAAAACGTCCAGAGCGGGTGGATCAACCTGGATCGTTCCTTGGAGAGGGAAAAAGGAAGTACTGAGGTAGTGATCACTCCCACCAGAAGCAACACCAGACTGGGCCCCCAGAACGCAGAGACTATGGACCCACCAGCTTCACACTTTTGACGGGCACACGCTCTAACGTCCTCATATAGATCCGCAGATAGAAGTTCTTGAAGTGGCCAAAACCACTAAAAAAGGACTCTGGGAACCAGAAAAAGTACTGCGACTTTCACCGCTCTGCTGGGCATACAACAGAGGACTGCAAGACACTGTAGAGGGAGATCGAGGAGCTTATTCGCAGAGGGCACCTCACTAAGTCCGTCAGGGGTTCCGGACAGTGCTCTGGAGCAGCTGGTGGAGAGGGGCAGGAGCAGTCTCCTCCCCGAAATCGGGTTGCAGTAGGGGTGGTTAACATGGTCACCACCCGACCTGCTAAAAATCCATCCGGCGATGAGAAACAGCAGACTGGGAGGAAGAAGCAGCACACAGCGGAAAACACTATCAGCTTCAGTGATGACGACTTAGCTCATGTCATGTCTCCCCATGTTGATCCCCTCGTTGTATCCGCACTCATTTTGGACGGTAGTGTTAACTACCAACTGAAGCGAGTGTTCATTAATAATGGAAGTTCTAGAGATTTGCTTTACTTGGATGCGTTCTTCAAATTAGGCTTGAAAAAGAATCAACTAAAACTTGCCGAAGGCCCATTATACGGCCTCGACAACGAGTCTGTGCCCGTTCAAGGGACTATCCAATTGGAGGTTACCTTGGATACGTTTCCGAAAACAGCAAGTCAAATGCTCACCTTCCTGGTGGTCGACCTACCATCAATATATAACGCCATACTGGGCAGACCATACTTGATAGTATTCGGGGGGGTTACCTCGATTTCACACCTCAAAATGAAGTTTCTAACACCCTACGGTGTCGGGGAGGCACTGGGCGACCAAATTACTGGACGAACCTGCTACATGTCACAGATTGCCCTAAGCGGCAGCACTAGAATAGCTGGGAAACTCGACCATCAGGATGAGACAACACTTTAGCAAGCGCAATCCAGTGAAGCCCCGGATCTAATCCCACAGGACTCGGAGGAGTCATAAGTGTGCACAGATCGGTGGCTCACTCACCGGACCACTGCGCGATGAACTGGTTGCGTTCCTGCGTAGGAACGCTGACTTATTTGTATGGACTCTAGCAGACATGCTTGAAATCCCAGCAGAGATAATGGTCCATAAGTTGGGGCTTGACTCCGGCCGAAAACTCGTCAGACAAAAGCGGAGGAACCACTCCATTGAAAAGCTGATCACCATCCGAGAGGAGATGAAAAAGCTGCTGGACGTAGTCTTCATTAGAGAAGTCCATTGCCCAGACTAGCTCTCAAATGTCGTCTTAGTAAAGAAAAGTAACGAAAAATGACAGATGTGCGTCGATTTCAACAACGTTAACAAAGCCTGTTCGAAGTACAGCTTTTCCTTACCCAGGATCGACCTGCTGGTTGACTCAACATCCGGACATGAGCTACTAAGCTTCATGGACGCCTACTCGGGTTACAACCAGATTCGGATGAGTCCGGAGGACGAAGAGCACACCTCGTTCAAGACCGATTAGGGCACCTACTGTTATAAAGTAATGCCTTTCGGATTTAAAAACGTTAGAGCAACCTACCAACGACTGGTCAACAAAATATTCGAAAAACAAATTGGTCGCAACATGGAGGTTTATGTCGACGACATGCTCGTCAAGAGCAAGGTCACTAGCGACCACATTTGCGACCTGGAAGAGCCATTCGAGGTGCTCAGTAAGCATCACATGAAGTTGAATCCAGCTAAGTGTATCTTCGGAGTAGCCTTCGGAAAATTCCTGGGTTTCATCGTCTCCCAACGGGGGATCGAGGCGAACCCAGAGAAGATCAATGCGCTCGCCGACATGGCTCCGCCATAGAACATAAAGGACGTCCAGCGACTGACTGGATGGCTGGCAGCACTGTCCCGCTTCCTTGCGAAGTCCGGTAACAAGTACCAGCCCTTTTTCAAAGCCCATAGAGGAACAAAATCCAAACGATTTCAATGGACGGCGAAATGCCAAATCGCTTTTGACAAACTAAAACGGTATTTGGCCTGCCCGCCGTTGTTGGTGTCACCCAATGGCGGAGAGGAATTATATCTTTACTTGGCGGTGTCGGAGGTGTCTTTGACGCTCAGCAGCCGGTCTACTATGTGAGTAAAACGTTGACCTGCCTAGAGACCCGTTACCCACGCGCAGAAAAATTAGCATTGGTGCTAACATTCTCCGCGGAAGTTAAGGCCCTACTTTCAAGACCGTCGGATAGTGGTCTTCATGACCGCTGAAAAACATACTCCAGAAACCCGATATTTCTGGACGGTTGGTAAAATGGGCTATCGAGTTGGGCGAGTTCGACATCGAATTTCAGTCCAAGCCTACTGTGAAGACACAGGCGCTGGTTGACTTCATTACCGAGACTACAACCCCAGTCCTCGAGGAACAGCCCGAAGAAAGTGCGAAATTGCTTGTCAGAGTTTCGAAATGGATACTCCACGTGTCGGATTGTCTACGGACACAGGCAGTGGCGTTGGAGTGGTTCTTATGACCCCCGATGGGTTTGAGGTGAAATACTCCCTCAGGCTCAATTTTCCGATAACCAATAACGTTGCCAAGTGCGAGGCCCTGTTAGCCGGATTGTGATTAGCCAAGGAGTGAACTGCCAAGAGACTGGTAGTTTACAGCGACTCCGAGCTAATTGTTAATCAGGTTAACGAAGGCTTTGAGGCGAACAACCCTCTCTTGGCCAAGTACTTGGCAAAAGCAAGGGAGGCCGCCCAGGGGTTCGAAAAACTAACCCTGGTTCACGTTTCCCAAACTGAAAACTGGAAGGCGGACTAGCTGGCCAAAGCCGCTGCAGCCGAAAATCCGAAACAGTATACGAGGGACATTCGGGAGATCCTAGACACTCCCAGCATTGAGAAGCGAGAGGCAATGCAAATTTTCAAAGCGGAAAATAGGATGACGCCTTTCCTAAACTATCTGGCGGACAGATCATCGTCAAAGAATGTGGAGAAGGCCAAACGGGTCAAGAAGACAGCCGGCTGGCATGCTGTGGTTGACGGACGGCTGTACCACCGTGGCTACTCGACTCCATACCTTCGCTGTCTAACTCCCGAAGAGGCTGACTACGCTTTAAGCGAAGTCCACCTCGGAATCTGTGGGTCGCACATTGGAGGAAAAAACCTGGCCTTCAAGGTCATGCGTTAGGGCTATTACTGGCCCTCGATGAAAAAAGACGCGCTGAAGTTTGTAAAGAAATGTGAAAACTGTAAACTTCACAGCAACCTTCACCGCCAGCCATCCGCATATTTGAAGGCCCTTCAGGCCCCTTGGCCCTTCGTGCAATGGGGGCTTGATCTTCTCGGCTCGTTTTTCATTGCCACGGGGTAAAGAAAATTCATTATCGTGGGCATTGACTACTTCACCAAGTGGGTCAAAGCCATCCCACTAACTAAGATTACAGAGCATAATGCCCTGGACTTTCTCCGCCAGAGTATCGTCTGTAGATTCGGCGTCCCCGAGGTCGTTGTGATCGACAACGGGACCTAATTCTCAGAAAAACGCTTCATTAAGTATTACACCAGCCTTGGCATCAAATTGGTCCACACTTCGGTGGCATACCCCCAAGCAAACGGAGAGGTGGAGGTGACAAATCGAACGCTGCTCCACGGGTTGAAAACTAAGCTGGAGGACGCAGGGGGCTCCTGGGCGGGTGAGCTCCCTTCCGTTCTTTGGTCTTATCGAACAACTCCGAAGGAACCAACGCGCGAGACGCCCTTCAGCTTCTGTTACAGGACTGAGGCGGTAATCCTGGTCGAAATCGAGCTTCCAAGTCTCAGGGTGGAATCCTTTGACCCACTAGCAAACTCCCAAAAAATCAAGGAGCACTTAGACTTGTCAGAGAAAGCCCGCGACGCTGCCAGAGTACGGACAGCGGCCTACCAACATCGGATCGCCCGATACTACAATAAAAAAGTTAAGGCGCGACGATTCGATGTAGGAGACCTGATCCTACGTGGCGTCGAGGCCACAGGCAAGCTGGCCGGCCACAATAAGCTCTCCCCTAATTGGGAAGGGCCTTTCCTCGTCTCTGCCGTCCAGTGAAACGGAGCTTACAAACTCCGGAGCCAGGACGGAAAACTGATTCCGCGAACGTGGAATGCCATCCACCTCAAACGATACTTCCAGTAGTAGACGCAGGTACGCATTTGCATTATTGTTTGCACTCGCTTGCTTGTCTTGAATTCGTGTAAAATAAGTGTTTACTTAGCATCCTTCCTTTGTGCATGTGCATTGTTTTCTCTTTGCAGGTCACCCGACCTAAATTGCCCCTAAGTCGTGAGGTTCTTCACCCTCTCGTTAAACCCTGGTCAATCCAGCGGCCCATAAGCGGTCGAAGTTGAACCTCGGTCATCTAAGCGACCCATTAGTGGTCGTATTTAAACCCTGGTCATTCAAGTGGCCCATAAGCGATCTATTATAAACCCTGGTCATCTAGGTGGCTCACAAGCGGTCTAATAGAAACCTCGATCATCCGAGCGGCCTATCAGCGGTCGTATCTAAACCTTGGTCATCCAAGTGGCCCGATAGCAGTCAAAATCTTAGGGGGCTTTCGCAGCACATGCAACGACCTCCTCTATGAGGAGATAGCATGATCAGTCAGCGACGGTCAAAGGGAGAAGCATCCTTCTCCAACGTTGGTTGTCCAAGTCATCACTTGGACAGTGCCACCAGGCTGGTTAACACAACCGCCTGCCAAGCCTAAGAACCTCGCTTCTTAGGCAGCACAACAACAGCAGTCGGCCAACCAAGTTGGCCGCCCAATACAACAAAGCATGCTAACACCAAATGCGATAAAAGTAGATGGACACAAAAGTAGATGTACAAAAGGCTACGGGGGCGGCGGAGGCCCCTAAATATCACGGGGCTCCCCCATGAGGTCGTCTTTGTGTTGCGCCGCTCTGTTGGACAGATTGATGAGCTCAACTAGGAAGTCAGGATCAATCAACCGCGCAACGCGCCGACTGACGTTGATCCCCTCCAATAGCCGCGCGTGTATCATGCCCGCGACCTCGTGGGGGTAGATATGGAGACTCAGATAGTTCTCTAAGGTTGCTACTTGCTCGGCAAGCCGTTTGAGGCGTGCTTTGCCTCGTTCTTCCTCCTCTTTTAAGCGAGCAACCTCAGCCTTCAACTTAATGTTCTCCGTTTCCACTTCGGCCAAGACTGCCTCGAGGGCTACAGTCTCCTCGCGGTGCTCGCTCCCCGAAGCAGCCAGCCTGGCATCCAGCCAGGCGATCTCCGCCTTCCTATCGGCAATCGCCTAGTCACGCTGCTCCACCTCCTTGGAGATGGCAAAAATCAGCCTCCTCGACTGCACAAGAGAAAAACAAAGAACAAGTCACAAATCTGAGGAAGGAAAAAGTATGAGGAAGCCATCACCAAGAATCATACCTCACAAAATCTCCTCGTGGGCCTCTCGAGCTAACCTCCAGACTTGACCCAGGTGGTGGTGGACCAGGAGTATCCTCTCGAGCCGAGCTACTGGCAACCTCCTCCAAAATTCTCTCCAGCAGCTCTTCAGTCTCATCCATGGCTACTGCGGGCCCCTCGACGGCAGCCTCCGCAGCAACTGCTGGAGGGTCAAGCTCCACCATTGGCTCCACCGCAGGAGTCCGCGCAACTAGAGAGCTAACGGATGGCTCCCGCGCCTCCACCGCTGGCTCACAAGTGAGCTCCGTTAAGGACTCCGTCAACGCCGTGCAAGGCACCTCTTGCAGCGCGGGCTGCGCCAGGATGACTCCTTCTCCTGATTCCACCGGCCAGTCCTCGTAGGTCGCCTCCAGGCCCGCAGTACTACCAAATCCGCTGCAAATCCCGGCAGCAACATAATCGAAGGGTTTGTGGGATTCCAATGCATTAAATGATAAGTTGTGGGACATTACATTGTCATAAGGCTTTTGAGCACCGTTTAAGTGCAGTTCAAATGCCAAAGGTAATGTCCGATATAATGTTTGAACTCTAGCATTTGAACTGCGCTTAAATCGTAGGTTTTGATTCCTATCATTCATAGTTTTGATGAGTGTAGAGAACTTTAATAAGTCTTAGTGAGAGGTGACAGCTAGGAGTATTTAGTTACTCAGAGTTGATTCCTATATTCTTTCCTTCCATAAGTTTATTGAGTTTAACATTTGATTGCTTTAAGATATTTTTTTAGAATTCTATGGTAAAATAAAGAAGAATACATCAAAATATTAAAGTATTTGGGCAAAGAGATTTTATGAGATTTATATAGTCTATCATTTTTAATACTAATTTTATATCCATAAGGATAGTATTTACGGAAGGATGTTTATAACTATGTCACAATCGTGGTGAGATATTGTGATATATCATTGAGGGTTATTGAATTTGGACATGTGGAACGCTACTTTGTGCTGGGGATTCTCTAGGCCACTGGATGAATGAAGGTAGTTACATGTCAAATGGCAAATATTGGAATGCTGTAGGACTTACCAAACTGATAAGGGTGTAAATATGTTGATTTTTAATTTAAAGTGACAAAATAAAATCCGAAGAATTTCTTTTGATATCTCAATATATATTTAGACCTTTTTTGTGTTAGGATTCCGAGAAACTCATGCCGTTATTGATTCTTGGATTCGATGGAACTCACTTGTTAATGATTCGTTGAGATTTTATTGACATGTGGGACTTCTAGGAGTTACACCGTTGTTGTATATTGCGTTTTGTCAATTATTGCTTTTATAGCTTTGACATTGATATTTATGAGATTATTGTTGTTGCTCCATTATTGGATGTAGCTTAAATGTTGAATGTTTAGCCCATTCCTGGTGTTGTCCTTTATTCTAGATTAGCATTGGTACGAGTAGGGCTTGCCAGAGGACGCAGTTTTAGGGATGATTGCAGGTTGAGGATATGGAGCCTTGGATGATTTTTAATCTAGCTTGTATATTTTACTATATTGAGGATTTTGTACTGGACATTGTGTCTACCCTTGGTGGTTCAAGGAATTTATTTATAATAGAAATTAATGTTTGTGTTATGTTATGATTATATGATACTTTGGGAGACAGACTTGGATGGCTCGTGGTTATGTTGAAAACCTGGTTAGGTTGTGATAGTTAGAGTATGAGTTATTATTTAAAATACCTTAAGCTTAGAATTGAGAGAAAAATGGAGAAGAGAGGGTGAAAATTTTTCCAATTTTGGAGCATTTAATGATGTTCTGATTTCCACCTCCCAAATTATATTGTTTTAATTATTATTTAGAATATTTTTATTAGTAGTTTTCTTCTATTTACTCTTTTATCATTTATTGCTTAATTTACCTAAGGTTTTGGTAAATTTAAAGATAATTTTTTAAATATTTATTGTATCCATACTCATATTATAGAAAATTTTTTTTCTCATAGTTCATACTTTAGTTGTGATGGGTCTTATAGCACTGTAGGGTGATCTAGGACCAGGCTCATCCGTTAGCATGCCAAGAAGATTGAGGCCCAGCGAGATCCTACGAGGCATGAGGACCAAGAGGCGCCACGACCAGCCTAGTCGCGACTTAACTAGTGACAAGTAGAAAAAAAAAGTGTCAAGCATGCCTAACAAACAGCTCAGGTAAACTGGCCAATCGTAACACAAGGAGCCCTCCAGCTTGGCCGTTGATAGTCTAGTTGCAGCAGCATATGCATGCAAGCGACACCTGCAATCACTGGTGGGACAATCTGGTAGATGTCCGATAAGGACTACCGATTATCGTACAATCGTCCCAGAACAACAATTGATATCAACAACTTGCACTGTCATCGAGACAGTTCAGCAAATTCTGGTGGGACAATCGTCATCAGTCTTGGTACCAAAACCACATCAACACCATCATAACAAGTACCCTTCACCCCCGCCGGTGAAGGAGGGGCGATGATCTTGACTCTCGATTGTCCAATGGAACAAAGACCTCTTTCTCGCTCTCATAGCAACCAATCATGAGAGGGAACTATCTCTCTCTCTTCCTTTCTCTCAATCGTTCTCTTACGAGCGCACTCACAAGCCAAACCCCATTGAGCGCAAGTGCCGAAGCCAAGACCTCCGTCATCATTCTCATTTCCTCCACCCGTGCATTATAACACTTTGCATCCTCTATCTTTCTTTTTTTTCAGAAAGATTTTTAATTTGAACGTTAAAGTATAAATCGATGAGTAAATCCTACTAATCATTTGACCTTTTATTTATTTATTATGTTACGCAGGACCAAAATTATCAAAGATACAGATCGAATCCACTTGAGCTCGACCCTCTATGGAGGATCATGAGGCTTCTAATCTATACAATAATCTAGATTTATGAATATATCAATTTGAGAAAGTTTAGTTAAGAAAGGTTTTAACGTAAAATTCGTTTGTTTGTTTACTACATAATTTTTTAGTTGTGAATATTTGTTATTGTTTCGTCTCTTTATGAATATAAATAAATTATTTAGTAATCAATGGTGGTTAAAGATTTATTCTTGATTTTGCCTGACAAATTTTGGGTGAACTGTTCTTAACAAACATGACATGCGCCAACATGACTCAACGGCTCAAGTTATCAAAAACTACTGCACGTGACATGCACTTATGAAAAATACCTACATTATCATGGCTTTATCTAGCACTTCCATGTTTGCTATTAGACAACCTCATCCGATAATCTGTCTTCCGAGTCTGCAGGATAGTCATATGACGCGCTGCTGAAGCTACATCAAAAAACTATTAATAGTTGCATTGATTTCCGTATGATTGGCAGACACAGGTATGTCTATGCCCTGGTGCCGGAAACAGACGTTTTCTGAAACTTCTGTAGATTCTTTCGAAGTATCAAAGCAGTCCATGTGTAATTCAGTTACTACAGAGCAAAGAGTATAAGTATGCTTTAGTGATGCATTTTAAACTGCAGTTTTTAAAAGAGGACTGCAAAAGCTAACACGAATTGAATGGCGTTTATCTAAAAATTTGCTGTTTACCTACTACAAGATTAAAAAATCCCGAGCAAAGACAACAGTTACTAACTTGGGAGAAGCAGCCCAGAGCCACCAAACGGTTTCTCCTGTCAAATCTTCAGCACTAAATTCGCAATGCACACGTAAAAGAGAAAGCTGTCCTGGTGTTCACATTGAAATCCAAACTGAAGCTACCATGCTCCAGCTACACAAGCACTACTATAACAAGATTGACTGTGCTTAACCTCATTCCAGAGTACGCTGAAATCCCACAAATTTCAATGATCGTAGACAGTGTCACTGCATCGTAGCAGTCTCATGGAATTTGTTCTAGGGTTGAACTTGGAAGCCGCATGCCTTGCAAGTTCCGATGGCACAGGACTATTACTCTGAACTAGCATCTGCGTAAGATCATAGAAGACATCTGTATCATTCAAAGTCAAAAACGTTGTTGCAATGCCTGATTTCCCTGCACGTCCAGTGCGACCAATGCGATGAGTGTACTTCTCAATATTCTCCGGCATATCATAGTTAATTACATGAGCAACGTCAGCTATATCTATGCCGCGCCCTACCAGATCAGTCGCAACCAGGACATTATATCTCTTCGTCCTGAAACCTTCAAGGCTGATTTCTCTGTGCCCCTGCATCATCCCGCCGCGGAGACTTGTAACTCGGTACCCCGCCTTATCCAATGCCTTAGCAAGGACATCAACAGCATTCTTCTTGTTGACAAATACAATAGCCGTCTTATCTCCAAGATCATCGAGCAATCTTCGCAGCCTAGGCATTTTCTCAGATACCTTCACCATAAGAACGTGCTGGCTGACTAGCCCAGTTGCCTTTCCAGCAGTCCCAACAGTTACCACAACTGGATTCCTCAAGTACTTCCTGGCAAGCCGTTCCACATCAGGCGACATTGTAGCAGTAAACATGTGAGTGATTCTATGCAGCTCATCGTGCTCCTCATCTTTGTTAAGTGGTTTCAAGTGGATCGAAGGTATCGAGTCCAAGACACCCACAATTTGAGGCTCAAACCCCTGATCAATCATACGATCGGCCTCATCAAGAACAACATAACTGCACCGGTTCAGCACACAGTAGCGACTCTCCAGGCAATCTAACAGACGCCCAGGGGTGGCTATGATGATTTCACACCCCTGACTAATCTTAAATCCTTGCTTCTCAATGGAATTTCCACCGACCACAGAGGCAACTTTGATTCTCACATAGCGGGAAAACTTGACCGCCTCGCGCTCAATCTGCTGAGCAAGTTCGCGCGTAGGAGCCAACACAACAGCATAAGGACCATTTGCCTCCGTTTCTTCACTAATTGGTGGAAGACCAGAAATATAAGATAGCATGGGAAGAACAAAAGCAGCAGTCTTACCAGAACCAGTCTCTGAAATGCCAATGACATCTCGCAGCTGCAGCCCCAGGGGAATAGCGGCCATCTGGATAGGAGACGGCTTCTTGTATCCTTCCTTCTCAACAGCCTTCAATAGCTCGGAACTCAAATTGCTCTCCCTCCAATTCCTCATAGGTTTGGAAACCTTCGTTCCTTTGTAAGATATGTCGAAATCCTCCCTGAAAATTCTCCAATCTCTCTCCGTCATTTCATCCAGTTTCTTTTCGGACTAGTGTTCAACGGTTCTCGACTCAGCGGCTTGCTTCTTCTGCTCTCTGCGATCCACGCCAGCGTGAAACCCTCGCCCGCACAGCAATTGAGCTTCGTGAGGGATTTGGTAGAGGGGATTTGATGCATGCATCTTGATCGTGGCTGACGAAATCAGCGTCGATGACGACTGGAGTGACCGGAGAGGGAAGTTCTGGCGGAGGAATCGGTAGATGGAGGCGGATTAGGGTGAGGGAAAGGGAAGAGGAAAACAGCACGAGAGAGGGAGAGAGAAGAACAGTCGAGAGAATCGGGAGAGAGATAGAGAGAGAGAGTTGAGAGACGAAAATATTTCCTTCCCTTTCTCATTACGACGTAGCCTTACAATTATAGGGGAACGGGTACTGAAGTAAACGGGGAACGAGAAAACGGGAAACGGGCATGGGTTAGTAATATTACGGGCGTAACATTGCTCCGTCCATCAAAAGAACATTATCCTCAAGGTTAGACACGAAGATAATATTCAAAAGCATCAGGATCCAGCGCAACTCAATATTTTCCCGGGTCCCATTGTCGTCTGCATTTGTCGTAGCTCCACTCGTTGCCCCGGCTCTCCACCAGTATGACGCTGAAGCTGTACACGTCGCTCTTCACATATAAATGCCCTGTGGAGACATGCTCTGGAGCTGCATAGCCTTCGGTGCCCATCACCCTCATCGAGACATAAGACTGCCTAGCAGAGGGGCCAAGTTTTGCTAAACCGAAGTCCGAGATTTTGGCATTGTAGGTCCCACCCAGGAGGGTGTTAGAGGTCTTGATGTCTCGGTCTGTGACTCGGCCATCTGATTTGTGTAAGAAGGCAAAGCCTTGGGCAGCTCCAATGGCAAATTTAAGCCTTAAATCCCATGGTAGTAGCTAGACAACAGAGCCCCGCCTCAATGGTGGTTTTCCAAGCTTCCTGGGCGCATCAATTCATAAACAAGCAGTAGCTCCTTTTCTTCCCAAAGAATAACCCCACATAACAATCTTTCCAAAGACTAAGTTCAACATCCAAGCCCAAAGACATTGGAATTCCATACATCAAAATCACTACCAATTTCAACACAAGATACAGCAGCTGATAGTACCAAATGATTCACATCCGGAAGACACACATTCTCTTTTTCCTCGAAAGGGTTCAAAATTCTTGAACTCCTTGACATCATCCAGCATGCCCAACAGATTGTGCTCATCTCAAGAGGCGATATAGAACCGATTATCTTACTAGTGACATCATTAGACTCAAATGGTAGTTTTAGAGGACTGCCAGCTTTCTCATAATTTCCAATCTCCATGTACCGTGAAGCACAATGATATCTAAGAGTAATATCTGTTGGATCAGCGTTTATTGCTTTAGAGAGGCAATACCAGGCTTGATCAATATTTCCTTGCTCTATGGACCAGGTCACAAGAGATTTCCAGAGAGAGGAATCCTTTGGGCTAAAAAATGCAGCAGTCATATAGCAGCCTATACCTGTCTTTTTGTTGCCGAATGCATTATAGACAAGACCGAGCGTATGATATGGATCGGGTAAATTTGGTGCTAGCCGAACCACCTCATTTAGCACACCAATGGCCCCCATTGCCCCTATTCGTTGAGCTGGAATGCAATTGAGCAATGGGTTGATCAAGGTATAGCTGACACCTATGGATGGAATTTCAGTAACAATAAGGGCAGCACCGGATGGGATGGCATAGGATCTACAAGTACTTACAATGCATCCAACATTGTCACCAACGTTGTCAGCAATAACAACTGAATGTCTCAGGTGATCCTTGAGGATAGGTTTGATAAATTTGCCTACATTTGCCATACCAACAGCAGCAGTTTGTGGATAAATACCTCCACCAACTCTATCAATTGAAGCCATGGAAGACCAACCAAAACCATATGCAGTGGTTAATTTCAACAGACTTCTCTGGTTAACATCATGGTATAGTGTGAGGGGGTGAATGGCAATGTAAAATACCAAACGGCCATTTGCAGCAAGAGGGGAACCCCTCACAGCCCCTGACCACAATGCAATAATAAAAGCCTTACTAGTCCTTTTTCTTGCCTCGAGGGTGGTTTTGGTATACGCACAAGGCTCACAACTAATGCCTCCAAAATATGGAAAATCTCTTCTGCTGGCCTCAGCTAGGACCGGCTTACCATAGCAAGGCTTCACAAGGAGGACGAAGAGAGGATCATCGGTGCTGCTGGGTTTCGCACCCTCACGATCTGTGTCTCCTTTGTTCCCCGCCAAGTTTGTCAAGCCAATGGTGACAGGCAACAACATGGTTGTCAATAAGAGAAGCTCACGGCTAGATGCTGTTGCGGCGAGAGGGAGTTTCTGTCTGGGCCAATTTGAAAGGAGGATGATGGAGGTAGAAGGGGGCCTCGGGGGTACTGTCGAGAGTCGGTCGGGCGGTTTGGCGGGCGGCAGGGAGTGGGTGTATGAGCATCCAGCACTATCGGTTCTATTAATTGGGAATAGGACAGAAGTAACGAGTTGGACCTTGGTTAATGCTACTGGTAGTAAGGGCTGAAATTGAGCAATTTGAGGTAAAATTCGAAGGTGAGAGTAGTGGACGATGAGGGAGTTGGGAATTCATCCTCATTGAGTCACCTCAAGTGGGACGAGAACTCGACCACCTTCATCCTCCCAATCTAGGTCTATCGGTTTTAATTTCTTGAGTGGTGTAAAGTAATTTGGCCGATTTGTGATGGCTTGTGGCCTAGCGATTTGGAAATCAGAGGATGCAGTCGAAGTTGAAAATGAAGCTGAAGTTGCCGACAGCGAGGGAAGCCTGTCGGTTGAGGAGTGGTATGGAGTCTGCGGTCGCGATTTCAGAAGCAGTGGTGGAGGAAGCTTTTGCTGAGATGTGGTGATAGTTTGCTCTTCGAATTGAAAATCAGGTGACACATGTGGATCTGTTTTCTCGATTCGAGTCAAAGTCGGCAAAGACTCGGTGAAGGAGGTTCAAAGCACTTCAGTGATGGGAACCACAACCGCTGGTGAGTTTGAAATTAATGAGGAATTAACGAAGGTGGAAGCCGAATACGGTGAGGAAGTTGAAGACGATGGGGAAGAAGGGACGATTATTTGAGGAACTGGTGGTGGTACAGAACACAAAGTGGGCGAATTTTCCTGTTGGTGAGAGTGACGATACGGAACAATTGGTGTGACTGGTAGAACGGTTGGAAGAGAAGTAGAAGAAATCACAGAAGGTGAAGAGGTCACCGACCGTTTAAGGTTGCGCTCGAGTCGGTGGAGTGACTGGTTGATTTCGGTGCAAGACGAGAGGAGTTGCGCCATTGCTGAAGCCGTGGTGGCCAATCGGTCGGTAGTTCGTCGGAAATCCTTCATCGCACTGGCCAGTTCGGCCAAAGCCTCTTCGCTGGCATCGAAAGCTCGTCCGTCGTTCGCCTCCGCTTTACTCTCAACGAGAGCACCAAATGATGCATGCATCTTGATCGTGGCTGACGAAATCAGCATCGATGACGACTGGAGTGACCGGAGAGGGACGTTCTGGCGGAGGAATCGGTAGACGGAGGCGGATTAGGGTGAGGGAAAGGGAAGAGGAAAACAGCACGAGAGAGGGAGAGAGAGAAAGAGAAGAACAGACGAGAGAATCGGGAGAGAGATAGAGAGAGAGAGAGTTGAGAGACGAAAATATTTCCTTCCTTTCTCATTTACGGCGTAGCCTTACACTTATAGGGGAACGGGTACTGAAGTAAACGGGAAACGAAAAAACGGGAAATGGGAAATGGGCATGGGTTAGTAATATTAAGGGCGTAACAGGATTCGTGTCGGAAATAGCTTCTTCCGTGATGTCCCAGTCGAATGAGAAGCGAAACTTCTCGCTAGGTTTAACTACTCGTTTCTTAGGCTTTCTTGAACCGAGGTACCGCTCTTTGATGGCCTCTATCTCTTTCTCTCTCTCCCTCTCTGCCAATTCCTCCAACGTAGGGCGCTCCCGAGCCTTGACGTACTCTTCTCGTGTCCTCTTCCGATCGCGGTCGTGGTTCCCGGAGGAGCGGTGGTGATGGGAATCAGAGGAAGATTTTTTTTCGCCGGAGCGACATTGGAGAAGAAGCTTCTCAGATCTGCGGTTCCGCTGTGCGGTTTCTTCCTGACGACGTTGAAGTGCCAACTGCTCCCTTCGGGATTTGCTCAAGAACACCGGCTTGTGGTTGCTACAATTACCGGTGGCAGAATCTGCGCTGCCTGCGATCTCTTCCAGAGATATTTTCTTGGCCGCAGAATTGGCGCTGGTTTACTTAAATCACAATATAGAGGTGGAAGAGGAGAGAGGGTGGGGTTGATACATGTATATAGAACCGTATACACAAGCAGACGGGCAAACCCTTGAAGGCTGAAGCATTAGTTTCTTTGCGGGCAAGTAACCTTCTAATGGGCCGGGCCTAAAGTTACTCTTTGGATTCTTTATGGGCCGGTTCATAGTCCATTTCCAGGAATAGTGGACCCAAAATTGAGGCCCAATCTGAAGACCCTCAATTGATGCTGAAGTTTGAAAGACTATGATTCGTTTTTAGCTACCGACTTGGCAGTGGTGGCTTAAGCCTTTCTTTTTTTTTTTGAAAAAGAAGAAAATTTATTATCATTTTTTCAAATACCACATTTTATAATTCATATACTTCAAATATGGGATTTTAGATATTTAATAATATTGATGTTTTTTATTCGGCATTTTAGATATTTTAATAATATAATATTTTATTTATATATTTATATCAATAAATTAAATAAAAATAAAAAATAAATAAATGTTATATTATGTAAAAAAATATTGAAATAATTGAAGAGTTGCGACAATAGGAGATTATTCTATTTCTAAACATCACAGACTTGTAAGTGGGGAGAAAAACAGTATCTCACGCAGAGAGCCGTTGCTTATGCCTTTTAGTTAGACAATAATAATTCTACTATTAATGATTTATTTAATTTTACAAAAAAAAAATTGTAAAATATAAATAATGTAAAAAAATCAAAACAATGAAAGTAAAAAAAATAAACATATTTTTCTTTTTTTTTAATTACATATTATCTAAAAATCAATTGAGAAAGAAAACAAGTTTCAGAACGTCTACATATACTACCCATTATGGCTTTCACATAGCCTTATGCCATAATCCATGCAGACCTTATCATAAGAAAAATTCTGTAACTATAGGTAAGATAGGCTGCTGTCATAAAATAATATATTTGACTCATTTACTTGTATAACACTTAGTTTTATATTACTTTTAGATATAATACAGTAATTAGCCTCATATTACTTTTAGATCTATTAAGTTATTCGAACCCTTATAGTTCAATGCAATCTAACTGATCCAAAAATGGTATAAGAATATTGAAAGATAAAATAGAATATAGAGAAAAAAATATAAAAAAATATAGAGATATATGTTGCTTGAGAACTCTTTATTCGATTGGTTATAAATGAAAGTCTTCCTTTTATAGTGGAGCTTCTCTCATCCACCTCCATAATGGCCAGGATTATCCCATGCAGATGATCGGGATTTAGCTTCTAAATTTCTCTTAGAATGTTTATTCTAAATGTCTCTACATTTTTTTTTATCTTTCTTTTTTTAAAATATTCTACTAAAAATATTTTTTTTTATCTCTACACTCTTACTAGGTTTTTAAAAATATTTTACCATATACTAAATGACTTAACTACTTATAATTATAATCTTACAATGCTATATATGTCTAAAATTATATAGATATACTATTTGAATACTAATACAGGTAAGTCGTGCTTGAGAAACAGTCCATTTGTGACTACACCCGTGAGAAAGATCTTAATTTGTAGTGTCCCACATCGGATGGGGAGGTGAACGAAGCGCACTTTATAAGCCGTGGAGACCCTTTTCCGTAGGCGCATTTTGGGGGCGGTGGACTCTATCTACCAGGAACAAAACCGCGTGGGCTGCGTGTTGACTTGGGACGCTGTGAAGTTTCCTCGGCCCAAAGCGGATAATATCTACAGGCGGATTGCTCGGGGACGTTACAAATGGTATCAGAGTCTGAGCTCGGTGTTCGATGTGCCAGCGCAGACGCTGGGTTCCCTAAGGGGGGTGGATTGTAGTATCCCACATCGGATGGAGATATAAACGAAACGCGCTTTATAAGCTGTGGAGACCTTTCCCTAGTGGACGCATTTTGGGGGCGATGGACTCCGTCTGCTAGGAACAAAACCGTGCGGACCGCATGTTGGCTTGGGACACCGTGAAGTTTCCCCGGCCCAAAGCGGACAATATCTACAGGCGAGTTGCCCAGGGACGTTACATAATTAATAGGCTCATGCTCTGTGTGAGCGAAATTCGACAAAGCAACCACAAGTGACTCTGAACATTTGATTCTACGGTGAACCCGATCTTTTGCAATTTTATCAATTAGGTAGTGAAGTGGATTCTGTACATAATCATTAAAAATTCGTTAACTCTTGTCTGCCATTCTAAATCTAAATAGATAATTATTAACAATACAAATTTAAAGAAAAAGATCGTGATACAGTTAAAATGGATGTTTGATCAAATTAAGAGTGCACAATCGTAATCGATTGAAAACTAATTTAGAGGATTAAATACTTTTTTAAGGAGATAGACATAATTTTTAATTAACTCCAACTTATTTTTTGCTCTAAAATTTATTAATTTAAATAGAAAACTCCCAATACAATAACATAAGGAAATCTCGATTTTCTGCTAGGCATACGCTTGTAACTCCGAGGCTGTTAGCAAGCATATATCATTTGGAATGTTGGTTTTTTTTTCTTTAATTCTTTTGTACCTATCAACCGGTGAAAGTCAACCATTAGCTTACTTACCATTGGCTTACATAATTTTGGAATATAAAGTTTGATATGAAATGAGACATAATATAATACACCTGTGGGATATGCAATCCGTTAAATATATATATATATGATGCGCATCTAGATCCGATTTTAAATAAATTCGAATTCGTTTGGATTATTTGACCCGACTCCGTTCACTGAGTTCGAATCCTGCACACAACTAAAACGAACAAGAGGTTAGCGTGTCGGTGGGAGGTTGTCCCACCGAAAACACTCTGACGCTCAAGTCAGTAAATCCTTTTAAGCGAGGAAGGTAACTGGAAAGCTAAAGAGAGAGAGTGTGAGATGGTTTGGAATGTCGGCCTGTTAAGAACGTGCGTTCTTACTTCCTACTCACAGAAAGCGTAAGGAAGCGACGTCTCGAAAGTGTGGAAGCTTTAGGGAATGAGTCTCAGAAGGTCTAAGAGGTCTCCAAGAATCCGGAGGTCTCTGGTGGGATTGGAGACGAGCGCTTGTGTAGAGAGAAAGAGGGGAGGGGCCTTTGTTCAAACTCTGTAAGCGCTCGTGTGGAAGACTGTAAGAAGTTCTTCAGGAAGCTCATTTTCAGTGTTCTTAGGAAGATAAGTTACAGAGTGAGCAAGAGAGCTTCTATTTTTGAAGGAGCTTGTGTGTATGCGAATGAGTATCTCAGAATGCATGCAAGAGAGCGTTTGAGAGTGTATGAAAGCCTGTAAGAGTCTGTAAGAGCGTGTGAAGCAGGTGAAAGCATGTGTCTTCCAGAACGAAGACCTTAAGTTTTTATGGGCAGCAGGAATGCCTCTTCCTCTGGTCAAGGTGTCGTGCTTTTCTTGAACTGACGGCGGCGGCCTCCTCAGAGTTGGTTGGCCTGATAGTCGTGATTTGATGAATCCTCTTTCTGCTGTACAGTGTAACGGATCTTTAGACTGTCTCATACTTTTGTAACCGTTTTGTTGGCACTGAGATCATTGCCGCATTTTTTGGAGAAGATCAGCTTTTAGGAGGACACGTGGCCATGAGAAGATCAGTCCATTGTTACTACACCCGTGGAGAAAAATTTTAATTAATAGGCTCATGCCCCGTGTGAGTGAAATTCTACAAAGCAACCACAAGTGACTCTGAACATTTGATTTTATGGTGAACCCAATCTTTTACAGTTTTATCAATTAGGTATTGAAGTGGATTCTGTACATAATCCTTAAAATCTTGTCAACTCTTGTCTGTTTTTCTAAATCTAAATAAGTAATTATTAGCGATACAAATTTAAAGAAAAAGATCAGCATACAATTAAAAGGGATGCTTGATCAAATTAAGAATGCACAATCCTAATCGATTGAAAACTAATTTAGAGGATTAAATACTCTTTTAAGGAGATAGACATAATTTTTAATTAACTTCAACTTATTTTATGCTATAAAATTTATTAATTTAAATAGAAAACTCCCAATACAATAACATAAGGAAATCTCGATTTTCTGCTGGGCATACGCTTGTAACTCCGAGGATGTTAGCAAGCATATATCATTTGGAATGTTGATTTTTTTTCTTTAATTCTTTTGTACCTATCAACTGGTGAAAGTCAACCATTAGCTTACTTACCATTGGCTTACATAATTTTGGAATATAAAGTTTGATATGAAATGAGAGATAATATAATACGCCAGCGGGATATGCAATCCGTTAAATATATATATATACATAGCAGCTGTATTTTATACTATAAAAATACAACATGTAAATATGAGTGTAATTTATAAATCCCAACTAACATGTATAAATTTAAGATTGAGGTAAGGGAGACACTTTTAATATGTTTTTGTTGGGTCTCATGTTCAGGCCCATGAGAAGGAAGACAAAGCCCGTGCAAGATGATGGGCCCAGCCCAGTTGTCCAGGAAGCATATGCAGAGCCACGCTGGCAGAAGGCGGCGGGAATTCTGCGGCGCATTAATGCGCTACCGAAAAACCGACAGAAAGGCGGAAAGGCCAGCCAATGGGGAAGCGGCTGGCACAGCGACGCCAACGACCACGCAATACGCTGGGCAGTGCCTGCCAATCCTCGTTCGGGGAACCGGGCGTGGCCGGCAACGCCAAGAGCCTGCCAGCCACGGCAAAAACACAGCCGACATGACCGGCGGTCCACGACAGTGACCAGCGGCAAAGGAGCCCTCACAACGGGCATCTTGGCGCCCAGAGTCCAATGGGGAGGGGCCTATAAGAGCTCCCACGTCCGGCAGAGAAAGGGATCCAATTTTTCTGACTCAGATTCCTAGTTGCAATCCACTTGCAAACTCTGAGTTCCCTCTTCTCACCTCGATGACAAGAAAGAAAAGAGATGGAACTAAGAACGCTCTTACTTCATTCTGGCACGAGCTAGCTCACGATCACAATCCCTTCGTCTACTCAAACCACGGGAAAGTTAGCCACCCATTGCAGTGCATCGGGGAAGACAGGCCTTCCATAACTTGCTTACTGCATTCTCCATACCATCCTACACGCATATCTCATGCCATTACAGAATTCACCCGTGCACCACTCTTAGCGTGCGCCATTTTCGTTCATTGTGGGAATTTGCCGACTTGAGCGTCGGAGCGGCCTCGGTGGGAGAAATTCTGCCGGACCCCTGACCTCTTGTTTGTTGTTTGTGTTGTGTAGGTCTAGGTTTATAGAGATAGAGACCGGACCCTTCTCCTGATGCCATCGCGTGCTAGGGAATCCGAAGGCTCTCTAATCGTACGACAACCGCGGACCCGGGACGCAACAGTTTTGAATGGTATGATATCTCTGTTGGGTTATAGGTTATTTTTGTGTGGACTCGTATCTATTTAACGTGTCGTTTAGTGATTCGGAAGAGGTTACATGAATACTATACGGATATCGTAAACTTTTTAAACTAGAAGAGATTTGATTTTTTTTTTATTAGGAAGGATTTAATTTGATTTGATTTTAATTTTATTTGAGTAATTTTATTTGGTGAGATTTTATTTTATTAGAAAAGCATGTTATATTATTTTTTAATTTTAAGATATCGTTAGTTAAAAAATTATATTTATTTTCTAATTAATCTAGGATGGAGGCTCTGTATAAGGATTTTAACTGTAATATTGGAGGCATAATTGATAAGTTAAATGAAAAAAAAAAAGATAAAGATCCATGCAACCAATTGAGTTCTAAATTATGTTTTAGTCTCCGTCGACCTCAGGTATACTATTCTTGGAATAAAGAAGAACGTATTACCGATTATATTTTTTTACTACTTTATCTTGTACTTATTGTTATTCGGTCTATTTGTTATAAAGTGTCTAATTCTTATATTTGTGAAATTTGTATAACCAAACTGATTCCACAATGGAGATATTTCAAATATATCATTTCGTAATTTTTTTTCTCATTATCAAGAGAATTTTTATGTAAAAATTGTGTCTTCTTTTATTATTGATAATTTTTGTGTACTTATTTTGAATTATTGATTATTTTCTTACGATTTATATAAATAGTTTGAATCTTAATAATTCCATCTATCTATCATTAATAACAGAAAAATAGATAAATAAATAGATGATACATCGTCTGAATATATCTCAATGATGTCCCAAAATATTTCTCCATCTCTAAATATATTTGTTAAAATAATAATTACAGAATTCCTTGTGTGAAATGGTCTTGAAGATGATGAGGAGAATGAAATTTCAGCTAAACTTCATGCAAGTTCAACGGGAATTAGGGGAAGAGCAAAGCATTCCAAGTCCACGCGGATATACCTAATTAAGATAGGCCATAGACTATTGGGCAAACCAATGTAAAATAAGATAAAAAATCCCCCAAAGTCTATGATCAAACGTCAACTGAGCAGGTCCACCCCAGAAGTGACTTTTAATATAATATCACATTATATAAAATTTCTATTTTTTAACATCTAAAAATAGTTAAATATATATAATCGTGATGTGTCTCTGAGCCAAGTTTGATTTAGAGCGGAGGCAACCCAATGCGAGATTTGAATTCGAATGTTTTCACATAGGTTATGTCACATAAACAGGAAAATGGAGAGATCTATATATTATTTTTTAAAAAAAGTTTTTCAATATCTATGTTAATATATGATTTAGTTTGGCTTATGGGGCTAGGAAATTTTTAATATTTAAAACTTGAACTATAAGATTGCTATTGTAGGCTATGAAGGAGCGAAATTACATCAAAGAAGCCCGGTGGGAATATGTGGACTAGTGGAAATAATATCCTTGATAGCATATAGTGCCACGAATGGGGGTGTACGACCCTGTACGAAAGTCGCAGCCCATTCAATTTTTTTGGTATTATTAGATTTTAAATTTAATGGTCCATATTTTTTTATTTTTATTATTTATTAAAAAAAATATGAGTCATTAAATTTAAAATTTAATAACATTACAGGCACAATAAAGACTACGATATTTATACTGCGTCGCAACCCCCGATTCTCTAAAGTGCCAAGGCTCTCTTAGTCTTAAAGCACGGAGGACTCCCCGAAAATCAACTATTGGCCAACGACTATATAGAGGTCCACTAATGAGGCAACCTGGTTTCTATTTGGGTTTACAATATAATAACTCCAAATCAAAACCAAAACAAAATATAAAATGTTGAAATTTAATCAATTTGTATCCAATTATACTAACGATATCCAATTATTATTTTTTACATTCCTAATTATACCAAAAGTTATAAATATATACTTAATTCGGTGGCATTAATATTTTTTTATTAAAAAAATAGTCAACACGTGAAACCATATGTGCCGCCAATACAATTTCTTGCCCATTTACCTCGACAGCGATTGGATAGTTTTATGGAAATATAACCATATGAAGAACTCACCTTCACTCAAATTCAACTTCAACCCGTTTAGATCTTCGACCCTCTCCTCCTATTACGAAATGTATAATATATTAGAAAATATATTATGTAAATATTGTATTTTAGTTAAGTAATATTTTTATATTTTGGGATATTTGCATTGGAGTATTTTAGGTTAGTATATTTTTATTTTTGGTTTGTGTTTATATTTTACCGTTATCCATTGGTGTATAAATACACCTCCTACGTCCTTTGTAAGCAATTCAATGAGCTGTACAGCCCATAAATGAAAACGTCAGAATTTTGCCTTTTCCAACGAAGCACTTGAGTGTTCTTTGCTTTTTGCCTTCGCCGTCTGGCTCCTTCGTCTTCACCTCCTTCCTTCGTCTTTGTCTTCTTACACCTCCTGCGTTCTCCTCTCTCAATTAGCATTATCCACACCATCAAACCCAGCAGCAGCCATGTACAGAGTGGCGGGAGCGTCCGAGTATTTGGTTATCACCGGCGGTGGTATCCGGGACCTAAAGCTGGCTAAGAAATCATGGGTGTTGCCGGGCCAACGCTGCACGAAATTCGACCTGTCCCCCGTGAACTACACCTTCGAGGTGCAAGCCATGAGCGCCGAGAAGCTTCCCTTCATCCTTCCCGCCGTGTTCACCATCGGGCCGCGCACCGACGACCTATTCAGTCTCCAGAAGTACGCCAAGCTCATCTCCCCACACGACAAGCTCTCCGCCCACGTCAAGGAGCTCGTCCAGGGCGTCATCGAGGGCGAGACCCGCGTGCTCGCCGCCTCCATGACCATGGAGGATATCTTCAGGGGCGCCAAGGACTTCAAGCAGGAGGTGTTTGGGAAGGTTCAGCTCGAGCTTGACCAGTTTGGGCTTGTCATCTATAACGCCAATATCAAACAGTTGGTGGACATTCCTGGGCACGAGTATTTCTCTTATTTGGGGCAGAAAACCCAGATGGAAGCTGCCAATCAGGTTGTATTTTACTAAAATGAACGACTAGAATAAAATTGATTCATTCGAAGCATTCAAAATTAAACTAATCTATCCCAAGACCACATGAAATCAGTATTTTTCTCTCAAATTTTTACGAACATGCCAAGTACCGCTGTATTTTCCTTCTTACATCGAAGCATGCCTTTGCAATCAGGCTAAAGTTGATGTCGCCGAGGCGAAGAAGAAGGGGGAGATCGGTGCGAAGACTAGGGAGGGGGAGACGCTTCAGAACGCAGCAAGGATCGATGCAGATACGAAGATTATTTCGTTGAAGAGCCAGGGGAAGGGGAAGAAGGAGGATATAAAGATAAAATCTGAGGTGAAGATCTTCGAAAACGAGAGAGAAGCTGAGGTGGCTGAGGCAAATGCAGAGCTGGCAAAGAAGAAGGCTGCGTGGACGAGGGAGGCCCAGGTGGTGGAAGTGGAAGCGACGAAGGCGGTGGCGCTGAGAGCAGCGGAGCTACAGAGGGAAGTGGAGAGGATGAATGCCATGACTCAGACAGAGAAGCTGAAGGCAGAATTCTTGAGTAAAGCTAGCGTTGAATATGAAACCAAGGTTACTATATATTATTATTGTTATTAACTTCAATTTTTCTAAAAAAATATTTTTAAATTACAATTATTTTTTATCTTTATTATTTTCAACTATATTAAAATATTAAATTTGTTCTAAGTTAAACTAGATAATATTTCAAACCTATTATAATAAATACATATAATAACTATAATAAATGTTATATGAATCGTTACCACCTCACGGTTAACCATTGACGTTACGCGAAGGTGCAAGAGGCAAACTGGGAGTTGTACAAGAAACAGAAGGCAGCAGAGGCAGCCCTTTTCGAGAAAGAAAGAGAAGCCGACGCTCAAAAGGCGCTGGCTGAGGCAGCACTCTACGCTCGCCAGCAATCAGCAGACGCAGAGTTGTATACTAAGAAGAAAGAGGCGGAAGGCATAGCGGCGCTCGGCCACGCACACGGCGCCTACCTTCGCACCTTGCTGGAGGCACTGGGTGGAAACTACGCAGCTCTGAGAGACTACATGATGATCAACAATGGCATGTTTCAGGAGATGGCGAAAATCAACGGGGAGGCTGTTCGTGGGTTGCAGCCCAGAATCAGCGTTTGGACTAGCGGCGGCGGCGGCGGCGGTGGAGAAGGTGTTGATGGTAAGGCCGTGAGTGGCAGCGCCTTGGCGGAGATTGCTAATGTTTATCGCACTTTGCCGCCGTTGCTTACGACTGTTCAAGAGCAAACTGGAATGGTGCCGCCACCATGGATGGGAAGCTTCAAGGAGCTTGCTCATGAAGGCTGAGTGTTCGACTGAAAAGAGAGAAAATCAAATATTTCCTGTATTTTATCTTAAATATTTTACTTTGACTTTTTTACATAAATAAAATGAACTTTTGCTGTTTATTTTCATGAATCCTCTCTCTTTTAAATATATTAAATAGAATTTTTGGACGATAAATTATCGAAGTTAGTTATGTTTAATCCGCAAAAAATCAAAGAAGATATATTTTATGAAATAGAGGAAGTAGAAAACGGAGATCCCAACCCAAAAATATTGTAAAGTTATTTCTTTTATATTCCATCTTCATTTTAGTTTAATTTCATGTTTATAATGTTCTACAATTCCATGCTAGTTTTAGTGAACAACATCTATGAATGTTATGAGCAGATGATGTATGTAGAATTCGATTGGTTTAAAGCATATTACTTTACATCAATGATATGTTTTATAAAATTGTTCATTCTCTATAGTTTTATTCTCATAATTCAATTTTGACATATATTTTTGATGGGTACACCGGAATATAGGTTGCCCATGGTCAATAGAGGCTCAAAATAGCATACCAGACGGTCAACTTAAAACGGCCCAATAGGACTCGAAGGCCAAGCAGACGGCTAACTCGCGTGCAGACGGTCAACTCGAGCGTTGACCGGCATCACTGTAGCAACAGGCCAAAAATAAAGGCTTTTTATGCTGGGGATCACTCCTTTCAAAGGAGGGAGATCACCCTATAAACCATAAATAAGCCATAGAATTCTCATTCCAGGCACGCTATCTGTTAGTCACGCTAACTTTTACTCACGCAAGCTTTTGCTCACACAACGCCCACAGTGACAACGGAGACAGACTGACAATTCTCTACTCTCTGCTGACACCCAAAAAACCCAAGGCATACAACGTACTTCTGACAGCCATTTAATACCTTTCCACCATCCAGATTCAAGAAGACGTCTTTACCTTTCTTTCATCTGGAGATCCACATATTCTTGCTCTCTCTCACTTTCAATTCTCAGTGTCAGTAACTTTCTTATATTTCGAAAGCTGTTTACTGACTTGAGCGTCAGAGTGTTTTCGGTGGGACAACTTGTTGCCGACACAGTGATCTCCTGTTTGTTTTAGTGGTGTGTAGGATTCAAACTCAATGAACGGAGTCGGAACCAGGACAAGTGTATCAGCCCGAATCTATTCGAAGTTTGGATCTAAGGAAGCATCATTAGCGCCGTCTGTCGGAAGCGCTTACAAAAGCCAACCACAAATCTGCACAATGCTCTCTTTTTCACCGTCTGATTCTGCATTCCCAATTGTGAACACGAGAGCCCAAACTAGCGATCCTGCTAGAGACATCACCAATCCCGACCAGGACCACGCTACTGGTACCACGGTCAACGGGACGACGGGCGGACTGCCAGCGCCCTATTTTCAACAACTAATGGAGCAGATGCGAGCCAACAATTATCTGCTCCAACTGCTCTACTCTCAGAACGATCAGAGACTGCAAGCAGCTCCTCCGACAGTCGTTCCAGCACCGACCACCAAAAAGGGTGGCAAGAAGAAGAAGAAGCCAGTTAAAAGGCCCGAGAGACCCAGGAGCAATTCAGTCCCAGCCTCCTCCCGCGTTCCAGGCCAGAACAAGCCTGAAGAACGCTCCGAGAGCACAACTCCCCGAGAAAGTCCGAAAAGAAGAAATCTCCGATACTCTCCGGTCGAAAACAGAAACACAGTCCAGGAGCGAGCATCCAGAACTGTCAGATCTGTTGGAGGCAGCGGCCAACCGGCTGTTGAACCCACCAAAGATAAGACGGAGTTGAGGGCTTACCTTAACTTTAAAAGATCAGCAAACGCCACTCGCGCAGATCCGAAAGTGGACAAAATCTGGAACCATGTGTTCCAAGATGAAGAGCCGCCATCGACTTGGACAGATCTCATTTCACAGCAGAGATCCTGAGCCGTTCATTGGCTGCCAAGTTTAAGATGCCGTCCCTTAATTCATACGATGGGAGCAGTGATTCGGTTGATCACCTCGATCACTTCCGCACCCATCTGAGTCTACAAGGGTTGGAAGACTTAGCGATGTGCCGCTACTTCCCGCTCACGCTGAAGGGAGATGCCCGAATAGGATTCCATCATCTCCCTTCAGGTACCATCAGCAGCTTCCGTGAGCTCACAGATCTCTTCCTCGCTCAGTACGCCTCGAGCCGACGGGAGGAGAAGCAGCCGTGACATCTCTCCCACATCAAGCAGAAATTGGAAAAGAACCCACGGCGATTCTTGGATCGTTTTGTGGCAGAAGCCAGATGAATTTTTCGGATCACGGAGGAGATGAAGTTGGGCAGTTTCATCTCCGTGTTGACCTACGGGGACTTCTTCAAGCATCTAGCCCACAAGAATCCTCAAACTTTTCAGGAAGCGGAATCCATCACCCGGACCTATGATGCAGCAGAGGAGGCTAACGAGGCAAAACGTTCAGAGCAGACGGATCAGCCTCAATCGTTCCCTGGAGAGGAAAAAAGAAAGTACGGCGGTAGTGATCACTCCTAAAGGTGGAGGTGGTGGAGGAAGGAGTTGTTCCGGTCGGCATCTCCCCTTTTTCTGATCCCCCAGATGGTGGATATCCATTTCACGTGTGAGGGGTCAAACTGTTATTTTCACTTGGTCTGCTTAGTATTGGCTTGGGATTTCAGAAAACCTATCAGTAGCAGATGCCTCTAAAGCTTGCTCATTAGACTATAAATAAATCAAAGACTAGGGAAATGTGTCGAACGGATTCGAATTCGTCTGGATGGTTTGAACCGGCTCCGTTCCCTGAGTGCGAATCCTACACACCACTAAAAAGCATAGAAGGTTAGCGTATTGGCGGAAAGTTGTCCCACCGAAAATACTCCAACGCTCAAGTCAGTAAACAGCCTTCGATGATCGGAATGTGACAGAAACTGAAAACTGAGAAAAAAGAGAGGAGGACATGAGTGAGCAGTTCTCCAGATGTAAGAGAGGAGAAAATCGTTGTCTTATATCTGGAGGGTGGGGAGGCAGTGAATGGCTGTCGGAAGCACGTTGTTTGCCTCAGGGTTTTCTGTGAATTTCGGCAGAGAACAGAAGATCGTCTCTGTCAGGGTTTGATGCGTATCAGGAAGCATGCCTTAAATGATAATTCAATGGCTTATTTATGATTGAGAGGGCGCTCTTCCTTCTTTGGAAGGAATGATTCTCTGTGTGATTCTTGGCAGGCTTGCCTTCTGGAGCAGATGCCAGTTGCCAAACTGAGCAAGGTAGTTTCCTTCTCCAGCAGTTTTCCAAATTGCCCACCTTCCTTTGGTGTTCTTTACCGTTAGAATCCCCAGTGGGTAGGATATTGAAAAAATCTGGCGCCTCCCTTACGTGAAGGACGCCAATTTTGTCAATATACATTTCGGGTGCCAGTTGGGATCGTGGAAGATGCCTGGGGTGCCACTGCTGGCCACCCGATGGGTCATGGGCACGGGTGGATCAGGCCCGTTATTGTAGAAAAGCGTCTTTTGGGCCCAACGTGCTGTGTACAGGTGGTCAACATCTGAGTTAACCCGCCTGAGTGCGTGTTGGCCGCCCGGATAGTTAACGCCAGCGTTGACCGTCCTGCGCCTTTTAGCTCTTGGGTCTGTTCTCCAATTGGGCCATTAAAGAGTTGATCGTCTTTCTTGGGCTTCCGTTGATTTTGAGTCAGGCCATTCTTGGTATACCCATCATAATAAAATAAAGATATAGAGAAATATGTATAAGAAAATAGTAAACTTTACAAAAAAAAATTTTTAAATATATTTTTGTTAAAGAAAAAATCATTCCAATATTTAACATGTGTATATGTTGCTTAAATACTTCAAAAATATCATGCTTACACAATAAATATAGAAATATAATCAATTTACGTCTATATATTTCTTGTTACCACTTTTATTTAGGCACTCAAAACAATAGAATAATGGAAACATATTTATTTATTCTTACTAATTAAACAAGAGACTATATATTTCAAATTTTATACTTATTTAATTTTATTCTCCAATATAATTTTACTTCATTCTTTGTCTTAATTGTCTTCATCCAATTAAAAAGTCCCTGTGTGAGTTAGTTCTTCGAGTTCCAACCTGTTTGGCATTTTGTTTGCAAACCATCCCACTTCACTGCACTGTTCATAGGTCATAGAATACTCACTATCTTTATGTTTGGTTGGAGGAAAAAATAATTCTATTTTCTCATTATTTTCTGAAAATAGATATTTTATAAATATCAAAAGAAATATGTAACCAATAAAAGTTAAATAGATAAATAGATTATGAAACATGAAATGATTATATTATTGAGGGATATTGAATTTAGACATATAGAACGCTACTTTGTGCTGGGGATTCTCTAGGCCACTGGATGAATGAAGGTAGTTACATGTCAAATGGCAAATATTGGAATGCTGTAGGACTTACCAAACTGATAAGGGTGTAAATATGTTGGTTTTTAATTTAATGTGACAAAATAAAATCCGAAGAATTTCTTTTGATATCTCAATATATATTTAGAACTTTTTTGTGTTAGGATTCAAAAAAATTCATGCCGTTGTTGATTCTTGGATTCGATGGAACTCACTTGTTAATGATTCGTTCAGATTTTATTAAGATGTGGGACTTCTAGGAGTTACACCATTGCTGTATATTGCGTTTTGTCAATTATAGCTTTTATAGCTTTGACATTGATATTTATGAGATCATTGTTGTTGCTCCATTATTGGATGTAGCTTAAATGTTGAATGTTTAGCCCATTCCTGTTGTCCGTTATTCTAGATTAGCATTGGTACGAGTAGGGCTTGCCAGAGGACGCAGTTTTCGGGATGATTGCAGGTTGAGGATATGGAGCCTTGGATGATTTTTAATCTAGCTTGTATATTTTACTATATTGAGGATTTTGTACTGGATATTGTGTCTACCATTGGTGGTTCGAGGAATTTATTTATAATAGAATTTAATGTTTGTGTTTTGTTATGATTATATGATACTTTGGGAGACAGACTTGGATGGCTCGTGGTTATATTGAAAACCTGGTTAGGTTGTGATAGTTAGAGTATGAGTTACTATTTAAAATACCTTAAGCTTAGAATTGAGAGAAAAATAGAGAAGAGATGGAGAAAATTTTTCCAATTTTCGAGCATTTAATGATGTTCTGATTTCCACCACCCAAATTATATTGTTTTAATTATTATTTAGAATATTTTTATTAGTAGTTTTCTTCTATTTACTCTTTTATTATTCATTGCTTAATTTACCTAAGGTTTTGGTGAATTTGAAGGTAATTTTTTAAATATTTATTGTATCCATACTCATATTATAAAAAAAAATTTTTCTCATAGTTCATACTTTAGTTGTGATGGGTCCTATAGCACTGTAGGCTGAACTAGCACCAGGCTCATCCGTCAGCGTGCTAAGAAGATTGAGGACCAGCAAGATCCTACGAGGCATGAGGATCAGGAGGCACCACGACCAGCATAGTTGCAGCTTAACTAGTGACGAGTAAAAAAAAAAAAGTGTCAAGCATGCCTAACAGACGGCCCATGTAGACTGGCCAATCGTGACACAAGGAGCCCTCCAACTTAGCGGTTGATAGTCTGGTTGCAGCAGCATATGCATGCAAGTGGCACCTGCAACCACCGGTGGGACAATCTGGTGGATGTCCGGTAAGGACCACCGATTATTGTACAGTCGTCCCAAAACGATAACTGATATCGACAATTTTCACCATCGCCGAGACAGTTCAGCAAATTCTGGTGGGACAGCTGTCACCAGTCTTGGTGTCAAAACCACATCAACACCATCATAACAAGTACCCTTCACCCTTGTCGGTGAAGGAGGGGGGATGATCTTGACTATCGATTGTCTAATGGAACAAAGACTTCTTCCTCACTCTCAAAGCAATCAATCATGAGAGGGAACTATCTCTCCCTCTTCCTTTCTCTGAACCGTTCCCCAATGAGCGCACTGACAAGCCAAACCCCATTGAGCGCAAGTGCCAGAGCCAAGACCTCCGTCATCACTCTCATTTCCTCCACTCGTGTATTATAACACTTTGCATCCTCTATCTTTCTCTTTTTTAAGAAAGATTTTTAACTTGAACGTCAAAGTATAAATCGATGAGTGAATCCCACCAATCCTTTGACCTTTTATTTATTCATTATATTGCGCTGGATCAAAATTATCAAAGATACAGATCGGATCCACTTGAGCTCGACCCTCTATGGAGGATCATGAGGCTCCTAATCTATACAATAACCCAGATTTATAAACGTATCAAGTTGAAAAAGTTTAGTTAAGAAATATTTTTAGGTAAAATTCGTTTGTTCGTTTGCTACATAATTTTTTAATTGTGAATATTTGTTATTGTTTCATCTCCTTATGAATTCAAATAAATGATTTAGTAATCAATGGTGGTTAAAGACTTATTCTTGATTTTGCCTGACAAATTTTGGGTGGACTGTTCTTAACAAACATGACATGCAACAACATGACTCAATAGCTCAAGTTATCAAAAACTACTGCACGTGACATGCACGGACCTCAATTAATTATGAAAAATACCTACATTATCATGGCTTTATCAAGCACTTCCATGTTTGCTATTAGACAACCTCATCCGATAATCTGCCTTCTGAGTCTGTAGGATAGTCATATGACGCGCTGCTGAAGCTACAACAAAAAATTATTAATAGTTGCATTGATTTCCGTATGATTGGCAGATACAAATATGTCTATGCCCCGGTGCCGGAAACAGACATTTGCTGAAACGTCTGTAGATTCTTTCGAAGTATCAAAGCAGTCCTTGTGTAATTCAGTTACTACAGAGCAAAGAGTATAAGTATGCTTTAGTGATGCATTTTAAACTGCAGTTTTCAAAAGAGGACAGCAAAAGCTAACACGAATTGAACGGCGTTTATCTAAAAATTTGCTGTTTACCTACTACATGATTAAAAAAAGCCACCAAACGGTTTCTCCTGTCAAAATCTTCAGCACTAAATTCGCAATGCACACGTAAAAGAGAAAGCTGTCCTGGTGTTCACATTGAAATCCAAACTGAAGCTACCATGCTCCAGCTACACAAGCACTACTATAACAAGATTGACTGTGCTTGACCTCATTCCATAGTACGCTGAAATCCCACAAATTTCAATGACCGTAAACAGTGTCACTGCATCGTACCAGTCTCATGGAATTTGTTCTAGGGTTGAACTTGGAAGCCGCATGCCTTGCAAGTTCCGATGGCACAGGACTATTACTCTGAACTAGCATCTGCTTAAGATCATAGAAGACATCTGTATCATTCAAAGTCAAAAACGTTGTTACAATGCCTGATTTCCCTGCACGTCCAGTGCGACCAATGCGATGAGTGTACTTCTCAATATTCTCCGGCATATCATAGTTAATTACATGACCAACGTCAGCTATATCTATGCCACGCCCTACCAGATCAGTCGCAACCAGGACATTATATCTCTTCGTCCTGAAACCTTCAAGGCTGATTTCTCTGTGCCCCTGCATCTTCCCGCCGCGGAGACTTGTAACTCGGTACCCCGCCTTATCCAAAGCCGTGGCAAGGACATCAACATCATTCTTCTTGTTGACAAATACAATAGCTGTCTTATCTCCAAGATCATCGAGCAATCTTCGCAGCCTAGGCATTTTCTCAGATACCTTCACCATAAGACGTGCTGGCTGACTAGCCCAGTTGCCTTTCTAGCAGTCCCAACAGTTACCACAACTGGATTCCTCAAGTACTTCCTGGCAAGCCGTTCCACAGCAGGCGACATTGTAGCAGTAAACATGTGAGTGATTCTATGCATCTCATCGAGCTCCTCATCTTTGTTAAGTGGTTTCAAGTGGATCGAAGGTATCGAGTCCAAGACCCCCACAATTTGACTCTCAAACCCCTGATCAATCATACGATCGGCCTCATCAAGAACAACATAACTGCACCGGTTCAGCACACAGTAGCGACTCTCCAGGCAATCTAACAGTCGCCCAGGGGTGGCTATGATGATTTCACACCCCTGACTAATCTTAAATCCTTGCTTCTCAATGGAATTTCCACCTCCTACGGAGGCAACTTTGATTCTCACATAGCGGGAAAACTAGACTGTCTTGCGCTCAATCTGCTGAGCAAGTTCGCGCGTAGGAGCCAACACTACAGCATAAGGACCATTTGCCCCCGTTTCTTCACTAATTGGTGGAAGACCAGAAATATAAGATAGCATGGGAAGAACAAAAGCAGCAGTCTTACCAGAACCAGTCTCTGCAATTCCGATGACATCGCGCAGCTGCAGCCCTAGAGGAATAGCGGCCATCTGGATAGGAGACGGCTTCTTGTATCCTTCCTTCTCAACAGCCTTCAATAGCTCGGAACTCAAATTGCCCTCCCTCCAATTCCTCATACGTTTGGAAACCTTCGTTCCTTTGTAAGATATGTCGAAATCCTCCCTGAAAATTCTCCAATCTCTCTCCGTCATTTCTTCCAGTTTCTTTTCAGACCAGTGTTCAACGGTTCTCGACTCAGCGGCTTGCTTCTTCTGCTCTCTGCGATCCACGCCAGCGCGAAACCCTCGCCCGAACAGCAATTGAGCTTCGTGACGGTTTTGGTAGAGGGGATTCGTGTCGGAAATAGCTTCTTCCGTGATGTCCCAGTCGAATGAGAATCGAAACTTCTCGCTAGGTTTAACTACTCGTTTCTTAGGCTTTCTTGAACCGAGGTACTGCTCTTTGATGGCCTCTATCTCTTCCTCTCTCTCCCTCTCTGCCAATTCCTCCAACTTAGGGCGCTCCCGAGCCTTGACGTACTCTCCAAGCGTCCTCTTCGGATCGCGGTCGTGGTTCCCGGAGGAGCGGTGGCGATGGGAATCAGAGGAAGATTTGTTTTCGCCGGAGCGACATTGGAGAAGAAGCTTCTCAGATCTGCGGTTCCGCTGTGCGGTTTCTTCCTGACGACGTTGAAGTGCCAACTGCTCCCTTCGGGATTTGCTCAAGAACACCGGCTTGTGGTTGCTACAATTGGCGGTGGCGGAATCTGGGCTGCCTGCGATCTCTTCCGGAGATATTTTCATGGCCGAGGAATTGGCGCTGGTTTACTTAAATCACAATATAGAGGTGGAAGAGGAGAGAGGGTGGGGTTGATATATGTAAATAGAACCGTATACACAAGCAGACGGACAAACCCTTGAAGGCTGAAGCATTAGTTTCTTTGCGGGCAAGTAACCTTCTAATGGGCCGAGCCTAAAGTTACTAAAGAGTAGCTTTATGGGCCGGTTCATAGTCCATTTCCAGGAATAGTGGACCCGAAATTGAGGCCCAATCTGAAGACCCTCTATTGATGCTTAGCAATGGTGGCTTAAGCCTCTCTTTTTCTTTTTCTTTTTTTTTTTAAAAAGAAGAAAATTTATTATAATTTTTTCAAATGCCACATTTTATAATCTATATACTTCAAATATGGGATTTTAGATATTTAATAATATAGATATTTTTTATTCGGCATTTTAGATATTTTAATAATATAATACTTTATTGATATATTTATATTTGATGCGTCCTTAGATCCGAATTTTGAAAAGATTCGGGCTGATCCACTTGTCCTGATTCTGGCTCCATTCACTAAATTTGGATCTTACATACCACTAAAAAGAATAGGAAGTCAGTGTGTCGGCGAAAAGTTATCCCACCGAAAACACTCTGACGTTCAAGTTAGTAAATAGCCTTCAAAATTTGAAAAAGTCACTGAAACTGAGAATTGAAAGAGGGAGAGAGGGATAGTGCAAGAGTGTGTGTATAGCTCCAGATGAAAGAGAGACAAAGCCGTCTTCTTGAATCTGGATGGTGGGGAGGTAGTAAACGACTGTCAGAAGCACATTTGTATGCATTGGGTTTTTTGAGTGATAGCAGTGAGTAGAGAATTGTAAGTCTGTTGTCGTTGTGGGCGTTATGTCAGTAAATCTTGCGTCAGTAAAAGCTTGTATGAGTAACAGATAGCTTGGGTAAAAGTTTTGGTAACAGATAGCGTGCCATGAATGAGAATTTTAGGGCTTATTTATGGCTGACAAGGTGATCTCTCTCCTTTGAAAGGAGCGATCCCCTGCGTGATTCTTGGTTGGCCTGCCTTTTAGAGCTGATGCCAATTACCAAATAGACCAAGATAGTTTCTTTTCACGGCGTTCAGTGACTTTCTAAATTGCTTACCTTCCTTCTATATTTTTTACCGTTGGAGTGCGCCAATTGGCAGGAGATTGGCAAAATATGGCGCCTTCCTTACAAGAAAGACACCGATTTTGTCAATGTCCATTTTGGGAGCCAACTGAGATCGTGAAAGATGTTGGGAGAGTCGTTGCTGGCCGTCTAATGGATCATGGGCTCAAGTGGGCCAGGCCCGTAAAAAATCTTTTATGTTTGGCCTGTTGCTATAATAATTCCGATCAACGCTCGAGTTGATCATTTTGGGCCTTTCAAGTTTTGGGCCTTTGCGCCTTGTTGGGCTGCTGTTAAGTTGACCGTATGGTATGCTATTTTGGGCCTCCGTTGACCATGGGTCAGCCCATATTTTGGTGTACCCATCACTAGCCCCCCATGCCAGTGGCCAGAATTCTAGACTCCGGTATGTTCATGATGTGATGCTCCTTACTGTCTTTCGTCATTTGAGGATCAAGGAGAACTCTATGAAAGATAGAGAGAAAAGTTTAACCAGAACTGTTGACCGTCTTGGTCAATTTCGGAGAAAAATATTAACCAAAACTGTTGACCTTCTTCGGCCAGTTTTAGAGAAGAATGTTGACCAGAACTGTTGACCGTCTTGGTCAGTTCCGGAGAAAAATATTGACCAGAACTGTTAACCATCTTTGGCTAGTTTTGGAGAAGAATGTTGACCAGAATTGTTGACCGTTTTGGTCAGTTCCGGCAAAAAATATTGACCAGAACTGTTGACCTTCTTTGGCTAGTTTCGGAGAAGAATGTTAACCAGAACTGTTGACCGTCTTTGGCCAGTTTTGGAGAAGAATGTTAACCTGAATTGTTGACCGTCTTGGTCAGTTCCACGGAAGAATGTTGACCAGAACTATTGACCATCTTTGGCCAGTTCTGGAGGACTTTCTGCCAGCCTTGATTGACGCTTGACCATCAGCAGGTTTGTAGGCCAGAAGAAGACATGCGTCTTCTTTTGGTTGGGCGGATATCCTGGTCATTAGTGCGTCAGAGATCCGCCTTTTGAAGAACCAAGTAGGGAGGCGACACGTGACAGGACTAACGACGTCCTTAATGAGGGGTTTTAACGCGTGCTTGCCGTTTAAGTTTCCCTCTACATTTTGAAAACCTTTTACGCCTCCTAGCCTTCGCCTTCTTCGTCTCCAACTTTCATTCTGAAAAACCCTAATCCCTCCTGCAAATCATGGCATCCGTCGCAGACATCGCCTCCGTTCTTAGAGAGAGTGACGTTAAAGCACTGTGCATTGAGTTCAACGTCTCGGAGGAAATCACATGGAGAGTCCTGGAAAGGAACGACAGAGCCTTTGCTCCACCGACGGGGCATATCACAGTTTATGAGGCCCACCTGAGGAGCGGTCTCCGTCTCCCGTTGTCAGACGATTTGTAGGACATTTTGCAAGCCCTGCGGAGTCCCATCGCCCAACTCCACGCCAATGCTATCTGGTATCTCTGTACCCTGTGTATTTTTCTTCAGAAGCATGGTAAGAAGCCAAGGATGTCGATGGTGAGGGTCCTGTTTAAAATAAACTAGGAAGGAGAGTGGATATCGCTCGTCCCCGTTCTGGTCTGAAGATAAATACGGCCATATACGACTCGTTGAAGAACTAGAAGATCTGGTTCTTCTTCATGAGCGTGGGGGAAACCGGGCCCCTTCCGAAAGACTGGGGCCAGGTTCTGGAGGCGTATACGGGGACGCCGTCTGTGGCGAAGACGACGGCCCTGGAATGGTTGACGGAGTTGATCAAGGAGAACCCTGACGAGTTCAAGGGGGATTTTCTGATTTCTCGGGCAAAGACCAAGAAGGTGAACTGGGGACCACCATCCCCGGTTCAAAAATCCATGCTGCCAGTAAGGACGATGAGGCTGGAGGACGCCAAGGGCGTGATCATTCGCATGCAGCACACCGACGAAGGGTTTATTGGCCCGTTGCCCGAGAAGGTGCTGGAGACGCCTTCGTCCTCGTCATCCCTCATCGACTATGTCGCTGTCGGAATCTATAGCGGACCTAGTAGTACTGCGGGCCTGGAGGCGACCTACGTGGACTGGTCGATGGAATCAGGAGAAGGAGCCATCCTGCGTAGCTCGCGCTGCAAGCGGCTCCTTGTGCATCGTTGACAGAATCCTTTCAGAGCCTGCTTATGAGCCAGCAGTGGAGGCGCGGGAACCGTCCGTTAGTTCTCCCGTTGCGCAGACTCCTGCTGTGGAGCCATTGATTGAGCTTGATCCTCCAACAGCTGCCGCGGAGGCTGCCGTTGAGGAGCCCGCAGTAGCCATGGATGAAGAAGAGCTGCTGGAGAGCATTTTGGAGGAGGCTGCCACTAACTCGGCTCGAGAGGATGCTCCTGGTCCACTGCCATCTAAGCCAAGTTTGGAGGCCAGGCCCGAGAGGACCATGAGGAGATTATGAGAGGTATGGTTCTTGGCGATGGCCTCCGTGTATTTTTTCCTTTTCTGAATTTTTGACTTGTTATTTGTTTGCCTCTTGTGCAGTTGAGGAAGCTGGCATCTGCCGTTATCAAAGTGGTGGAGCAGTGAGATCAGGTGATCGCCGATAGGGAGGCGGAGATCGCTTGGCTAGATGCCAAGCTGGCTGCTGCGGGGAGCGAGCACTGCGAGGAGACTGCAGCCCTCGATGCTATCTTGACCGGAGTGGAAACGGAGAACTCTAAGTTGAAGGTTGAGGTTACTCGCTTGAAAGAGGAGGATGATCGAGGCAAAGCGCACCTCAAACGACTTGCTAAGCGAGTAGCAACCTTAGAGAAAGATCTGAGTCTCCGAATGCGCCCCCACGAGGTCGAGGGCATGATGCACGCGTGGCTGTTGGAGGGGATCAACGTCGGTGGGCACGTTGCGCGGTTGATTAATCCTGACTTCCCGGTCGAGTTCATCAATATGTCCAACAACACAGCGCAACACAGAGACAACCTCGTGGGGGAGCCCCGTTATATTCAGGGGCCTCCGCCGCCCTTAACCTTTTTTACTTTTTTGTGACCTCCCTTGTAAAATGTGATTTGTAATACGTTCAAAGTAATAAAATGGAAGTTCTTTTCACTTTTGTGTCCATTTACTTTTATCGTATCTGGTGTTAGCAAGCTTAGTTGCATTGGGCGGCCAACTAGGTTGACCGGCTGCCGTTGTTGGGTTGCCTAAGAAGCGAGGTTCTTAGGTTTGGCTGATGGTTATATTAACCAGCCTAGTAGCGTTGTCCAAGTGATGACTTGGATGGCCAACGTTGGAGAAGGATGCTTCTCCCTTCGACGGTCACTAACTGATCACGCTATCTTCTCGTAGAGGAGGTCGTTGCATATACTGCGTAAGCCCCCTAAGGTTTTGACCGCTATCGGGCCACTTGGGTGACCAATGTTTAGTATGACCGCTAATGGGCTGCTCGGATCACCGAGGTTCATATTAGGCCGCTTATGGGCCACCTAGATGACCAGGGTTTATAATAGGCTGCTCATGGGCCACCTGGATGACCAGGGTTTAGATACGACCACTAATGGGCTGCTCGGAAGATCGAGGAACAAGTTCAACCTCTTATGGGCCACCTGGATGACCAAGGTTTAACAAGAGGGTGAAGACCCTCCCGACTTAGGGGCAGTCTAGGTCGGGTAACCTGCAAAGAAAATATATGCACATGCATATAGGAAATATACTAAGTAAACACTTATTTTTTGCAAAATCAAAATAAGCAAGCGAGTGCAAACAATAATGCAAATGCGTACATGTGTCTGCTACTGGAAGTATCGTTTGAGGTGGATGGCGTTCCATGTTCGCGGAACCAGTTTCCCATCCTTCTCCGGAGTTTGTAGGCTTCGTTTCGCAGGACAACGGAGACGAGGAAAGGTCCTTCCCAATTAGATGAGAGCTTATTGAGGTCGGCCAGTTTGCCTGTGGCCTCCACGCCTCGTAGAATCAGGTCCCCTACATTGAATCGTCGTACCTTAACTTTTTTGTTGTAATATAGGGTGATCCGACGTTGGTAGCCCGCTGTCCGTTCTCTGGCAGCGTTGCAAGCTTCATCTAACATGTCTAAGTGCTCCCTGATTTTTTGAAAGTTAGTTAGTCGGTCGAACGACTCCACCCCGAGACTTAGAAGCCCGATTTCAACAGGGATTACTGTCTCAGTCCCGTAGCAGAGGTTGAAGGGCGTCTCGTGTATTGGTTCATTCGGGGTTGTTCGATAAGACCAAAGAACGGAAGGGAGATCGTCCGCCCAGGAACCTCCTGCGTCCTCCAGCTTAGTTTTCAACCCGTGGAGTAGCGTTCAGTTTGTCACCTCGACCTGTTCGTTTGCTTGGGGGTATGCCACCGAAGTGTGGATCAGCTTGATGCCAAAGCTGGTGCAATACTTGGTGAAGTATTTTTCCAAGAATTGGATCCCGTTGTCAGTCACAACGATCTCGAGGATGCCGAATCTGTAGATGATGATCTGGCGGAGGAACTCCAGGGCGTTATGCTCTGTAATCTTTGCCAGTGGGATGGCTTCAACCCACTTGATAAAGTAGCCTTTGCCTACGATGATGAATTTTCTTTGTCACGTGACAATGGAAAACGGGCCTAGAAAATCGAGCCCCCATTGCGCGAAGGGCCAAGGGGCCTGAAGGGCCTTCAGATCTTCGGATGGTTGGCGATCGCGATTGCTGTGAAGCTGAAACTCTCACATTTCTTCACAAACTCTAGCGCGTCTTTTTTCATCGAGGGCCAGTAATAGCCCTGGTGCATGACCTTGAAGGCCAAGTTCTTTCCGCCAATGTGCGACCCACATTAAAGCGTAGTCAGCCTCTTCGGGAGTTAGGCAATGGAGGTATGGAGTCGAGTAGCTACGGCGGTATAACCGTCTGTCTACCACAGCATACCAGCCAGCTGTCTTTTTGATCGGGTTGGCCTTTTCTACATCCTCCGAAAATGATCCGTCCACCAGATAGTTTAGGAAAGGATCATCCAATTTTTTGCTTCGGAAATCTGCATTGCCTCTCGCTTCTCAATGCTGGAAGCGTCAAGGATCTCTGACATATCCTTTGAATATTGTTCCGAGTTTTCGGCTGTAGCGGCTTTAGCCAGCTAGTCCGTCTTCCAGTTTTCAGTTTGGGGAACGTGAACCAGGGTCAGTTTGTCGAAACTCTGGGCAGCCTCCCTTGCCTTTGCCAAGTACTTGGCCAAGAGAGGGTTGTTCGTCTCGAACCCTCCATTAACATTGTTAACAATTAGCTCGGAGTTGCTGTAAACTGCTAATCTCTTGGCAAAACACTCCTTGGCTAACTGTAATCCGGCTAATAGGGCCTCGTACTCGGCAACATTATTGGTTGCCGAAAAATTGAGCCTGAGCGAGTATTTTACCTCAAACCCGTCGGAGGTCGTAAGGACCACTCCATCGCCACTGCCTGTGTTCGTAGACAATCCGTCCATGTGGAGTATCCATTCTGAAACTCTGACAAGCAGTTCCGTGCTTTTTCTGGGCCATTCCTCGAGGACTGGGGTTGTAGTCTCGATAATGAAATCAGCCAGCGCCTGTACCTTCACAGCAGTCCTAGGTTGGAATTCGATGTCGAACTCGCCCAACTCGATATCCCATTTTACCAACCGTCCAGAAACGTCGGGTTTCTGGAGTATGTTTTTTAGCGGTTGTTCCGTGAGGACCACTATCTGGTGGGCCTGAAAGTAGGGCTTTAATTTCCGCGCATAGAATATTAGTGCCAAGACCAATTTTTCTGCGCATGAGTAATGGGTCTCTGGGCTGGTCAACGTTTTACTCACGTAGTAGACCGGCCGCTAAGTATCAGCATCCTGGCGCACGAGGATAGAAGTGAGGGATGCCTCCGACACCGCCAGGTAAAGTTATAATTCCTCTCCGTCTTTGGGTAACACCAACAACAGCGGGCTGGCCAAATACCATTTCAGTTCATCGAAAGCAGTTTGGCATTCCTTTGTCCATTGGAACCCGTTAGATTTTCTTTCTCTAAGGGCTTTGAAGAAGGACCGGTACTTGTCACCGGACTTCGCAAGGAAACGAGACAGTGCTGCCAGCCGTGCAGTAAGTTGCTGGACGTTCTTTACGTTCCGTGGCAGAGCCATGTCGACAAGCGCCTTAATTTTCTCTGGGTTTGCCTCGATCCCCCGCTGGGAGACGATGAAACCCAGGAATTTACCGGAGGCTATTCCGAAGATATACTTAGCTGGATTCAGCTTCATGTGATACTTACGGAGCACCTCGATTGACTCTTCCAGGTCACGGATGTGGTCGCCGGTGACCCTACTCTTGATGAGCATGTCGTCAATGTAGACCTCCATGTTGCGACCAATTTATTTTTCGAATATTTTGTTGACCAGCCGTTGGTAGGTTGCTCCAGCGATTTTTAAGTCCAAAAGCATTACTTTTAGCAGTAGGTGCCCTGATCGGTCATGAACGAGGTGTGCTCATCGTCCTCTGGACTCATCCGGATCTAATTGTAACCCGAATAGGCGTCCATGAAGCTTAGCTGCTCATGTCTGGCTGTTGAGTCAACCAGTAGGTCGATCTTAGTTAAGGAAAAGTTATCCTTTGGACAGGCCTTGTTAACGTCGGTAAAATCGATGCACATCCACCATTTTTCGTTGCTTTTCTTTACTAGGACGACATTAGAGAGCCAGTCCGGGTATTGCATTTCCCTAATGAAGCCTGCGTCCAGCAGCTTTTTGATCTCCTCTCGGATGGCGATTAGCTTTTTAAAGGAATGGTTCCTCTGCTTCTGCCTGACGGGGTTTTCGGCAGGAGTCAAGCCCCAACTTATGGACCATTATCTCTACTGGGATTCCAGGCATGTCTGCTGGAATCCATGCAAAAAGGTCAACGTTCTTTCGCAGGAACGTAATCAACTCATCGCGCAATGGTCCGGTGAGGGAGCTGCCGATCTGTACACTCTTCTCCAGGCTCCTCCGGGTCCAGTGGGATTAGATCCATGGCTTCGTCGGACTGCGCTTGTTAAAGGGTTGTCTCGTCCCAAAGGTCGAGTTTCCTAACTATTCTAGTGCTGCCACTTGGGGCAACTGTGACATATAACAGGTTCGCCCAGTAACTTGGTCGCCCAGCACCTTCCCGACACCGTAGGATATGGAAAACTTTATTTTGAGGTGTGAAATCAAGGTAACTGCCCCGAACGTTGTCAAGCATGGTCTGCCTAGTATGGCGTTATACACCGAGGGTAGGTCGACCACCAGTAAGGTGAGCGTTCAACTTGTTGTTTTTGGATACGTACCCAAGGTAACCTCCAATTAGATAGTTCCCTGAACGGGCACAGGCTCGTTATCGAGATCGTATAATGGGCCTTCGGCAGGTTTTAGTTGATTCTTTTTTAAGCCCAATTTGAAGAACGCATCCAAGTAAAACAAATCTCTAGAACTTTCATTATTAATAAACACTCGCTTCAATTGGTAGTCCACACTACCATCCAAAACAAGTGCGGATACAATGAGGGGATCAGCATTGGGGACATTACATGAGCTAAGTCATCATTGCTGAAGCTGATAATGTTATTTGCCATGCGCTACTTCTTCCTCAAGTCTGCTGTTCCTCGCCGCCAGATGGGTTTTTAGCAAGTCGGGTGGCAACCATGTTAACCACCCCTATTGCAACCCGGTTTCAGGGAGGAGACTGCTCCTACCCCTCTCCGCCAGCTGCTCCATAGCTCTGTCCGAGACCCCTGACAAACTTGGTGAGGTGCCATCTGCGAATCAGCTCCTTGATCTCCCTCTGCAGCGTCTTGCAATCCTCAGTCGAATGCCCGGCAGAGCGGTAAAAGTCGCAGTACTTTGATTGGTTCTCAGAGTCCTTTTTTAGTGGTTTTGGCCACTTCAAGAACTTTTCTCCGCGGATATGCATGAGGACGTTTGAGCGCGTGTCCATCAGAGGTGTGAAACGGGTGGGCCCGTAGTCTCTGCGTCCTAGGGGCCCAGTCCGGCGTTACTTCTGGCGGGAGTGATCTCCGCTGTTGTAATTTCTTTTTCCCTCTCCAGGGAACGATCGAGGCTGATCCGCCCGCTTTGAAAATTTTACCTCATTAGCCTCCTTTGCTGCAACATAGGCCCGGGTGATAGATTCCGCTTCCCGAAAGGTTTGAGCTTTTTTGTAGGCCAGGTGTTTGAAAAAGTCCCTATAGGTCAGTGCGGAGATGAAACTGCCCAACTTCATCTCCTCCATGATCCAGGAAATCCGTCTGGCCTCCGCCACAAAATGATCTAGCAACCGCCATGGCTCCTGGAACGCGGGACTTTTGGCCAGGAACGCGGGAGGATGCTTGGACTGGAAGGCTCCTGGGTCTCTCGGGCCTTTTGGCCGGCATCTTTTTCCTCTAGCCATCTTTTTTTTGTGGCCAATACTGGGGCGGCTGTTGGAGGAGCCACTTGCAGTTGCTACTCGTTCTGAGTGCAAAGTATTTGGAACAGACGATTGTTGACTTGCATCTGCTCTATCAGCTGCTGGAAGTAGGGCGCTGGCACTCTACCTATTGTCCCATTGACCGCGACACCAGCAACGTGGTCCTGGTCAGGATCGGTGATGTCTCTAGCAGGATAGCTAGCTTTGGCTCTCGTGTTTATCATTGCGAATACAGAATCAGACAGTGAAAAAAAAGAGAGCGTTGTGCAAATTTGTGGTAGGCTTTTGTAATCGCTTCCCACAGACAGCGCCAATAATGCGTCTTTAAATTCGAATTTCGATCATATTCGGGCTGATCCACTTGTCTGGGTTTCGACACCGTTCACTGAGTTTGGATTCTGCACACCACTAAAAAGAACAGGAGGTTAGTGTGTTGACGAAAGTTATCCCACCGAAAATACTTCGACGCTTAAGTCAGTAAACAGCCTTCGAAATATGAGAAGGTCACTGAAACTGAGAATTGAAAGAGGGAGAGAAAGAGAGCTAGAGTGTGTGTATAGCTCCAGATGAAAGAGAGACAAAGTCGTCTTCTTGAATCTGGATGGTGGAAGGCAGTAAACGGTTGTCCGAAGCACGTTTGTATGCCTTGGGTTTTTTGAGTGACAGCAGTGAGTAGAGAATTGTAAGTCTGTTGTCGTTGTGGGCGTTATGTGAGTAAATCTTGCTTCAGTAAAAGCTTATATGAGTAACAGATAGCCTGGGTAAAAGTTCGCGTAACAGATAGCGTGCCCTGAATGAGAATTCTAGGGCTTATTTATGGCTGACAAGGTGATCTCCCTCCTTTGGAAGGAGCGATCCCCTACGTGATTCTTGATTGGCCTGCCTTTCAAAGCTGATGCCAATTGCCAAATGGACCAAGATAGTTTCCTTCCACGACGGTCAGCGGCTTTCCAAATTACTTACCTTCCTTCTATGTTTTTTACCATTGGAGTGCCCCAATTGGCAGAAGATTGGCAAAATCTGGCGCCTTCCTTACGAGAATGGCGTCGATTTTGTCAATGTCCATTTTGGGAGCTAGCTGAGATCGTGGAAGATGTTGGGAGAGTCGTTGCTGGCCGTGTGATGAATCGTGGGCTCAAGTGGGTCAGGCCCGTAAAAAGCCTTTTATTTTTTGCCTGTTGTTATAGTAATTCCAGTCAACGCTCGAGTTGACTGTCTGCGCGCGAATTGGCCATCTGCTGGAGTCTAGACGATCAACATCAACGTTGACCATCTTGGACCTTTCAGGCTTTGGGCCTTCGCGCCTTGTTAGGCCGTTGTTAAGTTAACCGTCTGGTATGCCGTTTTGGGTCTCCGTTGACTATGGGACAGCCCATATTCCGATGTACCCATCAATATTAATAAATTAAATAAAAATAAAAAATAAATAAATGTTATATTATGTAAAAAAATATTAAAATAATTGAAGAGTTGCGACAGTAGGAGATTATTCTATTTCTAAACATCATAGACTTGCAAGTGGGGAGAAAAACAGTCACGCATAGAGCCATTGCTTATGCCTTTTAGTTAGACAATAATAATTCTACTATTAATGATTTATTTGATTTTACAAAAAAACAATTATAAAATATAAATAATGTAAAAAAATCAAAACAATGAAAGTAAAAAAATAAACATATTTTTCTTTTGTTTTACTTGTACATTATCTAAAAATCAATTGAGAAAGAAAATAAATTTCAGAACGTCTACATACACTAGCCATTATGGCTTTCACATAGGCTTATGCCATAATCCATGTTGACCTAATCAAAATAAAAATTCTGTAACTGTAGGTAAGATAGGCTGTTGTTATAAAATAATACATTTGACTAATTTACTTGTATAACACTTAGTTTTATATTACTTTTAGATATATTACTGTTACATCCTCGTATTTCAACCGCCGTACAACGAGAGTCCGAGTCCTCTCTTTACGCTCTTGGACGAACAGAATCGTGCAACACAAAAAAAATTGTTAAGTTTGACGAAAATAACGTTTCGGGAAGTGAAGTGGGACGAGGGCACAAGGCACGAGGACTTTACGTGAAAAATTCCTTTTTGAATGAGAGGGGAAAAAACCACGGTGGTAGACGTTGGGTTCAAAAGATTACACTATCTTTAAAATGGAGTACAACTAGTCATAGTGGCACCTTTTGTTGCCACACAAAAGTTACAAGGCAATAGATCTCGTTTTCTCTTCTCTTTTCTTATTTTCTTTCCTTTGGTTGCTGTTCATAATATGTATGCAAGTGTCAACTTCTTGGAATCCTTTCTCTTGTTGCTTGAATAGGATATTTATAGAGGGGAATCATGCCGTTGAAATGGGGACACGTGACGCTGGCGTGTGCTAGGACGCCTGCCACCAACCCTGTTGATTCGACGTGTCAGGGAGGCCGGCCACCAACTTTGCTGATTCGGCGTGTCAGGTGCCGTTAGACCCATAATGATGGCGCGTGCTCTGAGCGCCGTTATTTCCGGCGGAGGTGGCATGTTGCAGAGAACGCATACTCCTTAGTAACAGTGAATCATCTGAGTTGGCTCGCATGGTCCCCGGACTTCTAAAACTAACTTAACCTCTTGGGCTAAATTAGGCTTTTTGGGCCTTTTGGGCTAAATTGTCCTCGTAAGCCTCTTGGTTCGTGAACTTGACTCTTTGGGCCTTCTTTTCTGGGCCTTCAGTGCCAGGACCCATCAAATACAGTACTTAGCCTCATATTACTCTTAGATCTATTAAGTTATTCGAACCCTTATACTTCAATGCAATCTAAGTGATCCAAAAATGATATAAGAATACCGAAAGATAAAATAGAATATACAAAAAAATATAAAAAAATATAGAGATATATATTGCTTGAGAACTTTTGATTCGATTAATTATAAATGAAAGTCTTCCTTTTATAGTAGAGCTTCTCTCATCCACCTCCATAATGGCCAAGATTATCCCATGCCGATGATTAGAATTTAGCTTCTAAATTTCTCTTGGAATGTTTTTTTCTAAATGTCTCTATAGTTTTATTTATCTTTCTTTTTCTAGAATATTCTACTAAAATATATAGATATTCATAAAGGAAATATCTCTACACTCTTACTAGGTTTTTAAAAATATTTTACCATATTCTGAATGACTTAACTACTTACAATTATAATCTAACAATGCTATATGTTGTGTCCTGAGTTTCCGTCCACCTAGCGAGCAGCGTCCGAGCGGATCTTATGAATTCCGAGATGGACAGAAAACACACAACACAGAGTAAAATGCGAAAGAATGAAAGGGACAAGGACTTCGAATGCAATATCTTTTACGTGGAAAACCCCTTTGAGATTGCAAAGGGGAAAAACCACGGTCACTGTCAGGCGTCCAGGAAATTCCACTATGGATCAAGGAGAATACAGCAGAACCCTTGATGGTGCTTTTTGTCACCACTAGGAATTATAGGTCTCAAGTTTCGTTTTCTCTCCTTTTACTTTTACTGGGAAGAATGCTCTCAATATGGACTCTAGAGACGAATTTGCAGAATTCCCTTCTTGGCGCCTGAAGGGAGGTATTTATAGGAAAAGGAAAAAGTTATTCTGTTACGAAAGGGACACGTGGTGTTGGCGTGTCAGGGGCGCCTGCCACAGCCCAGCTAGTGCGGTGTGCCAGGGACACGCGTCACCAAGACAATGGTGGCAGTACCTGCCCTGCAGATACGGCGCACCAGGAATGTCGGTCCTGCAGATACGGCGTGCTAGGAGCCGTTGGATTCATGATGACGCGTGCCTTTTCGGTTATAGGGAATCATCTGAGTTGGCATGCTTGGACACTTTGATTTCTTATATGGAGACGTTCGAAATGGTTCTTAGACGCTTCTCGAGTTTTCTTGATGACGTCAGTCCCCCTTAGGGGTCCTCGTACTCCTATGGAGTAAACGGACCTCTCGGGCTTTCGTCACTATTTGGGCCCCTCGGCCCGTGGTCGTGACTTTAGGCCTTCTTTTTGGGCTGCGCTTTATGGACCCTAGTAGTGGGACCTAACACTATATATGTCTGAAATCATATAGATATACTGTTTGAACACTAATACAGGTAAGTCGTGCTTGAGAAACAGTCCATTTGTGACTACACCCGTGGAGAAAGATCTTAATTAATAGGCTCATGCTTCGTGTGAGCGAAATTCCACAAAGCAACCACGAGTGACTCTAAACATTTGATTCTACGGTGAACCGGATCTTTTGCAATTTCATCAATTAGGTATTGTAGTGGATTTTGCACATAATCATTAAAAACTCGTAAACTCTTGTCTGTCTTTCTAAATCTAAATAGGTAATTATTAACGATACAAATTTAAAGAAAAAGATCATTATACAGTTAAAAGGGATGCTTGATCAAATTAAGAATGCACAATCCTAATCGATTGAAAACTAATTTAGAAGATTAAATACTCTTTTAAGGAGATAGACACAATTTTTAATTAACTTCAACTTATTTTATGCTATAAAATTTATTAATTTAAATAGAAAACTCCCAATACAATAACATAAGGAAATCTCGATTTTCTGCTAGGCATACGCTTGTAACTCCGAGGCTGTTAGCAAGCATATATCATTTCGAATGTTGATTTTTTTTCTTTAACTCTTTTGTACCTATCAACTGGTGAAAGTCAACCATTAGCTTACTTACCATTGGCTTACATAATTTTGGAATATAAAGTTTGATATGAAATGAGACATAATATAATACAGCAGCGGGATATGCAATCCTATATATATATATATATATATATACATAGCAGCTGTATTTTATACTATAAAAATACAACATGTAAATATGAGTGTAATTTATAAATCCCAACTAACATGTATAAATTTAAGATTGAGGTAAGGGAGACACTTTTAATATGTTTTGAATGGTATGATATTTCTAGTGGGTTATGAATTATTTTTGTGTGGACTCGTATCTATTTCACGTGTCGTTTGGTTGTTCGGAAGAGGTTACATAAATACTGTACGGATATCGTAAACTTTTTAAATTAGAAGAGATTTAATTTTTTTATTATAAAGAATTTAATTTGATTTGATTTTAATTTTATTTGAGTAATTTTATTTGGTGAGATTTTATTTTATTAGAAAAGTATGTTATATTATTTTTTTAATTTTAAGATATCGTTAATTAAAAAATTATATTTATTTTCTAATTAGTTTAGAATGGAGGCTCTATATAAGGATTTTAATTCTAATATTGGAGTCATAATTGATGAGTTAAATGAAAAAGAAGATAAAGATTCGTGCATCCAATTGAGTTCTAAATTATATTTCAATCTTCGTCGAACTCAGGTAAACTATTCTTGGAATTAAGAAGAACGTTTTACCGATTATATTTTTCTACTATTTTATCTTGTACTCATTGTAATTCGATTTATTTGTTACAAAGTATCTAATTCTTATATTTGTGAAATTTGTATAACCAAACTGTTTCCACAATGGAGATATTTCAAATATATCATTTCGTACTTTTTTTTCTCTCATTTTTAAGAGAGTTTTTTACCTAAAAATTGTATCTTATTTTATTATTGGCGATTTTTGTGTACTTATTTTAAATTATTGATTATTTCCTTACGATTTAAATAAATGGTTCGAATCTTAATAATTTCATCTGCCTATCATTAATAACAGAAAGATAAATAAATAAATAGATAGATGATACATTGTCTGAATATATCTCAATAATGTCCCAAAATATTTTTCCATCTCTAAATATATTTGTTAAAATAATAATTACACAATTCCTTGTGTGAAATGGTCTTGAAGATGATGAGGAGAATGACATTTCAGCTAAATTTCATGCAAGTTCAACGGGAATTAGGGGAAGAGCAAAGCATTCCAATTCTACGCGGATGTACGTAATTAAGATAGACCATAGACTAGTGGGCAAACCCATGTAAAATAAGATGAAAAATCCCCCAAAGTCTATGATCAAACGTCAACTTACAAATTACACCCCACAAGTGACTTTTAATATAATATCACATTATATAAAATTCCTATTTTTTAATATATAAAAATAGTTAAGTATATATAACCGTGTTATGTACCTGAACCAAGTTTGATTTAGAGCGGAGGCAATCCAATACGAGATTTGAATTCGAATGTTTTCACTTAGGTTATGTCACCATAAACAAGAAAACAGAAAGATATGTATATTATTTTAGGAAAATTTTTTAATATTTAAGTCAATATATAATTTAGTTGGGCTCATGGGATAAGAAAATTTTTAACTTTAAAATCCTGAACCATAAGATTGCTATTGTAGGCTATGAAGGAGAGAAATTTCATCAAAGAAGCCCGGTGGGAATATGTGAGCTAGTGAAAATAATATCCTTTATAGCATATTATGTCAGGAATGGGGGTGCTGCAACGCCGTATAAAAGTCACAGCCCCTTTGATTTTTGTGGTATTATTAGATTTTAAATTTAATGGTCCATATTTTTTTATTTTTATTATTTATTAAAAAAATATGAGTTATTATTAGATTTTATTCATAATCACAACCAAATCACAAACAAAACAAAATATAAAATGTTGAAATTTAATCAATTTGTATCCAATTATTTTTTTATTTTTATTATTTATTAAAAAAATATGAGTTATTATTACGGGCACAATAAGGACTACGATATTCATACTGCATCGCAGCCCCCGATTCTCTAAATCGCAACCAAATCACAACCAAAACAAAATATAAAATGTTGAAATTTAATCAATTTGTATCCAATTATACTAACGATATCCAATTATTATTTTTAACATTCCTAATTATACCAAAAGTTATAAATATATAAATATCTTAATTCGGTGGCATTAATATTTTTTCCGAGCTTAAAAAAACAACCTCGTCAACACGTAAAATATAAATATCTTAATTCGGTGGCATTAATATTTTTTTATTAAAAAAAAAAGTCAACACGTGAAACCATATGTGCCGCCAATACAATTTCTTGCTCATTTACCTCGACAGCGATTGGATAGTTTTATGGAAATATAAACATATGAAGAAGTCACCTTCACTCAAATTCAACTTCAACCAGTTTAGATCTTCGACCCTCTCCTCCTGCGTTTTCCTCTCTCAATTAGCATTATCCACACCATCAAACCCAGCAGCAGCCATGTACAGAGTGGCGGGAGCGTCCGAGTATTTGGTTATCACCGGCGGTTGTATCCGGGACCTAAAGCTGGCTAAGAAATCATGGGTGTTGCCGGGCCAACGCTGCACGAAATTCGACCTCTCCCCCGTGAACTACACCTTCGAGGTGCAAGCCATGAGCGCCGAGAAGCTCCCCTTCATCCTTCCCGCCGTGTTCACCATCGGGCCGCGCACCGACGACCTATTCAGTCTCCAGAAGTACGCCAAGCTCATCTCCCCACACGACAAGCTCTCCGCCCACGTCAAGGAGCTCGTCCAGGGCGTCATCGAGGGCGAGACCCGCGTGCTCGCCGCCTCCATGACCATGGAGGATATCTTCAGGGGCACCAAGGACTTCAAGCAGGAGGTGTTTGGGAAGGTTCAGCTCGAGCTTGACCAGTTTGGGCTTGTCATCTATAACGCCAATATCAAACAGTTGGTGGACATTCCTGGGCACGAGTATTTCTCTTATTTGGGGCAGAAAACCCAAATGGAAGCTGCCAATCAGGTTGTATTTTACTAAAATGAACGATTAGAATAAAATTGATTCATTCGAAGCATTGAAAATTAAACTAATCTATCCCAAGACCGCATGAAATCCGTATTTTTCTCTCAAATTTTTACGAACATGCCAAGTACCGCTGTATTTTCCTTCTTACATCGAAGCATGCCTTTGCAATCAGGCTAAAGTTGATGTCGCCGAGGCGAAGAAGAAGGGGGAGATCGGTGCGAAGACTCGGGAAGGGGAGACGCTTCAGAACGCAGCAAGGATCGATGCAGATACGAAGATTATTTCGTTGAAGAGCCAGGGAGAGGGGAAGAAGGAGGATATAAAGATAAAATCTGAGGTGAAGATCTTCGAGAACGAGAGAGAAGCTGAGGTGGCTGAGGCAAATGCAGAGCTGGCAAAGAAGAAGGCTGCGTGGACGAGGGAGGCCCAGGTGGTGGAAGTGGAAGCGACGAAGACGGTGGCGCTGAGAGAAGCGGAGCTACAGAGGGAAGTGGAGAGGATGAATGCCATGACTCGGACAGAGAAGCTGAAGGCAGAATTCTTGAGTAAAGCTAGCGTTGAATATGAAACCAAGGTTACTACATATTATTATTCTTATTAACTTTAATTTTTTTGAAAAAAATATTTTTAAATTACAATTATTTTTAATTTTTATTATTTTCAACTATATTATAATATTAATTTTGTTCTAAGTTAAACTTGATAATATTTCAAACCTATTATAATAAATACATACAATAACAATAATAAATGTTATATGAATCGTTACCATCTCACGGTTAACCATTGACGTTACACGAAGGTGCAAGAGGCAAACTGGGAATTGTACAAGAAACAGAAGGCATCAGAGGCAGCCCTTTTCGAGAAAGAAAGAGAAGCCGACGCTAAAAAGGCGCTGGCGGAGGCAGCACTCTACGCTCGCCAGCAATCAGCAGACGCAGAGTTCTATGCTAAGAAGAAAGAGGCGGAAGGCATAGCGGCGCTCGGCCACGCCCACGGCGCCTACCTTCGCACCTTGCTGGAGGCACTGGGTGGAAACTACGCAGCTTTGAGAGACTACATGATGATCAACAATGGCATGTTTCAGGAGATGGCGAAAATCAACGGGGAGGCTGTTCGTGGGTTGCAGCCCAGAATCAGCGTTTGGACTAGCGGCGGCGGCGGCGGCGGTGGAGAAGGTGTTGATGGTAAGGCCGTGAGCGGCAGCGCCTTGGCGGAGATTGCTAATGTTTATCGCACTTTGCCGCCGTTGCTTACGACTGTTCAAGAGCAAACTGGAATGGTGCCGCCACCATGGATGGGAAGCTTCAAGGAGCGTGCTCATGAAGGCCGAGTGTTCGACTGAAAAGAGAGAAAATCAAATATTTCCTGTATTTTATCTTAAATATTTTACTTTGACTTTTTTACATAAATAAAATGAACTTTTGCTGTTTATTTTCATAAATCCTCTCTCTTTTAAATATATTAAATAGAATTTTTGGACGATAAATTATCGAAGTTAGTTATGTTTAATCCGCAAAAAATCAAAGAAGATATATTATATGAAATAGAGGAAGTAGAAAACGGAGATCCCAACCCAAAAATATTGTAAATTTATTACTTTTATATTCCATCTTCATTTTAGTTTAATTTCATGTTTATAATGTTCTACAATTCCATGTTAGTTTTAGTGAACAACACCTATGAATGTTATGAGCAGATGATGTATGTAGAATTCGATTGGTTTAAAGCATATTACTTTACATCAATGATATGTTTTATAAAATTGTTTATTCTCTATAGTTTTATTCTCATAATTAAATTTTGACACATACTTTTGATGGGTACGTCGGAATATGGGCTGACCCATGGTCAACGGAGATCTAAAACGGCATACCAGACAGTCAACTTAAAAACCGCCCAATAGGACACGAAGGCCCAAAACCTGAAAGGCCCAAGACGGTCAACTCGAGCGTTAATCGAAATTACTGTAACAACGAGTCAAAAATAAAAGGCTTTTTACAGGCCTGGCTCACTTATACCCACGATCCATCAGACGGTCAACAACAGCTCTCCCAACATCTTCCACGATCCCTACTGGCTCCCAAAATGGGCATTGACAAAATCGATACCCTTTTCGTAAGGAAAGTGCCAGATTTTTTCAATCTCCTGCCAATTGGGGCACTCCAACGGTAAAAAACACAGAAGGAAGGTAAGCAATTTGGAAAGTCGCTGACCGCCGTGGAAGGAAACTATTTTGGTCCATTTGGCAACTGGCATCACTTTTGAAAGGCAAGCCAACCAAGAATCACGCAGGGGATCACTCCTTCCAAAGGAGGGAGATCATCCTGTCAACCATAAATAAGCCCTAGAATTCTCATTCCAAGCACGCTATCTGTTACTCACGCTAACTTTTACTCACGTAAGTTTTTACTCACACAACGCCCACAACGATAACGGAAACAGACTAACAATTCTCTACTCTCTGCTGACACCAAAAAAACCCAAGGCATACAATGCGCTTCTGACAGCCGTTTACGGCCTCCCCACCATCCAGATTCAAGAAGACGGCGTTACCTCTCTTTCATCTACAGACCCACACACTCTTGCTTTCTCTCTCTCAATTCTCAGTTTCAATAACATTCTCATATTTTGAAAGCTATTTACTGACTTGAGCGTGGAGTATTTTCGGTGGGATAACTTTCTGCCGACACATTGACCTCCTGTTCATTTTAGTGGTGTGCAGGATCCAAACTCAATGAACGGAGCCGGAACCAGGACAAGCGAATCGGCCCGAATTTATTCGAAGTTCGGATTCAAGGACGCATCATTGGCGCAGTTTGTGGGAAGCGCTTACAAAAGCCAACCACAAATCTACACAATGCTCTCTTTTTTACTGTCTGATTCTGCATTCCCAATGGTGAACACGAGAGCCCAAGCTAGCGATCTCACTAGAGACATCACCAATTTCAACCAGGACCACGCTATTGGTATCACGGTCAACGGGACGACGGGCGAAGTGCCAACGCCCTATTTTTAACAACTGATGGAGCAGATGCAGGCCAACAATCGTCTGCTCCAACTGCTCTACTCTCAGAACGAGCAGAGACTGCAAGAGGGCGTTCCTGGCTAGAATAGGATTGAAGAATGCTCTGGAAGCACAACTCCGTGAGAAAGTCTGGAAAAAAAAAATCATCGATACTCTCGAGCCGAAGACAGAAACACAGTCCGTGAGCGAGCATCCAGGATTGTCAGATCTGTTGGAGGCAGCAGCCAACCGGCTGCTGAACCCTCTAGAGACATGACAAAGTTGGGGGCTTATCTCAACTTCAAAAGATTAGCAAATGCCACTCGCGCAGGTCCGAGAGTGAACAAAATCTAGAACTGTGTGTTCCAAGATGAAAAGTGCGTCATCGACTTGGACCGATCTCCTTTCACAGCAGAGATCCTGAGCCGTCCACTGCCTGCCAAGTTCAAGATGTCGTCCCTTGACTCATACGATGGGAACAGTGATCCGGTTGACCACCTCGATCACTTTCGCACCCATCTGAGTCTACAAGGGTTGGAAGACTCAACGATGTGCCGCTACTTTTCGCTGACGCTGAAGGGAGATGCCCGAATCTGGTTCCATCACCTCCCTTCAAGCACCATCAGCAGCTTCCGTTGACTCACGGATCTCTTTCTGGGTCAATAAGCCTTGAGCCGACGGGAAGAGAAGCAGCCGTGGCATCTCTCCCACATCAAGCAGAAATCGGTAGAGAACCCACGGCGATTCTTGGATCGTTTTGTGGCGGATGCCAGACGGATTCCCCGGATCACGGAGGAGATGAAGCTGGGTAGTTTCATCTCTGCACTGACCTACGGAGACTTCTTCAAGCACCTGGCCTACAAGAATCCTCAAACCTTCCGGGAAGCGGAATCCATCACCCGAGCCTATTCTGCAGCAGAGGAGACTAACAAGGCAAAACGCCTAGCTTAGAATGGGTCGATCAGCCTCGATCGTTCCCTGGAGAGGGAAAAAGGAAGTACGGTGGTAGTGATCACTCCCGCCAGAAGTAACACCGGACAGGGCCCCCAGAACGCAGAGACTACGGGCCCACCAACTTCACATCTTTGACGAACACACGTTCTAACATCCTCATGCAAATCCGCGGAGAGAAGTTCTTAAAGTAGTCAAAACCACTAAAAAAGGACTCTGAAAACCAGACGAAATATTGCGACTTCCACCGCTCTGCTGGGCATACAACGGAGGACTGCAAGACACTGCAGAGGGAGATCGAAGAGTTGATTCGCAGAGGGCACCTCACCAAGTTCGTCAGGGGTTCCGGACAGAGCTCTGGAGCAGCTGGCGGAGAGGAGCAAGAGCAGTCTCCTCCCCAAAATCGGGTTACAGCATGTGTAACGTATCAAATATTTTTAAATTTATTATTTTATAAAAATAAATTATCTAATTAATTAGAATAATTATTTGACTATTTTAGTAATTATGTTAGGTAATTAATTAAATAATATTAAAATATAGTTATAATAATTAATATAATATAATGATAAATAATAATTATAATATATATATTTAATAATAATAATATAAAGATAAATAAATAAATAGATAAATTATAATAATAATTGTAATAATAATAATAATATTATTATTATTAAGATGAAGAAGAGGAAGAACATTAGAGAAAGAGAGAGAGAGAGGCGAGCGAAGAAGGAGCGAAAGCAGGAGAAACCACCGGCCGAAATTGGCTGCGACGACGCCTCCTTCTGCCGAACGGTTGGAGTAGCCGATTTCCTTCTTCCTCTCGGTGGCCAACTCATATATGGAAGCCGATTCTTTAGAGCAGCAGAGAGTGAGAAGAGGGCCAAGCCGCTGCTCATCGCCGTCGCATTTGTTCCTCGCCATTGCCACCGCTCATCGCCATCGCCGACCAAAGGTTTAAGAAGAGTCGCCGTTGACGTGATTATCATCACCACCGCTTGCCGTTGTCATTGTGTCGGGCCGAAGACGAAGACGGCCGCCTAAATTGAAGCCGGCCAAAACCGATGCTAACCTAGCCGGGTTTGCGTAATCGTGCAAGTGAATCTCGCCCACCTGTCTTTCTCCTTGAAATTTCAAATGCATCCTCATACTCCCTCTTCCTTCCTCTATATTTTCCTTGGCTGTTGTGCTGCTCTAAGATTCGAATCCTTCATTCGAATCTGCTTTCTCTCTCGCTTCCTCTAATTCCACCATTTTGAGAAGTAAATTGGGATGGCGTGCGGTCTTTGGAAATTGATGAGAAGGAGCAGAGTTGTTACTCTGTTTTTGTGACTCGCTGGAGTTGAGTGAGAAGCAGAGCTCCGTGCTCGTTCGGCTGAGAATTGGTGGGTGAAGGAATTGTAAATTTGGGATTAAATTGGGGGTGTATTGCTGTGTGTGGTCAGGTGAGTAGATGGTGATTCGATCAACTGTGTGTGGGTGTTCTGTGTGTGCTCTGTGGTGGTTGGATGCGCGACGGTAAAGGTGGTTCTGTTGATGCCGTGCGTGCGTGAGTGTGTGCAGGAGCATATGTGCTTTGCTTGGTGGGTGTGAACGGTTGAGTGTAGCCGTGTGTGTATTTTGTGGGTGATGGGTATGGAGGAAGCAACTGAGCTGGGCCGTGGGCATGAGCGGTGTGTGAGGGCCGCCGTGAGTGTTGTTGGTGGAGTGTATGTGTGTGCTGCCGTGTGTGTGCGTTGGTGTATGGAAGGGGGGGCAGTGTGTGTGTGCTGTGTGTGTGAGTTTATACGTGTGTGTATATATGTGTGCATATATATATATATATGGGTGTATATATATACATATATATATATATTGTATACGTGTATGTATATGTGTGTATATATATGTATATATATATATGGGAGTATATTGATGTATGAGTGTAGATATATATATATATATATATATATATGCAGCTGTGGGCGAATACCATATATATATTGAGTAGGAATGTATGTTGAGGATGGATGTTAATGAAGTGGATATAAAATATGTCGAAAGGGATTGTGTGTGCGAAAACCGGTAATATGACCGCGAATGTTTTAAATTATTACAGATGGACAACCTGTTTATGTTGGAATTAGTTGCTTCATTTAATAAATTAAATGTTTGCCTTAGTAATAGGCATTGAATAGGGATAGAATGAAAGTGATTGAGTTAAGTATATAAATAATAATTCGGTCTATGCTCATTCTTTCATCGTTTCATGATAAATTTCTCTGTGTTAGATTTGATGGAGTGAGTATGGTCTGTGTCAGCACCAAACGACGTTCCTATCATTGATGTTGCAAAGCTTTCTTTGCATCATACTCAGTTGTGTGAATATTTGGATGTTTGGCTTCTTACGGTCAAAATTGAGGAGAGTGTGTAAAAATATTAAAGTATCTGGTCGAATGGAAGGCTTTGATACTTTAATGTGGTCTACGCTTATCCGATACTGATTTCCGTGTCCTGATGGTGTTGAGGTACATTGCCTAGTTCGACGAGATGCTTATAACCATGTGACCATCGTAGGAGCTGATATCAGGGATATCATTAGGCGAGAGGTATCACGGATGGTATCGGCATGCTACGAGTACAGCCTTTGGGAGGACTGTAGGTGTAGTTAGATACCATGGATAACCTCGTTGCACTTACCCAACCGTTGGGGGCGTAAATATGCGGCCTTTGGTTCACAGTGGTAGAATAAGATCTAAGGAGATTCTTATTATCTTGTACAGTGGTGACCTCAATTTGAACTAATAATCAAATTCTTGATATTTCGTACAGTGAGTCAAGAAGGATGCTTATAACCTAATGACCATCATAGAGGACGATATCTGGGATATCATTGGCGAGGAGTATCGGAGATGATATCGGCAGTTTACGGGTACAGCCTCTGAGAGGACTGTAGGGGTAGTTGGATACCATGGATAACCTCGTTGCACTTACCCAGCCGTCGGGGGCTTAAATACGCGGCCTTTGGGTCAATATGGTAGAATAAGATCCAAGGATATTAATTGTGATATTTCATCGTTGTTGATATCTCGTGAGTTTGGGATTCGGTTGAATCCACGAGTTATATTTTGTAGAATCCATAGATCGGATTTTACGTTATTCGGATTTGGTGGAATCCATGTTGTTTATCGATATTGATGTTCAGGTCATTCACGCTGACATTCGGACCAGGGAATCCCTACTTATTAGTGAATCGGATTCCAGGGGATTACCGCTGTTTATTGGCACTCTTGTTGTTTTTGGATGTGCGGGTCTTGTGGGACCTATTTTGCCTAGAGTCGTATTTACGACGTGTTGTAATTCTTCTCGGATATAGTAGATGGTTAGATTTATGTTGAGATCTTAATAGTTTGATATCCGAGATTGTTATTGTTATTAGCGTCCTTGATTATTATCACTTGCTGGGTTTTGACTCACCATTGTAGTTTCTTGGTTCCAAATTGATCTGATTGCATAGTGCAGACCGTGGGGATCCTACTTTTACTGGAAGACTTTCAGGTAAAGCAATTTGTGGATATTAGACATTATTTATCAGTGGGAGACAAACTAGATGGGTTATTAACAGAAATTGAGTAGTTTTCATTTGGGCTGCGACCCGTGATTCTTAGCAGTTATTATTTTGGGATGATTATATAATGTATTGATAAATTTGATAGTAGTTTAATTTAATTATTGTTGTTATTATGAAATATTATGGATGATTTTAAATTTTGAGGTTTCCACGTGAGTGATCCGAGCTATATTTGATATTTTGGGTTTGGATCGTCACAGTATGGATGGTTAACATGGTCACCACTCGACCTGCTAAAAACCCATCCCGCGGCGAGAAACAGCAGACTAGGAGGAAGAAGCAGCGTACGGTGGACAACATTATCAGCTTCAGTGATGACGACTTAGCTCATGTAATGTCCCTCCATGCTGATCCCCTCGTTGTCTCCGCACTCATTTCGGATGGTAGTGTTCACTACCAATTGAAGCGAGTGTTCATTGATAATGGAAGTTCTAAATATTTGCTTCACTTGGATGCGTTCTTCAAATTATGCTTGAAAAAGAATCAACTAAAACCTGCCGAAAGCCCATTATATGGCCTCGACAATGAGTCTGTGCCCATTTAAGGTACTATCTAATTAGAGGTCACATTGGGTACGTTTTCGAAAACAGCAAGTCAAACGCTCACCTTCCTAGTTGTCGACCTACCCTCAATATATAACGCCATACTGGGCAGACTATACTTGACAGCGTTCGGGATGATTACCTCGATTCCACACGTCAAAATAAAGTTTTTAACATCCTACGATGTCGGGGAGGTGTTGGGCGACCAAGTTACTAGACGAACCTGCTACATGTCACAGATTGCCTCAAACGGCAGCACTAGAACAGCTGAAAAACTCGACCAAAGGGACGAGACAACTAGATTCGGTGAAGCCACGGATTTAATCCCATTGGACCCGGAGGAGCCGGATAAGTGTGTACAAATCGGCGGCTCATTCACCGGACCACTACGCGATGAACTAGTTGCGTTCCTGCGAAGGAACGCTGACCTATTTGTATGGACTCCGGCAGACATGCCTGAAATCCCAGCAGAGATAATGGTCTATAAGTTGAGGTTTAACTCCTACCAAAAACCCATCAGGCAGAAGCGGAAGAATCACTCCGTTGAAAAGCTGATCGCCATCCGAGAAGAGGTAAAAAAGTTACTAGACGCAAGATTCATTAGAGAAGTCCATTACCCGGACTGGCTCTATAATGTTGTCTTAGTAAAGAAAAGTAACGGAAAATGGCGGATGTGCGTCGATTTCACCGACGTTAATAAAGCATGTCCGAAGGATAGCTTTCCCTTACCCAGGATCGACCTGCTGATTGACTCAATATCCGGACATGAGCTGCTAAGTTTCATGGATGCCTACTCGGGTTACAACCAGATCCGGATGAGTCCGGAGGACAAAGAGCACACCTCATTCATGACCGATTAGGGCACCTACTGTTATAAAATAATGTCTTTCGGACTTAAAAATACTGGAGCAACCTACCAATGGCCGGTCAACAAAATATTCGAAAAATAAATTGGTCGCAACATAGAGGTTTACGTCGACGACATGTTCGTCAAGAGCAAGGTCACTGGCGACCACATCCGCGACCTAGAAGAGTTATTCGAGGTGCTTCGTAAGCATCACATAAAACTGAATCCAGCTAAGTGTATCTTTGGAGTAGCCTCCGGCAAATTCCTGGGTTTCATCGTCTCCCAATGGGGGATCGAGGCAAACCCAGAGAAGATCAAGGCACTCGCCGACATGGCCCCGCCACGGAACGTAAAGGACGTCTAGCAACTGACTAGACGGCTGGCATCACTGTCCCGCTTCCTTACGAAGTCCGATGACAAGTACCAGCCCTTCTTCAAAGCCCTTAGAGGAACAAAATTCAACGGGTTTCAATGGACGGCGGAATGCCAGATCGCTTTTGACGAACTAAAACGATGTTTGGCCAGCCCGACGTTATTGGTGTCATCCAAGGGCGGAGAGGAATTATATCTTTACTTGGCGGTGTCAAAGGCGTCCCTCAGTTCTGTCCTCGTGCGCCAGGACTCTGACGCTTAGCAACCGATCTACTACGTGAGTAAAACGTTGACTGGCCCAAAGACCCGTTACTCACGCACAGAAAAATTGGCCTTGGCGCTAATATTCTCCGCGCGGAAGTTAAGGCCCTACTTTCAGGCCCACCGGATAGTGATCCTCACGGACCAACCGCTGAAAAACATACTCCAAAAACCTGACGTTTCTGGACAATTGGTAAAATGGGCTATCGAGTTGGGCGAGTTCGACATCGAATTTCAACCCAGGCCTGCTGTAAAGGTACAGGCGCTGGCTGATTTCATTGCCGAGACTATAACCCCAGTCCTCAAGGAACAGCCCGAAGAAAGTGTGGAATTGCTTGTCGGAGTTTCGGAATGGATACTCCACGTGGACGGATCATCTACGGACACAGGCAGTGGTGCTAGAGTGGTTCTTACGACCCCCGACGGGTTTGAAGTGAAATACTCCTCGGGCTCAATTTTTCGGCAACCAATAACATTGCCGAGTACGAGGCCCTGTTTGCCGGATTACGGTTAGCGAAGGAGTGTTCTACCAAGAGACTGGCAGTTTACAGCGACTCCGAGCTAATCGTTAACCAGGTTAACGGAGACTTTGAGGCGAACAACCCTCTTTTGGCCAAGTACTTGGCAAAGGCATGGGGGCCGCCCAGGGTTTCGACAAACTAACCTTAGTTCACGTTTTCCGAACTGAAAACTGGAAGGCGGACTAGCTGGCCAAAGCCGCTACAGCCGAAAATCCGAAACAGTATACGAGGGACATGCGGGAGATCCTAGACGCTCCCAGCATTGAGAAGCGAGAGGCAATGCATATTTTCGAAGCGAAAAACTGGATGACGCCTTTCCTAAACTATCTGGCGGACGGATCATTGCCAGAGGATGTGGAGAAGGCCAAACGGGTCAAGAAGACAGCCGGCTGGTATGCTATGGTTGACGGACGGCTGTACCACCGTGGTTATTGGACTCCATACCTTCGCTGTCTAACTCCCGAAGAGGCTAACTACGCTTTAAGCGAAGTCCACCTTGGGATTTGTGGGTCGCACATTGGCGGAAAAAACTTAGCCTTCAAGGTCATGCGTCAGGGCTATTACTGGCCCTCGATGAAAAAAGACGCACTGGAGTTTGTGAAGAAATGTGAAAGCTGCCAGCTTCACAGTAACATTCACCACTAGCCATCCGCAGAGATCTGACGGCCCTTCAGGCCCCTTGGCCTTTCGCGCAATAGGGGCTTGATCTTCTAGGCCCGTTTTCCATTGCCACGGGGCAAAAAAAATTCATTATCGTGGGCATTGACTACTTCACTAAGTGGGTCAATGCCAGCGTTGATCGTCTAGACTCCAACAGGCGGCTAACTAGCATGCAGACGGTCAACTCAAGCGTTGACCGGAATCACTGTAACAACTGGCCAAAAATAAAAGGCTTTTTACGGGCCTGACCTATTTAAACCTATGATCCATCAGACGGCCTGTAACAACTCTCCCAACATCTTCCAAGATCCCAACTGGCTCCCAAAATGGGCATTGACAAAATCGACGCCGTTCTCGTAAGGAAAGTGCCAGATTTTTTCAATCTCCTGCCAATTGGGGCACTCCAACGGTAAAAAATACAAAATGAAAGTATGCAATTTGGAAAGTCGCTGACCGTCGTGGAAGGAAACTATTTTGGTCCATTTGGCAACTGGCATCAGCTCTGAAAGACAGGCCAACCAAGAATCACGCAGGGGATTACTCCTTCCAAAGGAGAAAGATCATCCTGTCAATCATAAATAAGCCCTAGAATTCTCATTCCGGGCATGCTATCTGTTACTCACGTTAGCTTTTACTCACGCAAGCTTTTACTCACACAACGCCCACAGCGACAACGGAGACAAACTGACAATTCTCTATTCTCTGCTAACACCCAAAAAACCCAAGGCATACAATGTGCTTCTGACAGCCATTTACTGCCTCTCCACCATCCAGATTCAAGAAGATGGCTTTGCCTCTCTTTCATCTGGAGATCCACACACTCTTACTCTCTCTCTCTTTCAATTCTCAATTTCAATAACCTTCTCATATTTCGAAGGCTGTTTACTGACTTGAACGTCAGAGTATTTTCGGTGGGATAATTTTTTGCCGACGCACTGACCTCTTGTTCGTTTTAATGGTGTGCAGGATCCAAACTCAATGAACAGAGTCAGAACCAGGACAAGCGGATCAGCCCGAATCTGTTCGAAATTCGAATCCAAAAACGCATCAACTTTAAATTTAAATTTTAATATGAGAGATTTTAGAGTAGGCTCTTAAATCTTTTAACTTGAACATTGCATAATTCAAATCAGAACAAAAGTTTTATAGGAATTAAGACGTATTTTTTAAATTATTTTCAAATGCTCGATTCAGTTATTTTGAACTAACATTTAAGTTAGAAGAGAAAGAAAGAGAGTGAGTGAGACGAAGTGCGTGGAGATCGGAAAGCTAATCGCGGAGAATATCTTGTGGGTAAGATGAGGTATTTCGATTGGACAAACTCGAAATCTCTTTGTACAAGTTAAATGTTGCAATATTGTACCTTAGATATTGAAGTGATAAGGGGTAACCAAAATGTTGTATGAATTTAGTTGATAATAATTATTCATCTTTGATTTCGATTCCCTTCTTGTGATGAAGAGGTTAGCATTAATATGGATGTAAAAGTTAATGGTCATTTTTTTTGTAACGGTGTTTTAGGCCATGATCCAAAAAGTTAGGTTTGTTTTTGGCTATTTAGGATGATTGTAATTGATTAGGTTTGTTATCAACAGAATACTAGTCGCTTAGGTTCTTAAGAAAAATTTTTTATTTTGTAAAGTAGCATTAAGCCACCTTGACTCGATCTTTAATTGAAATATAGCATTATTCAAACTATTTTGGAAATGACTGGCGTATAACCTACGTGCTTCTTATCCAAAATAAAAACAACAAAAAAGGATGCTGGTACCTTTAGTCCAATCTTAAACAAAGAGCAAGGAGGCCCAAAAATCACAACCAAGGCTATATTTAGTAATTTGGTAGAACAACTCGATATTTTTCAACCTGTGTTTTTCGGTTTAGGATTGACCACCTCATAGACATGGTCTAGACTTTGTCCAATAATTAGATTGGCTCGCTTGACCCCTTGCCAAGATTTTGACCTAATTTTATTTATTGAATTTTTTCTTGAGCTATGAACTAAAATATTTTTAGTTCATTGTTGATTTTTTTTTTTTTTAATTTTTATGGTCATTTTACTATTGAATAAAAAAACATATTAATTAGTGTCAATGCTAATTTCCATCTAAAAAATATGAACTAATTTTATAATGGAGTTTTTAAATTTAATTTATAAATTTTTTTAACGTTATTCACATAACTATTACCTGTATTTTTCTCCTTGTTAATCACCCACGACTTACATTTCCTTTCTATTGGCTACGTCTATTAAAATGTTTATTTATAAATTATGTTGTTTATTTACTTAATTTACTAAAATGGATGCCTCTCACTCTTTGGGTTGGTGATTAATTTTAGGGTTTTCTTTTTAGCGATAGCGGTGAACCGATTGGAATTGATTTTAGGTGACCTTGATTTCGATCATAAATTGTTATTTTTTATTCCATTTTCGTCCTCACTTTTGACGGTATAGGAATTTTAGTTTCCATCTCCATCCCTGTGGTGATCGAGGATCCCTTTTCTGCACCCAAACCCAAAATATTTAAAATAGACGGAAAAAAAAGATTGATATTAAAAGTATATAATTAAAATTTAGGATTAGAATTTAAAATATAAAAAAATAACTTTAAATATTGACTTAAATTTTTAATAACTTTTTACATTTTATAATGATTTTAGATACTAAAAATAATTAATTTTAAGATATATTTAGGATTGATTTTAAAAGGGTTTTGAAATATCATATACAGGATGAGTTCAGATCAATTTTTGGTACGGAGTGAGTAAATTATTTGGATTTTATTCGGTAGTCTCATGGTCTGTCTGGAACCATGCAGCGGACCTGATTCATACAATCTGTTTTATGTCACGGGCAAGGATGCAGACAAGGCCAGCCCAACCTAACCAGAACTGATCCCAACCCAACCTACAAGCAGGCCTAAGTTGAACCGGTACTCAAGTTGGCTCAGCCGGTGGTGGTCGGAAACTATGACAGCAAACCGAGATTTAATTTAGGCCGGTGGTGGCGGCCTAAGTTCAATTTAGGACTAAACTCGGCCTAATAAGAGATTTAAAATCCGGAGTTTAGCGCATGACTTAGTTTGTTCATAGATAAACGAGTCGATCTTGAGCTCATACTTGATTTCTTTATGCCAAAATGAGCAATCAGGAGCCTAGAGAACTAAACTCAACTAGGATCCATCTTGGCTCATTTATGAAATCGCTTTAAAATTAGGCTCGGGTGTTGCTCGTTTTTTGCTACCAACAGGATTAAAACAAATTTTATTGAGCTGAACCCTCGAACGGTTTACAAATAATTTGGCTCATCGGCAGACATAAACAACGTAATCCAGCCGACGGAAAAAAGAGCAACGATGATACATGCAAATGAAAAAGGAAGATGAAAGTACTGAAAACACTAAACACAACATTTCCTTCCTCTTTGATTCATAATTGCTCTGAAAACTCAAAGTTGATCAAAAATGAAAGACGCGGCGGCCAAAGTAAGCAAAAGCTGGTATCATAAACAACAGCAACAGCACCTTCAATGAAACAAGGACTTACATAACTAGCACATGGGAACAGCCAATCCAATGTTCTCCAACAAACTCATATAAACGAAACAGAGAATACGCAGGTAAACAGTATTGGTTGACGAAAAAAGAATGAATGAATATTTTATTGCCAAAACATTCTTTCCCGTACTTCTGAAAGTAATATTTTGTTTGTTTGTTTGTTTTTTTTTTCAAATTAAAGCTGTAAATTTGCACATAAATGATGGGCTAAAGATGTGAAATTCCAGAACTTAATAATGATTCTATTCGGTGGTCGAAAATTTACCCGTTCTCAATCATTTACGAAGGATGATCAATGGTGGGCCCTCAAGGCATTTGAGTTTCAGGAACCCGATCTGGTAGAGCAATGGGAACAGCTGGTCTCCATGTCGTCCCATCAGGGCTATCCATGAGAGCAATCCCTAAAGCAGCCAATTCTTCCCTGATTGCATCTGATTTTTCATATTCGGAATTCTTTCTTGCAGAAGTTCTCTCCTCTATCTTTTGCAAAACTACTGTTTCGGTCAGCTTTGCACGCTTCAAAGCCTTTTCCCTCAGCTGCTGCAAAATCTGAGGCATGGAGGAGTTTATGAAGTTCACTAATCTCTGATAACAGCTATTTGAATCAACAATACATATTTTCTTTTCCAGAAATTATCAAATTTTCTACCTCTGAGTAACTTGAAGGCATCAACCCTAGAACTGAAAGGACATCTCTGACAATGTTTTCCAGAGCTGCAAGTGATTCTATTCGTGATTGTTGCTTCTTCCCCTGCATCATTCATTGAATCGTTTTGCTAATCCAAAGAAAGCGGGAGAGAACTTCAAGTTATCAGAAAATAGAGGTAAATAATTATGCCCATGAGTGAATGTTCAACTATGAATTTAATTTTGTGGCGCGGTACACAAGCACAAAGTGTTAGCAGGATTTCAACTTGGAACTTAATGAGATTAGACTCACTAGGGTAGGTAGTGGCGACACCAAGGAATATGCAAAGGACATGGTGAATAAGAATTTCATTGCCCATTGGAGGACTCATCCCTTGATAGAACAGGATGGAAGGGAAATCATGTACAACCAATCCCAAGTTCCAAGTAATTTGGGGTTAAGACAGGGTAGGGATAGCAATGGGTCAGGTAAGTTTGATCGAGGGAGCAAAACTTAACCCAATACTTTAAACCCATAATCCACATGCAACCCACAGTGTTCCGTGTTAGGTAAAAATTCAACATTTAGGGATATACACAACCCACAACTAAATTTTTCATCTTAATGAAAAAATCAACAAATTGGATGATAGTAGCATCGGTTTTAGACAATCAAGTCAACATAATTTACCAATAAGATTCAAATTTATAATCCATTAAATACTGTTATCTCATTAAAAAAACACTTATAAAATACTTTTAGGTATTAAATGAGAATATAAACACAATGAATCTTAAATTTAAGGCAAATGAAAATCTACGCATCTCTCCCTACAACAGTCAACTCATCAAACAAGTGCCACTTCAAAACTAGAATTTCAATTATATAAAACAAAATAAAACATAAAAGGGTAAATTTGTACTAGGGTTAAGTTAGTATTCATATATTATATTGCATTATATAATATTGCATCATATATGGGATGGCATAGGATATCCAAACCCAATCTAGACCCAATTATAGGTCTCGAGTTCTAGCCAAACCCGTTCAACGATGGTAAAATCCAATCAATTCATGTCTATTTGTATCGAGTTTGGGTTTTTTTGTCATCTCAAATAAAAGGCAGCCTAATATACGAAGTTTTCATTAAGTGTGGGGTCTAAAAAGGGTCTGACAACTTCGAGTTTATTATGTAAGAAGCCATTTCCACGATTCAAACCATTACCAGAATATATAGCGGCAACTAGGAAAATGATGCACATTTCTGGTAACTACCTTGAAACTACAAAATGGTGAGATTTTGGTAGATTTAGTCTTTAACACGCCATGAAAGTAGGCATGATTAACAGAAGCATGGTTACAATCCCAAAGATAGCAATCCCAACCTGCACGATTACCCAGCCAATACAAATACCCTGAAAGGAAAATGAGAAGAAAATGCTCAACCTTGCAAATGTAGTTCACTGCATAGAGCAAGCATCAACTTCTAAACACAGGAAAGTGTCACCCAATAATTATAAAAAATTAAATTTTACAATTCCGCTATCAATTTTCAAGAAAAAGGCAAAGTCAAGAAAATCAATGATTCGGTTAGAAAGAAAGTACCTTCCGAGTATGTAGAAGATCGTTGATGTTCTTTAATGGGTCAGAAAGTGCAGCCAGAACGACAGTGGTGTGAAGGTCATCACACATGGAAGTCATAAAGTCATTTTGGAATTTCCTGACACAATTCATGGTATCACGTGGTACAGAGACTTTATCAATTGCTACATTGTGTTGACACAGAACTTCTACACAATCATGCAAAGTCTGCAACAAATTGTATTGCATAAAAATGAATGAGTGATGCAACAAACGATGGAAGAAATAGGAATATTTTCCAAGAACTATTAAAACCTAAAGGAAGACACCACACAAATTTAAAGAAATATTATAATATGGCTACTAAACCAACTATTTGCATGGAAGGAGTGCTTGGCAGTTGAGTACCAACATATCCGAAAAAAATGGTTGCGGCATATATGAATACGTTGAGATGGATGAGTATTCATACTAGATGAGAGAATAAAAAATGGTATTATATAAGAAAATGTCAAGGTAGCACCGAGAAGATGAAATGTGAGAGATGCGTTTGAAATAACTTTAGATTTTGCAATTTTTGAACTAATAAAATGAGATTTTAGAAATAAAAACTCCAAATTTTTTAATTTTGAATTATACAGAACAAGAACCATTGGAAATAAAGACAAACTAATGTACCTATTAAAAGATTTGAGAGGAAAGCCAAAGAAAAGTTTGAGGGACTCTCATCACACACAATCTTGCACATTTGGAGGGAGCTAAGGATATGGCATGCAACATAGCTAATTGGAGAACAAATCCATAATACCAACCCCATTTGGTGGGAAAAAGCTTTATTTTGGTTTAACACTTGCAATTTACATTCTTATATCTTCATTGATGGCATATGGAGAGAAAACCTGCTGATTTGTTTGAGCATCCCCCTTGAAATGATATCTTCATCCATCTGAAGAAACTCAACCTCCCCCCCTCAACATGAAAAAACCCCAAGTAATCAGGAAACATTCAGATCCACCAGTAGACCAGAAATCCTAGTAGACTAATAGATTGCCCCAAATCTCATTCAGAAATATATTTTTTCCATCTTGATAATCTCGAAATAGAAACTTCAACCCCTGTATAACCATTCCTTTTCAACTTCTTGGTGACGCAAAGATGACCACATATCAAGCACCCTAACCCAACAGGAGAATCCAGTTACTGTTGATGTGGTAGTTTCTAACAGGTCCAGTAAGTTGAAAATAAGATACAGATTTTTTTTGGTCTAGAAGCACAAGAAATCTCTACCCTAACATGGATTAAAATATTGGTAGTGATAGTTGTATTGGTATAGAGCATCATATCAAGCAATTTGTATGTGTACTGGAACACAGGTATAACTTTTTAATGGGACCACATCAGAACACATAATTTTTAGCTGGTGAGATCACATCGAACTAAGTCATATATACCAAAAGTTGACCCTCTATATCATATATTAACATACTTAAGAGTTTTAGCCTTTGTTAACAAAATTGAGCTTGATATCACCATTGGTTATTAAAAAAACAAAAGACTATAAAGTATGTAAATTTAGGCTTCTAAGAAGCCTTAAAAAATGGCCAATATTTGATTTCCCAGGAAATTACTAGAATCTTCCGATACTGACAGATATGACCAATAATTTAATCTATGATCCAACATAATGCAAAAAATAATACCTGACATATATAAAAAATGCGTTCCGATGCACTTTGTAGCTGTAAATCTGAGTAGTTAATGGGAGAGCGGTAATGGGTTCCCAACAGGAAAAGTCTCAAAGCCAATGGATGATATACTTCAATAACCTGGAAACGTCAGTCAACATAAACTGTAAAATCAACTCAACTTGGAAGCAGAATGTTCAAAACAAATCATAATGCCAGCAGAAACAAAATTTATTTATGTGAATTATGTACCTGGCGAATGGTAAAAAAGTTTCCTAGCGACTTCGACATTTTCTCCGAGTCAATTGTAACAAACCCGTTATGTACCCAGTAGCGTACATTACTCTCACGGCAGACAGCACAACTCTGAACAATTTCATTTTCATGGTGGGGAAACATAAGGTCCATTCCACCACCATGTATGTCAAACGAATAGCCCAAATATGCAGCACTCATAGCACTGCACTCAATGTGCCATCCAGGTCTTCCAGGAGCCCATGGACTCTCCCAAAATGGCTCTCCTTCCTTTGCAGACTGCAGAATATTAGAGCCAAACGTGAAAAGAATGTACCACTGCAGTCACACTAAATTACATGCCAGCTTCTTTCAAAAATGGCAATAGCAGATTCTTTAAAAAACGAAAGGGGCAGCTTAAAAAAAAAGCACCATGGAACAACAGTAGGATTTATCATCTGGGAACACTGCAATTCTACAAGGGCATGGCAAAAAGGAAGAAGGATAACATATCAAGAAGACGAACTAGTAAGTGAAGACTAGAGGTAAGAATTCGCATCAGGTTCACTGCTCAAATCTTCACAAAAATACAAGGAACATGCAGTATAAAGGCACTATTTTTTCTGTCATAACTAATGGGAAACAAAAAGAATAAATTAACATGCTCTAATCAACTTGGAGATGAGGAACAGCTTTGCAGTACAAATGTCAACCTGAATTAAGACAGGTTAACTTTCACAGTTTTGACAATCTGATCACTCTAGAGATCCATGAAAGACATAATTCAACATACCTTTTTTAGTGGTAAAAGCAAGAATTTATTAAAAATAAAGGGGCCAAGAAGGCAACAGAAAACTTCAGACTTGCTGGCCATAAAAATATCAAACTTAAACTTACTTTCCATAACGCAAAATCAGCAGGATTTCTCTTCCTGGAGTCTACTGCAACTCTTTCCCCCACTCGGTTATCTTCCAATTTTCTCCCAGACAATCGTCCATACTCTGGAAACTTATCCACAGAGAAATAGACATCCCCATCTAGTTGGTAGGCATATCCATTGTCAATAATCTGTCAACGAAGCATGCTTAAAGATCAAATTCTTTTCATCATGCAAAAGGTCTTCCGGCCAAATAAATGGAAATAGAGGAAATAATTCTACTTCTGCAAAATTGAGGTTCATTTGCATTAACAACCATCACAGCCAAAGGCCTAAGCTAAATTTTGAGAACAAAATTCTAATTCCAGAGACAGCACATTAATCCTGACATTCCAATTTTTACTTTCCACCAGATATGAACATTTTCAAGAGCTTGGAATAAGTTAAACATAAACAAGACAGAATAAAAAATGGTATTTTTTGACCAAGGGAAAATAGACATTTCAAGCAAATAAACAAGATATTGATAAATTATTTAGACAAAAAATAAGCTAGAACAATGATTGGATCATCAACTTTTAGAAAATAAAACACTTGTTTTTTTTCTTTTTTGCAACTTCTAATACTAAGCAGTGAAATGAAACAAAATATGTTTTTTTTTATCTTAGACTATCTACAACCAATCAGAGCGATTACTTTTAAGTGTGATTTTTCCGCACTCTTACTATGTCACAAGTTATCTCAGCAGATATGAAAAATATTGTTAGTAGAGATAAATCCATCAAAGAGAGATGGAATGCAAAACATCATACCATTTCGGCCTACAGTTTAAGATTACAGTAATGCTGTAAAACTTACAAAAAATAGTGCATAGGTTAAAATGGTAGGGATACCTGCTTAATCATATCTATGATTTGGGGCATATGGTCAGAGACACGAGGTTCAACGGAAGGAGGTAGGCAATAAAGATAAGCCATATCTTGATGAAACTCCTCACAGAAACGTCTGCTCAAACACAATGGCTCTTCTCCCAATTCATTGGCTCTAGCAATAATCTACAGAATTTGAAAATTCCAGACTCAGCTATCCTGTCTGCCATATATACAATAGTTGATACAGGGCAGGCATCAAATAATAGAAACACAACTATAACAAATTTTATCTGACAATAAACATAGAATGAAATAGTGCAAAGATCAAATGTGATTAATAGGATGAGAGCTGGTAATGAGGCACCAAATAACTGTTATTTCTCCATCTAGAGAGGATCTAAGAGATGACCTCTTAGGCCCATAATCATGTGTGAGTTAAATAATCATCATCAGAAGCTAAAACATCATAAAGCACTCATCCTCCCTTTATCCTGCACCTGTTTGCCTTTCTGCTTGTACCAAATTCTCTCCGCAGACAAATACTGAACAATGTTAACTTTGTCCATGTACACACGACAACCTCAAACCTCACATTGCAAATGGAGAGGATAAATTTATTAATGCGAAAAGATAAAAAATAGAGATCCAGAAACATACGAGGCTAATGCAGTAACCCACAAGATAAGTCACAAATTAACTTGGCAATTCTACTGACCTTGTCATCAACATCAGTGAAGTTTCGGACATAACAGACTTCATAACCCAGATACTTCAGATATCTGCCTAATTCCCAAACAAGTCAAATCAGGAAGATGCCAAATTAATGCTAAAGAATTATTAAGCACACATAAACGTCTTGGCACACCCAAAAAAATTACAGCATCAGATTCTCCTAACCTTTCATTTGCTTCCAGAAAAGATCGATAGAAATGCTGAACTGTCAGGTGAAATTATACACTCAATTTGAATTGCTAGACCCCCTCTTCTCCTTTCACCGCTTAAGAGTAAGCTACTGGGTTATAAAACAAATAATGCAGTTGCACATTCAATTTAACTTGTCAATGAATTTACACCCAGAATTACAAAGATCCTCATTTTATGATAGGCCTAATAGCAACTTCGTTTTTGCTCATCAAAGATCAACGAATCATATCTCAACTTTCACATATCTTAAGAAAAAAATCAAAAAATCAAAAACAAAACTCTTTGCCTTAAACATCAATCTTGGCAATTCCGCGGCAATTAAAATCAATCTTTTTGCGCCCCTAGCAACGAGATCGGTAGGCATCCATAATTGAGCTAAGCGACAGAACATTGAATTTCAAATAACGAACTATCCCCATGCTCCCCAATAAAACGGAGAGAGAGAAATTAAATATCAAATACTTTAGATAGAGGGAAGAAATAAATACTTTAGATACATAGAAGAATGAAAGAGGGAGGAACCTGTACAGAACATCGAAAGTAACATAAGCTCGAGCATGGCCAATATGACTGAGATCATAAGCCGTAACACCACACACATACATCCCCACTTTACCAGCCACTTTAGGCTTGAACAACTCCTTCTGCCTACTCATTGAATTATACAACCACAATTCCTTCTTCCTAGCTTCACCTTTTATTGATCTGCCACCATCACCATCAACGACCCAATTGTTTCCTTCAACCAAATGTTGCGATGTTTCCGCCGAACAAAAACAACGAACCCTAGCCTTAACGGCATAGTTTCGGATGCTCCTTGGATGGCGAAGGTGAACTCGGATTCGCGAGAGAGGAAGAGCAGCGCGACGCAGAGTGAGTAACGTTTTGCAGCAACTTAGCGACGCCAACATTCTATTCTACTTCCAAACGATTATGAGGTTTGAGTTTTATCGAGGGGTCGATAAGGATTATGGGGATGTTATATCGTGGAGCAGTTTATATTTTTATTGTTTATTTTTAAAATAAATAAGTATAATTTAATTAATTTAAAAAAAGTTTAAAAATTAATTATTTTAAAATAATTAAATTATAATTATTTATTTAAAAATAAATAATTAAAATTAAAAAAATAAATTTATTCATCTCTTTAAAAAATAGAGTCACTCTAAATACAAATTAATAATACATTTTGGGATTAAAGATGTTATTTTTTTATATAAGTATGGACTATACTTCACAAATAGTTAGCCTTTTAAATAATTTATCATTTTGGGATTAAAAATATGATGTACATCTTATAATATATGAGTATGTAATATATAATGAATATGTAATGAGTTACTATGCTTCATAAATAGTTATTATTATCAATTTTTTAATAGGATAATTTATCATAATATAAATTATATTGAACCTACTTAATTAAATATGATGTACCCATTTTATATAATAATATAATATGGTTACATGATGAATATATAGTGCAAATGTAATGAGTTACGCTCCTTTTAGACATTCATCTAAAATAAATCTATGTGACTATTATTATTATTAATTTTTAAATATGCTTAATTTTATAAATATCTATTTATAAAATACTGTGAAAACCCATTTGTATGCAGCTCAGTGATTTTTCTCCTCATTTTGGCGCGGAGTTTTCGCCGCCGTTTTAAATCCTCCTCTCTCTCTAATTCCAAACTCCAAATTTTTATATTGCTTATTATTAATACCAAGTGATATTTTTTCATTTAACAGAAATATAACATAAAAAAACATAAGAAAAAACTTCATTTTAATATGATTAAAATCGTCCCATCTATCATAAAGGAAACATTACCTAAAATATGAATAAATTGTATTGAGCATAATTCATTTGCCTTAAATTCACAGTTCCAAACACTTGTTGCATGTTTTAGTTGGTGGATAGAAATAAAGTGAAAAGAAATAAATGTCCTTAAGAATATAAATTACTTAACATAAATTATTATATTGTCTAATTTATATAAAAATTAACTATTTCAATTAGAAATAATTTTCTTTATATCTTTGTAGTTTTAGATATATATAAAGCTTTACCTGTCATATATTGTCAAAATTTATTTCTTTAATTTGTATTCATAATCTTCGTATCATAATAACATAATCTTATGATTTTGTCAAAACTTATTGTCAATAACTTATGTAATCAAATTATAAATAAACAGATAAATATGTTAGATTATATAACATGTTTAACCTAATTTTTAATTTAATAAACAATCAGAGATTTTTGAATGCTTATGCAACATAAACAACTTTGTATGGACACGAAAATATATTATCATTGGGAGGTTTCTATTTTTAATATCCTTGGTATTAATTGATAAAAAAAATATCATAAGAAACTATTGGCTTAGGTATCAATGTAAAAGGCTTATAGTATGTTACAAAATAATTATTAATGGCCACCCAAGACTTGCTGGAGGGCATGCCCAAAAAATATGTGACGACGCGTACAAAACTTCCCAAGTAATGAGCTTTGATGTGATGGTAAGATGTATGCAGCCTTACATCTGTATTTTTAACCATGGTATTGATATGATTTGATTATGCAACATAACCTTACTCTTGCATCAGTACTCATTTTATATTCTCAGTAAAATAAAACCAAGAGTAATTTTATTGCTAACCAAAATAACCTAAAATTAAATGGTTCTTATCATCCCCTTTTCTTGATTATTAGCATTGGAAAAAGAAAAACATTAATTTGGTGTAAAATCTAACAGGTACAGAAACAGAGTTAGAAACTTTGCTTGGATGAAGTTAATCTCTCCACACCCACCTCTCATTTAGTCTGATAGCGTAAAGAAAAACCCTTTCTTACCACATTGACAAGCCAAGCATTAATAAGTCCAAGAACTCAAGCTAAAATTAAAAGAAAAAAAAAAGAATTCCTATGAAAAGATCTAATATCATTCATAATGAGAATTGTATCACAGACAGTGAATAAGTTCGAGAACCAAGAGCAAATGCCAATATCATAAGAAAATACACCAATTTCAAGATCAAAAGAAGTTTGGTTGAAATTATAATCTTCTTCTGAATCAGGGTGCGGGTTTTGTTCTGCATCGGTGCTTTCAATTGTTACTTCTGATCTTGATAGTCAAAAGAACCCTAATTCCTTCCGCCACCTGAGAAAAAGTTTGCCAAGGAAGGAACACCTTGATTCCTCATTTCTTCCTGTGCCCTTTTCATTTCCTCAGGATCTGCCAGTAAAATACAAAAGAATTAATATGAAGAAAACCGCGCAGAACTTGGTTCATGATTGTTCTTAGGAGCAAGCAGCTACTTTAAAGTCTGTTTGGCACAGTAGTGTTTCAAACTTCCTATATATGTGCTACTTCAGTTGAGATTTCATGAGTTCTACTGTGGTTTTCCCAATTTTTTGTCCACCTCACTCCCAATGGTGAGGAATTATTCTTTCGACAATTTGGATGACTAATATATTAGACCTGTATTATAATCCTAGTAATCCATGTTGCCATGAGAAATCCTCACTGAGAGGGTATGAAAGGACTCCAATAGCTCCTAATATTTCAAATAACTATTACAGAGTTGTGAAGCAACAACATCCACAAGAAAGAAGTGCCATTCATTTCTAAATTCAGCAGCTTTGATAAGGTCTTCAAGAAAGCTGATCTAGAACTTCAGCCAAAAACAATCCTAATAGCTAAACGTCTTGTCTGAAACTCTTTGTAACAGAACCTTGCATGAACCAACTTCAGTTTACAGAAAAGTTTCTTCATAAGCCAAGAAAAACAAGTATTAATATAATAAAATTCAGTTCCTAGCATGAAGACAAGGCAATTAATTTACCGAACCATCAAGTTTAGAGAGAAGAAGAGCAAATGGGTACATGAAGAGATGGGGAGCATTTATCTTTTGTTTGATTTGGTAGATTGAAGGATAGAATTGTTGCCTTTACTGAACCATCAAGCGTTTCGGCAATGACATCCCAATATAACCTAATAGTCATGAGTCAAGCTGTGGAAACAGTATATTATATATGGTCTTACCTCATACAATAGTAGATCTGGTCCATCCATTCTCACATAAGGAGAAAAAAAAACAGAAGGCCCACAAGGGAAACCCATAAGCTGATACCAAAAAAGGAGAGCAAGGTTGGGCATTTTAGACTAATCCCTATCAGCTATTTTTTATTTTCCACTTCCAAAAATCATCTTCTCCATGCCAAACTGCAGAAGTAAGAAGGAGGTATTGACTCGAGAAATTCACCGGAGCAGCAAAGTCAGGTTCTTTGTTGCTTGAATCCCAGCATCAAGTTGAGATTAAGGTAAGCTTTTCTCATCCACGTGTGTGAGTTTCTATATTGTGTGCGAGTAATATATAGGAAGATTGCTCTGAGAAAGAATTTTCATGGACAATGGGACATGAAGAAAACAGAGTTGGCAGTTCTTAAGGCAAATGCGACAAATTGATATTGCAGCCGTGTGGGAGCCCGACTGCAACTTGCTAATTTGTAGGTGAATCCCCAAATTTTTTCAATGATTGAGTATTTGTATTGGATCTTTATAGGTGAAGAGAGGGAAATTTGTCAAAATCCATTTTGGGTGCATTTGAACTTCTACAAGAATTTTGCACAGCTGATGTGGTGCTTCGGTACCTCAGAAAAGTGATTTGTATGCATGTAAACATAGATGAAAATAACAGTATTGATTGCAATCACATTAGTATCGGATATATCAAACAGTAGGTATTGGCATTGGATGGAAAAAAAATTTCTAAAAATCGCATATTGTCACGGTATCAAGAATATTGATATTAGGAGATCTCAACATGATACATATCAGCTGATATTTTCATCCATAATGGGAAATGCTTAGAACAAATGATGGATGTGTATGTCTAGAAATTGTAGTTGCTGCTACAAAGGACTCAAAGCGAAGATATAATATGGAGGAAGTCATTCATCCAACTACTCTGCAGCATGAGGAAGACTAAGCGTCTCATTTTTCTAAACCCTCCCTCTTCTCATCCTCCTTACAGTGGTTAAGATCAGCTATTGCACGTTGAAGAACTGACTGCAATCATCAAATCTTAAAATGTGTAATAATCGATGAAAATTTTAGTATCAGTATACACATTGGTTGCGACTATGTTAGGCAATACATATTAGTATTCGACATCGCAGTAGAAATTTTTTATCTTTGTGGCCACATTAAAGTTTTATATACTAAAATTTGACTATTTTTAAGCATTTTAGCCAATTTAATCAAAATTAATCTTTATATTATTGTCAGTAATTGAATAATACCCAAAATTTTTTATCTATATATATTTTATACATCTATAAAATATGTGAATTTAGATTCCTTAAAAGATTTAGATATATTTGAAATGTATGGATTTATGCTTCTAATAGCGATGGGAATCAAAAAAATTGGTAAGTCATATTGGCCAATAAATCATGATATATCACCATTACAGTGACATATCGGGGTATTTTTCCGATATCCCAAAATATCTATATTAAGATCTCCCAATATCGATGCATGAAATATTGACCGACATTTTCTCCATAATATTCTAATGCGTCAAGATGATTAATAAATAATCCAAAAGCATTGTACGGAGCACTTTACCCATATTCTCCATCAGTTTCGGCATCAAAAATACGACAATCAACATGAATCCCATCATCAGACCCATTGGGCTTTTCACAACGGACATTATGGAGAAGGGTTCCCTTATCTGCAGCAGCAATTATGAACAAATTTACAAATTAAAGAAACTAGAAACTTATCACAGAGGAATAATAGGTTTAGTCTTTAGAAACCTCATAGTATTCTTCCTCTCTTAAAGGCTCCAAAACCAACTCACTGAGACCCCTCCTGGTCTCCGTCAGTGCTGCCTGAACCTTTCCAGGATTTCTTGCACTGACATCAACACGAACCTGCAAAATTCAGAGAGAACTAAATGAGACTTATTGCAATGCATATGGATTGGAGAGTGTAAACTAAGGTGCAGAGAAATAAAAAAAGTATCACACCGGAGAAAAGAAATAGCCATTTGCAGCCACTTCAATAAGATGAGTTCCAGCAGGCACATTTTGGCTTCAAGCATAGTTAAGGATCCATAGAGAATTACCCATCAGACATATAAATGCAATAGAAAGCTTCATTTTACCACCCAAGCCAAAAAACTTCTGCTGCCTGAGGATTCTGACAAGTCACAATAGCAATAGCCAATAAAAATACACTACTCATTTCATAAAATTGCCTCTCTCACAAACAGGGGTAGATATAAACCTCATGCCTCAAATATTAGCAAGATTGTTAATAAAGACTCTGATATTGTTCTGAGAGACCAATAAATAAATTTCATCCACGCTGAGATTGGTGGCAAGGGCCTATTCCCATTATGTAGCCCGAGGACTCCAAATAAATCCCAATAGTTTCGAAATATACATTGTCTCAAATTTCATAAGGATCAACCTTACCTCATAGAATTATCATGAGATTTCTCTTTCTTATTTTTCAAGCCCCTAATAGGGCGTATTTGATTCATAAGTTTTTTCCTCATGCATTTTCGGGCTAATGGAACCACACAACCTCCCCTTAAAAAAAAGGAAAAATAAAAACAACAGATGGGATGTATATGGTAGGATACAAGGAAAAATATCCATCGAGCCTAAGAAACGTGACCTTCTCACCACCATTTAGAATGACCTTGACATTTGATGTTTTCCCTGGTAGGCCATAACCTTTGGTCCCAGCAACTGCAGAATGAAGATTGACAATCACTTGAATAAACCACTATTTTAACCCGCTCCAAGATTCAAATGTGAAAATAAAATATTTTTCCAAATAGTGAAAACAAAATTATTAGCCCAAAGTGGCAGGAAGACATCAAGTTATGATGCTTGGGTAATCAACAAACAGATCGGAATCAAACATTATCAAACTTTAAGAAGATGCAGTAAATAAAAGCTCAGAACACATAAAAAATACCATAATCAAATTGTATTTCTCATGCGACTCACAACATTGCTGCTTCTAAATTTGCATAAATGAGAGTTCATTTAGCTTAGCCTAAATCATGATCTTATGGTATCATTATGTCCTCGACCAAGTATGAAATTAGGAAATGGTTTAATATAACAATACTATGTTTATCACTTCCTTTGCCCCCCTCCCCCACCAAAAAGGGATAGATAAAGAAAGAGAGAGAAGAAGGTGGCCCACAATTTATAGGTGATCAAAACCAGCACTGATTTAGGCTTAGGCAGCGATTGGTGCTAAAAATCCTTCCTATCACCTTGGGACGGGCAAAAATCCATATCCAACAGAAGACATTAAAGATCAGGGTGGCACATGCCTGCCATAAAGCCAAGATGATTCCTAAAATACAACCCATTTTCCCAGTGCTAAAATACAACATTTTTAAGCAAACAAAAATGAAGGATCTAGATTTGCAACTTGACTTCATATCTATCATTCTTGGTCCAAAGACTACATTGCATTATCACTAAGCAGCTCAAAGTTGACAGCTTCAGAAGCTGAAACAGAAGATGGGACTAAACAAATTTAAGGGAGGCTGATAGAAAACAAGTCAAGCTTTTGGGTTATGCATTATTATCAATTTCATTATTGTTTTAGTAGTTTTTACAGGTTGCTCAAGTGGCCTTTAGTAGAGCATAGGCAATGGGAAGGATTTCTAACTTGAATACAAGCTTGCCGTAGCCTGCATCTTCTCCAATTACTATTTCCTGCATTAATTATTTTATTCCATTAACTAAACTTTATTCATTTGTGATTGTTTCATCTTTGTAAGATTTTAGTTTGATCAATATGGTTTGGGTGCTTACAGTTTTGCTGAGTGACCAGCCATGGAAATAAGTCATTTTTCTGGACTTAGACATTCCTGATAGATTAACAAGGGAAATATGCCACTTCAGATTCTTGCCTACGGCAGGGAGTCTCACTGTAAAAAGACCTAATATAGAGAACCCCTTTCAGCCAAATATCCACCTGCATATATTTTTCTTCACATACTTTACCTGCTGCTCATATGTCCTGCTAAACAGATGCCTTCCCCTGAAATCGATGGAATTTGTGCAGAAATAGTGAAAATAAAGCACTTTTGGCCTTCCCCAACCCAGGCTCTTACTCAGGTATAGCAAATAGCCTGGAAAGCTGGATGGCCAAAGGGGAACTACCACATCAAATGCTGATCTAAAAGAAAAAGAAGCATGCATTTGAGACCTTATAGCAACGCAAGGAGATGCTCCATAATTCCTTCTAACATGCTTCACCAACCCAAACCACAAAAGGAAAACAACACTTTCAAAACCAAATCACTATGAGTTTCTCCATATTTACCCATTACCACAATCATCTGAAATTCTCTTTTTGAACATAAAACTCTATAGTTATTTACCCAACTCACACCACAAGTAAACCCCCACCCCGAAAAAACAGTACTCTTGTGAAATGTTCATCAAATGGTTGCAAAGGAAACTATATTGAATTTTTTCAACCCCTTTGCCTCCAAACTAGGTTTTGAGAATAAAGAATAGATATACCAGTAAATGTGACAGCATTTCATGACCAGGATCAACCTTCCCCAGCCACACCCAAAAAGAAAGGGCAGTTCTCATTCCAACAGACAAATTCTTCTCAAACTTCTGTCTATGATGGACTCCTAATTTGGCTCACAATGGGCGTCCAGCAGAGCAATTCAAAATTCAGGCAAGAGAGAAAGAATCCTCAATTTGCCATAAGGTAATTAATTTACCCCCAGCATTTACTTATAAGCCTGGAGTAGCTTCAGTGAAAAACAAAATGCTACAGTGATTGGAATTTTGCTCCTCTGCATGACAGAAAATGACAATATCTTCCCCAAAAGCCTGGAGTAGCTTCAGAGAAAAACAAAATGCTACAGTGATTGGAATTTTTCTCCTCTGCATGACAGAAAATGGCAATATCTTCCGTAAAATTAACCGTACGGGTAATTTTCTATGGTTTAATTGCAGCTATATAAGTATGTAACTGGAAAATTCCATGGAATTCAGTCAATGATGGTGTTGATTTAAGTTGGTCGATGCAATTGAAATTACATTTGACCATTCACATGATATCTGAATTACACTACCCAATTACATTGCAATTTAGTGAGAGAAAGGAAAAGGAAGAGGAAAAAAAGATTCCATGAATTTTGTCAAAAATCATGCAATTTAACTGAAAAATCGATCAATAAATGACCAACTCCATTATGTAGATAATAGGATAGGGCTAAGGCAGTAATCTCAATGGAGATACGGATGAGCTTTGATAAATTAGAGAAGAATTGGAGTGCCACAAATGACAAATTTTGGAAATTCAATCCCATCCCAGGAACTTAATTCCGCGGAATTTCCTCATTTGCATTCAGTATACATTACAATATGCCAAACGAACCCCAAGAAGTCCTTACGAATTATTCAAACTTTAAACCCTTCAAAGAACGCAGCCCCCACCCCACTTTGAACATCCTGTTAAACGCTTCAATGAGTAAATAAAGGATTTCCTTGCCTCAAACGCTATGAAGATAGGGTATTCCCTTGACCAGGTGATAACTGGCACGAGAAAAGAGGATAGAAATGGGAAGAACAGAGAAAGAAGAGCCCTTTCTGGTCACCACAAATTAAACATTACAGTGCTAAGTACACGTAGCAACAGAATGTTTATTATTCACTAACAAATCAATCGCAAAATTTCTACGATTGGAAATTTCAAGCTTAATCACCTAATTGTGTAACAAATAAATGAAACCCAGTCGATAAAAATTCAAGCGTAATCGCAATCATCGAAGTTTAACTGCTAAGAACCAAACACAACTACAACAACAACATGAAAAGCGAGGGATTCAAACTGAAGGAAAAACCCTTGAATAAATCTCTTACTTGGTATCTTTATTCGGCCATTGATGGTGTACCCATCGCCCTTCCTGCGATTCACAATTGTAAAACCACGTGATCTTAATATCAATTTATTTCAGCTTCTAATAAACAGACAATTAAGGAGACGTAAATTAGCAAGCAGAGAGAGAGAGAGAGAGAAGAGCTCCGGAGAAAACGCACCCGGATGAGTTAGCAAGGGTTGAACGAATGAGAAAAGAAAAGCAGAATTGTAAACAGAGAAAAAGAAGTTTGGATCTGTGAATCGACGCCATGAGCTTCAGCTGTGAGCCTTGCACAATTCCCTTCGCTGTACCACCTTCTCCTCGTCAAAACTGCCCTGTCCTTGTTGGGCTCTTCTTTGTCTTCTTCTTCTTCTTCTTCAGTCAATATTATATTATACTATATTTTATTTTATTACGGGTGAAGTTTGATTACGAAATTGATTTCAGAATCTTGGGCCGCTTTATTATAATATTCTTGAAAAGTTTCATTTTTTAATTTTTTTAAAATTTTTGATTTACAAATTTTGAGATTAATTTTTTATTTTAGAAAACAAATAAATTTTTTTTTAATATTAAACATTTTATTAATTAATTAATTATTAATGTCAAAATCTTCGAATTTTCATATTTGTTTTATACTTTTAAAATTGATGCGTACCTTATCCGATTTTGAACAGATTTGAATTCGTCTGGATTGTTTGAACCGACTCTGTTCACTGAATTTGAGTCTTACACACCACTAAAACAAACAATAGGTCGATGTGTCGGCGAAAAGTTGTCCAACCGAAAATACTCTGATACTCAAATCAGTAAAGCCTTTTAAATCAAGGAAGATAAGCTGGAAGCAAGTGAAAGTGAGAGAGTTGATCGATCGGGAGTGCTGGCTTGCCGAGGACGTGAGCAATCGCTTCCTACTCACAGAGAGCGTGAAGAAGCGAAGTTCCGAATGCGTGGAAGCTTCCGGGAACGACTCTCGGGAAGCCGATTAGGCCTCCGGGAAGCTGGAGGCCTCTGGTGGGATTTGGAGGACGAATACCTAGGTAAAGAGGAAAAGACGATGGGCCTCTGTCTAGTACTCTGTAATCGTTCACGGATGCCTTTCTCAGTAAGGGCTTACGTAAGTAAGCCTGTGAACATAAGAGTTGTCTGTAAGAGCTTCTCTGTAAGCAAGAACTTTGGTATGTGAGAGCTTGACTGTAAGAGGTGGTCTGTATACGTAAGAGATTGCATGTAAGAGCTTTTGTCTGTCAGTCAAAACGCGTAAGTCAGAACGTGTCCCTTGAATGTGAATTCTAGGGTTTACTTAAAGGTTGATAGAGGGATCTTCCTTGGTTGGAAGGCGTGATCCCTTGCGTTATTCTGGTTGACCTTCCTTCCAGAGACGGCGCCAGTTGCCAAACTGGCTGAGATAGCTTCCTTCCATGGCGGCCAGCGGCTTTTCAAATTGTTCACATTCCTTGTGTGTATTTTACCGTTGGAGAGCCCCAATTGACAGGAGATTAAAAAAATCTAGCGCCTTTCTTATGAGAAGGGCGTTGATTTTGTCAATGTCCTTTTTGGGTGCTGGCTGAGATCGTGGAAGGTGCTGAAAGAGCCGTTACTGGTCGTTTGTTGGATCGTGGGCTCAAGTGTGCCAAGTTCGTAAAAAGCTTTTTTGGGCCTGCCGCTACAGTACATCCGATCAGCGCTCGAGTTTACCGTCTGTATGCCAGTTGGCCGCTCGCTGAAGTCTGGACGGTCAACGCTGGCATTGACCGTCTTGAGCCTTTCAAGATCTGGGCCTACTTCTCCTGTTGAGCCGTTTTGAGTTGACCGTCCAGTAGGTCGTCTTGGACCTTCTTTGACCTTGAGCCAACTCATATTGCGGTATACCCTTCAAAAATAAATATATAATATTCTCATAAATGTTAATAGCATCAAAATATGAATTAATATGATCATACATTATTATTGCATACAAATTTATATTCATTTTAATATTAACAATATATTGAAGGAGATGGAGGAATTGGATGACGAGGAGGATGAGTCCTCCTAAGAAGCGTCGCGGGCGTCATTAGGAATGAATTGGAGTCCACAACCGAAATTTGGGTGGAAATTCAAATTTTCTTTGCTTGTTCAATCTAGAGTTTGAAAACTCAATAATTAACTAGAATAAAATTTACTTAGTCACGATGAAAATGGTATGAAATTATAATATCGGAGATTTGACCGATAAAATTGACTATATTTTTAGCCGATAGTATGTGAGCTTTGAAATTATTTGACAAACTGAACAGCCATTGTGGATATTTTTTATGATTGTCGATGATGATATTTTTTATTAGGAAAACATTTTGGTTATCATCATTTTTGGTAATTGACTGTGATGATATTTTTCATTAACTACCAATTGTCAGCTAAAAATGACAGTGGTATTCTAATTAGTCACGAATCTGCTATAGTGACTTGTTACAGTGGTGTCACTAATCAATGAACATTAGTTATAGTGACTAATTATATTATCAACTGATAATTATCGATGGTGTCATATTTTATAAGCGATTTACAAATTAATTGATAATAGTAGTGTGAAAATGTTACCCATCAACATATCAAGATTGTTTGAGGACTTGAAACGTCGGCTATATAATGCATAGCAAGGTAAGGAGGGATGATTTCATCGAAGTTAAGAAGTAATAAAAGGGAAATGAATAGGCTTATAAAAACATAGAATAAAATTATAAAATATACTCTTAACTATTAAAAATGTTACTTTTGGTTAGTAAATAAGGTAGATTTCAGGTTTTATTGCCATTGATATTATAATACTATGATATTTTAAGTTAGATATATATACTAATAATTTTTTTTAAAATTAAAATTATATAGTTAAGTCTAGACTAACTTTTTGGAAGATTTGGACATATAAAATTTATGTGATCCTTTAAATGATATTTTTGATAATTTTTAATATCAGCTAATTTATTACTTGGTAATTAATTATTAGTTAGAAATTTTTTTTAAAATATGTTATTATATTTTAATGTGATTTAAAAATAATATTTAAATAATTGACATATTAAAATTTAAAATCTCCTACAATAAATTTTATCACAAAAACTTAAAATAATAATAATAATAACAATAACAACCACAATAATAACAAATAATATTTCCTCGCTATCAACTGCCGCAGCCATCATCGAGCCCTAAATTCTTGTAGCAAAGCAACCCATCAACGTGTCCACCATAGTGCCTCCCTCACAGCCAAACAAGCACCTCATTCCTTTCGGTTCTCATTCTATTGCTTGGCAACAGAATTCGATTGGGGGGAGAGGGGGTAACAGAAATCGAATCAGTGAGGGAGGAGGAAGAGGGCAAAAAGAGTAGAGAGAGATCGGAGAAGAGGAAGAGACCATCGGAAGTTTGCTGTGCTCTATTTTTGCCATTGCTACTAGTGATCACTGTTGTTGCTGGTTGCTGCCGTTGCGGGAGTTGCTGCTGCTGGACACTGCAGTTGAGCTGCCGTACTACTATTGCTGTTACATATTGCTGCTGCTGCTGTGTTTTCTATTTTGCCATGGAGTTCATAATGAAGGCAAGTGATACTTCTCCACTTTCATGATTTCCATCTTTTTGCAAGCTTTTCTTTCATCTTACTGTTCATGGGCTACTCACTATTAGTAATTCCCATTAAAATCCGAGTTGATTCTCATCCTCCTAAGCTAAGTTTCTCGGGGTAAAGAAATAGAGCATGCATCTTTAGTTTGAAATTAAATTAACGACACCATTTAACAATGATAATTGCTTAAATAAGTAGAAATCGTGGGATGTAGTAATTTGGCCTTTGTTGGATGAATTTCATGCCCCTGCAAAAGTTTGAACAGTAACAACCATATGCAGAAGAGGATGAACAGTGCATAGAGGGAGAGGCAGTTTTCGAGTTATTTTTGGGCTAACAGTTTATACATTTAACAATATGTTTATGCCTTTCAAGTTAGTGTTCTTATAATATGAAATACTTAGTCTAATATTACATGGACGGATATTGGTTTTTATTTCCCAAGGTTGTAGAAATTCAGTGAGTATGAGGAGCGGTAAAGGTACGGCTTCAAGCCTTAGATTGCATTAAAGTTCAGAAATGGAAAGCTGCGTCAGCTTATGACAAGAGAGTTAAGAAGAAAACATTCAGTGAGGGTGAATTGGTGTGGAAAACTGTTCTACCCATTGGAGATAAAGACAGGAGATACGGGAAATAGTCACCGAACTGGGATGGCTCTTATCTTGTTCATGCCATAGGTTCAAAAGGAGCTTCTTTCAATCCAATCAGGATCCATTACTCTATTTTGAAATTCTCATTGGGATTCCTAAGTCACCATTGCTGAGGAAAAGTAGGTTTCCGAATTATTTTTAGGCCAACCATTTATACATTTAACCAATTTTTTCATGCTTTTCAAATTGTTGTTCTTATCATATGAAATACTTGGTTTAATATTGCATTAACAAATATATATTTTGATTTTCCAAATTTGTAGAATTCGAGTAACAAAAGTGGTTTGAAACACTAAAATTGGTTCTGCTCACCTTTACTGAGGAAAAATAGGTTTCCGAACCATTTTTGAGCTGACTATTTTTATGTTTAACCAATGTGTTCATGCCTTTTAAATAGGTGTTATTATACTATGAACTGTGTAAATTAATATTTCATTGACAAATTTGGGGTTTGATACCTTAAAGTCATAGACATCAAGTGACCAAAGTGGGTTTAAAACCATTAAAACTTGGGTTGTTCAAAGGGGGTTGTGGTTTTGGGTCATGTTCAGCCCACTTGTGCATATGGTAAATAAATGTGTTAATGACTTTAACATTGTCATTCTTACTCTATGAATTGTGTAGTTTAATACTACATTGTCGGAAGTTGCATTTGATTATCCAAGGTGATAGAAATCGAGGGACGAATAGGTGATTACCTTGCTGAAGCAGTTGAGGATCTCGGGTTAATTGTTTATATAATACACTCATGTGTTCAGGCCTATTTAACTGTCGCTCTTTCACTATGATATGAGTAGATTAATATTGCATTGATGAAATAGTATTTCGATTACTCGGAGTTATAGTAATTGATGGATGAATTGGCGACATTGACTGTCTACAACCAAGACTTAAGAATCTGAAAACTGTTTTTGCTAGAGCCCTTATTTCCACTCAAATCGAGTGTCCGGTTGGGTTCGGACGGTGGTGGCATTTCGTGAGATGGCAATGATAATATAGGTTTTGTTTATATATTTATGGCTTTATAAATGAGATTAACAAATTGATAAATTCATTGATAAAATAGTTAAATGTTACGAGGAGGGGTGTAAGCGGGCATTCAAATGCTAGAGAACCTGAATGAGGGGTGTATGGCTTCATGAGCTGTAGTAGACCAACGGGATGCTAGTAGTCAGATACTTAATGTATCCATGAATATTTCTCGTTTTTCCTTGGTGATGACCTTCTTTATGTTAGCTCTAATTGCGCGAGTATGGTCATTATCAACACCAAATGACGCTATTATTATCACGTGTTGCATACTTTGTGTTATACTAGATTGCGCGAATTTGTTATTGACTTCTTATAATTAAGGCAAATGAGATTATATAAAAACACTAATGCCTCAAGGAATATGAAACCTGTGGAACTTTAGTGTGATCGATAATCAGTCGATATTGATTTCAATATCATGGTAGTGATGAGATATCTTGCTTAGTGTGAAGGGATGATTATAACCGTGCAACTATTATATGGTCTAGTATCAAGAGATATCATGGCGAAGGATATTGAGTTTGACATGTTTGGATGATTTTTGTACCTTTTATGAGTGGAGAGAATTTGAGTATTGATATTCCTGTATCCTTTATGGGCTGAGGGAAGTTGGATGTGGTTATTCCTATACCCTTTGTGGGTGGAGGGAATGCGTATTGGTAAGATGTCTATATTTTGTGTGACAAAGTCTTGGTAGATTAAAGATTTGGTCGCATGTTAAATTTATGAGTATCGGTTACCTTCTACTACATATCTACTTGGTGGGGATGGATATGCATGGCCTTTGGTTCATAGTGGAACCAAAGTGGTAGAATAAGATTTGGGTGATTTTCGTGATATCTCATTATTATTGATATCTTTTGAGTTCATGATTTAATAAAATTCATGAGTTGTATTTAGTAGAATATATAAGTTAGATTCAGTGAGATTTATATTCTGTGGTATCCATGACGTTATATTATTATTCGGATTTAGAGTACCCATGTCGTTTGTGGTAGCATTCGGACCTAGGGAATCCCTATCTTTCTCGTGATGTTGGACTCCAAGGATTCCACATATTGATGAAATCTAGATTTTGTGGAATCCTTTTATCTCGTGATATACGGGTCCTGCAAGATATATTCTTGTTGTTACTTTTTTGTCGTGTTTGTAACGCGTTGTACAGTCTTGAATAAAGTTTATTGTTAAGTTTGATGCTATTGTTATTGTTTATTTGAGATTATTATTTTTTATTATGAGTTGTTGATTATTATCATTTGTTAAATATTCGGCTTATCATTATATTTTATTGGCTCTAAATTTGACCTAATTACATAGCACTAATGGGGAATCTTTCATTTGTTGTGGGACTTTTAGGTAGTAAGGATTTTGGAGACTAGTAGCTGTTATTTTTTTTGTGATGGATAGGATATATTGTTATAGAGACTTGGTGGTCATTTTCGGGGTTGTGCCCTTGGCACTTAACAATTTTTTTGTTGGTTATCTTTATGTTGCTTTAATGAAAAGTTAATTTTATACTCATGAATGTCTAAATTTATGATGGATATTTGATAGCTTATATGGTTTGAGGTCTTTGTGTGAGTGGTCCGAGCTAGATCTAGTGATTCGGGTTTGGGTCCCACTGGTATAACTCACTATTTGCTTAGAAATATTAATAAATAGGGCTATATCTATAGAAAACAAGTAGGAAGCTGGTGCAAAGCAGTTATGATCCTTCTTATTTATGTAATGTCAGAAGCCAAGAATGATCAGAAATTTATACTTCTTTAGCAAAGATGGAGCATGATTTGATCTATTGGGCATTAAATGTAGAGCATGACCTTTCATTAATTGATATTTGGGATGGCAATTTCCTCACCATAGCGGAGATTACCAACCCTTCTTTCTTCCATTTGACCAGCTTTGCAGGTTATGAAGTGGATGAGTGGATGGAGATAGGGACATGAGGTATCACCTCCCTGTCCTCCCCTGGTCCACTTTACAGACTAGCTTATTCACTATTATTACCAATTTTATATAGTTAACAAATTCACCACATTTATAGCATGTAGTTTCAGACTCACTTTTTGTGAATTTAAAAGCACTTATTATATGGTGGAGTTTTACTATTTCAATCATGGGTGGCTATTATGCTCGATTTAATGATGGATTCAATAAGAATTGCTTGTTATATAGGTGTTAGTAGATATCCTCTTGAGTTATACAGAAAAACATGTTACTTGAAATCGTGTTTGTGAGAATCCTTTTGATGCAAGTAGTCTGCCAAGAAATTAAAGTTGGATTGCTGTAGCGTATGAACAGCTTAGTGGATGCATGCATACTGTGATGAGTTTCCGAACTGGCTGCAGTATTGTCCGATTGTTAGTATGTAAAAATTCTGTGCCCTTACATGGAGAACAGGATGTAAATTTCATGAATTTTCATTTGATTCTTTTCTTTCCCGTGAACTATATCAGATGGATATCATAATGAGATTTGCTTTTCTGTTGAATTGCAAATACATTACATCCAATTTATGTCACCTGGATTCTATAGACAATTTGATGGCCTAGGTAAATTATTCTTCAAGTATTGAAGCAAGAAATTTCATGGAGTTCAAGTTGTTGTCTCTAATGGACAGTCATGAATTTGCACCTGTTTTAGGAGAAGATAAAAATACCTGCTTTGAGCAAGCTTGTCCAGAGGATATAGCAACTTTTACCCTTGTCTTACGTACAAGTTATCGTGGTACCTTCGTCCCATTCTAATTGCTGTATCAAAATTTAAGAATGGAGGAGAAAAATGTTAGGTTTCGGATTCTGAAGCTTTGCTTACAAAGCTGAGAACTAATATCTATAAAGATTGCTTCCAAACTCTTTGTTTGATCTTTTGAGAAGATGATGTGATGATACACAATGCAAAATAATAATCACAAATAATGAGGTACAATATTTTGCATGACAAACCCCTTTAGGAGCAAGGGGAAAAACCTTGGGATTTGAGTTTGAAAAATATTCACTATACCGTAGATTCGATTACAAAAATCTCAAGCAAATACAAAAATTATCTTTATAATGATAAACTTGAGTAATAGAGAATACAAGAGCGAATGAGAAAAAATGATCAATAAAATATTTTTCACAATAATAAAAACAATATATCTTAGGGTAAATAGAGAATGGAACACGATTTGAATTCTAAACAGGTGAATAAATCTTCCTATTCTTCTTTTTCTCTCTTACTCTTCTTTTTTTCATTGTGTCGACGCTCAAGGATTTAGAAATACCGCATTAAATGCCCTAAAATCACATCAAAACAATTTATAGCAATGCTGGCGTATAAGCGCCTCTCAAGTGTGATCTTCCTGGACTAATGGTGCATGAGTGCCCTTCAACCATACATCAGACGTGACCTTCTAGACAAACCACACACGTGCACCCTTCAAGTGAGCATTGGGTGCTACTTTACTGGACAAATTGTGCATGCGTTCTCTTCAAGTACTTATCATATGTCATTCAGGAACTTCCTCTACTCGAGCGAAATCTCGCACAATGTCTAGTATGCAATAAAGGACATGTCAATGGATAAGGGAGTAATCCAAAATTCAATAAAAAGTTTTCATAGATATCATCTTCCTGTGTCTTCTTTTTCTTTTTAAGATAATTAGATAAGCAGTTCCTAGAAGTAGTTATTTTCCTTTGTGATGATTAATCTTACAAGCAGTTGAGTTTTCTTAATAATATATCCCAAATGTGTTGAACTTTGTTGTGCTCCTTCTTAATATTTTATGGGACAGTTTTACAGGGTTCATGTTGCTATTCAATCACCTGAGTGGGTAACCAGCGTACGAGAACTATTAATTAGATTCAACGATTACCAGCATACCAGCTGGTTGGTATTCAAGCGAGTAAAATTTATCATTAGAAAACTATTCTGCTGACACAGCCATTAATTTATGGGATGTCCAATAGATATCATTTTTGTCAGCAGCTATCTTCTGCAGCTCAAAGGGCATTTTCTAAGACCAGTATTCCTTCTGCTCCTCCCAAGAGCCTTTTGCAAAGAAGCAGGGCATTGTTGGAAGAGGTTGGTGATGTGCGCAGCATTATTTTTTTAATAATTTTTTGTAGTGTTTTTACTTACTTTTATGAGCTTTTCTCCTACATTGTGATGGACCTTAATGGTGCCCATCAGAAGAATAAGAATTATTGAAGAATTTATTTAGATGAGTGGATGACATGGCTATTTTCTAGCGTTGCAGCAAAGGTGCTCTCTGGAGGAGTCTTTGACAAGGCTATTTTCTAACTTTGATATATCAAGGAGTGTGGTGGTAGCATCCTTTCTTGTGTTAGAAGCTGTGCTAGGTCTTGTAGGTGTTATCTTTCCACAAATCCACGCATAAGAACTTACTTAGACCCCTTACATTGCCTTCTTATTGGGCTGAATATCTATAGAGTCCTGTATGTAAATTATGTTTTATTTGAATGCTATTGTCAACTTTGTCTAAATTATTTCCATTGCAATTATTTGAAGTTTCTTTATCCTTCCATGTCCCCATTGTTTTCAGCATTCCAAGAAGCAAATCGGCAACCTCCAGTAGGTAATCCTCATCCTAATAGCAATATTCGTTCACCCAATTTCATGCCAGTTCAAGCTTATCTGCTCTTACTGGTAGCATATCAATCACAGTTCACACTGGATTACCGCTGTGACAGTTTGTGAGACCCCAGATACTGGAACTCCTAGTTTAGAAAGAGTTGATTGTTCTGGATTTGGCATGCGAGCCTAACATTGAAAGATGTTTTGACAAATCCCATCAAAAAACTGGTTTTAAATATGGAATGCCAAACAATAATGAAGGGCTTCTGATGTGAGAGAGTATTCTGGATTAGCTGCAAGGTCTTCCAGGCATGGAGTGCATAAAAGTCAGATTACTGAAAATGGAAATGCTTCAAAAGCATTCTTTCTCACTGGTGATAGCATCGATCCTTTGCTTGAAGTAGCAGAGACAGCCAAGGAATTGGCCATGCCTGAAAGCTCTCAAATGACAGTAAAGTGAGTGACATGGATTCATTGTGATATTTCAAATTCTTGGACTCCAAACTTGCTTGGTGAAGCATCTCCTGATTTCCCTGGGGTTGCTGAGACATCAATAACAACTTCCATGGGAACTTGCGGTGGCCCCGATCAGGGCTTCCTATTGTTTCTTCCAGTGAGCATATCAGCATGGCAGAATGAACAGAGTTCTTACGATCATGCAGCGAATACTAGTCACTGCAAAAAGGGATACGGAGGATCTTGATTGAATCAGGAAATTGCTGTGAAAGAATACCTTACAACCATGTTGCTCAAGGAAATAGTTACCCTTGCTTCTTTTTTTTTTTTTACCAGTAAAATTACTTCTGGATCTTGCCCTTGTAATATTGGTCATCTGTGAGGTTCAGATTTGCCGTCTTCTGTCCAGTTCAAGGATTTTTGAAGCTGGAATTGAAACTACAAAACAGAAAAGTAAAGAAAACATGCAGCAAGCTCTTCTGATTGGGAAGGAAAGTGTTACAAAAATGCAGTGGGATATGGAAGAACTACGATGGAAGTCATTGGCCATGGAATTGAGATTGAAGTCTCAAAGACCCCAAGAGGGCATGTTCCTTTCCCGAGGGGATGAGTTGCCATGGGTGTTGGATGCTACTAAAGAGCAGCTTGCTATCTTGGGCAACATGAGGAACTAGAAGCAAATTCAAAATCGGATACTAAAATTCTTGTTAGTGAGGTGAAATCTCTGAGAAGGTCTAAAAATGAATTGCAGCTGCAGCTCACACAATCCTGAAAGTCCAAAGTGAAGGTAGTTTCTTATCTTTTCCTGTCATTTTGTACTTGAAACATGCATCAAATTTCTTTCCATAAGACTTCTTTTTTTGTCTTCAAAGTTGAGCAACAGATGAAATTCCGTCACCATCTTTCTAAAGCAGTATCTTAACATTTATGCATTTCAATGACACAACTACAGGACACGAGATGAGCTATAAAAAATTTGAAAAACTCTTGTAAGAATTACACTTTTCTTTTTCTAAAACAGGGAAAAAAATAGCAAAATCATTGTAGAAGTACTTACTACTCAGTCCTAAAATGAAAAAAGGTAAGAACGACGAAAGTTCACAAAAAATAATAAATGAATAATGATTATGAGATGAATATTTATCTCATTACCCAAAAAAAAAAAACAGAAGTGGTTGAAAATAAAGTGTTTTATTATTACTATTTCAACCGTAGCTAGACTTTTTATGAAAAAATCAAATGAGCTTTTGGTTAGTTTGGAAGCCAATGGCCAAAAAATGCTCTGCAACCATCCAACCAAACACCTCCGTTAGTCTCAAAGATCTCAAAATTTTCCTTTTCCCGCCCTTTCTCTCTTTATATAGCTGTGATCTCCTGTTGTTTCAGTGTCTTTCGTAGCAGGTAGAGGACTGAATTGAACATGCATTGGCTGCAAGTGGGAAAGCTATTTCTTGAACATGAACTTCTTCGCAGTCGGCGCCCAGAGTCCTACACCAAGCATTGCATAACCAATGATAATTTGGCCGCAAATTCTTCAACAATGTCAAGGGTTCTGGATCCCTTAGCAGCATCTGACAACCAGATAGGATGCCGGAATGGGGGATCCTGGGCGAAGCATCCTACACCAGGGAGCAGGATCCCTGATCTCATAGGCTGCGTTTTTGAGGTACTTCATGCTGGTTTAATCAAAGCATGCCTATCATCTTGTTTCTCTTCTGTAAGGTTTCGGTCAAATTTATAGGACACTTTAGGTATGGAAATCCATTCCATCTTCCATTAAAATGAATTTTTAGACTGTTTAGACTGGGTAATATGCTGTAACTTTTTTTTCTTTTCTTTTTTTTTGGAGGTTGGGGGGGGGGGTTGTCATATTCGTCATAATTTGTGCAAATGTAACACTTGTTCTGTCACTGACATGAAATAAAATATCAGTCTATATCGTGATAAAATTTTGAAATGTCCCGACATTGGTGAGATACCATGATAGTTGCAATATGTGTACATATCAGTGATATGTCGTAATATATCTTTTCATATTTATAATATCAACAGATACCTTAAATATTTTTTAACATATCAACTGATATTTACACATGTTCTAACTTGAAAAAAATTGCATCAGATTTTAATACATATTACCTCACAAAATCATGAATAAAAATATCAATATCGAATATATTGGATAATTTATATCGGTATCATGCATAAAAAAATTCTAAAAATCATAACCTAACGTTAAAATATCACTCAATATATTAAGATATGCTCTTATATTAGTGATATTTTTTTAAAATTTTGCCATATGTATTCATATCCGTGATATTTTAAAATATATCATCTGATATTTAAAATATTAACTAATATCTCTAATATTTTTTAATATCTCCGACATGGCACTATTTTGTTAAAAATGCTTAAATATATGATTGTATAACATTTGATGATAATGTGACGAGATATTTGACTTATTATAGGTAGACTTAAATATTCATTTGTTTATGATTTTGTGTTATTGTATTAAAATCATATTGTATGCTTTGTTTTTTTTTTTTTTTTTGTAAATTTTATTACTAATTATTCAATAGCTAATGTGAACAGATTCCATTATTTTGTAATAAAATATTTCGTAATTTATAATATTTTCAACTAGTAACTTTACTATTATTTCAAAATATTTGTAAAAAATATTTGTAAAATTATATTAAAAGATCAATCTTTTCACAGTGATATTTATAGTTGTCAAGCATATACTAAAATAAAACAGTATCTTCTTTTATTTATAAATTTAATAATCAACAAATAAAAAATTGTTAAATTTAAACTCCTATTAACTAAAAATTCATAAATTTTTTAAAATAATAAAGGTGCCTTTATATCTTAATTAAACTTGTATTTTTATGACGCAGAATATGTATATATATATATATTTGGTGACATATTTAAATTTAAAAATACTATCCAACAAAATAAGATTATTTTTTAAATTTATATTATTCATTTAAATATTTAGTTATAATTTAATAATTAATTTTATTAATTTTTAAATCTTTTAATTATAATTATTTATTTAAAAATAAATAATTTAATTTTAAAATAATAACAGTCATCATCTGGAGCCCACTTATCCATTCCCATTAGAACTTGTGGGTCCCACCATAAACGGCATTATAGTTGGATACACGTGTCAGGTCCGGATTCTCCCACCGGATGAACGCAAACTTTGATAATTACTTCAAATCTACGCCGTGGAAATAATAATAATAATTTACTAACATCACTTTCGAAAATAATTGGTTAACATTACATTATATTGACTTTTTACATGATTAATAATTAAGCTTAATTAATATAACAAATTATTCCAAATTGTTGAAAATTTGTCCCGCAAGCTTACCAAGGTTGTAATAATTATAAATAGAAAAATAATCAATATTAAACATTATAAAAAAATAAAAATATATATAATTTATAAAAGATCAATTTTACTTTCTAATACTTTAGAAATAATGAGCGCTCATAATAATATAAACTAATATAGTAAATATGAATATAAAAAAAGATATAATCAATAAAAAAATATAATAAGATTCAAAATCTCATTAATATTGGTGCGTTGTGTGCTATGAAATGATATGGTAGCTAAACCGTACTTTTTTTTAACCATGAATAAGTCTTTGATATAATTGCTTTATCAACAGGAAAAACTTGTTAGCCAAAAAATTCTATTTGTTTATGATCACATCAAATTTCTCCTGTTTGTTAACTAGCTTGCTTATTTGTAAGGTAAATCCAACAGCTTTTCACTTCAAATTTCATATAGAAAATCAACTATCTACGAAAAATGTTGCTAAAAACTCTATATTGTACTCACCCCTTTTATTGCAACTGAATTGGCATATTCTAAGTCATTATATCTTCATATCATTTAAGTATCACAAGACCCGATTAACATTTAACCTAAATAAGTAAGTAATCTGTCCAACTTATTTGATTCCTCGAGCAATTTTCTCTCATATGCTCGCTCATATTTGAATTTCACTTTTGGATTGGGCATATTTATTCGGATTACTAAGTCTTTTGTAAAGGAGATTTCATTTATGATAAGCATAAATACAATTGTTTTAGTAACATTCTTTCTCTCTTCGTGCTATCTCTTTCTTCCTCTATCCTTTGCTCTCTCTCTTGTGCTAAGCCGAGTCCATTCAAAGAAAGTATTGATATCATGAACGGACTTAGAATAGGATCACGAGCTTGATTTCAATCATACTTTATTCAATTGATTGAGTCGGTAAGTATTTATCCTCTAAAGCTCCTTTTTCAAAATTCCTTTCCCTTCAACCCGGTATATACATATAGAATGATCAAGAAAGGCAATAAAAGAGAAAAAAAAGAAGATACAGGGGTCTATCTATCTCCACCAAAAGTGGTCCTCTATTACATTGTCGACTACTTCTATGTGAGTTATCTTTGGCCAACACTTATTTGATTATTGCTAAGTCGTCTTAAAGCATAATATCCTATGGGTACTCTTTTTGTGGGAGTCTTAAAAGGATGAAACTATATTCATCGGTAAGACATCACAATGAAGTTCATCCTTATAGTTACCTAATTGGATTGGAATAAAATATCTCTCGATGACAGGTAAGGTTTTTTATCTACCCAACCCCACTAAAAAAAGATTGGGGTTATGGTGCTGGCTTGTATGCTTGTTTATGGTTGTTGCACAAAGGGTAAAAGGACAAATAAAACAGAATTCAACCTCTAATATTAATTGAATAAGAAAGAGTCACAGCCTACCGAGGGTTGGCTTTCAAAATGCACCTTTAGGCGGAGCTTTTCCCAGTTCTAATTGTTTAATCAGAGGAGAGATGATTGGTTCCTGGTCTGAAATGATGTTCCTTCCCAACCCATAATGATGTTGCTTTTCCCTCTTATCAAGGGAGTCTTTGTTTTTCTTCCCACCGACACAAGTTTTCTTTACTAGAATATCTAGTGTGGGTGCCGAGGACTATCGCTTGACTGTAACGTTTTGGTCTATGCCTATTGTTTAGCTCCATACATTAGTTCGCTCTGCAAGTTGCAAATTTGCACCCCAAACAAGACAATGACAGGCCACTTCTGGATTTGTCAATTGAAAATGCACCATGCAAATTAAATGAAGAATGAGCCATGAGGTTTATGGTGATGTATTTGTTAATGATCGAATTTGATTTTGATTTTTGGTATAATAGTTCGTCTAAGTCATGGTTTTCTTATTTTGATTTTGTATAGATGCATCTCTTTACGTAAATTTCAAGGTCTTGTACGATTAATTTTCTGAGTTACTTTTAGGTATGATATTTTGATTTCTATGATTCAACCTATCATTTGCTCGGATCATTTATTGATATTTATCACTTTTTATATGCATGTCACGATATTTTTATTTGGCATTTGGTCAATGAATAAGTAAATAAATTTTAGATAATTAACAATTGAAAATTAATTTAATCAAATATCAGGATTGGGATATGATAGTTATGCACCGAAAGATCCAAGTAATAAAAGAGATGGAAAAACCCTTATTGTCAAGCATAACTAGAATAAAGTCTTATTAATCAAGTTGTAAGCCTTTATAGTATTGACTTTAAAGGCACATCGTGCCAACTCTTTACTAAGGTGATAGCTGTAAAGTAGTTCTTGGGCTAAAGGATGTTAATCAATACGTATCTATTAAATAAACGCAGTCTAGCAAGTAATTCAATAATGGTTGAGAGATTTTTGAGCCAATTGGCAATAAACTTGTAAATAATTTTGTAGAGTACATTGTAATAAGAAATTTAAATTTGCCTAAAATCTAAAGCATTGCTAGGAGCCATCACAATAGGAACGAGACAAACAATAGTACTATCAATATATTTAAGGAGCCATTCAATCCTAAAAAATTAATAATTGCTTTTGTAACGAATATACTATCAGTATCTTAGAAAATTTTTAAAAAATGACAAAGAACTTATCAAGGTTAGGGGCTTTAGAGCCCCCAAACCCAAACACCATCGAATAGATCTCATCAAAAGAAGATAATATCGAATGAAAATTGATTCACCTCATCGAAATATATTTAGAGATAAAACGGCCAAAGGCATTCCTTATCAAATGTTTTACAAGATTAGTGGAAGATCAATAAGTTTTGTAATAAGTCAGAATTTCTTCCCAAGCTCTGTCCTCACCTCTTGATCAAGCCATCAACTTTGATTAACATTCTAATTCATAGACAAATATATATCTCTATTGTAGACTCGAAGAATAAGGTAATACATCTATCACTCTCTTTAAGCCACTTTACCTTGCCCTTATATCATGAATTCCCCCTCCATTTGTAAGAATTTTATCAAATTCAATTCGTGCTAGATTTTCATGAGAAATAAGTTAATGCTCGAAAAGGTCGAGCTTAAAGTGCACCCTGGTCCGCATCATCCTACATGGATTTGTTTTTGATCTCTCCAAGGCTAAGATCAACACACTGCTGTATTAATATTTTTTATGGCCATCTTGACTTGTTTAATCTTTAAAATTAGTTAAAATATCGATACATAATTAACTATTATTTTTTAGAGAACTTTTATCGATACTAGAAATCTTTTGGGTGTGATTCATGATGAAATTGTTAAATTTAAAACTTTCTTTACTTTTTTCAAATACACCTTCTGAAACAAGGGTCAATGAGAGTGATTGAAGATACCTATATTATAAAAAGAGTCTTTGCAATTCAACCCCAATGACAACTAGGCTCCATTGATAAAAATTTGAACTAATTTTTTTTTTTAAATAAAATTGATTAGCCTTGTGTTTTCTATTACATCAAGTGTACAAACACCCTTCAAAACTAAGATCCTAGACTCCATCGCAAGCTAAGACAAAAGCAAATTTTTGGATAGCTAACAACACGAAATTGTTCTAAAAAATTTCAACATTTGCTAAGATTTTGTTGAAATTATCCAGAACAATCCACGAGTAGGCAATACGCCAAGTTGATAAGATTCAAGAAGTCGACAAACAAACCTTTTGCTACTTTCAAAGTGAATCTTTTATTTAGTATTTTATTATAAGAAATTAACTCTAAAATATTTTATGCCGTGTTTGGTTTTATATTTAAATAAAAAATAGTAAATAATTATAAAATTAGTAAAATAAATTTATAATAATCTGTATTAAATAAAATTTAATAAATAAATATATATATATAGGAAAATTTTGGTTCATCATCCTATGTTTGGTTTCACCTTTGCGACATATTTAAGTTTATTAATATTTAGTATAATAAATATTTTTAGAATTATAATAAATATATAATATAAAGAGCTTGATGCTTGGCCCAAATTAGTTGGAAAGAGTAACAAAGGCAAAATATTCGCTTCACGTGGTCGTGGCAATAGATAATAATCTTAACTTCAAACGTGTCTCGTCGCAACGGAGTACCGATTTCGCGGCGCCGATTATCATCCGCGACGTCGACGAAGAATCCGTCCCTTTCGAACGTGAGCCGAATTTTTCCCTCCGTTCTCTTCCTCCGCCACTACTCTCTGAATTCTTGATTATTTATTGTTATTTGATTTTCATTATTGTTCTCTCGGAGCGAATTCTGGACCACGTAACTACATCCACAAAATAAGTTACGATTTGTTTTCTGTATCCTTACTCCCTCTTTTCTCTGTCGCAGACTGCGATTTGTCGTACTTGAAATCTAGTTGTATGAGTTTAAGCACTGATGTGCTCCGGATGTAAGTCATGGCGCTGTCAGCCTCGATTCGTTCCCGCCTTTCCACTCCTTGTTATCGACAATACTCCAAGGTACTCTATATCTCCCTCACTATTCCGATTCATGTCCAACGTATTATCGATTATCGATCCTTCTATTTTATTTCTTATTTTTTTATGTTATTTGTTGCTTTGATCTTGAATAATTTTGTGTGATTTTGATTTGGCTATGTTTGAGATAGCTGCGAAATTTAACTTGTTTACTGAACCTAAATTTGGCTTCTATTTGTGGTTTGATGATAGTTGACTTATTTTGAGGTGAGCACGTTATTGATGTGAAATGCAGTGATTTTAGGCTTTTGCGTGTTAATTTTTTTTATTATTCATCTAATGCTCTGCGCTTCAGTGAACAGGCTCTGATATTTGTCTAGACGATTCTCTATTTAGTTTCACTAATTGTTTTTCAGTTTGATGGACCACTGTTGATTTTTAAAATGGTGCAATTGATTTCTCCAATCTTTCTGTCCAGGAAAGTGGTAATTATGTCTTTAACAATGTGGTAATTATGTTACACTCTGTTTGGATTTTTTTGCAGATTTGATTAGATAGAGAATTATTAAAGTTTTATATATAAGTAGTTACATTTTTATTGAATTTTCCTTCTATTTCTTTCAATTCAGATTTACCAAGATCCAAATAGGATACTATGTTCTCCGCCTGAAACTTGTTTTCTGGAGACAGTGTTGGTGCGCCTCTCAGTTCATTGGCCTCTATGTATTTGTCAGCATTCTTGACGCAAAGTCATCAAATTAGTTTCGATTGGGAGTTAATTTATCATTTAGCTTGAATCGTTCTTGTGTGGACGTGAGAGGGCAGGAGGCTGGGGTATTTATGAATGATTTTATAATATGGTTTACATATTGTTAAGGTGTAATAGCTGTCTCGCAAACACATGGCATGCCCCTAATAATTCAAATATTTGGCAATTTTTTTGAAGGAAAACAAAATGTTATTGTCGTGGAGAATTACATACAACCACTCTTGGACAAGAATGATGATGTATGTTTTGTCTCGGTTGGTTCATTATTTCTTTGTTGCACAACTCGCTGATTATCTACAGTCTTGATGCTGTTACTTCTCATCCTTCAGTGAATTCCCCCGGGTCTAAGCATCTATTTGTCATTAGTGCTGGACAGAAACATTAGCGGGGTTATACTGGTGGCATCCTTTGAATTGTATTCACACTTCTGCTTTAGGGGATACCCTCTTGAAATGAAATTTCATGAAAAAATGCTGAACTACCCTCTTAAGGTAGCTCCTTGAAGAAACCTACCTAGTATCAGAGATATTTCTAACCTTGAAACCTTGGCTTGTTTGATAAGCAGGAGTTAAGAGCCGAGAATGGGAAGAAAGGCTTAATTTTCATATTAAAATGTCCTCTATTGCCTCATTTTCATATCTAGAGAGAAGGTGGATATGAAATGAGGAAATGGGAGTGGTGGATGTTAGACTAACATTGACTATTTCTATTCCTTGCTTTCTAGATACCAAACAAACCCCAAGAAAATTCAAATTAGGAAATCCGGAGAATATCTCCATAGAAATCCTAGGTTGGCAACTCCTTAGGTAAACTCTTTTATAGAAATCTTAGCGATGCAAATTCATGACCATATAATCAACGGGAAGCATTGGATAGTTAATAGGCTTCTCAATAATCATACATTCTACAGTGATGCTTGGCAAATGGCAAGTATAAATGAATCCTAGAGAGTCCATATTGGGCAAGCTTCAAAATCCGCTATTAATACCTAAATGGCTGCCCAGAAAACATTAACTGGGACATGCAGTTGGCCTTTGATGAAATTTTGAAATAGGAAACTTCAAAGTGACATGCAACAAAAACTTCTGGTGATATGTGGGTGAAATTTTTTTCTTTTTTTTAACTTAGGACTTCTCTGAACAACTGTAGGCTGTGTTTGTGAAATTGCCATTCTGATGCAGTTGTGCCGATGAGGTGGAGAATGTTTGGTAATTGTGTTGTAAATGTTTTACGAGCAAGGATAGTGCGTGGGGGGAACTTCAGTGTTTCAAATTTTGATTTTAGGACAAAAGACAGTTTTGAAAACACTACAAATGCAGGCTTCTCACAGTTTCCAACTTTTGGCAACATCTACAGTTGCTGACAGAAGTTGGTTACCAAAAAGTTATAATTCTTACACTTTAGTGAAAAATTCTTTTTGTTTTTGCATATTATGTCATTGTTTCTGAATGCAAATTCGATCAGAGAAATTCAGACACCATCTTTCAAATTTCTATGCTTAATTCTTCTTTAGGAGATTTCTCTTTCAAATTTAGATACTGGTGTTTTAACCCAGCTTTCGAGGGTGAATATTGGATCTAATCAATCAGAGTAACTCTCTTACCGGTATTTTTACTTCTATGCACTTTTCCTCTGTATGGGATGCTATCATCATATCTGACTCATTGGATGAAACTCAGAATTTTTCATTAATTAAGAAGAATGATAGATTGTTTCTATTGCTTTTTGGTTTGGATGTTTGTTATTTTATGGCGTTTATCATCGACTTTTTTGTTCTACTTGCAGTTCTCCCCTCAGAAGCTATATGGACAACAAAAGAGATCAGTTATGACATGCTTGAGGAGGAGCTCTACCTTTCATATTATCACATCTGCCTTTGAAAACAGAAAGTCCAGCATTAATGACAGTGGGGCATCGGAACCTGCAAGGGCTCTTTTGGAGAGGTTGTTCATACAGACGAAAAAACTGGAAGGAAAGATGAATGGGAATTCTCATGTTGATGATGATGTTCAATTGGGGCTTAACCTTGAAACCCTGGAATCTGATCTTCAAGCTGCATTGGAAGCTTTGAAGAAGAAGGAAGAAGATCTACAAGAAGCTGAAAGGACAGTAATGTTAGAGCATGCTGACCTGAACCATACGAAAGAAGAGTTAGAATGGCACAGAAAAGACATTGCTGCAGCTTTTTCTAAGCAGAAAAAATTGGAGGACGAGCTGAGTCGGGCTAATCTTAGGTTGATGTCTCAGGCTAGGGAAATAGAAGATCTAAAGCTGCGAGTCAAGGAGAGAGAGTGTGAAATAGCTACTGTGCAATCTTCACAATCTGTGAAAGAAGAAGAATTGGACAAAATGAAAAATGAATTGAATAAGAAGTGTGAAGAAGCCATGAAGGTGGAAACTGAACTCAAATCCAAGGCTTGGCTATTCAATGAAGCAAATAAAGTTGTTGAAAAACAACAAATTGAACTTTCAGTTCTTCGAACCACTCTCAAGGAAAAAGAGGAGGAGCTTGAGGTGGCCATGATGAGGCAAAAACTTGATGAGGAGAAACTAAAAGCTGCAGAGGCAAAATTAGAGCAGCAGACAACGCAATGGTTACTTGCGCAGGAAGAACTCAGGAAACTGAGAGAGGAAGCATTGAGGCACACCAGAGAGAGTCATCAAACTATGGAAGATTTTCAGAGGGTGAAAAAGCTTCTTGCTGACGTGAGGTCTGAGTTGGTTTCCTCCCAAAATTCTTTAGTTTCATCTCGGCAAAAAATGGAGAAGCAGGAACTGTTGTTAGAGAAGCAACTGTCAGAGCTTGAGGAACAAAAGCATACTATTCTATCATACATGACTAGTTTGAAGGATGCAGAAATGGAACTTGAGCGCAAGAGAGTTAAGCTTAGGGTTGCAGAGACTCGAAGCAAGGAGCTTGAGCAGGAGTTATCGATGGAGAAGCAGCTAATGCAGGATCTAAAAGCAGAGCTGCATGAAGAGAAGTCTTCCTTGCAACAAGCAATTCTCCAAATGTCAAACCTACAGACGGAGCTAAATAGGAAGAATACTGAATTTAGTGAGACAAGTAATCTTCTTCAGAATAAAGAGTCCGAACTAGTGGAGACTAGACTGGAGATCCAACGTTTGAAATCTGAGCAAGCATCAATCCAGGCTGTCCTGGAGGAGCGGGATTTGGAACTCTTGACTGCTCGGAAGCAGTTGGAGGAAGTAAGTACAGAGGTGGCAGAGTTACGAACGCTTATGGCAAGCAAAGAAGAACAGCTTATCCAGGTGACTTCTCTGATGAAGGAAAAGGAGGATTTTGCTCAGGCAATGCAACATGAGCTAAACAATGCAAAGCTGAAATACTCAGAAGCTGAATCTGTTGTTGGAAGAATTGTCGACCTCACAAACAAATTGGTTGTTTCGACAGCGGAGGATGTCACACCAAGCCTATATGGCTGCGACATGGGTCAGAAGCTGTTGCTTCAGCAGGTGGAATTGGAAAATTCAGCTGAAGGTTTTGGGTGGCAAAAGAAGCAGCTCGAGTCTGAGCTTAATTTGACTAGAGAGAATCTGAGAAGAAAGGAGATGGAGGTGATTGATGTGCAGAGGGCTCTCACAATCAAAGATGAGGAGCTGCAAACAGTTCTTGGAAAACTAGACGAAAAGGAGAGAGAATTGAAAGAGCTGAAGGAAGAATTGCTTAAGGATGCCAATGACCTGAAGAAGCTCTATGCCTCGGCACAAGAGAGTATTGGTGGGAGAAGTGTAGAAGAACTGGCGATTGAGAAGCTCCAACTGGAAGCCGCTAAACTTGAAGTTGAAGCTGCAACTAAAGCGCTGCATAAGCTCACAGAGATGAGTCGAGAACTTGTAAATAAAGCTAGTTTGAGCATTGATGCTGATCACGATGCCAATATCTTCCCACAAAAACGTTTTGCCATCACGACAAGTGCTGAGAACAACAGGAGTTTCATCGATGTTAAGACCGAAGTTGCCCGCCTCTCCGCTTTAACCGAACGACTAGTTCAAGAGGCTGGTGTAGTTGGTTTTGTGGGCCAGTAGCTGATACCTTCTAACATGAAACAAAATTGCATGCACATATACCTGATGTGTTGACCCTAGGTTTAAAACAGTAACCTGACCACTGTGCCACCTTTGCTTGCATTGAATTTTGTTAGTGTAATTTGTACTAATTTAATATAAAGTAATATAGTTGATCAATTACACTCCTGTGTCTGTTTTCCTTGCATCATGTCCTATTCCGTTTTTTTTTTAAATAATATGCCATCATGTCGAAATCATATTGTGTTTGTGCCTGTGCCATTATATTATGATGCTGTCCATGCTTATCGGATGAAAACTGATCAAAAGCAGTTTCTTCGTTGTTGCATTGGTCTGCTTGTTTTGCAGGTTATGGTGACTATATTGTATTATGGGTGTCCTTCGCCCACCAGTCGTCTGCCCACATGGAGGGGAAAAAAGAGCGGATATGCTGTTGAAGCTTGGAATATGCTTATCACGGAAGGAAATTGATGCAATGAAAGTATTTCTCTACCCAGTAGGTAAGTGCTTTGCAGAGAATAATTATCTATTCCCATACCTTAATTCCAATCCCTGCCAAATGAATATTATTAATATGTTTGGTTATATGAATGAAATAAAATTTATTTTCAGAAATAAAATGAAATTGAGTTAGGAATCAATATTTTTCTATTTGTTTGGTCACTTTAAATATATTAGAATTGAATTAAAAAAATTAATGCTGCAGTATTTAGTATACAAAAATAATAAACGAAATAAATAAATAATTGATGTGGAATGACATTTTTATCATTTTCATAAATGATATGTTTTAATAGGTCACTTGTACATCCCACCGTAACCTTGCATCATCACCATTATGTAAAATGCTATAAATTTTACAGAGATAAAATAGTAATTTGGCTCAAAATTATAATTATGAAACAATAAAGAGTAAATGAACTCATGGAAGTATAAGTTTACTTGTTCCTTGTTTACAACAAATTACCTCTAAGTTCTTTGCGTTTATATCAATTAGTAAATTGTGGAATAAGGGCAATTCCGTGTTACTTTTTCATAGAAATAGAAAGTTTTAATATATATATATATATATATATATATATATAATGAGTTATAAATAGATAAAAGAACTGATAATTTTCTTTTATTTTTGAATTATCGGCCCTGAGCTAATTAAGAGAAGGGGTAGCTATATCCTAGGGTAGATTTACCAGTCTGGAGAATTTTAGATATCTTCTCCCTCAAACATTAATTAGGGTTTTGAGATTGTCCGCTAGCCCCACCATTGGAATGGTCAAGCTCCATCTTTCAACCCTCTTATTGGAGGAAGTTCAAAACAAGAAAAATAACCGGTTCGTAGGGAACTCCATGCTCTGGTGTCTTATGCCAACTCGGCTACTAACTCTATGGAGAAGATGAAATCTCAATATCTGCCACAAATAATCCACTAAAAACTCACAGAACAATCAGCTAATTGATCTCTAATCACATATGACAACCATGGAACAATATCTAATCTTCCGTAATCATGCATTATAATCAACGTTTACAATGCTAACGTATTCAGGTCTTTATCTTGACAACAGATTAAGAGATCTGTAATATCAGAAAGCAGTTGGAAGCGGTCAGATGCTACACCATTTTAGTGGTGATGATCAATTGAAAGCCCCAAGGCTATGATCTTATTTTCAGCAAAATGTTATTGTTGAGCTGGTTATATAGACAAATTACCGAGGAAGAGCTGTGCTAGTGCCTTATGATAGTTGCTGTGGAAGGAACCCATGCCGAGTTACCACCAGCATCAAACTTGTCCGTTGTTCCTCGGTGTGGTTGAAGATTGGTGTGTTTGGTTTTGGGTAACTCCCATTATGAACCTCACACTACTTATATTTATCAATATTCGACACTGGTGCAAGCAAAGAAATTCACTCGACCAAATGCCGTTTTCAGTGGCGTAGCTTGGTCATATCTGATGCACGCCTAAAGAAGCATATAAGCAGGCAAAACAGAATGATCATGTCTAACACATGCCTAATGTACGTATGTGCATAGACTAGACTGAATGATCACAGCTAATGCGTGCATTAGCCAAGAGCAATGACGTTGGCAGGTTACCAAGAACATATCACATCTCTCTTTTAGTGTCCTAAAATGACAACATATCACATCTCTCTTAGTATTGGTTAATTTCGCTTTATTGGTAATTGTAATTCTATTGCAATAGTTATACATAAAATGTAGTCTTAGGCATCATTGCATCCCAAAGGCTAACATTATTGGCTCTGTAGGGGTAAATTAATCATTTAGGATTACAATTCTTTCTTCTCGCCACTGTTAATTTATTTTATAATCTATAGCTCTAACATTGTTTTCATGGTTCCATTCTTATTCTTTTATCAGTTCTGTTGTGGTGGTCGGCTTCATCTGATTCCAGCCAATTTGATTGGTGTCATATAATTTGTACGACCAGATTGATCTCTCCTATGCTGAGTAGAGTTACGCCATTTATTCTATTCCACCTGAATATGAGCATTAGTAGACAGTTATTTTTCACTTCCAGTTCTGGTTGAGGCTCTTATATGAGATTGTAACTCTCGGTATCGTTTGCTTCTTCTTTGGTTTCATTTGCAGATTTATCTTTTGCAACTCCTGAATACACAAGGCTCCTCCAGAAAAGGAGAAAGAGTGGCACATATGTAAGAGTATTTTTTGACCTTCAACTATCCTACCCTTCTCAGCTCTTGACTTCGAAACATCTAACCCTTTACAACTTAGGCTATCAAGCTGTTCTTAAGATGAGTTCTATTGTCCATCTGGAGAAAATTTCACCCCAAGCTTTTTAAGTTCAATCCTAAGTACCTTCGCTGAGGATTTATCTCTGTCCATACAGTAACCTCAAGCCTTCCTATGAGCCAAACAAGGCACGGACCGAGTTCTCCTAGTAGTGTCACAACTCTGCTCCATTTCACACCAGGCTTTTAAGTTCACTCCTAAGTTGCTCCGCTAAGGATTCGTCTCTGTCCATACAATAACCTCAGGCCTTCCTACGAGTCAAACAAAGAACGGAGCGAGTTCTCCCATTAGCCTCACTACACTTCCTCATTGTGGGATCTCAGAACCATCTCTCTGCTTACCTTTTTCCCAACCTACATCCACACCTACATATATGTCATTCCAGACCCAAGGGATGCTCCGTTTGGGTTAATAGCCCCTTAACTCAAATCGTTATTCCATGTACGAATCAATCACACAGCACATGAAGTATACCGAAGGTGATTCGTGGGGCAATTCAATGCACAAGTCTCCTATAGTATGGTATTTTGGGAATGTCAAATACAGCAGTCATGATACAGTGTTAGCAGAGAAGCTATTACTACATAAATATAAGCACAATGCGTAAGCAAAGACCACCCAAACACTGTACATGGCGAAATTTGTTCAAATTGAAGTTCTCACAGTTGTATATTCTCATTAAGCAACAACCCAAATAAGAATTAACATAAGATATAATTATCCACTCCGTTTTTCTTCAATTTTTGGTGAGCAACAAATTACATATTTGATTATATTCATGGTCTTCATGAAGAGAAACCACAAAGATGAACAAGATTAGGTTAAGCAGGGAGGACCTTCTTCACAATTTCATCACTAAGAGCCGCAATCTGAGAGTCCAAAGCCTTAATTGTATCCTCCTTCTGCTTCTCCAAATTAGCCAAAGCTTCCTGCAACTCCGCCTCCACCTTCTTCCTACCTTCCGCCAATTTGGCCTCCACCTCAAGGGTAGTCTCTTTCTTCATCTTATTCAGAGCCGCAGAGATCTCAGCGCGCGCCGCCCTCATGACTGCGGCCGCCTGCTCGTCCAGCTGCTTCACCTCCTCCGAGGTGTCCTTCACGCTTGCCAACTTCTCCTTAATGGCGGCGTCCCTCTCGTCAATAAAATTCCCAAGTGGGGTGAAGTAGATTTTGTCGAGAGCGAACCTGAGGAGCAAGATTTCCGCCATTATGATTGGGAGAGTGAGATTGAAGTCGAATAATGCAGCCTTTTCGATCTCCTCGGCGAGAGATGGGAGAGGGAGGAGGTAAGAGAGGGACATTGATGCGACGACTGCTGATGTTACTGATTTGAGGGGCGCGGGTGGAGAGATGATGAGGCGTTTGAGGGGCGGCGCAGGGAGGGTGAGAAGTGGTAGTTTAGGGAGGAGGAAGGGCTTTGGTTTTGGGGTTGTAGTGTTGACGGAGATGAGAGACTTGGAAGAGGATGCCATGAGCATGTTGGCCATGGCTGGCAGCTGCTGTGGCTGTGGAATACAGAACGAGGCGTTCGGTCGTTTGTGCCGTGGAGAAAGTGGAAATGGAAAGGCTATCTCAATGTGTGCCACACAAATTGATTTTGATGGAAGTCGATTGGGAAAAGGAATTATTAGACTTTTTTTTAAATAAATATTATTTATCATATTTATTTATAATTATTCTTAGATTTATTTTAACTTTCTTAACTTTTTTTAAAAAATAATGGACCCTATAAATATTATTAATAATGAGAGAGTAAGTAGAAAAATTTATTAAATACTGTACTAGAAATATAAATAGTTATAAATAATTATGATATGAGATCCTTCCGAATAAGTGAAGCGAAAAGAATTTTCTATAAAGTGGAAAATAAAAATTATTAACCTCATATGGGGTTTATGAATAAGTGATTATTTGATAATGAATAAGAAATATTCATTTTAGAATGTATTTGTACACCCGATCAATATTCATGCATTGATAGTAATATAAAGTCATGCCTAAAGCAATTTTAGAATATTCAAAATTATTTTTTCAAATAACGAGTACTGCACAGAAAGATATGAGAAAAAAAAGATAAAAGAGAAAGAGATTCGACCTCCGATTAATATCTAATTTGAGTTATGTTTTTATCAGGGTTTGGTACATTATTTTAATATTATTTTATAAAGTGTACTACCATTTAGTTGTTTTTGTTTCTCAGCCTAATTAGATATGTGAATTGCTAGGCGTATTGAAAGAGTTAATATTCGACCATATTTCACTCATGTTGTAGTAAAGAAATTTTAGAGGGAATTATTTTTATAACCAATATCATTTTATAGTAAATTTGTTTAAATTTTATCTCATAAAATTTTTCCAACCAAGGAAAAAAATCATAAAAATTTTTTACATCAAAATCATTACGTATTGTTATTTTTTTTATAATCATGAATTTAATGATTGACGTTTGACAAGAAATTTGGATGCATTGTATTGCATATGTATGTTTTGACTAAATCCCTAACATAATGTGTTTATCTTCAGTAAAAGTCATCATATCCTTCCAAATCTTCAGAATTACAGGTTTACCATTCAAAATTCAGGACCCATTTTGGACAACCTTCATCATATCTGTTCTATTATCAAACTCAAAGAAAGAAAAATCATATTGTATTGGCCAGAATTTACTTGAGACTAAATCTAGCCCAAAACCTCTTTAAGTGTGGTCTCTACCATAAGGGCCGCAAGTTCCCTCTTCCCCAAACACCCAACCAAAGTGTTCTACCATATTTTAGCTCCTATCTGAGCCACTTCCAAGGGTGGCTGAATGAAAAGTTCTTCACCCTGATCATAGAGAGGGAAGAAATACAACTGAGTGCAAAGGAAATCAAAAGCATCAGCCTAAGAACGGACCCACTTATGGGACTCACAAGCACGCGAGGGCACAATGTTAGACATAGCGGTCTTCGAAGACAAATTCTCAGGAATAACATGGGAACCAACAAAACTAACAGGATTGCTTATAGTTGGCAAGCAAGGCTCCGAAGGGATAGGACTCTCATTGTGTTGAGTCGAGGACAACACCCTCGGCTGAGGATGAGGTAGGAATCGTAGAAGACTCTATGGGAACAGGCACATCAGGTAAATCAATAGCAAGGGAAGGATGGCAATCACCTGAACAAACAAGACAATATGATCTCTTTCACTGGCTTCCATCAATGGAGTAGAGCCATCAATGGTGATCCTTTAAACGCTAAGAGATTTTGGAAAATATTTGTTTTAAAAAATAATAAATTAAATAAATTTCTCTTGATGCTGCCTTCTAGAAGCTATGTCAATGTTCTATGCAAACCTTTTAGTCTTACAGAGGAAGATCCTACAACAAGCAATTTTGACAATGAAAGAGACACTACTACTGTCAAAGAGCATCGTCCCAAATTGTAATCCTGCTTGAAAGTTTTCATCTTGAAAGGCAAACTAATAACATGATATGCACCAAATTAAATGGATATTACTCAAAATTTACCTGGCAATAATTTCATGGCCGACCTTATGTTATGCCACATTGCAACCCTTTCTGAAAAATAACTATTTATCTTATAAAATTGCTTTATTTTTCTCATTAAAAAAATTCAAAAACTAGCTATAGTGTAAAGACCTGCTTACTTCCAGGCAGATTCCACTAATAAATAGCCCCTTTGCTAGATTGACTCAGAGCATCCAATATTCAACCCCATGAATCTGCAACTGTTCAATTTACAAATCAAATCAAGTCAGTGGAAGTAAACAAGGTTCACAATGTCGCAAAGAAACAAACCATAGCCACCGACAATCCGATAAAACCATCAACGTGACAATTTGTGCAAGAGGCTAAGAGCTTCATAGTTGCTGCTCTTATAAGCCAGTATGGCTAAGTATCCAATGATCCTTACAAGCTAACCAAATTATCACTGCAACTGATTCTATCTTCCAAATGAAAATCTTCGCAGAATTAAGGGTAATCCATGAAATTCATTTCAATGTGTTAGATTTCCATCCTCGCTGCTCTTTAAGGATAGCTGCTGGTTTTGTTGCTGTAAAATTGGAATGTATTTTTAAAATAGCCAATGAATCCGTCTGCTAGGTTAGATGGATGGTAAGCCTCAACCTCCAGTCCTGGTTTTTCTGATCTTTCCAATCGGGAATACGAGAACCATCCTCTAAAGAAATGAGTACATACGGAGTCCCGGTACATAACGGGCCCCTCATCCTCATGCCTGCACTGCTGGCACTTGAGATTCTCCAATTGATCGCAGTCATCTTCTTCATCAAACCCTTCTAGCACATCCGGTCTGCACAATATCGTTAAAAGCATTCAGCCTCTGTACTTGTCACCAACACTCTCAATGGAAGCAAGCACACAGCCGCACACACACACAAACACACACATAGAGAAGGGACAGAGAATACAGCACTGAGCATTGAGCATTTAGGATAGGTTATCTTTAAAGGAGGTTAAAGTAATGTTGAAAACGCAATTCTTTTTGTTTTTTTTTTTCAGGAGGCTTGAGTGTTTTTTTTCCTTTTCCAGCAGGAGTCAGCAAGGACTGAGTCGTCTTTTCCCTGCAACAATTGCCAGGTTATACCTAAATCCATGAATGAGAATATCAATATAGATGTCGGATACAGCCACTATCATATTAGTATCAACTGTATTAGATAATATGGTATTAACGATGCAAATTTTTGTGGGGAATTAAAACCTAGGGGGCAAATATCAATATTGAGGGGAGGGGGGAGGGAATACCAATATGTATTGACTGGTAATTCATTGCATGCCTGGATCACTAACTAGAGTTGCCCTATGTTTCATTGGGGGATATATCATAACTGTGTTTTCAAGCTTAAAGGCAGATTTTGCCCCCTCTGGTATGCTGCCTTCTGAGGATCGTCAGAAGGTAGCAAAAAGAGAATCAGTTGTTGACCTCTTTAAAATCTGATGCTATACGTGCCTTATGCCTATCTAGAGAGACATGCTTATCTCTGGCACTCAGCAGCTATAGATGCAATCAGCAATATGATTTATTTCACCAAGTAAAATAGAAGGCCGCCATTCAGGAAAGAGTCTTCTAGTTGGTACAATGCACCCACATACCTAGAGTTCATTAATCTCATTTTGTCATTAATAAAGATACACCAATAATAAAAGAAAATTTGAGATGAAAGGAACATGAAAGCAAGAATCCTTACGTCCGGGATGCTTTCAGAGCATCAACTCGTTTCTTTGAACGCTTCTTTGTCAGGTTGCAAGAGGCTGAGACATGCCGAACAAAAAGAAGCTGCATTTGTCACGGGCATGGGAAATCAGCATACAAGAAACCTTAGAAGTAGCATTTGCTAACATAAACTGAGCAAGGAGAGAACTAGCAACATCGCTAGGGTAGAAATCAACATGAAGGATGCAAGACTAAAGGGCTTCACCCAAACAACAAAAAATAGGTAAAATAACCATGAAAGAAACAACGAGGAACAAAGAAGAAAGGGGCAGTTTCCCCCGAGCTTCCATGTCCCCCAAACATAATAACAAGTTTCGCAAACATACCAACCAGTTTTCTCCCTTTGAAGTCCGACAATTTAACACAAATGTAAATAGAGCCTGCACCATAGGAGGCAAGGTTTGGTGCTCCCATGTTAAGGAAGCAGTTGAAAAATCATAATTTAGAGAGGATAGGGAAATCAAGGATAGCTTGGTGGTAATTTCCCCACTTGCTCAGAATATTACCAATCCGCAATATTACCCGCAACTCCACCCGCAATATTACCAATCAGAAAAGGCAGAAAATCTAAAATGCAGTTCTAGCCACAACACTATTATTTGGGGAAGAGAGTTAAGAATGTCATCAATGATATTCTAAACTAGATTATCATGCTGAAAGTACCTAAAAAAAAAAAAACTGACAACCACTTCATGAATCCATGACACCTGCTAACAAAGAGCTTTCCTTTTTGTATGATGTACTATTGTGGTATCTTTGAAGGTTATGTTCAGAAATTTGTCTCTATCCAAATAGAAAATTTCATCAATATGATAATAAAAATTGTTAGAGTAGGAAAATCCTTCTTTTACCACGAGGCTTCCAATTTAACTATGTTAATATCCCAGTGAGAACATTCAAGATCAAAGGAACCAAATTGGATATTTTCCAAAGCATCAAATGAACAAATTAAGAAAGAAAATGTGTAGAGCCTTGCATATTCCAGAGTCAGGAAGGTAAGTTATATATGGCGTATACTTCAAAAGAAATTCAATGTTAGCTAAAAGAAAAGCTTCAATATATAAATCCTCAGAACCACATCACCCACAAAGAAATATAGATACAAACCTCATCGCCATCCCTGATCCCATAGTATCTGATAAGTTCGTCATCATTAACTAGCTTCTGGCCATCGTAGGACAAGCAAAAATGTCCCCACACATGCCACCTTTCAGTAAAACAAGAATAACTCGGTATTTATATATAAAGAGAGTGGACAACAATATAAAGTAATTAAAGGAAAGGTCAAAGATGAGAAAATTAATAAATTCAGTGCACAGGTGACCAACGTGAAACCATAGAAGGTTGGTAAAACTTCCTTTTTTTGTCAGGACATCATACCATGAAATCTTTCCAGGTCCCTTCCTTGGCATATCACTGAAAGCCATCTCCACTGCCAGCTTGAGATCTGAAACTTTAGCGGTGTTTTCAACCTTGATTGCTGTAAAATCAGATGCCAATTTCCCCAGTCACAACACATACAGCACAAACAATAAAAGTTTGTTGTTTCATCCAGAACAATTATGTTTTCCAACTTCAGTAAAATGCTCAATTATGTTTTCCCCTCAGTCCTTTCATCCAGAACAATTTGGATTCTTAGAGCTTGAGGTAAGAACAGAATCTTAGAAAATTTGTCCAAAAGGTAGCCGCATGCTATCTCATTTGCCTTGGAACTTTCCTTCTCCCTCAAAGTTTCAATGAACAAATAGGACCAGACAGGAATGAAAACAGTGACAAAAGGGAGGTAAAAGTTGATATGATTAAACACCAAAACTCATCAAATCCCACCATTCTAAACAAAAAAAGAGGCATGAAGCACATACTGCAATACTAGACCTAGCCCTTCAAAACTTCTAAAACATGTACGGACAGAGATAACAAAAACTCAAATTTCTCAGCACGTCTGCATATCAAACTCATCTAAGTTTGCATGCAGTTACACCCAAATCTAGAAATGGAAGAGAAACAAATGAAGCATAATAGATTAAAGCAGCAGAATCCGTCAAATTCACTATGTTTTTCATAACAATTAGAAAATGAGAAGGCTTAGGACTTGATCAACAGATTATCAACTTTACAAAAAACATCCAGAAACTAACATTTGATTTAATTCAGACTCGTTCAAAACAATTCAATTCAGATGGACAAACAGAAAACCTAGAGAACGAGAGAGATTGCAAAAAGACCGACCGAAGCAGGAGCCATCCAATTTTACGACCGTGAGATGAATCGGAACCTGCGGGAGCTTGTTATACTGAAAACTATGTCTTAAATTCACGAACGACAGCGATGATATCAGAGAAGTCCTATAGAAGCTTCGCCTCGGCCTCAACGGCCTATCCGTTTCGAAAGAAAACTTAGACAAATAAAATTCCACTTCCTCCTCCTCCTCCTCCTCAAGATCCACATCTACAAAGCTTAATCTTGGCATAATGATAGCAACAATAGCGATCCCCTTTCGTCTCTCTCCCTTTCTCTATATACAATACTTCGTACAATAAATCGCATTGATCATCGATAGGGACTCCGGTTTAATGATGACCATGGTTTTGATTGGCAACCAAAAGTAACGCGTTTTGCCTTGCTCTTATATATCCCTCTTCCCACCCCTCTCTATACACAACGTCTCTACCCAAAAACCGTGGAATGATGATCAGAAGGAGGGCTTTCCGATTTAAAAAACGGAGAATTGACACCTAACCGAGACCTACAAGCATTGATTTTTCCTGATGATCGAGGAGCTTCATTCGATTGTTAATTTATAGAATTTTGAATTTCAAACCACCGGTTGCGGAAGTTGATGTCGAAAGAGAACTCCTGGTACAATGGGGAGGAATTAAGAGAGAGAGCGCGCGGGAACTGAGTGTACTGCTTTGACTGCTTTCTTTCTTCTCTCCCTAACCTTTCCTGCCAACAGCAATTGGCTGACAGTTGTTTGGACTAAATTTAGGCATCGCTCCGACCCCCCTTTTAATAATAATATCATCTAATTATTAAAAACATATAATAATTAATAATATTTTCTTAATGTATATTTTAAAAATAATTAGTTATATTTTTTTTTTGTAATTAATGATATTGTAAAATAACTGTAACCTTCTCATATTTCTTGGGAACTCATAATCATATTTTAGGGTTTCCATTATTTGAATTTAAAATTATTTTTCAATATTTTATAATTTTTTTTCCAATTATCTAAACACTTAGAAAATCTCAATTCATTTTTAATATATATATATATATATATATTGTGAGTTTTTCTAAATGCTATTTTATCAGACAGTTTATTAGACAGCAAATATCCAGGTAGAAAATGGAGAGGATCATGCCTCTCACATATTCTTCCTCAAATAAATAATTTAAAATTTTTATAAAATATTTAAATAAAGGAGTTATATATTGGGTTGCATAGTCCTTAAAAAAGAGGGTCAGACCAGTTTAAATTTTAATATATATAAAATTTTAAAAAAATAATCATATTATTCCTAAATCTAACTTATATAAAATTTTTTAAAAAATAATTAGACCACTTTTGGCCCAATGTGAGCAGGTTTATATAATAACTAATCTATCATATTATATAATAATAACTTTATTATTTTTAATTAAAATTACTCTATAATTTTTTATTTTTTTTTAAAGAGAAGATTATTATTTAGACTAGTTTGTATTCAACTACATTAAAACATGTGAACGGTATTAAAGGTATTAAATAAGCTTGCATTCTTAACCTTCCAAAATGAATCTATAACTCTATATTTGGTTGGAGAAAATAAGATAAAAATAAAATTTTTATTTTTTAAAAATAGATATTTTTTTGTTTGATTATAAATTTAACCAAAATTAAATATTTTATGAGTATTGTTAAGGTCCAGGCCCAAATACGGTTGTCAGACGGACAGATTAGGGAGCCTTCGGATTCCTAAGCGTGCGGTATTATTAAGAAGGGTCCTATTCTCCGTCTCTACGAACCCGACCAGACAACACAAACAACAAACAAGAGGCAAGCGGTCCTAAAGATTTCTCCCACCGGAGGCGCTCTCCGACGTCTCATGAGCAAATTCACTTAATAACGGAAATAATAATTTTACGCTAAAGGAGTGCGCGAGAAATGCCAATAAGCGTAAGAGGTGCTTGTGCGGTGATGTGGAGAATGCAATGAGCAGGTGGTGGAAGGCCTGGCTTCCTTGATACACCGCAATGGATGGCTGACTTTTCCGTGATCTCAGAGGATGTTGGGATGGTGAGCGAGTTAGCCAGATGAGACAATGCCCCGTCTTTACTCGTCACTCTCGTGTTTTAGAGAAGAGGGAAGCAATTGAGTGCAATTCGCCGTTTGAATTCTTGATTCAAAGGGAAGTAGAGAGTGTTGGATGCTTGGAGAAAAATCCAGAAAAAGATCCAAGGTCGATCGAAAAGTCCCTTTCTCTGTGGAGTGTGAGAGGGTCTTATACGCCTCTCCCTCGTTGACTCTTGGCCAAAACGCCCGATAATTTGGGCTATCGCGCCGGCCAAGTCGCCGGTCATGGACCACGGCCACGCTGCCTCATGCTCGGCACGCTCGGCGAGAGTTGACCACACCCGATTTTCCCCTGAGCGGGATTGGTTGCCACCTGCAGACGGCACGCGGCCATGGTGGCGTTACACAAACCACGCCTCTATTAGCCTAGCCTTCCCTTTATTCCCTACGACGATTTAATGCTTCCGCAGTGCTTCGTTGCTTTCTTCCATCGCGACTCGCCTTTCAACCTTGGGTGGGCTAACCGCTCACGTGGGCTTCGATCTCCTTATGGGCCATGACCGCCATTCTTCTGGCTGTCTCGTAGGCTGGGACATGGGACCCAACAAGATATTTATTCTCACATACGTAAAAATAGTTATTCTCTATTTATTATTATTATTATTATTATTATTATTATTATTATTATTATTATTATTATTTGTAATTATTATTATTATTATGTTTATTATTATATTTTATTAGTATTATTATAATAATAATTATTATTATCCTCACCTTATTTCTCGTAGTATTTTACAAATTAAATAATAAAATAACAATTCTTATCTTATTTTATTCCAACAATCAAATATATGAATAATAATTTTAACTCTATTCTCATTCTATTTTATTCTCTATGAATAACTATTATATTTTCACATTATTTCATTTCAATAATCAAACATACCGTAAAAGTATGTTCAATTAAGAAAGTATTTTTTTTTCTCACCCAGAAATATGCTTTATTCTTAAATGAAAAATAACATTTTTTAAATTTACCCATAAGCTATTCATAAAATAAATTTTATTCTTCACACTATAAATACAAATAAAAAACCATAAACTATAATATATTCTCGAGATACCTTCCAAAGTTCAAATTAATAGTCATATTAGACAAATTAAAAGATAAAAAAAAGGAAATATTTTCTCTTTCTTAACGACGATCGCTCTATAAGAAGATACTTATATAATATTATATTTTCAATAATCACATATTTTGTAAAGTGTATCAATCACCGCCCAAATAGCCAATTCATAATCAATGGTCTTAAAATAGTCATATGGTTGGCACATATTGACATTTCAAACCTTTTAACATCTCAATTTTCTGATATCTCAAAATTCAGTATTTTTAGGTTCAGACCAACTTATTTTATTTTAAAGTATAAGTACATTTAATTATCTTATACTTTGTTAATTATGTTTTAGATTTGATGTTCAATTATAAAAAAAAGCCTTTAGATAAATTATAGATGGTTTTTAAAATGTGGCAGAGCTATTTTTCGATTTTAAAGGGATGGTTGTAATGGTGCAATTTAGATATGGATAAATTTTGAGTTGTACGGCTCATCGTAAGTCACACCTATCCCCTATTGTCTTCTCCATATTGAACAAAATAGTAAATTGGATTTAATTACTTTTAGAGGAACTTTTGTTAATATTAAAAGAGTCACGTTCTAACCGTAGTTATATCTATCTGTCTACATATATATATTTATTTATTTAAACTAAAAAAATATTTTATATCAGACTACCTAAATTTGTTTAGATTGTCTAAAATTTAAACTTAATTAGTAAAATGATTCAATCTAAAAACTATAAATTTGGCTTTCATTTATTATCGATTGCATTTGATTTCGCATATCAAATTTATTATTTCTCTTCTCTTTTTTTCTCCCCTGCTCGCACCTTCTCTTTGTACTCTCATTCTTATTTTTTTCCCTTGGACACTAGTCATTTTATTTGCAGTTACTGCCTCTACTATTGTTCATCTCAACTCGATTTACATCCTCTCTACTTCCAAAAATATTGTTAGATGATATGATATGATAAATAAAATTTGACCGTTAAAGGATAAATTTAAAAAATATATTCAACTTTTTAAAAAATATCTCTAAAATATTATTTAATTAATATAGACAGTCAATATAGATAATTTAATTTATCACATTAACTTTATCAAATGTTTAAATTTAAAATATTAATTAAAATAAACTATTTTAAACACTTGAAAGAGACGGTTCAATATAATTGTTGTAATACTTCCTGTTGGGTTCCAATACCCGTGGTCCCTAAAAGAATAGGCATGACGAAGATTGATCCGGTAAGTCCATTCAGTCGGTTTGTCCAAGACTTCAGTAAGTAAGAAAACCCGAGACATTCCGTAATGGTACCTAAAAGCCTTTAGCGAGTCAAGAATGTAGTTTGCGGACAGGTAACTCTCATTCCGTCCGAGAACAATCGCGATATGGTATCTAGTACGCGGACTCATCCAGAGGCTAATAAGGCCAAGAAGGGACGAGGACTCCCGATATCCAAGAATACCAACTTAGCTTCATTAGCTACTAAGAACACGCAACCCATGCGTGCTACACACCGCCACCGTAGCTGCAGAATAAACCCTTAACATGCTCACTTCAAGATCGACATTCCCGACAAGCGTATGGCGAAAGACTGCTGGCGCTAGCTTCAGACACGCCAAGACGCCGATACAAAGATAAGCCATGTCAAGAAGGGGGACAAATTTCCCAGTAGTACCAAAGCAGCCACGTGGGACACTTCAAAGAACTGGGATTTCTCTCTATAAATACCCACTTAGAACCCACAAGAAAAGGGGGATCTGATCCTCTGGACCTTCCTCCTGGGCAAGTAAAAGAGATAAAAGAAGGAAAAGAAAGGGTTTCTCCCTACTTTGTATTTTGTACACAACAAATGATCGATAGTGAAGATCCATTTCAGGCTTCAAGCCTCGTGGTTTTTTCCTCCTCATTTTAAGGGGAGGTTTTCCACGTAAAAATCTGGCCCCAATCTCTCTCTCTCTAACTCCAAACTTCAAACACTTGTGTTGCTCCGGACCCCCGAAAACCGGTACGCAACACTTCCTTTTTACACTTCGGACTATTTGAACCCGTAACCAATAAATGCTATTAATTTAAAAATATTAATATACACATAAAGTTATTGACAGATGATAATTTATAATTAAGTATAGACTGACTTTAAAAATATTGATATGTAAAAAAATTTTATAAATATTTTAATAATTTTTTAGTAATGGTAAAAGTTAACTTTGGGCATGTCATTATTAGTGAGGAATTTTTATTATTGTAATTGATATATTTTTGTGTTATTAGTATCAAAAAAATTAAAATTTATGATAATGGTGAATTTTCTAAGTATTTTTATCACTTATAAACCAAAACTAAACTCATAACTTAAATTCACAGAGGCATGCCTACTCTTCAGCCAGGCCCAAAATCCAGGATGGTGTTTTTATAATTAAGTCATCTTGAAGGTTAAAAATTGCTAATTAATTTGCTCTCCAATTTTTCGGTAACAAACTCTGAAAAAGTACTTTTCGTGCTAACATAAACAATTAAGTTCGATCCAAATAAAAATAGCGAAAGCAGTAAATAATAATAAATATCCAATACACGTAAAGAATATTTCGTACTAGATACTAACGAGATGATAAGCATGCACAATAAATATAACGATGAGCAATAATAAAAAAGATACGATTTTTGGTGACGAAGGAAAAACTCGATACCTACGATAATCGAGAAAAACCCTCCGGACTTCAACGGCCAGGGAAAAATTGCACCATGAAAATCAACTTACAGATCGGGTGGTAACGACGCGCTAACCTAACCGACTTACTCCCGTCTTGTGATATCTACCAATGAACTCCTTGGATTTGCCCGCGGCAACGGAACCAGACACCTTCCGGTCTTCACGTCAATCTTCCCTCTCGTGCCATTTGAATTGCCAACCAAAATCGGATCTCCTTCTTCAATGTACTGACGTCTCCAACGAAGGTAGAAAGATGGAAGAGTTTAAGCGGTAAAGAGAAATGAAGAGAAAAAACGTTAGAACATGAGGCACAACGATGTAGAGCGTAATAGGTTTGGTTTTCTCAATCGGAGCAAGATTAAAGAGTAAGAAGAATGCTCTTCTCTCAAGTAGAATGGCTCCAACAATATCAAAAGAAGCTCTGGACGTCTTAGGGTTTCAAAAACATAAGACATATGTTTATAGAGGGTGAAAAAAATCATTCAAAATTTTTGCCCGTTGTACCGACGCTCGAGCGTTGCTCAAGCGTGCGGCGGGCTCACGAAGGGTTTCGTGAGAAACCCTGAAAGGGCGCTCGAGCGCCGAACGCTGAAGCAGCTGAGCGGGGACATTCTCTTTTTTTAGCTCGAAGGGAATCGAGCGCCAAGCGAGCGGAGTACATTCTGGATTTTCGGCTCGAGCGGGTATCGAGCGCCTGGCGAGCGGTGTACATTCTGGATTTTAGGCTCGAGCGGGTATCGAGCGCCAGGCGAGCAATGACATTCTGGATTATGGGCTCGAGCGGGATCGGGCGAGAAGCAGGCACGGTACATATGTTAATCCGAGAATAAGCAACCACTGGAATGTGTTGATGCAGCACTTCAACGAAGTAGAATCCGACACTAACAAAAAATTACATACGGTTATGAAATATGCCAAGTATAAAAATGACCCTAACAAACTCTATATAATCGGCCTCCTTTCAGTTTGAAGGCACCACGAGCCTCTACGATCGTTTTAGGAAAACAAAATTCTGTTAGAGGGAGAGAGAGAGTTGCAGAGAAGAGAGGGCTGGAAGTCTTCTTGTGCTGAGCTCCATTTGATAATTTTGCCATTGCTGCTGCTGTGCTGTATGTTGCTCCTGTGCCGTGTTGTTGCTGCTAAAGCCGACGAGAAAGAGCAAGGCAAGTGATACTCCTCGTTTGTTAGGAGTTTCATCTTCATGTAAGTATTTTTCATCTTCTTGTTTATGGATTACTTTTTCTTAGCAATCTCCATTGAAATTCAAGTTGAATTTCATCCTGTCAGTTTAAACTTTCTTCTGATGAAAACAGAGCATGGTTCTTGGTTTTGAAACCAAGTTAGAAACACCCTTAACAGTGGTAATGCGTAGAAATCAGTGGGTTGTAGTAATTTAGCCTTCGTTGGATGAGTTTCGTGCTCCTGCAAAAACTGTAAACAGTAGCCGTCAATTGTACGAGACGATGAACAGTGACAGAGAGATAAATCAGTTTTTGAATCATTTTCTCACATACAGTTATACGATTAATCAATTCGTTTAAATTTTTAACTTAATATTCTTATCATATAAAATATATAATTTAACATTATATTAACAAATCTTAATTTTAATTTTTTAAAATCATAAAAATCATATGATAAAAGTGAGTTGTTAAATATTAAAATTTATTTCAACTCAGCTTACGAATCTGAATTAAACAAATTAATTTAAATAGTTAGCTATAATTTATAAAATTTAAATTTTAAAATAATTTTAAACAAATAATATTAAATGGCAATCCAAAATTCGAGTGTTACAACCCAAAATATATAACTCAACGAAATTAAATCCATATAGAACCTTATTGGATAACCGTTCAGACCAAATAAATACAACCTACTTTACAACCATCGTAAGGGAGGTAATAATTAAACCAAAAATCATAATTAAATATAACATAATATCCGAACTATTCTTAAAATATAACCATAATAGAACCAAAACTCACCAAATCAGACGAATGGTTGCCAAATCAACGATCATACTCCTACAATGTATCCGAATCTTCTACTCTAAATGGATAAAATGGAAAAAGTGAGCCTAATGCTAAATAAATATCATATTTAAATAAAAATAAACTAATAAATTAGAGAAAAGATTTAATAGATAAAATCTGTTCAAATGACATAATAAATTTAAATCCTTAATATGACAAATCTAATAAAAATCCAATATCTAGAATTTGAAATCCAATGGTAGTCTCATATATAAATTAAATATCCAAATCCAAAACAAATATCAAAATCATAAAACAGTCATCATTGGGACGTGTATACGTATATAAATAAATATATATAAACAAAATAGAAGTGATTCGAATCAATCTCAATAGGCAATTAGCCAATTTTAAAGTCTAATCCATATCCGAGATCGAGTCCGAGTTCAAGTCCAAGTCTCAATCAGTTTGTAATTTGGGGTAGAATCCAATAGTCGAATGATCCAATAGTATGCGCAGAGGTCGAAGTAGTATCGTGATAAATATTCTAAAAGTTCGGATCAAAATATATAATCAAAATCGTTTGTGAGAAGATATACCAGAAGACAATCACAAAAAAATCAAGAAATCTCAAATTTATGTCCAAAAGTCTAAATCCCAATCAAGGTCCAATTCAAATTAATACAGAAAAATACAAATTATGTATCCAATTTGAATTTCAATTATTTAAAGATTAGTTTGAGGAAGAGTCACACATAATCTCGGTAACCTTAGGCAAAATTAAATACAAATTAGGCCAATATGAATGGCCGCTCATGTATTTTGTATCAATAGATAAGGTTGCTCACTATTATCTACCACCCACGATTTTGGGTATAATCTTTAAATTTGTCAGGTACATTAAAACGTTCGAATATATTCTAAAGTCGAATTAAAATGTCCAAATGGGAATGATCACTACTTCAAACCTTTCCTACCAGCAAAAATAAAATTTCATATAAATCTCCCCGTCGAGAGCTGGCCAGAATATCCAATATCCAAATTCAAATGTAGTGACCACAACCTGACATATACATATAAAAATATACGGCCTATGCAAATTTCATACGTATTTTCATATACAGATACTGATATAAATATATACAATATCCGATAAATTATTTAAGTTTTCAGAAAAATATTAAATCGACCAATAAACTACACATGCATGTCCAGAATAAACAAATCTAAATGCATGCATGTTAATAAAAAAATTTTAAATAGCGTTCAAAATATTTTAGATACTAAATCAAATTAAAGAAGGAATTTATAGATACTTACCTGAATTTTATATTTCACAAATCTGAAGAAAGGATATCCCAAAGCACCTATATCAGCTGTTTCTCTCTCCTGTTGGCGCGTAGCCTGCGCGCGCTGCCATTTCCTCTCCTCTGGGTTGCCCTCTGCTGCGCGCACCACCGCCACGCTGCCTCGTCCGCGACTACCGCCGCCTCACCTGTGACCCACGGTCGCCTATGCCTCCTCTCGCGGCCACCATCTGCCCACTTTCTCCTCGTGCAAACCCTCCCTTTTCTCTTACTGTGCGCGACACTCTGATACACACCACCGTCGCCGATTCTCCCACGGACGTCGTCGACCACCAACGTACCGTCTCCTCCGCACGTCGCTGCCGCTGACACTACCGATGGCTGCCGTCGACCTCTCACCGACCGCCACCGTTGCCGCTGCTTTTGTTGGGGTCACTCTCTTGTGGTGTTTGTGTCCGCGGACTTGTGTGAGAGTGCAAGCAAGATTAAGAGAGTAATCTTGAGAGAGCAAAAGGGCTATTGTGAAGGTGAAGAGGAGTGCACCACCGGTGAGAGAAGGGAGAAAGAGAAAGATAGAGTGAAAGAAAACAAGAGTGTTTTTCTTGCAAGCTTTGGAGAGTTTTTCTCTTTAACTTCGGGGTGTGTAGCGGATACTCCATCTTGGAGGTTATTTGTAACCTATTTCACATAGTGGATTTGCTTGTTGCCTCGCTCCCCGTGGTTTTTCCCTTCGGTTTCCGGCGGTTTCCACGCAACTCAGTGTGTTTCTTCTTCCTTGTCGACCGTCCGTCCGAGTGTCGTCCCTCCGTGTCCGAGAGATTTTGTCCCCTGGTCATTGCACTTTGGGAGCATTCTGTCCGAGCGCCCGTTTGCCCCAACAAGTGGTATCGAGATCGGTTCGTGAACCGGGCTTGGTTGAATGGCGCGCGTCGGTGAAGAATGGGACGCTTCAATATAGAGTATTCAATGGGCAAAATAATTTCATCCTTTGGCAGAAAGGGTGAGAATATTTTGACCCGGGAAGGAAACTAAGAATAGCTCGAGGAAAAAGGAGGAGAAACCGAGAAATCGTCCGAGGAACAGCTGCAAGAAAAGAGGGATCTTGCCACTCAACCATTAAGTCATGTTTCATGGACAACAACACACTCAGAGGTCTCGGACTTCCGCACCCTACGAGGTCCGGGACAAGCTTGAGAGCCGTTACAAGTCCAAGTCCTTGACAACCAGTCGCACGTAAAGAAGGGGTTCTATGACCACTGCGGTTGTTTGATGGAGAGAGCTTCGAGAAGCACTTGGACGAGTTCCATCGGCCGGTAACGCAGATGTCGCCCCTGATGAGAAGATCAAGGACGAGGACAAGGCGTTGGTGTTCTTTAACATCCTTGCCGTCCTCGTATGATCATATTATCACGACGCTGTTGCTTGGGAAGGATACGTTGAAGCGGACGAGGTTATAGCTTCCCCGCTATGAATGAGTCTAGGCGGAGGGAAGCGGTGAGGCCTCCCAGCTTCCTGAAACTCTGTCCCGGTAACCACCAAGCATGGGGACGGGGAGATCTGACGAGGACAGGGTGGCGAGATGGAGAGGAGCAACAATGAGCAAGCTTGAGGAAAGGAGTTGCTTCTCAGGTGGCAAGAAAGGCCACATAAAGAAGGACTCGGCCCATGAGAGAGGCAGACCAGTGGGGCGTAACCAACTGCCAGAGAAACAGGATCGTGTTGATGATCCGAGACCGTTGGCCATGGAGACCTCCCGGTGGTCCACGCAGGGGAAGCACCGAGCAGCCCATGCCAGAGACGAGTTGGGTGATGGACAAAGTGGGGCCTCACACCATGCGACACCGCCGAAGTCCCACTTCAGAACTACACGCCCGCTGTCCGAGGGGTGTCAAAGATGGGTAATGGTGGCTCGCCTAGGGTTGCCGGCATTGGGGATGTTTGCTCATGATGGACAAGCAACGGAACACGCTCGTCTTTGAGGGCGTGCGACATGCCCGGACTTGAGGTTGAATGTGATTTCAACCGGAAGCTTGATGAGGAAGGCTTCAGACAGCTGCTTGGCGGCTAATGGAAGCTTACCAAAGGTGCCTGGTGGCAAAGGGAAGCGGGACATCGGGAGATATCTCGATGAGGACTTGCATTGCCCAGGAGATGCCGATGATGACACCAACAGGCACCGGTCAAGGTGGCGGAGAGGCGGCGGGTGGTAGCTTGACGTCCGAGTGGCCGGAGGGCCAAGCAGCCCAAGGACTCGAGCCGGACCAAGGGTGGAGAGCCGAGGTGGCTAAGTGGAGCTAGCAGACCAAGGGTGGAGCCAGCAGGTCAACCGGCGGAGTCAAAGGTGGCCAAGGCCAAAGGGGAAGGTACCAAGAACGTGACCCAAAGTCTCAAGACAAAGGGCGAGTAAGTCACGCCCTCGGCACTGAACCCGAAAGCAAGGAGGATGACATGTTCCAGGAAAGGAGGCCAAGGGGAGTGGGTTTACTCCAAGTTCAGCAGGCGCAGGAAGGTGTCATTCAAAGGCTTGGAGGACAACACCGGATTCCAGTTGGGAAGGTGCCAAAGAAAGTAAAGCGATGACGATCGCCGGATGGAGGCGAGTAAGTCCAACCCACTCGGACGTGAGTGGAAGCTTGTTGGGCTACTCCCTCGGTGTACCTATGTTCGCGGGGGTAAAGGACGCGAACCCTTTGAAGTAGGAGCTGATGCGGGAGTCCAGATTCAGGGGAAGCAGCCGGAGGCAAGAAGTGACGGTGGTCCAACAATGGCCAAGGTTCCTCACAAGATCGTGAGGGGAAGTTTGTTGGGGTCACTCTCTTGTGGTGTTGTGGTCCATGACTTGTGTGAGAGTGCAAGCAAGATTAAGAGAGTAATCTTGAGAGAGCAAAAGGGCTATTGTGAAGGTGAAGAGGAGTGCACCACCGGTGAGAGAAGGAGAAAGAGAAAGATAGAGTGAAAGAAAACAAGAGTGTTTTTCTCGTAAGCTTTGGAGAGTTTTTCTCTTTAACTTCGGGTGTGTAGCGATACTCCATCTTGGAGGTTATTTGTAACCTATTTCACATAGTGGATTTGTTTTGCCGCCGCCTCCCGTGGTTTTTCCCTTCGGTTCCGAAGGGTTTCACGTTAAATCCTACAAGTGTTTTTCTTCCTTTGTGGCCGACCGTCCGTCCGAGTGCCGTCCCTCCGTGTCCGAGAGATTTTGTCCCCTCTGGCCATTGCACTTTGGGAGATTCTCGTCCGAGCGCCTGTTTGCCCAACAGCTTTTGCCTCAAACGACCACCGCCAATCACACACGAACGGGACTCCCTCGCCGATAACGCCGCCACAAACCACCTGCTCTTCTCTACTCCGCTTATCGCCGCCTCACCCTCCGAAACCCTCCTCCCCGTTCTCTTCTCTCTCCTCTCCTCCCTCTCTCCTTCTCTTCTCCCCCCGCTTCTCTCACCCCGATCCTTATTTGCTATCACTATTTTCTTTTTTTTTTCATTATTATTATACACACACATATATATTATTATATATAATTTTTTATTTTATTTTTCTTTTATTCTGAAATCCAAATTAATCTTCAAGCAATGGCACAAGTACATCTCGGGTGCCAGCCCGACTAATTCAAATATCAATCTAAATTTTATAATATTTAATTAATTTTTACCACATCTAATTTATCAAAAATCACAATTAATATGAAATAATTCAAACAGAATCTAGGATATTACAACTCACAACTGTAATGAAAAATAGGATTCCAAACTATATGCAATTATGCCATTTAAATTGGTATTTTTATATTATAAAATGTATAATTTAATATTACATTATAACGAATATTGAATTTGATATCTCAAAGTTATATAAATTAAGTAAAATGACGATTCGTGAATATTGAAATCTTTTATTTCATAATCGGCTATGATTTGAGATCATGTTCAAACTAATTATTCATATAATGAATAAATACGATCATAACTACAATTCTGTCATCTTATTTCATAAAATGTGTAATTTAATACTTTATTGTCAGAAATTATATTCAATTACCGAAAGTGGTAGAAATCAATAGACAATGACACAACGACGATGACAATATCTATCTCAAATTATGCCTTAATAAAGTTGTTAAGAATTTTAGACTAATCATTTATATGTAAAACTTAGTGTATTTATATTTATACAATTATCAATCTTATATTTTGATATGCCTATATTAACATTTCATTGAGAAAATACGGTATTCATTACCCAAAAATATAATAATGGATTGACAAATATGTAACCTTGAACGTCGAAATCAAGTCCATTCAGTGATGTTGCTGCCAATTGTCAAGTTGTTGCCATTGATGAAAATTGAGTAAAATTTTCATTTAAAGGTCCTTGAAATTTATTATATTTCATATTGTGATTGTTGTTAATGCATTGTTGAGGATTTGAGCCTTATTTTCACATAAATGGAGTGTTGGGTCGGATCAAAAGGTGAAGGCATTTCATGAATTGTTTGGCAATGATAATATAGAATATAGCTTATATATTTATAGTTTTATAAATGAAATTAATACAATTGTAATTCTCAAATAATTAAATAAAAGGTTATGAGGTAGGGTACAAGTGGACACTCAAACATTTGACATTTTGAATGAGTTTCAATCTAATTTTAAACTTAGTATCTAAGTGACATCGTGTTATTGATCATTTGGCTTAGTAGGCTATAATGGGTTAGTAGAATAATAGGAATTAGATACTTAGTATGTCTATGGATCTTTTTTATTTTTCTTGATAATGACCTTTTTTATGTTAGCTTCTCAATAATGACCATTGCATTATATTCAATTTCATGAATATGTTATTAATTTCTTATGATTAAAATAAAAAAAAATTATATAACAATATCATGGTCTTAATGAATATGAAATTTGTAAAACCTTAATATGGTTAATAATTATTTAATATGATTTTCGTATTATGATGATTATAAGACATATTATTTAGTGTAAAAAAAATACTTATAATAATGTGATTATCGTATGGTAAAATATTAAATGGCATCTCAACAATGGATGTTGAATTTAACATGCTGAAACGATTCTTATACAATTTGTGGCACAAAAAAAAATAGTATTGATATATATATATATTTTTACCTCTAATAGGTGGGAAAATTTTGAATAATAATATTTCTGAATCATTTGTGGCAAAAGGAATCTTAGTGGTGATATTTCTATATCTTTGGTGATAAAGAAAACTTGAGTATAGTTATTTCCGTACCTGTTATAGTTAGAAGATACGTGCATGTGAGATGCTTATACTTAGTTTAGTAGAATCTCAATAAATCATAAATTTAATCATATGTTAAACTTGTTAGTATCGATTACCTTATAATACATATTTAACTGACAATGGTAGACATATGTAATCTTTGATTCATAATGATTGAATAAAATCAATAACTTGTTATTATGGATATCTCTTGAATTCTAAATTTAATAAAATCATGTATTGTATTCAGTAAAATTTATTAGTTAGATTCAATAATATTTTGATTTTGTAAAATCAATAATATTTTCTTATTATTTAGATTTGAAGTATCTAGGCCACTTGTGCTGGTATTTGAACCCAATGAATTCTTATTTTTCTTGTTATGTTGGACTTTAGAGATTTTTGCCAATTATTGATGATGTTTAAATTCTGTAAATCCTTTTGTCTTTTAAATATGCAAGTTTGCTGGGATTTGCTATTAATTTTGAGTCGTAGTTATAATGAGTTATAGAGCCTCGAATAGAATTTATAATTAAGCTTTATATTACTATTATTATCTTTATATATCTTGATATTATTTACCCTAAATAATTACCGATTATTATATCCTATTGATTATTATTATTTATTGGATATTATATTTTATTAACTTGAAATTCCAGTTAAATACCTAATGTTAATAGGGAATTCTTCATTTTATGATAGGACTTATAGGTTGAGTGAATTTAGGAGATTGATAACTATTATTTCTTTGATCATCGTCAAAATCTGTTGTTATAGAGATTTAATGGTTGTTTTCGGGGCTGCGTCTCTTGACATTTAATAATTTTTATATTAGTTATCTCTAAGTTGTTTATTGATGAATATTCAAATTTATAATAGATATTTATTAATTTATATGGTTTGAGATTTATGTGAATAATTCAAGCTGAATCAAGTGATTAGTATTTAGATAGCCATAAGTTCTCTAAGCAGACAGGTTATATATTTTCAAAACTGAGTTTACAGATAAAAAAATAACTCTTTTGAATTGAACAAAAATACCATTAAAATTATAACTATTTATTGTATTATGTTAATCATATACCACCTACATTTTTTCGAGCTTAAAAAAGATTACTTATATCTGATTACCATTATGGCAAATTGCCAATCAATTTTTTCATGAACTTATCGCGGATCTGACAATTTTATTTAAGACTTTGGTCGTAGACACAATTTTACTAATTAAGATAAATGTAGCCAACTAATTCACCTGAAGACAAATTAAGCCAAATAACTTATTACAAAACACTAACACACAAGTAAGAAAAGCCATCTCTTCCTGCCACAACTACATAATGAGGGCCGTTGAACACCATACGGGCGTTATAGCGGCTCCGGTGCCACGTGAACTATTAGTTTTAAAATCTAACAATTCACGTGACACCGTAGGCGTTGCGACGCCTGTACGGTATCGTAGCGTTCCCGTCCTTGCTACACAACCACATCCGTGTTATAAATATAAAATGATCACTTGACTTCTGTATAACAACTTCAATTTTAGTGACAGTCGGTCCCTTAACGTAATATCAAAGCACTTTTGACAGAGTGGTTATGGATGTTAATAATGTAATCGCAGTTTTTAGAAGCAAAATTTTATATAATGCAGAGTGAGCCAGTGCTTTTTGGTCCAAAGGGGTATTCATGCGACCGCCTATTAAAGCTCTTGAACACGAAGGTCCTAGACATCCCGCACCATCCCACGTCCACTTTACGTTCTTCCCTTCTATTTCTTTCTCTCCCCTTACTGAATTCCGTTTGGTGTGCTAGTGGTGGCAAGGACTTGGACCTGTGGCTCAATCTCTAGAATAGAAATAAAATTGGTAAACGTTCTTCTCAAATTGAAGATTAGCATATCCAAGATTAGCGGAGACTGAAACTCGTTTCTTAACTCGACTGAAACTCATTTCGGAACTCGACCAAAAGCTCGAATTCTTCTTCTCCTATTTTTATTTCTTTTCCTTCTTTTTCTCATATATACGGCGCTCATAATACAAGTAAATAATCCTAAAAACGTGTCAGCAGGCTTTTATTCTGCGAGCCGCGTTCAAGCACCCATCAACCTTCGTCTATACCACAAATTATCATGTTAAATGAGTATAGGCTTATATAAAAGTGACTCATAATCCAATAAAATAATAAAGAAATACTAGGCTCTCAGTGAGCATAACTTTGGTGATCTTTTGTGTGTGTGCAACGTCTTCTGGAATGAATCTGCTATGACTCAAATCTCTTCGACACTCTAGTTGTCTTTCATGGTACAAATTTTGAAGAATTATTACTATTTCTCCCACCCCTCTTCCCCTCTTTTTCACCTCTCTTTCTCAATTCATTTTATCATTTTAACGATGTGCACCCCATGAAAGGCCTTGTCTGTCACTTTTCTTGGTGGCTTTTTAAAAAATGATATGCATCTGGTATTTAAAAATAATGTCCAAATTAACTTTTAAAAATATATAGAAAAACTATCCGACTCGGTACACGTGTATCATATAAGTACTAATCAGACGGACACAAAAGGTCTAGCACAAGGGCTGTGTCCCAATACACATGTATTGCTGAGGCATGTATTATTCACGAGCATTTTGAATAAACGACACTCATATGTAAATTGGATGCAACTTAGGCACAGATATTTTGGTCAACATGCATGTTAGGCACAGGTTAGGTGTTGACATTCCAAACAAATAAAAATATTTCTAATAAAAAAAATCTATTTTACATTTTATCAGTATAAAATATGTTTAGAAAATAACAAAATATTAATAAATAAAATTGTATAAAATATTGTGAAAAAATATAATATATTTTATTTATTTAGTTAAACATTTTTTATATTATAATTTAAAAAATAAAAAATATATATCTAATAATAATTTAATTATTTTTAGGTCTCACATGTATTTTTATTACCGCTACTTCTAAAATCCTTCTCGTCATTAAAATTAAAAATGGTTGAATTTCTAATGTGATATTTAACAACTAACTAATTCTTAAAAATGATGCATATTTTTACAGTTTTTAATCTCATCCTATTTTTTTATTATCAATTACTCGACCCCCGATATTTATCATTGAGATTAAGATATCTCATACCATTTATATGAGTACGAAAAAATATAGTTGGTGATTTTTCATTAATTTAAAAATTTGAAATTCTGAATGTTATTGCAGTGTTAGAAATATGATCCGACTATAAACAACAAAGAAATTCAATTGGTATACTTTTTTTTACCAAATGGCTGTATTCCATGTTGAGCTCGTATTAATAAAAGCAAATCTTATTGGCCATCTTTAATGCAACTTGTTTCTACTGTTGGAGTAGGCAATTATAGTGTTGATTGTGCTATATACAGGCTTTAAATTACATACAAGTTGTGATAAACATGAGTCATCATTTATTTCGTACTATTGGTCATCTCATGTTATTATATAATTCTTTGGAATATATATACATCTCATATAAATTTATACGATAGCCTATAATTATGATAAGACAAGTTAGTATTGAAATATTTTTTAAATATTTTAAAATATTTTTTAAAAATATAGTTAAATATAATATTTATAAATATATTATTATTAATAATGTTAATATTTATTTAAAATTATTTATTCAAATCTCCATCACCAATATTATATAACAAAAATCATAATTTTCTCAAAAAGACAAATTATGTCAATAGATAATAATTGACTTAAGAGTAAATTTTGAGTGGTATAATGAGTATTTGCATGTCTATTAGTATAAAAATAAAGTATTTTTTAAAAATATTTAATCATTTCAACTATTTTTTAATCAATATCTGTAATCAATTTGACCGTTGATATGTTTTCGTTATTAAAAATAGTTAAAATAAAATTAATTTTTTTCACAATATTCAACATTGAATATGTCGAGTTTCATCTTATTGAATAGTCCAACATTATTTTTTTTTATCACTTAACTTGTTTTATTTACACAACATCACGAGTCGCTGCTCCCGAAAAAAAAAATTGAGTAGTCGATCTTTATTTTTTATCATTTAACTTGTTTTATCTACGTAACATTATAAATTGTTGCTTCCGAAAAAAAATATTTTAATAGAAAGAATAATATTCTCTGTTTTCTTCGTGTAATGAGAAACGGATTGCAAAGTATAATTAACACAATTGTTAATAATATGACATTATATCTTGTGTAAAATAATTGACCATTTAAAATTAAAAAAAATATATAATTTAAATAAATAAATAGTAGAATTACTGTTTAAAATATTATCAGAAGAAATAGAAAAAATATTATCAAATATTCTAAATTCATTTATAATAGTAAAAATTATTTAAAAAAATTACCGAAGTAATGTGTGAGTATCCAAAAATTTTAAAACCAATAATTTTTTTTATAACTTTTAATTTTTAGAAATCTAATGTGTTATAATATAAATATATGGTAAATTTTCATGTGATAATTATACACGCTAATTAAAGAATATTAAATTTTATATGTATTAATTTAAAAATTAATTCTTATTTAAATTATAAAAAAAGAGAAATAATCTTACCTTTAGTAGTTTATTGGGATATTTTTATATACTTATATTACAAGTATTTCTACACATACTGCTCAAACTTATATTCAACCACTGGCTACTATTTAAATTATATATTCCATCAATTCCTTCTAATTTTGCTACTAGTTGTATTAAAAAATGCCTAATCATATACCACCTAAAAATATTAATTCAGTTTCAATTGAAAATAATTATTATCTTTTATATTTTTTTATGTGTTTACTCAATTTTTGTATTAACTAATTTAATTTTAAAAAATTATCATATATTATTAAAATATTTTTAAATGGTAGCCATAACTAAAAAGAATAGCAGAGATATTTTACCCAAAATTAAGTTATGATTTTAATATTTTAAAATTTATATCAATGTATATGTAATATAATTGGTATAGAAATATTGAAACAATTTTCTTATATTCTTTTACTATCAAAATTTTAAAAAATATATATTCTATAATTAATAATTTATTAATAAATTAATAACATTAATATATAAATTATAAAAAAAATTAATATAAAAATATCATTATCATACTAATATCCCATTATAATAAAAAATGATTAAAAAAAGAGAATATTGTATGTGTTCTATGAATGGAGGAGGACATATATTTAAATTTAAATATTTTTTTAAATAAATTAGGGGACAACATAACATTTTTTGTTAAAAAAATTTATAAATTAGCACGACTTGCAATTCATTTATTATAAAACCTACTATAGTTAAATCGTATTAAATGAGGCATAATATTACTTTATTATAAATCATATATAATATAATTATAATAAATTAAATTATACCATATAATAAATAATCTGAACCATTTAACACTTATTTTATTTTTGTGCGTGTATATTTAGCACTCTTATTCAAAATATTCTAAAATATATATAAAAAATTGTTGCATAACTTCACGATGGAAGACTTTGAAAAGGTCATGAATATTTAAAAAAAAATCAATATAATTTATATATTTAATTTATTTAAATTATTATTTTTAATAATTAGAAATAAAATAAAATAAAGTTAATATTTTTTTTAATAATTTTAATATAAATAATATATAATTAAATGTATAAATAATATTTTAAAAAAAACGAAAGTTACCAGATTACCCAACAGTACTGGAGATCCTATCACTGCGTAACACGTGTCAGTTGCTGCCGAGTTGAAAGTACAACAGTGAAGGTAAAGTTGTCCCTCAAATCGGAAACCGTCAAACAAGTCTCCTTCCTCAAAAAAAATAAATAAATAAATAAATAAATAAATAAATAACAAAAATAAAAAGCACAATACCCCAAAAAATATGCAACCACCGTAAATCGCGTGAATTGGACGGCAGTGAATCCATAAACCTACTCAAATTAACGGCTCAGATCAAATCCCTCCACCGCCCATCCGCGTTTATTCCTCCTGCTTCTCGATCTGAAAATTCGTCGTCTCCTCCCTCGACTGCTCATCGTGGCCTTATTTGACCCTCTGAGCTACCATGAGGGGAGCTTAGGAACAAATTCCCGTGAAAGTAGAGAGTGTGACGAGTTCCGCTCAAAATCTGTCCGCAATTGAGCAATCAGCTGTGGATCTGCCGTGTGCGTTGTGAGAGAATTCAGGGAAGAGAGAGAAACAAACGCGGTAGAGCTCCGAGTTTCTGCCTTGAATGCGACGCACAGCTAGCTGTGGATCGGCTTCAGATCTGACTGAAGAGTCTTTTTTTTGACTTCATCATATCTCAGATCTAACGTTGATCCATAGATCGGAGAAAAAATCTGCGGTATTCCCCAATTTTCCTACGTTCATTTCCATTTGTAGCATCTAATTGCCATTTATTATTTGGACTTTATCGTTGCATTTCACTTCATTTGATTCCATTGATTTTGGTTAATTAAATGCGTTTCTCATTAAATTATTCGTTCGCTTTTGGAAGTCTGTAGATTTGTTCTGTTTTGATTCATTAGGTATAGTAATCGAACTGCCATAATAGTCTTAAAGACAAACATTCGGGGATCATCATCTTAAAAGAAAGAGTTCTAGAGCAAAAAGGACGAGAAGAAGGATTCTGCAGGAGAATTTGTAGGGCGGGAGGGAAGAGAAGGGTGTTTTGAGAGAGAAAATGGCGCCAAGTATTAGGAAAGCCATTGGGGTTGTGAAGGATCAAACGAGTATTGGTTTAGCTAAAGTTGCTAGTAATATCGCCCCCGAGCTGGAAGTAGCGATCGTGAAGTCCACGAGCCATGATGATGACCCAGCAGACGAGAAATACATAAGGCAGATTCTCACTCTGTCGTCCAACTCTCGTGCTTATGTTGATGCGTGCATATCGGCTGTGTCGAAGCGGTTAGGGAAGACTAGAGATTGGGTTGTGGCTTTGAAGGCACTGATATTGGTTCATAGGTTATTGAGCGATGGAGACCCTATATTCCAGCAAGAGATTTTGTATGCGACTAGGAGGGGAACGAGGTTGCTAAATATGTCAGATTTTAGGGATGAGGCACACTCAAACTCCTGGGATTATTCTGCATTTGTGAGGACTTATGCCTTGTATCTTGATCAAAGGCTGGAGCTGATGTTGTTTGAGAGGAAACAAGGAGGTAAGGAGAGTGGTGGTAGTGGTCATGGTACAGAAATCGTGAGGTATGAGCCAACAGAAGCTCGTTGGAGGTCACCAGTGAGCCGATATGATTATTATGATCACAGAGAGTTCAGGGATGAACCTGGTTACGGAAGGTCTGGAATGAGGAGGACAAGGTCATTTGGGGGTGTTAGCGAGTCTACTGGGAGGGAGGAGAGCAAGGCTGTCACCCCATTGAGAGATATGAATCCTGAGAGGATTTTTGCTAAAATGGGCCATCTGCAAAGACTTTTGGATCGGTTCTTGTCCTGTCGGCCCACAGGTTTGGCGAAGAACAGTAGGATGATACTCATTGCATTGTACCCAGTTGTAAAAGAGAGCTTCAAGCTCTATGCAGATATTTGTGATGTTCTGGCTGTATTGCTTGATAAATTTTTTGATATGGAGCCCTCGGATTGCACGAAGGCATTTGATGCATATGCTGGTGCTGCGAAGCAGATTGATGAACTTGTAGCATTTTACAATTGGTGCAAAGACACGGGTTTGGCAAGGTCATCAGAATATCCAGAAGTACAGAGGATAACCGATAAGCTCTTACAGACGTTAGACGAGTTTGTGAGGGATAGAGCAAAGAGGCCAAAAAGCCCTGAGAGGAAGCCAGAGACCGCTGCACCACCACCTCAAGAGGAGGAACCAGTGGAAGATTTAAATGCAATAAAAGCGCTACCCCCACCTGAGAATTACTCGCCACCCCCACCACAGCCAGAGCCAAAACCTCAACAGCAAGTGACAGATGACTTGCTTAATCTAAGGGATGACACAGAAACGGCAGATGACCAGGGAAATAAGCTTGCACTGGCATTGTTTGCTGGACCACCTGCTAATAATGCAAACGAATCATGGCAAGCGTTCCCATCAAATGGCAAGCCTCAAGTAACCTCTGCCTGGCAGACCCCAGCTGCAGAACTGGGTAAAGCGGACTGGGAGCTGGCTTTAGTGGAGTCGGCCAGCAACCTGTCAAAACAGAAGGCAACATTAGGTGGTGGTTTTGATCCCCTGCTCTTGAATGGCATGTATGATCAAGGAACGGTTAGACAACATATGAGCACCGCCCAGTTGAGTGGAGGAAGTGCCAGTAGTGTCGCATTGCCTGGTCTGGGAAAGACTACATCTCCGGTTTTGGCCCTCCCTGCCCCAGATGGCACAGTCCAGACAGTCGGACAAGATCCATTTGCGGCATCGATGAGTTTTCCACCTCCTTCATATGTGCAAATGGCTGACATGGAGAACAAACAGCAATTGCTTTCTCAAGAGCAGATTTTGTGGCAGCAGTACGCAAGAGCTGGAATGCAAGGCCAGACCAGTTTGGCCAAGATAAGTGGTGCTGGATATTATGCTCCTGGTGCTGCTGCGATGATGCCAGGTTCCATGCCAGCTATGCCATATGGAATGCCACCGGCAAGTGGGTATTACTACACTCCGTTGTGATTGCCCCGGTACCCATTGGTGACTTCATTTCTATCTACTCCCCCCTCCCCCTTCCTGAGAAAAAAAAAGACTTCATTTCTATCCTTTTTGGTTTATTGCTCCTTGTGTCACTTCTATCTCATCTTGTTGCAACAACTTGTTGATGGTAAGGAGGAAGGTGAACTGGATGGATTTGTGATTCTCTGGGGTTTTGATTTCATTTTGGTGACTGTGAGATCTTATTACTCTCTCTCTGTTTGTAATAATATATTTTTGGTTATATTTAAAGTGTGCATTGCACTTACAGATTAAGGAACTTGTTTCATTGTGGAATTTCTATCCCCGAATTTTGGATTCGTGGTTTTCGTTTACTTTGCTGTTAAATATATATGCTATTGACTTGCTATGATATCAATTTATGGTACCAATAGTTAGTAAAAATATATGATTATCGCACCTCTCATTGCCTCACCAAGTCCCTCTTTGGATAAACTTCGTTGTCACTGTTAGCCGTTTGTTGTTATATCCATTGTTGATATGAATATAAGAATGGTGTTTAGTTAGAACATTATTACACGCGGTTGAATGTTTTTTTTTTTGTGAGTAGATATTGGATGTTTATAAAGAATTTTTTATTTTTGGTTTTATTTCAGATGTTCATTTATTTCTTATTTTTTTCAAAAAAAATAACAAAATAAATAAATAAGAAAATATCAAACAAATAAACTAACTTAATTTTCATATTATCTAAAAAAGTAAAATTGAATTAGAAATATGCCATATTTATGTGTGTGCGTATGTATATATATAGAGGCTTATATGCTTTTTCATAAAAAAGAAAAATAAGAATACCGGATATGTCCAGTGTTTGGTCCAAAATTTTGCGAAAAAAAAAGAAAAAAAATTAAAAATAAGAGGGTATTTATGTCATTTTGCAAACAATAACAAAAACTTATTTAGAAATAATATTTCTGTTGAGCCTATTCCAACAACAAAAAATATTTTTTTTACACGCAACTAAACATGCCTTGGGCGGTTGGTGGAAGCCAACAACCAAAAGGCCCTAATCAAAATCTCAACCAAACACGGTGTAAGTCAATTTAAGACTTATACTAAAAATAATTAATGTATATTTAAATAATCGATCGTTACTACCTATATATATATTTTGCAATTTTGAATTGTTATTTTTTTTTAATTTGATTTTGAAATTGAATATGAGAAATTTATGATTAAATTTATTTTGTCAACCACGTCGAAAGATTTTTTCTTTTTTCATCAAGGCTCCATAAGAATTTTCCACTAAAAAAATAAAAAAAAATAATTTTAAAAAATAAAAAAAAACTCGATAATACTTTTTTTTTTAAAGTAAACATTTTTTTTTTCAAAAAAATATTTTTAATATTTTCCCAATTAACCTTTTTTTTCAAAATTTAAAGTGAATGTCTGGTAATTAGGGCTAATTTTGTTACCAAGGTCGATCATCTAATGAGGAAACCAACTGCGATATCCCACCATTAAAGCTTCAGCGACATTGGAGATAGAATTGAGGCCACCATCTTATACCTAATAGAAATTGACCTCGTGGGGACACCAATCATTTCTCTACATGTAGACAAGATTAAGGCATATCATAATTTTTCCAAGGGATCAAAAGACATCTTAAGTGAAAATTAAACAATTTTATAGAACGACTATGAGAGTACTATTTTATTAAATAAGTATAATTAAAACTTATGCTTACATTGAATTTATTTAAATTAAATTCTTAGACTATTTAATCTGAATCATTAGTATCACAAATCAAAATAAAAGTTTTAAAAAATTTAAGTCTGACTCATCAAATCACTATTTGATACTCAAGTGGATAAAAGTTATACAATAATTTAGTTAGAGAGGAGAAAAAAATTAAAAGGTTATGCTCTAAAGAGAATCTTGTAGAAAGAATAAGCCATTACGAATGACTAATTATTGTTCATCTCATAAATGTTGCGGGACTGAACTTTAGATATCATGGTGATTAATTTTTATAATCGAGCGCTCTAAAGGGTTTTTAGTTTGCAATGATATAATATGTTAATATTTTTAGATTGTTGAATTAAATTCTGATCTTCCCTTCGAGTTAAGGAAATAAAGATATCAGCTTCTTCTCGTAGTAGTGGTTATATGTCATGATCAAAAATTTGTATTGGTTGTTGGTCAAATAAGCTAGTCATTATTATACATATTCTAAATTATGAATCATGATAAGTGCTTTTATGATTAGAACATACAAGTCATGGACTTTTGAGGGGCAATGGGCTAGAACATTGAATATCGGGCAAGTATAGTGGGCTGATTATTCGATAAAATAAGTCAAAATTTTTAAAAAACACCCTTATAATTAAATATTAAATGTTTTTTAAACTTAACTAGCTCTAATGTTACCATTGCTCAATTATTTAAACAATGATATAAACTATCTGTATCACATCTGAGTCTCACTTATTAAATTTTTTTTTTGGGCTATACATTGTCAGGTCTACTCTTATTGGCCTTACTAATAGACCCAAAACCTTCTATTATATCAATAGATTGGGCTAGTCGATTTGAATAATTGGAGATTGTATAAATTCCATAAAATCATTAGTTGATAATATATATAAAAAGAAAAAAAATTACCATTGAAAAATAATGTGAGGATGACATTATCATTTCATAACTTTACAATATATCAACTGTTTGAGTATTATAGTCTATATATACATAACAACTTTGTAAAAATTAATCAACTAAAGTTTTTTTTTTCTTTGCTATGAAAAATTATATTTTGGTCACTCCTTTTAACTTTTCTTCCTTTAGCTTGTTCTAAGCCTCTTCTTCTACTTCCTTTCCCACTTTAACACATGTTTAGTTTTTAGTTTCCTTCTCTTAGTAAGTATCACAAATTCGGGGGTTATATGCATTTGGTATGTCTTTAATCACTATTATTAAATAACTAAGTAATTATATTACTTACCAAAAAAAACAACTAAATAATTATATTTCAAATATTATATATAAGATTATAACATTTATATCTTTTCTAATTATATTCCTGTTTAGTTATATTCTAAGGTGCCAGGGCTATGAATGCAAAGAAAGACATGATGATATTGTTGATGTTGAATCAATAAATAAATAAATCATTCAATTATAGCTGAAGTGACAAGAGCAGCAACAATAGACAAAGCATTAAATTTTATCATATGATATTAGTTATATGAATTTATTTCTGAAATTATATTGAGTTTAAAATAATATAATCTGAAAATTATAAATACATTTAAATTATTTGTTATTGTATTACATCGAGCTATAAAACTATTATGTTTTTTCTTACATAATTAACTCATATTTTTTTATATATACTTTAATAAATGTATCTTTTAAGTTTTTTAAGATATTCTATATTTTGGCCTATAAGTATAAAAATTAAATATGATAGAGTTTAAATAAATATAATGTTTTTACTTTGTTTAAAATATTTATTATTTAATATGATAAATACATATCTATCAAATCTATTTTAATTTTTTTTTTACATTTTGTTTCAGCCCAAATGTTGAAAATTTTAGAAATTTGGGATATTCCCTGTAAAATTAGCTAGTATAAGGTGCAAATAAATGCACATTTAATGCTCTTATGAGATTTAATTCAAATTTGGTAAAATTAATAGTATTCGGCAAATTAACTTTTTTTTTTTAATAATTTTTGGCTTAATGAAATCCAGCTATTTAACCTTGTGCCCGTGAGACCTCTGAAAATAAAACTACCAGAAAATAAAGGGCCATCATTGATAATATAACATTTCATATATTCTCTATATTAATAAATTTATATAAAAATAATATATATGTAAGTATAATTTCTTTCAAAAATATTTAAAAATAATTAATAAATAACTAAATAATTCTATTTTAAAATAACTAAATTATTTATTTATTTTTTTAAAAATATTGTTAAAATATAAAGATTTAGAAACTCCATCTTTATAAAAGATGTAGCCTTCGACTAGGACCCCTCCCCCCTCCACAAGTAACGGTACTCTCCGAACCCTTAACAACAGAACTCCTAACCTAATTGCTGCAAGTTTGGTTAGGGCTGGATAGCAGAAAAAACCAGCAATAAAATTTTATTTTTTGATTTTTGGCTGAACTTTAAAATTATTTTTCATTTTATTTCTATATATAAGTAATTTTCACTTATAATAGAATCAGATTATGAAAAAACAGAAAATAAAATTTTAAGTATATCTTAAAATTAATTAGCCTGATGGGTACTACCAATTGGACAGTCCATAATAAGGCCCACTAATAGCAGTCCAATATGGATCATTAAAGCCCAAGAGTTGCAGCCCAAAAGGTAAGTAAGAAACACTCCGAATAATTCCTTACGTTTCACTTTCAATGAAACCGACAGTAACTACTTGAAGTTACAAAAGCAGATCAACTGTACTTATCTAAGGTGGTTATAAAATTAAAAAAATTATTTTTTACAATTATTAGTAAGTGGCTACCTTTAAGTGAAAGAGGACTTTTGGGCTAAAGAAAAATTTGAATATTGGCAATTAAAGTGAACCAGTCCTATTAAAATTGAGCAAACAATCTGAATAAAAGCAAGGTTTTCCTTGACCATTATTTGATACGAGCTAAGTGATAAGGTTATTTCTCGATCTTTTTACTGGAAGCAAATTGAGACAGAAAATAATCTACTAACCCTTCAAACGACCGGATCGAATTTGGCCTTTTGTTATGAACTAAATCAAAAAGGAGAATTTGTTTGCGTAACTTGAAAATAAATTTCAAATGATTATATTTATTTATGGGCTAGTTTATATTAAAATTTACACTTAAATTATAAATCTAAATGAAATCCTAAATTTAAATTCATTTGAGATAAGTTAATTTGATAATTAGACTGTCGCAATTACGAGTCCGATGTTTGTACAGCGGATGATCAGCTTTTGATAGAGCGAGATGGTAAGTCAATGGCTATCCAAAACTCTCACATTTGGCATAAAACGAGGGCAGATGAGGCGTGATCTAACCGCTCAACGGCCTTGATGTGGGGAGAGACAATACAAATCGGCAATGAGAGGTTTAATCAATAATTGGAGCAGCAAACGTAACGTCAACTATTCCGTTCAAGAATTATCCGTACACATGTAGTAATCTGTAAATGTAATAAAGGTTCAAAGTTGGTCAATGTTGGGGCGGAGATCGGCGGCGGCCGGTGGGAAACTTGGACGAGCGGCAGGGTGGAGACCAATAGGAGCGGTGGTCAGCGGAGTGCAATGCATGCTGCAGCCTCGGAGAGGCAAACGAACAACGATGACCGGCAAGCAACCTGGACAAATGAAACTTTCATTTAATTTTTTTTTTTTTTACTTGATGAGCTAACCCAAGAGAGAGGAACGATCCAAATCCACAAAGACCGGTATGTGTACTTGGACGGTCAACGCGAGACCGGACGAAAGGCAAAAGAGACCGACCAAGACTGATGTTAGAACAGGCAACTAGCTCACAGAGACAGTCAACATTTTTGTTCACTGAAAGTACTACAGTAGACCGCCCTAAATGCAAGCCATACATGGGCCGAGGTCAGTTTGGCCCACACTTTCCTCATCGACCAGTAACGGCCTTCTCTACTGATTTCACGTTCTCCCATGAAGACAATTTCCACTGTAACGGTTACCAGCAGATTCAATGCATATTTAACGAGAAAAGCACCAGATTCTCTCCCCTATCTGCAGCAAACCCTAGCAAATTACAAAACGCATAAGGAAAACAATCCTCCAAGGAGCCGTTATCGCCATTGAAGCCCCAGGCCAAGAAATGAAGCCAGCCCAATAGGGCGCGGGAATTAAGCATTCTTACCTGAGGAAGGATGCCAAACATCTTAGCTATAAAAACTCATGGAGTCCACACTCCAGCCCACGCTCTCATTCCGGCATAAAAGTTCTTATAAGCTTACATAGTACTCGTACAAGCCCCCACGCTTTCTTTTCTGTGAAGAATCCCTTATAAGTTGAGATAGCGTTCTCACAAGCTCCTACGCCTACAGAGCGCCAACTCTTTCTCTGTCACTACGTTCTCCAAGAATACAGTGTCAGAAGCCAACGCTTCTCTCGAGCCACGAAAATCTTCTCATGACGAAAGCCAACCATTGTTACAAACACTTTCTACACTTCTCATTATTTATCATTTTTTTCTTAACATTTTTATTCAAAGCTATTTGCTAACTTGAGTTTTAAAATATTTTTGATGGGACAACATCTCGTTGGCACCTAACTTCATGTTTGTTGTAGTGATTTGTAGGATCCAAACTCAACAAACGGAGTCCGACTCAACAATCAATTTGATTCAAATCTGTTTGAAATTTAATTTCTGAACGCATCATTACTAAAGCCAACCACTGTTACAAACACTCTTTACACTTCTCATTATTTATCATTTTTTTCTTAACATTTTTTATTTGAAAGCTATTTGCTGACCTGAGTTTTGAAATATTTTTGATGGGACATCTCGTTGGCACTTGATTTCATGTTTGTTGTAGTGATGTGCAGGATCCAAACTCGACAAATGGAGCTGGACTCAACAATTAATTTGATTCAAATTTATTTGAAATTTAATTTCTGAACGCATCATTACTAAAAATCAATACTTTGATATTGGCTATATAAATGTGTGCTTGTGACATCTCTTAAAGAAAACTATATAAAATTAGGCCAATATTATGTAATAATTTACTACTTTTCTTAATAGTTTGATATTTTATTATTTATTTATGTTAATAAACTCATACTATGATAAATAAATAGATAATTATCGTATGACTTAAAAATATTTTAAAAATAAATGACATATATAAATTTATATTATTTTATATTAATTTTTAAAATAATTATTTTATAATTATTTATTAAAATAGATAATTTAAATTTAAAGATGTATAAATTATATGTCTATGTAGATTTCAATATGATATCTCTGGTAAATGATGCTCCCTTATTAGTTTAAAAATTAATCAAATAATAAAAATAAAAAAATAAAAAATTTATAATATATTATTAAAATATAAAATAAAATATTATTTTTTATTATTCAATTATGATCAAAACAATAACGAAGGTGACAGTAGGCGACCACAGCATGTCCCGTAGCCCCCGCCCCTCCTCTCAGTCACTCGGTCTCTGTCTCTTTGTCTCTCTATCTCTCTCTCTCTCCCTTTCTCTCTCTCTCTCAAAATGGCAGCGGTGACCTGGCAACCGATTTGAAATGTCCATTTGACAAATCCGGAGGAGGATCTTAGCCTTTGATTTTGAATTTTACCTATTACGCCTCCCACTTAAAAATTCTATCCTTTTCTCTCTCTGTCTCTCAGATCAATCAGCTTGCCTGTGCTTCCAATGGCGGTTTGGTCGCCCGTTGATAAATGTAAGTTCCTATATTTCGTTTTGCTCATTGTTAATTTGGCAAGTTGCAGATGAGAGTGAAAGCGGATTGGGTGGTTCTCTGAGATCAAAGCGTGTTTAGTTTTTATATTTTTTTGGGTAAGTTTGGTTGTTATATTACATTCCAGTGGTGTAAGCTTTGATATTTGTTTGATGGTTAATAAGATCTAGTTGTTTCTGAGGCTTTTCTCTTCTTTAATTTCTTTTTTTATGACATTTGGATAAAGTTCATAGGGGATTTCAATGCTTTGAACATAATATGTACCTCGGATCTGAATAGTCGTTCTAATGAAGTCAGGTTAAATTTTTGGATTCGAACCATACTCATTCTCCGATGATGTTGAAGTTAGAAATCATTTTTTAGAAAATAGAAAGATAATGAGGAAATTGTGGATAAAAGAGAGTCAAGAATTAGAAGGCTTGGCTCAGTAGCTTGTGGGATTTGCAAGTGTTTAAAGAACAATAGCTCCGTACTTGCCTTTTTCGGATTGTTACTGCTCCTCCGCTTTAGGAGAAGTGAGTTTATTTATAACTTTATAAAGAACATGTGGCCGTTTCATGTTGAGGGTTAATTGTTTATTATTTTGAGTTGTCACACTGATTGGAAACTGTATAACCCAACTGTTTCATATACTTTAAGTTAATATTTTTCTGTTAAATGTATTAACTGCTTACTTGATTTGACCATTAACCCTCTGTTTATATAATTATTCGTTAGGATTAATCGTCCGGTTGGATTAACTATCCGGCTATTAGATACCTTGGTCTTTAGTATTTATAGCAGTCTTGTCATTCAGTTACTCGATAATTCAATCGTTTGGTGAAATTTCTTTTTGATCCAGGTTCAACAATTCTGCTGATCTATTACTCTTCATGGGTTTTTCATTTGCGGGCTTTATAAATTAGCAAATCAAGTCAGTCTTATTTTGTACGATACCCAACATTAGCTCTCATGCTCGGGGGGTTGAATTCAAGTTTCGAATATGTTAGAATAAGAATTTGTGTAGTCTATTTTGAGCATCTTCCAAGTGCATCTTCCCAACAAAAATCTTAGTCAATGTATATTTATTGCCACCAAATCTTATCAATCAATGCTTGATTTTCTGAATCTTTGTGGTGATTTTGTGACCGTTTGACTGCTTTTCCTTACTTCAAAGCACGTTGTTTTATAGTTCATTTTTTGCTATTAAAGGAACCACTCTAATTTGATATTAATCCCAATTTCAAGTTTTAAAATCTGATAGAGTTTCTTACAATCAGAAGATTGACAAGACGAGAGATCTTTTGGATGCTTTGGTACTTCTTTGGAAGATGTTTTTAAAAACTATCTTGGTTACCCTTTTTAATTAGGGAAATCATCTTGGTTTCTTTTTCTATGTGATATCTTGAACCGGACTGGTTTCCTGTTCGAGTTGTTGCCTCTAATGCTAGTCACCATCTGTTGTGGAGCGTCTAGGTTTCTACCAATATATTGGGGGATCATTCGGTTCATTGTTTTTTGACTCTTATGCTATGCCATCTTTGAAGTCATAATATTAGACAGAGTCAGGTGATTTGATGTTGTATTGGGGAGAGGCAGTGAACCTTCTAGACGCTTTGCCTCTTCAGTCGGGGTTCACCCCTTTCTTCTTCTTCTTCTTTTCATGCCGAATGGTTTAAAATCTTTCATGTAAAAATATATCTTGTACATGAACCTATCCATAAATAAAAGAGAAATTTTTATTTTTACATTCAGGCCGTGGTCCTTAATCTATTCCTTTCGTATATTGGACTTGTATTCATTCATGTGGAATTGTTAGTCACCGAAAATTTAAATTAATAAAACTATCCGAATGGAAAAATTTCTTCATTTATTGATTTGGATACTTTGGAATTTTCTGGATATTAACTTGGTATAGATTTAACAATTCAGCAATCTGACATTTTTGCCTATTAACAATTCAGATTTTGGATAGCTCGACATTTTGACAAACTGGGACCCTTAATAGAATGTTTAGAATTTCATATCATAAGAGTCAACTAGGATTGTTTTTTGAGGCTAGCCAATCATCCGGAGTGTCATCTCAATAACTTGCTTTGTGACGCCATAGTCATCATGGCTTTTCTAATGGAAATAACCAATTAACAGGGCATTTAATGTTATAGCAAGCGGTATGTAAATTGCATCATTTTTTAATCATTCTACCATGCAGCATTTTGTTTTATAAATTTAGAAGAAGATTCGTCATCATCTGCTCATTTTTTGGGAGTGTAACTCGTTGTTTGGATTAGCATTGCTGTTCAAAGCACTTCATTTCCAATTTCAGTTGCCCCTTCAGCTTCCAATGTCTTTCACTCTCCTAAATACGTTTTCTTCTTCACTTTGCATTAATGAAGCGACCTTACGATTTTTCTAATCATCTAGTTTTTGATCTCTCATGGCTCCACATAGCGCCTTGAAGAATGTGGCTGAAATTGCTTTTCGTCTGACCGTGGAAGATATGCTAGACATTTACAATATGTGCAATATTCCTCTCATTATTCCTTTTTAAGTCCCTTCATCTAAAGAAAGGGCTTGCTTTTCTAGAGATGGCTTTATTGCTATATTTGAAGGATAGCCTTTGGATTCATCTAGCAAGGAAATTCGTAGAAATAATGGAGACTTCGGAAATTCCAATCAGCCGTATCCATCCTAACGTCATTAGATATATTCTAACTTTGTGTGTCTTTTTTCGGCGTTGAGATTATTGACTGGATATCCAAATGGTTAAAGTTGTTTTTCGCTTTAACCAACAAAGTGATTGGATTTCTTTGACTCTAATAAATGAGTATAAAATATGTGGAAAAAACCTAGACTTGATAAAGAATTGGAAGGACGGATTCTTCTCCATCAAGGTTTGCAATGATTGGGTTTTGTTAAATAGATGGGTTAACGTTAATACTGTATTTTCTAATTTGATTTTTGAGAACGAACTTACTATGACTAGATTCAATCTAATCTAGTAAAAGAGCACGCAGCCAAGTTGCATGAAACCGGTAATTTTCTGTCCCAAGCTACCTTGGATGTTGTTCGTTGGTATATCATCTTTGGAGCAGAAGCTATTACTTATATGCCTTCATGTTCATTTAAAATGAGAAAGGGCTTTTTATTGACTCCTCTCCTCCTAAGGTTGCATCGTTTGGTCTAATGTTTTTGCGACATCTTTATTAGCTCATCATCCGGATGATGATGAGGTTTCGAGGACCATCGATGAAGTTTTTGAAGAATATGTTGCTGAAGTTGGGGCTGAGATGAGATCCAACAGATCCACTTGTTTAATAACTCTGGCTTCTTCTACTATTGACCTTTCAAAAGAGACGCTTTGAATTTTGAAGAAAAAATTCCCATTATTCCCTCGAGGGAGGAGCATAGCTCTCTACATTATTCCTCATATGTGGACGAGCCAGTTGATGCTCCTATCATTGCAAAGTGTGGGATTTTAGTCATTTTTGGCTCTTCTGCATTTGTTGAGCCATTGCTTAGTCCTTTTGTAACTCGAGTTGCTTCTTTCGGACTAGAGAACAATGTAGATATTGTTGAAGGGTTTGTAATTCATTCTTTGCCATCCTCTCGAACTTCCATTGGTTCTAAGGCTTCAAGTGGAGTCTCAAGTTTTGAGATTCCTCTATATAGTAGACCTTTGCCTCTTATTTGTTGGAGACAGTTGTCTACACCAAACCTTGAACCAACTGGATCATCCTCATTAGGTTTTGCTCCCGGAGAGGGTTGTTTTACCCAAGAGGTATCCTTTGAGTTTTTAATTCGCGCCATTAATTTGTGTTAAAATTGTTGACTCAAACTTTTTGTTGCAGTCCAAAAACCTGGTGTAGGAGATAACATACAGGTTATATAGTCAGGACATTGAGATTGATTGCCTATCTCGATCTCAAATTGATCTTTCTCTGATATGGGATTTAGAGCTCATAGCTATGGCTTCTGAAGTTAGGGCGTCTTTCTTTGAAGATCGATCAGCCTATCTTGAGAAAGAAGTGGCAAAGTGGATGAGTAGGTCCTTCGAGGAGAGAGCACTTGAAGTTGAATGATGTGTGGCAGTAGCCATTGGGGCCATAGTTGGACTAAGAGCTGAATGTGTAATGCTTAAAGAGCTACTAAGGAGGAGTATCCAACTTAAAGGCTCTCTACTTGTCTCTTGATTTAATGAGAGAATCAATTTTTACAAGAGAATAGTTTCCTTGTTGTTTTTCGATTTTCCTACTGGCTGTTTGGCTGTTAGAAACTCTGGGGCTTCTTTGGTTGTCGAGGTTAGAAGTTTTGAAGAGCAACCAAGCTCTTAAGCTTCAGGATTAGAATCTGAACACCAGCTTTCGGGTCGCCGATCCACCTTTGATTCTTGAGTATTATAACCCCATCTTGTAGTTGTTGCATGATTTAATTGGATCTTTAATATATATGTATATGTGTTTCAGATCTTTTAGTCTCCAAGTATTTATTGCTCCTAGAATTAATCTCTATCGGGCAATTCAACCCTCGAGTAAATATTCTTGAATATTTAACCATAAGATAGTCGAATTGATTGCCAGGTGAGTGTTTTGACTATCTTTTCCGGTTAGATAGGACCCTATTCCTTAACCGTTTGACCGATTATATATATTTCGTAGAAGGGAGTGTTAACATTTATAAGTATGTAGTATTTCTGAGATTTAATAGGTCAGATGATTGTTATAAGTTGAGTTCCGATTGACTTTGTCAAACCTATATTTCAACCTCTCAAAAGGAAATCAAACACTTGGTTCTTAAGCCTCTAAGTTTTTTAGAATTTTGGGTGTATGACCATGCTTAAAGCTATTTGATTCTATTGAACATACATCGCAGTCGTTCTCTTCAATCGATGTAGTTTATAGACAAAGTGTTTAAACCAATTGTCTGACTTAGGGTCAGTCATTATCATATTGATAATACACATGCATACAAATTGACAAGAAGTAAGCCAAAAAATTAACTTTATTAATAACTTGAAAGAATAATTTACAACACAAGGCACTCCAAAGTGAGGAGCAGGGCGTATATTTACATTCCTAGGCTGGCTTCTTTATTAGTATTACTTTTTGAGATGAAAGACATTCCAAGTTTGATGAACTGACTTTTCGTTTTGAGTACGAAATTTATATGTCCCGTTAGGAAGTATTGTTGACCCTAGGAATGGTTCTTTCCAAGTTGGGGATAGTTTATTCCCGTGTGCAAGCTTTCCGGTTGTTTCGATATTTATCAATGCTAAGTCACTGACCTTAAAAGTCTGCACCTTCACCTTATTATTGTTTTATCAAGCGACTCTTTGTTGATAGGCTGTTGTCTGAATGCATGCTGCTTCTTTAGTTTCCTCTAAGAGGTCCAAATTTTACGTCAAAAGTTGGGAATTTTAATTTTAAAGAAACTTTTCCTCTTTGTAGCATGGCAATCCTATCTTTATTGGGATCATTACTTCTATTTCAAAATATAGATAGAAAAGTATTTCCCAAATGGGTTCTCTTATAGTTGTTTGGTAATCTAAAAGTACAAATAGTAGTTCATCTATCCAAGTACCTCTTGCATTATCTAACTTGGTCTTTAACCCATTGACTATCATTCACTTTGTCACTGCCTTTCTATTTGTTTAGGTATATGAGATTGATGTGTGGGCCAATCTAATACCAAAGCCATTATAATATTTTGGAAAATTTTTATCGGAGAATTGAGTACCATTGTTAATCACTATAACCTCAGGTATCCCAAATTCGTAAACGATATTTTGACGCCCAAATTCTATTGTATTTCGTTTTGTAATTTTAACCAATGGAGAAACTTTTACCCATTTCATGAAATGATCCACGCGACGATCATAAACTTTCTTTAATCGATTGCCAAGGAAAATGGTCCGAGCATGTCTAGCACCCATTGTACGAATGGTCAGGGAGCTTGCAAAGTTTGAAGTTCCGTATGTCGTCGCTTAGGTATACTACAATTGCCAAGACAGTTCTTATATTTTTTATGAACACAATTGCGCCTTTCTTCATGATCGACCAATAATGGTCCTGTCTCATAATTTTGAAGGCTAAATTTTGTTTCCAATATGTATTCCATATATGTTGAGATGTACCTCTTTGAGACCATAATTGGCTTCCAGTGGTGTCAAACAGTGCATATAAGGTATGGAATAACCCCTTTGATTTAATGACCCGTCCACAAAAATGTACCAACCGACCATTTTTTAATTTTGTTTTGCCTTCGTGGGATTGCTTGGAAGTGTTCCATTTTCAGGGTACTTAAGAACTTATCCAAGTTACCTCATTTCTAGCTTGAAGAATTTAATATTGTTCCCCAATGCTGGGTCTTTGAAGCACCTATCTCATATCTTGGACTTATTGTTTCGGGCAATCGAATGTTGCCATCTTAGAAGGTCTATCGGCTTTCCAATTATCTTCTCTAGGGATATGGATAATTTCAACCTTATAAGAGATCTCGTACCTCAAGGAGGTGTTTGGTTAAGTTCGTGTTGGATACTTTGTATTAAGCCAATATTTTATTAATTGTCAGCTTAGAGTCACTGTAAATGATCAGGCTTTTGACATAACATTCTTTGGCTAATTTCAACCCGGTTAGCATCACTTCATATCCCTTTGCATTGTTGGTGGTAGGAAACCTGAATATAATTGAGTATTTTATCTCGAATTCTTCAATTGTTGTTAACACTATTGCATCTCTGCGACCTGACTATGAAGATGCTCCGTTAGCATGGAGCATCCATGTGGGCGATTACCTTATGATGTAACCCCCATGTATTCATTTGTTTTTTTTTTTTTTTTTGAATTTGTGGTCGTTGTATTAATAATAAAGTCTAAGAGGGTTTGACCTTTTATGAATGGTTGGGCTTAAAACTCTTTGTCAAACTCATATAATTCGATTGACTATTTGGTCAGATATTTGGATATTTCTGGTTTTTACAAGATTCTTTTTAGCGATTGATTTGTAAATACCACAATTTTTTGGGTTTGGAAATAGCATTGGATCTTTTTTGTAGCAAAAGTTAGGGGTAAAGCAGCCTTTGCCATTCAAGCATTTCGAGTCTTCGAGTCTACTAGGATCTTGCTGACACAATATATTGGTCGCTGAATCTCTTTTTCTTTCTTAACTAAAACAATGCTTAGTGCTGTTTCTAAGATGGCCAAATAGAGGTATAATTCCTCGCCCTCTTTAGGACAGGTTAATAAAGGCAAATGTGTTAGATATTCTAACTTTTGAAAAACTTATTGGCACTCATTTGTCCACTGGAACCCTTTATCTTTGCACCTCTTAGTGCCTTGAAAAATGAAAAATATTTCTAAACTAGTATTGCCAAAAATTAGGATAGAGCTGCTAGTTGTCCGGTTAACCTCTTGATTTCTTTTATAGTTTGAGGTGGCTCTATGTCCATTATGGCCTTAATCTTTTTCGGATTTACCTCTATCCCGCATTGTGAGATAATGAATCGTATGACTTACCGGAAATTACCTCGAAGACGCATTTGGTCTAATTAAACTTCATTTGGTATGTTCTAAGTACCTTGAACGTGTCGGCCAAATCATTAATATAGTTGTTGCTTGTCATCAATGCATACCTTCATATTTCTTCTGGTCTATTGCTCAAACATTTTGTTTATCGGCCTTTGGTATATTGCTTTAGCATTTTCCAAGCTGAGCGATATTACTTTGTAATAGTAGGTTTCCTTGTCAATCACGAATGAGGTTATTTCCTCATCGTTTGGATTCATCAGCATCTGGTTGTACCTGGAGCAAGCATCTATAAAGTTTAGTAGTTGTTGTTCGGATGTTCAGTCCACTAGTTGATCGATCCTTGGAATTAGGAAACTATCTTTTGGACATACTCTATTCATATCTATGAAGTCGACACACAACCTTCATTTTTATTTGCTTTTTTTTTTTATAAGGACAACATTGGTAATTAATCCAGGTAATTTACTTCTCTAATAAATCCAATATGAGTTAATTTTTTGACCTCTTCACAGATTTTTATGAGTTTTTCAATAGAATAATTTTGTATTTTTTTGCTCTGACAGGCTTGTGTCCTGGTGCGAGGCTCAGTTTGTAAACCATCATCTCCATCGGAATGCCTGGTGCCTGTTGGAGTCTAGGGGAATATGTTTGTGTTGTTCTGCAAAAACCCGATTAATCTCTGTTTTAGATCTTGATTTAGTGAAGAATTGATCTGAACTTATTTACCAGAGTTCATTAGATTCAGAGGAATTTGGAGAGATGATTCCCCAGGTTAACCCTAGTGAAGAGAGGTTTCATCCCAAAGATTAAATTCCTCAATTGGTTATAGAGGAGCTTGGCCGTTGATTTGTGTCAAGTTGCAACTTTGTCCAATGAACTAATGTCCCTTGACTTATCTAACCTGGTATCCGATTAGAAACTTCATTTTAAGATATGGGATTGAAGTGATCGATTTGAATGATGCGAGGCATGGACTACCCAATATAGTGTCATAAATTGATGGAATATTAACAATTAGAAAAATTAGCCTATGGGAAGCCATCCTCGGATATGTTCCTATTGTAGCCTCTAGATGTAATGTTCCCTTTACTTTGACCAATTCATTATCTAGTCCTTTCAATGGTTCGTCTGAAATGAGTATTGACATAACAAGAAGGTTAGGATGGGAAGAAATTACATAAGATATATTGTTATTATTAAAACTAATGATATTATTTTCTACCCTAACTTCTGTCTTTTGTTGAAGGAGGCCTTCTCTAGAATGATCTGGAATCTTTTTTTTGGTAGGTTTGGTTGACATTATGTTGATGACTCCTGTCGCCATTTGATTTTGTGTTTGCTCAGTTTACTCCTTATCATCTTTATCATTACCTGGGATGGACCCAGGGTTTTGCAAATATTTCTTGAGATATCCTTTTTGTATTAGGGCCTCGATCTCTTTATGAAGCATTTGACAGCCTTTAGTATTGTGCCCTAAAGATCGATGGTAGAAGTAATACTTAGACTGATTACCTCCTTCAGGTTCTTGATTGTTTGGGCCACTTTAGTAACTTTTTGTTCTAAATTTGTATCAAAATGTTCGTCTGGGTGTTATTCAATAGTATGAGGTTCAATGGCTTGTACTCTTTGCGACACTCGACTCGATTCTTTTTTGCTTTTTATGATCTTGAGTAAAAGGGTTACTGCCATTTCTTTTCTTTTCTCCACTGTTTGATCCAAAATGATGCTCATAATCCAAGTATTTTAACTGCTTTGCCTTGTTAGCCTCTTCTGCGACTATGTAGTCCCTGGTGGTAGCATTTGCCTTCAAGAATGTCTTGGAATCTTGTTGAACTAAATATTTTAAAAAGTTACTAAATTATAATAGAACTATCAAGGCATTTAGCTTTACCTTGTCAGTCAGTTTCGAGATGTCTCTAGTTTTATCTTTTAATTTGGTCAGAAAATGCTTTAGGATCTCGTTAGGAGCCTATCAGATCCTTATAGGGTACTAGGGTTGCTTTTCTTCCCTCTGATTGGAAGCGAATTGGGATAGGAATTGGTTTGTCAATTCTTGTAATATCCTATTTGATATATTTTGGATGTATTTAGTGTTTTTGGGATTATTGGACGTATTGGATTGATGATATTTTGTGAAAAAAAGCTGAAAGGTTTAGGATTCGTATTTCTGCACTCGACGCATACTGTAGGTGCAAGGGAGGCGCAAATTCCAAATTGGGCCAAGTTTGGGGCCGCGCTCTAGCGCGAGGCAGATTATAAAAAGCCACACGGTTAGAGTTTTGCTTATTTTTGCGCTGAAGCCGGGATAAGAGAGAGAGAGAGGAGAAGGAGAAGAGAGAGAAAGTGACATTCAGGCAGATCAGAATATCCTTTTGTCAAATTGTCTTTGTAAAAGGTTCAGACAAGTATCATCTAATCCTATCATTCGTCTGTTTCTCCGTCTGGTGATATTTTGTTTCGATTTGGAGGTTTTAAGCTTGTATGTGCACTTTTAATTAACCCGTTTATTTTCCTTGTACGTGCATGACCTTTTTACGGGTTGTTTGAGGGTTCTGTCTTGTTTCTGTTAATATTTGGAGGTTTGTCATTTTTGAAAAAATGGGTAATGATCGGACATTATATATGTTTATATTTGTATTGTACGTGAAAATATGTATGAAACATGCATTAGATTGTGTATTTACACATGCATATGCTCGGGTTGTGGTCACTACTTTTGGATTTATTATTGGATATTCTGGCCAACTCCCGACGGGGAGATTTGTTATTGGAAATCCCTTTCTACTGGCAAGAAAAGCTTGGATGTAGTAACCCTCTCATGTAGATATTTAATTGAAATTTATATATATTTGGACGTTCTAATATATCTGACAACTTGAAAATTGCACCCAAAGTTGCGAGTGGTAAAATATAGTGAGCAACCTTACTTATGAGATATAGAGTACATCGGTGGCCTAGGATGCTGGCCTTACCTGCATTTGATTTGGCCAAAGGTCACCGAATTAGAAGTAATTATTTTCTCAAGTTAGTTTTTAAATATTCGGAATTTAGATTTGGTGCATGTTTTGTGTTTCCGCATATATTTGGATATTTGGATTTGAATTTGAGATTCACTGATTTTGTCTACAGAAGGGTTTTGGTATGTCTCGTATATTAATTTTAAATATATGTTTTGATTCAGATCTTAGAATTATTTGCTTGCGGTGCTGCTTCAGTTTCTACGGATGCGATTAAATCATTTGGCTATTGAATTCTTTCCCAAATCATGAGCTGATTGGGCCTTGGATTTGGACTTAGATTGGACTTTGGATTCGGCATCTGCTTATTGGAATCGATGCAGATCACTTCTGTTATATATATATATATACTGTTTTTGGATTGGATTTATGTTTGGATTTGATATTTTATTTGAGTACGAGGCTATTATTGGATTTTGTTAATTTGGATAATGGAGTTGTTTTGGATTTGATGATTAGATTTTTTGTATTGGCGACTTGGATTTATATCTATTTTTTAATTTGGTACTCATTCATTGACCTCCCTTTGATTTATTGGACTCGTTTATTCGTATATGATACTTGCTGTGCTTTAGACTCATATTTTATATTTTATCCATTCAGAGTCGAATGCTCGGATGTATTGCAAGAGTATGGACGTGATCGGTCAACTGTTCGTTCAATTTGGTGAGTTTTAGTTCCGTTATGGTTTCAATTGGTATTTGATATGATTGGATTTTGGGTTTGGCCGGGTATAAGCTCATGGTTATATTTCGAAAATAGTTGGAATATTATGTTATGTATTGATTATGATTATGGTTGAGTTGTCACATCTCTTATGATGATTGTAAAGCAGGTCGTATTTATATTGTCCGGACAATTGTTCGATGAGGTACTATGTGGGTTTTGATTCATTGAGTCCTGTATATTTGGTTTATCATACCCGAATTTTGAGATTTAACGTTATTTATTGAATTTATTTGAAATTTTAAATTTTAGGAATAATAATTAATTAAACCTGCTAAGTTCCAGGTGATGACAATTCCTGAAAAGTTCGAATTGAATCTGGTCTTATCCTGTAGAACTAAATTCTCGCATCTACCTTTAGTGTTAAAGGGAAGCAGAGGTATAGCGCGGTATCCTCCATGTTTTGGAAGCCAAGTAACATTTAGAAATGATTGAGATGATTTATTGGATCAGTAGTTCCGCTATAGGGCTTAAGTATTGGTGTTTTAAATTTATGGGGAGTCAGTGCCTTTTTATCTCTGAGGTGAAACATGTACGACCTAATTCAATCGCCTGCCTAGCGGTGTTTCCCCAGAAAACCTGCTATTCAACTCTTTTTATTCTTTTTTTCACTTTAATTGTGGAGGTAAGTCTTTTTATATTGAAGAATGTTCTCAACTCTGAATGATTAGTATATTTGTCTGTTATCTAGTTAGCTGGGAGGTTCTTAGGCATGCTGCGACGTGATCCTTCCTCTTGGATTGATGGGCATCCGAAATCTCAGGTATATTGAGGATCCTGTTGCTCAAGATTTTCTTCCATCGCCTTGAAGTTTAACTGTCCTTCATGTTGGGAAGGAGTAAAGCAAACGGGTTCCTCAGGAGAATCTTTGATTGAGGGTGGCTCCCTTTCAAGGTGATCTTCTTTCCTTTCAACCTCCTCCTTGAGGTTGATGCTTGCATTTGGAGGACTTCTCCCCTGTGAGTTTGACAATTGACTTTATTCCATAAGGTTTTCAATATTTTCGACATATCCTGTATCTGTGAAGCCTGTGTCTCAATAATTGTGAACAAGTACTCCCATGACCATCTTCCTCCAGGATGATGCTACGAGATAGGACATCCTTTGGTGGCTGACTTGACTATCCGTATGCTTTTGTGTTCACCATCTTTTAGGATTGTCGAAGAGAGGAAAAGTTTGCAATGAGGTGTGATCTTGATCTGATTGGAACAAATGGCTTAACCACGCTTGCCACAGATTGCACCAATAAAGCGTATCTCGAATTTAGATAGTTATCTGAATGGAATCGGGTTGGATTTTTAAGTTTCAGTATTTGTATTTTACACACTATAATGTTTAATAGGAGATCAAATGATGCAGGACCTACTTCTCGATATATTTTCTGATATTTAGGTTAGAAATCTTTCCTATAAAATGGAAAGATAATGAGAAAATTGATGATAAAAGAGAGTTGAGAATTGGAGAGTTTAGCTCAGTGTTTTGTAGGATTGGCAAGTGTTTAGAGAACAAGAGTTCCATACTTGTTTTTTTGGGATTGTTCCCACTTCTTTGTTTTATGAGAAGTGAGTTAATTTATAACTTTATTGTCAACTTATAGCTATTTCATACAAAAGAATAATTGATCATTATTTTGAGCCATTATATTGATTGGGAACGGTATAGCTCAACTATTTCATATACTTTGAGTTAATGCTTGTCCGTTGAGTGCATTAGCTGCTTGCTTAATTCGACTATTCATCTTTTGATTCATATAACCGTTTGTTAGTATTAATTGTCCGACTGTATTAACTTTTCGGCTATTCAGTACCTTAATTTTTAGTATCTCCAGTAGTCTAGCTATTTAGCTATTCGATAATTCAATCGTTTTGTCAGATTTCTTTCTCATCTGGGTCCAATAACTCAGCTAATCTATCAATCTTTATGTTTTTGGTTTGTGGACTCTATAAATCAGCAAGTTAGGTCAGTCTCATTTTACACGATACCTAACAAAAGAGATTTTTTTTTTTTACTATGAGATTTGTTACTTATTGCTTGGTTGGTTGCTGTTAAAACAATTAACAAGAAAATGATGGGCCCGATTTATTCTTTTCTTTGTTTTTTTTTTTTTTTTGGGTGGGGGTGGGAATGTTTTAGTTTTGGATAGCTAAATCTTCTTTTGATTGACCCTAATTTGATTTTGGCATTTTTGCTTGTTGAAGTGTACGAAGCTTGTGCCCCTTTTACCCTATGCTTTTAAAATTGCTCTTTTAGTGTGATTAGCAAGATATGGGCTAGAAGCATCACCTAGGACTTGAAGCATGCATTTAGAGGTTAAATGATTATTAAAATATCTTTGCCTTCGTACTTTTTTCTCCTGATCCCATGCCCTTGATCGTCTGTTTTTCTGTCACGCGCGCGCGTGTGTGTGTGGACATCAGTTGCTGCTTGTGGCATGCATCTTAACAAGCCTAGAGAGATTGAAACTCTTACTATTTCTTTGAAAAAAAATGATGTTTAGTATATTTCCACCACATGGAGGACGCCGGTTTTTCACAGCAGTTGTTTCTACAGAATTGACTGCAAGTAATGGAATCTTTTATACGTGAAACCTGTAAGAATAGGCGTTGGCAATGGAAATAGGAAAGCCTCAAGCATTCACATTGTGCTTTGCAGCTGTTATTAGGATTACGTTGGTGAAAGTGGTGTCTAAAATTGACACTAGTGTGGTTTATGTACAGCCTGTAATGGATGCTGACAACATTCTTCCTGCTTTGGAGCCTGACATGGGTGATTCGAATGGTGCCGGCAATGAACTTCCTTGCCAGGAAGAGGAAGGGGTTGTTCACAATGTGGTAACTGGAATTCCAGGAAGTAATGTAGGGCCTGATTTCCCAAATGTGAGTTTGGAAACCCTTGAGGGCTCAAATAACTGTGGAATGGACCCTAAATCTAGTGTAATTGTAGAGAATTCAGACATGCATGAGAAAAGCAATGGGTCGGCTGTTTCTGATGTAAGTATTGAATGTAATGTGATTGTTTTATAGACTAATCCTGCTTATTATTGAATCTTTGCACTCACCTGATGCCTTATTTTAGGAGGTAGAGCTGAAAGATACACATCAAGTGAAGGATTCCAAATCACAAAATGGTCAAGGTAAGAGCATAGCTGAGAATCTCTTGAGTTCTGATAATGATGCAGCAACTCAGGTGAAGAAAACCAGCAATGCCAAAGAAGTAAAGATGGCTTCAAATGCTACTTTAGTTGCAAAATCACTGCCAAAACAGACAGCTGCGAAGAGTAGATCATTTAATGCTCGCTATAGTGATGGTAACAATCCACACAAGACAATAGAACCCACATCTGGAATGAATATTGCTCACAAATCTAAGGTAAGGGCATCATATCATTTTTCTTTACAATCTTCTTAATATGTGCTTCTTTTCTGGCCTTAACACACAAGTTTATGCCTTATAGATTCCACAGTCACTGATCAATGTCATTCTTATTTTCTTTATGCAGCATCTTGCAAAGTCTGTGACAAAATCTTCTGCTGAAATTGTGTCCCAATCTGAATGCGCTATGTAGGTTCAATGGATCATATTTGTGTGGGATTCCTTTCCTTAGGGTGTTATTGCAACTTGGAAATTAGCAACAGTAGTGGTATTATTGCATTGGAGGCAATATAGGAGCACTGTACTATGCTTATTGCTTAGAAATGTTTGTGAACTTGCGACACCAACTTTCACATAATTTTTTAATGGATAGACAATGCATTTTGCTGACAAGGTTTTCTCTGTAGTTTTGTAAAACTGTGCTATTTTTTTACTACAGGGGAAAGGAAAAACTAAAACCCCTGAGAAAAGGACATTGCAATAAAAATGAAGGGGACCCAGAATCTACATTGTATCCTTCTCCTTCTGAATTAGTCCTAATTGCTTTAATGAGAAAACAGTAGGATTGAATCATGCACGCCTCATATGACATTGATCATGTTATGTGACATTGCTGGTAGATTTATCAATTTCTCCTTAATTATTTTGTTGAAGTCCCACTTCAGGAGATGCCAACCCCCACAGAGTGGGTAAACTTCCATCCTATAGTTTCAGTTTTAGCTGTGATGAACGAGCTGAGAGGAGAAAAGAGGTTTGTATCTATAAAAGGCTCCTTGAGGAATTATCAGGTTGTTTTGAGCAGGGTTTGACCTTTCACCTTGATGTAATTGTTTCTTCTGTCCTGCTATTGGCAGTTCTACTCAAAACTCGTAGAGAAGATTAATGCAAAGGAAGTTGAGAAGTGCAACCAACAAGCTAAGTCCAAGGTGATACCTTATTAGTTAATGGTTAAAATTTTATGGTTCTAGATGGGATGAAAATTTGCAAACAAACGTTAGCCTAACTTGGCAAGTCTCAAATTTATATTTAAAGGAAACTCAAGAAGCTCATATTAAGATGCTTCGGAAGAGTTTGACCTTCAAAGCAACACCAATGCCCAGCTTCTACCAGGAGCCTGCACCTCCAAAGGTGGAATTAAACAAGGTAAGATAATGTGGTATATAGATGGGATTCGAACAATGAATTTGGTGTCTGTTTAAAACATTAAAGTCACCTGTCTGAATGTAGATTCTTTGGCCTCAGCGATTCTTATATCAGCCATTATTTTTTTTCTCCTTTTTTGATTTCTTGTACGGAAAACACAGGCTCATCCTCCTACTTATCTGAAAGGTTGAGATGCTTTCAGCGGGTTTTCTTTTTCTCTTACTGTTCCTCCATATGCATTCTTGTGGCTCCATGGGAAGTTAATGCACAGATTTTGAATCATAAATTTGTTCATAGTCAACACGACAAGCCACTGATGTATGAATCATGATGCTATTTTTTGAATCAATTAGGTAGTTCTTCCGTACCTCATTAACGCATCATCTTTTGTCATTCAGTGTGGAATAACCTAGGCAAATATATACCAAGGTAGACAAAATTTTCCTCAAGGTTCTCAACTTTCTACACTCTATAGTTGGACTTCTCGTAACATCTGCCTCATGATCATTCTGTAAGTTAATATAGAATTATTTTATTGGCTTCTTTGGATTGATAATATTATACCGTAGAGAAGTAATATTCATATACTCACTTTTGTTGAAATTGTCAAAATTTGTGTGGAGAGAAAGATGGAAGAAAGAAAAAATTAAAACAAATGGGACCCATACCTATTTTTGATGATTTCGGTTCAAGTGTATATAATATGATTTCTCTATACTGTGTATCTGTAATTCCATATTAGATGATGTACCCATCACCCTGTTGAAGGGGGGAAAAAAACAAAAGAATATAGAAAGATGCATAATTTTGCTGGCCCCACCAACTGATTCAGTTCATTTTTAGTTATACTTTCTTGCTACTTTGAGACAATAGCCTTCCTCATTCACCGTGTTTCCTTCATGTAACTTTTGTCCTAGCTTGTCTGACATATGGTTATATATCTACACCTGGAATGAAGGGATGTGTAGTTTGGAAGAAGAATAGATGAGATCAGATTCAGAATTAAAATTTCATAATTCATGGGTTTTGCTCACTTCATTTCTACCACCTTATCTCTTGTGCTTTCTTAAACCCAGACCATTTGGACTGAAAGATTGTATGTATCTTGAAATGATGGCTCCCTGACTAAAAAAATGGCATGTCCTGCAATTTCCTACTACTACAATGTGTTCTAGTGGTAATATCACAGAGGGAAATCCTCATAGATCCAACATATGATTGTCTTTACCTGTTTTGGCAATGTTCTTATGCCTCTTTCAAGGTCTATACACTTTTCTTTCTAGTCCTTTTTTTTTTCTGGTAATCATTAAGAAAATCGGTCAGATCGGACAAGTTTCGGCATTTTAGGTATGACCAGATGATACTGCTGCTCTTATGTTGTGCTCTGCCAATGCTTGGGCCATTAAATCAATTGGCTTCACATGTTCTTAAACTGCTTTTATAATAGGCTTCACATTTGCTTGATAAGAATTTGTTCAGACTTGGTTCAGTAAGATTAATGAGTCGAACATGAGCCTTTTTCATGTGCTTGTTTAGTTAACAAGTCAAGCTCGAACAAGGCAGTATGTTGAAAATTACCTTGTAACACGAGCGTGACTTGTGAAAGCTTGGATAAAAGCTTAAGCTCGACTTGGGAAGTTAATGAGGCAAGTTTTAGCCTGATTTTGACTGTGTTTATAGCCCTGGCTAAATGCTATTCTTTTCCGAGGAACATGAGGCTGCCAGAGGTTTTCGTCCTTGAAGAAGTTCCCAAACAGTCATAATCTGCATTGAGCTCTTTTATGGGCTATTTTATGGCATTCTTTTGTGTACTTGAGTTACTGTATTTGAGTTGTGGTAAAACTATTGCCATGTGATCTAGTGGTCATAGGTTTTAGTAATGAAAATGATTTTTTGAATAATATAAGGTAAAATTACATATAAAAAATCGAAAGTGGTCCTGCCATGCTCATGAGCCATGCATAATGGAATATTCGTGAAACAGGCTGCTCTTTTATTTATTGTTGTTGTCTTTGCTCTCACTTTCCGAATCCATTCTGGGGTTAACTAGAATTACTGCTGTCAAAATGCATCTGCCTTTATGGTATTATTGCATGATACAGATTCCACCAACACGACCCAGATCGCCCAAACTTGGTCGGAAGAAGTCACCTGCTGTAGATGATGAAGCCGATGGTAGCCACAGCCGTCGATCAGGCCTAGTAAGTTTGGATGTGAGAGTTTCACAGAACAAGCCTGTTGAAGGACCTTCCCCTGCCCATTCTAAAAAGCCTCAAAGAAGATCCCTTCCCAGATTGCCTTCTCAAAAGATATCCTTAGCCAGCACCACAAATGATGACGCATTGCTTGTCACCCAAAAGCAGGAAAATGTCACAAACGGGGCCTTAACTCTTGCCCAAGAGGAGCAGAAGGTCGTTCCCTCAGCTGAACCAGGCCAAACTCAGGCCATTGCCGATAATGAGCCTGCATTTCTAGATCAAGTCCAACCTACATTTGAGCAGGAACTGATCACAGAAGAGCATTGAACGAAGCTATCTTGGGAATTTGGATTCATTTTTCTCTGGATAACAGGAGGAAGAATAGGTCTTGTATCTTCTGGAATGGCAAACCAGTCATCTCTTTCGTTTTGAAATCCTGGTCAGTTCATTTAAATTATTGGTCGTCTCGATCAGCTATCTACTAAATTCATTTTCATGCCCTGTTGTTACATTTCAATGGTCTGTGAATATGATTCTGGGTGAATTTTGGTATATGATATGTTACTGTACGTTTGGCTCCTAGAGGGTTTGAATACTATGAGAATTACCTAAGTATTATGTTAGGGATAACAACTAACAAAAATAAGGTGAAAATAAATGATAGTATTTCATTTTTGTATGGAATAGCTATTTCTTCCTAGAATAAAATTTGATTATATGAGAACTCGTAATTACAAGTATTTCATGTGGTGGTCAACATTGATGCCCGGTGGCGTAGATGGTTAGTACTAGTGGGTGGGTTGCTGACATCGGGTGGAAGCCCCTACCCGGATAGGGTGGATGGATGGCTCAAAAGTCTGAACGAAAACAAATGGGTAAACGGTGTAGGGTTGGTCTATTCGAACCCGAATCAATCAGAACCAAATTTAGCATGATCCAAACTGAATTGCCTTAAAGCTTAAAGCCATGCTTTAAAATGGTTTGTAAACTTTATACTGCAAAAGGAAACATGATTGCTATTCGATTTCTCATATACAACGGAATCTACTATTTGTTTTTCAAAACTCATCACTTCCTCATGAAATTGTAACATAAGCAATCTTATATGAACTTTTAAATTTTGAGTTTATGAATTCCTGAGCACTGCTTTAGTGTGAAGGATTGAGAAAGATAAAATTTTATGTTTCTAATATATGACAGTTATATAGTGATTATAAATTTTAACAATCAATCAAATATAACATTCATTTTCATTATGGCCATGACTTAAATGTGAATAATGCTAAGTTGCTTATAATTTCTCCAAACTAGTAACGGAATGGCAAGCTGACTAATTTATAGAAGACAACATTTGGACGCTGGAAGAATCAAACTAGTCACAAAACAGATGCAGGTTACCATCCATAATTATACCAAGTAACAGCTAAGTTTTCATTCATAACATTTCGATTACATGGTACCAAGTCACAAACTGCAGTTCATGAACAGACGAAGCCTGCAAAACCAGGGCTTGGTAAAAACTAAAAACCACCACCACCACCACCAAGAAGAGGAAGATTGTCGTGGCAGACCAAAGAGAAGCTGCTGCCACCACCAAAGCCCGCTACCTTAAGGCACGGAACATTGAACTGCCAAAACCAACGACCTATTACACGAATGGTAACCAACGCCGAGAAATCTCGAGTCATGATGACCATCATGCCCAGAGACATGAGCTCCAACATAAGACGAGTTGGTAAAAACAACAATATTGGACAGAAGAGACAAACTAGAACCCCGAGCCAGATAAACCAGCATTAAAGCCAGCAAGACAACCAGCAGAGCCTAAACAAGCAGAAACTATAGAACCATGACTCAGTCACTGTAATATCAGGAGCCAACAGCCAAGGAGAATGAGACTTCCAGTCTAACTGGAGCAAAAAATAAACAGATTTTCCGATTTTAAAAAGGAAACCTGAAAAAAATGGGGTAATAGGCCGTTTTCCCTGGAAAAAGGAACCAAGTCACGGGAGAAGAGGAGGACCCATATCCGATGGACCAAAAAGGAACCCGCTATTATGCTTGAAGGTTTGAGGAAATTTCAAAGCTTGCTGGTCGTTTGACCCCATGCTGGGCATGCCAACTTTCATTCCTGGGGCATTTTCATCCTTCCTTATTAGGAAAGGATGTCGCACTTCCACAGATGGTTCATGAGCATGTCAACGACTGTGTTACTGATTGCGTTGCAGTGCTGAAGATTCAATCCGATAAGGGTCTGACCCAATTTTACCAAGTAGGGCAAGCTCTTGTCTGATACCATTGAGCACCCCAATAAAGAAAGGATCTGCAAGTCGGGCTGCTTTGAACCAGCGAGGGAGGCGATACCATAATCTGTGATCGCACACTTTGAGACATCAAGATCATTAACCAATGGGCAGTTCTCAGCAATGGCTACCAAGCTAGCATCTGTGACCTTCCCACATCCGTCAAGGTTCAGCATCTTAAGTGTCCCACCATGCAGCTTAGCCAGTGCCACGACCACTTCATCCGTCACGTTGATGCAGCCGCTAAAATTAACCTTTACCAGTCCAGCCTCACAGCTGTCAATCATTGGAAGAATGCCAGACTCCGTGATCCCATGAATTCCGCTTAGATCCAGGTGCTGCAGCTGTGGGCACAACTTTGCCAACATACCCAAGTTCTGATTTCCAAATCCGGGGCAGTTACGGATAGACAGGGATCGCAGGGACGTGAAACAACTAGGAAGGTTCACTCCAAAAGACAAGTCCCGGATGCCAAAGCAGTTTGTCATAGAGACGGCCTTCAAGTTAGCACCACAGTTCAAAAGGAGACCAAAAAACCCAATTTCAGTGATCCTGTGGCACTCTTCTAGTTGCAGGCTCTCACATGATGATGCTGCCTTGGCAAAAGAAACCCACCCACTGTCTGATAAGGATGCACATTTGTGAAGGCCAAAAGTTTTCAGATTTGGACAACCCTTTCCCACAGCTTCAATCCCACGATCAGTAACCCCTCGGCAGTTTGAAATAGATAAGGTCTTAAGCTTTTGTAAACCATGGGCATTGCCCATGACCCAAAAGCCCCTCTCGGTCAAATTTTGGAGACTGGCAAGAACTAGATCTGTAACCGCTTTCCCGTAATGGCCAACAATGGCAAGAGAAAGATCGCTGATGTTTAACGCCTGAAGCTTTAGCTTCGTTAAGGCATATGTTGCCGACGATAGCAAACTTGCAATTCCTTGATCGCCAACAAGAGGGCAATCCTTGATAGAAAGGAACTTCAAGTTGCGGCAGAATTTCCCAACTGCTTGCAAGCTTTCATTTCCTACGTTTGGACAGGAGTCTATTGTTAAAGAAGTTAAATCAGGACAATTTTTTGCAATAGCAAGCAATGCCTTGTCAGTAATGGCTGGACACTGGCATAGGTCAAGTCTTTCTAGCCGGTGGCATCCATTGGCAATCTCTATGAGACCTTCATCTCCAATGTAAGGAATGTTCCACAGAGAAAGATCTCTTAATGATGGGCAATGCTGAGCAATAGCCCTCAGGCCAAGATCTGTAACTCCACAGCTGGAACTGCTTCCTCTAATCATAAGCTTGCCCAGTCCTCCACGGCAACGTGTTCCAACAGAAATAGCAGCAAGTCTGACGTCAGTGGCTTTCTTTCCTTCCAAGCACCTGGTAAGAAATCCATCGCTCTCAATGTCTGGATCCTCAGCTTCCGATGTCATCTTACTGCCATAAACAGCAGCATCACCAACCACACCATACTTCTCCAAGGACCGGCTGCTGCATAACTCATCCATCTGAATACGGCTCAAAAGCATAAGCCATCGCTTGGAAACACAAGCACAGGCACTCCTTTCTTTGCCTCCTGGCAACCGCCTGAGGATCTCAAATAAACATTCATCTGGTAGAACATCGATAGAGGCCCTTTTCTTCTGCCCAAAGCTCTCTCCGTTGACAAAGAATGGGGCACTGATTCGAACCCTCTTGCAAGGAAAGTAGGAAAGATCCACATGGTGATCAATGGACAAAAACAGGCCAGCTTCCTTCGGGTTCCATGATAGTGATCTCCCATGGCAGAAATCCTCATCTTCTGCAATCTCAGAACCAGAAACAAGCTCAGCTAAAAATTCACCACCCCTAAAATATCTTTTGAAAAATGTTACAACTATATTGTCTTCTTCGCATTTCTTAAAAAAAAAAAAAAAAAAACCACAGTAAGGAAAAAGAAAATCCATGAAAATCTTGTTCAGATCAAAATCTAGTCTAAAATTAAAAAGGAAGGTCTAATTCACGATGCTACCAGTATCACGCCAACAGCTAGAATCAACAATAAAAGCTTTGTAAAAAAAGCAGGTCGGCCTTAGCTACTGAGACAAAACAGTCCTCGCGTAAACAGATTGGCAGCCATCACAACTCATACCTCAGAACTTTTCCGTTTTTTTTTTTTTAAAAAAGAAAACTTTTCAAACTATAGTCAATCCCCTTGGCCAAAATCTCCGTAAGAGAACCCTCAACTGACACAGAACTAACCTCTCAAAATCCAAATCATGCCACATAGATCCAGACACACATAACCAAACCCGACGCGCAACTCTACAAAAGCACTAGACAACAAATTCCAAATAAAAAATTTCCACGCCGCTAACCTAACTAGAACCTACTTCATCCAATATAACAAAAATATATAAACGCAATCGAAAGAACTACAAATCGAGAAAAAGTGAGAACTCCGAAACTTACCACTGTATTTGACGAGTTGAGACATCTAAACAGCTGAAAAACCTCAAACGCGAGGCAAAAACAAAGCTTATTTGAGAACCAAAGCCCAAAATCCAGATCCAGACTTCCAACAACCAAGATTATCAAAGCCAAAACAAGCTGCAGATAATCCTGATGCCCAGGAATCATGAGAGAGAATAGAACAAGGAGGGGAAGAGCGCGGAGAAACCCTATCAGATAGGGCAAAAAAGGAGAGGGAAAGGGAAGGAGGGAGGAGAATAGTTGTAGAAGCACAGTTTCAATGGGTAATTTGTAGCTGCTTTCCCTTTGCCAATGGGGGATGGCTTGGGTAGGTGGGGTCCATTTTTTCATTTATTTATTTTTTTAAAAAATAAATTTGATGAATGTTTGAATGCAGATGCAATGAATCTACTGCCCATTGCCAAAACCAATGCTTCTGCATCACATCATTGTCTAGAAGCCATGAATGTGGAAGGGAAGAAGAAGAGGCTAATAAATCAGTTCTCCTATTTTTTCCAAGCTTAATATCTAGGCATGCTTGGATGCAAATCAAAAGGGCTTAAATCGCATTTTAAAAGAAAATTCACATCTTCTGAAAAAAAATAATGTAATAATGAACTGATATATGCTTTCTTAAGTGAGATCACAGAGAAATAATAATATTATCAAGAGTTAATTAATTTTTATTTATTTTATTTGGTCCAATGTCAAATAATTAGGTTTAATGTTCGTATTATATTTTTAAATTCAAAATAAATATTTTAGTCATATAAAGATGTATATGACTTTAGTCATATCTTATAAAAAAAATATTTTCTGTGTCATCTTTATATGGTTGTTGGGTCATAATATAATGGCCCATAAAATACGGTTCAAAGGAAAGACCTACGTAAAAAGTCCAAGAATTCGTCTACGAACCAAGAGGGCTGGACGGCCCTAGAGGCTCCAAAATACCGGCAAGTGTCCCGAGAACCAAAATTACAACGAAGGTCCGAGAGGTCCCCTTTGACCATAAGGACCTCAAGGACATCACAAATGATATCCTGACACGAGGACAAGAAGAAAAAGCCCGAGAACCCCCAGAAGCTCCACCAAGCCACCAGTCAGTCCGAAAAGTCAAGAAGAGACTCGAATACCCTCCACAAAGGTCCAAAGATCCCTCGAGGGCTGCCTTTTCCAACGAGTCTTCAAAGCCAGAAAGCAACAAGGCACGCCACACAAGGACGAGGACTATATCATACACTACGAGAACGCCAGCGACTTCGTCGATTCCCAGAACTCGCAACCACCGCGACACACCGTCTCACAGGCACGCATAGTTAAGTCAAGATCGACGCCTGGGCCTACACACGACACGCTTAGGCCTACCACGGCGGCGCCCGCATCATCTTACATCCGCACACGCGTAGCTTTGAATGTGGCCAGTGGGACAGTGGACAGCCTCTCGGTCACCCGCTGGTTGCCACGTGTCTCCTCCCCAACGGCACGTTTTTTCCTATAAATACTTAGCAAAGGCTCTTGCCTAGGGGACTTTTTGGCCATTTCCTTCCCACTCACTCCAGAAGAAAAAGTCTTCTTTTCCCGGCTCACCCCAGTCAGAAAGACAAAAAAAGACTTCAACTCTCCCATAGCTCTTTCTCCCTCTCTTCCTAATAAGAAGAAGTGGAAGAGTGACAAAGCTTCCCAACGAGAGAACATTCCAAGGAGAGAAATACAAAACAAGAGATAAGAAAGAGATCCACCCCAAACACTTGTACTTTGTAAAGACTTACATCTCATAGTGAAGTATTTCTAAAGGCCCAGAGTCTTGCGGTTTTTCCTCCTCATTCAAAGGAGGTTTTTCACGTAAAAATATAGTCTTAATTTCTCCCTCTTCGCATCCATCACCCCCAAACAGTTGTGTTGCACGTGGACCCCGAGATCCAGGACGCAACATTGGCACCGTTTGTGGGAACCTGACAAAAGGCTCATAGCTTCCTACCCTCCTACAACAGCCAGCGCCCTCAAGATGGTGAGCAGACAAGACAGTACGTCCACCCGAGAGGTGGAACACTTCGACAGGTGCCTCCCATCAGGCGGGAGGATGAGTGACAGTCCCGGTACTAGCGTGCGCAAGCTAGTACAAAAGGTGGACAGCCTTTCAAGAGTCGTCTGTACCCTCCGCGAGAGAGTGGACGAACAGTCCAGGGACGCGCACCCCTAGAGCTCGCGTCCAGTAGCGCCCCAGAGGCAACAAGCGGTGCAAGCTCCTGACGAATTGAGGGACTACATCAACAGAAAGAAGTCTATGAGTCAGGCCTCAACGAAGAAAGGGCTCAAGAGGCTCTGGAAGACGGTCTTCGGACCCAAAACCGACGAAACGAGCCAGTCGGGAGAACATGAAGACCCCCTGCCCCCGAGGACAAGGGAAGGAAAAAGAAGGGCTGGCGCCCGAAGGAAGACCCATGGACCACTCGGGCAAAGCGAGCCCGAACGGATGGTCCTTGGAGGAAATGGACCCTCAGGCCCACTTGCTCTCACTGTGTCCCTCACCAACGTCCTGAGGCAGATCAGGGACGAAGAGTTGCTGAGATGACCCAAGGCGCTGAAAAATCTAGAGGGAGGCGACTAGTGGGAGTATTGCCATTACCACTGCAGCCGCGGCCATGATACCGAGGACTGCACGAAGCTCTAGGAGGAGATCGAGCGGCTGGTAATAGAAGGCTATCTTGACTGCTTCCTGCCACGACTCGGGCATGGCCCCGGAGCAGCGGGACGTAGCCGGACACGCCGCTCCAAAGGCAAAGCCATAATGGGCGCAGAACATACCTGACCTCCCGCCGGGGGAGCCAATACCGCGCAGCGCCCCTGACAACCCGTTGGGGGTGCCAATACCGACGAGGCCAGCGTTGAACGTAATTCTCTAGAGGACCAAGGGAATAGCAAAGAGGAGCATGAAGGCCCAAGCACACGGACTGATGTAACGTAAGGACTTAAAAGGGCTGTGGAGGCCACGCAATGTAACACGTGTATATCAATAAAAACGTCCCTTCATTGTGTCTATTATGAAGTGTTCTCACACCCCCTCATCAACAACAAGGCAACTCACAACTCAAAGCCAAAAACTCGGCTGTGACCGAGCGGCCCCAGAGGTTGAACTCTAAAAACTCGGCTGTGACCGAGCGGCCCCAAAGGTCAAACTCTAAAAACTCGGCTGTGACTGAGCGGCCCCAGAGGTCAAACTCCAAAAACTCGGCTGTGACCGAGTGGCCCCAGAGGTCGTAGTCCAATACCGAAAAGTCCGAGAGGTCAAAAGGTTAAAAAGCTAGAGGATCCTAAAAGGATCACACGCTCAAACCCGAGAAGTTAAAAGGCTAAGAATCCTAAGGAGATCACACACTCAAAGCTAAGAGTAAGGCGCTGTGCATCGCGCCACAAAAAAGAAGGAGAAAGAGAGAAGAGAAGAACAACACTTGTACAAATAGGACAAAAAGCCCATTAAAGGACAAGTTTTATTCATAAAAATAAATGCATGTACAACGTATGACAAAGTAAGGAAAGAAACAAAATGTCAAGGGGGCGCCTCTTGACTCCCTTCTCCTTGAGCCTCTTGAGCTCCTGAAGACCCTACCTGGTCCGCCGGAACTGGCTCCTCGGGCGTAAGAGGTTCACCTTCAGGCCCTACCCGAGGAGGCCCAGGGAAAGGCCTCCCAGCAACGCCGTATAAATCCTCTGCGCTTAGGGCACTAGCGTTCCTGGGATCGAGGACAGCCACAGGAAACCGTGGGCTGATCAGTCGTAGCACCCGGCGGCACATGCGAATGCCATCCCAGTACTTGCTGTCCAATATTGGGGCCATCTCCGCAATCTGCACGGACGTCCTTAGTCTCTCTTCCAGGCGATGGACCCTGTCTCGAAGGAGGCCCTGTTGAAGCCATAGAAGCTTGACAATACCCTCTAAAGAGGCGATCTCCCCCCTTGCTTCAGCCAACTCCGCTTCGGTCCGCTGCGCAGCTTCTCGAGCGGCCCTCAAAGACCCCATTTCCGAGCGGGATTGGGCGATCTCTCCCACCAGCTCATTAAGGCTTCCAATCAGACCCTGGAGCCGCAATAGAAAAACTCATCAAAACACGAGCAACCGGAAGCAAGGCAAAAGGAGAAACAGTGGGTTACCATAGAAACAAGAGGATCACTTCCTATGTCACACTCCCCAGAAGTCTCGGGCTCCTGCTGGTCTCTCCCAGGCACCTCAAGCGCCCCCTCAGGCACAGGCTTCGCAGCTATAAAAGGCACCGAAGAGCCCACCTTGAAATCAGCGTCCCCAGGAAGCTCGGACGGCTGATTAGCAGGGGCTGCAATGGGGTGCTCAGAGGGATCAAGGGACATCGGGTCAGCGACGCCTAACTCCTCGGCCTCTACCACCTCTTGAATCGTCTCAGCCATCATTCCCTTCTCAGCATCCATGACGGAGTCCCCGCCTCCTATGTCATCGGAAGGGTGATCAATCCTATCCGAGACGTCACCAGGCAAATCAACGGGAGCTCCGAAACAGAATCATCACTGGGGGGCTGGACGTCTGGGAGCTCCACAATCTGTACAATCACCCCCGAGGATTTAGTAAGAGGATCAGCAGTGGAAGTGAAGGCGAGACCTTCAGTCACCGAGGACTTTGGTAAGGAACGAGTCCTCGACCTCTTAAGCAGAGGAGCAATCACGTCATCATCGCTCAAATCACTGGCGTTTAAATCGTCAACATCGTCATCATTACTGGAAGGGAGCTCAATAACAACCGCTGGGCGTTCCGAACTCTCGGCCGGAAGGTTCTTTTCCGAGCGGTCAGCGGGACTCCCAATCCTCAGTATCCCCGCTCTCCTCCTCAGTCTCTTTTTCATGGACTTCTCGGGAGGAGCGGCAGCAGAGGCCTTGGCCCGTGGTCCCCAATTGGCTTCCTCAAATTTCTCAGACGACAGCCAGATATTGCACTTATCCAGGTGGAAGCTTCTCAGATTGGCTAACACCAAGTCCGTGAACTCCTTCACACTCTCCCTGCCCTCCTTCAAAGGGTCAGAGCTGTACTGACTGGCCACCTTCCCCCATTTAAAGGGGACGGCCCAATGCTCGTGAACGCCAAGGAAGAAGAACTTATCCTTCCATCGCTTCGTGAAGTCCGGATTCCCCCCACACATTAGCGAAAAATCTGGGCGGGTGGTCATTGTAATCCAGTCAAGGTTATGTGTAAAACGAAATATAACCTTGACCGTAAGGGCATTCAAGAGCTTCTTCTGGTACCGAAAGAAAACGCACAAGGACACCAGATACCTTACTGCATTCGACTGGAGTCTGGCGAAGGGGACCCTGAGTGCCCTCATGATGTCATAAAGCTCCTCCGCCACAGGAAACTGTAACCCACTTTTGAGGTGGACTTCATAAACGGTGATGAAGCCATCCTGAGGGCACCACGCCCTATCGTACGACTCAGGAATCATCATGGCTGTGGACTCGGGGATCCGATATCGTGCTCGAATCTCCGCAAACCTGTCAAGCGTCATCGTGGAGGCAATATCCCTCACTCCAGGCGCCATCGACGTCGAAAAGCGAAGACAGAAAAGCAGAGAAAATCTCGACACTTGAAGGAGGAAACAAAAGGCGTACGCAAATATGAAGAATCGGGACAAGAAGGCGTTTAAATACCCTTCAAATTCAAAAAAGCGCACTCATTACCCTTGCCACGCGTCGCCCGACCATTCAAAAGAATGATGGCTTTACCTTCCCAAGACACCTGTCAGCGCGTCACTTCAGCATTTAATGCCCTACAAACGGCGGCGTGGGAAAGGTCTCGGACTCAGAAGAAATCCTGGAACGATCCTCCACTAAGCCTAGCATGTACGCTGCAAAAGGCCTAAGCCAGAACACGGACTGTCATGCTCCTGCCCACTTAAGAACGTCCTTTTCGAGCTACAACACGCGCGCAGACAAACTTGAGCAAAAAGAGGCCAGCGTCCCTAGAAGAGCAGTGACTTCATGCCAAACAGACGAGGACCTCGAACACTTTGGCATGGGGGGCTATGTTGGGCCCCAATATAATGGCCCATAAAACACGGCCCAAAGGAAAGGCACGGTAAAATGTCCAAGAATTCATCCACGAACCAAGAGGGCTGGACGGCCCTATAGGCTCCAAAATACCGACAAGTGTCCCGAGAACCAAAGCTACAACGAAGGTCCGAGAGGCCCCCTTTGACCATAAGGAGCTCAAGGACATCACAAATGATATCCTGACACGAGGACAAGAAGAAAAAGCCTAAGAACCCCTAGAAGTTCCACCAAGCCACCAGTCAGTCCGAGAAGTCAAGAAGAGACTCGAGGACCCTCCACAAAGGTCTAAAGACCCTCGAGGGCTGCCTTTTCCAACGAGTTCTCGAAGCCACAAAGCAACAAGGCACGCCATACAATGACGAGGACTATATCATACACGGCCGAGAACGCCAGCTAAGCGACTTCGTCGATTCCCAAGGAACCTGCAACCACTGCCAAACACCGTCTCCACAGGGCACGCATAATTAAATCAAGACTGACGCCTAGGGCCTACACGCCTGACACGCTTAGGCCCTACCCAATGGCGCGCTGCCGCGTCTTTATCCCGCACACGTCGGTAGCTTTGAATGTGGCCATGGGACAATGGGCCGATCTCTCGATCACCCCTTTGGTTGCCACGTGTCTCCTCCCCAACGGCACATTTTTTCCTATAAATACTCAGCAAAGGCTCTTGCCTAGGGGACTTTTTGGCCATTTCCTTCCCACTCACTCGAGAAGAAAAAGTCTTCTTTTCCCGGCTCACCCCAGTCAGAAAGACAAAAAAAGACTTCAACTCTCCCATTGCTCTTTCTCCCTCTCTTCCTAATAAGAAGAAGTGGAAGAATGACAAAGCTTCCCAACGAGAGAACATTTCAAGGAGAGAAATACAAAACAAGAGACAAGGAAGAGATCCACCACAAACACTTGTACTTTGTAAAGACTTACATCTCATAGTGAAGTATTTCTAAAGGCCCAGAGTCTTGCGGTTTTTCCTCCTCATTTAAAGGAGGTTTTTCACGTAAAAATCTAGTCTAAATTTCTCCCTCTCCGCATCCATCACTCCCAAACAGTTGTGTTGCACGTGGACCCCGAGATTCAGGACGCAACAATGATAATAATAAAATCTTATTATTTGAAAAAAAAAAAAACTCATACTTTGATAAATTTATATCTATTTCTTATGTTAGGCAAGTGTGCTCTTTTTTATTCAATTATAGACTTCTTTCCCAATAAGCTTGATTAAAAATATGTGCACCCAAACGATTAAGGAATATGTTTGTCTAGGTTAGGTTGGTTTTTAAATAGTATGGTCATAAATTTGACCTTATTTTTAATTATACATATTAATTATTTATAAAAAAAAATCATAATTTTAGTTGTTATTTTTTTGCTTGTATTGGGGGTGGTCATTACTATAAGCAACTCGACTAAATTATATTTCGGTATTTGGGTCAACTTGACCCAAATTATATTTTTTTAATTATATTTTTAATTTTGAATTAGTATCACAGTTTTTAAAAATAAAATTACCCTAATAATAAAATTTTGTGTGATTATTAACTTTATCATATTTTGTGTTAGTAATAACTTTTCATGCAGTGATTATGTATTTAATTTTTTTAGTAGTATTTTATCTAAGCATATTGTATATATTTGAAATATTTACTATGGTAAATTATTTTCATGTAGATGTAAAAGTTTGAACAAAGACACTTAAAAAAAAAAAAGTATGAACAGGTCCAAACCCACTTAGCTGTAATTATGGATCATTTTAATCTCTAAACCTTACTCAGATGAATCAAACTTTACAGTTAATATTTTAATTTAAATTTAACTTTAATTAAATCTATTCATGATAGCATGCAAATTTTTAAAATGAAAGTTTCTTAAAGTTTATCCATCTCATCCAATATGCAAGTTGAAGTAGTGATAAACCCTAAGCTTGGAAATTCTGCATTTTATTTCTGATTTATTATTTGACCAGCTGGCTAGTGTTAGATTTTCTGAATCTGCACGTTTAGCTATGGCTACTAGTAAATTAAGGTGCAGGCAAATGCAACCACATGAATTTAAAATACAAGGTGGCATGGTGGAATCACAGCTACCATTTAAGACTTAAAAATTCAAGGTGGGATAGTGCTGGTTGTGTCATTTGTGAACCCTTTAAAAATTCAATTTAATAAAGTGTGATATTCGAGCCTAATTTAAAACTTATTAAATAAATGAATGACTAGGTATAAATCTTTTATATCATTAGCAACTTGTGTATACTTTATTTTTAAGTTTGTAGGCTTGCTGATAGACTTATTTGACTAAAACAAATTTAAGTTTGGCTTGTTTTTAGGTTTGATCTTATTAATATTGTGTGTGCCACGAACACAGATATAAAATGAATACCGAATTGAAGAACTCTTCTAGAATCATGCACTCAGAAAATAGCAGAATTAGTCAATTTAATTCTGACCTAACTATTTTAAAGAAGTATTCGACTGATATTAAAGGATGTAAAGATTAAGTCAAAGTATAAAAAATACGTTAATATTTAATCACGGATGAAAAATCATTAGCCCCCCTGCAAGCCAAATGGAGGATCCTGACTTGACATACGATAATGTTTGGCACGTTAAAAAATGGCCCAACACATCTAATTGATAAAATAGATATTAATTTGGCAATATAGATGAACCCATCGAAGGTCAAATGAAAGGTACAATTGTTCTCTAGCCTAGGGTACACAACAACCAACACCCAACTCTATTTCAATGGTTACTTTTGACATTTAGCCTATAAATATGCCTCGAACTCACAAAAATACCCGTTGAATAGTTATTAATAAAATATAATGTGCAGAACTCTTAGAAAGAATATCATAAGACAAGCAAAACAATATTATTTCCTACTATGAAAAAAGAAAAAATAATATTTATCCACTTAGCTCATTTTCAGATGTTGTCTACCTCCCGTTGAGCTTGTCAAAGTGCTCAACCCTCTCTAACGTTTTACCTCTAAAAGATGAGTCTTATAGTTAAATTTGATAATTCAATAATCTTTTAACCCATCTTACCTCTTGCAAGTTAATACTGACTTATTGAAAAGAAATAATAGAAAAAATTCAGGCTTATTTGATTTTATATTTATGATATGTAAGATTAGAGTCATTTTATTTGAATTTGGATTGCACTCTGAGTAATTATATCTCCAATTAAATATCAGATTAGACTCACATAAGATCTGACAAACAAATCAAACTTTGGCTTGGGTCAATTGATCTCATCTTGGCTCATTCATATATTAATAAACCAAGTCCGAGTTCGAGATTAACTTGTTTATACATAAACAATGGAGCCATGATACAAACCGGAGAATATAATTACTCTACTAAGGAAAGCTGAAGCTAAAGAAAAATTAAAGTTCAGTTCCATTTTATTTATAATATGATAACAATCCAGCCAAATCTAATATATAAAGTTAGCTTGGCTCGACTCATTTGAATCCAATTAGCAATAGTTACCTGTTGATGCACCAGTAAGTAGGGCCATTATTTGATGTCTGCACCCCCATAAATATACTGTGTTTAGTGTTATTGTTGGATTGTCTCAAGTATTTTTTTTTTTTTTAAGAAAAGTCCCAGAAGTACTTTTTCAGAAAAAAAGAAAAAAGAAAAAAGTGTTTCATTATAATAAAAATAAATAAATTTTAGCTAAAATCACTTCGGCTGAAAAGTGGCCAAGATTTCAAGGGAAACAAGCAGGGTATGCTTTCATAAAAACTAAATTTTAATATGATTATGAACTTACAAGTATCTTAAGTTCTATGTTATTTTTATTTGATTTAATAGTATTAAATAAAGATATAGTTTTGATAATTAATTAAATTTAACACACATTTTTAAAATAAATACATCACTTCTAATAATTAATTGTAATAGTTATATTTATTGAAGATGAAAGGATGCCCACTATGAGCTTTTGTAACAAAGTAGGATTATTATCCATACTTATGGCTTTTTATTGTTAAGTTCCATTAGTTAACCAAATATCACAATTTGAAAGCCATATATTGGCTCTCATCTCTCATTTTTAAATGTACCTCATACTAGAATTTGTTAAGGAAGAATTTCTTTCTAAATTTCTTTTCTTTACACTTATACAACGATATTATAAGTATTTTTTATTGGATTTTTTGGTCACTTCATTATAAGTAACTCAATAAATAAAAGGTTATCAGAAGTTTGCATAAAATTTGTGTAAAGATTGGAGTGTTCATGCTTGCGAAGCAAGCATAGGGAAGGGCCAAAAGGCAAAATTAAGTTGAGCACTTGAAGGGAGCTCGAGTACTGATTCCAGATTGATGAAGGATTATTGGCGCTCACCGCACGTTCGAGTAGTGAAAAGGTGTGGATTCCAGACTTGGTGCATTTGCTACATGCTTGCCGGGAGCTAGAGCATGGAATCTAGGACCGATGCGCTCGATCTGCGTTTGCCGGGCACTCGAGTGCCGGTACGCAGTATAAAACGTAGCTCACATGTTTTAGGGTTATATATTTAAAAATTTTTCTCCATAAAGGATACCGCATAAAGAGAGATGAGAGAAAAAAAAAAAAGAGGAAGAGGTTCAGTATCCAATTGAGTTTCGATTTAAATTTTGTTTTTTACTAAGATCAGGTATATCGTTCTAGGTGTGATTTTAGAAACGTATTTTTATTTTGTTACTCTTTTTCTTATTATATTTATCTTATGAGTTATTGAGTGTGATGAGAGGAGGTTGTATTTAGCCATACTTTACTTAGGTTCAGAGTGAAGGAATTTCGGAAAAGGTTCTTATAACCGATATTATTTATAATAGATTTATTCAAAATTTTTTCAATATTTTTTTCTTTATTAAAAATAATTTTTTACGTTAAAAATCGTTGTGCATTATTTGTTTCTTATACTCATAATTTTAGTAGCTTACGACTAACAAAGGGGTTTAGATTTATTTCGCTGTGTTGGGTCAGATGTATCCGAGTGACAAATTTTCAACATTTTTCTCAAAAAAATATTTTATCATCGAGAAGACAAAATAACATTTCAATAACATCTGAAATAATACTCTTCGATTGGAAAGTATTTCTATCATTTTTAATTTTTTATTACTCTTTTTGTTCACTTTTTTCTAATATTTTTAATACCAACTAATTTATTTGGACAATATATCTTATAATATCATTTATTTTTATCGATTCTATTTTAAACTAACAAGCCACACTAGTCTATTAGTAAGATCCAAATTTCGGCTATAATAATGAATATCAAAATCTACTCAATTTTCACTTAGCATAAATTAATCCTTTAACGTTGGTATAAGAGCTAATATAATTTATTTTTACATTTCTCTATAACAATTATTTAGTTGGTATTTGTTGGGCCTGAATATAAAGGCCCATAAAAGCACGGCCCAAAAGACGCGGCCCAAATAAAGAGGCCCAGAGACATTCTCGCAAGTGGAGGAGATCAGATGGTCCAAGTATGAGGCCCAAGGGCCGAGAGCCCAAGAAGTCTCGAAATTGCCCGAGCGGCCAGGAAGAAACACTCGGACTTTTCCCCAGCAAGCCCCACAAGAGCTGCTCCATCTCACAAGCCCGCGAGCTCACGAGGAGTATCGCAACCAGAAGAGGACCACCCGTCCATGACCGGGAATGCCAGCTAGCCTATTTCGCCGGTTTCCAAGAAAGCCTGTAACTACGCGCCGCCCGTCTCAACGGTGGCACGCCTAGTCAAATCAAGGCGATATCCAGATCTGTCTGGTGACACACTCGAATCTTTGCGCCGCGCCCGTCTGCATGCCACTCCCCACACGTCAGCTGCATTAAAGGAAGTCAGTGGACCAGCTCGTCAACCACCGGATGGACGCCACGTGTCTACTCCCTAACGGCCCGGTTTCCACTATAAATACACAGCAAGACCCCTTTCAAAGGGGGAAGAGCTTTCCTGACTCTACAACTCTCTCTGCCCCAGATTACGGCCGGACTCTCTCTCCACACTCAACTCCTCAAAGAAGAGTAAAAAGGCCCCCAGTGAGCATAGCTTCCTTAGGAGAGAAACACCAAACGTGAGACAGGGAAGGGATTAACCCTCACAACTGTACTTTATAAAATCTCCAACCCATATAGTGAAGCTCTTTACGAGCCCTGAGCCTCGTGGTTTTTCCTCCCCATTCAAGAGGAGGTTTTCCACGTAAAACATCCGATCTCAATCTTCATCTCGTGTCCAACACCTCATTCACTTGTGTTGCCTGGAAACCACGGATCGAATTGGACGCGCCTCTCCATCTCTCGGCCCGATTGGATCCCTTGGATCCAACGCCCCTTATCAACGAGCTTCTGAGAGATCCGGCTGGGACCTCGCCAGCCTCTGCATCTCTCGGACCCGTGGAACCAGAACGCAACATTGGCGCCGTCTGTGGGAAGGAAGAACAAAAAACTCACGACTTCCCACTCTCCAACAGCAAGCAACGCCCCAAGGATTTTCAGCAGACAAGGCAGCACGTCCACCCGGGGAGAAGAGCGCCATGACGGATGTCTCCCGTCGGGCAGCAGAGTAAGCGGCCGCCCCGGCACCAGCGTGCGCAAACTGGCGCAGAAGGTGGACAGCCTCACAAGAGCCGTCCACAGCCTCCAGCAGAAGGCGGGCGAAGACTCGAGGGGCCCGCGCTCCGAAAGCCCCCGCCAAACGGCGCTCCAGAGACAGCAGTCGGCTCGGGCTCCAGGCGAGTTGAGGGATTACCTCAACAGAAAGAAGTCATGAGTTCGGCCCCATCAAGGAGGGGGCTCAAGAGGCTCTGGAAGACTGTCTTTGGACCCAAGGCCGGCGAAGCAACCCAATCGGCAGAACCAGAAGACCCCTTGCCCCCGAGGACGGGGAAGGAAGGAGAAGGCGAGCCCACGGAAGACCCAACGGCCGTCCCGGCACGATAAGCCGAGCGGATGGTCGTTGGGGAGAAAACGCTCGAGCCCATTGGCCTTCACCGACTCCCTCACCAACATCCCGAGGCGGATCGGGGGCGAGAAGTTCTGAGATGGCCCAGGGCGTTGAAGAACCCAGAGGGAGGTGACCAATGGGAATACTGCCATTACCATGGCAGCCACGGCCACGACACCAAGGACTGCAAGAAGCTCCAAGCAGAAATCGAGCGGCTGGCGATGGAAGGATATCTCGACCACTTCCTGCCAAGACCCGGGCGCGGCCCCGGAGCAGCAGGAAGCACCCAGCCACGCCGCTCGAAGGGCAAGGCCATAATGGACGCGGATTAAAAAAAAACAGATAGAAGACAAAAAGCCTTAGAGGCCACTCAATGTAAGAAAAATGTGCATTAATAAAACGTGCATTTGTTAACATTACAACGAAGCGTTTCCATACTCTCTCCTCAACTGCTTCCTGCCAAGACCCGGGCGCGGCCCCAGAGTAGCAGGAAGCAGCCAGCAACTCACGGCATTCAACAAACAAAAAACTCGGCTGCGACCGAGCCGGCCCCGAGGCCGGGCCCTTGAGGTCATAACAAAAACTCGGCTGCGACCGAGCGATCCCAGAGGCCAGGCCTTGAGGTGATAACAAAAACTCGGCTGCGACCGAGCGGTCCCAGAGGCCGGGCCCTTGAGGTCATAACAAAAACTCGGCTGCGACCGAGCGACCCTATCGGTCCGACCCCTGAGGTCAAAACTTAGAAACTCGGCCGTGACCAGGCAGTCCTATAGGCCGGGCGACGAAAATAAGCCCAAAAGGCTAAGGGCTAGAAGTCCTCGAGAGGGCTACATGCCCAAGTCCAAAAAGGCAAAGGGACAAACACCTAAAGGGAGTTAGGCGCCGTATGACGCGCCGCAAAAAAAAAACACACGAACGTACGAACAAGATACAAAAGAAACGTCCGAAGCTTTAAAGCGAAAAGGACAAAGTCTTATTCACAAAGAATGATTTCTTGTACAAATATGACGAAACAAAAAATAAAATGTCAAGGAAGTGCCGCTCGGTCTCCTCCTCTCTGAGCCCCATGGGCTCCCGAAGATCCCGTCTGCTCCACCAGAATTGCCTCCTCAGGCGTAAGAGGTTCACCATCAGGCCCTGCCTGAGGAGGGCCAGGGAAAGGCCTACCATTGACGCCGTACAAGTCTTCCGCGCTCAAGGTGCCAGCATTCCTGGGATCGAGGACGGCCACAGGGAACCGCGGACGGATCTATCGCGCCACTCGGCGACACATGCGAATACCGTCCCCGAGAACTTGCCGTCCCCCAAGACAGAGCCATCTCAAAGAATGCAGCACGGACGTCCTCAACCTCTCCTCCTGGCGAAGGATCCGTTCCTGAAGGAGGCTCTGCCTAAGCCGCAGATCCTTGACGGTAGCCTCAAGAGAAATAATCTTCTCCTTTGCTCCAGCTAGCTACGCTTCCGCCCGCTGTGCAGCTTCACGAACGGCCCTCAAGAACCTCACTTCCAAACGGGACTGAGCGATCACTCCCACTAGCCCGTTGAGGCCGGCTATCAAGCTTTGGAGCTGCTACAGAAAAGTTCGTCAAAGCGCAAACAGGGAAAAGCAAAGAGAAGAAAGGAAGCAACAGACTACCTTAGAAACAAGAGGGTCGTCCCCTATGCCGCACTCCACATGGGACTCGGACTCTTGCGGCTCACTCCTAAGCCCCGCAGGCGCCATCTCAGATACAGACTCGTCAGCTACAAAAGCCGCTGGAAAGTCTGCCTCGAAGTCAGCGCCCCTAAGAACCTCAGGCAACCACTCGGCCTCAACAACAACAGGGCGCTCAGAAGGATCAGAAGGCGCGAACTCGTCAACACTTAAATCCACGACCTCCACCATCTCTCGGATCATTTCAGCCGACACTCCCCTCTCAGAATCCCTCACAGCACTCCCACCTCCTATGTCCTCGGGAGGGTGATCAATCCTGCCCGAGATGTCACCAGGCAAAGCAACGGGAGCGCCGGAACAAAATCATCACTGGGGGGCTGGACGTCCGAGGACCGCGCACCCTGAGGAAGAATCTCCGCGGGTGTAATAGGGAGATTAGCAGTGGAAGTGAAGGCGAGACCGCCAGATCCCGAAGGCCCCGGAAGAGAGGCTTCAGTCCTCACCCTCTTGATCAGAGGAATATCGTCATCATCATCATCATCACAAGAGGTCTGGGTCTCAGGAAGCTCTCTATTCAACGCAACAGCTCTCGAGGGCTCGGCCGAAATATTAGCAGTGAAAGTGAAGGCGAGACCCCCAGGCTTCGAGGACTCAGAAAAAGAGTCAGTCCTTGACCTCGTGAGCAGAGGAGCAGCCACGTCATCGTCGCTCATGTCCTCAATATCAAAATCCTCATCATCACTCGAGGAGCGCTCCGCAGTGGGTCCCCCAATCCTCGGTCTCTCCTTGGCCGTTACGAGAGGAACTGGGCCCGGAGTCTCCTCCCGCGGTCCCCACTTGGCTTCCCTGAATTTATCAGTAGCCAGTCAGATGTTGCGCTTGTTCAAGTGGAAGGTCCACAAATTGGCCAGCACCAAGTCTGTGTGCACCTTCACTTCCTTTCGATCCTCCCTTGAGGGGTCAGAACAGTACTGGCTAGCTACCTTCCACCACGTAGTGGGAATGACCCAGTGCTCATAAACGCAGAGGAAGAAGAACTTGTCCTTCCACCGCCTCGTGGAATCCGGGTTGCCACCACACAGCGAAGAAAATTCCGGGCGGGGAGTCATCACGATCCAGTCAAGGTTCTGCGTAAAGCGGAACAACACATTGACCGTAAGAGCATTCAAGAGCTTCTCATAGCACCGGAAGAAGACACACAAGGACACCAGATACCTCATCGCATTCGGCTGAAGCCTGGCAAGAGGCACGCCGAGCGCCCTCATAATGTCATAGAGCTCCATCGGAATGGAAAACCGTAGCCCGCCTTTGAGGTGGGCCTCATAAACGGTGATGAAGCCATCCAGAGGGTACAGCGCCCTATCGTGCGGCTCTGGGATCATCATGGCCATAGACTCAAGAATCTGATACTGAGCTCGAATCTCCGTGAGCTTGTCAAGCGTCACCGTGGAAGCAATATCTCTCACTCCAGACGCCATGAAAACCAAAGAGCAAAAGAGAAGACGAAGCTCGCACGAAGAAGAAGACGAAAAACAGGCGCGAAGATAAAAAATCAGAGCAATGGGACGTTTAAATAAACCCTAGAGTACGGAAAGACGTACTCATTACCCTTGCCACGCGTCGACAGGCCATTCGCCTCAGAAGTCTGGTGTTCTCTCCTTCCCAAGGCGCCTGATAGCGCGTCACATCAGCAGGATGCGGCATTTAATGCTCTAGCAGAAAAGTGAAACGGCGGCCCAGAAGAGGTTCGAGGACAACCACCTGTCAAGGTCAATGCAGTGCTCGCCACCAGGACACACGCTCTCGGACGACCGACATCTCCAACAGACTGATGACTTCATGCCAAACGACCGAGAACTTCAGGTCCTTTGGCATGGGGGGCTATGTTGGGCCCCAATATAAAGGCCCATAAAAGCATGGCCCAAGAGACGCGGCCCAAATAAAGAGGCCCAGAGACACTTTCGCAAGTGGAGGAGATCAGATGGTCCAAGTATGAGGCCCAAGGGCCGAGAGCCCAAGAAGTCTCGAAATTGCCCAAGCGGCCAGGAAGAAACACTCGAACTTTTCCCCAGCAAGCCCCACAAGAGCTGCTCCATCTCATAAGCCCGCGAGCTCACGAGGAGTATCACAACCAGAAGAGGACCACCCGTCAATGACCGGGAATGCCAGCTAGCCTATTTCGCCGGTTTCCAAGAAAGCCTACAATTACTGCCAGTCGCCGTCTCAACAGGGCACGCCTAGTCAAATCAAGGCTAATATTCAGATCCTGTACAACTGACACACTCAGATGCTGCAGCGGCGCCGTCTGCATGCCACTCCCCACACGTCAGCTGCATTAAAGGAAGCCAGTGGACCAGCTCGTCAACCGCCGGATGGACGCCACATGTCTATTCCCTAACGGCCCGATTTCCACTATAAATACACAGCAAGACCCCCTTCAAAGGGGGAAGAGCTTTCCTGACTCTACAACTCTCTCTGTCCCAGATTACGGCCGGACTCTCTCTCCACACTCAACTCCTCAAAGAAGAGTAAAAAGGTCCCCAGTGAGCATAGCTTCCTTAGGAGAGAAACACCAAACGTGAGACAGGGAAGGGATTAACCCTCACAACTGTACTTTGTAAAATCTTCAACCCATATAGTGAAACTCTTTACAGGCACTGAGCCTCGTGGTTTTTCCTCCCCATTCAAGAGGAGGTTTTTCACGTAAAACATCCGGTCTCAATCTTCATCTCGTGTCCAACACCTCATTCACTTGTGTTGCCTGAAAATCACAGATCAAATTGGACGCGCCTCTCCATCTCTCGGCCTGATTGGATCCTTTGGATCCAACGCCCCTTATCAACGAGCTTCTGAGAGATCTGGCTGGGACCTCGCCAGCCTCTGCATCTCTCGGACCCGTAGAACCAGAATGTAACAGTAATATTATCATGGTAACATTGTACACAAAATAAAATTTTTAAGAGAGCACCATTTTATTTTTTGATAAAAAAAAAAAAAGATTTGTCGTTATGAGGACGGGAGCCTCGAGACCACCCATAAACTAAATATTATCTTAACTCTAAATTGGGGAGCTTATTATTATTTTTTAAATAAGAATATATTTAATTTTTTTTTAATTATAATTATTTAATATAAATTAAATTATTGTGTTATTTTTTAAAAAAAAATTAATTATTATTATTTTTTAAAAAGTGTCTCAACTATTTAATATTAATCAAACGATTATAATTAAGAGTGGTTGAATTAACCTATAACATAAGGCATAATTAATGCTATTTAATAACTACATATAATGGTTATATTTGCAAAAATAAAAGGAGAAAACAAACTTATCAATACAAAATCATTCACTCAATTGTAAAAGTGAATGCTTCATTATTAAATGTTCATTTATAATTTATCCAGAAGATAAATATATATTTGATGGACTTTAAACTTGACATAAGCGACATTATGATAATTGGTCGTCTATTAATAGCCCATGATATTTGATAATTTATTGTATTTTAATTTCTATATAGTTATATTTAAAAATTATGAAGTTAAGTGCTTATATAATCATTGACATTAATATTTGATAATTTTTATAGTTGCACAATTGCTTAAAAATAATGGGTTTAGAAATTGGTTTGCCCATTAGATGAAACATAAGACCTTAAAGTAATTAGGGTTGTACCATATGCTATTTCAAACTATGAGAGTATATTTGATTTATATTATAAGCTTATTTTGAGTTATTATTCAAGTTTTCATTGTGAATTTTATTTAGCAAACTTTATGAATTATGTAAAAAATTATTTGTTAGTATTTTATGAAAGTTATATACAGAAAAAATAGTTATCTAATTAACGAAAATCCTTATATGTATGACTTTTAATTTATCTGAAATAAAATAAAACTAATCATATTTGAAAATTTATTTAATTAATCCAAAAAATTAATTTTGAATAAGTTTAATGATTTTTTAATGAGTTTAATAATATAAATAAATAAATAAATAAAATAACATATTAAGGATATTCAAAGGGCTTTCCTAATACATTTTTCATAAATAAATATTATAATTTTGAATACCACTATTCCTACTACTTTTTTATTTCCTTTGTTGGTACACGTGGAAGGTGAGCCCACATTTTTTTCAATTGAGAGAAATGAGAGGGAGGTTTTTAGAGAAATGAATGATTTCTATTCTCTCTCTCTCTCTCTTTTTTTTTTTTTTTCAAATGAATAAAATAACTTTTTTTGTAAAATGTAAAATAAAATAAATGGCTACAATAAAAAAAAAGTTTTTATTTTTTAATATTATAATAGTGTGAATGAATAATAACAGAAGTTCAGTATTTTTTATTTTTGTGGTTTCTTAAGTTTATTTTTTTTATTTTTATAGATTTATAAATTTCTTAATACATAATAACCTACAAACTTTTAATATTATATACAAACTCGAAAATTTTGAAGAAAATGCAAAGAGAAAAAATACTTAAAATTGCATGTAATATGAATGTTTCGTAAGTAAAATTAAATATAACATGAATATTTCATAAATAATCTCAATTTATAAATAAATTTAGAAGTTAAATTTTAGGTTACGGGTGCCAAATCAATAAAATAATAAATTTAAAATATGTTTAATAGATATGTTAATTGGGTTATATTATTTGTAGCATGGCATAATTTAACTTATTACAAAACTTGTTGGATACAGTTTATATCGTATTATTATATCAAGCACAGTCTAAAAGTTTATTTTGTGTCAAATTGGCTAACCTCTAGCTTGTGTATTGTGCTGACCTGTGGTACAATTAGATCGTGCCAAGTACAACCTATAACATAAATAATTTTTCTTTTATATTTTAAACGTAACAATTATACGATGGTTGGGCTGGCATGATTACTTTGACACTCCTCTTTACTTATAACTTAGCAATTTCTCTTTATTCTCTTTTTACTCTCTATTCTTTCAACTTTGTATAGTAACTATTAATATGATACTAATATAATTATATTATTTTTATTAATTTTATATATTAATATTAGTACTTCATAACTTAATTATTAATTATAATATATAATTTTTTTAAATTTTAATAGTAAATAAATAGTAAAAAAATTATTTTATTACTCCCATATCAGTTACATCACATACTAATAGTAGTTATAAAATATCAAAGTTATAACTTAACCCATATACTACTCCTATTACTCTTAGTTCTAACCGTCATCCTAAGAAATATTTTAGTATTGTATAATAATTTTTTAAAATTAAATTAATTAACGGTTAGAAATAAGTTATATATGTGCGTGTGTATGACTATAATTGTAAAAATTTTAAAAATATTGGAGATTTAAAACAACATATGAAAAAATATAATAGACAATGACTATCCTCAACTCAAATATAAATAATATTTTCAGATGGCACAGTGTTAAAATTTATTAAATACGATTAAAAGTCAAATTAAAAAGGCTTGCAAAATATATAGTTCACTCAAAAATTATTTTTTTTATTACAAAATATTACAAATTTAATAGGTATGTGTAAAAGTATTTGCAACTCATATACGTAAGAATATCTTGATATATAATTAAAGGTCATGTTATCTATTTTTTTATAATTTAAATAAAAATTAATTTTAAAATTAATATAAATAAAATCTAACATTATATTAACGAGTGATAAATAATTATCATGTGATAACTTATTTTATATTTATATTATTGTATATTAAATTTTAAAAATTAAAAATTATTAAAAATTATTTATTTTTAAAAATTTTAATACCTACACACTACTTTCATATTTTTAAAATAAATAATAGCATTATAAATAAATATAAAATATTTAAAATATTTATTTATTATTTTTAACAATATTTTAAATAATAATATTACTATTTTTTATTTAAATCATAATTTTTGTTAACTTTTAATGATAAATTATTTTATACAAAATGTTTATGCCATGTTCTTAATATTTTGTATTAAAAATATTTATAGTTTATTTCTCCTTATTTAGAGAAATTAAAGAATTTTATTGTATTTATTAGAATATCTTCTTTTTGACAGTATTAGTTTAGGATATTATATTGACAAAACAAACTCAATTTAAAAAAAAAAAAAGATCATTTAACACAATAAAATATTATTTACTAGATGTTAAATGCCACATATCCTTTTCAATTTATTTTAACTATCTATCATAAGAAAAATATTGTAACAAGCAAGTTAATTACTGATGTCGATTAAAAAATTATTAAATTTATTGCGTACCAGAAATTCGGATCATCCTATGGGTCAGGGGCCGCAAATCGGATCTTTTTGTTGGTCAATCTGACGCGGATCCGTCTCCATAGTCTTGAATCTGAGTCCTGTGCAACACAAAAGTAGACGAGATGGTCAGAAGGCCAATGGGGCTAAATCCCCAAAGGCTCTCCGACGCTCAAGTCAATCATGGCCTTTTTGATAATAAAAAGGGAAAGATGTATTCTATTTTTTATAGATAGTAATTTTTTAAAGAGAGAGAGAGAGTTTTTCTCACCCTCCCCTCCTTTTGTTTTTTCTCTCCTTTTCTTTCGTGAAGGATAACTCCTCTTTATATAGGACCTCCTTTCTCTGGAGGTTTCTTCTCCTCCTCTCTCTGGAGGTTTCTGGAGGTTTTTCCTCTTCTCTGGAGGTTTTCGGAGGTTTTCTTACCTTTCGGTCGGTTATGGTTGGACTTTATCCATAATTAACCACTAGTGATAACCACCGGTTATAACCGCTTGTGGATTACATAAAACGGTTTGTGCAGTTGTTTCTTGGGTCGGTTATACTGTACCCATCATAAGCCCAAATGGTAGAAGATTAAAATTTTAACTTCTAGCATGTTTTCAGATTGGATTGATTACTTAGAATTTTTAATGATTTCGGATTAATTTACTCCGGATTTGGTGACTCCATTTTTCTGGTCACTCCGGATTTGGTGACTCCATATTTTTGGTCACTCCGGATATTTTTACTCCGGATTTGGTGACTCCATATTTTTGGTCACTCTGGATATTTTTTACCCTGGATTTGGTGACTCCATTTTTCTGGTCACTCCGGATTTTTTTTTACTCCGGATTTGATGACTCCATATTTTTGGTCACTCCGGATTTTTTTTTACTCCGGATTTGGTGACTCCATATTTTTGGTCACTCCGAATTTTTTACTCCGGATTTGGTGACTCCATTTTTCTGGTCACTCCGAATTTTTTTACTCCGAATTTGGTGACTCTATTTTTCTGGTCACTCCGGATTTTTTTACTCCGGATTTGGTGACTCCATTTTTCTGGTCACTCCGGATATTTTTTGCTCCGGATTTGGTGACTCCATATTTTTGGTCACTCCGGATATTTTTTGCTCCGGATTTGGTGACTCCATTTTTCTGGTCACTCCGGATTTGGTGACTCCATTTTTCTGGTCACTCCGGATTTTTTTTACTCCGAATTTGGTGACTCCATATTTTTGGTCACTCCGGATATTTTTTGCTCCGGATTTGGTGACTCTATTTTTTTGGTCACTCCGGATTTTTTACTCCGGATTTGGTGACTCTATTTTTCTGGTCACTCCGGATTTTTTTTTACTCCGGATTTGGTGACTCCATATTTTTGGTCACTCCGGATTTATTCGACCTCTTTTGGGCCGCTCGGTGTGTAACCGAGGTTTAAAGTTCGACCGCTTTTTGGGTCGCTCGGTGATTTAACCGAGGTTCAGAGTTCGACTGCTTTTTGGGTCGCTCGGTGATTTAACCGAGGTTTAGAATTCGACCGCTTTTGAAATCATTCAGCTCGCCCCTTGAAGAATCAAGTTCGGATTTTTGAAATCACATTCCGCTTCTTTAAGGCAAATCTAGTTCGATCTCTTTATAACAAATCCAGTTCGGCCTCCTTAATGCAAAATCAAGTTTGGGAGCCGAAGTGAATTTTTGGGATGCCATAATTATCGCTGGCCAGAGTGAATTTTGGAACGCCAGTGGGCTTTGACTGGAATAGAACCCGGAATCCGAAGTGGCTGTAGTGGATTTTTGAAATCCGAAGTTCCCTGTGGCCGGAGTGGATTTTTGAAATCCGAAGTCGTTGTTGCCGGATGGAATGCAATATTCCGGAGTGAAATTTCCGGAGTCTAATTTCTGACGGAATTCAAAATTCCGGAGAGCAAAATTCTGATGGAATGCGAAACTCCGGAGTCCATTTTCTGACAGAATGCAATATTCCGGAGTAGAATTCTGGAGTTCAATTTCTGAGTGCTGGAGTGGGCTTCGGCTGGTGCAGATTTCAAACGACTGGTTGCCTGACTACCCAAACCGGCAAAATACAAGTTTGATGCGAGAATCAATCTCTGGGCAGGTTCACTGAGAAATGGTATGCCGGAGTAGTTGGGGGTACTAGAGTGGCCCAAACTGGCCGGAGTGGCACTTTCGTATTAATCAAACCGGCAATTTGGATTTTGGATGCCGGACTGTGATGTTTCTGGTACTAGCTTGGGTGCCCGATTATCCCAATTGGCAACATATACTTTGAATGCTGGGGTGATTTGATCAAATTGGTGCATTCTCAGTCAGACTTGAAATAGGCAACGACAGTTTGGATCTTTCTCGCCGGAATGGACCTGGAGCGACTTTTGGGCTCTGGAGTGGATTTTGGGAGCCTGAGTGAGCTGTGACCGGAGTAGATTTTCTGAGCCGATGTAGCTATGATGGAGGCAGATTTTTGGGAGCCGGAGTCGCTTTTGCCGGAGTTGATTTTTGAAATTCGAAGTCGCTTTTGTTGGAGTGGATTTTTGAACTCCGAAGTCGCTATTGCTGGAGTGGATTTTTGAAATCCGAAGTCGCTGTAGCCGGAATGAATTTTTGAAATCCGAAGTCGATGTTGCCGGAGTGGATTTTTGGAAGACGAAGTTCCCTGTGGCCGGAGTGGATTTTGGGAATCCAGAGTGATATATGACTTGCGTAGATTTGGGACACCATTGTTACTGCTGGCCGGTGTAAATTCGAGAAAATGCCGGAGTAGATTTTGGACGGCATGCTCTGCTTTTGGACGGAGTGGCTCTGGCCGACAGGATGGTTCTGCGAGGAGGGCCTCCTTGTGGGCAAGGAGTGGAACTGCCGTAGTGCCTTTGAACTCCGGATTTGTGTGAGAGAGAAGTACGGAGTGAAATTTGGGCGAGATGTAGCGTTTCTGGACGGAGTGGCTCTGTGCGCAGTTTGAGGAACCAAAGAGACGGCTTCGATACGTGCGATGTCGCCAGTTACGGTGCCGGCCGTCCGGTGATGAGATCGTTGGCAATGGCAGCTTAAGCGAGTGCCGTCAGTGCCTTCTCCTTCTCTCCACCGCGCCACGTTACACAATGAACCAAAATCTCGCCGAATCACCACAAAATTGCCACATGCATCCGCAAAGAGGGAGGAAGGGTTTGCTTGCCTTGATTTGGAAATTTTCCTCCAGCGATGGTGGCGATAGTGGCAGTGGTTCCTTGCGGCTCACAATCTCCTTTCGCCACTCACATTTCGGCACAATATCGGAGGTGAAATGGAAGAAGGCATCACCGACTTCAAATCTGGGTATCGCCTCCTCTGGCGACGATGGTCACTGCCACTGTTAGCCTTGCTGCCTTCTTCCTGCCCTCTTTCCTTTTTTTTTTGCTACAGCGCCACCGGTCTTCTCATTCATGATTTTCTTTTTATAATAATAATATTTATTATTATTATTATTATTATAACAAAGAACATTTCGTATGTTCTCATTTTCTGAATTCCACGAGGCATTCCTACCCACTATTCCAGTGCGGTCTAAGGAGCCCGGAAGGTCTCAATGTTTACCGGAGTGGAAAATCTGACGAGGACTTTGGGCATGGGGTGATTTTCGATGTTTCACGTAGCCTTTCTTCTGATCCTTCACATCTAGTGCTCGAGATCGGTGTCGGAGGGAAAGCCCCCAGCTTTTGACGACTATGTCGTGCACACAAAGTCCGGAATATTTCGGATGTATTATCCACGCGAGCATTGATCTCTTGCATGAAAAATGTCTGCTGATTTCTAGGCCGGCTGCTTTCTTCATTTCTTCATCTTGAAATTGCAGTATGGGCGGTTGAAGAAATAGCCCCCAGGGCAACGTTGGTCACTTATTGTGGAATTTTTAAAGTAGGATTTCAGAATGGAATCCTAGGATTGAACAAAGTCTGGAGTGGATTTCACTCCAGCCGGGTTGGAATTTACTTCGGAATGGACTTGTAGATGCCGGGAAGTGCTGAAACCGTAGGCTTCAGTTAGAAAAATCTGTTGCTATATGAGAGTGAGTACCGGAATGGATCCATGTTCGACTGCTCGTGAGGGAAAATTGTAAAATGCTTTTGCGTTAGGTATTTTCAGAGAGGAAATGCCGGAATGCTTGGCTGTCTGATTTTTTTTTTTTTTTGGGAAAATTGCAGAAGATAGGAAGTAGCCCCCAGCCCCCAAGCGTTAACATGGCAAGGGCAGAATGAGTACTACCATCATTTGTTTAGGAAGTCGTCCAATTTCTCTGATCGGAGGAATGCTTGTTGTAAGTAGACAGCTTTGTTCTTATGCTTTTTAGTGGAAAAACTGGCTTGTTGGCCGTTTCCTACAAACGGCGCCAATGTTGCGTACCAGAAATTCTGATCATCCTATGGGTCAGGGGCCGCAAATCGGATCTTTTTGTTGGTCGATCTGACGCGGATCCGTCTCCATAGTCTTGAATCTGAGTCCTGTGCAACACAAAAGTAGACGAGATGGTCAGAAGGCCAATGGGGCTAAATCCCCAAAGGCTCTCCGACGCTCAAATCAGTCATGGCCTTTTTGATAATAAAAAGGGAAAGATGTATTCTATTTTTTATAGATAGTAATTTTTTAAAGAGAGAGAGAGAGTTTTTCTCACCCTCCCCTCCTTTTGTTTTTTCTCTCCTTTTCTTTCGTGGAGGATAACTCCTCTTTATATAGGACATCCTTTCTCTGGAGGTTTCTTCTCCTCCTCTCTCTAGAGGTTTCTGGAGGTTTTTCCTCTTCTCTGGAGGTTTTCGGAGGTTTTCTTACCTTTCGGTCGGTTATGGTTGGACTTTATCCATAATTAACCACCAGTGATAACCACCGGTTATAACCGCTTGTGGATTATATAAAACGGTTTGTGCAGTTGTTTCTTGGGTCGGTTATACTGTACCCATCAAAATTAATTAAATATTTTTTAAAAATATTTTATTTTAATTTTAACAAAATTATAGGTACTCATTATACAATACAAATCTACTATTAAGTCAATTATTATCATTTACCAATAACTTTATGATGTATCGAGATGATAATAATTTTTATCATATAATACTGGTAATATAAATAAATATAAATTTTTTTAAAAAATAATTTTAAATAAATATTTAAATTATTAAAATTAAATATGTATTAATATTATATTTGACTATATTTTTTATTAAAAAATTTTAAAATATTAAAAAAATCTCCGATACTAGCTTTTCACATCCCACTTACGGACCCCGTGTTAATTCAAGCGGTGTATATCCACCTTGAAAAATTTTATGCTAATACATGAATAATCAAAAGTATAAAAGAAATAAATATACAGGCCTATACAATCTGCATATAATGTACAATATATATATACTGTAATTAATACCAAAATTATTTAATTCTACAGTAATAGAAGAAGTGATCCAAGACCGTCCAATAAATGAGATTTGTGTTCTTTAATACAAACTTGATATGAAATATAATCGATTAATAAAAAATATAATATCAACGAAATTTATTCACTGTTTGTAAATATATATTTTTCACACTCCTATCAATAGTGCAAAATTTCTTAGTCCAACAAATAATGTTATTGAAGTTAGCATCCAATGCCGGGGTCAAATAATTAATGAAAAAATAAAATAATATTAAAGATAATAAAAATATATATCCATTTTAAAAATTAGTTAAATACAAAAAATTATATTAAAAATTAAATTATTTTGAGTTTCAATAATGATAATATTTTTAAAAGTAACAATAAAATACAATTAAAAGTATAAATAAAATATACAAATAAATAAAATATTAGATTATTTTTTTATTTTTATAAATAATATCAAAAAAACATTCAACCAAATAAATAAAATACAATTGTTGCGGATCTGGTCCGGAGTTCAGACGGACATGGTAATACGGATCTGGTCCGATAGTTAATTTGGATTATTCTGGTAACTCTGTCTTCTCGAACTCACGTCCTGCACAATACAACTGCAGACAAGATGGTCAGCAGGCCAACGGGGCTAAATCCCCAAAGGCACTCCGACGCTCAAGTCAGTCATTTGCCTTTTTTGAGAATAAAAGGGAAAGATATTATTTTGTTCTTCTTTTAGATGTATTAAGATTAAGAGAGAATTTTCTTGGACTGAAAAAGAAGTCCCTTTCATCTGAGGATTACCTTTCCTTTTATAGGGCTTCCTCTTTAGTTTCATAACTTACCCGGAGAAGTTATACTTCTCCGGATAAGTACATTTGGTTTTTCCATCTCCTTGTTGGTTTCTTAACTTCCACTCCGGGTGGTTTATTAACTTCTCACTCCGGGTAGTTTATTAACTTCCACTCCGGGTGATTTATTAACTTTCCACTCCGGGTAGTTTATTAACTTCCACTCCGGGTGGTTTATTAACTTCCACTTCGGGTGGTTTCCATAACTCCTCCGGCTGGTTATGGCGGTTCTTCCCAAAACCGAACCGTAGAAGTTACTAATAGTTTCCATATTCTATCCCATGGGTAGCTTTTTAGTTATTCGGGTAATTATACCCATCACTAGCCCCCCATGCTAGAAGATTAAAATTTTAACTTCTAGCATGTTTTGATAATGGGATTGACTACTTAGAATTTTTTCAGATTTTCATTGCTCCGGACTTAGTGATTCCATTTTTCTGATCACTCCGGATTTTGTGACTCCTGCTTTTTGGTCACTCCGGATTTTTTTTTTATTCCGGATTTGGTGACTCCCGCTTTTTGGTCACTCCGGATTTTTTACTCCGGATTTTGTGACTCATGCTTTTTGGTCACTCCGGATTTTTTTTTACTCCGAATTTGGTGACTCCCGCTTTTTGGTCACTCCGGATTTTTTACTCCGGATTTGGTGACTCCCGCTTTTTGGTCACTCCGGAGATTTTTTACTCCGAATTTGGTGACTCCCGCTTTTTGGTCACTCCGGAGATTTTTTATTCCGGATTTGGTGACTCCCGCTTTTTGGTCACTCCGGATATTTTTTACGCTGGATTTGGTGACTCCCGCTTTTTGGTCACTCCGGATATTTTTTACGCCGGATTTGGTGACTCCCACTTTTTGGTCACTCCGGAGATTTTTTACTCCGGATTTGGTGACTCCAGCTTTTTGGTCACTCCGGGTGGCGATTAGTTCTGACACAGTCTTAGCTGGCTGGCCACGTGTTGATCATCGCGTGGTAACTTCTGTAACCACCGTTTTGAGTAGCAAATGCCTTTGCGACACGCGTCCTCTTCATCACTTTTGAATTTGAACGGACACGTCCCTTCAAACCTATAAATTAGGGTTTTTCCCCGTTTTTACGTTACTCTGTCTTTCATCTTCCTTCTCCCTGTTTCTCTGTATTTCACCCTTCTTCTTCCTGCTTCAATGGCGTCTAAAGTTGAGTCGATTAAATCTGTTCTTACCACTGAAGAGATGGAGAAGATCATTCTTCAGTATAAGATTCCAAGTTCATATCTGCGCTCGATACCGAAGGAGACCGATAGAGCTGATTCTCCTCCAACTAGATATATCACGGTATACGAATCGCATTTGAAGAGTGGCCTTCGTTTTCCCCTTGCATCAGAACTTCGAACAATTTTTTCTGATTTAGGCGTGTCCATCGCACGCTATCACGCGAACGCTGTGAGGTATCTCTGTAACCTCTGCATATTTTTCCGTCTTCGAGGTACAACTCTTAATACCTCCATTGTTAGGGCTTTATTTAAATTTTGTCAAAATAGGGATTGGATATCCCTATCTCCCCGCGACTTAAATATCAGCGGGGTTATTATTGATACGGTCAAAAATTGGAAAGACCGTTTCTTTTTCCTTGCCGTCCCTCAAACTGGCATTCCTAATGCCTGGGATAAAATCCACGATCGCTTCCGTGCAAGCCACCCCCGAAGAAGAGGAGTCTCAGAAACCTCGATCAAAATGATTAAATCGAATATGGAGTCGTTTTTACGATAAGGGACGCTTGTTTACCCCTGAGATTTTTGCTCTGACCAAATGGGGGTCTTTAACTGGTAAAGTTGGAACTTCAGAGCCAACTCCTAAAAAGCTTAAAAGGAAAGCAAAGGACTCCGCGCCACGGGGGCGTAAATGTTTGGTTATTTCACCCAGCCAATCTCCTTCTTCCGGATCTCACGAGGTTGGTGTCTCTACGACTTGAAAGTTAAAAGGGGTACAGAAGAAAATCCTGTTAGTGAGTCCTCGTCAGCCTCCGAGATGGGAGCCGATGAAATGGCCATCGTTCCATATACCATATCAGCTTCGGACCCAAGGGAATCTTTTTCCGGTCCGGTTGATTCAAATTTGAAAGGCCTCATCAAGAAATTCCCCTCCTCATGCTTTCTCATCCTACTCCGGTCTTACCTGCTCCCACTCCGGCGGTTTCTGCTGTGGCTGTCCCTCAAAGTTCAACTGATCCTGTCGTTCACTCTCCTCTCCGGAGTTCAGCTGGTCCGGATCCGGAGCAAGCTCCGGCCTCTTCACGTCGTTTACCCTTGAAGACCGCAGCTCAAAAAGCCCGCTATATAACAGTAAGACTCTGAAAAGAGATTTTCTCCTTTTATCTCCTCTTTTTTCTCTTTTTTTTTACTAACTTCTGACTGATCATTGTGTTCAACAGAGTGAGAAAATGGGTGAGATTTTAAATCTCTGCTTAACCCAACGTGATTTGAGGATGGAGCAACTCGAGAAAGAAATTCAAAAACTTGAAAAAGAGCGCATTGATCCCTCCGTCCTTGAAGAAATGAGAAATCGGACTAGCGCTGATGCTGCTAAGATTGATCTTCTACAGAAGCGTATTTCTAGTATGGAGCTTGAGTTGCAGCAAGCTAATGAAGCTTTGAAGGCGTCTCAAGAGCATGCATCCAGCCTGAGAAGTGATAATGCTAAGTTGGGAGCGGAGCTTATGGTCCGACTTAAGCTCAAGAGGTCCGTCCGGCTTTGAATGCCGATTTTTGGACGGAATCCTTTTATGTTGTGCAGATTGCTCCTAAGTTGGATCCAAATTTTCCGGTTGGCTTTTTTGATCCAAGGAATCTGGGCGCCCGCCTTAGACCGGACTTGGTAGACTTTTCAGAGTTTGGCGAACCTTCAACGTAGCCTCCATCAAGTCCTCCACATTAATTTTGATTTTCATTAACGTTGTATTGAGGACAAGGAAGAAATGTACTGAAAGCCCTTTATGAATGGAAAGAAATATATTGACTTTTATTGAAAGAATTTTTTCAAATGCATTGCATTCCAAGTTCTAGGCACTAATTTTCCATTCGAGGTGCGCAATTTATAAGCACCGTTTCTTAATACAACAGAAACAATAAACGGACCTTCCCAATTAGGAGATAACTTATTTCTATTCGCAATTTTTTCGGTGGCTTGTATGCTTCTCAAAACTAAATCTCCCACGTCAAACCGTCGCGCTTTCGTTCTCTTATTGTAGTATCACGCGATCCGTTCTTTGATATCTTTGCAAATTGCACTTCTTTGCCGCTTCTCCTCGACTTCCTCCAATAAGTCTAGATTTTCCTTTAGGCGTTTTGAATTGCTTTGTGAGAATCGAAATTTTCTATCCGGAGGTCGGGCAAGCCTACCTCGGTTGGTATCATCGCCTTGTTCCGGCATAAATTGAATGGCGTTTCTTTTGTTGATTCTTTAGAGTCGTCCGGTTTGACCACAAAATGGATGGCAACTCATCACCCCAAGAGCCCCCGCTTCCTCCAAATTTGGTTTTAAACCATGTAATAAAGTTCGGTTAGTTACCTCTATTTGGCCGTTTGCTTGTGGATAGGCAATAGAGGTGTGCGCTAACCGATCTTCAAATTTGAATGAGAACTTAGTAAAGCGCTTCCTGTAAAACCGGGTTCCATTATCGATTACTATCGCCTCCAAAACTCCAAACCTAAGAAACAATGTTTTGTCGCACGAACTCCAAAGCTTTATGTTCGATTATTTTTGCAAAGGAGAAGCTTCCACCCACTTGGTAAAATAATCTATTCCTATATAATGAACTTCCTTTGTCCAGCTCTACCGGGAAGGGTCCTGTATGTCCACCCCCATTATCAGGCGAACGGCCGGGCGCTTGTAACGATTTCTGATTCGGTTGGAGGTGCGTGAGGTATGCTTCCATGGATTTGGCGATTCTCATTTCTTGACAAAATTAGAAGCGTCTTTTTTCATAGTTGGCCAAAAATATCCTTGTCGCATTAATTTGAAAGCCAGATTCTTTCCTCCTATGTGGGACCCACAAATCCCAAGATGGACCTCACCAAGAGCATAATCTGCTTCCTCCGGGGTTAGGCATCTCAAATAGGGGACGGAGTACCCACGACGGTATAGTTTTCCATCAATGATGACGTACCAGCCAGCAGTTTTCTTTATTCTCTTTACTTCGTCCGAATTTTCTGGAACTACTCCGTCAGATAAATATCGATAATAAGGAGTCATCCAGCTTTCATTACTAGTGACTTGTAGGATATCTTGATCTACTTCTTCAATACTTGGAGTAGTTAGAACCTCTCGCATACTTCGGGTATACTGCTCCGGATTCTCTATGGCTGCCGCTTTTGCTAACTGATCGGCCTTTCCGTTTTCCGTTCTAGAAATATGGTGCATGTCAATTTTATCAAAATCTTGAAATACACTTCTTACCTTAGTAAGGTATCTTGCTAAACACGAGTTTCACAACTCAAAGTTTCCTTGAACTTGATTAACCATCATTCGTTAGTCATCAGAATCGCAACATATTTTGCTGAACATTCCTTGGCCAATCGTAGTCCGGCCAACAGAGCTTCATATTCAGCTACGTTGTTTGTTGTTGGGAATGAAAGCCTTAGTGAATATAAAATTTCCATTCCTTCCGGAGTTCGCAACATCACTCCTACCCGCTTCCCCGATTGTGTAGAAGATCCATCCACGTACATCGTCCATGGATTGATGTTGGTCCGGTCTATCTTTTGATCTTACGCTTCATTATTTTGGGTTTGAAAAAGGAAGTTTCAACCAAAAATCAGCCAAAGCTTTGTCCTTTTATTGACGGTCTTGGCTTGTACTCAATATCAAATTCTCCAAGCTCGATTGCCCATTTGACCAATCGACACGATGTGTCCAAATTTTGTAAGATCCCTTTAAGAGGTTGATCCGAGGATGGTTATCTTATGGGCTTGGAAATATGGCCTTAGCTTTCTCGCCGAATAAACCAGAGCTAGCACTATCTCTGCTCGGGTGTGTGTGTAACGACTTTCCACTTCGGACAGTGTTTTGCTGACGTAGTACACCGATTTTTGAACATCCGTCTGTTGCTGGATTAAAACCGAACTTAATGCTACATCAGAAACTGCCAGATAAAAAAATAACTCCTCTCCCTCTAATGGTGACGTCAGAAGAGGAGGGCTGGCTAAATACTCTTTTAAATTTTGAAAAGTGGCTTGGCATTCTTCAGTCCACTGGAAACCATTTGCTTTGGTTCCTCTCAAAGCTTTGAAAAATGGAAGGTACTTCTCCGTCGATCTGGATAAAAATCGGGAGAGTGCTGCAAGCCTTCCTGTAAGCCGTTGAACTTCTTTTATGGTTTTTGGCGGACTCATTTCTGCAACCGCCTTTATTTTTTCCGGATTGGCTTCAATTCCTCGCTTTGAAACGATGAATCCTAAAAATTTGCCCGAAGATACTCCGAAAGCACATTTGGTCGGATTTAATTTCATCCGATGTTTCCGGAGTACTTCAAAAGCTTCTTCCAAATCCTTAGTGTGATCATCCATGATTTTACTTTTTACAAGCATATCATCTACGTACACCTCCATGTTTCGACCGATCTGATCTGCGAACAATTTGTTCACCAGTCTTTGATATGTTGCTCCGGCGTTCTTTAATCCGAACGGCATTACTTTGTAACAGTAAGTGCCTTGGTCGGTCATAAAGGAGGTGTGTTCTTCATCCTCCGGGCTCATGCTAATCTGATTATAACCGGAGTATGCATCTATAAAACTGAGTAGTTCATGTCCGAAAGTTGAATCTACCAATAGATCAATCCTTGGCAAAGGAAAACTGTCCTTTGGGCAGGCTTTATTCAGACTGGTAAAATCAACGCACATCCTCCATTTTTCGTTGCTCTTTTTACCATAACCACATTGAAAAGCCATCCGGATCTTCGGACTTCCCTTATAAAACCGGCATCCAAGAAATTTTTTTACTTCCTCCCGATTGCAATAAGTTTCTCAACCGAGTAGTTCCTCCTCTTTTGTCTAATCGGTTTGTAATTAGGATCCAAACTTAATTTATGGACCATCACTTCGGTTGGAATTCCAGGCATATCAGATGACGTCCAAGCAAAGACATCCTTGTTTTTCCGGAGGAACTCAATTAACCGCCCACGAACTGGTCCGGTCAACGAGTTTCCTATTTGTACGCATTTTTTCGGATCTGTTGGATCCAAGGGAATTAGATCAGTAACTTCTCCGGACTGAGCTTGTTGCAACGTGCTTTCGTCTCGATAGTCAAAATCTTCCACAGACCGGTCTTGAACATTTTTTTCAACTTGGGATAAGTAACACGTTCTTCCGGTAACTTGATCTCCCAATATCTCTCCAACCCCATTTAATGTTGGGAACTTTATTTTTAAATGAGGAATAGACGTTACTGCTCCAAAAATTGCAAGGCAAGGCCGGCCTAGAATCGCGTTATAAACTGAAGGCAGGTCCACTACCAGAAATGTTAGTTCGTGAGAAGCAGTTCTTGGGTAAGTCCCCAACGTAACTTCCAATTGGATGGTTTCTTTGACTGTAACCGGCTCATTTCCCACTCCGTCATGCTGGTCCGTTAGTCACCGAGGAGTTGATTAATTTTTAAACCCAATTTAATGAAAGCATCAAAATAAAGTAAATTACTAGAGCTTCCATTATCTACAAATATTCGTTTCATCTGGTAATCCACGTTACCATCAGAAACCAAGGCAGATACAACTAATGGATCTGAATGTGGTGTTCTCACATGATCCATATCCTCCTTACTAAAACTAATTACATCATCACTTTCAAACTTCCGCTTCCTATCACTCCGGATGACATCCATTTGACCGGACTGAGCCTTGGCCGGTCTGGTGGTTATCATGTTTACCACTCCGGCCACCACACGGCTTTTCAGTTGTGGCTACTCCGTCTCTTCTTCTTCCAGTCTTTCACCAGGGGTTATCTTGGTTTCTTGAGAATTTCTTGAGATATCCTTTCCCGATCGAATTTCAATTTCCCTTTGCTGCAGTCCAACATTCCTCGCCCCATGCCCAGTGAGCGATGGTAATGGCAAAACTTGCTTTGATCTCCAGCTTCAGGGGTTCTTTGGGGCTCTTGGCCACAGAAGAATTTTTCCTCCCGTATTTGCATCGGGATATTTGTTCTTGAATCATTTAACTGGGTAGGATCAAAGGGCCCGAACTCTCTTCGTGTTTCGCCTTGAACTTCCTTCAGGCTCCTTTGGATGGGATCTTTAATCTTCGTTCTTCCTTCTCTTCGGTGATCCTTGATAAGGAGGATTCACCCCGTAGGCTTTTTAGCTTCATTGGCTTCCTCACCGCCACGTACGCTCGTGGCAAGAATCTCCACCTCTCTGAAAGTTTGTGGATTTGTGTGGGCCAAATGTTTAAAAAATTCTCCTGGCTCCAGATTTGCAATAAAAGTGTTTAATTTCACCTCGTCAGTGAGGCGTGGAATTCTACGGGCTTCGGAAGTGAATCTTGACAGGAAGCTCTTCAAGTTTTCATTTGGACCCTGTTTGATACGGGTCAAGTGCCAAGGTTGTTTTTCTATTCTCTGGCTTGAAGCAAATTGAGAGAGAAAGTTTTCTGCTAACTCTTGGAAGGACCGAATTGAGTTTGATGGCATCCGGTAAAACCAGATTCTTGCATCCCCTTTCAAAGTCAATGGGAAGCATTGACACATCATCATTTCATCCAATCCTTGGAAACTCAACAAGGTCCGGAAGTGATCCAAATGATCTATTGGGTCAGTACTTCCGTCATATGTGTCAATGACTGGCATTTTGAATTTTGGAGGTAATGGACAGGTCCAGATTTCTGTTGTGAATGGGGACCTCCTTACATCGCTGGTCCGTCCTTCAGATTTTTCTCCGAAGAGATAGTCCCACATCTTTTCTAATTTCTCTTCTCTCTGAGGTACAACAGCAGATTTCTTGGTATTGAGATAAGTTCTCAATTCCTCAGGAACTTCGGATCGGAGATTCTTGACATTTTTGGCATTGAGATAGGTTCTCAATTCCTCTCGAGCTTCAGATTGTTGATGTTGGGCATTCTTGGCATTGAGATAAACTCTCGATTCCTCGGGAGCTTCAGGACAGGTGTAGTCGCTTATTTCTCTTCCGTCCCAGGTAAGTTGGAGGAAGCTTCTTCCTGGTCAAGATGTCTTCTTTCACTCCGGGGATTTCGCCTTTCTGGGCTGTCTTCAACGGATCTTGGGCCCAACCGGCCCTCCAAGCGAGATCGGCCTTCTCCCCTTTCTCTTGAAAATACTCTTTCTTGGATGTGCACAGTTGATTTTTTCCTCCGCCTATGTTCCATTGAAGCAGGAACATGCGTTGCTGAAGAATGGGCGTCCGGCTTTTGACGTCCCACTTCTTTGCGTAAAGATTGAATCTCTTGAGTCATTTCTTCCATACGGGCGTTCATTGCCAGTATGAGTTGATCCTGTGGATTTCTTTCCTGTTCCGGCAAAGGAACGTTATTTTCAGGAACGGCATCTTCTAATGCCAAGATACTTATGGTCGAGCATTTATCTCCTGAGCACTTGTTGCGGAGCACTTTGACGTTTTCGAGTGTTAACCATTTTTCTTTTTTATATTTTTATTTTTAGTGGTGAATCAAGCTTTTTGTCGATTCCCACAGACGGCCCTTGATGTTGCGGATCTCATCCCGGAGTTCGAGACGGACATGGTAATACGGATCTGTCCTAGTTAATTTGGATTATTCTCAGTAACTCCGTCTTCTCGAACTCACGTCCCGCACAACACAATCGGCAGACAGAGATGGTGGTGAGGCCAATGAAATTAAATCCCCAAAGCGCACTCAAACGCTGACGCAAATCGATCATTTGCTTTTTTGAGAATAAAAGGGAAAGATATTATTTTGTTCTTCTTTTAGATGTATTAAGATTAAGAGAGAATTTTCTTGACTGAAAAGAAAGTCAAACTCATCCGGCGATTACCTTTCCTTTTATAGGCTTTCTCTTTAGTTTATTAACTTACCTGCAGAAGTTATCTTATCCTGGATAAGACATTTGGTTTTTTCCATCTCCTTGTTGGTTTCTTAACTTTCACTCCGGGTGGTTTATTAACTTCCCACTCCGGGTGGTTTATTAACTTCCACTCCGGGTGGTTTATTAACTTCTCACTCCGGGTAGTTTATTAACTTCCACTCCGGGTGGTTTATTAACTTCCACTCCGGATGGTTTCCATAACTCCTCCGGCTGGTTATAGCGATTCTTCCCAAAACCGAACCATAGAAGTTACTAATAGTTTCCATATTCTATCCCATGGGTAGCTTTTTAGTTATTCGGGTAATTATACCCATCAACAATATATATTTACAACACTTTATATAATTTTATTTATTATTATTTATTTATTTATTTCTCAAAACGGCAACTAAACCGGCACTTATATGTTAACACACTAGTGTTCATGCTAATGACTCGGGTCTGGGAGATTTTAAGATCATATGCAGTAAGTTAAAATTTGATGCTATTTTTGAAAAAAATGTCAGTTGAGACTGATGTCACCGGCGGTGGCATTTGCCGATTTGCCAGATGAATGGGTGTGGTGGTCTGGGAGGAGGTTGTAAGGTGGTGGGCAGGGCTTCGAGGGAAGAGGAGAATCACGTGCAAGGCACGTGGTTCTTTGCCCTGAGAGTTTTCTGTATACTACCCGTCAGGGTGAGGCACATAATCCCTACGAGGGGGCATACAATAACTTGGCAATTACTCTCCTTGCCGGACACCTAAAGAAAGGAGAGGGGGAAAACATAAGAATACCCTTGAGATACTTTTGGGTGATGTGATATTCTATATATCTAATTATACTAACAGAATTATATAAAAATAGACAGATAGATAACACACCATATCAAAATAAATGCTTAAAAATTGTCTAAAGGGTACCAAAAAGGTTACCCCAACGACCTTCTTTACCTAAAACCTGCAAAGCGCGAACTTAAAGAGAGTAAATGAAAATAACAGTATCGGATATATCAAACAATACCTATCGACAACTAATATACTAAAAGAAAAAAACGAATCTAATAATCTTAAAAGGAAAGACAAATATCTATTAGTATTATCGGCCGCTATATCGCAATAAATTTCCAATATGTGATACCGGAAAATGTCGATATCAAAACGGCCCGATACCAACATATATTAGCCGATATATCGGATATTGGTCGATATTTTTATCTATTTAGGAGGCAAAAGAGATGGTAAGAAAGAGAAAGTTACCGGGCGAACAATTAATGTCATGTACCAACCAACACATACACATGCAAAGGGAAAGGGAAAGGGAAAATTATGTTTCCTCCAATTTTGCAATGTTCAGTCGTATAATCCTTCTTGCTCCCAGATATCAACGAGAAAATCTACCATTTCCTGTGAGGGGGATCCGGGGAAGCAGTTAGAACATGTAGGCCAATAGGCCGAGTGTTGTTATGGTCATCCTAGTGGGGAGACTTCCATGTCCACTTAATAACCAGGATTAAAATTTGGTTAGATAAATAATAGATATTACATCAAGAGATTTTAATTATTATTCAATCTATATCATTTATCGGTTCAAGCTCTAATCTTAACCATTAGATAGACATGGTAGCCTCTCCACACTGAGTCCCTTAACAGCTTGCCAACATGCCATAGCAATAACCTGGGGGAGGGAGGGGGGGGGGAGTTGTTCAGCTATACTTACGTGGAGAGGGATGGGCTGTGGAAAAGGCTTATTTGTCCCAAGTAAACTCTCATAAGTAGCATTCCAACTGCAGAATATCATGGCCATTCGAATGTTAAAACTTCAATCCCATGAGGAAGTTGCTATCTGCTTTTTTCAAAAAAAAAAAAAACAAACAAAAGATGCAAGAGCATTGCTGGGTGATAGATAGCATAAGGAATGAAAGTATTGCGATCGATATTGGAGGCAAATGTATTTTGCAAATCAAAGCCTAGGGCAAATATCGGCTAATATATTGAGAAATATTGAATGTATTGGCTAATATTTAAAATATTGCTTGATATATTACATTATTAGGAAATAATGGTATCGGGTGTGTGATACCAATATAAATCCACCCATAGTTTAGTAAACAAGCCTCTTGGACTCTATATATAAATCAGATTATGGCCAGAAAGGAGCTTGTTGACAACAGTAAGCACGCTCAAGTCCTTGTAGAAGGCAGCTGCTATTGTAGAACTTTGTCATCCCAAATCATAGAAGACAAACCATAAAATGCGAGGGGTCGACCCTTAAAACCCTCTGTGAGAGAAGAAGGTGTGCACATTTTATTTGATGAGCAAAGTTGATTCCTAACAAGAAATGGGTATTGAATGTTATTGTGATAACTCGGAAGTTATCAAATATTTCTCCTTAAAATGTGTTGACTTGACTCCCTAAGCAAGACTACCACCAAATAGCACGTCGCCGTCAGCAACAGAACATTGTATTTCTTCCGAACAATCTCCGGATTGTTCTAGAGTAACTAGAAGAGATTCTTTAACTAGAAAAAATTCAATTTAGTTACAGGATACTTACCCAGGAGTTTTTGCAACTCAATCATGTATGATAAAATTATCAAAGATTTGACTGTTTCAAACCCTATTTGTAACTCATTAGAGATTTGGGAAACAAAAAAAAGATGTGTACGAACAAAATATCCAGCAACAAGAAAAAAAAGGGATTGAATAGAGAAACTAGGAATAGGGTTCAGCAACACTTACCACACCCTTCCCTTGGGCTCTTTTCCTAACTTAAACTCAAGAAAGGAAAAGCTTGTTAAACAATTTCTATTTACCAAACTCAAAGCCCGCATATTTGGGGAAAATTATCAAAAAATATTCTCAATTTTTTGACTTTTTTTCCCCCCTGAAGTTATTATCATATTTTCGTTTTCCTAATTATATTTTCAACCTTTTTAGTACAAATTCTAAGTTATGCAAAAAATTTTGCTCAAATCCTTACATACATATCCACAATTGACCTTCAATTTATAATTTTCTATCTTTTAGAAGTTTTTTTTTTGGCATCATCTATGCAGTAGTGTATGACTTAGGATGAGGTCAATTTGGCTTGATATACGCATAGAATAGAATTGATACTAATAGAAGTTAAGAGTTGAATTAGAAAAAGTGAAAAGATAAAATTTTTTTTTTTTTGGAGGGGTAATTTTCCCTCACATTTCAGATTTGAACAGGTTTTTACATACTAGCAGTGGCCAATGAATACCGTCATTATAAGCAGTTGTTCCTTTTGGAGAAGATTAATGGCCATTATTGTAAGGTTGCAACATATTCAATTGCCTAAGTTATTATCCAGACTCATCAACATCCGCATTGGTAGGCAGCCTGAAACAAAGAAACAGAAATGTCCATGCAAACTGCCATGGTAAAAACGCAGCACGATATATCATCACAAAGATTCTCGGCAGTTCTCATTTTCTAATTATTAGAGCTTAAAGTACTTAACTTATTTAAGGGTCATAGGGATATCACACCTTAATATGGGTTCTCGGGTTTTTGTCTGATTTTGAGTTTTTGAATCTCCAACCCATTCCTGCCTCACCTGGTTCCAGAGAAGAACACCTGCACTTAAAAGAAACATCAGCAAGAAGATCCAGCAAACAAAGAGAAATTGCAATATAAAGGATAGAAGATCGTGTGTAAAACATTAGAAATTCCATTACAGGAGAAATCCCTGCAAAATCATACACTCATGCTTGTACCATAGTTAAAAGAGGGCAATGAAAATAGATCCTAATGAGTTCTAGACCAATAAACTAGAGAGTATAAACAATCACACAACAATAATATGAGGTTCCTCAGTGTATATTATTTGCAGATATTATTGTTTTAATTGATGAAAGTAGAGCAGGTGCATAAATAAAATTGGCACATTAGATTAAGGCTGTGTAGTCTAAAGGATTCAAAATAAGTAGAAGTAAAACCAAATATGCTAAGAATAATTTTAGTGATTCTAAACAAAACAATGAATAAATCAAAATAAATGATCAAAATACTCTTAAAAATACTAGATTTCATTACCTCATATCAACAATTCCAGAAAATGGAGAAATTAATAATGGCATGGAACATAGGATAGATGTAGATAGATTAAAATAGATAACTCTATCGGATGTGCTTTGTGAGCAAAATATATCAATTTATCAAGAAACTCAAATTTAATCGAGTCAGTAAGCTAATCTATATCCATCAATGGGCTACAATGCCAAGGGCAAGAAACCAAAGGGGTCGCATCAGAATGTCAAGGTGAGAATACACTACCAAGCAAAGTAAAAGATATCGCGAGTCATAACTTGAGGATATTTTCTTTTAAAAGGAATTTGTATGAATATCTTGTACAAGACATTAGTACAAGAGAGCAATGTTACAAAATCGTCCCTCAGACACTTTTCAGAAACCCATTCTAGTGTGGCATTCCATCCATCTATAAGTTATTAAATGGGCCAGTTAGTGTGAATGAATGGATGTAACACCACATAACATGATATCCTTAAACAGTTATGAATTTGAGAACTTGCCATGATTTACAAACTCAGAAGGGTTGCTTGTGCTTCCAGAGCTACTGTGGAGATCGACGTTCAGTTTTGAGGTGCTGATAGATGAGACACTTCTTTGTGACTGAACAGCACTGTTTTCCATCTCACATGTGCTAGTGCTCCAGAAATCTTCTGATACGGTCGGCTTTTTTACCACTTTGCCTTGAATTTTAAGTCCCTTTGATGGTTCATCCACAGCAATTGTTAATTGGGGCTTATTACAGCATCCAAGACAACCTCTGCTCTGTTACAAAGCAGGTTTTTGTGAAAAATGATTAGTGCCGAATTTTTCATTCACTGTCTCGCTGAAGAACTGGGAAAGATAAGTGTCTCGAAAACATAAATAGCATCGGCAATGCATAGATATGATAGTTTGATGCTCATCAAAAAAGATAAAGATAGTTTTGGCATCTCAGAGCAGCCCTTGCCAGAGCCTTTATCCCTATCTAAAGGCAGCCCTACACGGCTCTCCCACATTTTTGGGTCTTGGAATGTCAAGCACACACAACTTTACCCTTATATTGCAGAAATGATGTTTTCCTGATTTAAACCCATGACTTCCACATGGAGCATACTTAAGGTTGAACCAAGACATATTCTCCTTTATTCCCATCTATCTTCTAAGAATTTCCTTTCAAAAAAAAAGAAAAGGAAAAAAAGCCAAGCCAAAAAAAAGGGCTAAAATATCTATCTAGTAGATGAATTTTCCAGTATTTTTTTAAGACTGGAGAAGATGAAATCATAACATGATCAATGAGGTTTTCCTCCCACTCTGTAAGATGATTGGAACCACTGATTAGTGTCACAATTTTCTGATTGTTGGAGGTTAATCACAAAACCAAAATAATCTTATCATAAAAATAAAATTGTTTACAAACAATGAGTGTACGCTAATAAATAGAAGCCCTCACCAAAATGGTTGAATTTCTAGGTATAAAAGCAACAAAAGGAAGGCAATAAAAAAGAAAGATCTTGTTTTGTTTATAAGAACAATGCGAAATGGTGGTCCTGTGCATAATTTTTCACAAGAAAGAAATGAAGAAGCCTCTATTCAATCTGGACTCTAATTCCAATATGTTCACTTAAGCTGCAATTTGTACCCATGGGAAAGAGAGAGATTTTTTTCAATACAGACTCACACTTCATAGTCAAGTTCAGATGATAATTCCATCTAAATCAGAATCATGCATAACCAATAATGGAATGTAGATCAAAGCATGAATGAAAATATTGGCCAATATTTATCGACATAGGGAAGCTCGACATAGATGTTTTTCGATACTAGATAAATATCCCAATATGTTACTAAGTCGGCTAATGCGAATGATATAATGGTCAATATAGCAACATGTATAGGCCATTTTTTTGTTCGCTTCGCTTTTAAAAACTTGAATCTACATGTTTTGAATATATATATATATATATATAATCCTAAATCTTTTAAAACTCCTAAATTCACATGTTCTCTAGAGACAAAATATACATAGATGAAAAATTTTTGAGTATTTTTCAATAATCTAAAAGGATGTCATGATTAATTTTCAAAAATTTGAGTAAAACTCATTAAATATATAAATAGATAATTAAAGATTATCAAATCTTACTATATAACTTGCTTCTAATGTTGCCACAAGAATTTTTTTACGTCTAATACCGATACATATATCGCTAGATATAATATGATTGCAACCAATACCAATATCCAAAATTTTCAACCATAGTGAACATGGGGCAGGTAACACTTTCTGCAGCAAAGTGTCAACACAATTTTGCAGAAAAAAATCAGCAGCAAAACCATGTCACATGCACTAATATGAGAATCAGCAGATATCCGGGGTTCGAAGGCAGACTCGGACATTCTTATTCTGACATAGATTGCAAAACATGCCAGCATGGATACTACAAGGACGGAAGGCAATAGCACATTGTTAAATAATTAAACATTTTATCAATTAACCATAAGAAAGAAGAGTGCTATTATGGTCCTTCTAGTGGGAAGGCTCTCACATATCCACCCAATGGTCAAAATTAGAATTTGGGTAATTGAATGGTGAAAATTATGTTATGTGATTTAAATGACTATTCAATCATTACTATTTATTTATCCAACTTCTAATTTGAGCTGTTGGATGGACATAGGAGTTCCCACGCTGAGAGGACCACAATAACTCTCCAAAAATAGGGCCTTAAATCAGATGAGTCATCTAACTGGCTTCAAAATCAGACTTGAAACTGCAAATTTTACAGTCTGGGCAAAAATCCCTGCAAATTCATGGATATGACCTAGAAATTGCAGGTTTGACTACAGATAAGCCAAACCTGCATAGTGCTGACAAAAAACAAGCCTAAGTGCAGAAGAACAAACTTGAGCCAGTCATCTGAGACTTTCTACACACTTTTCACTTGATTCAAATGGGCAATACGTAAGCTTATTGTATTTTCAAATCACCTTTTCCCATAAACATTACACCGAAATGGATGAAAATATCAGTAACAGTATTGATCGTGATGATATTAGTATCGGACATATCAAACAAATACGTATTAGATACATTAGTTCCTAAAAATTGTAAATTGACGGGATTATATTGGCCAATATTTTGAATATCAGCTGACATATCGTAATATATCACTGATATGGTGACATATTATAACATTGTTGCAGCATTAGGAAATATTTGTATTGGGGGGCTCAATATCGATGTATATCTGCCAATGTTTAAAGAAAGATGATACAAACTCTCCCAATTTTATAGGTTCTTTGATAGCTTACAATCATCCCAGTCTCGTCCCATTTCATCTGGGACTTATAGGGAACAAAATGGTCATCCAGAACCATGCAACACTTTCTGGGGCACTTGTGACGGTTCATGTTAAATAATACAACTACTCAGAATTCTTGTTGAGGGAAAAACTGATTTGATGATAGAAATTGAAATTATAAGATATGGATGGAATGATAAAATCATATTTCCTTAAAAGGCTTCATACTTCATGTTCTCTAGCTTTATTCCATGTCATCAAACCTAGTACAATTATTCTTGATGGAAGAAAAACCTAGGATTTCCCCTCTATCGTCCTTTCCTTTTGCCAACTAAAACTCCAGTTCATTGACATTAGGCACACTACTGATCAGAAAGACAATTTCAATTTTCATCTATTATCCTCTTGGATAGCAAGCAAGGAAAATGGGGTGAGCAGTGAGCTATTTTATCAATGAATAGCACGATGAAATTCCAAGTCAAAATCTGCTATGACAATAACTAATGCAAAAAATATATATATTTGTTTTTAGCTGATTAAGGCAACAACACTGGTGATATATGTAAAATATTGATCAAAAGAAAAATTTTACAAGATAGCTATTAAGCATTCTAAACATCATAGATCATAATATTAGCATAATACATACAAAAAGTAAGCACTACAAAAATAATAATGTTAAGATGGACAAGTAGAGTTGCTTTAAGAAATAAGATAAATTATAAATATATTTGTAACCATCAAGAAGTCGTACCTATAGAAAGATAATTATAATTAAGGTGGATTGAATACTTACAACCTAAGCCAAATGAATTGTCAATGAGAGAGTGATTTGGCTAACGTTAGACGCTATGTGAAAAGTAGAGGTTGGCCTAGAAATATTTGGAATAAGATAGTAATATAGATAATAGGTGAAAATTTGATATTTAGACCCACCTCTTTCAAAGCAGATGTTCCTAAAGTATGGGCAACCACAACAAGTTAACAAAAGGCTTCGACAATATAAATAACATACGATCTTATTGACGAAGGCAAAATTCAGAACCAACTAGTTCAAGAAAAAGCTCTCTAGGCTTCTCAAACGAGTAAAAGACAAATTTACTAGACAGTCACCTTAGAGTACAGCAGATAAAAACAAACTAAAGTCTCCTAGCTGACTCCCCCTAACACATGACCTCTACTAAAGAACCCACTCTTTAGATTTGCCCTACAAGCCACAAATTCAAACTCTTTCCGAATTTCTCAAATCAACCTACAACGACTGGAGATTCCAACCAAAAATAGCGTCTCAAGTATGTATTTAAAATGTTGTGAGCGAAAAATTTTTGAAAGCTTTTACAAACACGTCATCAAATAGAAATGTGAAAATGTTTCAAATGTTGGTGGCTCTTCAAAATGTAGTACCCTATACAAGCCTCGAATATCTAGATCACCCCTAAGGCTCTCTCTAAATCAAAGAAATTGAATAACTCATTTTCCCTATTTTATTTTTGAAGTTGAGTCCCCCTACATGTATAATCTTTCAGGTCAAAGCATAAAATTCCCACTCCTTTAGTACAATGAGAAGTGGGCTAATAACTGTTTTCAGTAGTAAACCGATATCTTGTCAAAATTGTGCTAACTACTTCTGAGCATTCTCAGATAGCTTTTGGAAAAAACAGGCATGACATGCATTCTCACTAACTCATGCTAACTACTCCAACATAATTTCTCTCATTCAAAAATGCTCATGCACATTGCACGCCCCAATAAAATGACCACGTGCACCCAAGATATAATAAAACAAGAGACAAAGGGACAACACATTGTCACAAAATTTGCCAACACTAAAAGCAAACATTAACAACATGAAATTACTTCTATTTTTAGATAATATTACACTGAATAGAGTTTTATATAGCTTATACTTAGTGGGACTTCAAGGTTTTGTGGTTTGTAAAGAATATAGTTCGTGTTTAGATTCCAAACACTTTTTACTGCTAATCACAATTGTGTCATGTCCTAATATGTCACAAAATATTTCGCCACAATGAAAAGTTTCAATTCATGCTACCCGTCATGATCCATCAGCAGCCTCCCCTTCATCGGTCAACAATAGATGCATCCTTAACTGTGAAAGACCTCACCCTCATTCCGCTCTTCCACCAGAGCATCTCCCAAGTAAACTAATTAACTAGATTGATAAAATACTTACACTCTAGTCCACATAAAACAAGCTATCATTTATATATATTTGCCATATCAAATGCATAACTTGATTGACTAAACCAAGCAGCATAAATGAAACAAAACATTTTGCCACAGTGCATAGAAATACAAAACATTCAAACAATTAACGTTTAAGCAGAAAATGGTGTTTTTATATCAGAGAAAAAAAACACATCATGCCCCTAACCGTTAAAAAAAAAAAGGCATATAAGGCCTCTATGTCTAATACCCAACAGGCCAACACATTGGAAGATGTAGTACCCATTTGCAGGCATCAACCACACCAATTTCAAACATTTTAGTTAAATTACGAAAAAAAAAAGGATATGCTCTCTTACACTGATGAAGCTCTTGCATTTATTTCTCAGCTTTTCCATTGCAAGATGAACAAGAGCACCTAAGTAAGCAGCAGAAAACCCTAAAAGAGAACAACAGGGGTTCCTAACAAGACATTTTTCTACTTCAGTCCACAAACAACACCTTGAATACATATCTTGTGAGGCAGTTATAGTCAAAGACAAACAGACAAATTCCACAATAAGAACGAGCCACTACCAGAGAAATCAGACAGTCTGTTTCATAAGCAAAGTGCAACGGTTGTGTCTTCACCCACTCTCACAAGGTTACTGGAAAAACAAGAAAACACCAGATGCTAAACCAAAACAAAAGCAAACTTCAGTTCGTCTATTGTTTTTACCAAGGGATCAAGGTAAAGAGATTAATTTAATAGCCCAAATATAACGATAAGCTCAAAAAAGATATGACAGCACATTTGAGTTTTTATGAACTTTAGCATCTAAAATAGTGCATTGTTCCTTGGTCTGATAACCCTACTCTTTCTAATTAATTATTAAGATTCAGCCAGAAGGAATTTGAATAGTGAACTTCAGGAAAAGGCGAAGGGTTGAACAGAAATGCAGTTAAGGCCAAATTCCCAAGCAAGTTATTGTCCTTCAGAAGTAGACCATGGGAAAAAGTGCCCACAAATTTGAATCTATTTGTGGTAAGAAAATTTGTTACTTAGTCATAAAAAAAAAAAACTAAATACTTTTTTACTTTCTTTGAAAATTTCCTGCTCTTTCTTCGAATCCAAACAGCTTAGCTGACGGTAAATAGATAAACAATTATACCCACATCAAATCTTGCAACTACGCCTTTTGAATATTGTTCGTGCACAATAAAAAGACAAAAATATTTAAAGATGAGGTGAAAAAAGGATTCTATTTATCATTTGCTTTGAAGGTATGGGCGGATTCTGTAGATATTCTAAATTTCTGATTAGGGGAGACGAGTAATTAAAGATCTAATTATGTTAATAATTTACATTCTTCTATAGAATTTTCCGGGCAACCAAAACTGAAATCTAAAAAGGGAGTAAAAATGCGGGAACAGCTCACCCCATACAGGCTAAGATGTGAGAAATCCAAGCAGGAAGAGGAACAAAAAGATGCATTTACAGGGAGAAAACGTGTGAGAGAGAACCCCTTGAAGCAGAAATCATCATAGTAAGACAAAGAGATCATGCGTGAGAGAGATCGCCGTCCTCTACAGAGAAAAAATTGCAGAGAAAAATGTTCATTACAATAGCGATAATCAAAAGTACAAAAGGGCACTTCCAAAATATGAGAAATCGATGACGGAGTTGAACCATTGAGAAGGCATGGATTGTGCGTGAGACAGAAAAGCCCCTTGGATTTGAGAGCTGCTTATTGCTTAAGCAGAAGACCAGATGGCCGTGATTGTTTTGATCTCTCCCCTTCACCTCCCTGTCACTGTCCTCCGTTCCCTACTCCAAGTTTCTTTTCTTTTATTATATTATTTCATTTTTCATAACAATTTGGAGGATAAGATTTCAAGTCTGAATAGTTAATTACCCAAGCTCAGTATGGCACTTTAATTAGTTAAATAGATGGGAAGAGTTTAAATTTGCTGATATTATTCAATTTAATTCCAAAATTTGTAATTTTTTTCATATTATAATTTTGAGTACTAAAGGTATATAATCAACATGTATTCTAATAATTAATCAAATTATATACTTTATGTAATCTTTTTGAACATTACTCCTTTTCTTTTTAGTGCTTATTAGGTCAGCTACTCCAGCCTTTCTATTTGGGCAGAGCAAAACACCATTCAATGGGATTGAAATTTACTAAATGGTTTAAATTGTTGAATTAAAATCAATTCAAAAATGCTTTAATCCAATAGATATTCAATTTGATTTTAATTAAAATTAAGCTTTTCGGTTTGATAGATAGGAGTTGAACCAGTCCAAATTAAATCAAATTTTATATAGAAAAATATTTCATTTTGGTTTAAATATAAACTTATAACAAATTTATATTAAAAATTTCAATGTCCATTTTATCCTTTTAATTAATATTATTTTAGTTTTATCATTATGTATTTTCACTACACTTACTATACATGTCTTTTAAAGTTTTTTGTGAGTTCAAATATGTCACAATAGGCATTTTCAAAATCAACCTCTAAGTAAATAGGTTTGATCAACAACCCTAATCCTATGTGGGCAATTGATGCCAACAAGTCATATTGACTTGGCAAATGGGCTTCTCTCTATTATAAACAAATAGATGCACTTTTTAGGGGGGAAAAAAAGTATAAATTTAAAAAATAATAAAATAAAAAATAATTTTTATCAATTTATCTTGATCATTAGCACTCTCATCTCAACCAAATGTGTAATGAGATTTAAAAATATGTCTAAACAGTTTGGATACTTACATCTGTAATGTTTTTTGATATGAAAAATATTAATAAATTAAGAGGTCACTAATTATTAAATATAGTCAATTCAATTTTCACATGCTCTTTAATTTATCGAGTTTTATCATGATTTTTTTTAATATTATCCTTTTAATTTTTCTAATAATTTTAACATTTTCTTATAATATAGAACTCTAATATTGAAAATACAGTAAATTTTTTTCTCTATTTCTACAATATATTATTTTTTAAATTATCTTAATTAGTTAAAAACAAGAGTTACCGGTATTTAAGATAACTATAATAGAACCCTGATTTATGAGTATAATTGATAGAATCCTATCAATAATAAATAGTATAATAGATATTTTAAATTTTTAACTGAGTTATAATAAGATATGATAATTAAAAAATTATGATTTTTCACAATCGTAGCTATCAAAATAGGTGATGATGGTGTGATATTGTGGATAAAAATCTAATTATTAGTCCAATTTGGTTACTAATTAACTTGATAAATGGTTGCCAAGAAAACTATGTACTTAGAATTTGACCATTTCATCCTCAAAAGCTGACTTTGTCAGTCATGTGGGCACCATTTTCTGATTTAAATCAAATTCAATATCAGTTGGCCGCATTTGGGTTTTTATAAAATTCAAAATTTACAATCAAATTTAATTATCCTAAGCTTTAACATAAATATAATAATAATAACAATAACAATAATAATAATATATCAGGTGGCAAGTAACTCAAATTAGAAGATTTTGGTAGTATTGTAGCTATTTTAAAATTAACTTGTTTTGAACATTAATTGGTAAGTTATTAATTGATTATTTTAAAATTTATGATATTATTTTGTAATATTTCAAGGGGAAAAAGAAAATAGTCTTGGCTTGGCATTGAATGGGTTTGGGGTTAGGTCCAAATTATTGGGTTTTTACCAAATTCAAAATATTACAATATTGGTTTGGATCATGAATTTATAATATTTTGTGAATATGGGCATAGTTCCCCGATCCCCTACCCGACCTCAACACAAACCCACGTTGTTGCCATCCCTATTTAAGTATGTGACTATCAGTTTATTTTCTCATCACGGTGCACCTAAAATATCATATATTTAAAATTTATTAAAAATTTATAAAATAAGGATAAAAATTCGATGAAAAAATAGATGTGTTTGAATTTGGAATAATTGAGGCTGTTTAGATTATTTAACTTTCAGAAATAAAATTTCCATCACTGTCCACAAAGTATATTTTTATGGAATTTTATTATGGTCTTTAAATTCTCTCTCTCTCTCTTTTTAAATTATTAAGACTACTTTAAAAGATATTGAAATAATATTTTGACGTGTTTTAATATTAACATTTTGTATTATAAAAATAAAAGTTTAACATTTACAAGTAATAGAGCAAGCTGTCTGAAAGGATCATATCAAATGCTATTATACCTTGATTTGCAAAGCTCTGTTGATGCACTTCATTTAAGGGGCTCGAGTTGGGTGACTTTGCTCCTCAGCAAAAGAGAATACAAATCAAAATATGTTGATTTGATATAGATTGTTTGATGCTTTAGCTTTTGTTTCCATTTGTCAATTTTTATGGTGCCAAAGTTGCAGATGGATTCCAAATGTAAGCTAAGTTCTAAGAATAATTTTATATTATAACATATCTTCTCCTACGAATATTCTTTTGAAATTAAATATTTGTATTACAAACTATTATACCAAAGCGGTGTTGGGTTATGGGTCACTCCCGTGTGGGCTCATACCCACTTGATGAGGCGGGTGGAGGTCAATATCCTCACCGCATGGAGAGAGGTCAAGTTGGCTCGCTAGGTGCTCGAGCGGTTTTTCCAGAATGGCCGCCGCTTGCTACGTGCTCGAGAGGGGCTCGAGCGGATTTTTCAGAATGTAGCCGGCTCGATATCCGCTCGAGAGGAGCTCGAGCGGATTTTCCAGATGGTAGGCCGCTCGCTAGTCGCTTGAGAGGCGCTCGAGCGGAAGCCGGCCGCTCGCCGCGCGCTCGACAGCTGCTTGAGCGGGCGGCGGTGATATAAAACGCGGGACTTTCGTTTTTAGGGTTATGCAAACACTTTGAGCGCCGTTCCAGAGAAGAGAAAAGAGAAAAAAGAGAGAGAAGAAGAGGAAGAATTGAGCCTCCGTTCGGGTTTTCAATCAAGTTCCAGTCTTCGGTGATCCCACGTACGAGATTCTTGCTGCCGTGAAGAACATCTCCCGAGTTCCATCTCTTCTCTTTTACTTTATACTTCTTGTACGGGCTGTCCACAATCAGTTGTTGTTGTATTTTGTGATTTGGGGTTTGTGTAACCGGTCAACTGCTGCTAGTGAAAATTTCGGACTTTGTGTCCCGTGATTTTTTCTCCCTCGTTTCTTAGGGAGTATTCCACGTAAAAATCGTGTCTTTCTTGTTTGTGTGTGCTGTTCGTGTGCTTGACTTCGTCTCTCACGTATTTTATTGCGGTTTAAACAAGCTTTTAAATCTAATAAGTGGAAGAATAATTTTATACCCAAAAATAAAATAGTAATCTTTTGGATTTGAAATTTTATAATCTTGAGGGAGATCCAAGGTCAGGCGATTGGTGTCCATGATCTATTCTTATCCAAATTGCTAGTCATGTCACCACCATGAAATTTGTCAAAATATTCGAGGAATGTCACTTAACTATCTTTAAAATATATATAGTGACATAATATTTATTTATTTATTTACTATTATGTGTATTTATTTATATGGATGGATAAATGAAATATCACGTTATTAATAATATCCTATAAAAGTGTTGGACATTATGCCATCAAAAACCATTTGATGGATAATTTAATTAATAATATTATTTAATAATTTAATTATGTTAAGATTATTTATGTGTTTGCATATTTTGTGACCATATTTAGTCATCTATTGATGTCGGATTATATAAGTTGAAGTTTTGTATCAACTTATTTTTGTGGCTATCGGTTCTCGAGGATATGCGCCCGTTGCACCTTCGTTATGCGCTCGAGCCTCGCTTCCAATATTATGATACCCGTTACACGCCCGATATGAGTTCAAGCCTAGTTTCCAATGGGTTTGCGCTAGATGCTCGCTCACCATATATTTGAGCGCCAAAACCAGTATCCTTCCGCTCGAAACTCACCTTTTTCTTGCTCGAGCGCCTAGAAGTTTTTCTCTTGAAACCCTAGGTGCGTCTGCCATGCCCTTGAATGCTGCGACAACGGTCATATTTTTAAGCGAGTTTTTCGAGCCTCTCTATATATTTCTCCCTTATTTTATTTGCCCTATCTCTTACTTGTGCATATGAACATCTATTTTCAGAGCAAACAAAAATCTTCTTACTTTAACTTAACTCCATTTAAGAGAACCAAAACAACATTCTTGTGCTCTTGTATCAAAGGTTTTCTCACCACTCTTACTTTACCATTGTACAACTTCTTACCTATTTACCTTCGTTGGCGACGTTGGTAGTGTGAAAAGGAGTTCCAACGGTGTTTAGTACTTCAAGCGGTTCGTAAGAAAAAATTGACATGAAGACCGGAAGATGTTTGATTTCGTTGTCGTTGTCAAATATAAGAAATTCATTGGTAGATATCACAAGACGGGAGTAACTCGCCCAGATTAGCACGTCGATATCACCCAAAAGTTGATTTTCATAGTATATATCTTCCCTGACTGTTGAAACTTGGAGGTTTTACTCGATAATCGTGGTTATCGAGGTTTTTCTTTGTCACCGAAATTTTTTTTTTAATTATTTCTTATTGTTTTACTTTTTGTTATCGTTTATATCATCTAGATTTAAATATTTTTTACGTGTATTGAATATTTATATTTGTACTGCTTTTGTAAATTTATCAAGGGATTGGAACTCTTGTGTAATTTGGGATGAATAGTTTCTTTCAAATTATATTTCATAATTCCTATGCATTATTTATTTAATAGGTATTTAATTGTAATATGTGATGTCATATAAAAATGATAATTAGTATATTGTAAAAAAAAAATCATGCCAATGATCGAAAAATTAAAGCCAGAGAGTAGTGATTTTTCAATTCCTTATTTATTAATTTTGTTCTAGACCGTAGTGTATTGTGCTTAGAGAATGATCCGTGCATGGAAAGGAAGATTAGAAGGCTTTTTGTGCTGTAGATTGGAGACCCCATCTCGGAGACAAGTGAAATATCCTTTTCTTGAAAATTTACTATCCGTGCTTGTTCTTCTAGTTCTATATCATTTCATATTCAAAATCCATGTCTTCATGAGAAGTCATAGAATAAGTAATGTGTAGAAGATGTATGCTCAATTTCATGAGATTTCAAAATGTTTATCTCAATTGTTGTGTAGCATTTGCTTGGCATTGAAATCAGCATTCGAATGCAACACATAGATTTGGCCAGTGTTTGAATGTCGTTCAAATGTTACTATAGGGATGGCCAATTCTATTTATAAATATCATTATCATTGTAGATCTATATTTTGATGGTTTTTATGCATAATGTAGATCTGTACATGAATAATATAATAGTAGAAGGCATTTGACGCTTTATTGATTACCTGTATTGCTTAGATCTATGAATTTATATACTGCTTGAGTAGACATTTGTTTGGTGTATGAGTTGCATTCAAATGTTAAAGCTAACTTAGTTAAATCTGTAGATCTACAAGCGTGGTTATTAAATTTTAAAAATGTAAACTGTTGGGTATATTGAGTGTCATGCCTACTTAATTTCATAGCAATTGGATATGATTTTTAAAAAGGATTTTAGCTGATATTTGAGTACCTTGACAAGCCATATACAAATGTCAGGTCTCTTTCAAGATAATTTTAGAAGGCCCGTAGATTCCAAGTGGCAATAATAAAATTGGGTGTATTTTATATTTTTAATGGTCGTAGCAATATAGATAACGATCTAGAATATCTTTATGACATTTTGGCTGAGTATAAATTCTAGTATTAGTACAGCGGGCAAGTTCACACTTAGATATCAAAGGTTTGGATTTAGAATTCAATCTAAATATTAGGCGTGGGACCTAGGATGTTAATTTTCAGTATTCAGCTAAGCTTATAGATTATAGTGGGCCTGGTGAGGATGCCACGTGTCTAATACTTGGTATATTTGTGGGATTTCTCCGCTCCTTTTTAGTTGACGGATTTCTTTGCATTGTCTTTGATTGCATGTATAAGTTTTTGGCATCCATAGTTAAATAAAAAAATTATGTAAAAATATTATAATTTTAAGGAATATAAAATGCATAAAACCGTAATATAGTTTATAATCGTCTGATATCTATTCTATATTCTATGGATTAAGATCTATTATTTCATAGATGGATATTTATAATTATGTGACTATCATATTATGTAGTATTGAGAACATTATGGTAAGAGACATTGAGTTTGGTATGACTGTAATTTGTTTCTACACCATGAGTGTTGATTAAGACATTTGCACACCTATAGTGATAAAGTCTTTGGAGACTATCTGTTCGTCCCGTATCAAACTTACAAGTGTTAATTACCTTATTGTACTTATCCCACCAACAGGAACAAAAATATATATTTTTGGTTTATAATGACAAAATAAAATCTAATGATATTGTTATGATATCTCAGTAAAATATAGATCTCTATTGATATTGGTTTGATAGAACTTATATTATTATCGTTTTTGAACATGGTGATGTTGATTTATCTGAGATGATGATTGATCATGTTATATTGTTTATTATTATATTTTATTGGTTCCATATTAGAGTAAAACTTATAGCGCTAACAAGGAATTGGACTTTTGCTTTGATGATTTCAAATAAGGAGGATCTCAGAGATTAAATATATTTATTTCAGAGTCAAGAGCCATTTGCTATTATAGACATTATTAAATATTTTATTTTGGGGCTGCGTTTATTGGTTGTTTTAAGTGTGCTTGGATGTTTATACATGAGAGTTTTGCAAAGAGATGGATAATTTTATTGTTATTTTATTTATGAGGTTATTTTATATAATGATAAGTTATGATGAATTTGGGTTCCGTATGAACGGTTTGGGCCGGGGAAGGAACATAAGGGCCTTTCTCTTCCTCTCGATGATTAAGGCAAGGAGTTCCGATGCCGCCACTCTTGCTTATTTTGATTATGGAAGTTTTCGGATGTTTCATTCGTGAAGCAGCTGATGGTGGTTTTATAAATGGATTTCGTGTTGATGGTGTCAGCGATGAGATGATTCCCTCTCTTTATTTGTTTGCGGATGACACCATCGTTTTTCTGTGATGCTAGTGAGAGGGATCTTTTTTAAATGACCAATATTGCTCGTGTTTAAAGGGTGTTCAGGCCATTTAATCAACAGGAGTTAATTTTTGCTGGTAGGCGCTTTTCTGGAATTTTGGACTGCAAAGGACGATGATTTCCAATCTCTTATTGGGTCTGCCTCTTGGGTTGAGATTCAAGGATCCAAGCATCTGGGAGCCGAAGGAGAGTAAATTTGAAAAACAGCTTGTGTCAGTACTTGGGAGGACATTTGACACTTGATGAGTTAGTTTGCTCACATACTACAGGTTTCTTTTCCCTCTTCCATCTTTGGTAGAGAAAAAATTGACAGCCTCATGAAGCACTTTTTCTGGGGTCGGAGCGGATTATGCTTTTAAGTTCCATTGGGTTAAATGGACGATGGGTACTTTGACTATTGATCAAAGGGGTCTTGTGCTGATTGAGACCCTGCTGAGAAATGCATTTGGAATTTCAGGATGAGAAGAATAGACTACGGATATAGGTTGCTGCTGCTGAATATGTCGTGCCGTACAAGTCCTGCTTCATAACCCGAACAACACCCACGGCCTGACCCATAAGCCGATGAGCAGCCGCCCAAACAGTCTCAAGGAACTGTTGTCTTGCCCCTAGAGCCGGTTTAAAGGATTACTCCAAGTCCCAAAGTTTCATTTAATGCTGACACTACTTCTAGGAGGAACCACTCCCCATGCTCGTCCAACTGATGGAACCCAAGCTGCTGGCTGGCCCTTTGGGCTAATCTACTGTCTATTTAAGTAAAACGTGCATAATAGTTTACGTAGGCTAAATTTAATTAAAATTAAGTAAATTAATCTCTTTAAAAAATAGCAAGTAATTGGTTGATTTAAAATGAGTGATTTTTTAAACTGACTATAGTAAGTGAGTTTCTTTAAAAAGTGAGTAGTTCTTTAACCATTATCATTATATTTTGACTAATGTTCAACAATCCAAAATTCAATTTATGTTTACACATGCATCTGCATTAATATGGAACTGATTGATTGGGCTGGTGCTCATGATATTATAGAAACAGCCGTGAGGCCAGTCTTTGGAAGCACATAAAAAATGAAAGGGAGTTGGTTCAGTCTGTTTTTTCTTTTTTATTGTTTCTGGACCTTCAGGCACATCAATCAGATTCTAGTACGATTCATGGGTGAATATCTCTCCGCTTAAGTACTGCTCTCTGATCTTATTCAATCTAGCTGACGACAAGGATTTGTGTTCAGCAAGTATATTTAAATATATTGAAGCGCAGCGTGTTTTATATCAGACTGATTCATTCTGGTCCAAATGAAGCTACTTTGTTTGAGTTTGAAAGGTTGGTTCGTTTGACCTATTCAATCGGTTATATTGCTGATGCAGATTTGGTGCAGTGCGGGTAAGTGAATCTGGAGTTTTCCCCCTTTTCATCCCTTCTTAAGTTACTGAAAAAGGGTGACAATGTAAATTTTCCTGCTAAGCTAATCTGAAAGTACACAATTCGTTTGAAGGTGGCGTTTTGTCCTACAGGTGGCTTCTTGGAAAAAGTGTCTGACACTGGAAATCTGCAGAAAAAGAGGTTTTGTGCTGCGGCTGCTGTTTAATATATGTTTTCTCTGCAAAAAGATGGTGGGAACAGGGCACTATCTGTTCTTATCTTGTGAATTTTCTCAGACTCTCTGGCGCACAGCTTACTTTCTTATGGGCATTGCCTGGGAACAGGCAGGCACTTTTTTAGATTAATTGCTAGCATTAGAATAGATTATTAAATAAAACAAAGATAGAGTACGGATCCTTCCCAGGCTCACTTACAGAAAGTAGAAATGGAAGTATATTAGTTCTTTGGACGGTATAGTTACTCCAACGTAAATGGCCAACGTTTCAGTTTGACTGCTGAAATTTCTTCACTCACGTTACATTATCTCGTCAGTTGTAATTGAAACAATAAGTATAGCCCATGTTAATTGTTGATGACCTTTCATTGAGCCCCATTCATTTTCTTTGGCTTTTCGTTAGTAATGATCAATGAAGGCAATTGATAGAGTTGTCTTATAAATTATGATAATTGGTTTTGTCCCTGGCACCTACTCTCACCAATACATCACCTAGAAGAGAAAAGGAGTGTCTAAAAACTCAAAATCAGACGAATCTAGATCTCGAAAAACAGAGTAGTTTAATGTCGGGAGGTTAGTATGCGATCATTTATTTTGCTTTCGTTGTTGTTTATACTACATAAATTACTAACATTTGGTATCAGAGAGGTTTCGTGCCTCTGCCTTTGCTATTCTGCCATTTTTCTTTTCTTTTTGAATTTTAAAAATTATTAAAGTTTTCATTTTTGTGATGATTCGATGAGAACAAATGCCAAAAATCATTGAAAAATTTGATTTTCGACATTTTCATACATTTTTCATCTATTTTGGTGTAAAAATGGCATCGTTTTCATCGGGTTGAAAATCGGGCAAAATCGGGTTTGGGCGAACCCACTGGAGGTTGAAGACGACCTGAACGACGTTATTTTGTCTGTTGCTACAGTGTCTAAAACGGCATCGTTTTACAGTATCCTGCAAGTAATACAAAAAAAAAGATTTCGAACATGGGCCATTTTTTGTGCACTGCCCAATTCATGCATCTGGTGTTTCCCGAGTGCCCCTAGGCCATTGGCGTGGTGGCCTGCAACGTGCCGGCCCAACCGCTCAGCCCATTACTATAGCAAAATATGAAAAAATCGCGTTGTAGCAGGATTCGAACTCGGGACGCGGTGTGCAACGGGAAATGCTTCGCCGCTGCATTGCCGCGCGCTTGGTTAATAATGAAGGATTTAATTCCTTTTAAATGATATCAATATATACTGTAGCATAATTGAAAAAAACGCTGCATGCGTGCGTTTTGACAATAAGTGTATTGTTATTCAGAAATGTAGATTCTTTTATGCAATGCCTGTTCATAAGTTTTGACAATAAATGAATGTAAGCAGTTAAATCTGAAACTTTTTCTCTTCAAAATTCAAGCTATGCATGGTTCCGAAAAGGAGTTTGGACTACTTTCAAATCTATTGTATGCAGCTCTTATATTATATTACGCTATAGACCGGATCCATGATTTGACTATTGATTCACACAACAATAATCTACTGTTGTGTCAAGGCTCCTTCGTAGCTTGAAGAGGTCTGCAAATATCGTGTCTTCTTCAGTCAGTTAACCCAGTCAGATACAGATGCTGGGCCATCGTAACTCAAAGGAAATGGACATCACTGTTATGTCTTCCAATCTGAGTACTTCATGTTTTTAAGTTTCAATTTTTTTACCCTGATTTTGGCCATACAAACAATTCAGCTCATAGAACAGAATACTATGCAGCACATACTCAAATACTCCTGATTTTCTTGTTTTCATTTTTCCTATTTTTTTGGGTTGGGGCGGGTGAAGTAGTCTTTACGTGCACCTGAATATCAACCAAAATAAATGATAAGGGAACAATTGGATCTTGCATATTCAGTACTTGTATTCTACTCACTGAGGCTGAAGTAGTTCTTTCTTGGATATTTGAGGTAGCAGTCACCATGCATTTTTGTACTCTCTAACATTAATCTTTCATCCGAGTTCCTGATTTACCTGTTAGTTGAATGCTCAACTACGTGAATGGGATTCCACCCTTAGTTGGAGATGTGTCTACGCGAATGGAAATTTCTTCTGTTGTTGATAAATGTAAATCAATATTGCTACGTGTGATTGACCTGTTTGAAGACTTGACCTAAAAAGTTTATGGCGCAATTTGATGTAAATTTTAAATAAAAACTATTGTGATAACAAAGAGACCAGGTGGGACCAACAATTATGGATCTATAGATTTGTTATATTTTGGGACCATTAGTTATGCTATAGATGTGACGTTTACATTAGGATTTTGATAGATTTTAAAAATACAATTCGTAGCTGTCAAACTATCTTATAACTCTATTTGTTAAAAATAATGAAACCTCTCTCTGTTATTATTGATTTTTTTTTTTTCATCTAAAATTGTTCTATATAAATCTAGTATTTTGTTATGTAATTATTTATTTATTTATTATTGTTAATCTTCCAAATCCCTAATAAATCTAAATCATAAGATAAGATGCCTTGAACTGTATTTTTCTTAAAATTATATGCATCTAAATGGTCTTTAATGTTTAACTTTAATGTAGATGCTAGTCTGACATTCTAGTTAATGTTTCTTTCAATATTACATGTTTAATATTTTGGTAAATTGGTTGAACATTTTGGCCGGGATGCCCTTTTTTCCCCATTGGTGAACGAGCTTTTTCACGCTCGGAAGACGGTGGTGGTCGGAAAGAAGAGGATTTGGGGGTAACGTGAACTACCTTGTATTTTTTGTGGGTTTGACGATGATCCTAAGGAGAATGATTGCAGATTGCTTGGAAGAGAAAACAAGTGTTCTTGTTTGGAGTGTTGGGGTTTCCTTACCCGGATATACAATTCAACATAGCGGAATAAATTTGAACCTTTTGTTAACAGTCAACCATCAAAATTATGGGTATAAAAAATATAATGATTTATAATGATTTTGAACATGGAAGACCCTTTTAATCAAAAAAAAAAATTATAGAATAAATTTAAAAAAAATTTTACTATGTAAAATTGGTTATATAAATTTTTAAAATAAAGTACCAACAACCAACCCAAGATAGAGTAAGGAAAAAAATATTCAGAGTAAGAATAATGTCCTTCTCTCTTTTCTCTCCTTTTCTTCTCACCTTTTTCTTCCATTGGCGGCCCTTTTTGCTCTATGATTTTATAAGTATTGGCGAAAGTCTCACTTTTTCACTCGTCACTAACCCTAAAGCGTTTCACGTATTTTATAATGACGTTTGATCTAAAGCACACTTTCACACATCTTTGTCACTGCAATATAAAAAATGTTAATTCTATTGTTCGAACATCTGATCTCCATATTTATATAGATCATAAAATGTTGAGGGTGATTAAATAAGTAAGTATCATTAGGGTTTTTCAGACTATACAAACAAACACAGAGACTCATTAGGAGTGATAGGTATAGCCGAACACAGACTAGGCTAATGCATAGATGAATGAGAGGTTTAAGCGTCGACGGTCCAATAGGAAACGTCACATAGTTTATCAGATAAATAGCACACAAACGTATGAACTAATAGTACAATTTGAACAGTCAAACATTAGAGGATTTATCCAATGACTAGTAGTTTAGCAATCTAACAATTAAATTGAGGCAGTCGTTACATCTATAAATAACGTCCTCACCACTAAAGTAGCATCATGTTCACACATTGATTCTAAGCGCCTATTGACTAAACGATGCCTCTTATTATAAATAAACTTTATTCCCCAGAGGAAAGGGGATGAGAACAATGAAGGCAAACACAAAAGATATTCCACCAAACGAGTGCATATGATAGAAATCACTCTAAATTCTTGCATTTATTTTTTTACATCTTTCACATCCAAATAGAAAAATTATTGATTTGAGCGTTGGAGGATATATCAATGGGTGAAATTTGTATACTTCTTACCTCTTATTTGTTTTGTTATGATGCACAAAATTCAAATTTGGAGTTACAAAGGTCGAACCTGTTTTCACTCGAATGTTCAAGCGCAATAAGGTGATTCTTTAATTTATACATTAATCTAAATCCTCGAGACACATTTAGGAGAAATATTATGAGAGAGAATTGTGTAAAAAATGTTTTGGCTACTTTGAAGTCATGGGACTCATTAGAGTGATATATTCGTTATTCCTATAAATATTATGAGATTGTTCAGATTATTAAGGAATCAAATCAGACCGGTAATTTTTATTTGGATGCTTAATTATTTTTTTTTATGGTCAGTATCTTCATATTATATAGGAAAAGTACATTTTTAATATTTATCTATTTTACATATATTTTGTAAATATTATTATTTTTATATTATTATGTGAGAAATAGTTTCATAAAAAATAAACCAAATATGAATATTCGGATTGGGGTCTTATCCTATTTCCATGCACTTGCCAAAAATATCCTTAATATCGGATGGGAAAAATATTTTATACAAAAATATATTTGTGAAATTATTTACACATTTTGTGGAATTTTTAAAAATAACTTCTCATATGAAAACATTTGATTTATCACACAAATCAATCACTAATAGCATATTTGTCATTGTTGACTACAAATAATTCCGTCAATTATAATATTTTCCATTCAAAAATAATATATTTTTATACACCCTTTTATTGGTATTTTTTTAAACTAAATAATATATTTTGAAATTTTTAACAGATCATTTTGTAATGTTATAATTTATATATAGCGCCAAGGGTAACAGCTCCGTTGTAGTCTAGTTGGTTAGGATACTCGGCTCTCACCCGAGAGACCCGGGTTCGAATCCCGGCAACGGAAGAAATTTTTTTGTTTTCGGGTTTTCCTTTGGTGCTTTATTTCTTTCTGTTTTTTTTTTTTTTTCTGGACCGTTGATTAGGCAGTTAGACGACGACGATTTCTTTGGAGGTAGTAATAAAGTAAGATTGTAATTTCAGAAAAAAATGATATTATTTATTTTTTTAACGTTTACAATTTGGGATGTGTTGAATACTTTGTACAATTAAACCTATTTAAAAGTTTAACTGGGTTTAAGTTTTAATCATATTATTTATATCTTTGTTATATTTTATAAATTTTTAAAACCAGTATATTATCTTATTGCATATCGCCTAAAATAATGCTGACTCAATAGATTAATATAAGAAGCTCCAAAAATAATAAATTTATAGAGATATATGAATTGATCGAATTGTTAATTTCAAGTCCAGATAATAAAAGTCAAGTCTAGAATAGAAAAAAATTGACAAAATAACCAAAGTTTTAAATAACTTAATTATTACGTGACCAAATAACCAGATTTATAAGTATATTAAAGGTTAAAGATCTAAATGGATGGACGGTTAATAAAATTGAACTGTTAGTCCGACCAATTTGTTTGATGAACTAATGAGTTAGTTTAACTAAATAGTTTAATCAAGCAAACAATTGATATATTTTATAGTTAAAAAAATAATCGGGCTAATTGTCTCTAAATGATTACCTAATTAGAATATTATGAATAGTTAAACTAATTAGTTCTTAAGTAAAATAGCCACTCAGATCATAATTAATTTATTTACTTTAGAAAGTCGTCAAATGGTAGTATAGTTATAAATATACACAATTTTTTAGAAAATAGGGAGAATAATCTGAATAATAATGATTGAGTTTTAGTTTTCTTGTCACTTAATCATTTACAAATTATAGAGTTTTATGGTCCTTTTTTCATTTTCTTTTATCTTCATCTTTCTTACTATTTCTTTAAAAAAAATTATTAATTTAATTATTAAAAATTACATCAAAAAATGAAACTCATATCCAATAACTTCCTATATTGAGTTGTGTTATACAAGATTTAGATTAAAATTTTTAATAATTTGATCTAATTTTATTTAAATACTATCTAAATTTCAGATATACATTATATTTAATTTATATAGAATTTACGGTAGATCTCAAAGAAAAAACTACTCTCATAATGCTATTGTTGGTAATTTGGAAGAATTAGATTGGTCAATAATCTCATTTTGACCCTATTCATTAATTATTATTTGATTTATATTAAAATAATTAAATAAAAATTAATTAATTAACCTCCCACTCTCTAACTTCACTCTCCACTCTTCTGAAATTTCCTTTTACTATGAGGGAAAAAAATTATGTTTTTCTTTAATCTTTAAATTATAGTATATTAGTGTTAAAATTAGATATTTTTATTTGAGATTATATGTCGAATCTAAAATAACTTATCATAGGTGATTTTAATTATAGTATTAATGATATAATATTATTTTTATTATAAATATTATATTTTTTAAAATTAGAATATTATTATATTCTAATTTAAGTTATTTTTATATATTAGAATATATATTATATTTTTTTTTCTAAATTAGTTGATTAATATATTTTAATTTAAATAATTCATGTAATTACTATTAGTATAATTTTTTAAGTTTAGACCGTATTTCCTTATAAAAGAATGATTCTTTGTACAATTTGGCATATACATAAATATAAAATATCTTTCTTTATCTCTTTCTGCATATTTTTATACGGTATCAGAGTAAAACTTGTCATTAGTAGTATATAGTTTAATATTATATTATAAAAAAATCAATAGATATTTTACAATTAATGAGTCCAACATAAAAAATAAGATTAGAATCATGCTTAACTTATATTAAATAATAATCATCAGACGTGGCAGTTATATCAAGTTTAAAAAAGTAGTGAAGGAAATCGAGATTTTTAATTTGATAATAAAACTATCATCACCTGTAATAATTATATCAAATATGGACGAGGAGAATAGTAATATCAGTAATAATATGATAAGTAAAAATAGTAGAGTTACGATAATTGGAGGCAAACTTTAATTGTAAAATAATAAAGCTAAATTTGGTAAACCAAACACAAAGTTTGTTTAAGATTATATAATACTTGTCGAATATGACATAAAGAGAACGAGGATAACTAAAATGAAATTTTATGTCAACTTTTGCGGTCAATCGCAATGTAAAAATATACTATTAACATCTATTTTAAATAAGGGTAATTAGCGTATAATAGTAACAGTAGAAAAAAATCGAATAAAAATGATAGAAGTAATAAAAATAAAAATTTTATTATAATCAATACCATACTTTTATGTAAAAATAGTAAAATTTTGTAAAAATAGTAGAGTCTTATAAATACCATACCCTTAGCTACAATACGAGTTTTGTATCAGTTTTTTAAACCATCAAATTTTAATTTTTGTTTGTATATTTATTTAGTTTTTACTATAATCTTGTCAGATAAAAGAGTAATTAGATTCTAAACATGGGTTTTATGAAATATATCAAGCTCGTTAGACTTCACTTGTTATAAAAAAAAAAAGCCGCTAAAGCAGACTTTCTAATAATTGCATAACTCTTGAATAACAATAATAATAGAAAAATAATAATTATTATGAAGATATGTAATAGGGATTTGTACCTTACTAAAACACCGGATTAATATTTTCACTATTAATTTAGTTATAAATAGATTAGTCTAATTTTTAATGATTTTTATGGTCTTTATTTCTTTTACAATTACCTATCATCTAATGTAAATAGTACAACTAGCTCTCGCTTTCTTAGTTGCCATTGCTAACATCTATCTTCATAGATCTTCTAGCAAATGAAAAAAAAAAGTGTATAAATTTTAAGTAATGAAAATAATAATGATAATAATAATAATATATGCAAATATCTATGAGTATATATGCATATAGAAGTTCAATTACATTATAAATTACTTTTTTTATTGCTATGCTATTTGTGCATAACACAACACACATATAAAGAATATTTTAGGCATTTTTATAGGTAGATTTGTATTTTGATGACCATACCGTGTAAATGGTCATCAATTTGATTATTATTATTATATATTTAAATTTATGTTATATATAATCTTTATAAATAAGATTATATATTTAAAATTTATCTAAATTGGATAAAATCGGGAGAATGACTGTTGATTTAAAATCGAAAAACATATAGCCCAGAGCAAGATGATCCTTTTAACCACAAGTCGTTAGGGATTGGCCGATTAGAGTTTGATTGAGAGAAAAGAATACCGTGATAATTACAAAAAAAAAAAGAAGAGAGAAAAATGATGCACATATATTTTACGTAAAAATCATCTATTGAATAAGAGAGAAAATTATTGGACACTTAATTCATAAATTTCACTATAAAAATTTTGGTTATAGAAACCCAAAAAATAGAATATAAGAGTAAATCACAATTTCTTGTATTACACTGTTATAACTCAGAGTAATAACGATATTAATATTTATACAAATTAATTTGCTCATCGGCGGCGCCTACTTTATAAATTGGTTACTTACTCTACAAATCGGTCAACTACTATTGATCTTGCAGGCAATTTGTTACACCTATTTACTTATTTTTCCCGCAATGAGTTCACGCCTTTCTTCATTCATATAAATAGTTCGGTTGCTTTGGAAGTGCAATCCGATCGCCCCCATCTTGTAGTCTAATCAATCAGTAGGTTAGCCGCCCCATTGGCCGCCTCTTTGGCCAACATGCTGGCCCTGCTGTCTGGCCTCTAATCAGTTGGCTTTCTTCAACCACTTATTGCGTGCATAAATACTTCGATTATTTAATATTTTTTTTATTTATTGAGTTATTTATAAAAGAACGATTAAAAAACAACACAAGCAACAAATTTAGAGCACAGAGGACACCATATCACCGTAGCTAACTCCCTTGTACTGCTTCTGCGGTGATTTTCTAGCCAATTTTACTCGAAATTGTACGACTTCACCTCGTAAGGATCTCACCCTTTTGTGATGATCAAATCAACTCAAAATAGCAGTCTGAAATTATATGATTTGACATCGTAAGTTAAGATGTAAGAGTAATTTTCTTCTGAATAATATAGTCAATAGAATAACTATCAGATTAAAGGTTTTTTTTTTAACCATTTCAAGATTGCCAGTTCCCCAATGACGGTATGAATTTTCCTGTGTGTTGCCAATTGAGGTCGTTCCCAAATATCAGTTTTGGGACTCAGAATACGGATCACGGGCAAGGGTTTATAGAAAAGGAGAACCCGATATGCCGGCAGACTTCACTCACCTACGACAGGGCTGCCGCTCCGCCACGATATCGTCGTCAACCTTCTTAATCCACCTTTCCTACTCTGTGTCTACGATGGGCTCCCTCTCATGTTGATACCCACTTTCGCAGCTCGCGATCGCAGCATGGGAAAACTTAGCCGGTGAGAAATCACTGCACTTCATTTTCTCTTTTGGATGCCTTTTCTTTGCTTTTCTTTTTCTTCAGTTTGGTGCAAATTTCATCTTTTCTATTTTGATTTCTGGGCCATGTTCGTTTGACCGTTCTCAACCCTTTTCAGATGCCTTATTGTCTGCACTTGATCCGTTTACCACCATCGATATCTCCGAACTATCTCAGTGTAATAGAATGAATATAAGTTTATTTTCCATGCAATATCCATAGGTCTTAAGTTGAATATTTTCCCTCTCATTTTGATTTAAATTTTGTGGTGGTGGGTGAATTTTGCAAATGTTGGTTAATAGAGCAGTTTCATCATTTTTCTAATTGATGAATGATGAGCATGTTTAGCAATCGTCAAGGCTGACGCATTGTCTTCCAATTAGGAATTTGAAGAATCTATGAAATTCTGATATTGAATTAGTTGTACGTCATTAGTATTGTATGTTGCATTTTCTTCGTGCTGTTGCTTGTAATTTGTTGCCGGCCTACAATTGGACTAATTTTGTTGATGCTTTTAGATTTCTGTGTTTGCATTTTCTATTCCTGTTAATGACTGAGAATTTAAGGTGATGGGGTGTTACCTGAATGCATGAAACATGCTACTAAGAAGGTCTGGCTGGGTTTTATGATGATTTTTTTTTTGAGTTGAAGCAAGCTGGAAGAAGTTAGATCAGATTCCTTTCTGCGGTTAGCTCAATCGAAGAGAAGAAACTTTGAACTAAAGAATTGTGTTCACTAAATTCTTAAATTCCTAAATTCTTCCTGCTAAGCCAACCATTTTACAAATTTTAATGCACCGCCTTTCATGCTCCTTATATTCTTGACCTTCCAACTGCATCTAATCTCTCCTTGCCCTAGTCACAATGCTTGTCTTGAAGATGATTTGATGGAACTGATTCTGTAAATCAAACAGAGACTCTCTGGTGTCATATTCAAGTGTGGAATTATTCACTTTCGAACCTCTTGCCAATCTGTCTGAAACTGTCATAGGCTTTGGCTTTTCATGTTCCAACTTCAGCGAAGGGAGGTAAGTGCAAACCCTTTGCTGCCTGACCTTCTTACTGAGTTAGGACAAATGAGGTGACTATGTCAAAGATTTCAGAGGATAAGCTATCTTTTACTCAACAGTCCTAATTTTGAGCAATATTTGTAATAGCAAAATATACCTAAGGGTTGGTTTATGGTAGTGATAGGATGTTGCTGAGAGTTGTTTTTAGTAATGCAGCTTTAAGTACAGCTTTGATACCAAAGAGTTGTTTGTGATCCCAAAATACATTGCTATGGCTTTTATGCAGGGTTCATTAAGGAGCCAAATTGTGCACTTCCTGTTAGATTTACTTCTATCAATAACTTGAACTGAGGAATTCCTTGGAAGGTAAGCAATGCATGAGCTAAATTTGGTAGTTAGCATTGCACCACTATTTAGCAAATGGAACCATACCACTTAGAGGAATTGTCACCAGTCATATACTGTGTGTGATGCAAACTTACGTACAATGAATAAAATTGTAGACACATAGTATGCAACTTCATTAGAATAGTATGTCAGTGTTGATTGCTTTATGTACCGTCATTTTGGGCTTTCTGTTACTGTAAATGGCTTGATACGGGTCCAATATCAACTTGGAGGAAGAAACTAACAGGGATAGGAAAACCATGTCTTATACACGAGGGCCATCTAGTTTTCTTTTGTTGGTCTTTTTGGAAAGTTGCTTCAAGCCTTTCAATTCTATAATAGTTCATTATGAGATTTTTTTCCCCTGTGAATATGTACTGTTGCTTACCATAAAATATAGTAATATGCTGTCAAATTATCTCAAACATTTAAGCTTCTTAAAGCTTTTGATGCTCAATGGTGTGTCATTAGAGCTTGTCTTCAAGAAGGTGTGCTTTGGCTTAATTTGAGAAGTGAATAAAATGAGGTTATCCAGAGAATGAAATAATCTTGAATGTTGACTTGTATTGTGAGTGTTTTATGACTGGTGTTATTGTAGAGTGTGATCTTCATAGTTGCTGCCTTACATTTCAGACATGCTACCCTATGTGAAGGAACAATGCTGAATTGTTCTTTTCCCATAATTATTAAATCACTTTAAACCTGTGGAAAAATACATGTTAACAATGTAGTTCTGCTGCTAATTACGTTTTCTTTCTGTTGGAAAATTGTACAGGGAGCCTTAAAAACCTTACTTTGCTTGGCAGGCTCCTCAAAAACTTCCACTGCAGCTTCTCCAGTCTCCACAAAATGTCTCCTGTGTCAGACCTTTCGGAACGTTATTGCTATAATCCAACACTTTATTGGAATCCTCATGTTGAAGAATACTTCATCAAAGCGTATGGTGCTGACCATTTTGCTAGCATCTCCAAAGCCCTCACACACCCATGTTGCTACTCTTGTATACGCGTGAACATACTCAAGACAACAAGCAATGCTGTCATTGAGAAGCTATCGATGATGCTGCATGAAACAAGCAATGGAAATGCAATGAATGGCATGAATATCTGTGAAATGGAGGGTGATAGAAATTCTGATATGGGACCAATCCAGGAAAATTTTACCAAAGAGTATACTCTTCACTACAATCCAAAAGGCCATGATAAGATAGCCACGAAATCGCTTGAAGATTTAGATTTGTTGGATGGATGTTTAAAACATGACCCGGTATTCAAGTGTCACATACCTGGTTTAGACTATGTCGTGTTTGTTCGAGGCACAGGGCCTCACAAAGTTGAGTATGCTTATGCACCTGACCAGCCTTCTAAGGAGGTGATAGTAAGCAGAAAATGTGCCGAATCAGTGCTTCGTGGTGCTCAGGTATATGTTCCTGGGGTCTTGGCTTGCAGTGCTCATGTTGAAAAAGGCGATGCCGTGGCAGTTTCTGTTGCTGTGGAGCAGCCTGAGCCCGATGGTAAGTGGGGTATCGGGATTACACGTGGGATCGTTCTCCACGGCTTGCAGACCGACCCTCATTTTTCCCAAAGAAAAGGCCTCTACATTGGACAAGGAACTACAATGATGCCAAGGGCTGGAATCTTCCGTGCTTTGGAAGGAGTCGCCATTCGTATGACTAGTCGAGTGTTTGATTTGCCTTCTTTTAATGATGTGCTTGAGGGCGAAATATTTCTTCAGAACCTTCCAAGCATCATTACTGCACACGTTCTAGATCCTCAGAAGGGTGAGCGGATACTTGACATGTGTGCTGCTCCAGGAGGGAAAACCACTGCTATTGCAATGCTTATGAAGGATGATGGTGAAGTTGTTGCAGTGGATAGATCTCACAATAAGGTGCAGGATATTCAGAATTTGGCTGCAGAGATGGGCCTGAAATCCATAGTTGCATACAAGCTAGATGCTCTTAAAGCTGTTTCTCGAAGAAATGAATCCAACGACATTAATGCCTCGAAGTTTGTTGAAGACAGTCCTAGTTTAGAATTGCTAAAATCAGAATCAAATAATACGAATAATAATAATGTATTACGGAAAGAAATTTGTGTCAATGGAAAGGCAAATCTACAGAAATCCATTACCACAGCTAACACCAAAAGGAGTAATCAAAGAACTAAAAATGGACCTGGAAAAAATCAAGTTGGTGGTGGTAGAGTTGAAAAATCGAAAGGCTTTTCTCCCAGTAGTTTTGATCGTGTCCTCCTTGATGCTCCATGCTCGGCTCTTGGATTGAGGCCTCGCCTATTTGCCGGTGAGGAAACATTGGAATCTTTGAGGAATCACGCAAGGTACCAGAGGAGGATGTTTGATCAGGCGGTGCAGCTAGTTCAAGCTGGGGGAGTCATCGTTTATTCGACATGTACGATAAATCCTGGTGAGAATGAAGCATTGGTTCGATATGCTCTCGATACATACAAGTTTCTTTCCTTGGCACCTCAGCATCCGAGTGTTGGAGGACCGGGTTTGATTGGTAGCTACAACTTTTCCGATGGGCATGTCGAGGAGTGGTTGAGACCCAGTGAGGCGGAACTTGTTCAAAGGTTTGATCCCTCTTTGGTGGATACAATTGGCTTCTTCATAGCCAAGTTCAATGTTGGCTCAAAAGATGCATGATTTCAAGACTTCAATATCCAAATAGCCACTGAACTGGTTACATAGGAAAGAAGCTGACAGCAGGTCTGTACAGCGCAATAAAAGCAGAAAGAGTGGCTATTTCTTTCTGCTTTTCTTTGGACGGTTCAGTCCACACTTGCGCTCATGCATAGAGTCTCTCTCTCCTTGGTCAGAATAAGACTTCAGCAAAAGTGAACATTAAGTGAACTCTTCTGGTAAAAGGAGAGAATGGTTGATGGTTTGCGGTCGATTTTTCAATAGTGACTAAGTTGATGGTGCTTATGGATTCAACTACTGATGATGCAAAGAGGCTCAGTATTCATCATTGATTCTAGTTGTTAGTATGAGGGATAATATATTAATAGATGGGGCAAAATGTCTAGGATTAATGATTTGTGTTGTTGAAGCAGTTTCATCAGGATTTTGAGGACTCAAATTGCAAAGTGAAGTTGACTTGTTTTCCTTGCATAATCGTCTGCTATTTGAGCATTTTGTAGGTCTGATTTTTGCACCTTAATCATGTACAATCCTGATGTAAGAAGCTAGGCATTTACATATGAAACTTTAGAAGGAAATCTTTTTGCCTCTACTTTAGTCTTCCTTTGTATGTTGATTTTAATTTTCCTTTTTGATCCTGTGTTTCTTGGAAAAGGCTCAGCCTCCATACACTAGGAAGGTTACTCTGTTATGGCATAGAAGTCACAAAATCAAATTACATTAGCAATCTCTCTTTAATAAAGGGGTAAAGATGTATATATTTGAGCCTATTTAAATTTCACAATGTTAATGTCATATACATTGAGTTGTTTGTATCTCCAAAATTGGAAGAAAACATACCAATTCACCTACATCAGTTAATGTCAAAAGCAGTACTAAATTTATTGTGTTATTCGGATAATTTATTTACTCACAATTATAGATAAAAATATTGATATCGGTATTGTCATTGTTGTATTGGTATCAAACAATATTAAACTATACGTACTAATATCAACTGTTTATTTTCTGGCTCTTTTGATCTCATGTTTTCAAACTGTCTTATAGATTTGTTTTTACAAAAAAAAAAAAAAAATTATTGAATCATATTAACTGTAATAAACTGTCAAAAAAAATTATAAATTATTTGATAAGTACACATGATATTGATTTATATAAATTTTAAAATTTAGGATAAACATAAATACAAATCAAACCAAGTATAATACCGCTAAGTTTATATAATTTTAATTTTTGTGTGGTAATAAACTTATTAGATAAATATTTTATCTCTTTAATTCTCTCATCCCTTATTTTTTAAATCAAGTTGAATGATATTTATTCCAAATCAAATTTTGACCTTTCCTTTTCTATTGGATCTTATGTTTATCAATTATTTATGTGTTACTTATTGAATCATAATTTATCTAATAAACCGACATGTTACAAAAATTTAATTATAACAACTCTTAATTAGGTTTATAATTATTTTGTGCTTGAAGGTTGAAAATATAATATATAAGAAAGTAAAACCTTTCTCAATTTAAACTTAGGCTACTGGCGCCGTAACAAATCTATCCTGTCCACCAACTCCCTTAGGTGTGGAGATTGCTGAGAGAAGGGAAGTTTTGGAAGAGGAGAAGGGAAAATATAGAGAGAACGAGGGCGAGAGAGAGAGAGCAGAGGGACAGCAACTGGGAAAAGGAGAAAGGGATCGAGAGGGAAGGGGAGAGGGGATGTAAAGTGATAGAGATAGGGAGAGAGAAAGAGACAGTAAAAAAAGAGGAATTTACTTCTCTATTTTCTCCTGCACAGTATAGCCTTGTATATTTAATACACTAACAAACCAACTAAATATAACAAAGCAACTAAACAAACCAATTGAACAAAACAAACTAACACTAATACCATACTAAACGTATGAAAAGGGAAAAACAAACTAAACAGGACAATAAATACACGTGCGTAGAAAATGGAAGGCCTAACAAAATTAACTGAATATATTATCTAAATATAAGAGATAGTTGGACAGCTCGAGAGATGAGTAAATTTCCTAACGTGTATCGCTGAGTTCGTAACATAGCACCACCCATCTCCGCCTCCTCTCTCTCTCAGAAAACCCATCTCCCACTGCCACCCCTTTTTCCTCCTCCCTCCAGATCTCCTTTCTTGCCTTCCTCGAAACCCCATTGCCCACCACCATCAATACCTATATTTTCTCTTTCCCTTCTGGGTTTCCCTCCTCTTCCCTTTCATTCTCTCTCCAAACAGAAACCCAATCACCATGGGCGGGAAATGTGGTGCACTGACCAAAGGAATCATCAAGAAAATCATCCTCTCCTACACCAATGTAGCAATCTGGATCGTCCTCTCCCTCAACGTCATCGTCTTCAACAAATACATCCTCGATAAGAAGCTCTACGATTGGCCCTTTCCAATCTCTCTTACCGTGATACACATGACCTTCTGCTCCACCGTCGCATTCCTTCCCTTCCGCGTCTTCAAGGTCGTTGAGCCAGTCCAAATGACCCGTGCCTTTTACCTCAGTTCAGTGGTGCCCACCTGAATTCTCTATTCCCTCTCTGGTTCTCAAACTCTGCCTACATTTACCTCTCTGTCTCTTTCATCCAAATGCTCAAAGCCCTTATGCCTGTGGCCGCTTACTCATTTGAGTTTTCCCTGAAAAAGTAGCAGTTTAAATCAAATACTATGCTGAACATGGTCTCGATCTTGCTCGGGGTCGCGATCGCGGCCTACGGAGAGGCCAGATTTGATGTTTGGGGTGCGATTCTTCGACTGGGTGCTGTCGCCTTCGAGGCAACCAGGGTGGTATTGAGCCAGATTTTGCAGACATCTCAGGGGGTTCAGTTAAATCCTATTACTTCTCTGTACTATGTTGCTTCATGCTGCTTGGTGTCCTTGAGTGTCGCTTTGTTATTCGTCGAGTTTCCGATTTTGAGGGAGAAATCTGGCTTCCACTTTGATTTTCGGGTATTTGGGACTAATTCACTCTGTGCGTTTGCCTGAATTTGGCTGTTCTTTTGCTCCTGGGAAAGACGTCAGCGTTGACTATGAATGTAGCTGGTCTGATTAAGGACTGGTTGTTGATTGCTTTTTCTTGGTCCCTGATTAAGGATACCGTGACCCCTGTAAATTTGATTGGGCATACAGCGGCTTTCATAGATGGGGCATGCTACAACAATTCAAAATTGCAGGCGCTTGAGGCGAAGGACCTTCAGAAGGCTTTCCATGTTCACGAAGAGGAGTCAGGCAAGTTGTTGAAGTTAGAAGGAAAATCAATTGGCAAGAAGGGTGAATCTCAGGATTAGATTTAATTAGACATTTTGTGTGAAATCTTATGCTACAGCCATCCTCAACGCTCCCTCGACGGCCCCATACAACTGGATCACTGCTAATCATAGGAGCACTCAGGTTTTCCGCATTCCCCGAAAATTCCATGATTATGTTTAATTTTTCATATTCTGTTAATGCTATTTCCCAATCTGTTATACGGGTAAGTTGTTCTGTTAGATAAGTTGTATCCTAATCTGTTAATGGGCCTGTTTAATTCAGTTTCTCATCGCTGCTCTCTCTCTCACGACTTCCCTCTTTTTCTATTACCATCTCTGCTGTTCCCTAATCCCCAACTTTCCCAACCTCCCTTTCGCCCCCTCTGTCAGGACTTTTCTTCCCAAATTCCCTTCCTGTTATTAATAATCTGCCGGCGGCCTACGTGCACGCATTAGATTTTGGTGCTCTCATTGAGATAATGACAAAGGGTAGGACAACACGATACAAATCCTTGGAGGAGTCCATCGCCGGACTGAAGTAGATGACCGCCGCGTTACTGCACCAATCGGAGGGAATTGCTGCTACTCTACAGTATCATTCGAAAGGTATTGCCTCTAACATTGAACATCTCTAGAAATCCCTAACTGACATTTTTCATTCCCTACCGTGACTCGAAGGTCAACCACGAGCGATGGGTAATCCCCCTTTACTACTGACGCCACCCTCATTCCTAGCATCTTCGGCCGCAAATCCACCAATGTCGACTCAAATACCATCGCTTCCCCCACATGTACCACCGGAATTCCATCCTGCCACTTCCTTATATTTACCCAAATTGGAAATTCCATTTTTTTTCGAGGATAATGTCCTCGGGTGGTTGTTCTAAATTGGACGATTTTTCCATTACCATATCATCCTATCAGATCAAAAACTGTTAATAGCCGCCTTCTATATGATCGGTCCAGCACTCCGGTGATACCAGTGAATACATACCACTCATCAACTCCCCACTTGGGAGGATTTTTCCCATAGCCTAGAGCTCAGATTTGGCCCGTCTATGTACTCCAATCATGAAGCCATGTTATACAAACTCCGTCAAACCTCCACTGTCACCTTATACATGACAGAGTTTGAGGCTTTGTCCACCCAGACCACTGGCCTCACCACTATTAGCCTTCTAAACTGCTTTATCTCTGGCTTAAAGGATGAGATTCGTCGCAAACTCTTACTGCTGAAACCACAAATCTTACCTAAAGCCATCGGAATATCCAAACTTGTGGAGGAGAAATTGGATGCAAGCTGCTCACATTTTCACCGGCCACCATCCCCTAGGCAGTTAACACACACATCAGGAGTTCCCTCAAGGGTAGCCTCATCACCACGTCTACCCCCTAAGTTACCAACCAAGGGGCTCACCCCAGCTGAGATGGCAGCTCACCGCGAAAAGGGGCTGTGTTTCAACTATGATGACCACTTCACTCTTAACCACCGCGGCAGACCTCCTCAGTTCCTTTGTATGATAGTAGAGGAGGAAGACACCACACAAATTGATATATAGTAGGTTGAGGAAGTCCTAATTGTTTTTTAATACCAAACACCGGACTCTCCTTCAGCAGAGCTCTCAACCTCTCCAATTGAATCCACCCCAACTATCTCTCTCCATGCTTTGGAAGGCCGCTTTGTTCCTACAATGCTACGCTTGCAATGGCAAATCTCTGGGCGTTCGGTGAGTATCCTGGTCGATAATAGCTCAACCTACAATTTTCTTCAAACTCGGGTAGCGCAGCATCTGAGGTTACCCATCCAACCTTCCCAACATCTCAATGTAATCGTGGGCAACGACAATTACTTACACTGTGAAGGAGTATGCTCTAACATTCCAATAACCTTGAATCAATCCAAGTTCCAGGTGGACCTCTATTTATTGCCCATTTACGGGGTAGATGTGTTTTTCGAGGTGCAATGGCTGGCTACGATAGGACCAGTGTTGTTTGGCTACAAAGCCTTATGGATGAGCTTTGGTCACGTTGGCACTCGACTCATCCTGTGGGGTCTACAATCCGTCAGCATTTCAGCTATGACACTCGGCCAGCTGAGACGAGACAAACTGACCAATTCAGCCATTTCCTTCTTCCACATGACAGTAACACCCTTGGAAACAACGGCAAGATAGAACATCATTGCTCCTCCTACCTGCAATCCACCACCCTCAAACGTCAATGCCACCACATTAGCTACTCTGGACCATCTCCTTTCCACCTTCGCAGATGTCTTCTCTGTTACCCACGACCTTCCCCCTCCACGTGCCACTGATCACCGTATTCCCTTAAAGCCAAACACAGACCCAGTGAACGTCAAACCACATCGGTATCCTCACATCCAAAAGGCAGAGATGGAGCGACTTATTCAGAAAATGTTGGCCAAGGGAATCATACGGCCCAATACTAGCCCTTTCTCCTCGCTAGTTTTACTGGTCAAGAAAAGATATGGAAGCTGGCACTTCTGTGTGGACTACTGATCCCTCAATGCCATCACAGTAAAAGACCGGTTCCCAATTCCTATGGTTGATGAGCTGTTGGACGAACTTTCTAGCACTAGGATTTTCTCCAAATTGGACTTAAGGGCCGGTTACCATCAAATGCGGGTTCATCCTGACGACATCCACAAAACAGCCTTTCGAACTCACGAAGGGCGCTACGAGTTCTTGGTCATGCCCTTTGGATTATCAAACGCTCCATTTTCCTTCCAATTGGAAATGAATGAGATCTTTCGGCCACTACTGAGATGATCAGTGTTAGTCTTCTTTGATGATATACTGGCATACAGCCAAACATGGGCTGAGCATCTTCAACACCTCACTTAGGTACTCGAGTTGTCAAACAATCCAAGTGCAAGTTTGGACAGGCTTCCTTATCATACTTGGGACGTATTAAATCTGAGAACGGAGTGGCAGTAGACCCATCCAAGATTGCGGCAATTCAGGCATGGCCAGATCGGACAAGTGTGACTCAATTGCGTGGATTCCTGGAATTGGTAGGGTATTATCGATGTTTTGTCCGACAGTATGCTCAGATATTAGTTCATCTGACCCAGCTCTTGCTTAAAAATGCCTTCATGTGGACAGCTGAGGCTGCTTAGGCCTTTGGCGCCCTCAAAACAACCCTCACCTCAACTCCTGTCCTGGCTTTGCCAGGTTCTTCCAAACCTTTTGTGGTACAAACGGATGCATCCGGGCAGGGCATTGGAGCGGTGTTACTACAGGAAGGACATCCTCTTGCCTTTTTTAGTAAACAACTCTATCCGAAACTACAAGTTTCTTCCACTTACATTAAGGAACTCTGCGCTGTTACGGAAGCCGTGAAGAAGTGACGCCAGTACCTGCTAGGCACTAAATTCACCATCCAAATGGACCACCAACTACTCAAAATGCTGCTAACCCAAACCATACACACCCCGGATCAGCAGCGATGGATCACTAAGCTACTGGGCTTCAACTTTGAGATTGTGTATCGGCTTGGGCGAGAGAATAAACTGGCAGATGCCCTGTCCAGAATCGCGACTGGAACCTGCCTCGCCTTCCAGGCTGTTTCCCAACTAGTAGAGGCTCTGCTGACTGCCCTGCACAAGTTCTATGAGCGGCACCCACCTTCTGCCAACCATGCTAAGTCCATCCAGGACCATTATGGGAATCATGCATGGTACTCCTGGCGAAATGGACAGGTCTTCTTCCACAACAGAATCCTCGTCCCAACCGAATCAGCTTTACACGAGTTGATTTTGCAAGAGCATCATACCTCTCCACTGGGCGGCCAAGCAGGTGTCAACCGCACCTTGTCCCGCATAGCCTCTACCTTCTATTGGCCGCATATGCAGCAAGACGTCCGAGACTTCATACGAAATTGCCAAGTTTGCCAGCAGATGAAATATATCTATACCGCACCACTTGGTCTTCTTCAACCCCTCCCAATTCCAAGAAAAATCTCGGAATCCATCTCCATGGATTTCATCAATCATTTACCCCATTCTTATGGCAAAACAGTCATACTAGTAATTGTCGATTGCCTATCCAAGTATGCCCATTTCTCGGAATTGGGCACCCACTTTAGAACAGCTAAATTTGCCAATACCTTTGTTAAGGATATCTGCCGGCTGCATGGTTTTTCGGCAGATATTGTGTCGAACCGTGACCCCCTTTTTATGAGTGCATTCTGGAAGGAACTGTTTTGGCTATAGGGCACTCAGTTATCTCATAGCAACTCTTACCATCCACAGTCGGATGAGCAAACCGAGGTTGTTAACCGATGTCTCGAAGACTATCTACGCTGTTTTGTAGCAGAACAACCATCTTCATGGGTTCAATATTTACCTTGGGCGGAATGGAGTTATAACACCTCTTGGCACTACTCCATCTACATGATCCCCTTTGAGGCCGTATATGGACGGCAACCCCCATCTCTGCTCGACTATGTCCACAACACAGCCTCTATTGCTACCTTGGATGAGCTACTAGCAGCACATTCCTCTACTCTCGCTGCCCTCAAAGCAAACCTGCAACGGGCACAGCTCTAAATGAAACAAAAGGCCGACTCCCATCGAACCGAATGAGAATTTCAAGTTGGGGATCTTGTCTACATCTAACTCCAGCCATACCGGCAGGCATCAGTAGCTCATTGGCAATCCAACAAGCTTACCAAGTGGTACTATGGTCCTTTCCGCATTCTGGACAGAATTGGGATGGTTGCTTACCGCCTCACCCTACCGGAGTATTCAAAAATACATAACGTATTCCATGTTTCCTTACTAATGCCCTGCCATGAGGACCGGCCTCAACTTTCATTGGACTTACCTGCCGACGCCAACGGCTCTCAACCGCTACTGTAGCCTCAGCAGATTCTCCGATTCCGGCAACTTCTCAAATGCAACCAACGTATCTCTCAAATTCTTATACAATGGCAATCACAAACACCACAGGAGGCCACATGGGAAACTCTCACTGAATTTCAACAAGATTTTCCATCATTAAATCTTGAGGATAAGGTTATTTTCGATGGAAGCGTTAATGTTACGGGCATCCTCAACGCTCCCTCGACAGCCCCACACAGCCGAATCACTGCTAATTGTAGGAACACTCGGGTTTCCCACATTCCCTGAAAATTTTATGATTATATTTAATTTTTCATATTCTGTTAATACTATTTATCAATCTTTTATACGGGTAGGTGATTCTGTTAGGTAAGTTGTATCTTAATCTGTTGGGTAATAGGTTTGTTGACTGGATGGGTGGTTATGGCCACCGTTCCTTTTTTATGTGGTGCGGTTACTGTAGCGGGAAAAGAGAAAGTAAATTCAGTTTCTCATCTCTGTTCTCTCTCTCTCGACTTCCATCTCTCTGTCACTGTCTCTGCTGTTCCCTAATCCCCAGCTTTCCCAACCTCCCTCTCACCCCCTCTGTCAGGACTTCCCTTCCCAGATTCGCTTCCTATTATTAGTAATTTGCCAGCTGCCTGCGTGCTAGCATCATCTTATATCTGTGTGCTGCATAAAAAGTGTTGTTACATTACTATTTCAGCAGCAATAATGCCTTTTCCAACGGCTGGGGAGCCAACAGCTAAAAGCAACCCTAATAACCTAACCAATGTGCTCATAAGTTAATATAGCCTTTTATATATTATTTTTCATTCCTCGTGATATAATCATGCCTTTTTTATATTGTTACAAACCTGATACACGGTTATCGTCTTTATTTAACCCCGAGCACTTGATGATTCAGGTGCCAATCTTTTTTAATTTTTGTTCTTGATTTTCCTATAGAAAGTTAAGTAATGTGACATATATGGCAAATTTAGATTTGATCTAAGAGATTTTTTATTAGACTTTTAAATCTTTTAATTTAGATTTTAAACACCAAATATTTGAACAAGAGATTATGAATATAAAATAGCTCACTAGGTTGCCCTAAACATTCAAGTTAATTAAGCTCTAACCAAACTAAAAAATAAGAAAAAAAATAATTTGAATGACAGGTTTAGACATTCTAATATATTTTGAAAAGAGAAGATTATCTAGATGGCAAACTCCCGACTTATTAACACGTATATAGTGATATGTGGCTCGTGTGTTCTTGTGATTGATGATGAGTATCAGGTAGATAATACTCTTTATATCTAATGTGCTTTGTATTTATAGATGCTCTCGAAGAAGGCTTCTCTACCTCTTTGACATGATATCCACTCTGAACAAGTCACTTTCCATGCTGCATAACTTCTTCTCTTTGTATGTGTTTGAAGTCGATTTTCAGGATATTATATGGTTCCTCATCTGTGAAAAAGGGTTCTCCTTCTTCAACTCAATTCTTCCACACTGTCACATTCTGATACATCATTAGGAATTGACATGGAAATTTGTCATGATCATGCCCTATCCTTATGCCATTTTTCATTCTTAGGTTTAAATTGCAATCAGGATGAATGAGGGTTTAGAGGGATTCCCATAATGGTGTGCTTGTAAAGATTATTCTTCAAACAATATGTTTAAGTCATGTTTATTATTGCCGAAGGTTTCTTGATTTTCACTCTGTCTAGTCAAATATTTTAAATTTCTAACATACTAGTTAGATCGATCTTCAAATGGTCAATCTTCAAAGTCCAAAGTACATTTTGATGATATTCTCACTCGAATACTTATTTTTCTAATACAATAGATCCTAATAAGATATGCTATGTCAAGATAGCATCATACAATACAATATATAATATAATGAGCTATTCTAATGCCCCACATTCTTGCTTTTTAAGCTTGTTTTGTCCACCTCAATTCTAATATGTACTTTCAAACTTCATAATATTATAATTAGACATTATCAGATATTATGCAAAAATATCCTTAAAAGTCGAGTTCTAATTTCTAAGATATTTTGTAATTTTCACTTCTTGCCATAATAAATTTCATGAAAATAATTTTATTAGATATAAATTTAACGATCTATATAAAATAATAAAAAAGTATTCTTTTAATTTTTTTAATTATATTAATTATTAGATTTATATTTTACAATTTTAAAATTAAAGTACAAAAACTATGCCTCAGTGTTAGGGTGAGGGGCCTTGCGCTACACTGACGCGGTACAGGGCCTCTACTGCAAGTCCTCGGCCATTTGGATCCAATCTAACGGTTGAGGACCACTTTATTTTTTTTTTTTTTTGTTCGAAAATTTTTTTAAAAAGAACCTGCGATCATTAAATTTAATCCAAACAATTGAGGACCATGCGGCACAGGGCGCTAGTCTTCCTCAGTGTTGAGCCAAAGCCCTCTCTTTTCTGGAAAGTAAATATTGTACTAGATACAACATATTAGTATTCTGACCAAAAATAAAATCTCATGAGACATTAATATTTTACTTTCACAAGAGCTAAATAGCTCAATTATTTATAATTTATTTGTAATTTTCTCTTTATATAATGTCTATTTAATTTTTTATTTTTTTTAAAAAAAATTTAATGGATCCTAAATATTAAAAAATAAGATTATAGGCCAGTAAAAAATGTGACATTATTCTCTTACAATATAACTACAGCAAAAATAAATGTGGCCTCATCAACTACAAGTACTTGTTGAAAATTTAACACAGTATGCAAAAGATGAAGTTTTTCCAATATGAGGAACAATTAAATATATATAATTTTATTCATATATAATATCTATTATTTTTTATAATCTAAACTCATAATCTTTAAATCTAACATAATAAATTATCGTGGCATCAAATTTTAATGATTATCGGTAAGTTTATATGCAAATATTTTGTAGACATTTTTTAACTATCATTGTAATATGATCAGGTGGCATGGAAATGCACATAATTGAAATCGATTTAGACCCACACGGATTGGGCTAAGAGGAAAAATGCAACCATTGAATGATGTCTATTTAGACCTAATTATTTTGTTAAATTTGTTAATTATTCAAATTAAACAAAGTTATTATATATATTCAAATTAAAACAAAGTTAATTATAGTTAATCAGGTAGACTCTTTATTTTGAATTTTGTCCCACTCAAATCTTTCATTTGTGCTTTAAAGCACAAATAATTTTGTCTTCTCATTTCTTCTTGTTCTGTTTCTTAATTTCAGTTGAGGAATCAAATTTTCACAAATTAGGGCAAAAATTCATATCCTTGACCTCCATTATTAAAATTCAGTATTCGGGCATTAATATTTTTATTTTTAAATGTTTTTTAGATTAAGGTTCCTAGTTATATTTTAAAAAGCCTAAATATTAAAATTTTAAAAATTATAATATCTAAATAAAAATTACCTTGAAATATTTAAATGAATAATATCTACCTAAAAATTTATATATTACATAAAAATATAGTTATTGAGATTATTTTTAGACTTGATATTATCTAAAAAAACTCATAACTTAGGTCAACCATTTTCCCATAACTTTATCTATCTTATAATATTAATCGGGTCTAATTTTTTATTGTGTTCGTTTACAATATATATGGGTTGCTGAATATATTAACTATATTTTCTGATGGAATTTGAGGCATCAGTATATTAAGAAAACTATAAAATCAATTAGAGGTGATAAATTATATATTGTTGTTATATGGTATATAATATGATTGAATGAGCGAATCTAAAACTATTAATTATCATTTTTTAATTAAATAAACAAAAACTGAATTTAGTAATTAATAAATAAACAAAATTTTTATATTTAAATCCTTTTGAATTCTCAATAAAAATCAACTTAATGTTCCAAATTATGCAAAGTAATTGGCACGCCAATAATGAGCTGATCTAAGAAAAGGAACGGCTCAAATCCACAACGATCCATTTGTACTTGGACAGCTAACGCTCATCGTTGACTTGACAAAAGGCCAAGTGAGTCAGAAGAAGTCCAAGAGCAGGACGGATGACTTGCTCTTGAGACGGTCAATACTTCCGTTGACCAGTAGTAGATCTAGTTGACTGTCTGAAGGCCAGGCCACAAGTGGACCAAGCCCAATTTGGCCCACGCGACCGTCCACAACTAGCAATGGTCCTTTCCCCTAATTTCGCACTCTCCATAGAAGACAATCTCAATTATAATGGTCATCAGCAGATTTAACGCAAATCCTTGAAGAAAAGTGTCAAAATCTTCCTCCTGTCTATTGTAAACTCTAACGGTTACAAAATGTAGAAGGAAAGCAATCAAGGTAACGATAGTTACTGTTATAAAACTTTCACGCCCAAAAAGGCAATAAGACCAATAAAGCGCAGGAATCAAACCTTTCTGTATAAGGAAAGTCACCCAAAATAACGACTATAAAAGGCCATGGAGTCTTCACTTCAAGGCACGCTCTCATTTACCTATAAAAACTCTCTGTAAAAAAATTCATACGCTTTCAAACTACAAATGATTTCTCTCTCTATTTGCCACTGTAGAGTCTCACATTGAATGGGGAGGTGAACAAAGCATGCCTTATTATAAGGGTGTGGATACCTCTCCCTTGAGGACGCGTTTTGGGGGCGGTGGATTAAAATCTCGAGAACAAAACCCAAGTGCGAGTTGCGTGTTGGCCGGGCGCCGTAAGTTCCCGGTAAAGCGGACAATATCCTCATGCGGATGCGCCGGGCGTTCTGAGGATGGTATCAAAGGCGGATCCCATCCGGTGTGCAGCGGACGCCTTGGGTCCCCAAGGGTGTGGACTAGAGTCTCACATCGGATGGGGAGGTGAACGGCATGACGCCTTATTATAAGGGGTGTGGATACCTCTCGGGGACGCGTTTTGGGGCGGTGGATTCCGTCACGGAACAAAACTGCCGTGCGGGTGCGTGTTGGTTGCCTGACGCCGTAAGTTCCCCAACCTAAAGCGATAATATCCTCATAAATGCGGATGCGCGGGGACAAGTACCTCGTTCCCAACGAACACAACTTAAAGCCGGTGTTCCCCCTTTGAAGTGAATAAAGCTTCTTTCAACGAGAGTACTCACTCATGTCAAATACTCTTTAGATTTTCTTATATTCTTTATTTTCATATTTTTAATTCGAAGGTTATTTGCTAACTTAAACATCGAAGTGTTTACACTGGGATAATCTCCCGCCATCACCTGACCTCTTATTCGTAGTTGTGGTGTGCAGGATCTAAATTTAGTGGACGGAGTTAAATTCAGACAATCAATTTAATCCAAATCTGTTCCAAAATTAGATTCAGACTCATCAATAAGTATATATTATTAAGTGACATGAATTAAGTCATCTTATTAGATACATGTCAAAATTTTACTTAATATTACAAATTTTTTATCTAAAAGTTCCCAACACGGTTGCTTTAGTTGCTTTTTATAAATCTGATACGCCAAACTTAAAGCTGTGATTAATCTCCAAAGCTGCAAAAATTTAAAGCTTAAAGTGTGGATAAACAATGAACAAGTGTGGAGGAAATATATATACACACATTTCATAAGAATAGTATTGAAGAAAAATATCTTTTAATTGATGTTAAGGCACAAAATAATTTAATATTGCATTAGTTTAATTTAACTGATGTTGAAGAGTTTTTTCAGATGTGACTAGAAAATTGCCAATAAAAAAGAATACGAATTAAAATTTAAAAATGAGAACGCTATTTAATTACCAAATCTACAAATCGCCTCAAATGAATACCTAAGACAGCTGTGACATTAATCCAATAAACAATGAGCCCTGAGATGCCGTACGGTATATATTATTCTACAATATCGTATGACATTTGTTGGATTTGGATTCTGCGTTTATTGCTTATTTTAATAATAAAAAATATATATTTTTTGTTCTTTTAAATAAGGTTTGCTACGATGCCGTATGACATATGTTGCCCTACGACGTCGTATGACGTTCGTTAAATTTGAATCCAATATCTTCTATTAATCCTGACAATAAAAATATATATATTTTTTATTTTTTAATAATAAAAAAATAAAGACCGTTGGATAAGGATCCAATAATATCCGTACGGTATCATACGCACGTCATATAATATCATGTTGTAGCGTCCCCGATCTCATTAATCTAAGCTGAGCCCCCTGGCTATCTTGCACAACAAAGAAAAATACAGCTGAGAAAGTAAAATAAGAAATGAAAGGGCAACTAATTTTGAAGCACAAGCTATCAGGATATGAAATTAAGGGCTTTATCTCTCTCTCAGAGATATAGTATATATTTTTCTTCAATTTTAATCATATATATAAAATAAATAATTATAATTTAATTATTTTAAAATAATTAATTTTAATTATTTTTTAAATATTTTAAAAAAATTAAATTATAATCATTCATTTAAAAAATAAATGGTTAAAATTAAGAGATATAGAAATTGCATCCATTATTGAGAGTGGCACCCTGATCCATATGAATATAGGCTAAAAAGGAGACTTCATCCGTAACAAGATGGGAAATATTGCCTTTGTTGTTTCTTTCATTAAGCTTCAATACCTGAAAAAGTAATTAAACAAATCATATTAATCATTGAATAATCGATCTGTTTTATATTAATCATCGCATTTGATTTCTTTTAGATCAAATAAAGCTATACTTAGCCATTAATATATAAGCAAAATTAAAAAATTTTTTTGGGGGCTTATTTTTAAATAAATATTTAAAGAGCTTACGATAATTAATTACCTGAAAATAAAAAGCGAGAGATCAATATGAAGATTTGCTGTTAGCATCCCTTGGCGCACTGCATCGAAAACACTCCATTCGGCTAGCAAAGTTGTGCTCGTTACATCCCGACCTTTTATTTTATATTAATCCAATTAAATTGATCAGTAAAAAAATAATAATTTATTTTGATAAATATTTATAGTCTTTCACAATTTTTTTTTGTTTTTTCCTCTCCAAATATTATAGAGACCAAATTAATAGGGTGGTGTAAAGCCATGTTTGGTTCCTCAAGTGAAAATTTGTAAGGGAAAAAGAAGTATAAATACTCGTCTGAAAGCTTGGCAAGATATAAAGGAGTACATAAATACCTATTGCAAATCCAGTCACCGGATTTCCACCCAGAGCGGCTGCTGCCACCGACGCCGCCGCCACCACTGCCACCAAAGCCAAAGCCTCTCGAACGGGGCATGTCACCGTCGTACCCACCACCTGATGTTTCCTCCTTGAAGGCTCCACACTTGAAGCAGTTGGAGCGGCTAGCGAAGTTATGGGCGCCGCACTTTCCGACGGTGCAGTACCAGTCACCAGGCCTAACATCGGCGCCACCGAACCCGCCGAAGGAGGGGGAGCTGCCCCTACCTCCGCCACCAAAGCTGCCGAAATCACATCGTTCTCCGCGCCTCAGCTCCCCACAACGCTGGCACGAGTCCCTCCGCTGGAAGTTCAAATGGTTGCATGACCTGCAGTTCCAGTCTCCTGGTTTGCTCATCCTTAATCAATTTCCCTGCCTCCCACAGTTTTAATCGGATGTTCAAATTAAGCTTGTAGCACAAACATATATAAACCCAAGTTATTAAGCTTCATATATGATGCATAAGACTCCAACTCAGTATAAAAACGATCCAAAAAGTTGAAAACAAAAAAAAAGAGAACAACTGTGATCGATCCAGAACCCTTTCGCCTCTGGTTTAGTCCAAAGCAAAAAAACTCAATGGAAGCAAGGCAATAGATACTACGGACAGAGTTTTACCTTGCGAATTGAAAGAGCTAAAAGAGTGAAGCAACAATCAGTTGAAGATGGCTGAGGTTGTAGAGAGAAGAGAGAAGAAATCAGAGGAATTGGATGAGTTTGGAGATGACTAATGGTGCCTTAGATACACATGCAATAATGCCTCAAAGAATGGAGAGAATATACGAGAAAGCTGGATGGAAAGGAAAAGAGTGTTCCTTTCCAAAATCCTTGAGCTGGCTTCGTTGAACAATGGAATCACATTGAAATTGTAAATTATTGAGATAGAGAAACAAAATAAAGTGCAAGGGTAGCACAATTAAAGCTTAATCGTGACAGATCAGTGTTGCATTCACTTCCAGCCTTGCCCACTTTTCCATTATTAGTTCTAAGTCATATATCAAAAGGGGGGAAAATAATCATTATCACTATATGAAATGGGATTTTAAACCAAATTAAACTAAATATTTTTTTATTAAATGAAGTTGACTGTATAAATTTTTTTAATCCACTAAACATTATAATAGATTTAGTTTTTTAATGTATACAAGTGAACAAGACATTATTGATAATTTCATAGATTTTTTTTTTTGGTAATTTTGTTCACCAATAATAAGTTTTTTTAAATTTCAGTATATCCTAGTACGTGTCACAAGTTGGTTATGAAAGAATTTGAGATTTCTACCCCTCTAAAAGATGGATTAATTCGACCCTCTTAATACAATCGTTCAATAAATATTAAATAATTAAAATATTTTTTTTAAAAAAAACTAATATTTTAAAAATAATATAATTATTCAATTAATATTGAACGGCTATTATCAAGAGAAATTAAACTTACCTTTTTTTTAAAATAGTATGCTATCTAATTAGACTTAAAATATGATTTCAAACCGTCTCAAATATATTATTCACTCTATATCTTTTTAAGTATCTAACTAAACATAGGATTTATAATTAAAAATAAATTTAAAAATTAGATTATTACCATATGAGATAGGATTCTAAACCAAATCAGATTATATATTTTTTTATTAAATCAAATCGATTATATAAATTTTTGACCTCTATTTAACTGATTTGATACTCATCAAGATTCATAACAAGTTCAAATGCACTTGTGCATGGCAATTTTTCTTTTTCATGCATTTAGCTAGACGTTGGATTTCTGAGGACAGATATATTATCATCTTCTTTTTTTTTTTGTGAATTTCGATTAAAGCTTAATGTACAGCTTTATGCTTTTAGTTAGCTAGCTAGGGTTTCTTGATGTTGAAAAGCTCATGAAGGAGAGAGGAAAATATTCCCTCAAATTTCGCTCCCAAATTACATTTCCTCCTTCTTTGAAATATTCCATCCTTTTATTCATAGCTCCCTTTATGTGACAGAGAAAAATGCTAATGACACCCTTTAGAAAAATATAAAGAAAAAAAAGGGGTGCCACTAATTGAAATTTTAATTATTTTACTAAGCAAATAGTTAACTATTTTACTTTATCTTACACAAAAGAGAAAAAATTTCGTAAGATTTCACTTGACTTGACAAATAGGTCGATTATTCATAGCATTTTACCATTATCGTAGGCCATTTACTTTTATTATATTGATAAAGATTGTCATATAAAATTATTATAATTTTTTTCAAACGTTCTATATAATTAAAAAAAATTATTTACCAAAATTAAAAAAACTTGCTTTACCTGTAAGTAAATATTTCTTTTGATAGGGGAAATCAAACTCATATTTTATTCTTGGCAAAGAGAAATTCTAACATCTAACTGTTTATAACAAAATAGTCGATATTTTATCAAACTTTATACTTCTTATTCAAAGACAAATTAAAGCGCAATATTTTTTTATAATTTTTTTAAAAAAATATTAGCACAGTAAAGATCAATATATCAATTATAACATAATAAAATTAATACTTATTCTTAATATAAACAACATGCTATGCTATCCAATTTTATAAAATAGAGTTTTACTAGCTAATAGTGTTTGTCTTTGCTAAAGACAGTATATGTGTTGCTAATAGTGTTTGTCTTTGCTCATTCAAAAGTGATTAACTATCTATGTCAACTATATATAAAATAGACAGTCCCATTATAGCATTGTCGGGTTGGGTCACTGAAGGGTATTTTTCAGTCTATTGACAGTCAAAAGGTTGTTTAATTGGTTGATTTTCGTCCTATTTTAATATATATAAAAAAACATATTAATTATTAAAATATGTTAAAAATCACTAAATTATTTTTTTTTTTTTTTGAAAAATTTATTTGAGCTACTAATGCTTTCTAGGACTCTTTGTTTAAGATAAAGAACTAACCTAAGTATTATATTAAAAAAAAATCAATGCTTGACAGGATATTTATAGCTTTTGTAGTCTAATATTATATAATTTTATTTTTTGAATTTCCAATTTTCTACCCGTTTAGTGTAATATCAGAATTATTTGAATTTTGTAATTATAACTAAAAGCAATATTGATGTTGTAAAGTATTTTGCCATGTATATTCATAAATGGTAATTTTTTAAATAAATTTGATAATTAATTAAAAAATAAAACTAAATTAATCGAGAAATTGAGGTTTCATAGTAAATTTGTTGCCCTTCCTACATAGTAATCTATAATTTTCATTAAGGTCTTCTTCTATTTTGTTGCACTTGAAATTTGAAATTAGAATTCAATTTTCATGCCCATTTTAAAATTCTATTATTTAATGTTAGACAGAATTAAAATTTTGATTTTTTATTCAGATTATTTAGAATTGATAAATTATGTAATATATTTCTTTTATAATTTTTAAGTATAAAACAAATAATTATAATTTAAAAATTAAAAATTACATATCAATTAAAATATTGATAAAATTGAATAAGATGAGACTCATCGGATATAATATTTTTTATTTTCTATCAAAACTATAATTACTTATCATGTCAAACAATAAAATTTAATTTTTTAGTTCCAATAGAAATGAAATTAAATTAAACTCATATTTTTAAAACTTAATTTTTAATTATGTAATTCAAATGGCCCCTAAGTGATGAGAGAAATAAAAAAATGAAAGTAATTGACCTCTTATTTTGTAAAAACTATATATATATAAATACGAATTTAAGTGTATTATTTTATAATTGTTTATGTATTTTAATTTATAAAATAATATAATAATTTGATCATTTATATCGTGAGTAAAACCTTACTAAGTTTTACATGGTAACATGATATGATTTATTGCATCTAGAACGACCAAATTCAAAATTTTTAAGCAATATTTAATTTATATTTAAATTTATGATAGTTATTTTTATTTTTTTAATGTGCTACTAACTGCTTTAATCAAATAAAATAATGTTTAAAAAATAAATACGAAATAAAATAAAAATCTTATCCAAAAATCTAGTTCTTGTGTTAGGAGTGGATAAGAACGCACAAAACTTGATGCTTGTCCCCCAGACCGGATGAATATTCACTTTATTTTTAAAAGAAAAAACAAAAAAGAGAAAAATCCCCAAAACATGTAGACCCGAATTTCAATATATTCAATACATTTTTTTTATTATTTGTTTGATAAAAAAATTTAAACAGATAAAATTTAAAATTAAAAAAATTATTTTCATAATTATTTTCTGTTTTTATTATTAAGTTAAATATTTAAATTAATATTAGTATTATAAAAATAAAATATATATAAATATTAGTTATAATATTGGTGGATAGCGCAAATTTGGATTCGACTCAAGTGATTTTTTAAAATATTTTTTAGGTCTTTTAATTTAAATTTTATATACTATAAATTAATATAAAAATTTAAACGTATAAAATTGACTCTCTTTTTTATTATCAGATATTCAAAAATGTAAAGCTCTAACCATATGAAAAATATTTTATTCAATAAATTTTATATTCTTTAATTTTTATGTATTTAATTAATAGATGATTTTAATATTAATAATTATAATCATTTAATCTATTCCTAAATTTATTTTAAAAAATTATCATATATTACTTTTTTTAATTTCAATAAATTAAAATATAAAATTAAAAATTTAAGTTCACTTCATACCAAATAATAAAATTTGAATTAAGTATAAAATCTTAAATTCAAAATTTTAATTTCAAGACCCAACCGCACAGGCGTCAAGGATATTCCGTTCTGACTGGGCCAGCTCTCTTGGGCGACCAATCCAACGGTTCAAAATCGAAGCACGGAGATGGGTTAAGTGTTTCGATACACAAGGTTAAAGCTGATGATGATGGAATTGACAGGTCCTCGGCAATCAATTTAATAGATATTTTAATCAAAAATAAAAATCTAATATTTATATTGATGCATGGAGGGATTAAAAAGTTTTATTAGTAGGCTCAATAATTTTATATTATTATCTCTTTACTATAGTAAACTAAGAAAATTATATTATTATTTCTATAAAAAAAATAGTTAAAAGTAACTAATTTTAGGCATATAAATAAGAGATAGTGACTAATATATAAATTTATTAAAATTATTTAAATAATTTGACAATGTCAGCTAAAGTTTTCAACTAAACTGTTAATATTTTTTATTTATTTTATTTTAATAATATAATTTTTAGCGGTTCAATCAACCACACTATTTATAAGATATATCTACCATTACTTTGATGTATTTTATTTTTAATAATATGTATTTTACAATGATGGATACAATTATAAATAGGTTGGCGTAGGAACCAGACTTCCTGATGAAGTACCTAGATGAAAACGGTCTACGATGTGCCTACTCGAGCCCAAGACAAAGGTCACAACATAGTCACGTCAGGCGGGTTAACCCAAAATAGACAAACAAGAAACGAACAAATAGGGTTAACCCGTAGAAGACTTCCGACTCAACAGCCGATAGTCTACGCAACTTGGTGTAAACGTGTAAGCAACACTTGCTATAATCGCACGAACAACTCAGCAAATATTTTCATAATATAGTCCAAAATTGCGTATCATCCCAAGATAACAGTTACTGCTTCCCAGAAGAAAATTACCATGCAAAGACCTCCGCATTGGCCCTGACAAATGAAAGAATATTTTCAAACAGCCACCTATGAAGGAGGATCCCATACCAATGCATACCCTCAAGCATCCCAGAAGAATTACAAAAATATTTTCTCAAACCACTCCACCAACGAATGTATTGTCTCTTGAGCCACTTAGTATTAGAGTGCAACTTGTCTCAAAGCGACTCCTAGTCAAGTGTGACCGTTGGAGCCTAGACCTCCGGTTCAAACTCGATTCCTCTCCCATGTGAATCGCTACACTCTATATTCTCCATCTTCTCTCCATTGCAAAAAAAAAAAAAAATGATTTGAGTGTCGGAGAATATATTAGTTAGCGAGTTTTGTCATCTTTTGAACTATCGTTTTGCCTATCACGGTATATGAGATCTAAATTATCAGAAATAAAAATTAGATCCGCTTCAATTTGACTTGTTAAAAAAAGTCAATGGACTCCATAATCTATACAATAGTTTAGATACAAGGACGCATCACACTATATGTTGTTATAGTACAATAATCAAATTTACCATTAACTCATAAGTTAAAAAAACCATCACATATATATAACTTTATCATTATTTTTAGGCTTAAATGTAATGTCTCTGGTGCATCCGCATATAGATATTGTCCGCTTTGGCCTGGAAGAACTTCGCGGCATTTCTAAGCCTACAGGCCGCAGCCTGTGAGAGTTTCACGGTATCTCCAAGCCTACAGGCCTAACGATTTTATTTCTGGCAGACGGCCTAGGCCGCCCCCACAACGCGTCTACAATGAAGGAGGTGTCCATACCCTTATAAGGACACTTCGTTCCACTCCCCCAATCCAATGTAGGACCTTACATTAAACTAGTAATTTTTGTATATATCGTAATAAAATTGATTGGTACACGATAATGGGGCCGACCCAAAGAATGGTCAATAAAGCTAAGGCGGCCGGCCCAACGTTTTTGTGACCCGAAGAAGACGGGCGAGGCTGAATCGAGGCAGTCAAGATGTTGCCGTTGGCGTCAAGTACACTCCCTCCGAGCGCTAACCTTGATGTTGAACGTCAACGCAATGTCGATTGGGCCTTTACAAAGGATTTGCTGCAATGATGGAGCGATTCCGTTCTGGCTCGCGGCCCATCAATTGATCGCTTGTTCTCACGAGGCGGTGGCCAACACCGACAATCAACTCTGACGTTGACCGTCTTTATATCTATACATTGGGCCCAAATGACGACTCTCTACAGTGATGGGCCTACTCCGTTTGGGCCCACCATTCATCAGACGGCCAACCACGATCCTCCAAGGATATTTCACGATCTGAAAAGGAATATCAACAAGATTGGCGCCCTTCAAAGAAGGAAAGCGCTAGATCTTTCCAATTTCTTGCCAGCCAAGGTACTCCAACGGTAATATATTGAGGAGGAAAGAAACCAACTTGAAAAGTTGGTTGGCCGCCTCAGATGGAAACAATCTACCACAACTTGGCAACAAGCATCGACCTCCAAAAGGAAGGTTGGGAGCAGATCATAAGCACGATCACTCCTTCCAAAGAAAGAGGATCACCATCTTTACCATAAAAAAGGCCCTGAGTTCACCATCCGGGGCATGCTTTCTGAGAGGCTTTCATTGATACTCTCAGTAACAAACACATCTTGAGACATTGAATTGCGTATACTTTTTGGGACGATTGAGAGCTTATAGAAGCCCGCCTTCACTGCCACCTTCATTCCCCCAGAAATCCCTAAGGCAACATGCGTGCCTCATCACGCCTGTTTCTCGCCATCCCACTATCAGTTCTAGGCACCTCGCGTCTCTTACATCCTGGATCAAAACACTCAAACTCTTTCTCTCTCTATATTTTCATTTCTTCCTCAAGATCAGATGTATTGATCGAGCGTCGGAGTGTTTCGGTGGGACATCTTCCCGTGGATAACGCTTGACCTCTGGTCGTTTTAGTGGTGTGCGGGATTCGTCTTTCGATGAAGCGGGCTGGTTAAACCATCCGAAGAATCCGAACTGTTGAAGTCGGATTCAAGTGACGCATCAAAAATAATTTTATTATTATTTATTTATATATTTTGTTCATTCTCATTTTTATTATTTTTATTTTGTTTGCGTCAGCTTCATGTATCCAGAAATAAACATGAATATTTATGGCAATAACCGAGTTCATGTTTTCACTTGTATCGAGGGCTATATATATTGTGGACCTTCCTTTTTTCCATGCATATATTTGTGGCAATAGAATTAAGAAGGTCGTCATCCATTTATCTATCATTATATATAAATATTAATATAAATCAATAACTAAGATTTTACATTATTAAAAATATCACAAATAAAATTTTTAAAAAATTAAGAAATTTAGTCAATATTAGAGCTAACTCAAACTAGCCAACTTTGTAATGGGAACAAGTTGTGGGCTCTGGGTTAGCGGGTAATGAGAGTTGCCAGGTATTCTGTTCAAGGATCGAATAACTATCGGTAGGGTAGGATTTTGAAATTTTAACTATAAATTTAATTATCATACTGAGAAATCAAATTGTTAAATAACTGAAAGAGTTAGAATACAATCATATTAAAAACAAACCATAAATGGTAAATTAAAAATAATAAATTAAAAAAAAGATGAGTTTTTATACTTAGTTAATTTATAAATTGAATGATATTGATTCATCAATAATATGATATCAAAATCAAAAATAATTCTACAATACCTACAATTATGAATGTGTATGTTGATTGTCCATTCTACTAATCAATCAAAATAGCCAACAACTCATTTTCAGTAGGACCATCATTAATTAATTATATAGAAAAATGGGTATCAACCATTTAAAATAATAATTGTCCATTCTACTAATCAATCAAAATAGCCAACAACTCATTTTCAGTAGGACCATCATTAATTAATTATATAGAAAAATGGGTATCAACCATTTAAAATAATAAATTAAAAAAGATGAGTTTTTATACTTAGTTAATTTATAAATTGAATGATATTGATTCATCAATAATATGATATCAAAATCAAAAATAATTTTATTATTATTTATTTATATATTTTGTTCATTCTCATTTTTATTATTTTTATTTTGTTTGCGTCAGCTTCATGTATCCGAAATAAACATGAATATTTATGGCAATAACCGAGTTCATGTTTTTCACTTGTATCGAGGGCTATATATATTGTGGACCTTCCTTTTTTCCATGCATATATTTGTGGCAATAGAATTAAGAAAGGTCGTCATCCATTTATCTATCATTATATATAAATATTAATATAAATCAATAACTAAGATTTTACATTATTAAAAATATCACAAATAAAATTTTAAAAAATTAAGAAATTTAGTCAATATTAGAGCTAACTCAAACTAGCCAACTTTGTAATGGGAACAAGTTGTGGGCTCTGGGTTAGCGGGTAATGAGTTGCCAGGTATTCTGTTCAAGGATCGAATAACTATCGGTAGGGTAGGATTTTGAAATTTTAACTATAAATTTAATTATCATACGCTGAGAAATCAAATTGTTAAATAACTGAAAGAGTTAGAATACAATCATATTAAAAACAAACCATAAATGGTAAATTAAAAATAATAAATTAAAAAAAAGATGAGTTTTTATACTTAGTTAATTTATAAATTGAATGATATTGATTCATCAATAATATGATATCAAAATCAAAAATAATTCTACAATACCTACAATTATGAATGTGTATGTTGATTGTCCATTCTACTAATCAATCAAAATAGCCAACAACTCATTTTCAGTAGGACCATCATTAATTAATTATATAGAAAAATGGGTATCAACCATTTAAAATAATAAATTCTATATTTACATAAATACAAAATCCTTAACACAGTAAGAGTATTTTATGATTGTCTATATTTGAATTTTATGAATGATCTTATAATATGACATCCTAAAATTTAAAGATTTAATAATACTACTATCTTGTCATCCTATAATCATATCAGTTAAGCCAGTATACCAAAGAGTTTAGAAGCTTTTTCTCTATAATACAACCTCCTCACAAAATCTTCTTGAAGCCCAATCCTCTATGATGTTTAAATAATCAACCTAAGAGAAGTGAATTAGATTATTAATAATCTTGATAATTTTGGTCTATTTAAATATTAGGTATGTAAAATGAAATAAAATAAGATATTGAATGAAGAGTAGAAAAATAGAGATTTAATATAATATTTATATTGATTCAGTTGTACTTTTATTTAATCTTTAAGTCACACCTGAAATTTTAAATTTACTAAATCGATCATCTTTTTATGGGTAAAATTAAACCTTACAGTATAAATTAATTCTCCCACCTTGAAAAATTGTTTCAACAGTGACACATTCACTCTTTTAGAATTACAAAATTTTGATTATACATTTTTTTAAATAAAATATAAGAAAATAATATATAATTTTCTCTCAATAAAAATATAAAATTTCTTTACTCAAGAGAAGGCCCAATCTTTCATTATGTGACATGATTTTTCTCAAATGAAAGCAAGTAACATTCATGTTAAGAATATGGCTTATATAAGGGATGAGAACTATTGCGTCTCGATTTTCGGGGGTCCGAAGCAACACGAGTGTCGGTGTAAATGACGTGGAGAAGAGAAGTTGAGACCAAGTTTTTACGTGGAAAACCCCCTTTTGAATGGAGAGGAAAAACCACGAGGCTCTGAACCTTTAGAAAATACTTCACTATATGCGTGAGTCTTACAGAGTATTAAATCTTGGGAGTATTCTCTCTTTTCTCTCCATCCGTTGAAAATTTTTCTTTTTCTCTCTCTTCTTGGTGCCTCAAAGAGCTGGAAAAAGGGATCCGGAAGAAGGTCCTGAGGCAAGAGTCTCTGCTGGATATTTATAGGAGAAATTGTACCGCTGGGGAGATGACATGTGGCTGCCATCGTGTGGCCGGGAGACCGTCCGCCTGCTTTGCCGGTTGTGCATCAAACGTGCCTACCACCTTCCCTGCTGGTACGGCGTGTCAGGGACACCTGTCACTAGCCCATTTGATGGGCGTCTGCCCTGAAGATATGGCGTGCCAGGGACGCCAGTCCTGCTGATACGGCGTGTCAGGAGCCGTTTGGATCCTTCATGATGGCGCGTGCGTCTTGGTGATGGTGAGGCTACTTAGCTAGCGTTCTCGGCCGTGTATGAGAGTGTCCTCGTCTCTGAGCGACGCGCCTTGTCTGTTTATGTTTTGCGGACTCGTTGAAAAAGGCCGCTCCCGAAGATTGTCTTTCGGAGGATCGTTTGTCCTTTGTGGAGGGCCATCGGGTCTTTTCCTTCTGGTCCTCGTACCTGGATGACATCTGCCATTTGCTGTGTCCACGAGCTTTTGGAACTTCTCGGACATTTGTCGTAGCTTCGGCCTTCAGGATACTAGTCTGTGCCTTGGGCTTCTTGGGCCGTCCAGCCCTCATGGTTCACGGACACGTTTTTGGGCTTCTCACTTGGGTCCTTCCTTCGGGTCGTGTTTTATGGGCCATTATATTGGGACCCAACAAAAACAAATAACCATCTTAGCATTAGATCATCATATTAAAAATTCTAAAAGTAAATGTTATTGAACTTTAAAAAATCTATAAATTATCTTGGAGAATTCTCATTATGTATAGTTTCATGCCACAAAAAAATCAAATTTAGATAAGTTATTTCTTAATATATAAAATACAAATACTATATCTGTGTCATTATATTTAATATTGTGGCAAAATATACTTGCTATTAAAAAAAAATCATATCAAATAATTGATAAGTTTAATACATATAAATCATATATTTCTAAAAAGTGTGTCAAGTATGCTTTGATTTAAAATTTGAAATCGAATTCAAATCAATTTTATACATTGAGATGGAAAAAAAAAATTATAGAACTGTCAATTTGAATTTTAAATATTTTTCTCTATAGATTATCTAATTTTAAAAAACTATTATTTCTAATATATATAAATATAATTTTGTTTATAATATATCCACAAAAATATTATGATATCTAATTTCTATAAAAATATTTTTCAAAATTTAAAATTATTATAAATATTTAAACAAAATTAATTTTACAATGTACAAAAATCTCAGCTCCATGATGTTACTTTCATTGGCACAATGAAATATTTTTATATATAAATTCATGATTCCTAAATTTGAATATATCTGATCCATCATAGTTAAAATTAATTACGCAAAATTAAGGTTAAAATATTTAATAACTTATTTCAAAAGATATTTGGATAGCGTATATAAAGTGTATATAACTAGTTTTTTTTTGTAATAAAAGACGAAAGCTGTTTAAGTTATTATACTCGCATAATTAAGTAAACTTTTTCGATATTTTTTCAAATTTTGTAGTATTATTTCAAAATACTTACTATTTTTATTTGACAAAAAATATTTAAGAAATAAAAAAAATCTTTCACATAAAATATATTTCTAAACAATATTTTTCATGCTCTTTATAAAAAATATTTTTGAATAAAATAACTTTTTATCAAAATATTTTTTAATATTTAATGTGTATAATAATATATAGAATTTCACATAAAATCAATGGGTCACGACATCATGGGCCATAATAATATTATCTCTAGGTAACAATGTTTATTAACGAGTTTGGATAACCATAGTAAATAGTGAATGAGTTTTAAAAAATAATTTTATATTTTGAAAAGAAAATATTTTAAATTTAAGCTGAAGTTTTTCTTTAGTTATAAAATATTTTCATTAACTGAATTTTTATATGTGCCAAACTGATACCACTCTTATCAGGCTGCTGATTACCTCTGATTTGGGGCTTCCTTCACCAGTTGCTCAGATCTGGTTCCTAAACAGAGAAGGGTGTGTGCAGACAGAGGGAGAAAGAGAGAGAGAGATGCGAAATTAGGGAGGAACAGAAGAATCTCTATCATATACCTTTCTGGCATAATAGTTATATGGGAAAGGGAAATGGGCAACCGAATGCAACTGGGAAGTGGAGCACGGGATTCCTACAGATACTGAGCACTAACATGTGCTCTACCAACATTTAACTAATTATAAACTATGCATGTGTAATGTAAAATATATCTCTCCTATGTGTAGTGTATATGTGATGTATGAATGTGCCTATATTAATGTAATATAGAAATCCTTTGACGAAGTCATGAAAGTGTTGGGGAGGACGGACTGCGCGGACGCTTCGCCTTTTTGCGTGAGCTGCTGGACCATCAGCAACAAGTCCGGTAACACAAACATTGATAAATGTAAAAAATAATTTTAAATGTAAGCCAAACACTAAAAAGATGAGGAAAAAAACATGAACAATAGATAATAATAACACTAAAACACATGAACAAAAGGCTGTCACTGTTTTTTTTTGCTTTCCTAAAATTTTTAATAATAATAATAATAATAACAACAATTACAATAATATAATAACCATAGAAATAATTTATATGTCGTATCTTTTATTTCATCAAAATATACAAATTTTTTATTTTTCTTATTAAATACCATGATATGCATCAGTAGAAAAATATTAATTGTAAGTTAAGTAAGTATTTTGATTAATGAAAAAAGAAAATTTATATTAGAAAAGTAAAATATAAATAGAGTTGTAAGTTTCATAAAAATTAGGAAAATAAAATCAGAATAAATTTATAATATCTACAAAATTAGATCCATAAATTTGTTTATTTAGTAGTACACTAAAAGCTTTTTTTTTTTATAGGTAAGTAACCAAAAAACTAATATTAAAAATGAGTTAATACAAATTTGTGCCGAGTTTTTTAATTTGGGTCCATTCAAATCCATAGAGAGCATGTGTGCCGTTATTTTGGGCCTCGCCTAGGATGGGACTGGTTATAAGGGCCCACTCTTCGGCCTTCTTCTTGTAATTTTAAACGTCGAATACTTTCCCTCCGTCTAAAAAGTTTTTAAATTTTTTATGAATTTTTTTCCATAATTAAGAATTCTGTTAGTCAATTCGTTTTTGTCGCTTAGTTTTCTGGGATGAAATTGTTGACTTTTTCGTACTAGCAGTATGGATACCATCGTAACTTTGGATTAGGGTTAGGGTTTTATCAATATGAAATCTCATAAATCATCATCTTCTTCTACTGATAATAATGACAGCAGAACTTCTTCTTCCAATTCTTCCTCCGTCAGAGTATAAATCTCTCATTTTTTTATACTTTCTACTTGTTTTATGTATATTTTATGTTAATCTTTGAGAGTTTCTCGCTTTATTTTCGTTCATTTGATATGTTTGATAACTTTTTTTTATCAATTTATTACGAGTTTCTATGCTTAACCTTCTCTTCTTCATTGTAAATTCTTCCTCAACTTAAAATTGCTCTGAGGCATGGCCATATGCCTCCATTTTGCCTAAACACCAGTTATTGAGTTCCTTCAATATTTCGTTCATCTTAAAATATAATCCTCTTTGATCTGAATAATTTTATTCCAATCCTTTATCAGGACAGAAAACATTTCTCTATTATTCGTTCCTACAATTCCCATTGTTTTATATCACCATTTTGTACTTGTGTCAATTTAGCCATGGCTGTCTTTTAGGAACTATTGATCAAACATTTTGATTAAATTCTCCTCTCAAAGCCCAGTTTGGTCTCACTCTTCTTCTGCATGCCTAGTAAGGGGAATTCATTTTGTTATTTAATTGTATAAATCATTTTGTCATGCCACCAAATGCAGTTCCTATCTCTGGTTGCGAGAACTCATCTTCCAACCTTGGATTTTCAATTGAAATCAAAGCATCCTTCACTAGCAATGAATGGTGGGTCATCTTTCAATGCCCTAGATTTTTGGACTTATTTTTTGTTTAATTGGTTTCCACCTCTCTTAGATCAGTCCTGCATCCAACATCCTTGTTCAATCTTCGTTAATAGTCTTCAAATTCTCAATTAAATACGTATTCTTGCTGTAATTTGAGTTGGTCTTTGCCATCCTTTTGGTGGGGTTGATCATGTTGGCCAACAGTGTGCAATAAGAGCATAGTAAACATTCTGTTTGGGTTTTGGGTTTTTCCTATTTCTATTTCTAAGAACAGGCCGAATTTGATATTTTTCTAGGCATGGACAAAATTGTTCTAGTTCTTCCGAAAACTTTCACGTATTTTCTTATCATTATTTTTTTTTGGATACCCATTTGAATTTAAAGTGGATTTTTTGATATTTTACTAACTATAAAGTTATAATTTATATTTCAACTATATTCTACTTAATTTGGCACACTGATGTATTCTATTTGAATAATTTGTGTAATATTGATATTGAATGATAAAACTATGATATCAATTATGAATAATTTTTGATAAAATTTTTCTATAAAATATTGGCCTGATCACAATTTTTTTTTTAAAAAAGATGATATAAGTACAAGTTATGTCAGCCAACTGAAAATCAATCAGAGAAGACAGGTTGATTTTCATGTTTTAGGTGCTTGCAGTGCTAATATGGGGGTCAGGATTGTTCCATTGTTGGAAATTTATGACATGGGTTTTGCTCATGTGAAAGCCTAAAATGCCTCTGGATTATCCCTTACTTCATTGTGAAAGCCTAAATTGCTAAGAAGTGCAAAAATAGTTTCCTTCCACGACCACTAGTGAAGAAACCGACATGCCTTCTGGAACGGGGTAAGAACCGCTGCGACATTAGGTTTGAGCAACGCCTCCTTTATTCTACTTATTCCCCCCCATCTATGGTAGTTACGGTCCCTCCTCTCTCCTCCCCTTCTGTTTTGTATTTCAAATACTATTCTTCCTCAACTCCTCTCCTCTTCTTTATAGTCTCACCGGGAACCTACAACTCTGTGCTGTTCGTGGTTTGCAACTTAATTCCTATGTTCACCTCTACTTATCTCGTGCATTCTTTCCCATATTAAATGATGTGTTCTCGTCAACACCGCCAAGCTGCATGCCTAAAGTAAAAATTGTTGCATGTTTAATTGGTTGACTAGATTTTGTAATACAATTCTTAGCGGTAAGATGATGCCAAATGAGTGGAGCAAGAGAAGATTTGTTCCATTTAACACTAATGGAGGGGATATACAAAGTTTTTCCGGCTATGAAGCTATTGAATTGATGAGCCATACAATGAAGTTCTGGGAAAGGGCGATTTGGAGGAGGCTAATGTGAGAGGGAGCATATTAGAGAACCAATTTGGATTCATATGAGATATTTCTACCAAGGAAACTATTTGTTCGCTATGCTGCCTGGTAGAGAAAGTTAAGGCAAGATAGAAGGATCTTCATATGACATCTATTTATCTAGAGGAAATATAAGCTTATACAATTCCTGTACTTAGTGGGAAGGCTTTGTTTGGTTTACTTCCAGTAATGGTGTGTACAGTATCTGTGAATTGCACTAAACTCTCACGTATTGGCACTTTTGTGATATATTAAGAGTTAGTTTTTATATTATTCATCTTCTATATGTAGTGGAATATAGTGGTGTTCCACCGGATATGGTTTTATGTTGAGTTGCACTTGGAGAAATGTCTTGACTCTTGGCTTTTTCTTATGTTTAGAAGTGAACTTTAAAAGAGCATCGATCTTCTTGTACTATTTATGATTCTTGAGGCAATTGCTCTGATTATATGTCCGTTGATTTTAGTTCGGTGTATAATGGAGTAATGATTTAGTTTGTACTTTTAGTTGTGCCATGCTTAAACATTTTAATATTCAATTCTCATTGATTATGTACAAAAATCTGCCATTTTACAGCTGTCAAAACTATAAACATGAAAACATTTCTCATCGATACAACCTATCAATAAATTTTGGAAGTAATTTATTTTTGCAAGAGATGTGGACATGCAAAATTAAATAAATTAGATATACTGCTGAGGCCTTAGTAATAAATAGGAAGACACTGATAAATAACAATGAAATTGGAATGTCTCTCTTAGAAGAAGTTGTTTGTTATTAGCACACACGTCACTCACATGGAGGATCTAGTAGGCATTTTGGTGAACTAGGGTCCTTAGGGTGAAGGCTAAGCATTGGATAGGAGAGAAGGGTTGAACTAAGTGAAGAAGTATGTTTGGGAGCTCATCCTAATTGTAGATATTGAAATACTCCTTCAAGAGGCCTTACTGAGGTGTTTGTAAGGCTTAGTGGCCTCGCATGAACCCTAGGATCCAATTAATGTTGTAGGGAGGAATTATTATGTCATATGGATATTTTAAAAGCTATGTTGTCAAAGCACGTCAGGCTTGAGGCTTAAAGTTTGGTGCCTCAACATATCTAGATAAAGTTTATTCCGAGAGGCGCATGGCTTTTGTTAAGGATCAAGGTGTGCGCCTAGAATGCCATAGTTTTTCTGAATAGACAAAATTAGAATTTTTTTTATCATCAGTCACTATATTTAATTATTATTTTTAATACTAATTTGGTGTTTATAAAAATTGGGATTTATGAAATTAATAAATGACTGCTTAGAAGAATGAATGGAGACTATAATGAAGATAATGAATTTGTACTTAAGGATGATTCTTTAACAAATGATTTTGTAACCCATAGTTATTTCAGTAAATTAGACTATAAGCTTTAATAATTGGAAATCATTACAAGAATGTCAAAAATACGTATTTCGCAAATGGGCACCTCCCTTCCATCAGGCATGCACCTATGGTTTGTGCCTAAGCCTCAGGGACTCTTTTTGTCTCAATGTGCCTATCGCCTTTAACAATACTGCTTATAAGTTATATCTACATTTTCTACTTTTGTGTCAATGCTTGAATTTTTGTTTCTTGGTCTATTTGCTTTTCTTTTTTCAAATATCTTCTCCCTCAGATGCGCCTTTTCTATTTTTGGTAAAACTCAATCTTGGAAAAGTTTTGGTTACACTGTAAAACCATGGCTTTGACTGATGCTTATGTGTTGCTGTCTGGAACTTTCTTAAAAAGCACATCTCATCTGTTCACTTGCTTCTTTCTGCAGGATTCTCCTATCTACAGTTATCTAAGCAGCCTCTCTCCTATACAACAGGCTAAGTCTGCTGCACAAGGGTTTCCAGGGCTTGTCTCTCCTGCACCTGTGCTTACCTCACCACAAATTAGTACACAAACAACATCTTTGACAAGGTTTTGGATGTTTTGAATGTAAATGTTGTGTTTGTACTTTCTTTTGACCTTCCCAGCTCCTACTTAAGTAATTAATTTAGAGGAACTTCTAATCGTGTTCAGGCAGCAACATTCTTATGCTTCTGGTTCAGAATTTTCTCAAGACAATGATAAATGCCTGAAAATTGATAGGGTTCTTGGTGATTCTATGACCTTGACTCATCAATCAAATGATGTATTGACTTCTAGTGACCAGAAGGGTGGTGATGCCAGGGACTTGCTGCAAGTTAAACCACGTAGCCCCTCTGGTTACATAGATGGATTATTAGCGCAGCTAGTGGATGAGAAATATGCAAATTTTGTCAGAGGAAAACATTTTGATAATGTCCCTCAATCTCCACAATATGGCTGTATGGGGAGAAAAGATAGTGCAGAGGATGGATATATGAACTTGGATGCATCTGCGTCCTTGTTCGAGCAACCTGAGTGTGCACAAGCGGATCCCATAATTAATGTGAAGCTGGTGGGAAATGAACCTTGGATTGCATCATCTACTGAAGATATTCACTCTGCGTCTTCTATAGGTAATAAGTCTGAACAGGCACAGGGACACCATGCAGACTCTTTCAGTGAGGTAACCCCCATTTCTTTCCTTATTTCTACATCAGATTAGAAGGAACACTAGATGTCTTAATGGAGTTCTATATGCATTGAGCATGACATTTTCTTGCAGCAGTAGTAGTCAGTTCAAATGGACTCTATGTTTATTCAGATCTATGATGTTATCTGCTCAATTCTGTGCCAGCAACTTTCTATATGAAATATGTAGGTAGTATTCTTTGCTTTTTGTAGTTTGTCTGAGATGATAAGAAGAAAAAATATGAAATATTTGAAGGGTTTTTGGTGGAAGAAAAGTCTTGGTTTCTGTGTCCATGAGATGTGAAAGAAATAGATATCTCCCATAGATAAAAAAATCAGTATCGGTATTAGTAACAGTAATATCAATATTAGGGATATTAGACAAATATGTAGGTATCAGAGAAATGTCAAGAGGAAAAAAATTTCAAAAATCGTAAATTGATAAGATCGTATATATCGATATGGAAACATATTGTGATATTGTCACGGAATTTGAAAAATATTAGTATCAGGGGCACTAATTCTGATATACATCGGCTGATAGTATTTTTATCAATGGTATCCCCTAATCAACTATTGTTTAAACCCTTTGATAAAGCAGACTTACAAACAGTGTTAAAAATAAATTAACACAGATATTGATGACGAATAAAAAGTTCAAGAATTAAACAATTATTGAGAAAAATCCTCCGAGCTTCTTAAGTCATTTAAAGCAAATTTATTGGTGAAAGTTAACTTACTGCATAGGTGATACATATACTAATTCTCAACTGACTTATTCATAACAAGTGACCCCTATCGAAGAATTCATCAAAGTTGCTCATAGCAATGGAATCAAACACTTTTTGATCTTATTGTGAACTTTGCTTGACTGATCTGTAAAATTCCAACACTACTGGAATTTCAGGGTTCATGCCATTCACATAACTCTGAAGGTGTATGGGCTAGAACAAGTGTTTAAGAGGTTTAGGAGGCTTAAGAATTAGAAAACCCAAGGGCTTGTTTAGTTGGAAAAACAAAAAAAACTGTTTTTCATTTTTTTAGTTTTCTTTTCCTTTTCCATGTTTTCATTTTTAAAGTTTTTCTAGAAAACACATTGATATGTTTATATTAGAAATGTAAACATTTTAATAAGTTAATATTTATTAATAGTTATTTGTAAATTTTTAATCATCCGACATATGATAAAAATTATTAATTGACAAATTACTTAATCAATTTACTAGATATATTTATTTATAATAAACTAATCAATCAAACTCATTTTGTGACAGTTTGCTTCAAAATCACCAAAAGTCATAGATAATATATGTATTGCATAATAGCAAATTGGAATATCAAATGTGGTTCTTAATTATAATTTATTATATGAAACAATACATGTCTACATATTTTATACATGTAATATGCATGTTTAATGTTTAATTATTAACTATTGATTTTTTAGAAGTCTTGGTTCAACTTATTTGAGCTAAATTTAATAATTTATTGAGTTAAAATTGAATTTAATTTTATCATCATAAAATTAATTGCTCGGGTATAAGTTGCAAATATATAACTTTTCATGACATCTAAATATTGTCGTCAAATAACTTAAATTTTGATTAAAAGACTAATTTTCTATATTAATAATTATATTTTCAGATGTGTAAATATAATTCATATTAATCTAATAATTCTTATAAAAATGATAACTCAAATGAAAAAAATTTAAAAATATGTAAATAAATTCGATTATGAATTATATTAAAATTTTATCATTTGTTAAATGTACACATTTAAATTTATAAATTTATGAAATAATATTTTTATAACCACACATTCTTAAAATATTATTGTATAAATAAAATTTAAAAAAATTGTAAAAATATTTTCTTTAAATCATTAGAAAATTTTTAAAAAATATCTTTTTGATATTTTATGAGTTTTTTTTTAATTTCAGTTCAAAATCAAAAAATATAAAAACTCTATTTTTCAGTATTCAAAATGGTAAACAGACAGATTTGAATACATTTTATGAATTTTTAGAAATCAAAAAATAGTCCTAGTTTTTCACTTAATAGGCCCCGAGTTTTTTAATCTCTTAACAAAAATGAAGTTTTCTCCTTCAATCTACATTTTTTCACATTTTTGGGCTTCAATAATAATGGGAGTTTCTGCTAAGTAAAGAGAAGAGGGAAGTATTTATAGTGGGGGCAATAAAGCATGGTTCAAAATGTGAAGGGGCCAAAATTGCATGCGAGCAGCTTGAACGATTATCATGTGGCTCACCTATGGCTCATTGGAAACCTTCTGGGAGTTGTTGCTCAAGCCACTATCTCACAAATATATCACTAATCATGACCAATAAAGAAAAAGACTAGTACAACACAATTAGAATTACAGTTTGTAATAGACATTTGCTAATACAACAGACCTAGCAAGATACAAAGTTCATTTTTTGCACTTATATCCAATGTTTTGTATCATTTGTTTATGTCTTCCGCATCTATAATGAAGAATGTCGATTGCAATCCTGAGAAAGTTGGCTTTGAGGAGCTTTGTCATATGTTGAGTTTGACTATAGTAAATGAGTTGACATAGTTGAGTCTTTCCTTTCTTTTTAACTACAGGCATTCCCATTAGCATGCATATGATGGAGCAACCAACCTCCTTCAACATTTCTCATAACGCCTAAAGTATATTTGACTATACATATACCTTTTTGAAGAAGTGTCTCTACTTGCCATTGGCAGTTTTCTTGTAAAGTCTATGCCCAATAGCTAAGAAAGCAACTCTTACTGGCTCTTATGGGCCTGGGGTAACTACAAAAAAGGCTGACTTGATATTGAAATGAAAGAAAGAAAAAAATATAGGGTCACTAAATTCAGTTGCTCTTTCCAAACCTCCAGATATCTGTTGCCAAATTGTTGCCCATTTCCTTATTTCTTCAATAAATTATTGTTCTTTAGCATGGTTGAAAGGAAACTTGTCCAATATTTTATGTGCATTTAGTTGCACATCTAGGCCTCCCTTCCTCCTCACCTTTTTTCCTATTCGTCTTTATGCCATTGCAGTTCCCAAAGGGAATCCTGTACCCTTCTTGTGTAGTGCCACGATATTTGATTCCATCACATGGTTCACATTTCTCACCGCCATCCAACAGAACCTACAGTAAGAGTATATGACACCTGTGTTTCTGATGTAGTCAAAAGATAATTAAATCCTGATGGATAATTGACAACTGGCTGAAGGTGAGCATTAGCACAACTATACAATTGATCGAGTGTAACTTAAGGTCATGTGTTCAACTATGTAAATAGCCTCTCAACAAGGTAGAGGTAAGACTATTTACATCTAATCTTTCCTAGAACCCATGATGTAAGAAGCTTTATGCACAAGGCCTTCCTTGTATGATTGTCAAAATCTTACAGGAGGTATTTCTCCTTATCCTTGCCTTTCTAAGTTTTTGTTTTTTTTAAAATTAAAAATAATGAATGATTTGATAAGTGAGAACTGTTCAGAACATGCCATAGACATATAGTTCTTAGCACTGGCTATACATGGCCATATCTTGAGAAGTTCCTGTTATATGTGTACTTCAATCATTATTAAATAGAGCCATAGCAAAAGTGGTCCTGTTATGCAAATTTGTTTCCTAATGCCAGGAAATTAGTGGGATTCCCCACCTTCTTGCTATTGAAATTTTCTTGGATGTGAATTAACTAATGCCATCAAAGTAGGTCAATCATCTCCAACATGGCGTACTTAGACATTGCCTTCAATATGATGGGAGCCAGTGGAATTCTGCTGTAGATAACTCAGTTTCTTGCAATCCAATTCACAGTCAAAGCAAGTTTCAGGATTCATTACATGTGTTATCTACTGTACCAAAAGATGGGCAACTGCTCAACATGGAGAAATCCACAAGTACCATCTGTGCATCTGGCATGAATGGAAACTCTCGCTCTTCCTTTCCTAGGCCAAAAGGAGTGGGGTTGCACCTAAATAACATTGTTAGTGCTGCGCCAATAACCGGTGGCATTGAAAGTGTGCAATCACCAGAAAATACTGCAAAAGGGAAGAACTCGCTATTTAATTTAAGGAATCATTTTGGTTGTAATGCTAATGTCAAGTCAAGCTCCTCCAAAATTGAGAAAGTTCCATCTAGTGCCAAAAATGAGATGCTGGAAAGTAATGCCTGCATAGCAGCTACTTCTGGCAGATTGTTATCTCAGGACACCATGAAATCTTCTGCCAAGGGCATGCTGTTGAAGATAGCTGAGCAACATGCACCTTTACTTGATATGCTTGATAAGAGTAAATGCAAGTTAGAGGTATTGGAAAGTGTTGAGGAGGATTTCAGCCTAGATAGCCCTGGGAAAAAAAGGTTAGTTTTTCTGATGTGTGTCATTGTTTTATAACATATTTCAGCTAAACCTGTTGCCCTCTCATTTAAACTATACGGTCCTCAGGAAGAAGGCATTGAACTCCAAAGATTATGATGGCTGCAAGCGTTGCAATTGTAAGAAGTCCAAATGTTTGAAGCTGTAGGTTGATTAACACTCATCTTAATAAATTATGTCCCTTGCTTCTATCCTTACTTTTCCCTGTCAATTGCGGTTACAGTTATTGTGATTGCTTTGCTGCTGGATTTTACTGTGGTGAATCATGCACTTGCCAAGGCTGCTCTAATAAACCTGAATATGAAGATACAGTTGTTGATATCAGACAGCAAATTGAATCCAAGAACCCACTAGCATTTGCTCCAAGAATTGTGGAAAGCGTCGTTGATTCCCATGTCAATATTGTGGTATTCACAGCCCTTCTGTTCTATTTGATTACCATAAATTGGAGAAGCAATCATAAGACTGTTTGAACTCCACAGGAAGATGGGAACTCTTTACCTCCAGCCTCATTGCGGCATAAAAGAGGGTGCAACTGCAAGAAGTCGATGTGCCTTAAGAAATACTGTGAATGCTACCAGGTATATAATTTTTGTACAGATTTATTTTTATAAACTTTGTCAGGATTTATGCCTTTCATATTTGTCTGGTATATTAGTCCTTTTTTTTTTCAATAGGCCAATGTTAGTTGTTCTGATGGTTGCCGATGCGAGGGCTGCAGAAATGTCTATGGCAGAAAAGAAGGTAAGAGTATTGTGCTGAAGTTGCTCGCTTAATTATCCAAGGCATTATGATTGACTTGAAAAGGTTTTTAATTGGTCTGGTTGGAATGCGCATGGGGAATTAAGGAAACAAATGGATTGCATCTTTGTGCTGATAGTTGTCTTTTTCAACTATGTTGTTTCCTAGCTTCCTTGATGCGAAGATCAGCCTAGTTCCTTAAGCTACTGCTGCTGTCATAATAAGTTGGTGCTGCTGTTATACTGTCATGCCAATTGATATTGATGATGAGATGTTGTCATACTCATCCTAGCGTTCGTATGAGTGTATTTTACTGCTAGTGTGTCATTTTTACTGTCATGTGACATGGATATTATTAGAATTTTGGCAATCTAATTACCTGAGTAGCTGCAAATGCTGTTGTCTGGAGTTACGTATGCTTAGCTGGCAATTCCAATGCTAGCTATTAGAGTGTATTGTGTAAGCCTAAATAAACCGGCCCTTTACTCAATTCTAAAGCATGCCATTGAATAAAATGTAGTCTCTCTCCTTCTCCTCCCTCAATTTCCTCTGATTTCTCGCCCCTTCTCTCACTCTCCCTTCTGTTTTTTCTTTTTTCCCTCTCTCTTTTCTGATATATCTCAGAATTATCTCAAAATTCTGGCTCTGAATTTTGTCAAGTTTTAGGACACAACAAATTGGTATCAGAGCCCTTCTCTCCTTGAGAGTTTTGTGCTATGTCATTTGGAATTGCAGTTGCTTGTATAATGCCTCAAGCTGCTGAAGATGCGGATGCTACAAGTGATTCTGTCGATGAACAGATCTTGTAGCCACAAGCTGTGTGGAGTCAGCTCATTTTTTAATCAACAAATATTTATGGGATTTGAAGAAGTTAGAAAGCAGTATGAACTGTGATGTCAACTCATGAAGGGAAGTAGCAGTATGAAGATTTGGTGCAAATGGTGAAAGAAATCAATATCCAAAATCCTGCCAATTATTTAACACCTATGATGGAAATTCAAAGACAAAATGATTGCCTTTATTGGACTTGGGAAGCATCCTAACTTTGAAAGCTGAGGAGGATATTAGGGACCTCGTCCATCAAGCCCTTGAATAGGCCAAATTGCAAGAATGGCATGTTAAAGTCATGTTCAAAAGACAAATAACCTTTACAACCTCAGCTCTTCTTTCTCAAATTTAAACCCAACCAAACCTTCCTGCCCCACAACATTCCAAATCAAGATTATCCTATCACAAAAAACTTAGCAAGAAGCCTTCCTCAAACAATAATGCAAAAGGCTTGCCAAATGCCATCCACTACCTTTCTATTCTGACTTTAGATTTTAATGACTTCATTTCAAATGTCATAAGAAAAATGCTTCCTGAACATCAGTGTAAAATCTAGCGACTCAGCCTAAACCTTGCAAGATGAGTTAGAAGATAAGTCTTCGATAGAGCAAGTGGGTTTGGGAGTAGTTGAGAAAGAAATGATGCTGAAATATTAGTTCAGGCCTTGACATGTTGCATTCCATTAATACCATTAAAAATAGATGTTGTGATGAAAATTGGGTGTTAGTGATGCTCATAGAGGAGCACCGCCAGCCCTTTAGATGCTACAGTGGAGTAGCATGTTAGCACAACATCGTAGATGCAATGCCGCTGAAGGTTACTGTGGCAAATGGAGGTGGCGCTTTGTGTCCATGGTTCAAATGAGCATGTAATAGGGTCATTTTCCTCTGAAGAATTGACGGTTCTTAACCTTGGCTATTTTGATTTGACACTTGGTTTGGATTAAATGTTTCTGTACAACCCTAACACTACATTGTAAGAATCTTAAGCTGTCTTTTGACAGAGTTGGTCAGAAAAGGACTTCCTTTAAGGGAAGTCTCTAGTAAAGTCCTCAAAAGGTTGGTAGCGGGATCTTAACAAGGCAAGTTATTCCAATTATTTATTGTCACCCTTAAAGTTGCTTAGGTATTTTCTCATCCAATACTGCTATCTTATAAGGATGTGTTTTGAACCCAAAACCCAACCTCCTAGAATATATGACCATCCTATACTTCTTAATCCCATATTTTCCCCACTAAACCAAATACCTTACAAATCCCCTCACTTTCAAAAAGTGAAATTTGAGTAGTTAGTCCAAGAAATGCTCCAAGCCTTGTTAATACATCCTAGCTAAAGCCCCTTTGCTTCATCATTTGTGGAAGCTATAGGCTGCTTAATCCCACCACCATAAAGAATAAATTCCTATCACAAATTTATCACTTTGACTTCAAAATCATGCTGTCTAGTTTGTCTAATGCTCCTGCCCCATTCTAAACCATCATGAAAGATGTTCCTCCACCCTCCTTAACAAATTTTGTTCTGATTTTCTGTGATGGGATTCATATCTATTGCCCTTCCTTCGAAAACCATGTGAATGAGTCCTTACACTCAGACAGCACAACTTGCATGCTAAGCAGTCTAAATGTGCCTTTGGGGAAATGAAAGTGGAATATTTTGGCCGTATCATATCTAGTAAGAGGTGTTGGCGTGATCATGATTGGAGTGCACATTGGATGCGTGGATATTAATTATTTTGAGTTTATGTAATTGAAGAATCAGTTGTCATGAATTTTCAAATATTTATAGACATTTTTGTGAATGGTTTGGATTTTGTATTGTTATACTCTAGAAACCACTTGTTTCCTGGGTATTGTGAGCTGACCTGATGGGTTTGGGCTGGGGCACAACATTAATTCACACCTTTTATGCCATGATGGAGTGTCCTGGGCCAAAATCTGTGAAGGCACTGAAGGGCTTTCTTAGCCGTGCTGGTAATCATAGGAAGTTGGTTAGAATTTATGGGCTACTGATAAAGCCTCTCACTGAGCTCCTCAAGGAGGACAACTTCCATTGACCAGAAGCAGCTGTCTAAACTTTTCATCAGTTAAGAGAAGATGTCTTCAGCATCAGTATTGGCCTATCAAATTTTGATAGGTCAATGAGAGACTAATAGCTTTTCTGAGCAAGTCGGTGGGGCCAAGAAGCTGGGGGCTTTCCATACTTTGAGAAAGAGTTTGTAGTGGTCCTAATTCAAGTGCTGAAGTAGTGGCATTACTTGATATGAAGATAAGCAATTATTGGGACTGATCATGAGTCAATTAAGTATCTATTGTAGCAAAAAAATTGCTAGTTGTTCCCAGCAGAAGGCAAGCAATGTCTACCTTGCTAGGCTTTGACTATAAAATTCAGTATACAAAAGGTAGACTAACAAGGCAGCTGATATTCTGTCTAGGCAATATCATGGCAAGTTTTGCTTTCCCTTCTCCATCATTACTCCGTGGATCAAGGAATTAGCTACCTGTGAAAATGATGAAGTTAACTCCTAGCTGCTGAATTGATAGATCCTGGTGCAAAATCCGTCTATCAAGTGGTTCAAAGCTTGCTTAGGTGTAAGAAAGGCTATATATTCATTGGAAATATGGTAATTAAGGTCCTAATTGATCAAATCACTCCATGAGTCTGCTGAAAGTGGTGACTGTGGGATAGGTAGTTGCCAAAGTCTGAAACAGTTGTTTTATTGTCCTGCTAAAAATGCTGAAGTTCAGATATGGATTAAGCAGTGTAAGTTTTCAAACAGAACAAGGGAGAAGGTGTCCCTTGTCCTAGCCCGTTGAAGCATGTGGGGTAGTTGGGTCCTGGCAAATTTGATGTGCATATCATTGAGTTCATTGAGCTACTGTTTCTGTTACCCCCTTTATTATGTTATGAGGATAGGGTTGTAGATTCATGAAGGCTGAAACGTATGGATCCTTTTCTCTCACACCTTTGTCCTCTCTCTCAGGGAAGGTTTCATAAATTTTTATTTGATTTCTGGCCTACGTTGGCATTGTCCTTCATATTCATGTCCATATTTTTTTTATTATTTTAAGATGTTTCCTTGGCTTGGAATGTTAGATATGAGAACAGTAAAAGTAGGTTTGAAGTAGATTATCTTCTTTATATGAATTGATGAACACCCCAACATCGTAGTCAGATTTTGGTTTAATGTCTATCAGCATCCAATTTCTGTCATCTATGCATGGTAGATTGCAAAGTAGATTACAGGGCTTAGATGACACCTTAAATTCCATTGATTTCTAGTTACAATGGGTATTATGACATAGCTTATCTTGTACACGTTTTCCTAGAGAAGCCTCTGTAGTTGGGTTCATGTCGATGGCTGGTGTTCGAATATGATCTATTTGTGAAATCAACAGGCATACATGTGTGGGGGTAAAGGAAACCTTTCTACCGCCAACAGATGTGAGTGGATTACACTATTAGATAAATAGTTCATGAACAAGTAGAGGTGATTCTATTTGCAAATTCCTTCTTTATTTGCTAATTTCTATATGCATTCTATTTTGGTCTCTATTGTAGTGTAGTGGATTTAGCCTCAGCTTGGAGTGTTGCACTCGCTTTGAGTTGATTTGCTTCTATTTTTGTACCCATATTCTTTCCCTTTACAGATTATGGTATGGTCAGAGAAATCATACACAAGCGTCATACCAATGAAGTGACAGAGCTTGCATCAGATGAAAAGCTGGAATTGGTGGCTGCTAGAGATCGCCTCATGCAGGACAAAGTCCATGATTTCAATAGCCTTACACCTCACACACTTTCATTGCAGTGCTCAGAGTAAGATCTTTATGGTCAAATTATTTGTCTTAGTTGAGCTTTGATTCTTGCTGATGCACCCCTTTCTTTCTCTGCCACCCAGCCTGCAGAAGAAGGTGCAGAAATCCAGGCTAACTTCTGGAAGATATGTGTTCTCACCCAATTCTGATCTCAACGGATTATCATCACGCCATAGCCGTACAAATTATCCAAGAAGTTTGCACGGCTGTTCGATGCTCTTGGAAGGTAGAGAAGTATCTGTGGCCAATCCCTTCAACCCATGTGAAAATTTAGAAGAGACATGTGATGAAGGACATCCAAATTCATGCCAATTCACTCCATTTTTAAGTCATCTTCCCACGACAACAATGGCTGCTTCAGCCTCGTGGAAGAGAACTGATTTGAGAAATATTTCGCAATCCCAAATCAGTTCCGGAGACAGCCATCCACTGTCAAATAGTTCCCTTTGTTGGCATAGCTCACCAACTACTTCAACTACTGAGGTCGATGGGTCTCAAATTCTCCAAGATTTTGGCTCCAGCAGCAAGAACTGCGACATATCAGCGGATGATACACCTGAGATACTGAAGGACTCTTCTACAACTGTTATGTCCGTAAAAGTGAGCTCCCCAAATAAGAAGCGCATCTCCCCCCCTGACCCTTGCACTGATGAGCTTAAATCAAGTTCACTAGGCAGCCTGAGGAGCAGCCGCCGGTTTATATTGCAGGCTGTACCTCGGTTCCCACTTCTCACCCCATGCCATGGATCAAAAGAGGGAACCGATCAGAAGAGTGATGAAATTTCAAAGCCTTAGATATTTGGCCACTAGTGATGAATACTTCTGCTGTGAAAAGACGCTGGACATACGATTATGCTCTGGCAAGTAGCTAGGTTTGTTCTTGATGTTGCCTTGGTTTCAGACATTGTTCTTTTTTCGCAGTGCATCTGCACATTGGAACACATTCAAAGATAATAATACCTGATGTGTGTTAGGTTCGTTTCTTGATACGCCTTCTAGTACTTTGAATTATTCTTTTGTGTCTAGTCTTTTATCATGATTCTTACTCCTGTTAGGATCCAAGGGGTTGCATGTAGAGGCAGATGATGCTTGAAGATCTGTAAGAGGAATCCGTATATTCTGTGATTACCTTTGTTATTTCTCTCAGTTTTCTGCCATACTTTACCACATTCCCAGTATATTGCTTTAGCCCTCAATCCCTTGACAATAAATGCATGATGCATCATCTTACTTGCATGTATAACTGTGACGTTTTGATTGAACACTCAGAATGATATTTCAATTCTTAATAGCATTGGATCCATTTTCCTGATCTTTTTTCCTTGATCAATGATTGATTGTAATAGCTCAGGATTCTTTTAGCTGAAAGCTTATGTGTGCTTTTTATGGTTGTTCTGATTTGGGTGGCAATTCCAACAGTGGAAAATAACATTAGACATGGAAAACTTTGTAAAGTGAAATATCAACAGTTTGAAATTTCACCAAATTAAAGTTGCAGTGGTCTATGATGTGTACATGAATTAAGGATTTTTCTGAAACAGAGTCGACTCGACGGGGGGCTAGATCTAGACAATTAGTTCTTAGGTCTTGTGTGCCATAAGCAGAAAAAGTAAAGGGGTCCGAGTTGTGTTTCTAGAAAAATTTTTAAGTTAGTACAAACTTAAGTTGGGAAAAAAAGAACAAAAAATTTCTTACTTTTTTGCCCCGAGCTATAAGATTGTTATTTTAGGCCCTGAGAATGGACCGAACAGATTCCGGTTAGAAAGCCAAGTCATTAGGACACTTGGCTCCTTTGGGTTTGTAAGCAATGGAGGTTTTCTGTGCTGCTCAGGGTAGAAGCTACAGGACTCTGAATGTGATTAATACAACTCAGGTAGATACTTAAGAAAGATACAATGGACTCCTCAACGAGTACATGGTTTCAAAGATGAATGATTTTTTTTTTTTCTTTTTGGTGTTGAGCAAGTTCAGATTTTTTTGATATTTTGTTTAAGTATTGAGTGAGTTCAAACTTCTTCAGTGAAAGAATGGCTATTTGTGGGATTTTTTTCTCATTCATGAGGTGATAAAGTGTTGTATTTATAAAGGAGTCAAATAGAGTTATTGGATGGAGGCTGTTGAGTCGAGTATCTAGCGACCAGTGGGTAGTGATCCGGGTAGCTACATCCAAATAGTCACTGTCTAATTTTTACGTGACAGGTATTGCTTTTTGGTATGGTAGGCATGTCTTCAGCCAGAAAACGAATACACTCCTTCCCCACTGGTACACATCTGATGCTCTGTGGTCATGGGGCCTTAGGGTCGGTTGCTTGATGGACAATGCCACCCGGGTTGGCAGAGTATCTCCAGCGGGGAATGTCCGGAGGGTCCGTCCCCCGAGTGTGGGGGACCCGGGGGGGGTCCTTCTCCGTCCATCAGCCGTCGGATGGAGATCCGACGGCTGTTTTTTTTTAAAAAAAAAAATTATTAAATTTAAAAATAAAAAATATTAAAATGTATGTTTTTATAATCAAAACCAAAAAAAAATATTTTAAAAAAATAAAAAATAAGAAATATATGTTTTTTATAATAAAAAAATGAGAGCTGTCGGATTTTTTCATCCGACGGCTGATGGATGGAGAAGGAGGGTCCTTCTCCACATGGGAGAAGGACCCCCCCTGAATCCCGAGTGTGGGAGCTATGGCCCATTTGGCTGTACATTTTCCTAATAATCTTACATTTACTTGCCAAAGTACATATATGTTTTATCGGTTTGAGTCATATGATTGAGAAGAAGCATTTACGCTCTTGATTGAAGTCAAAAGTGTATTATAGACCAATTAGAAGGCGAAGTCCTATCAAATTACTTAAAATTTTAGAGTCATTTTACTTTTTTTTTCCTTTTATAGAAAATTCTACCAAACATTAGACATTAAAAATCAAATGGGTGCAACATATTTTAGCCATGAATGTGTGCAATCATCTCAACTTGAACAAGATCTAATCTGAAAATTACACTCTTAAAAAATGCCATTAAGATAAATAATTATACCCATTAATTAAAATTTGACTGTTCTTAATATAATTCAAAAATAACGCCACTTAAAGTATGAATGCCTTATTTGAAATAATCTAATTATGACCTCTAGCATCAAAAGTATATGATCCAGGTCATGTTATATCGGTGTTTAGGAGCCACTTTTGAGCATGATATATTTGAGTCATGTGATTTAAATTATAATTTATTGTCCAATTATTTTCTTAGTATTTTGATATTTTTTGGTTTGTATTTTTAATATTATTTAAAATTTTAATTGGTAAAATAAATAACTAAATTTTAAATAAATAAAAATAAAAATCAGATTTAAACTAATTATGAATTAAAAATTTTAAAAAATGGACCTCGAGACTGAGAATATGACATCTTTGGTTTCTAAGATATTTTTGTTACCAAAAAGTATTGATATATAGAATAATAATTTTTTATAATAAATGACTTATATCTAACTATTGTCAACTAACCACAAACATATATACTTATACACTCTCTCTTGATATGGCTATAAACATTTTTGGTAATTATTAATTTTGGTTAATGATGGGTCCATCACCTGTGCGCTAACTCAACATCAAGGCTAACGGTGAAGAGGTTGCCAGAATGTCCTGGTCCAAGAAAAGGGCCCGCAAACATAAGGGGTAAGCTCGGGATTTGAGTGATGCCCTGGCTGACCCAGTTGACCCAATCGAGACAGCCCACGATTCTCTTTCGTACACTGAAATAACTTATCATAATCGATCAGAACTATTAGGCAGATATTTCAAGAATGTTCACTCACGTATGTACGATTGTTTCCAGAATTATAGTCGCCATAATTATGATCAGAGAATTGCCTAGAAAAAGGAAATGATAATTGCCGTCAACCAGGATCGGTAGGACAAGTATATGTGATTGCATAATCATTCCCAAAAGGGGAACTACTACCAGTAATCACCCATGATTATCTACACAATTTAGCAGTCCAGCGTGAAACAGCTGTTTGGCCTTAGCGCTAAGTTAGGGTGAACCGCCTTCGTCAACTATGAGCACCTCCCTTTCTCAGCGGAGAAAGGGGAACTTTTGGGTAATAAAAGAGCTCAGAACACATGGAGAAACTCGAAGAGAGGAAGCAACGAAGGGGGAGTACGATTTACATCCACAATTCCATAGAAAGACAAAAAGCTTCCCAACACCTTTGAGGCCATGGATTCCTAGTGCAATTCCTCTTTCTCCCTCTCTTAAGCTGCTCTCCATTGAGTGCATTGGCTGGAGCCAAGTTTTTTGCCAGCCCTCCACGGGTGACCACCATTGACAACTTCATCAAAGGCCCACATGATCAGAGACTATAAAGGAGATTATGTGGGAGTTCTCCATCTCTCTTTCTCTTTAAGCAACCCCTCGACCACGCACACCTCTAAACCATCATTCAACGGGCACTCCTCCAAGACGCCCCTCAGTAGGTATACCTCTAAGACACCCCTCACTCGAGCACACTTCCAAGCCGCCCCTTAGTGAACATACTTCTGAGCCACCCATCAACTAACACATCCAAGCGCTCAATCTACCTCTGTACGCATCTATACATTCATTGTATTCTCTTGGTATCTTTCTATTTTTTTAAAAAAAAAATTAATTTGAATATCGAAGGATATACGGTAGGGGTAATTCTCACCGTCATCTGACACATTGTTTTCAGTTGTAGTGTACAGGATTTAGGTTCGGAGTTATTGTCCCAAGCCCATTTCAGTTCAACCTGATGAGGGAGATCAAGTGGATTTCTGACCCTCATAATAATCCGAATTTAGGGACGCATCAGTCGGTAATAATTTTTTATGATAAAATGAGATATTTTAGTTATTGTTAACTAATTATTATCGGATTTACATTTTTAAACCTATCCCCTATCAGTATTGTAAAAACAAATTAGTAAAATAAATATTTATAATTTAAGGTTTAATTTGAGTAAGTATTAAATTTTAACTAATAAATTTGAAATTTGAATAAACTGTAAAACTCAATATAAATTATGTCGTTGAGTTTAAGTAATGAAAAAATAAAATGATAAATTTCTTTCCAAATGAGATTGAAAATAGATAATTAAAATAAAAATATATCCTTTTTTAAGGCAAATTCTACGCCTTATATCCTACAAATTTAGACAATATTGTAGAAATATTAGTTTTGAGTTAATTTTATTTATATATTTTATATTTCTTAAATTTCAATACTTTGGACTTAAACAAATCTATGTTAATTAACATATTGACATTAAAAAAATAAAAATTTAGTATACTCTAATTCTATTAGTTTGTTATTTCAAATAATAATAATATTATTATTTTATTAATCAACAATTTAGATAAATCCATATTTTATGATGGTAATTTTATCTAAAGATATTAATAAATTTAATATTTTTAAAAATTTTAATTAAATATCTTATTAAATTATAATTATTCTCGCATTACTCTCTCTCTCTTTCTCTCTCTATATATAAACTATAAAGATTTAAAAAAATTTAAAAATTAAAATAAATTTACATTTTTATTGTAGATAAATCATAAATAATATCTACATATTAAATACAATATCCTTGTATTAACCATCCAATTTATCAAAATAATTTCCTTAAAATTTAAAAAATAAGAAAAAAATCATCACGTTCGAGAAATCTTTATCATCTGTCTCTATCATAAAAAATAAAAATAAAATACCAATAATTTTATTATTGGTTTACAGCAGTCAAAATAAAATTTGACCGTTTCTCCAACGCGGCCAGAAATAAAGGCTTCCCGTTACACAAATACTGAGCGCCGAGGAAAGAGAATTCAAATTGTAGATTTTCTTGATTCCTACCGCAAGTAGCCCTTTTGGGCCTGAATCGATCTCTCTAATATTACTTATTAAAATTTATATCTGAATCCATCCGATTTGGTAGTAGTGGAATATTCGAACTCTCCGTCGTTATCAACCACTATTTAGTAAGAATAATAAATAAATGAGATGTATAGTATTTTTTTACGTAGAAACCCCTTCTCAACTAAAGAAAAAAATTACGGGACAAATTTTAAAAACTTTCATTATGTAAAATGATTACACAAATTCAGAGATAGAGTATTTGTAACACACCTGAAAACGACTAAGAAAAACCTCTTCAAAGTAAACAAAGAAACTCTCCTTCTTACTGTCTATTTTTCTCTTCTTCCTCTCATTAGTAGTGCACTCTGCTCAAGTATTTTACAAGTATGGTGAAACGGTGACAGTCATTTCGTCCTCGTACACAGCGGCCCGGTGCATAGCGCCCATAGCCCTTAGTGCCCAGTACCAAGGTCCTTGGTGATTTTCTCATACACTTTCTTCTGAAACTTCTAGTGTTCTTATATAGACACCCTAACTCTAAATCCCCGTCTGCTAAACTGGCCGTTTTTGTAGATAATTCGTGCCATGTCTTCACCAGTTCCCGAGTTTCCTACAGGCTCATGCTTTGCATGCCTACTGTGCATGCTTTGATTAGACAGCGCATGTTCTGTATTATTCAGAAAATGTGCACTGCAAAAGTGTTTCACCAACTCTTGAGAGCCAACTGTCCGCAACGGAGCTTCAAAAATGGAGTGGCAGAGGATCATGATACCGATGCTTCTCCAACCCAAGAAAGAGATCTCCTTGGAGCACTAAATGGAGGTCTTGTCTCTCTCTTGACTTTCTGCCCCTCCTTCCAATTTCTTTAAAATTTCAGGAACAATTCAGTCATATACATAAAATAAAAACTCAAATTCCAAATTAAAGGGACTGACATATCATGTAAATTGAGAAGGTTAGGAATATGAATGACAATCCATTATATTTGCTTAAAAAAGAGTATAATAACGAGCTTATGGAACAAACAACTCATTTCTCAGTCCATCAATTTACGGTTATCCTTTCCCTCCAAAATAAAATTAAACATAGAAAGGAAAAATAATGCAACATGGCGATATCATCATGTGCCCTCAAATAAGTTTTCCAATTTTTTGAATGAAGTCATTGCAGAGGCTCTTGGAGAAACGCAGAGAGCGGTAATTGCCTACTTTCTATAATTTCTTTGAACCCTTAACCATGAATTCCTTAACCCTGAACTCCTACGTCTAAAACCCCCGAAAAATTATACCCTTTAACCCCGAACCCTTAACCTAAATTTAAATCCTAACCCCTAAAACCTATCCCTTTGTCCCAAACACCAGACACCAAATTCTTAACTTTAAACCCCGAACCTTGAATTTTGAATCCGACAACCTTAACTTGAACCATGAAGCCTTAATCTTGATCTTTGAACTTTTTACACTTAATACTAAACCTAGAACCTTTGACCTTGAACCCAAAACTTTTAACGTTGACCCATAAACCTTCAACCTTTGATCCTTGAATTCTAAACTGAGTAAATTTCATATAGGAGTTCAATATCTAGGGGTCCTAGATATGGATAAAAATATCGGTATTAGTCGTGATCATATTGATATTAAACATATATCAGACCATTTGTATAGCTATCAAATGTATCAAAAGCAAGAAAAAGCTTCTACGAATAGTAAGGTAACATGCAAACATTCACAGATATATCGATCAAATATTTGTTATATTTACCGATATATCACGATATATAGATGATGAGGTGATATTTCATATTTTTGTTATAAAATTGAGAAATATCTATATCGTAGACTTATTACTGTTATATATCGATATTTTTATCAGATATTGGCTGATATTTCATTCTACAATCACAAGTGTTGTAGCTGATCTTTCGGTTATTTGTTCTTATATTAAAAAAATTATATAAAATTTTATGTTAATACTAATTTTTTAGACAAAAACGTGATTTGATACTATTAAGATGATTTTAGATTAGAAAATAATCTCAAAGCAATTCATTTGGTAAACTCATTATCTGCATGCTATAGTGAAAAGATAGATACACTTCCTAAATAATAATATTCACAAAAAAAAATGATAAACTTGTATAAAATGTAATAAAATGATGCCATTTATTTTGACTATTATAGACGAAGTCAAGTGTAAATACTTTTCGTTTACAGGTATTTGACAACGAAATACGTGAAGAAATGTGTTAAAAACTGTTCGAAAATAGGTACGTATATAAAATATATATAGTGTTATAAGATAACAATTTAGTTGTTGCAGGTAATTATAGGGAAAAAAGAAAAATTTTGGGTGAATTTTTCTTTGTATGAAGAACACGTGTTAAATCATCGAGGTACACATCTCTTTATACTATCAACTTTTAAATTCATATAAATATTAAGTTAAATTGTGCTGCACCTATACTTATAACTTTTTATGTCTTACGGGATAGGTTAAGTGCTAGAATTTAGATTTCAGTTTAGATTTTCGCGGATAGGATTAGGTTAAGATTATTGACAATGGTTAAAATTTTTCTATTGAAATGAAATTTTTTTCACAAAATCTTTTACACATTGTAGTGATATTGCATGTAGAGAACCATCTTTGGTTCTTAAAGCGCCTAGAAAGACGGTGGTGGAAATACGGCTAGGAAGATAGGATAAAATTAAAGAAACTATTGAATGAATGTTGCATGTGAGTAATTATTAAGCCATTTTTTATCTTACATATCTCTATAGATTAAATTTTTATTTATTAGGCCATAATATTGATCTATCATAGACCCATTTTCAATGAGAACATTGAGAAATTTTCACTTGGATTTCTATTCACAATCATAGTATATGAGATGTCATGGTAACGTACTAGTAATATGTTCAACTATCGATACTTGTGTATTGCTTTGTGTAATTTTTAATTTAGTATCGACTCTTATCTTAAACTTTATGTGCAGACTTCATTTGCAGCACGTGAACTCAGATTTAACATATAAAATATTCAAGAGAACTCTCAAATTTATTCAAAAGTATAAGTATTTGTAATAATTTATCAACAAATATATTAATAGTTGTTTTACATAACCTATCAACGATAGAGAATACCGCCAAGGAATGACACTGAAATTAATAATTTTGTGTGAATTCAGATGATCACGGAAGGAAAAAAAAAAGGAAAGAGCTTTGACGCTACTGGAAAACTAGAAATATTGAAGAAAATATAAGTAATGTGCGAATGTACGATAGTACGTGAGTATCTACCTAACTTTATGAGAATATCTATTTATATGGCTATAAATGATTTATATTTTTTCACTAGGTTGTAAACCTATTATCTGCATGCTTTTATGAAAAGACAGATGCACTTCCTCAATAAGAATATTCACATAAAATAATGGTAATTTTTTTCTTATATTAGTAGTTTAGTAGCCGTTAGACTTTTTTTATAAAATATAATCAAATGGTGCCATTTATTTTGAATATTACAAACGGAGTTAAGCATACATACTTTTTACTTGCAAGAATTTAATAATGAAATATGAGAAGAAATGTGTTAAATACTTTTCTAAAGCAAGTACGTATATAAAAAATATATATAGTTTTAAGATAATAATTTTATTGTTCCAGGTGATTATAGGAAAAAAAAATTCTATGTGAATTTTTTTTGGCACGCATAACACGTGTTAAAATATCAAGGTACGCATTTCTTTGTACTACCAACTTTTAAATTCGTATAAACGTTAAGTTAAACTGTGTTGCACCCATACTTATAACTTTTTATATCTTATGGGATACGGTTAAGTGTCAAGGTTTAGATTTTGCTTTAGATCTCCACGGTAGAATTAAATTAAGGTTATCGATAATTGTTTAAATTTTTCTGTTAAAATGAAAATTCTCTAACAAAATCGTCCACAAATTGCAGCGATGCTGCATGCAAAGGAATCTTTGGATCTTAAAGCACCTAAGAAGGTGATGGTGGAAATGCAGTTAGAAAGATGGGATAAAATCAAAGAGATCGTTGAACAAATGCTTGCGCATGAGTAATTAATTGGCCATATTTAATCTTATATATCTCTATAGATTAAATTTTTATTTATTAGGCCGTATTATTAATCTATCATAAACCTGCTTTCAGTGAGAAGATTAAAAAACTTTCACTTGGATTCCTACTCACAATCAAAGTATAGATATGAAATGTCACGGTAAAGTACTAGTAATATCTTCGACTTCCAAGACTTGTGTAATATTTTGTATAATTCTTAATTTAGCATTTTCTTTTATCCTAAATTTTGGGTGCAAACAGTATTTGTAGCATGAAAACTTCAATTTAGTAGATGAAATATTTAAGAAAACTCTCAAATTAATCAAAAAAATATAGGTATTTGTAGTAATTTATTGATAAATATATTAATAGTTTTTCGCATATTCTATTAAAGACGGAGAATACTGTCAGGGAATAACATTTAAATTCATAATCTTTGTATGAATTCAGATGATCATGAAAGGAAAAAAGGAAAGGATTTCGACGCTGTTTGAGGACTTGAAATAAATAAAAAAAATACTGCAGAGGTATAAAGATATGGCAGTTTTTGGGTATCTACCCTACACTATGAAAATATCTATTTATATGGTCATAAATGACTTATATTTTTTTGTTAGTTTGTAATCTCATTATTCGCATGTTTTTGTGAAAAGATTAAAGTACTTTTTCGATAATAATATTTACATGAAAGAATGGTAAACTTTTTCTTATATTGGTAATTTTAGTACGTCGTTAGATTTTTTTTTTAATAAAATGAGACAAAATGATGCCATTTATTCTAAATATTACAGATGAAATCAAGCGTTAATGTTTTTTTATTTGCAAATATTTGATAGTGACATACATGAAATAGGTGTCGAGTACTGTTCGAAAATAGGTATTGTAAAGACTGAGATTTTATTATTCATAATTTGATAAATTAAATTAATTTATATAAAATTAAGATTAATAAATAGTAAAAATTCAGAAGTCAAGATCTTTCACCAAAATGCGATAAAAATTTATTTGATAAAAATAACTTCAATTTTGATTAATAAATGATAGAATGAATGATATAGAAGTAATTCAGTTAATAAATTTTCAATCGATTAATAATCATATTAATTTTAATTGACGACAAGATAATCCAGTTACCGAAATTACACCCGATTAATAATTAAATTCGAGCCGATTGATCAAAAAAAATATAAATTAAATTAATTAAGCAAAGCTATATATATTACAACACTGAAATACACCCACACATAGCTGAATTTTCACAAAATTCGGCAAAGGGACCCGGCTTTAGCAAGCCTACATGGCAGCCCAAATTCCATTCTAATTTTTAAGATTTTTATAAAGTATTTAATCCATACATGGCTTAAGTTTTCCCTACACATATGACAACATCATATTAAATCAAAATTTTAAAAGAATTCCAGCAAGAAACCCTCACATATCCACGGCAGCCAAGAAATCAGCAAGTACTGATTTCAACACATCTAAATTTTCTTAATTTGTTTACCAAGTAACTAATTAATTTAAAAGATAAAATTTGGTAAAAAGGAGAAGAGACATGAGGCCAATGAAGGAATTAAAAATATATTAAAAATTTGCCACCAATAAAACACTAACAAGTAACTTAATGAAATAGAGCCACCTTAGTACTTTTACGTGGCGTGAGTAATCAAGAGTTTGCCACCTTATGGGGCATGTGGCAACTCCCAATTTAATTGAGGATGATTAGGCACGTTGAAGAGTAAATAAATAAAAGAAAAGAAGGTAAAAAATCGAGTGAGGCAAGAGAAAAATTCAGTAAAAATAGAGAAGGAAAATAGAATCAGAAGAAGTGAAACTCAGTTGGCTGCATCAGATTTAAAATTGAATATAAAATATTTTTAGGTAAGAACACCTCCACTTCTTTAATTTGTTAAATTCTTAATTTTATGTTGAAATATTATTGATCCAATACTTAAAATTGTCACCAAATTTATGCTAGAATGAGCAAATTTCAGTAACATGTCAATGGAGATTCTATTGCTGAACTCTACTGTACATTGCTAATGTCTGAATTTTTATATGACTTATTTGATCGATTTATGCCATAAAATTTTTATTGAATATATTTTAAGATATTAGATAAATTATTATATTTTATTCTAGAATAATTTTTACCATTACCATGTTAGAATAATCAAAATTCAGAAACATATATTATAAAATTAATTTTACAACCTGCTGTTATATTTGCTAATATACTAATTTTTACATATTGTTAATAGTCGATTTATTCCATAAAAAATTTAGTAAAGAAACTATAATATATTGGCTAAATCACTATATTTTTATTTTGGAATAGTTCTCATGAATTAGACAGGTTCAAGAAGTTTAATGTTCTCTGGCAGTTTGAACCGAGAAAATCAATGGCCTGCTATTGATGCTGATTTTCTTTATATTTTTAATCGATTCAAACTCTATAAAAATTAATATGGAAACTTTAATGAACCCTCTAAAATATCAAGAAGCTTGTAATAAAATCCAGTGCTCAAAGTGGTATGACAACTAGAACAAAACGACGCTACAATCAAAGGGTCCACTGAGCATATCAAGGTTTGAACTGACATTGCGGCTATTGTCTACTATATTTGGAAGGGACGAAATAGTTGTCTTTTTTATCACAATAGCTCTTTTAAAAATAGAAAAATAATTCATATCATCTAAAATTTTCTGATAGTGAAAAGTTATATGGGTAGCGGTAATTCTTCAAAAACTATGGAGTAGTTTCACCCCACCCTCTTCATAGAGGGTGGCATGGGTCTCATTTTCATGATTTGTCAATGCTTGTTTCGATTTTGTAATTTGGTCATTTGGATCATTCTTCTATTTGTATCAATTGATTGTACATAACATTTTAATAAAATATATATCTTATTGAATAATTACTTTAATTGCTAATTAAACTTGAAAATTAAGATGTCAAACCTTCCAAATCGTATTAAAAATAGCTTAAAAGAAAATTCTTGCAAAGTTAGCTCCAATAGATAGCAACCAAGTCCATGCTTCTTAACTTACCACGACATTATTTTTGACAAAATAAGTCATTAAAGTACTAAAATAAAGATAAAATTAATTTTTTTTTTATATTATTTGAATGCTTGCTTATAAAATAAGAATCAAACATAATAGAGTTAGTTTTTTTTATTTACTCTTATTCATTATATTTACATTAAGATAAATTTTAATATAAAACTATATTTTATTCAATTTTATTTCATTCCATGGTAAGAAAATAAAAGTTTACAACATTTTTCTCATTTCTCCTCATTTCACCTTACTTTCTTCCATGATTACACATCCAAACAAAACAAATCCTACGTTACCGACTAACAGATATCGTATGACAATAAAACAGGCCATTCCAGTGAAGGTCAATTGTTTAAAAAACACAAAATAAATAATATAACTTCTAAAGCAGCATTTTTACGAAAAGAGAGGTAATAACTTTATCATTTTTTAAAGAAGATTTTAGAAAATCTACAAAATATTATCTTAACAATATAAAATAAGAATCGTTAAATTCACAGTCAGCCCTTCGGATAGGCCCCCTCTTTCCCCCATCTGGTACTCGGACCAATCATGGTTGTCCAGAAAATCTGAGCCCTTAAAAATAAAATCCATGATGCATGCAGTAATACGATCCATCACACCCACTAAAAGACAGACGCACAACTTCGACGGTCATTAATGTTAGCCATCGACTCCACCAACCCAAATCCTCTGCCAGGCAACGAAATGAAAGAAATATCAGTCGGGAGAAACCACGAGCAGGCCTACAAAACACACTACCTCTGCCCAGAATCTGGAGAACCATCTCCATAAGACACTAGCCCCTTCTTTCCAGGTGGGCTAGCCGTAGGGGACCTTGACATGCCTTTGTTTGCTGGTTTTGTTGCCGGGATTGAGTCCCTAGAGGACCTTGAAGCTGATGGGCTGTGGTTCGGGGTACGGCTCCGGCTAGAGGATGCTGGGTGCTTCTCAGCATGTGGAGAGGGGCGATACCTGGAGGGCTCAACAGGAGATCGGCTGCGAATCGGACTACGGCTATAACCGCGACGGCGATGGGGAGGGCTCCGTGACAGACTTGGACTCCTTGTCCTGCTTTTCCGGGCTCTGTATCTGCCAATAAGGATCATAGAAGCACTACATAGTCAGAGATTAGTAGCCTCAGATTGAAATCCGTTCATGCTTTAAGGAAGGCAGCCTAGGCCTCCACCACCCCGAGGGCTGCCTCCCTCGTGCCATCCTTCGGGTCCTCTTTCGATTTCTACTCTCTACTATGGATGCATCTCCCATTCCCTCTTCCTATCAAACATTTAGGCCTCCACATGGCCCAAGCTGCGTGAAGGAGGTAAAGGCAAGCCCGCTGTCATATACAATGTACACACACTGTTTATATGTACTGCTTAATCGTATAATTATGCACGTCTAAGGTAGGGGATTTTATTTGGTTCTAGAAAGTTCTGGGATAGTTAAGAGAATTCAAGAGCGAGGAAATAGGATGGAAATATGTACTTTATTCTAAAATGTTCATACAGGGAGTGAGAGTAGTTTTGGAAGATTCTTGGAGGGGAACGTTTGCAAAGAATATTCTAAAAAATGGATCCTGACTATCAAATAAGACAAGTCCAAGCTATTTGTTGAGGTGGCATTCTTGTACAGAGGGGCAACCTTCCCTCCATTAGAGACTAGCCAAGAGTAGTGCAACCAAGAAAGTCGCCAAATCTTGACAGCTTTAGGGTGGGGGTGTGTACAAGTGAAGTGTGTTTTCCTTGGAAACTGTCTCTCTACAAACTTGGGGTGGGAGAAGTGGGAAAATATTAGCTTGTCAACATCACACGTGAATGTACTAGACATAGCAAGGTTTAGCCGTAATACCAAGCAGCCCCTATTTACTTTTGCGCCTTTTGCAGCACAGCAAGGCCTAACCAAATTAGCAAAGTTGTCGTGGCAATAGTCCAAAAAGAATGGCCAAAGCTGAAGACCCGGGCAGTATAGGGTCAAAGTGTATACCCAAATCCAAACAAAGGGAATTGAGAATTGAGTATGAACTCAAGAAAGAATAGTGGCTTGACAACTGAAATTACAGGCAAAAGAACTATAGCTTGCGTGAATATTTAACACCTAGACCGAGAGAGTGCACCAGTGATATAAATCAAATTCATCTAGGAAAAAGAGGTGGTAAAAATCAAACCACCAACCAAGTTCAAAAATTGTGGCCCAACATTAAGGAGAAAAGTTATTAAAGAGAATAATAGTTAGCCGTTTCCTACCTCACAGGAGACCTTCTTGGGCTTCTATAATGCCTCGGAGAACGATCGGAATACCTCCTGTGACTCGAATATCTAAAAAATGTAAAACCATATATAGATAATTGACACTCGGGGAATGCCACTAAAGCAATGGCTCACAGGAATAACAGATTTATCATAATCAATACCTGTTGCGTCCACTTCTTCCATCATAATGATAACGATCCGGAGAAGGGGTCCTGTATCTTCGAGCGTAAGAGTATCGATCGCTGAAACCTCTCCCCCTTCTAATACGTTTAGGGGAGCCATCCGGGGAAGGACTTCTGGACAAGCTCCTTCCACGGTGAGAAGGAGGTGATCTAGGCCTACGCACAGGGCTACGACTCCTACGGTCAGAAGGAGGTGATCTTGCCTTCCGTGGGGGGCTGCGACTCCTGGAATAACGGCGCTGATTACCCCATCTAGGAGACTGGATTGGACTGCGGCTAGCAACTCTCCTTGAAGGTACCAGGCCTGAACTCCTGCTTATACTTCTACGCGGCGATCTTACAGGGCTTATGCTTCTATGTGCTGACCTGACAGGGCTTCTGCTTCTTCCAGTAGCTATTGCAGGGCTTTTCTCAACTGATCTTAGTGCTGAGGTTCGCCGGGGACTTGGGCTGCTGTTCTTTCCGCTTCTGCTCATGCTTCTTGACCGGCTCCTGCTGATGCTTCTTGCTGAGCTCCTGATGCTGCCACTCCTTCCAAGACTTTTGCTGATACTTCTATGTGCATCTCGCACAGGGCTTCTACCGACACTTGCACACCTGTCCAAACTCCTTTTGGGGCTCATGCTACGGCTCCTGCTCATACTCCTCTCAGGACTAATGCTCATACTCTTACTCATGACCCTTTTAGGACTTATGCTCCGGCTCCTGCTCATCAACTTGACATAAAATACCAGGAAGAATCAGTAATCATAAACATAGACGTGGAGAAAAATAGAATATACACCTAGATTTGCCTGGATGGTCGTCTACCACTTCAGGTTTCCCTCCTCCACATCTGTCAGATCGGATATCTCTTTCATATTTATTGCTCTGTTCTCCATTTTCCTTTGGAGATTTGCCAACCTTTATACCAAGCAAATCAGCATCCTCTCTTGCTTTTTGATGGTTATCAGCAATTTCATTCTCTATAATAGGAGAGTGATTCCCAGCTGCAGAAATCCATGACAACTAGTAGTCTTAGAGCACTCACACCAAATACAAAAGATTAAAAAAATCCAAGACAAAAATGTAAGTGATTATGCTTAAACCAAGATGACATTGAACATTATGTAAAAACTCCCTTTTTTTGTTTAAAAAAGAGCTCCTAATTTTGACATAAAAGATCTGATGATAGAAAATCAAAGGGACGTCATAAACTAATATCATGCAAACAAAGGAAAAAAAGATTTTGGACAAAGAGGTAGAAATATTATCTTAGAATGTGAGACTGTTGCACAAGGAACTAAGGATTCATAGCCTTCATCATATAATATGCATGTCATGGATGAAAACATAAGTATTGGCACCGGTCACGATCAGACTAATATCGGACAATTCATATTGATATTAGATCCATGAAAAGCAAAAATTTTTTAAGCATCATAAATTGACAGGCACATGTTGGCCAAATATTTGATATATTGGCCTTATATTATGTACATTGACGGACACATGTCGGCCAAATATAGGATATATTGGCCTTATATTACGTACATTATTGATATGACAACATAATGTGATTCCACTAATGTATCAGTAAATATCCCCAATATCGATATATATCAGCTGATATTTTTATCCATGACACATGCTGGAAAAACACGAGTAAATACAAAGTCTCTGCCCTACAAAGCAAATGAAACTAAAGGCCATTGCACGCCGAAAAAACATTAGTAAATACAAAGATTCTGCCTTACAAAGCAAATCAAATTGAACGCAATTACACAGTAAATAATATGCAGTATGCCAAATGTACAGTGCAGCGTACAGACATGCAACCAGAAGCATCTTGGTTTATGCAGTGACCTACAAAAGTCCATACACAAATTAATCGTTGCACGATATATAATATGTAACTATATTTCTAATTAACAGGAATACAGTATGGAACCCGTAAAAACACCAATTTCAATAGCTTTTCCAATTTATGTTTAGGTTGATAATCATGCTGATTGATATACGACAAAAGCACTATCTCCAAGCCTTACACCATTCCTCCCTATAGAGTATACACACGACATTGTCACATGATCAAAAAGCCATTATTTGCTGCATCACTACCTCACCTTACGTCCTTAGCAGCATATTAGCAAACCAATTAAATTGATTGTCTCCAAACACAGACTGACTAGGAGAATTTGCCAATGAAGATCCATACGTAACAAATTTTTACTTCAATCCTAATGGGGAATTTATATCACCACACATTCAATATTGAAAAAACATGCAATTTTTCCTTTGCATGACTCAATCAAGAAACAAGTCACGCATTAACAAATTCTTCTCAAATATAGTGCACTCTTCAAAAAGACTTTATGATGCTCCCTTTTCTGACAGACAATCAAGGACTAATGTTAGGAGTGCCTTTCATCAAGGTCAAAATAATGATAGTAGTAATAATAATTGTTATTATAATAGCTATAACACATATGTTCTGGAAATTAACTTAGAGAATTGCTGGAGCAAGTATCTGGAATGTGTGCAGGGTAGTACAAAATACAGCACAGACAGATGCTAGACCAAAGAGAGATTAACAACACAATCCGACTCCACAAGAAAACAAAAACATGGTTGAAAACATACCTGTTATCATCTGCAAATCATCTTTCTGCTTTTGATCAGGACCTTTAGCATCAACCTCATTATCCTCAGAACTATTCTCACTTTCCCCACTCTCAGCCTCAGTAGGACTATTGGATGACCTTCCAGATCGCAATAAGCAATATGGAACTTGCATTAGTTATCCACAAATCAATCAGAATAAACATAAGAGACAGAAACCGACATTTAAAATAAACAAAGGGAAGAACAATAAACCATTTCACTAGGAATTACTTTTTGTTTCAAAGTTGCAGGAAAGTAAACAAGGGATGGCATAAAATCTCAGAGAAAGTTATAACACGATCCCAGCCTAACAATAGAAAATGTCTCACACAGCAGCAATTTGCAATGTGGCATTACAATCCAGTCTTCAATGTAATACCAAGCAGCACAAATGCAGATTGACAAACTTATATACAGCTGCACAATAAAAATATCTGGCAGCATAAACAGTAAGAACACAAGACTCTTTCACAATGACACGAAAGGATGCAATAAGTAGTATCGCAACTATTCAGAGTTACTATTCTAGTCCTGCATGTTAATTGTATCTCAGACTTAATGCTACGAGAAAATACTATATCAAATTTTGAACCAATATATCCCTTGACGTGCAACAGAAACTATTTGCACAGAAATTTGGAAATAAAACAAGAGAAATGTTGTATCATAGACATAAAAATGAAAAAATCTGATAGTACCTTTTAGATCTCTGCTTTGATCGTTTATCACGCCTTCTTCGCTTCTTCTCATGCCGTCTATCCCGCCGCTTTCCACGTCTGTATTTATCTCGTTTAGACCTCTTTCTCTTCCTGCGCCTGTCATCACTTGAAGAACTCATGTCAGACATTGATGATGAATCCAATTCAGAATCAGTATCAGACTCAGAAGTATCCAGCTCCGAATCTGAGGAACTGTCAGAATCAGACTCATAATATTTTCTTCGCTTCCTTTTATCTCTTGAAGATTTCTTGTATCTTCGCTTTTCCCGAGTGTCATTACTCATAGCTTCAGCAGGAGCATCCTTCGCCAACTTCAACTTAGAAAGTTTCTTCCTGTCTGCATGTCAAGGTGAAGAAATCAAGCTCAAAAAGATGGAGAGGTCAATATACAAAAAACATACATGATGACACACAAGTCTAAATATATGAAAAATGAAGACTTGATCCAAACCAGTTTCAGAATATCACAGAATGCTTACCACTTTCAGTACATTCACCACAGTTGATAATTTTTACAGTAACAATTGGTCTACCCTCTTCATCACCTGCATCCTCAATTTTCTTCAGAACTTCGTATCCTTGAACCAGCTTACCAAATACCACATTCTTTCTGCCAAACAATGGAATGTATGAGGCCAGAAATGTGAACAACTTAAGCAATTCAATACAAAAACTTAGAATATGTCACGTAAACAAAATAAAAAATTCCTCAATATATATTCCATTGTCAAAAAAAACAAAGCTGTAACATCGGATCTATAATATGGATCCTTTGCCATTCTGCTTACAACTCCAAAGCTATCTGAAAAGTTTAACACCAGCCCCCCCCCCCCAAAAAAAAGAAAATAATAAAATAATAAAATAATAAAAAAAGTGCTTGAACAAGAGGCAAAAAATAAGAAAATAAATCTACTAAATTAGAGAAAATACCAGATATGTCAAAACATCATAACTTTGGACAAGCCTACAAAAATGCCATACTTTTCCTGGAAAAAATGTAGGACTGTGGAAGTGACAAATTCAATGAACGGACTGCTGAATTTATAATCATCACAAGACATTCAATATATCAATATGAAAAAATTGATCCCATGGATGGCATGGCCAGATGAGTCTCTTCACCATGCCACTTACATTTACAATTCCATAACTATTTAATTACGTTTGGGGGGGCGGGGAGAGGAGAGAGACGAACCGGTCCAGGCTATGATCAGCCTTGAAGGTGAGACTGAATATTGAGCCACAGGTGTCACGGTCACTAACAGACATAGAAAGAAGACCACGTTCATCATGCTTTAGCTTTGGAAGTTCGTCTGAAACAAAATAAAAGCTATATTTAATACTCATTGAACAGATCAAGGATTAAACATGAACTGAGTAGACAAAACCACAAAATGCATAACTTTGCAATGGCAAAGTTCACCATTTCAAATACAGCCATGTCGCTCAAAAATAAAATTAAAGACTTCGCCTAGTCAGCATATTGGAACCACCCACAGCAACATAACCCTCTATGAACAAATGAATCTTGGGCTAAGGTGAAAACTCCATAAAAACCAAATTACAGTATTAGCTTTTCAAACTCAAGTTTCTGACCAAAATAAAATGACAAATGAAAGTCACATAATCTGTCCAAAAAAATAGATTAATAAAGAGGTATGTCTACCCATGCACCACCCAAATGGATTACATCACATAGAATAAGCCATCTTAAGGCAGAATTTAAACCACCTTTCTTGAAGCTCTTGAATCTGCAATGTTAATTGCTAACAATTTATTAGCATCACACAAAATTGAAATGCTATGCCAAATCCATGGATAAATATAAAATATAAGACTACACAAAAGCACACGGTTGAATTTTTGAACAAGCAATGCTAAAGCTGCAAAAAAAAAAAAAAAATCTCCAACAGGATGCAATCCTTCTTCTAACATAAAGAAATTACCACAACTAGATTTTTTCCAATCAGAGGTTTTAGCTTTCACTTAAATTTTATTTTTCTTTGGGTGGAGAGGGGAGGGGTTGGAGCATAGACTAAAATACGAACAGCAGCATGCACTGCAAGTATTATGACACCACAGCAACAAACCTTATGTTTGCAAACAACAGCCCGCAGCACCGTAGAATTTGTAAAACCATGGTTTGGGGCTATAAAATTTGTAACCTCCCTCCAAGGGAGAGACACCAACTCATTTCAAAGGAGATAAATATTCAAAATGAATGAGGCATGGCACATCTAAAGAGAATTGCGTATGAATCCTCCAAAATATTTGTGGAGGCTGGATGATCAGTCGATCATTGTAAAAGAAGGGTGCTTATTATAATTCAAGCAAAAATGTATGAGAGATAATGCAACAGGAGAAAAGACGTTCGATTGAGATTGAAAACAATAGGAGGGGGAGTCATCAGACTAGAAAAACTTTTGCGTGAGATAATAAAAAATACACTTCACTAAACTTAGCACTTTCAGAAGTATATTGCCTAGAGAGGATTAAGGTATCCAAACACATGCAGTGGAACTAAGGATTTACTGATGCAGACATTTTTGTTGAGCTTGCTTATTGATGCGAGCATAAGCCAGAGGGAGAGCCCATCTCAAAAGACCGGTCTAGTAGGAGAGAGAGCCCCGTAACTTATAAATTAGAAGTTTTGCCTCAAGCTTTCCAATGTGGGACTCGCATCATTCCTCTCTCTTTCAACAGCAGCGACCTCGGCGACTGCACTTTGCGACACTTCACTCGGCGGCTTCCACTCTGCGACGCTTTATTCCTCCCCGGCGCACCGGCAGCAGGTCAGCCCCTCCGCAGGTAGCCCTTTCCAGTCAGAACCCTCCACAGGTAGCCCTCTCCGGGCCAAGACTGGTCTCAATGAAAGCACCATTTGATGCGAGCATAAGCCAGAGAGAGAGCCCATCCCAAAAGACCGGTCTAGTAGGAGGGAGAGCCCCCTAACCTATATGCTAGAGGTTTTGCCTCAAACTTTTCAATATGGGACTCGCATCAAACTTATAAGCTGATCACCATAGAGCTTGCTTATGTTGATGAAGGATGAGAAATGTCCATTCCAAGTGAGGTGACTGAATGCACAAACTTAGACAAAAGTTTACAAAGCAAGGGAAAACTTCTAGGTCATCACAAAATTTGCAGAACAAGAATATACAATCCCTTCAAGAAACGGTCAATGTGTCATGGATACATATGCATTTATGAGATTGAAGAAAAATGTTTTGGGGACTCCTTCAAGTGATGCGGTGCCTATCCATCTATTCTTGTGTGGGCCCATTAATATAAATAGATAAATGAGATGCCACGTCATTCAATGGCCTCCAAATGATGTCCCCTAACAACACCCATACAAGAAATGGTTAGTGAGCATATGTTCATATGTGAGAGTAAAAAGATGTGCATGTGCAAGTCAATTTAAAATTGGAGACTTCATTGTCAATCATAGTAGAAAATGTAAGAACAGCATGGGGAATATCAATTCAATTTTCACCTGGAAATTTCTCCCCATATATGCTTTCTCCAGCAGAGCCTGCAAGATTCAGTAGACCCATAATAACGGCGTCACGTTAAAAAAATCACAAGACCATATCAAAAAGTATCTACTGTCACAGAGCATTTTGCCCAGAGAGAGAGAGAAATTAAACAATGCTTTTCCACATCAATTTGGTATTCTTATAGATCAGAGACGTGTTTAATAGAAGGCTTTTCCTGACAGGTAGGAACATGTATAAATTCCAACATGGCACCAAGATGATGTCACCTTATTTCACAACATAAGAACATGTATAAATTCCAACATGACACCTCAGCCCGTCAAAAACCAAAGAATAATCCCAACAAAGGCACAACCTACTCTTCTAATATTAAATTCACTAAAAATATGGATGTAGATATCAAAATAGACTTTAAATTAAGCCAATCGAGCCTGAACTAGAAAAAAAACAAAATTAGCAGAACCATATTACTCCCTCAAGGATCAGGCAGTTGTTTCACAGAAAAAGATGAACCATTTTTTAAAATCACATCCTTTTTTTCTAATCAACAAATTCCTAAAACTTGTAACAGTTAAGATGGTAAAGGAAAACCATCTCTGCCTAATTCACAGATACAGCAATGATAAGCTTACACAATTTTTTACACCATGTTTAAAACAATTACATATTTGAAAAGAGACCAAGTTGGATAACAGTGCAATCAAGCTAGTAAAAAAGTGAATAAGTGTTTTTAACTGTAGAAACTTTGTAAAAGTGATTGTAAAAATTGTAAGCCGAGCACAACCCTTTCCTGATATTGGCATCTATGATGCTCCATTTATCTAGACATTGCCTTAATTCAGCAAATAAATAGTATCATCATGTAGATTGCTTTCCATGTGTTGCACCAATCAACTAATCCATTAAACAAATGGCTACATCAAACGTCTAAATTTATAGGTTAAGGAAAAAAAATGCAAAAGATATCAACTTGATGGGAATTTAAAAGTTGGGTAGCAAGAAAAAGTGATTTTGAAGGTGGAAGCACACCAATTTACTTCAAGGGACAACAAAATGCCACCAAATTTCTTGGCACTCATTCTGTACTTCATCATGTGGTAGCACTTGCATGAGGAATGTGCATGGCACCAGAGTACAAAGCCATTTCATTCTATCATAGAACTCATTTACATAGTAAAGATATTGCCTATAGATGCACAGCATGGTTGTATTACAGATTATAGCTGAAGCCAAGAACACTCCAACCTACAATTAACATTTAAACTGACACTGAAATTAAAGGCCAGATTTATAATGCATACCCTGTTGTCTGAGGAAATCACCACCCTGCAGAATAACAGATGTCCATTAATAGTCCAACCAGAGGGAAAAGAACTAGCTCAGAAACAATGAGGATGCATATAGCAGAAGCTTTTCGAATTTTGTGGGCAGATAATTCAGCAAAAACAACCTTAAAACTACATCATTAGAAAACCAGGCATAGCATCCATGGTATCAAAGTTCGGCAGATACCTGCCAGCTTTTCAGCTTCCCAATAACATATTCATACTGATTTGGGCAGCTGTACGAAGTTCCAATTGTACTAGCTGAGATGGATTGACAAAACTTGGATATAGGCCATTTTGACTGACAAAAGATGATACAGGCAAGAAGGAATCTATGCAGGTCAGTTATTAATTAAATTCATTAATTTAATAGATGTTTACTTCATAAATGTTCATGTTATGTTAATTAGACTAGGATGATACATGATTTTATAATTCACAAAAATATATATGTGAATTATGATATATTCATACATAATAGATTAACAACTAATAAAATATTTTATCTAAGTCACACGTTTTGAAATCCAATAAAAAATTTTGAAAATAATTCATGATAATGCAAATTTGAAATTATCAAAGAAAATATAACAAAAGTTACTTAGATGTCTTAGAATTGTCGTCTATTATTCAAATTCTCGCACTTCTATGTCTTCTGGTTTCTAGCATTTACTAGTCATTCATAATTCTGCTCATTGAAACCATTTCAATATGCATGCATAATCCGCAACCACTACCGCGACATCTCCATCTAAAACTATGGTACCATCAGCAGTGTATCCTACAGCATAGACAAGGATAACTAACCAATGAAAGAGAAAGAGCACTTCTAACCCATGTTTATCCAGAAATCCAAGTTTTGAGGAGATGAGATGTGATCAAGCATCACAGAATTTAAGGACACACACATAAGAGATCAAAAATGCGAAACTAAAACATACCTGAGCTAATGACCCCTTTATTATCTGATGGAAAAAGGTGCCCTTGTAATGTAAGGGCTTCCCCAGCTTAGGCCCTGTACCCTTTTCTCCTGGGAAATAAAATGCCATATTGAAAATTATAGAAATTTCTCAAGCATTGCCATGATAACATCCACAAAAGGAGTTGAAAATTACAAGATCTGAAACAAACACAGAACTTATCATGCAGCTATTTCACCATATCTGTATGAGTCAGAGAGAGAGGTTAAGAGCACTTCTCAAATACAGCATAGACTAGGATAGCAAAGAGAAATGGAACGATCAAAGCATGGCAAAGGGGTAGAGGGAGAGACCGACACAGACGTTAACACTGACAGACATGGAGAGGTGGGGAGAGAGAGAAAGAGGCGTCACCAAAACTGATACACAAGCAACCATACATCAAATTTAATACCATACTCGGAGAATGTTTTCCTTTCTTTCCGTACTAGTCACTTTGGTCTCAATAAGCAGCCAACCAATCCTTGGCATACAACCTACTCAAAAACCCCAAAAAAAAAAAAAAAAAAAAATCCTGACCTCTTAATTTAAATATGGGTCATTCTACACTAGCTAAAGCAATATTTTACCACTCTCTCCCACTGAGCTCTGTGAAAAAATTTCCTAATCTGAAGAAGACGCCAAATAAGGAAAATACCATTGCACTTGTACTTCGAACTTCAAACGAGTATGATGAAATGAACGAAACTTCTTTATCTTTTGAGTTGTTTACAGTGGGAAGTTGCAGAATCGCAATCAGATGACATAGCCACATAACATCAAGATGATTTTGTTTTAAGTATATAAAGGTGTGATAGAGATGACTAGAACATCAAGAAAGAAAGACACGCTTAGAAGTAAATTTTTGAAAAGATAAATGCCAATTAAAATGTAAATCACCTGTACACAATGCACGAAAATTCTCAGCAGTCCTTGGAGCAACATCATAAAAGAGCTATATAAGAGAGAAAGGAATTAACACCAGATCCCAATTTCGGAGAAAGAAAACTCATTTTCTTAGAAGTTAGATCAAGACAACTAATGTGATGACGCAAATGTAATGCACACACAAAATTTGCAATTTCTATGCAAAAATCAAAATAATACCTCAAAAACCATTCTTTCTATAAGATTTCCATCAACAGAGACGTCCATAAAAACGAACAGATTTTTCTTCTTGGTCATTTTCTCCCCTCTTCAGAGTCACAAGATCAGGCCAGTATTCATAAAGATCTGTTGCACAGAAAATAAAACTGCCTCAAATGATTGAAACAATGACGATGATGCCTATTTCAGAATGTCCATAACAGAAATCAGCAATTGCTTACACCACCAAAATTTGCAAGTTATGCAAATTGGCAATGTTAATGAAGAACTGTTCTCCTACCAAAAATACAGTATGATGGGCAAAACCAATCTCAAACTCTTAATCCTCCAAGAATCTTCAATAGAATTGCTCTGTATCTTGGTCATAAAAATGAATATTACATCACCATGCTTCCTTCAACGTACCACAGTATCTTCTACAGACTCACTTTCTGCTCTCTCTCTCTCTCTCTCTCTCTCTCTCTCTCTCTGTGCGATAAAGGTACATAATAAATGCCCATTGAGACCACTAGATAGATATATGATCTCCACTACAATCCTTTGATTCTTCGATATATAAGTCCACTAAAATAATTTAATTTTATTTAATGAGGGTATCACGAATAACAATAAATCAGTCAATACTATACCGCTAATATACATTCATAAAATGGATGTCAGACATTTATTTTGGGATATCAAAAAATTCAGAATGGCGAAATGAAATGGCATGGAGGGAGTAGGAAATAATAAACAAAGACATCACAGCACATTAGAAGTAGCACTTGCAAAAGAAAAAAAAGACGGACAGATGTAGGGATGGTTTGGACACTTGGAGCATAGGTCAACTTATGCATTAGTGAGCAAAATAGATTTGGTTGAGGCTCAGACCAATTGAAAACAGAAAGGCATGCCTTAACTCGAAGTGAGCTCATTTATTTTTTAAAAAGAAAAAGAAAAAGGATTTCAATATGCTTTCAAATTTGGAAGTTATCACTCAAATAACCTTCACTGAATGGTGGAAGATGACTCATTTTACCGACACCATGAAGTAAACTTAAAGGCTTTACATTTCTGTCGTTTTATTTGGTCTCAAGTATTGCTAATTTTCGCAGCCAATTCATTTTGGACTCATTTGTTAACGTGTCTAATATACTTTTAGAACAAAAAAAGCAGTAAATCACCTTGCAACAGATCAGCTATATGAATCCCGTGTCATTTTACTCAGTCCAAGGCCAGGTCTTTGTTGTCTAAAAATCCAAAGAATATAATAACATCCTAAAATATTGCGACAAACTTGCAGATTTTGTACATGCTAACTAGCCAATTTTGGCTTCTATTAATTGTCATCTTCAACCAATGTCTTGACTAAAACTCAATCTGAGTGTGTAGTAGATATTCTACTTTCCAAAAATTGTCACCTAATTTTGCTTAAACATTGGAAAGGGATGAAGGTCCAAATAACTATATTGTGTTGCCTCAGAGAGACAAAGAGATAGACAAAGGGAAAAAAATGAAGAGGAAGAGTTTGGGATGTAAGTCCACATCCAAAAAGACAAGGAAGCCGCTTGTGATTCAATCATGGATGAATCCCTGCCATATCGCTCAGCCAGATCTGACGATACGTATCTATATAAGACATATCGGCTACAAATGTTTTTATGAGCAAAAACCTAGCAAGGAAATATTGGGGAACAACAGATATATTACTAATATGGCGACATATCACAATTGTGTTATGATATCAGGAAATATATATTGTCTTATATTCTGCATATAGATTGATATTTCATTTCATGGATCCAATAAAAGGACAACACCTCAGAAAACCATAACCCATTACATTCAAAAGAGTGTATAGCCACATGTTGAGGTATTGACATACATCTTCAAAGGCCTCACACCAACTATGTGTGTATGAGGCATGCATTAGATTTTTTTTTATTTGTTTTATTTGGATAAACCATGTCCAAGACATTTCAGGCACAGGTCCTACAAATGTCCATCCCTAAAACACAAGGCTGTAGTTCCCTTTTATGAGGTCCATCCATACTTCATATTAGTCTGAAATAAATATGAGATAAGGGAGCGAATCCCAATCCATTCGAAACCAAATGGCTAACTATTTCTTGCACACACCAACTTCCACCCCCACTCCCAAAAAAGGGGAAACTAATTTGGCATTGATGACAGAGTCGAAATAGTGAAAAAGGCAAAGATTACCTTTAACAACCCCCCCGGAGGCAGGGGAACATATAATGAAATAAAATGTTATATGAATTTATATTTGATGGAAGATGATGACAGGGGTGAAGAAGTCCTTATTTGAAAAAGAATAGTGGTCTCCCATTACCACAAATCTACCATGACTCGCCACTGCTCAAGCACACACATGGAATCATAGTCAATTTAAAATCTAAAAAGCAGATTTAGCTATGTAGACCCTATATCACATTCAACCAAATCTTATACTTGACACAGCTCATTGGACATTAGCAATAAACAATTATTCAAAAGTAAGTTATGATACGGCATCAATAATAACATGGTTAAGCAAAGATACTACTGTAAGTAACAATGGAATTAAGACAAAAATTCAAGCACACACAAAACAACAATTTTACAAGGTTCACTCCGGAGATAAGAGCTACGTCAACGAGCACAAGATGAAATAGTTTCAAGATAATCAAAAGAGTACAAGTGATGGAAAACCGATTATAATCTTTTCACCAAGAACTCTAGTTGTTCAGTGAATACCAGAACCACCCAAAACAGGAAACACTCAAAAAAGTACACAGTTATGCACTGCTGTTCTGGCTATTTGGCGCTACACAGCTAAGTGTTTTTGGTGGCTTTTCAACTCCCTTGCACATGACTCTATAGTGTATATGTAGATATAAATATTTAATACGTGTGTAGTTTCTAGGAGTATGTAATAGGGCATTAACCACAGAGTCATGGTTCAAACTCTTGTCATAAAGCCATCATCAATACTCCTCAATTTTGATCTCATCATCAATGCGCTGCAATCTTCCATGGAACACCAATGGTGACACATCCTTACATGCAAGAGTATTAACTGGGTTCATCCTTGAAGTATCACCAGGATGCACCTCCATCATTAGAAGTTATGGAGGAGATATAGCTTCACAGATACTACTGTGATATGTAGTTACAATGCTAATTCACACAAATAGAACAAGAAAAAATAGAATATTATCCGACACTGTAGCTCTTGTCAAACAGTGGTTGATTGGTGCCAACACTATCAAATACGAAATGTGCTCGGTGTTATAGCAATACAACATTGGTGACCTCCTAGGAAGTTCCCGTGAGGCATACTAATCAAAATGCTCAGATATTTAACTTCTTGATATGATATTTGTACCGATTTGGCCATATGTACATAATATTCACTGTATAGGCCAATACAATCAAGATATCATCCATCCTTACCAATATGGATGGTACAGACCCGTATGGGGTCAATTATTAATTTATTATATCAAAAATATTTTCTTCATGTGCTCATGCTATGTTAGTTATTCACTTGAATGGCATATGGGAAGCTGATGCACAATATATTGTCAAATAAATAAATGATTTAACTAAATTACACAATTTAAACTTTGATTAACAATACATAAAAATAGCAATTAATATTTCAAATTATCAAATATATATATATATATATATATATATAACTACAGTTAAGTAGATATCTTAAAATTACAGGCTATTACTCAAACTATCACACTTCCACTGCCTTAAGGTTAATTTCTTGTCTTCACTAACCATTCACATTTACAATCACTGCGACCATTAGAATATGCCCTGCGACATTGCAAGTTAACACTACAACTTGAAGCACCCTCTTTGTAAAAATATGCTACCAATTAAAAAATAAGTGCTAGAATATATTCTGAAACAACAAGTTTACCAATTAATAATTGTAGGTCACATACCCACCCACACACTCCAAATTTTCAAGTTGTTGGTCACATACCCACTTGCAAACAAAAAAATTTCAATGAAAAGGCAACTCCAATAAGCATTCACATACACCATCTTCTAGTCTTCTTGCAGAAAAATAAGGTCGAACTGTGAAACATTCCAAAAATATAACAAGTAAACAGGGAGACCTACAAGTTCTAAGGAACTAAAAACTAATTGTACAGAATAGAGATATTTAATGTGTACAATGATAAGATATATCAAGGTAGCATACCGCCAAATCAATAATTTGAGAACCATAAGCAAGAAGAACATGACACTAAAAAATGTTTGAAACTACAGACTTCAACTAAACAAATCAGCATCCTCAATCACGGTTGTCATTTTTCCCTTTTGAAATAAAGCACAAGCGATGTGTAGTGTGACGTAGGAATCAATTTTTTGTGTAAATACTTTTGTCATTCGAAGATATGTCTGAGCAAATGAAAAACACAGATTCAGGTTGTCACCAACCATTGACATTTTTATTCAGTCCATACACCTATGGATATGGATCTATCTTTGGTTATCTATTTTTATGCTTATGTAATGAATCTTGAGGGTTAACAAAATAATAAGGTTCATTGTTAACAATCTTAGATTTGTAAGACTCCCTTGTTTGAGGAAGTTACCCGCAGGATGCTAAACTGCGTTAAAAACAATATGTTCAACTTACCAAGTCAAATACTACCACTGGTATCCTTTTTTTCTTGTAAAGAATACTATCCTTCCTTCCAAAAAGCGACCAAATAATTCAAACATAAACCAAGCATCACACACAGATATTTTCCCGTTTCCACCCTCGGGATACTTCAAAAAATTAATAATCTTCGCCGCAGCCATCAACTAAAGTCAAAAGACAATTAATCAGCCAAACAAAGTCTAAATCCCGTAATTTCACAAACCTCATGAATGAATACACTTCAATTACAACTCAATCGCATAATCAACAGCGACGAACAAAATCCAAATTCATGAATGAAATCAGTTCGTACAGCAAGCGCAGAGTTGGAACTCATGTGAAGAAAGGAAGAGTCGCGGGCTGCCAGTACGCTCAGGCTTGTCGATTAAAATGATGAGGAATACTAGGGCTTACTGGAGCGAGAAAGCGAGCAAGGCAGCAGCGCCAGCTGCTCCCCAGATTCAGACCGACGAGAGCGAGTGCTTGCGCGATAATTTGGGGGTGAAAATAGACAACAAAACCTAGTCCTTCGAAAGTCTTGGGGTGCGTCTATTGCACGTACGATCTAATTTATTTTCATAAAAATTTGTAACTGTTGAATTAAGTTTAGTTACTTTGGAATTATTCGGGCTAAAATTATAATCTTATTGGTGCATAATTAAAACTTGTCCGGTTCAAATGGTCTAAAAATATTTATTTATTTATTTATTTTAAATATTTTTATTTAAAATTTTATATTTATATAAAAATATTTATAATATAAAATATTTTAAAAAATAACATTTAGATTATGTATTATCTAAATATTTTTAGTAAAGAACCTCACTCAAAAAATCATTTTAAAGAAAAAGTCAAGATATTTATTAAGATATTTTTTATTTGGTATTTATCTAAATATATACATATTTAAAATAAAATTATAATCCGGCTAGAGTTAAGCTAAATTAGTCACTTTTATATGTAACAACGTTTAACCTAAACAATTCGTGGGACACTGAGTATTGATAGATTTATCTATTTTAATATCTATCTATCCCAACGTCTATATAAATGATTATGTACTGACAATATTAAAATTGTATTTTTTAACGGTAATACTGATATCTTTTTTACAATTTTTGTTATTATTGAAATTATGTGGTATGGTTTAGCAGTTACCCTAATCGAATTATTTGATCCCACCTATTATCAATCGGATCAATGACACTTTCAATAAGAAATATATCAAAGAATGAATGTTGGGCTAGTTAAAATCTACCGGTGATAATTTTGAATAAATTATATACAAATTCCCATTATCTAAAAAATATAGAACAATGGGGTCTGTACTTTAATATCTGTCATAAAAGGGCCAAGCCATAACACATGCAAAGCTACATGACACAATTTTAACATAATTATTCTGATATAGCTAACCATTTTAGGTACTAAATATTTTATAATTATTTTGGTGTATTTACAATTACTTTTGTGAAGATAATAGTTAAATAATTTGAACGTGTTACATAAGACAAATATTGTGTATTTATTTAATTTTTTATAATTTTTTCTATCTCTATGTAAATAATCCAATATTGGTTTACAGTAAATAACATCTTCATCGTCTAAATTAGAGCCTAACTATTTGATCGTTTTGATTCATACCATATATATTTTTATTTTTCTCAAAGTATTAGTAATAACTGAGGCATTTAAAATTTATTATATTAATTAAAAATATTTTATATATAAGATAGCAATGTGTATAATAGGGTTACTTTTTTAATACATTATATTTCAATTACAAGTGCAAATTGGTTTATACAAAATTATCTCAATAATACAATTAAGTTTTATTTGTATAAGTTTTGACACTGATAAAATAAAACCATAACTTTTAACAAAATACTATTATCTAGAAATTATTAATTATTTTATTTAGTAAATAATTAATAATAATGATATGTTGTTTGTAAATTTCTTTTTTTTTCATTTATTTTTTAGTTTTCTGTTTACTTTCAAAACTGAAAGCACATATTTATTTATAGATAACATGACAAATGAAAAAAAATGTATGTAACTATATTGTCATGTCTTATATGTTATGTGTTCAAATGTTAATTCAATATGAAAATTTATAATATTTATAAAATTAAAAATATTTAACGGTGCGGATTTATTATATTATTTATCCTATGGAGGTTGAAATAAGTGGGTATGGCCCAACGATCATTAATTACGACAATAGAAACGCCAGTATTAATTAGAAGATTGTTAAGTAAGCTATGATTTTTGCAGTAAATAGACGAGCAGAGCTCGTACTAGTGCTTTGCAGACTATTTAATTAAAATATAATAATCAACATTTTAAAATAAAAAAATATTATTTTTTAAAATTTTTTATTAACATATATTGAATGTAAAATTTAAATATAAAAAATCAAAAAAAATATAATTTATTTGGTTATTTTTTAAATTAAACAAGAGGTATTAAATTTTTTAAATTTAATTGACCTAAAAAGTTGTTTGCATTATTGTTGGATTTTCATAAATTATATATCAAAAGTATTGCGAATTAAATTATTGTAGAAAAAGTGTCATTGAGCTATAAATTATTTAATAAACAGCCATGAGATAATACACACCTAACAAGCAATTTACAGATAATTAGTTAATTTTTTTGATTAAATTGCTATTTTACTGCAAAGTTAGTAAAAGTTTCATAAATAATTTTTATTTTTTTTATTAAAATTGATACGTACCTGAATCCGACTTCAAACAGATTCAAAATCTTTTGGATTATTTGACCCGGCTCTGTTCGCTGAATTCGAATTCTGCACACCACTAAAAATAAACAAGAGGTCAGCGTGTCAGCGGGAAGTTATCCCACCGAAAACACTTCGATGCCCAAGTTAGTGAAGCCTTCTAAGCGATGAAGGTAAATCGGAAATGAATAGAGAGAGAGTAGGATAGTTTGGAGTGTCGGCCAGTTGAAAATGTGAGTTTTTACTTCCTGTTCACAGAGAGCATAAGGAAGCGACATCTTGAAAGCGTAGAAACTTTAGGGAATGAGTCTCAAAAGGTCGAGGAGGTCTACCGAAGTCCAGAAGCCTCTGATGGGATTGAAGGATGAGCGCTTGTGTAGAGAGATAGATGTGAGGTGCCTCTGTTCAAGCTCTGAAAGCGTTCGTGTGGAAGACTGTATGAAGTCCTCCAGGAAGCTCCTTTTTAGTGTCCTTAAGAAGACGAGTTACATAATGGGCAAGAGAGCTTCTGTTTCTGAGTGAACTTATGTGTATACGAATGGGTATCTCAGAATGCATGCAAGAGAGCGTTTAAGAGCGTATGAAAGTACGTAAGAGTCAGTAGGAGTCTATGAAAGCATGTAAGAGCATGTCCTTCCAGAACGAAGCCCTCCAGCTTTTTATGGACAACAGGAGAGGCTTTTCCTCTGGTCAAGGTGGCGTGCTCCTCTTGGATTGACAATGGCGGCCTCTTCAGAGTTGGTGGGCCTGATAGTCGTGATTTGATGAATCCTCTTTCTGTTGTACAGTGCAACGGATCTTCAAACTGTGTTATACTTTTGCGACCGTTTTGTTAGCGCTGAGACCATCGCCGCCCTTTTTGGAGAAGATCAACTTTTTGGAGTGACGCGTGACCAAGAAGAGACCGCTGCTTTTTGTATACATGTTCGCTTGCCGGTCTGAGCCTTGGCTGTAGCAGGTTTGAAGTCTTTTTGGGCTTGCCGCTACAGTGCATCCGATTAACGCTCAAGTTGACCGTCTGCATGCGAGTTAGCCGCCTGCTGGAGTTTAGACGGTCAACACTGGCGTTAACAGTCTTGAACCTTTCAGGATTTTGGGCTTTCGCGTCCTGTTGGACCGTTTTTAAGTTGACCGTCCAATAGGTCGTTTTGGGTCTCCGTTGACCTTGGGCAAGCTCATATTCCGGTGTACCCATTAAAAATATTATATTTTTATTTTTTAAGTAACATTTATCATGTAATGCAAACACAAATATTCATTTACAACTTTTAATATTCAACGGTAACAATATTAAGTTAAAATATTCTATACAAATGTCCATAATATTATTATTATTTTTTCTTACAACATGTTTTGTTCAAATGAAATTGGCAGTATAAAATTTATAGGATATTGTGTGTTGGTGGTGGCGGACGATAGCAGGGTGCAGACGGAGGCAGAGCAGCCGACGGATGGTGGGGGTCGTTGGAAACTAGGTAGTATCTGAAAATTGAACCGCCTAATTTCTTGTCATCTGAAATTATTTGAATATTATTTTTTTGATATTTATTTATCTTATTTAGGTTGGCAAATTTAAATGAGACTTAGGCAATATTTTTGAAAACCCTAAGTAGATATTGAATGGGCTCAATTTAAAAATCTCATAAATGAATTTGAAAATTTATATTACTATATTTTACTTATAAAAATTATCGAATGCGGTCTAAGGTAAAATCGACTCAATTCGATTAAGTATGGATCCCCTCAAATTATGGGCTCATAGAAGATTATCAAACAGTCGAATTGCTTAGCTCAAAATAGAAGCAAATTGATAATTAGTTCATACAATAACCCGATGACCGACTAAATAATTGAACAATTATAAATGTAAAAAAGTTGAGACAATTAATAGTTTGACAAATAAATAAATTTGGTATTAAATTATGATAAATAGTTAAAAATAATTATCACATTAAACATACAATAATAGATATTAAATAGTAAATATTAAATATTAAGTAATTATAAAATTTAGGCAGCTGTTATATCTTAAACAATGTAACACTAAGATTAAATAGTCAAGATAATTTTTTTTAAAAAAAAGCTAATTGGCATTAAGTCTATAAATATATAAATTTCACTCAATAAAAATTGAAAAAAAAGAAAAAAAAACTTGTCATGAAACTCGTCCCATTTCCACTTTAACTTTTTATTTTTATAGAACAATTTTTAACTTAAGGATTAAAAAATATATCGAAAAACGAATCACATATTTTCTTATCTCCTATTAATTATTGTAGCGTGTAGAATTTAAATTGATAGGTTTGAAAGTCTAACTCAATGTAATCGAATAATAATTTAAATTTTAGACACTTATCATTAAAAAACTTATAAATTAATTTCAAACTTTATCTTTTGACTTTTCCCGATCAAATTCATACTATAATTTAATATCTATTCTAAAAAATATTATTTGTTTTATTTATTGATTATTTAATTCTTACATTATTTTTTTAAATCTTAATAAAATTGTATATAAAAATAAAATTATACATAATTTGTAGTTTAATTCAGATCAAGGCTCTTCTACTAAAATGTCGCGATGACATCGAAATAACGTGAATTTCACGCGGTTAGCCAGAAGAAAGGTGGAAAGAATTTGATTCTAAAAATCCGACGGTCCACAAACTCGCGTCAGTTGAACGGCACCAGATGAACAAATTTAGGTCCCTCCAAAAGCAACTCTCAAAACTCTCTGATCTTGTCGCCTTGCAGAATTTTGAAGATCAACCAAATGGCCAGGCTTTCGTAATTTCTTCTTGATTTATTTTTTATAGTTCCGTTCATTCGTCCTAGATTTCACTGTAGTTTTCATATTGATCGCAGCTATTTATTCTGAATAAATTGTGTTGCAGACTTTGCTGGGTCAGCAAGCTGTTGAGTACCCAAGCTCCAAGCTCGTCATTGTTGGAGATGGTGGCACAGGTATTTCTTCAATTTGTTATTCTCTTGATTGCTTGCTGTTATCTTAATGCTGGCACGTGTTTTCGCGTCGCTTGGAAAGCCTGAGGCTGGATAAGTTTTCCTTCAAAATTTGAATTTCCGAGATCCTTTTCATTCTCATTTTTTCCAATAAAAAAAAAATCTAGTAAATGCTACGAGAAATTGCTTGAGACGGAGCGGCAGAATCTTTTCTCTTATACAGATAGGGGGAAAAGGAATTTCGATTCGTTGGTACTAATGTCTCGCATCAGAGTAGGGTTCGTCGTTTATATGATCAGTTGAGAGTGAAAAAAAAAGAACAAGACTGATTTAGTTTGATGGCATCTTGAATTATCTTCCACAGTTCTACGGCGATAGGCTTTTGATTATTTGTGATTCTTATTGTTGGAGAGGTGCTGTAATAGAGTTAATAGCGTTGAATTTAGCGGTTGTAGCCTGATAAAGCTTAAAATAGCCCGTACTTTGCGGCTTGAACTGGATCATTGTATTTAGAATGAGTTGTGGGAAGAGAGGGGCCGTCAATTCTGATAAGACCATATCAATGGATGGCATGCAAATCAATTTGTCTTTAGTCGAAAGATTCAATTTTACAGTTTCCAGAGGGTGTTGTGAATGGGTTTTTTTTTTTTTCCACATCTAAATTTATTGAATGCTGGGAACTCAATCTATTTACATCCTACATTGACCATTCTTCCATTGTCTTTTAGTGATAGCAGCAGTTGTGGGTATGTTTTGGCAATGTGCTTCTCCATTGACTAATTTCTACCATGTTGCAGGGAAAACAACATTTGTAAAAAGGCATCTTACTGGTGAATTTGAGAAGAAATATGAACGTAGATGCATTGAGAATATGCTTGGTAGTCATGGTTTCATTTCAATGTAGTCTCTTTGGTTTTTGGTGACTTGATTCCTTATTTTCTCTTCCGGATAGCAACTATTGGTGTTGAAGTTCACCCCTTGGACTTCTTTACAAATTGTGGGAAAATTCGATTCTACTGCTGGGATACCGCTAGGCAAGAGAAATTTTGCGGTCTTAGAGATGGATACTTGGAAGTGTTTCATTTGGTTTTTGATTTGTCCTTTGTTTCCTGTTTTGCATACTTGCTTTGCATTTTTTTATTCCTACCCGCCCTTAGGTACAAAGAAAATTTGGCCATTCAGTAGAAGAAAATATAGTTATTCTAGCTTCAAAAGTAGATCTTTGTCATGTTTATGACGAATGTGGAACATAAATTTTGTGGCTTTGTATGTTTAGAATGAGATTGAAACCTTTGTACCATGCCTGACATTCCATTGGTGAAGTTTGATGCAGTACTGATGCTTCCATGGGTATTGGCCCTATGGAGTTTAGCAAATCGGGTATCAATTTGGATGTCTTTTTTGTTTATGTTCTATGCAAGTGTTCAGAACAACTTATCCAGTTTCCTGGTCCACTGTGGAATGCTTGATTGCTTGTTGCGAGAGGCAAACTGCCTGAACTGAGAATTGAATTTTTTCTAATCGTGTTGATTTCTTTGTATTTGTTGCTTCACGGGTTGCCACAAGCTTCAAAGGTTACTTATTTTTTCTGTTAGTGCTCATGGTTATACGAGGCACCTACTTCACTTTTTGGACCTTGGTGCCCTGTCCTCTGTGGAGGTTTGGGATCTCCGTCTTAATGCCTATTTCTTTTTTAATTTTGTTTTAAAACTTATTTCCTTATTTTTGGGGGGTGGAATTGTGGCTGCATTATGAAGTGATAAGTCTATTATTACTTGTTTTTTGGGGACTTTTATAAAGGACAGTGTATTGCACAAAGGCTATCACATTGTAGGGTTTGAGAAAGATTTAGTGTTATTTAGCTTGCATTGTGAAGACGTGATCTCTGTCTTTGGAAGCTGCGACTTCCAGGTCACATATTCCCCGGACGTGCTGATACTTCTGACATTTACCTCAATATGTTCATCTTAAGCCAAATCCTTTGCAAATCTGCTGTTCTTACAATATGACAAAAACATAATCCCTGCATTTAAATGTGTATTGGAATTGTGTGCACTAGGCGCTAAAGCCTTTTTCTGTGGATTTATTGAAACTTTATTTGGCATACTGTTGTGCAACAAAGTCTCCATCTTGTCATCCCTTAAACTGCTACTAGTAGATCAATGGCATTTTGATGTACATATACACGAATTATACTCTATGTTCACGTGGCATTTTGATATCCCTCATGACACTTCTTCATGTGGATGCGGTCCAGGCAGCAATCTCAAAATGGACACACCCTTTTTTTTCCCTTCTCTGTCCTCGGATTGTGAAGGGTCTTGCTCCATTCCTTTTATTGGTGGTGCTAACTGTTTCTATGGTTTTGCTGCAGCATACATGGGCAATGTGTCATTATCATGTTTGATGTCACTGCCCGTTTGACATAAGAATCTCCCTACATGGCATCGGGATCTTTGCAGGTGAAACTGAACCTACTTATGCAGGCTTTTTTTCAAATAATTTTTAGTGCTGCTAAAATTTATACCTTTCATGGTAATGCTCAGGGTTTGTGAGAACTACCAATTGTTCTGTGGGAACAAGGTTGATGTTATTTTAAATATTCTTTTTTTATCAATTTAAGATTAGTTAATATTGATCTGTACATTAACAATATGACCCATATTGATCTACGGGTGAGGTAATATTTTACAAATAATCAAACTGGTTTTTCAATTGTTATTATAAAAAAATTTCTATCCAAATTACTAAAGAAGAACTCATACTATCTTGAATAAAAAAAAATTTACAATTAATTCATAACTAAGACACACTTTCAAAGGGTTTTTTTTTTTTGGTGGGGGGGGTTAATTAGACTTCCAATGTTAAGGGGGAGTCAAAGGACGGGCCAGGTGGCAAAAACAATACAACTGAACTTTCAAAGAATAAGAAATTCCCCAATTGGCAACAAAAATGGGGACCATCAACAGCTTCCGTTGTTTTTCGTTCTTCTATGCATTAGCAGGGATGCAAGTGACAGTTGTTAATGAAAACTCAGAAATTTGGCTTGATAAAGGCTTCTTCAAGTGAACTTGTTTTGTAAAAATAAGCAACATCCGAGCCTATTTTGAAGCTCGTTAAATAAAAGAGTCAAGCCTACCCATGATTGGAATTTACAAGTTAGATGTGTTCAGGGCTTGTAAATCAGCTCATGAACAATCTCGCCTACAGGCTAGTGCATCGGTTCATTTACACTTATGAGCTCATGAATAGACTCAATTTTAACTTTGCTAATAGACAAGTTTAACAACTTTAAGTTTAATTTGTTAATGAGTTTGAACAGACAAACAAGCCCAGCTCGATTTGGATCAAATTGACCCGACTTGGCTCAGCCCCACTTGTATTTCCACACACAAACCAAACCATGAGCTAAGCACAAATCAAACCCAAGCTATATATTAAATTCCCAAGTCAAGCTAGTGCTAAGAAAATGAGATACTCGAACTTGTTTATTGGCTCAGCTGGGTTCATTTGTAGCCCTATGTGTTAGATCAGCAATTGGCTCTTCCCAAGGCCACAACTCTACCTTAAATAGTCATTCCCATAAATGTCATGAATACTAACTAGAAGGGACTCATGTTTGATCTAACTAGACAAAAGCTTGCTCATTTAGAACTCCAAAGGTGGTGTTCTGAGTACAAGCCCGTAAAGACCAATTGGATGATGATTTCCAATTTCAGCTTCTCAAATTAACAGGGATATAAAAACCCTACAGTTTAGTTTCAGGCAAAAGAAACTCTAAAGCTTATCCCAGCATCTAGGTTGACCTCAGTCAAGCTACCGAGGGCATGGTCGTTGTTGGTATCCACTAAACTACTGGGATGTAGATCTTGTGTATTGCCGATTTTCAAAGTGCCGAATTACCAATCTTTGTGGTACCAAACTATGCAGTTACTCTCATGGTATACAAATGCTGAGGCAAGGGGGCACAGGAGGTAGTTATTTCTCATTAAGGGCATCATTATAATTATGTTTAATAGCAATATTAGCGTTTCAATTGGCTTTATATGAAACTCAATCAGGAAACATTCAGTGAATTTGAAAATTGTGGAAACGCTTGGTAGCTGAAGAGCTTGGGATCTTTCTGGGCATTCTTCGGCTCTCCTATAACTAAGGCTGACATAGGATCAATTCTATGATTCTAATTCAGAAGTGTGGCTAATTTTTCGGTTTTATTTCAGTCGGTTGATGAATCATCTACTTCTACATATTGCTTGTTGTCTTAACTGTGATATTTGCAGTCGTCTTGCAATTTGTGGGTTGTTAACAAGTTGGATTGGGAATTGACATTGAGTCCTCGAATGGGGTCTTTATCAGAAACATTGAAGACAGTTAATTCTCCATGAGATGCATGCACTAGGAAAGAGGCCTCTTCCTTAGACTAGAAGCTAGTTGAAAGAAGGATAATGGACTCATCTTCACAGAAAACAATTAACATAGACTGCTCAAAGCAACAACTCAACAAATCCCTTCCAGTAGGCCGAAATTCAAAGTTAAGATCACCTCACTATTATTAAGAAAAAGGAGGACCAATCGTCTAAAGAAGGGTGAATAAATTCAAGATAAGTATTAGAATGTGCAAATTCAGGAAGGGCCTTTCCCTTTCTCCTCCATTAAATATTCAAAAACAATGAAATTTCATACCCGAACAAGCTTCACATGTGAAAATTGCAATAGGCAATGACATGCTCAGGGGATTGTGCGTTGATAGAGAGGCAAAGCTCCCAAAGCTTCCCGCTCCGCCCTCTCTTTCTTCACCTGCAAGTAGCAGCAGCAACCGGAAAAGAGTCAATTGGCATATACTTTCCATGTGCTATGCTATGCATGCTATTGGGGTTTTATAATTAGTTTGCTAAGGCATTTATTAAGTTGATTTTTTATATCATTTAGGAAAATTTAAGGGTATCATTGTGGTTGGCCATCCATTTGTCTAGGCAAATGACAATTTTTCCGTTTGTTTTTTTTTTTAAAATACTTAACCAGCTACATTTATTTTCATTACCCTTTTTTCATGTAATTATATAGATATATAAGACATGGTATGACAATAAATAAACTATAACCCTAAACAATAAACAAATGGAATTTCTTCCCAAAAATATCATCTCAACATATGACCTAGGGCCATCTGGTCATCTGTTAGAAAGTATCATTAAGACATTCCATTTAGCATTTGACATTATCCTTAATTTTCCAGAAATTGTCATAACAATCAGTTCCATAAAGAATAATGTTACAATACTACCATCCAGACATTTGATCTGACATAACATCCTATCTACCCATTCATTTTATGTAGGTCCACTAGTATGAATGGATAGATGGAAGACCATGTCACCTAAGAGTGTCTCCTGAATATTCACGTTCCTTCACAGCTTATCTTGTTCAACGATGAATCTCCATAGCTCTTGTTAGCTTTGGTGAGACACAATAATCTAAACACCCAAGCCCCGTATTCAACAGGAAGACGGAAGAGGAACAATGTCCCATTTAATCTAATCTAGCTACAAAAGTGCTAATAATTTAAAATAAGCAAAGTCAGAAAACTGAGTTTTCCACCATTCAATAAAAACTTGTCTCAAACGGAGCAAGTCTTCAAGATCCCATATGTAAGAATCTTTGTATTTTGAACCCAAAAGAAAGCCTGAATAAGTTATTGGGAATATACCCATACATCCCATATTATCAGCCAACTGATACCATCAATCAATGACATCCACAACCAGCTTCCTTTGAATACTAATTCTAACGTGATTCAGTAGGAGGGTCACTTTGATCACTTAAGCCCTTACTGCAATAGAGTAGGCCCTCAAACTAGCTAAGAGATCTTGTCATAATTGCCTCTTTTTGAGATTGGCTAGTAACCTTATAGACAAATGAGTTGATTCGCCCAACTGATCCCCTAAATCAGTCCCATGCACAACCTCAAATATCTTAGCACCACAAAACAAGAAAACCCTTTGCCAACAAGGTGGGATACATATATCTAGTTATCACTACTGCTGAAAAACCTTAAAAAAATTTCCACGCACCACTCTGGTGATTAAAAATATAAGGCCTCCATAATCAACACAAAATGATTTTTTCTTCCCAGGGGCAACCATCCCCAAAGACTTTCTTGAATTATAATCAAATTCTAAATATTATCCAACATTGCCTGACTTGAAAGGTAAATAAGAATATTTACAAACACCAACCATGCGTTTTTTTTTCTAACACTTTGACCTCTTTAAAGAAATATAATGACAAATTATTTAATACTGACCCTTTTAATGTCTGATAATTATTTTACAGTACTATAAGTACTCAATTTTCTCAAAATTATGACTTCAAGGATTTCATCATCTTTATGTTTTCCATGATCATGGACTCAAACAAACATACCATGGGCACACAGATGGTAACAGTGCACTCCAACTGCTCACAAAAATTCTAATTTTACTAATCGGATGTCATGTGTTTTACACCGGCAACTATGTCGTGTCAATAATGATACTCAGGGTGAAGTCAGTTCATGCGAGACTCTAAACTTCTCATCCACGATTAATGGCAAACAGGAACCACCCTACCCCAAAACCCCGGGGGCAACAACAAAAAAGGAACAGAAAAAAGGCAAACAAGCACAAAAGATGGCCTAAAATGCTGTATCACTTCACTTTGTCATTAAAAAATGACTGAGGGAAAAGGTGCGGTTAAATTAGATTTTGATCTTAAACAGAAATTTTACAAGCACTTACAAGAGCAAACATATCTTGAAGGTAGCTCCTAAATGGTGTCTGCACAGCCTGCCAAAGAAAGTAGATAACTGAATTCATATGGAGGTCATATATACATGATAAAACACGAATAACCTTAAGAAGCACGATTCAGATTTTTTGTACTGGAAGGAAATTAAAAAATAATTATAAGAATATATTAAAAAGCTAGATTTATCTGGGAAGCAGTAGTGGACTAATAGTGCATGATTACATATCCATCTTCTTTAGCAAGTGACCCCCTTCCAACCTTCCCCACCCCCCCCAAAAAAAAAAAAAAAACAAATATCAAATTGGTAAAAAAAGCAAAGATTTTCTAGATCATTTTCACCTTCTGGAGATAATTCCCATTGCCCAAAAGACACTGAGGCTCCATTTGTTTGCGGAAATCGTGCCAAATGGAAAATAATATTCCTATGAAATCTTCTAGAATATGTTTTCATCAATAAAATTTTCAAAAAACAAAAAATAAAAACAAAACTTTTCCGCATATTATTTGCCAACTTCGGCGTCTATAAGAAAAATATTATCAAACCATTGAAGAAAATATTGGTATTGGTCGCACTCATATCAGAATCGAATATATCAAATAATATATATCAATATTGAATGAAAAAAATTTTCAAAATTATAAACTAATAAGGTCGTGCAGCCGATATTTTGAATATTGGTCGATATATCAATTGTGTCATACTGAAATATATCGTGATATTGTCATGGAACGAAAAATATTGGTATCGAGGGACCTCGATATTGATACATTTTGGCCAATACATAATCTACTGGCCGATATTTCCAACAATGTATCAAACAAACCAATCAATGATAGTGGATATTTCTGGTGATCAATAGCGATAATTTTTTTGTTCAGTGGTGCTATTTTTCAGTCATGAATATATTTCTAGCTACCATTGATTGGTCATCAACAATTGTGATATTTCCAATTGGCCACCAATTGGAAACTAAAAATGCTGAGCAGTTTTGGTCAACCACCAATTGGCAATAGTGTTTGGTGAGGGTGGCATTGCTGATCATCAGACACCAATTTAAAAGTTAGCATCTATGGTAAGCAACCACTGCTAATTTGATAATATAAGTGGTGAATGTCGTCGATCTATGACTTGCAATGATGGTAAGAAGGGCTGCCAAGCAGCAACGGTATCATCAATGGGGGTGGGCGGTCACTTGCTAGTAGTGGATATGCGAAAAACTTTTCCTATCTCATGGAAAAAATGGGTAAATATGGAAAAAAATTTCTAACATGTTATTTTCTTCTAAACAAATGGACTCAAATTGATGAATAACATATTCAAGTAATTATTTTTAATGCCAAAATCATAGAACATAATAGAATCAGGAAAATAAAAAATCATAAAAAATCTTACAGTTTGCTATGAAAATAGGTACTTCTTTACTCTCACCATTCGCATTTTTTACCTATTTGATTTCTTCAGGCATATTTACATAATGGACTAATACATATATGGAAATAAGTGATTGCAAAAGCATATCTAGTTAATCTATCATTAGCAATTTAATGCTTCCTTTTGTGTATCTTTTGTTAAGTCTTTTTAATGTGCTGTCATCCACTAATGGTTATACAGTGCAGAGAGTTCGTACTGGAATGCAAAAAGTCCAAAAGGTGTTCAAATTAAGAAGTGTGCCATCTACAACCGTGTACGAAGAATGAACAGTTTGAAAAGAATAACGAGGGATTTTAGGGTTGGGAGGACTTAATGAAGCCAAACGTAGAAGTAGAACCCTAATGAACTTTGCACCAAACTTCGTAGGGTATAAAATTGAGCCAGGAAAATTATCCAGTATAAGATTGATCCAAATTAAACTAATGCATAAAATTTATCTTTCTCGAGAAGTTCATAAAGTGTCAATTAAGGTTTTGATGTTATATTTTTTCTCTTGATTGCCTCCTGGTGGGCATTTCACTGGTTAAACACCAGTTCTTCACATGGTAGATGGAAGTTGAAATTCTTGGAAGGATACTTATAGTTCACACATAGAAAGAAAGAGGACAAGGAAACTTTTTAGTTCGAGTTTGATCAGATTCATTGAGGTGACAGCACTTGATGTTCAGAATTTTCTCTACAAATTAGAACTCTTTATATTGCGATTTGGTATCGTACAAACTCCACAGAGTAACACAAAGAAGTTGAGGTTTAGGTAGTATTAGACGTACAAATAAAACTTATATTATACTCCTAAAGCATACGATTTAGACATGGATAAGTAATTTTGACAAACTATTCAACAAAAATGTTGAAGGCCTAAATCATGAACTGAATAATGAGAAAAGAAAATCTTAGATCTGTATATGCAATTAGAGCATTAGATGTTGACTGCGCATCAAAGGACAGGAAAAGGTCAATCCTTGGGACAAATGGCATGCCTATTCAGGCTTGGAGATGCATAGAAGATTGGGGGACAATAAAAAGTAGATGAGTGAATGGCAGATTATTGATTATCACAATTTATAAAAGACTAAAAGGTAAATGGCACGTGAGGGAAGGAAAGCTACTTTAGTCCCTCCAGAGAAAAGGGAGATATCTGAACTACTACAAGAAATTAAACTAATGTCATAGGATGTAAGTTAGAAAAAAGTATAATTGGTAAAAGAATAAAAACAATGACTATGACATCATAATATCAGTTTGGTCTTCATGCCAGGAAGGACTAAGGATATATATATCAATTTTGAAGTTAGAAATATTTGGAAAAGAGAGCATGGTGTACACATTGATTTCCCAAAGATTCACAACAGAGTAACTCAAAAGTTCTACGGTGGGAGTCAAGAAAGAAGACAAAAGTTCTACAGTGGCATTCAAGAAATGGATGAATGTTATGCGCTGCAATTCACAAAATAGGTTCCGTAGACTGCAGTGGATGAGATACCACCGTGAAGATGTATGACCTGGTGATGATTGACAATTGACGTTAAAACTAAAAGGTGTCAAAGGTTGTAAAATTCCTATGTTTAGACTCTTCATCAGTTACAAGGGGTGAATTGGTGATTCTTGCGAAGTTGAGTAAAGTTATAGGACAATTCATAACATGTTAAAAATTGAGCTTTTCGAATAATCAAATAGATGCACTCAGGCATACATCAACAACCAAAAATGTAGAAGTAGTAGTTGAATCAAACATCAATTTTGATGATGGAGGAAAAACCAAAATGGCAAAAACCTCCAAGCTTTGTCAACCAAAGCAGAAAAAAAAATTATTATGAGATGTTCAACACACAAACCAGTGGTTTAGATACACAACAGCAACCGACTCAACCAGAGACTAGTGACTATTTTAAAGCGATTCTTCATATCTACTCTCCGGCAATGAACCCAAGACATCTGAATATCTCATCCAAGTATATCTTCCTCTCCTAGATCTCCAACTACTTTAGTGGTGAACAATCACCAAATCATCCAACTCAAAGGATGCAGGGTCTACACAAGATTTGAATTCTTAATCTTCTCAAGAAAGTGAGCCTTTAACACGAAGATCAAATTACTTAATTTTCGAATAAATTCCCTCTCAGATAGTTTGTACATGACTTACCTAATCCTTGAAGTTCCATATATGTGTTTGTGTGCACACACGTGGAATCAAAATTAGGGTTAAAAAAACGCATCAGGAAAAACTGTCCAACGTAACTGGCCTATATGTGTGTATCAGGTGCCATTTTGATAGGCACACGAGTGTGCCTCAAGCACACATTAGGCGTAGAACATAGTTTTAGTCACATGTGCGTTCAGCAGACACACATCAAGTGTGAGACATATTATTAGTCACGCACGTGCTGTCAACAGGCATGCATTAAGCACGAAACCAAGTCTAGGTGTGCATAAGCAACCCTCATGTTGCAATATTTAAGGATTTCTCGTTACAAAATAACAGCCATTGGTCTTCTACTAGAGAAGGCATTTACGGCAAATCACCAGCTAAAATTCATCTTTCCTTGAGTCACGCAGTATATATGGTTCAAAAAAGAAGTTTAAAAGAATGCTATCATTTAGTAGAGAATTACGTTCGAATACTCATTGTTATGCCGCTCCACCAAATTTATTTTAAATTTTTACAAAAGAAAAAGAGTGAATTTGTCTGTTTTCGTTCTCCTCTTTAATTTTCTAGCAAATCCAAGTCATCATTTAAATTCATTCACAAATCTATTTACATGCTAACTTCAGAAAAAGTCAGGTCTTTCATAACCCAGTAAAATCATCTCTAGCATGTCTCTCTACTAGCTGGTAACTTTGACCATCAGTTAAACAGACATTCCACAATCACACATGAAACAAACTAATGAAGAGAGAAATGGAGAAGAAAACCTGAAGTTCCTCGGGCAAGTACTCGTGCTTCATGGAGAGGTCCATGGCACGCTTGAGGCGTTGATTTCGAGCGTCGACGATCTCGCGAGGCAGCCGATTTAGGGCTTCCTTTATGTCCAGATCCTCCATCGGATCATACATATCATCCAACCTGATCCCTGATCAACAGAAAATACCCTAAGAAATCAATCATCCTACAGCAGCAGACTAAGAAGCAGAGGAGACTGTGAGAAGGAGACCGTATTTGCGGAGCCGTTTGTCCATGGATTTCTTGTGAACAGCCGCGAGGAAGTTTCTCCTTGGGTCGACTAACCACTTCATGAATGACGACGCCATAGCTGGTGCGCTTTCCCCACGATATTTCTTCCCCCTACCTCTATATTCTCCTAGTCGAAAAAACAGACGAAGGAAACGCCTCACCAGAACTGGTGCCAGGGAACACGGGCAAAAGGGAGCTCGCTGTTAATTATGTTTGGGACTGGGTGTTCTTTTGAATTGGGTCTGGGCCCAAACACTGAAAAGGCTTTTTCTTCGGTGATTAATTATATATATTATTGACGCAAAAGAATACATAAAAAGTAAGTAAAAATTAAAAAATAATTTCAATTTTTAATTAAAAATATTTTAAATTTGTTTAAAAAATAAAAAAAATTAAGATATGTTTACATATATTTTTTATTTAAAAAATGTAAAAATATTGTTTTTCAGTTGTGTAATTTTAAGTTCAATTTTTAAAAACTCAAAAATTATAAAAACAATATTTTTTAAATTTTCACTTGCTATAAAATATTTTTTTTATAAATTTTAAATACTACTTATATAATAATATTTTAAAATGTGTAATTCTAAAAATATTATTTTATAAATTTATAAAATATAAATATGTGTATTTAATAAATAATAAAATTTTGATCTCATTTATATGAAAAATTATTTTATTCTTAAAAATATTATTTACTTGAGTTATCTAATATTTTTATATGAATTATTACATTGTTATAAATTATACTTATATATTTAAATATTTAATTATGTTTATTAATATAAGAATATAAAATGACAATCTTTTAATCAATATTTTATTATTTAATAATAATAATATTTAAATTATCGTTTAACATTTTCTATGAGTTATCAAAATATTATGTATTTTTAATTTAAAAAATAAACTAACCATATTATAATAATTTGTAGAATTATTATTATTAAAAATAATATGCCAATGTCTATTTCTAACTTATTAATAATTACATGCATATATAAGAATATAAAAAATTAAGTAATAATAAATCTAAAGTCAAGTAATTAATTTTATTATAATAAAATTAAATTTATATTTGACTTATTTTTTTAATGAGTTTAGCTCAAATGAGCTAACTCAAATATAGTGATTCAAAATTGCATATGCATATTTATAAAATATAGACACATATATCAATTTATCTAATAGATTACAGTTAATAATCATATTTAGTATATGATTTGTTATTATACATTATGTAAGAATCTTATAACTTTTGATAACTATACAATAAAGTATTATAAAATAATTTTGATTAGTTAAACTATCATAAATTAATATATTAAATAAATTTATCAATTAATAAATTTATCATATGTTAAATAATTAAAAATTTATAAATAACTATTAATAAATATTAACATATCAAAATATTTATATTTCTAATGAAAACAAATAAACTATTTTAAAAAAACATAAAATTAAAAAGTAAAAAATTAAAAAATAGAAAAAATAAATATCAATTATTATTTATTGATACATCTCTTGATCCAAATTATTGTACGGGTTAGAGAGTTACTCGATCTTTCACATCGAGTTGAATTTAAGCTAATCTGATCCCTATCTTTTCAACCTAAATTCTGTACAACACAACTAAAAATAAAATATTAGAGAATTTACGAGACTCGCTTCCTATATATCCTCCAACGCTCAAATCAAATATCTTTCTAAAAGAATAGAAAGATGCGAGAATATAAGAGAATACATCGATACATGTAACTGGCGATTGAGTATATGTGTGCGCTCGATTCGGGATGGCTTTTTAGTGTGTCCGACTAAGAGGCAATTTAAAAGTACGTCTGGCTGAGGAGCGGTCTTAGGTACACCTAACTGAAAAAAGACTTATAAAATAGAGGGAAGAAGTAGGGCTTCTACATAGAAGGTAGATCGCATGGATAGATGGCCTCCTAGATAGAGGGTAAGTCTTTTGAATAGAAAACGTCTCCTGGACAGAGGGCAAACCTTCTTGGATGAAGGTTGGCCTCTGGATGACCTCCTAGATGGAAGGTAGAGCCTTCTAAATGAATGGTTGGTTTCTTGAATGGAGTCTATAGTGTTTTTTTTTTTTCATTTTCTCCCATTTATTTTCTGTCTACATATTCATAACTCTTTTCTCTGGATTCAAGGTTCTTTCTTCCTTTTCCTCGTGGAAGAAAGGGTGCATATTTATAGTGAGGGTGCGAACTAACTTTGCCTTGGGTTCTAAGACCGACAATAATTGTCCATCACAATTCGCTGAACTATTTTTGCCATTCTAAGGAGATGGATTGTTCGACGAATATTCTGTAGAGATTTGTCAAACTGGTTATAACAAGCTATCATGACCGCGTATGATAGCTACCTTCTTTAGGATAATAGCGTGATCAAGGACAATATTCATTGAGTTATAGCTATTCGCCCTATTATGGCAAGCATAGCCAGCGGGCCTTCTTTGGATTGAACTGCCAAGCTGCTGGGTTGTCACTAGGCCAAGTAGCGTAGGTCAATTGGGCTTGCCATGGTATCTTCTGAGTTTCAAACTTTGTGGAGTTTTATTGGGCTTTCGATGGGTCAATTTATTAGGTTATCGGACCCATTATATATATATATATAATTTTACCATATGATTAATTTTATATTATGTAGAAACTGTATCCTATTAATACATTAATATATTGTTATCATCAAATTTTAGATCATGTGGCAATGTGATCAATAGATAAGATGATGGAATAAAGTATGATGTTTTTCTAATTGAACGACGACAATGGCAAGTATTAGTGATACTTTTGACAATGCTCATTATTATTTTAATCAAACTTTTATGTTAAAAATAAGAACTTTATAAAAATTAAACTAAACATCAACTAACGGCCTAGGAAGTATTGATACTTCCACCACAGTACACGTATTTAGATCATAGTCGCGCCAGTTATTAGGCATCTATTGATGAGACTTATTCCATTGAAGTTGAAAAATAAGAAAAAAATGCTGCCTCAAAGAAGCAAATTTAGTATTGAGAGTCGTATATATTATATAAAGAAGAGTCGTATATATCTTTCTCTGAAGTGTTAGTTGAACAAGGAAACCTTGCTAATGGGCTCATCGAGCCAGACCTCATTGGCACAGATCCCTGATCAAGCTGCTCGTAAGCCTAACAATGGATGACTGCAGGTCAGCATGCTTGCGATGCCGTGGAGCAAAATGAAGTACATCTGCTCAAGGATGTCATCCGCAATGGTGGAGACCAAACACTGGCTAGGAGCAGTGAAACTACGGCCCTTCTTACAGCCAGTTCCAATTGGAACGCAACAATTCATAATTTTAATGGAAGATCAAGCCTGACTCACTCTTCATTTTATCATGAACAGTTGTATCTCTTGGGAGAAATTTTGATTTTCTATGGCAAAGAGCCTTTAGCCTCAAAGCATTTGAGATTATGTAGCAACAAGACAAGAAGCCTCAACAACATACCATATTGTGATTACATAATAACATATTTACTGATATATACTTTCTAGTATCATAACAGAATTTCATCTTATTATTATTATACAGATAGATATTTAAAATATATGTCAAAAAAATTTCACTCCTGATGTGGAAAACTTGACCAATTCTCCAACTTTGAGCAGGTAATCCTGCAAGAGTGATGGAAGTTTCAAAAATAGCCTTTTTGGTAGATTCTCTTCAATATTTACTCGATATTTGGGACTCGAAAATCCGGGTGTCTTCCCACAAAGGATCTAATCGATGACAGAGCCGACATTGAAGATTATAAGAAAAGGTGATCATCTTATTTTCATCGGCAAAAACATCAAATTATCTTCGTACCCAAAATATCATTTGTGAGAGATATATCACATAAGAAAAGATAGAATGCGTAAATATGCATCTTTGGCATATTATAAAGAACCATCCTTTTCCTTGTCATAGTTTTGTCCTACAATTTTATGGGTATTGGATTTTAGAGCACATGATTACACCAATATTTTAATATAATGATAAGGTTATTCTATTATAATATGAATATTATAAAATTTAAACTATAAAAATATCATTTTTGTAATATCATGATAAAATTGTATATTTCTGAGCCTCTCGACTACTAATAATGTAAAAACCGGCCACTATTATGTAGTCAAACTAAGCTATAAGACAGAGAAACAGATGGGTAATGTATATAAAGAGGATCTAAGAGCCATTATTTGGATGTTTATATAGAGTGAAAAATGGTACTGTGCACCTTGGTCACACTAGTGGCATACCTATCAATGTGCATGATTTTTGACTTAGTATATAATAGCATTTCAAGGTAAAAAGTGGTATTAGAAAGATATTATTTACCTATTATTGAGGCCTAATAATGTAACATTTTATTTATTTATTTATTTAAATTAAAAGGCTCATATAAAGTAGATAAATAATGAATAATATATCAACTGAAGATATCTTTCAGGGTGACTATATTTCTCCTGATTTTTGATATGTTTCATTGTTCTGTTTGCTGCTTCAGTATTCATCACTTCATCATGGCTGCCCATAGTAACCCAATGCAAGGAAATCTTACCATTTTCATCTTTTAAAGCTGATTTAATGGCATTGGCCAAAATTATGCGAGCAAATTCATCATCAATTAATGATTTTTCGTAAAAAAAATTAATCAGTTGGCCTTTGTCCCCCCCAAAAAAGAAAGAAAAAACTCCATTTTCATCCCCCAACTACACAATTTTCAATAGAGTAAAGAGAGATTTGGAAAGGGTTTTGTATTTACCAACTCTAACAAGTTCTGATACACCTTATCTTCCCGCCTTGGATAAATCATAAATGGAGCGCTCAGTCATTTCCAAAAAAAAAAAAAAACACAAACTTCTTCTTAGTTATTGGGGATGGTAATCACCTGCCCGATCACTGATCATCCATGTTAAATTTGCTCGAACAAGGTTTCCAACTGTTTGAATGAACATCTGCGCAGTGACCTCCTGAGGAATCATACAACAAACGTACACAACAGAGAAGGCAAAGGTCTCAGCAGATTGATAACATCTTCTATATTGTTGAATATGAAGACAGCTTCGTTAAGATCTGGAGAAGATGAATTACCAGCATTCTAGCACATCAAAAGGAGAGCTTCCCGAGTTCGACCAAGTAAAGATAATGTAGTCGCCGCAATATGATGCCCGCTCAACCCTGCTCGTCTGAGCTGCTCCTCTGGAGATGCTTGTTCGATATAGCTGTCCGGTAAAACAATGGGTCGCCACTGGGGGAAAAAGCGAAACAATCATAAACTATCAACATTGGTATCGAATATCATCATCAATACTCTGTATCATCAGTTAAGCCAATCACAGTAGTCTCTATATTTTTAACTGCACGGATGATTAATTTTCCTCCTCCACTTCAATGGAAATCACTCTTATAAACAACACTTCAAAATTTGCATTTAGCGTAGGGTTTGGGAAAGGAAGCAATTGTCATCAGAGATTTTCCGTCAAAATTTTACACACCAGGCGACAATTTGGGATAATTACTTAAGCACATGTTTGGCCACAGTTAAAAGAAAAAAATGCAAATTTGAGTGAAAAATACCTTTTTCTCTGGTATGAAATTCAACTTATAAAACAAATAGCTTTTAGTAACCCCAAATTCCTCATACATTCTTGCTTCAAGGAGAAAGGTCATGGAATTTTCTCAACTTTCCAAGAGTCAGTACTTTATGGAGACTCGGGTACTCTCAATAACAGCTGGTTATAGCTTGAACTAGGCAAGGTTGACTGGCTGTCTAGTAGTTCAGGCTTGGCTGGCTCAAGCTAACTATTCCCACACAACATGCATGAAAAAGATGGAGATGTTTGCTGAATATCCTTGAGTGATGTAATGTCTTATCAATCCATCTATATTAGCAGACCCATACAGTATTAAAAGTATGGATGAGAGTCACAGTGTCTAGAAGGTAGCCCTATAACACTGCTTGAAAAAGATACATCAGATCGTTTTATGGTCAAGTTAGGTGGATTGAGGACATATTGCCAGCCTAAGCATTGGTTGAGCTTACTTGGGAGGCAGCAGCATATAAGTCATCAACTAGGCAAAGTGTTGTCCACATGATCAGAGAAATCAACCTAGATGCTGCAGGTCAGCCATCAAAGTTGCGAAGAATGTACCTGTCATGAATGAGAATATCGGCTGATATTCTCGATTCCGAGAAAATATCCCGATTTGTCATTGTATCAATGATAGATCGTCATATGTCGACCGATATGTATCAACTGTTTCTTTTGCTTCGCATTGCTCTTGGAAACGCCAATCACATATTTTAAATATATTCAAATCTCCTAAGAAGTCTAAATCATCATGATTTGTTGATGTATAAAGCATGCATTGATCAAAGCTTTAGGATATTTTTCAATAAAGGATATCAAAATTAATTTTGATAAAATAAATTAAAACTTCTCAGATAAATAAATGGATGTTTAAAGATAGCCAAATTTTAGCATATACCTCATTTGATGAGGCCATGAATTTAAAAAAAAAAAACTGCGCTTATGATGTCCATACCAATACATATCACCTAATACAGCCAAAATCGGTACAGCTGAGATCGATATGGATTTTTTCATACATAGTACCAGTAAAAGAATAATCACCTTAACTCTTCCATCAAGCTTTCCATCAAGAGCAATAAACTGAGCAACATGGGAGCCAAAACCCCCAATAGAGCCTTCCTCAACAGTAATCAGAAATGCATGGTTTTCACAGAGCTGCCTTACAAGCTTGATGTCAAGGGGCTTGCAGAACCTTGCATCAGCAACAGTAACCTCCACTCCAAGTTTAGAAAGGAGTAAGTGGGCATAGAAACAGTTTTGGACACTGGCTCCAAACCCTAGCAAAGCCACGTCTTTGCCCTCTACGAGAACTTTCCCTTCCCCAATCTGCCCCAAAAGAAATCATTCATTGCTTCAGGCAAGGGCACGACAACTCAAGGAATTATACATTTTCACTGGAAATGAAACATGGAATACACAAACTATCCTATTAAGGAAATCGGTATAACCAGCAGGAATGGGAAATTTGCGGTGAGGAAATGCAATGGTAATCTGCGAATGACATAGGATAACATAAACTAAAGGGGAATTAGAGAAAAACTGAGAAATTTTTGTGTTTGTGCAGTTACCCTAAGATTTTATTTTTTTGCACTTTTCAATGTCACACCTTGTGTCTCAGCTCCAGCTTGTGTTTCAATGATGGATAAGGCAGACAATGTCATACTATGAACTCTCATGCTACAATTTTTGATATATGACAGCATTTTTAGCATACATATTGATGTTGTGACTAAGTAGGCACAAAGCTACCCACTGGACTCCTCACCAGCAAACTCTCCCTTCCTTCTTTAGTGGTGGGCCCTCCCCTTACCTCATCCCACCCACCTGCTCTGCCCGGGGGGAGGTCAGGTTTTTTGGCCAACCAAAGGCCATGGTTGGTGGAGAATGAGCCTTAGTACAAGTATAATGTTCCTCCATTATGACATGAAGGTTATGAGTTTAAACAATGAAAACAATCTCTCTACATTACAAAGATTAAGTAACGTACATTTGACCCTTCGCAAGGCCCACCTTGCAAGAAGCCTTATGCATTGAAACACCCTGTCAAGGCCAAGTTTGGTCCCACAATGTGCTGATAAGGTGAGGGAGGCCACATTTTCCATTACACCCTAATGGAGAGGCCAAATTTTCCTTTGCTCTGAGTAGGATGCATGGTGTGTGAAGGGCACTAGGGAAATTATAGGGAGGAGGGGAGCAGGTTGGGCGGGGAAAACCTCATCCAGGATAGTAGGATTTCAATGCATCTTACGGCATGGGGTAATTATTTTCAACCTATGATCTTGAATCACCCTTCATGCATGTAAGTGTTACATGTCATGCCCATCTTTATTTAATCAGCATAAAATTGCGATGAAAATAAGATACAGGCGGAATTCAATTGGAGCGCATCACATAGGTCTGACATCAAAATCTTGAATACCAATGGTGATAAGTAACACCCCAAAAGGCTAGATGGTTCTAGAATTTTTTACAAATTAAAATTATATTATTACCAAAAGCAGCTAATGTGTTAATTTGACTACATTTGGTAAGTAAGATTCGGGAATTATAGGGAGCTATAAACTCTTGAACACACATGTTTTGTTTGGGGAACTTAGCTTGTGGTATCTTCGTGCATACTAACTAAAAACTGGCAAGATGTTGACTCATTTGAGAGCCGAAACCAGGATTAGGGAAATTATATAATAGATGGCATAAATATAATAAGTGATCACCTGAATTGGCATTCCATTATCTCGGAAGTTATTTATCCCTACAACTGCTCCGCTAGGATATCGGAAGCAAATTGGCCCGTCATCAATTTGGGCCGCAGTGGCAACCATGCGAGCAAGCTCAACCTCATCTGAAGGTGCCATGACAATCATGTTGGGCAGGCATGACATGAAAGTTATGTCAAATGGTCCACAGTGCACAGGTCCATCGGACCCCACCAATCCCGCACTCGTAATGGCAAAACGTACCGGAATTTTCTGCCGATCTACATCATGAACAACCTGATGCCACAAGAGAGCAACAAAGTTATTAATCTCAGACTTCTGTTTCTTGTCCACTTGTCCAGGTACATAAATTAATCATAAAAGTTTTCCTCGTTAATACATGAGAAACCATGCTGCTGATCCAAGATAATCACAGTGCTAGTTGTTCAGTTATAGTTAAATTGGGGAAGATTCCCAGATAACAACAAGAACGGGAAAAGGAAGTTCAAGTACATGAAACTCCTACATTCAAAAGTTCGAGCAGGTCAGGAAAATGCAGACCTTATCTTTCAATTTCATTAAGATTATTTTCATGATTTGAGCTTTTGACCTAAATGTCACAGTGAATCAAGCTTACCATTATATCAAGGCTATCTTGTATGTGTAAAAGGTGACACCTCACTTGGTGTCTTTAAATCGGAATTCCATTGATGCAGGAAGTATAAGAGCAGAACAAAAGATTAATACAAACAAATTGAGAAGATTGCAACCACATCCAATTCAAACTTATCCAGAAATTCCGATGCTAATCATTGAGAAAATCAATAGACTTTATTCAATGAAATGCATGTACCATAGGAAAAATATACATAGGCAAGGCAAAAGAAGTTCAATTTACAACTCTGTATCCCTTTTTTTTTTTTTTTTTTTTTTTGGGGGAGGAGAGGGGAATTAATTGGATGAAACTGCACATTAAAATCCATATCAGCAAAAACATACTACTTGGGATCAGGGATTTTTTTCTTTTTGTTTTTTTGTTGGGAGAAGGCAGAAGGGGGGTGAGGGGTGTTACTGATAGGTAAGAGAAAATCAATTAAAGATAAGAACCATAGAAGAGTTCTCTCAACCGCAAAATTATTCCATACTTAGCACAACAAAATGATTCCATTTTAAATTGAATGGCATGGAGATTTTATTTTTCTCTTGCCCCTAGTTGTCTATGACTAACTTCATCCAAGGCACTTGACTTCACTGGATACATAGGAATGTATCTTCTCTCTAGATTTTAGTCATCCATTGATACAATGCGAATCGGGCCCCCGATACTGATATTTCCTGATACAATGACAAAATCACAATATTTCCGTTTCGGTGACATATCATGACATATTGGACGATATTTAAAATATCGGCCGATACAGCTAATAGATCAGCTAATACAATCCTATCATCTTACAATTTTTTAAAAATTTTTTCCTTCTAATATCCAATACAAATGGTCTAATATGTCTGACACCGATATTAATACATATTGTCCAATATGTCCAATACCAATATGACCGAAATCGATACCGATATTTTCATCCACATAGTCATCTATTGGCCCAAGAGGAAAACTTGAATGATTTGATGTATGTTTCGATCAAGGAAGTGTTCCCTTCTGTATTTTCCTCCCTCTCACTGAAAACATGGCAGTGACAAAATATCTTCAATGGAAATCTGTTCCAGACCACAACTCAGACGATATGATTCAGAGACTTACAACTAATCAGAACTGGTGAATCATATTCCAATTGTTCAGCGTCAAAAATTTGTTTTCTTTCCTCTCTCTATTTTTTCCGGCAGATAAACCCCATAAGGATGCTTCCACATTTCACAGTGATCCTCACACTACGGGTACAGACTACAGCCACAAAAGCAAAGGCCTTCCAGACAAGCCAATTTTACTGAACGTGCCTATTATATTACCCAGGCAAACAGGTTCATCTCCAAGAATCACCTATTATAAAAATTGTTTTCCGTTGACTTATAGCCAGTATGCCATACCCTTACCTGCATAGGTTCTCATATAGGCGCTTTAAAAGTAAGATTATGAGTCGAAGTAACTTAGGCGCTATCAAAGTTAGATTATGAGTTATAGTGACTAAGGTCCCTACGGTAAGAAATCATTTGAAACATGTCCCCACCTAGGTTTCTCAGACATGCAGATACATCTCCAACAATCAGACTAACCTATTTCCAAAATTTTCATAAATTTTTATTGATTAAAACTCTGGATGGCATACCTTATCAGCAAATCGAGTTTCTGATATGGGCACCTCTAAGGTGAGATTATAAGCCAAAGTAACTTAGGCCTTTTCAACATAAGATTATGAGTCAAAGTGATGATGGTATCTAGTAAGACATCATTGTCACATCAATCTCATTCAATGAAAAAAAAAATCCTTCCATGACAAGCCCCAAAGCGTATTCATCCTAAGACATTAGCACTTAAACGACTCTACAATGTTGATGAAATTTCTATGAATGCACATACATAATAACTTGCTCTACATTTCAGATGTGTCTTAGAGAGAGTTGGGGAAGGATGTGTCTGGACCTTGGATGGAGATATTGGTATCAATATTGGTTATAATCATATTGATATCGGACATTATATATTGAAATTTTTTTCCTAAAAATCTTAAACTAATAAGACCATACCAGCCAATATATAGCAACATATTGACAATTTAACAACATATCGTGATATTGTCGCAATATTGAGAAATATCGGTATCGGAGGCTTAACAACGATACATGCTAGCTTATATTTTCATCCATGGTCTGGACGCATTTATCAGAGAGAGAGAGAGAGAGAGAGAGAGAGAGAGAGAGAGAACCTGATCATAAGCTCTTTGTAAAAAGGTAGAAGGAATTATACAGAAAGGTTTTAGCCCACCACAAGCCAAACCTGCAGAAAATGTAACTGCATGTTGTTCAGCCATCCCAACGTCAAAAAATCTATCTGCAAACTTGTCTTGGAAGTGTTCAAGTGACCGCTCTGTCCTCATCCCTGCACAAACTGCCACAACATCTTTGTCTTTCTCTGCCTGCTCAGACAGAGCCTCCACAAAGCAATCACCAAATGTTTGAGGGTGAATACTGGATGGAAATGAATCAGATGCGCAAGAAACTGGTATTGACCAAAACAAAAAGACCAAAAAATTGTAAATATTAGAAAAAAATTGCATATATGCAGTATCAAGCAAACATAAAATACAGTATAATATCACATATGTCAACATCCTCTAGTATCTATTCATGAATTATGCAAATGTTTTATTCTACATAAAGATGTCATGTCAAACCCCTCCATGTAAGCGTCAACATTTTGTACATGAACTAAATATATTGCAGTGAAATTCTATAGAAAGTGACATGGAGTGATGAAAATGGTGGCCCAATGTGCAAGACTCCCACATCGTGGACCCAGAGTGCGAAGCTTTACTCTTGACAATACAAAGGGATTGTTTTTGCAGTATGAAACTATATTCTCCGGGTTACAATGGAGCAACTTTACTATTGTACCAAGCCTCACCTTCTCATGTATTGATAAGAATAAAGAAGACTGAAGAACATATGTACCCCTTGTTTGATATTTAGAGATGTCAACGGTGCTGCCAGTGAAAATCATGCAAGCCTGTAGTACTAGATTAACCAGCATTGCATGTTACTTCCTACCGATTCTGTCCATCTCAATCTAACTCAAGCCAATATCAATAAAGTAGTATATTAAATACAAGAAGTACATCATTTAACACATCATTCATGAAAATGAATTCAGAAGATGAAGTAATTTGTTGATCACCAACCACCTCAGCTTCAATGTAACAGCAACAAATTATTTTGGAACCAGCTTTGCATGTTACTCCCTAGTGATTCTGTACATCTCAAACAAACTCAAGCCGATATCAAGAAAGTAGTATATTAAATACAGGATGTACATTATTCAACACATCATGCATGAAAATGAATTCAGAAGATGAAGTAATTTGTTGATCACCAACCACCTAAGCATCAATGTAACAGCAGCAAATTATTTTGGAGATAATACTAATCTTTCAATAACAATGTCAAGCCAAGCCCAGATATGGTCTCTCAGAGAGACCAAAGCCCAAAGATACTTGTGCAGCAGAGCAGCATATCACATCCTAGTGGCCATACATCTATTCTTGATTCAACACACTTCTACTGCAGTGTCTAAGTAGATACTTTTATTCTCTCTCAAATTATAAGAATATTGTAGTTAGTTAATCAGACTATTTAGTACTCTTGAAATCTCGTATATTAACTTAGAAAATCTAGTGCACACACACATGATCCTAGGGAAGGTGAAAGCTAAATAAACTACCTTCAGATGAATTTTCTGCTATGTTTTTCTTCTGTTTATCTTCCAGCATCTGCTCTTCATTTGTCAAGACATGAACCAACACAGGTCCCATAGAATCCAAAGCTGCGACTTCTTGTAGAACACAGATCAAGTCTTCAATCTTGTGTCCATCAATGGGACCAATGTAATACAATCCAAGTTCTTCAAAGAGAGTGGATCCTGTTGGACCCATCATACCACGTGCATACTCATCAACTTTTGCAGCCCATTCATGCAAACCTTTACTGACTCTCTTAGTAAGAACCTAAAATAGAAAACCATGAAAACAAAAGCAATTTGATCATTTAACCATTCAACATGTCCCAAGGGAGATACTTAGCTTTCATGGAGTACAACATAAGGTATCCTGCTCCACCATCATAAAATAAGCATCTTACATCCCATCTTAGGTCACAATAAATGTCTACTGCCTATAATTAGATTATTTGTCTTCCCCACACTACCAGTTGTCAAAGAGCTATGTTCCCCATATCTCTCCCCTTAAAACATCAAGTATTTCAATTGCGTATCATTTTGGATATATGACTGTCATCCTCAATTTACAAAAAAAACTGTGGCAAGTAGAACTAAATCATTTATTTATTCAGAGTATTGATCAATTTCTCAAGTCTTGACCTTAAAGGAACCAATCTGTCACCTAAGACCCATTAGTTTTACCATACAACTAACCTGGAAAGTGATGGGCTTCCATTGTTGATATATAGATTTGCCTGCTAGAGAATAAGGATATAAATAGCCTAGAATTACAGTTCGTTGGCTTCACTTTATACTGCCAGTACAGTTTTAATTGTATCTGTAAAACAGTGATAACATGTTTGTGTTCGTGTGTCAAGAAGATAGATAGAATACAAGTCCTTGGTACATACAGCCTATGCACAAAAACAAGCAAAAGCATACCTTAGCAACTTCTCTGAAATTTCTGAAAGATTTACTTGATTGGAGTTTGCTTAAAATAATTGAAAGAGGATTAAGTGGTGTCTGGTAGCCCTCATCAGTCTTCGGGTGTAAAGAGTGTAGACTATCATTTAAAATCACTACCAAGTTAGAGTCCAAATAACCTGCATTGCCCATTGCTTCATACACCTGACCAGCCACAGTAGACTGATTGCTGATAACTGTAACTATACGCTCTCGTTTCCCTTTGATATCTCTAGCAATTGCCATGCCTGAAATTCATGACATCTTATTATTGTCAACCATGTCTTTGTTATATACAAGATTCTCTGTCAAGAGGACACAAACAAATGAAATGAGAAATGAAATTACCAAGTCCAGCTGATATGCTATTGCAGCCATGTGCTGCACCAAATGAATCGTATTCACTCTCACATCTAGACGTGTAACTAGGAAGGCCATTGTTTTGGCTCTGCGTCTCAAGAAGAAGTCTCCTACCAGTGAGGAGTTTATGCGGATACGTCTGTTCAATGAAAGAAGAGGTATTACTTCTAGTCCTAATTGCAATATCAAGTCTCCTGGCATCATCTTTACTTTGCCTAGCCGAATGCAATTGGTTACATGAAACAAGCACATATGAAGAAGATACAGAAAAACCAAGCCCCAGACCCAGGACACTTGAAAAAGAAACAAGCGGTTTAAAAATAGAACTAATAGATATGCAAGTTTTACTTATCCAAAAAAACATATGCAAGTTTAACATCTTACCTGCTCCCCCATATCCCACAGTATCTTATCCACTGGGGCATGGAAAACATAGTGAATTGCAATGGTTAGCTCCACCACGGACATACTAGCTTTTAAAGGTTTTTGTGTTTTTGACACTAGATTAGATAACTCAGAGCGGATCTCCTCGGCTAATAGTTTAAGCTCCTGCAAAAACCTAGATTGAGAGACTTGAAACTTGAAAGCTGTGAATTTTTCAATAAACAAAGAAATAGTTAACATATCATACAAACAATTAAAAAGAGAAACAGATACCATGATCTTTAACCTTTGGAGACAAATTTTTCAATTGCATTGGGTTTTCAACCATATCGAGTATAGGCGTGGGAGTTTCATCCCAAAAGAAATCACTACTTTTACGAAAAGTGTGTATTTGCCCCGCATATCCCTGCAATGTATAGTAATCACATAAGAACTACAAGACAGTGAAATGCATAGTTAAATACTTTTCCTGCCATGCAAGCACGGAAAAATAAGATTCAAGAATTTTGCTAAGCCATGTGGAGCAAGAAGAGAGGAGGTAGGAAAAGAGAGATTCGGAGGCTTAAAAATTTTCCTTATGACCACCAAACCCAGCTTAATTAATCAAGCCATCCATGTCCAAGAACTTCATCCTACCAAAATTTTATTGCTAGGTTCCTACCAGTATGTAGTTTCATCCCAGATGAAAAGCATCATCCCACAAAACTCATCAAAGGTGTAGAACTAGGTGAACCATGTTACAGCATTCTACATGCATTAAAATTAAAAACAAAAATATTCTTTTTTGCAAGTCATTACCAACTGATTTTAGAATGATAAAAATTTTAAAAGTAATTAATCCACAACTTCTCAAGCCTTTGGATATTGAACCTAGAGGCACAGGCTAGAAGATTAGAAAACTTACATGAGGGGCCAAAATTTAAAAGTGGCCTCATGACAGCAAAACGACACTCAAATGAAAAAGAACAAGCAACCAAAATCTTTTATATCCAATCAATAAACCATTGAGTATCTCCAGAGAAAATGTTCCGTATTCAATCTTCTCTTATATATTCTTTCCAAATAAATAATAAGACTCTATAAATTATCTAGCGCTATGACAAAATAACAAAAAGGGTTATACTTATTCATAAGTTACGAAGAATTTAACCTCTATTAATCTCTTAAATAACCTATCAAATAAGTGAAAGATTCAATATTTGCGAAAATTACCCTACCATAATATTATGTGCTTCCATTGCCAACAAAAGGTAATCAATTAAATGGAATTTAAAATCCTAAAACTGCCAAATAAAATGCACGTGAAAGGCAAAATATCACAAGTACCTTCTTGTCCAAAACCTATGCAATGAAAATTATAGCTAAAATCCTTTTATCTTGCATGACATGAAATGACGTATAAAGATAAATTTAAAAGTACAAATAGTAATTCATTAGAAAGGAATAACTAATGAGGACATAAACATTTAAATTCAACAGTACATTGCCTCTTTCCCACTGTACCAACTTGTTTTTCCTGTTTAATTGTACATAAAACTACTAGATGCATCCTTTTTATAATCCACTTCACATTTACAAGCTTCAACTTCTTTTGCATATGGTGAACAGGAAGGAAAAAAGAGGCGTGGAACTTGTTTAAGATAGAGCAAGTGATGGCAAAATCTACCTTTTTTTTCTCATTTTCTCTTTTTTAATAAGTTTTTTGTTTCCCTCACTTTTTCTGAGTTTTACAAAATGCCTAAGTTTATCATCCATTAAATTCAGTAAGGTGGCATCACAAACAACCATAAATATCCCTGCTCAATTGTTGAACGAGTAGAGTCACTCAAACATATTTGATTAATGGAAATGATGTCATAAACAAGACCAAGCTAACTGTTGATCGAATGGTTCAATGGTTAGTCGGTAGTACTCTGATGGTTTGACATTTTTCTCTGTTTTTTTCTTTCTTCCTTCATTTTAATACCAACGCCACATTGGAGCTGAAAGGGAGGGAGCATAAGAGGCTTGATTCCTGAATTTCATCATTGAGTATTTTTAATATCTACCAAGTGCATCTATTAATGTAAATGAAGTATCCATCCCATCCCATTGCTTTATCATCATTCCTGCACAACAAGCACAAACGAAAATACAATTGCAAGTCCAGATGCAAATTCACATCTGGGATTTCCTTACCTCCCATAGTTTCCACACCATCTTAATCTTTGGTCGCTGTATTCTCAGACGACAATCCAAACTATTTAATCCTCGTTTCTGCTCACATATAACATTACAACACTACAACCACCAAGCATCCCCAGTTACTAATCAATACATTTTTCTTGTTCATTCGATCATAACACACATCACCTTTCCATGACAACTCATAAAACACAAAGACGATTCAGAAAAATAACCAATTCAGCAAATATATAATGGCGTACGAAGGAGGGGGAGGGAGAGAGAGGGGATTATGAAGGATGATACCTTAGGGATGCGGTTGGAATTAGCAGATGGGTGCCAATTAGTTCTCGAAGATTCACAATTGGGTTGATGGTTGAAGCGTTGAAGGTTCCATTTGAAAAGGGAAGCTCTGAAATTTACATATAATTGAGCACTGCTTCCAAGTGGGTACTCAAAAACAGCAATATCCATCTTAAGAATTACACACCCAATTCCTTCAAATATGTCAAACACACACGGAACTTTTTCAATCGAAATCACGGAACAGTTTAGTCCAGCAATCAGAAGGCGCTGAAAATTGCCGATATTTCTAACACAAAGAACCCCAATTCATTTGCAGCTTTCGCTCTTTCGTTGTAATAGACTCTCTCCCACTTTCTCTCTCTCTCAAATCGCCCATCATCTAAAGCATCCGTGTAGAAAGTTAAACGAAGGCAAGTGAAGACGTTCACATTGCTCGATGCCCGTGAGTGGGGCTGTCTCAAGGATGGGGCGGGGCCGAGATTTTTCTTTTATTACAAGCCACGTTCTTCAGCCATCCAATTCTGCAATTAAACAGTTGCCTTTTACCATTCCTGCAATCAAATAGTTGCCTTTTAACTTCCATCTTAAAGAAAAATTGACTGAGATTACTATGTTCCACGAAGCGAATCAAATCGTTACCTGAATCGACGCAGACTCATCCTAGCATAGATTCCCTGTAAAAGCCGGCAAAAGCTATCCACTTGATTGCGAATAAAAAAATTGCCCGTCCTTCTGGCCCTCGAACGACTGCAAACTATTTCCGCGGGTAAAAATAAAACCAATTTGTGCCCTCTTGAAGCATTACTCAAAGACTCCCTTCGCATAATTGATGCTTGCACCGCCCCTGCTAATTGCTGAAAGGCATGATTAAGGATATCGTACGTTGAGTTATGCCAGCTAAATTTAAAAGTTTTATTTTTAAACATTAAGAATATAATTAATTAACATTAATATATTATATTATAGTATATTATAAATAAAAATATATATTTTTATTTTATCATTTAAATAATTATAAATTGCAAGTGGGTCAATATATAAATATTATACTATAATATCTCTCAGAGGATAAAATATAGCGATACTTAAATTTTTAATTATTTTTTTAATTATTAAAATAGCTTGAAATTTTCAATTTATATTAAGGTCACTTCTTTATAAGAAGTTTGAAAAATATCCAATATAATTTAAATGTATCTTAATATATTAAAATTTAATAATAATAATTATTATTAAAAAAATATATAAGATACCGACACAATAAAAAAATCATAAAGCCATCAAATAAATGAACTTAGAGTGTCACTATTCTTCCTCCTCTTTGAGACGAAAAATATTTAAATAATGATATTTAAAGAGTAAAATTTTTTTTTATATATCTAAAATTTACATATAATAAATTTAATATTATAAAAAATTAAAAAAATAACCATTTTAAATATATTTTTATAATAAAATATTTATTTTTAAATATTAATCAAATAAAAAAAAGCAACAAATGTTATAGCACTTTTAGAAGCCACAGTGCCCCCTTGTCTCAGGGTAAGTAGCCGTCCATAGAGAATGCCTTCTTGTTAAAGAAATGGTTTTTTCTTTTCTTTTTTTAATAATTAAATTTTAAATAAACAACTTATAATTTTTTTTTCCAAACAGTCGTGTGACCGTTGAGGAAGGGGTAGAGGGAAGCAAAGAAGGGGGCAACAGTCATATGACCGTTTCTCTCTAATTTATTTTTAAAAAATTAAATATTTAAATATTTAAAAAAATTTTATATATCCTTTCACACAATGCATACTGTGCTTTAATATAATGTAATATAAGTGTGATATTTATTAATATATTTTATATTAATTTTATTAATTTTTATCAATAATTTATATATAAATATTATCATTTTATTATTTTATAAATTAACTATTAATTATAAAATTGATGCGTCATAATCCGAACTTCGAATAGATTTGGGATGATCTGCTTGTCCTCGTTCCGACTCTGTTTCCTGAGTTGGATCCTACACACCACTAAACAGAACAGGAGGTCAACGTGTTGGCGATAAATTGTCCTACCGAAAACGTCCCGACGCTTAAGTCAGTAAACAGCCTTCGGAAGATATGAAGGTTATTGAAACTGAAAATTGAGAAAGAGAGAGAGTGTGTGTGTTTTTTAGATGAAAGAGAGACGAAGCTGTCCTCTTGAATTTGGAAGGTGGGGAGGCAGTAAACGGCCGTGAGAGGCTCGCTTGTATGCCTTAGGTTTTTTTGTAGCAGAGATTGGAGAAGTGTCGTTGTTGTATTAGCAGTAGCTTGCGAGAGCGTTGGCAACAGAAAGCGTCAATAGCAGAGAGCGTGGTAACTAAGAGCATACCCTGAATTATAATTCAAGAGGCTTATTTATGATTAAAGGGGCGATCATCCTCCTTTGGAAGGAACGATTCCATGTGTGATCCTTGGCGGGCTTGCCTTTCTGAGCAAAACACCACCAAACAGAAAGCAAGGTAGTTTCCTTTCGTGGCGGCACAAATTCCTCACCTTCCTTGATGTTTTTTACCGCTTAGATTCCCGATTGGCGGAGATTTGGCAACCGCTCCTTCCTTAATACGAAGAGTGCGATTTTGTCAATGTCTGCTTTGGGAACCTAAGAAAGATCGTGGATATTGCCGAGAGAGCCGTTGCTTGCCATCGATGGAGTCGTGGGCTTGAATGGACCAAGCCCGTTCATCGTAGAAGAATATCTTTGGGACCCGTCGAGTGCGCAGACGATCAACGCGTTGACCGCTGTGGAAGTTAGCAGCGTTTGATGGTCAACACCGGCGTTACCGCCCGGGCCTTTCAACTCTTGGGTCTATTCTCCAATTAGGCCATTAAAGTATTTACCGTCATTATTGGGCTTCCGTTGACTTTTGGAACCAGCTCATTTCTGATATACCCATCACTAGCCCCCCATGCCGGTTGCCAGAATTTTGGCCTCCGACATGTACATGATGGGATGCCCCTTATTGTCCTTCGGCGTTTGAGGATCCTAGAGGACTCTATGAAAGGCGTAGAGGAGGATTTGACCAGAATTATTGACCGTCCCAGTTAATTCTGGAGAACCAGAATTGTTGACAGTCTTGATCAATTTCGGAGAGCTAGAATTGTTGACCGTCTTAGTTAATTCCGGAAGAAAAAATATTGACCAGAATTGTTGACCATCTGGGTCAATTTTGGAGGACAATATTGACTGAAATTGTTAACCGTTTGGGTTAATTTTGGAGGACAATATTGACCGAAATTGTTGACCTTTTTTGTCAGTTCCGGAAAAGATTTCTGCCAAGCCTGCGTGCCCATTAGCCGGTTTGCAGCCTGGAAAGCGACACGTGTCTCCTTTTTGTTAGACAGATATCCTGGCCATTAATACGTCAGATATCCGCCTTTTGCAGAGCCAAGTAGGGAGGCAACACGTGGCATGACTGATGGCGTCCTTAATGAGGGGTTTTGTGCTTGGCGCTTAAGTTTGCCTTCCACACTTAGAAACCCTTTACGCTTTTAGTCATTCGTCTTCTTCGTTCCCAATCTTCAAAGGCATTCAGAAACCCTAGCTCTCTGTGTAACCATGGCCTTCGTCATAGATTTCGCTTGCATTTTGAGAGAGAACGACATTAAAATTTTGTGCGTCGAGTTTAACATTCCGGGCGCACCTTCAAGTCGCCCTCCGTGGGCGCATCTATAAGCCGCCCCTCTGCCAGGGCGTACCTTCAAGCCGCCCTCCATGGGCGTACCTATAAGCCGCCCCTCTGTCGGGCGCACCTATAAGTTGCCCTCCACGGGCGCACCTCTAAGCCATCCTCCGCGGGCGTACAGGTAAGCCGCCCCTCTGTTGGGCGCATTCTTAGAGTTCAAGCCTCCAAATACATCACTCTCACACTCCCCTCATCACTCCATCTTTGCATTCTCATCACGTTTATCTTTAAATGTGTATTCTCCATTTATTGCGGAAGATATCTGACTTGAGCGTCGGAGTGTCAACGGGGGATACTACCGTTGTCCTCTGACCTTTTGTTTGTCGATTGTGTTGTGCAGGTTCTTGGTTATCAGCGATGGAGATCGGACCCGATCCAAATCGACCCGTAACGGAAGATTGGAAGGCTTCATAATCCGTACAATAATTGGGGACCCGGGACGCAACAAAAATATTATTTTTTTAATTTTGATAGCAAAAAAATATAAAAATTTTATTCCAATACTCTTGTGTTGATTATATCATGTACACACATTGATAATGATTTTGAAATATTAGAATCACTAGCTAGTTGTGTCCAAGATACCACTACTATTTCCTTCTAACTCTAACCACTAATAAAAAATATTATAATAATGTACGAATATTTTTTAAAATTAAATAAATTAATTATAAAAAATGGGCAGTCTGATGAAAATTTAAACAAAAAATTACACATATAAATATTTTAATGGTACAAGGCTCTTGAAAAGATATGTAAAAAAATTATAAGAGATAATAATTATCTTTAATTTAAATTAAATTAATATTTTTAGGTGGTACAAATTCGAGAGATTTTCAATATGATTTCCAGCTAAATAAAAAATAATTGATAGAACATATAATTCAGTCGAAGAGGCTTTTTTATAGAGCGGAAGACTACAAGTTTAGACATATATGTACAAAAATGCAGATAAATCAAACATGAAAAAAATATCCCAATAAATTGCTAAATATGAGGTTATTCATTCTATCATTTATAATTTAAGCAAGAATTAATTTTTAAATCTATGAACATAAAATATAATATACATTTGATTAGTAATATATGATTATCACATAAAAATTTATCTTATATTTATGTTATTAAACTTTTGGAACTTGAGAATTACAACAAAAATCATTGGTTTTAAAGTTTTTGAGTATCTTCACACTACTTTCATAATTTTTAAAATAATTAATACTATTATAAATAAATTTAAAACATTTAATAAAAATTTTTATTACTTTTGATAATATTTTAAATAATAATTTTATTTTTTATTTAAATTATAATTTTTTTATTTTAAATAATAAATTATTTTACACAAGATATGCATATCATATTAAAAATATTCTTATTAAATAAAAGTTTTAATTTATTTTGTCTTATGTGGAGAAAACAAATAACATCATTCTATTTATTAGAACATATTATCTTCAAAAGTAATAATTCAAGATATTGAACAAACAAGTAAATTGAGTTACGAGAAAATAAAAATTGAATATTAAACAATATAGAGCTCAGTTTAGCAAATATTTGAGATCTCATATCTTCTTCATTTTATTTTAATTATCTTTTATAATAAAATATCTTATCAATCATGTCTATTATAGATTTTGATTGGAAGATGGATGAAATGATTAAGGGCAGTCTGATGAAAATTTAAACAAAAATTACACATATAAATATTTTAATGGTACAAGGCCCTTGAAAAGATATGTAAAAAAATTATAAGAGATAATAATTATCTTTAAATTAAATTAAATTAATATTTTTAGGTGGTACAAATTCGAGAGATTTTCAATATGATTTCCAGCTAAATAAAAAATAATTGATAGAACATATAATTCAGTCGAAGAGGCTTTTTTATAGAGCGGAAGACTACAAGTTTAGACATATCTGTACAAAAATGCAGATAAATCAAACATGAAAAAAATATCCCAATAAATTGCTAAATATGAGGTTATTCATTCTATCCTTTATAATTTAAGCAAGAATTAATTTTTAAATCTATGAACATAAAATATAATATACATTTGATTAGTAATATATGATTATCACATAAAAATTTATCTTATATTTATGTTATTAAACTTTTGGAACTTGAGAATTACAAAAAAAATTATTGGTTTTAAAGTTTTTGAGTATCTTCACACTACTTTCATAATTTTTAAAATAATTAATACTATTATAAATAAATTTAAAACATTTAATAAAAATTTTTATTACTTTTGATAATATTTTAAATAATAATTTTACTTTTTTATTTAAATTATAATTTTTTTATTTTAAATAATAAATTATTTTACACGAGATATACATGTCATATTAAAAATATTCTTATTAAATAAAAATTTTAATTTATTTTGTCTTATGTGGAGAAAACAAATAACATCATTCTACTTATTAGAACATATTATCTTCAAAAGTAATAATTCAAGATATTGAACAAACAAGTAAATTGAGTTACGAGAAAATAAAAAATGAATATTAAACAATATAGAGCTCAGTTTAGCAAATATTTGAGATCTCATATCTTCTTCATTTTATTTTAATTATCTTTTATAATAAAAATATCTTATCAATCATGTCTATTGTAGATTTTGATTGGAAGATGGATGAAATGATTAATATTTTTAAAAAATATTTTACTTTACTACTAAAAAAATTACAAGTATTTAATCTAAAATCTATTATTAAGTCAATTACTGATATTTGTTGATATCAATGCCTTTTCACAACAATTATAATTTTTACCAAATAATACTGACAATGGTTGTAAATATATTATATAAAATTTTAATAGCTTATTTTAGTAAATAGTAAAAATATTAAAAATAATATATTACTAATATTATAGTTAACTATACTTTTTAAAAAAATAAAATATTAGACAAATTATCTAATACAAGTTTACCTAGCCATAATTATGGAGCTTTATGTGAATTTATGTAGGGTGTACAAATGTCTTTAAAATTTTTATAACAAAAGATGACTAACAATATAAAAGAAATAAAAGCCAATGTCAATCATAGATTGCATGTAATGTATATTTTATGTGCACCACCGTCAATACAAGCAAGTCATAAAAATGATTAAATTATTATTAGATGATTTTTTTTATTTTTAAAAATTTTTATTATCAAAAATATTCAAACGAAATAAATAAATATAATATATTTTTTTATAATATTTTATATAATTTTATTTTTTAATATTTTTAAATTTTTTGTTAGGAATATTTTATATTTGTGTATGCCATGATTAGATAAAATTGATATTTTTTGTTAGAAATATTTTATATTTGTTAGGAATACTCATGCCTGACTTGCATTTAATATGCGTATAAGCATATTTTGATCAAAATATTTACACCTGAATTACGCCCAATTCAAGCTTGAAATATTTACACATGATATGCGCTTGATCTGACTTCTTTTTATTCGATAGGCATTGCCAAAGAAATTACACTTAAAAAAAGAGAATTATGTTTCGCTGCTGCAAATTTTATTTTTATATTTGCCAATTTTATAAAATTTATTAGAAGTTTCTATAGTTATTTTGGATTTTGGATGGAAAATCATAGAATTTTTCTAGGATAAAACATATCTAAAAAAATTCATAATTTTTCCATAGGCTATAAATTTATAATTTTCCACTGTGCAATTAAATACAATATACCTTTAAATCATTCAACTTTACATAAATTTGCTTAAATTTACACATGTTAAAAGGAGAATATCAAACAAAGCTAAAGACAATTCTGGATATCTTTTTCAGTCAACCTCTAAGCCAAAACAGAGGTGGGCTGAAAATACAAGTAATCACACATGGTATGATAAATAAGGCCGAGCAAAAGCCAACCAATCATGACCTTAATAGATGGGGGTGAAGATGAAGGATGGCATCTGTCTTCATAGATGGGGTAGAGTTTGCCTGTCCCACCAAATTTGTCCTAACCTCTTTGTAAGGCACCGACGGTCCAGCTTAAGGGAGTGCTTTTGGGCTTCTGAGGACAACGTGTTGGCAGGACAACGTGTTGGCAAGATAGAGAGAGATTATTTCCCTTTTAACTGTTGAAGAAGTACTGTAACTATTATTGGAGGAATTAATTTTCTAGTAAGTTTGATATTTGATTAAAAAGAACAATTAAATAAGTAATATGCCCATTAAAAGAGAGAAAGCTATTCATTGATTTGGATTAGAGGGTAGCTAATTCATGAAGAATATTGTACAGTAAGTGTGAAGGAAAGTAAGTGGATTCTAATTTTTCAGGGAGAAAACAAATCGTGGAGCTAAAAATATTGCATTTCGAATGTTCATACATCATCTTTACAGATCTACATTTATGGATTTAGGTACATTGTCTACGTGTTAAATTTCAGCATCATATTTTATGAAGTGCATGGTAATTTTATGATCCAGAAAAATAGCTTCAATCTCGTAAAGTTTTACATCAGTAACTCTGTGAATGCTTTATAGAGCTAAAATTGAGCAATTCCATGACATGAAAGCAAAAAGAAACATCCTCAATAAAAGGTTTGAGATCAGATGGTTGAAGTTCCATTTTACTTTAGCAAATTGAGCTAAAGCCAGTATGATCTTCATGATATTAGTCAAAATACACACAAATCTGGTTCTAAGAGAGGGTATGTATCCTGGCAAACATTACCAAATCAATCAATTATAGTTGAAATCCAATCAGCCATTCATGAACTGCAAAGCACAGGCAATCCAGCATGAAATAAGAATCTTAAGGCCATTAATAACCCATCAGTCTTAACAATTTCCTCCAAGTTGTGTCACACCAACATCATTGAACTGATTGTAAGAATCTCTACCCCATTACCGAAAAGAAAAAGGAAGATCACTAAGCTATTATTCCAACCACAAAGCATACCAAAGCCAGTTACTCAGCACTACCCCAAGAGTGAAAACTACAGTCGACAAGCAGTGGTGACGGGGGTTTTACCATTCAAAGAAACCGGCAACCAAGACCAAAATGTAGCTGCATACAGAATAGTAAGCTGTTACTTTGAGCATTTTAGATCGCTGAGACGTTTGGGATGTCGACTGGGAACAGGTGGATCTCATCCATCCATGGGTTCTTCTCTTTAGCAGGACTCACTGTCCTCATAGCCCTCCAAACAGCACTGTTACACTTGAAACCGGACCCAAAAGCTATCTGCCATATCCTGTCACCTCTCCTGACCCTTCCTTTTGCCTCTGTATAAGCCAACTCATACCAAAGAGAGCTGCTTGAGGTGTTTCCAAAGCGGTGTAGGGTCATTCTTGAAGGCTCCATGTGCCAATTGGAAAGCTGCAGGTTCTTCTCTAATTCATCTAGGACAGCCCTTCCACCAGCGTGAATGCAGAAGTGCTCGAAAGCCAATTTGAAGTCTGGAATATAGGGCTTTAGTTTCATCTTAAAGAGTTTCCTTCCAACAAGAGTGCCAAAGAAAAGCAACTGTTCAGAAATCGGCAGCACAAGGGGGCCTAAAGTAGTGATGTTAGTCTTCAGAGCATCACCAGCAACAGCCATCAAATCTTTTGACAAAGAAACGCCGATCTTTCCATTAGAATCTTCACGCTGTGTAACGCAGGCAAAGCACTTATCATCAGCTCCTTTATGGGTTCGGACAGTATGGACCAATTGGTACTTGGACCGCCATCTATCAGCCCTCCTATTCGAGAGAAGAATTGCGGCCCCTCCCATTCGGAACAAGCAGTTTGAAATGAGCATCGATCTTTCATTTCCGAAGTACCAGTTCAAAGTTATGTTCTCCATGCTGATTACTACAGCATAGGAATTGGGATGGACTTGGAGAAGCTGCTTAGCAAGATCAATGGAGATCAACCCAGCACTGCAGCCCATTCCACCAAGATTGTAGCTAACGATGTTTCCCCTTAGCTTGTAATGGTTTATGACCATCGCAGATAACGATGGAGTAGGATTGAATAAACTACAATTCACAATAAGTATCCCAATGTCTTTAGGTTTCACATTTGTCTTAGCAAATAGCTCATCAAGAGCACCGAACATCACAGCCTCAGCTTCCTTCCTTGCTTCTGCCATGCATGGATTAGGAGGAACTCTGAGAACAGCTTCTGGAAGGTATGTGTTTTCACCAAGACCAGATCTCTCAAGAATTTTCCTTTGGAATTCGAGGTTCTCCTGAGTGAATGAACCGATCAAACCGGACCTCTCCATAAAAACTTGCCTCGTGCATTTGCGGGCATCCTCGGGTTTGTAGCATGAAAAATTCACCAGGTAGACAGGTTGGGGACGGGTGAGGAAATAAAGGGTTGCTAAGAAGACGAGGAGGGTTGAACAAAAGATCACCGATATGAGATTGAATTGAAGATGCTCCCACAGAACGTAGAGATCTTGGAGAGAAAAGGTAGACAGCTGAGCAGCAATAAGAACGACAAGAGGAGAAAGGAATAAGTACATTCCATGGGTAATCAGGTAATGGTAACCGAGTTTGACATACTTCAATTTGATAGACTGCTTAAAATCAGGAAGCTTCCGAGAAGTTGATCTCTGGATCAAGGTTTGCGTGGTAGGATTTGATTCACTCATTTTCTAAGAATTCAACCAAAAAAGAGCAAAGCTTTAACTAAGATAGATCAACTTTGATGGGCAGGCACAAATTTTTGAATGGTTACAAAAAGCTAACAAAAAGAAACTGGAAATTCAAGCTCACTTATAGAACCAGTGGTGAAAGGTGGTAATGTCCCCTCCAGAAAATGATAATTAATGATCTAATGAACCGATATTTTTCTCAATAATTGGAAAAGATAAAAAATGGGAAAGTAAAACCTTCTCTCCGCAGAAGAAAAATGAATCACAATGGGAAGTAAAAATACAAAAACGTCCAAAGAATTTAGCAGAAATTTCGGCAATCAAGCTCGAAGAACCAAAAGCTTCCAGCCCTGCCAAAAAAACAATGTAACGAAAAACACATCAAAAACCACAGAAGTAACAATGTTCATGCACTTTCAATAGTAAAATTAATAATTTTTCAGATCAGATCTTACGATAAGTTCATGAACGTCTGCTCCCATTTCAAGTTTGCGAGAGGGTGAAAGTAAAATTAGATTTTGCCTGAGATCTAGATAAGGAAACTGACCTTAATCCTTCAATCTGAGAAAAAAACCTCCTTAGTCTCGCCGGATAAACCAAGGAAATGCCGCCGGTGATGGCAGAGAGAGGAAGAGAAATTGAGAATTTTCAAATCAATTGCCTTTCTCGATGCGCTTGCGAAGGTACGACATTCATTCACAAATAAAGACGACATGTGGTTACAGGGGCCCAGTAAATTTGACGGGCCTGCAAATACGAAATCATGGAAAAGCAGATTAGAGACCCGTTGCCTATATTTGTGAATATTAATGTTGTTATTAATTATTGAACATATAATACATTAATAAACTGTTATAATTTCTAATTTAAAATATAATATTTTAATTCTACTATATATCTAAATATTTATTTTTAAATTATAGCACAACGTTTTTAATTTTAGTAACTTCATATTTATTTTTTTTCTTGAAAATTTTAATTTCTAATAATATATTAAAAATTATTAGATTTAACTAAAGGTTGGTATGTGTAATAATTATATTCATTACAGCTTCCCTTGAGAGCAGCGACGTCGTTTAGAATCAGGAGGAGAGCCGGCTCACCGCGTGGGCCACATGACCTGAAAACTTCGGTCTTCGTTGGGGGCAGCTGAGCTGCACTTCGCTGACCAGCGGTGAGCTGTCATGCTGAGTCACGGCACGTGCCATCTGAGCTGTGTGCACCGCTTCCGTGCACGTCTGTTTTTGTTCGGAAGATTATGCATAATACATTTTTGACATTTTTAAAATATAATACGATATTTAATTAATTTATCTTTTTATATTAACCGGCTCACCACACACATATTAATAAATAAAAATATTATATTATTAAAAAATACTTTAAAATGTATAATTGAAAATAATAATTATTTTTTTGATAATTTTATATTATCTTACTGATAAAATTAATTAAAATTAAGGTAGGTGGTATTTTTTATTTTTAGACTTCTAAGATTTTTCAATTGGTCATCAACGACCATCACCGTCCAAGCCATGCTTCAACATTTCTAGCGCCCACCACCACCCCTGCCGTCACGACCATCTCAGTCTCTTGTGGAACGTGTGAACTTGTAATACTCACATATTAATAGTTTATTTTTAAAAAAATTATTTCCAATAAAGTCAAATAATATAATATTGTTCTCATTTTATTTCAATAATTCATGATCATACTTATTATATTCTCAGTTAATTAAACGCACGTCCAATAACTAAATAAGAAGACTAGCCATTCTTCTCATAATTTTCTTCCTCCTTATAAAAATTATTCATAAAGCTCAGCAGTCATATCTCTTGAGATATATTTAATAATTTATTTTGTATGACTTTGTAATATTTTTTTTAAAAAAATTATTTTTTTAATGGGCTTAATTTTTAAATAAAAATGATATATTTTTAAAAAAATTAAAGAATCATTCATCTTTTTTCCTTATAAAGGTAGATAAAACATTGGATACGCCTTTTATAACTGTGGCCAAAAGAAGGATGAATGGCCCAAATTTATGAAAACTCATATATGCTTGGACAGCCAACGCCAACTGTTGACCGAACGAAAGGTTAAGGAGATGCTCAAGCTCGGCATTAGGACAGACAACTAGTTCACGAATACGGTCAACATCTCTGTTGATTGAAAGCGTCATAGTAGACCGGCCTAAGAGTAAATTATAGATCGGCCAAGCCCAATATGGCCCACACTTCCGTCCACGACTAGCAACAATCTTCTTTCTTGATTTCGCACTTTCCTGAAAGGCAATCTCATTAGAATCTGGTCAGTGATATTCAGAATACATCTCATAAGGAAAGCGCAAAATCCCTCTTCTTGTCTACAGTAAACCCTAACGCAGAAAGAAAGCAATCAACCCATGAAGCCGTTACCGCCATTAAAACTCCACGTTAGGAAAGAAAACAGTATCAGTAGAGTGCGAAAATTAAACTTTTCTATCCAAGGAAGGCAGCCCGACACCTCAGCTATAAAAGTACATAGAGTTCTCATTCCAGAGCAGACTATCAATTACATTTTCAATCGTGCATTCAATCTTAGACAAAAACGCTCTTAATACTGGCATACAATCGCCTTTATCATCAAGCTCTCTCTCTCTACCTGGAAAGCTCTCATGTTTTTGGTGATCAATTGACTTTTTGCCACTACGTTCCCAGCGAACACAGTGCTAAGAGCTTATGATTCTCACGAGCCTGCAAAAGCCTCTCCCTACGAGAGCAGCTCACCGTCCAAAATACTTTTCCATCATTCTCATTATATTCATTTCCTTTACCTTCTCGATTTGAAAGCTGTTTACATATTTGAGTATCGGAGTGTTTTTAATGAGATAACTTTTCACCGTCACATGACCTTTTATTTATTGTAGTGGTGTGTAGTATCTAAACTCATTAAACGGAATCAAATTCAGACGATCAAATTGACCCGAACCTGTTAGAAGTCTGGATCCAGAACGCATCATTGGCGCCGTTTATGTGAATGCTTATAAAAAACTAACCATTTTTCTCTAATACCTTCCTCGGCTTCACCTTCTAGATCAACGTCATCAATCAGGATGGTGAATACGAGAGTACAAGCTAGCAAGCCTGCTAGGGATATAACTTCGCCCTATCAAAACCACACTGTTAGTACCATGGTCCACGATATGGTCAACGGGGTGTCCGCACCCTTCTTTCAAAATCTGGTAGAGTATATGTAGAACACGAATAAGATACTCCAGATGCTTTACTCCTGTCAAGAGCACTTATAGTAGGGGGCTCCGTCCGCAATAGTCCCTACTCTAACCTCTAAGAGAGGGGGCTAAAAGAAAAAGAAGCCAACCAAGAGGTCTAGAAAGGCCAGCTAGCACTCAAGCTCCGGAGGCCACAAATGCTCAAAGCCGTCCAAAGCTTGAAGAGTGATCAGGTAGCATGACTCTCGAAGAAAGCCCGGAACGAAGGAACCTCCGATAATCTCGGATGGAGATCTGAACCCAGGCTGGGAAGGGAGCTTCCTGGGTCGTCAAATCCACTGGTGGTAGTAGCAGGCCGGTTACAAGTCACCCCAGAGAAAGGACGGAGTTGAGAACATATCTCAACTCCAAAAGATTAGGTAATGCTGTTCAAGCAGATCCAAGACTGGAGAAGATCTGGAACCCTATATTTAAGGACAACAAACACGCTATGGACCTTGATAAATCTCCTTTCATGACAGAGATCATAAACCGCCCGATGCCTATGAAGTTCAAGATGTCATCCCTTAACCCATACGATGGGAGCGCTGATCAATGGATCACCTCGATCATTTTCGCACTCATTTGAGTCTACAAGGGTTAGAAGACGCAACGATCTCCCGCTGCTTCCCATTTATCTTGAAAGGGGATGCTCACATATGGTTCCATCAATTTCCCTCAGATTTGTTTAGGAGTTTTAGGGAGTTAATTGACCTCTTCTTAACACAATACGCCTCCAACTGTCGAAAAGAGAAGCAACTTTGACACCTCTCCGACATCAAGCAAAACTAGGGAGAGAATCCGCGAAAGTTTCTGGATTACTTCATGGCAGAAGCCAGACGGATCCCCAGGCTCACGGAGGAGATAAAGCTCAATAGTTTTATCTCCGCGCTGACATATGGGGACTTCTTTAGGCACCTGGCGCACAAGAATCTGCAAACCTTCCGAGAGGTAGAGTCTATCACCAGGGCCTATCTGATGTGGAGGAGAACAAGACTAAGCGTCCTAAGCCGATCAATAGCCTCGCTCATTCCCGATGAAGGAAAGAGGAAGTACAACGATGGTGATCACTTCCGTAGAAAGTACCACAGGATTGGACCACCAAAACAAAGGGACTACGGGCCAATCAACTTGATGTCCTTGACCGACACACGTTCGAACATCCTCATGCAGATCCGTGGGGAGAAGTTTCTTAAGTAGCCAAAATTACTTAAAAAAGCGGAGGGAGAAAATCCGACTAAGTACTGTGATTTCTATCAATCTCCCAAACACTTCACAGAAGATTACAAGACTCTTTAGCGAGAGATCGAAGAGCTGATCCGGAGAGGCCACCTTACCAGGTTCATCAAAAACCCTGACCAAAACACTGGCACAGTAGGCGAAGAAGATCCAACGCCTCCCCCTCCACGGAATTGGGTCGCAGTAAGAGTGGTCAACATGATCACGACTCGACTGGCCAAGACTTCAGCGGACAGCAAGTAACAGCAGACTGGGAAGAAGAAACGATGCCTTGTAGACAATGTCATTGGCTTTAGCGACGATGACTTGGAACATGTAATCTCCTCCATGGAAATCCCTTATTGTATCCGTACTCGTTTCCGATGGTAGTGTCGACTACCAATTGAAACGAGTATTTATCGATAATGAAGGTTCACGCGATTTATTTTATCTTGACACATTCTTTAAACTTGATTTAAAAAAGAGTCAGTTAAAACATGTCAAAAGCCCGTTGTACGGTCTTGATAATGAGCCGGTACCCTTCCAAAGGACAGTCCAGTTGGAGGTCACCCTGGCACGTACCCAAGGACGGCGAGTCGTATACTCACATTTCTGATAGTTGACCTACCCTCCGTCTATAACGTAATACTAGGCCACCTGTGCCTAACAGCATTTGGAGCCGTCACCTCGATACCGTACCTCAAGATGAAATTTCAAACGGTATGCGGTGTGGGCGAGCTGCTGGGTGACCAAGTCACTCGGCGAACGTGTTACATGTCACAGATCGCTCCCAGCAGCAGCACCAAGCTGGCAAGAGAACTCGACCATCGAGATGAAATAATTTTGCAGCAAGTACAATCCGGTGAAGCAACCAATCTAATCCCACTAAATCCGAAGGACTCAGAAAGGTGTGTGCAGATCGACGACTCGCTCACTAGTACACCGCGCGACAAGTTGATCACGTTCTTACGATAGAACGCTGACATCTTCGCATGGACTCCTACCGACATGTCTAGGATTCCGGTCGGAGTAATGGTCCACAAGTTGGGTCTCAATCCTAACCGCAAACCCATCAGATAGAAGTGGAGAAACCACTCTGTGAAGAAGTTGGTCCCCATTCGGGAGAAAGTGAAGAAGTTGTTGGACGCCAGCTTCATCAGAGAGGTCTAATACATAGATTGGCTCTCCAATATCGTCTTAGTAAAAAAAGCAATAGGAAATGGCGAATGTTTGTCGACTTTATCGACGTTAATAAAGCCTACTGGAAAGATAGCTTCCCTTTACCGAGGAACAACCTGTTGGTGGACTCCACAATTGGACACGAACTGTTTAGCTTCATGGATGCGTACTCGGATTATAATTAAATCCGGATGAGCCCAAAGGACGAAGAGCACACCTCGTTCATGACGAACCAATGCACCTATTACTATAAGGTCATGCCTTTTGGTCTAAAAAATATGGGTGCCACTTACCAACAGCTCATGAATAAGATATTCGAGAAGCAAATCTACCGTAATATGAAGGTTTACGTCAACGGACATACTGGCAAGAGTAGGACCACTAATGACCATATTCATGATCTGGCTGAATCCTTCGGAGTGCTCCGTGCACATCAAATGCAGCTGAATCTAACTAAATGCGGCTTCGGAATATCCTCAGGAAAGTTCTTGGGTTTCATCGTCTTTCAATGAGGGATCGAGATAAACCCGGAGAAGATTAAGGCCATCGCAGATATGGCTCCACCGCGGAGGGTCAAAAATGTCAGCGGCTAATCGAAAGATTGGAGGTCTTATCCCGCTTCTTAGCTAAGTCAAGGAATAAGTATCAGCTTTTCTTTAAGGCTCTAAGAGGACAAAAGCAAATGGGTGCACGGTAATCAAGCTTTCCTACCCAAGGAAGGCAGCCCGGTACCTCAGCTATAAAAGCCCATGGAGTTCTCATTCCAGGGCAGACTATCAGCTACGCTTTTAATCGCGCATTCAATCTCAAACAAAAACGCTCTTAATACTGGCATACATTCGCTTTCATCATCAAGCTCTCTCTCTCTCTACTAGAAAACTCTCACGTTTTCAGTGATCAATTGACTCTTTGCCACTACGTTCCCAACGAACACGGTGCTAAAAGCCTGCGCTCCTCATGAGCTCGCAAAAACCTCTCCCCACGAGAGCAGCTCATCGTTCAAAAGACTTTTTCAGCATTCTCATTATATTTATTTCATTTACCTTCTCGATTCGAATGCTATTTATTGACTTGAGTGTCGGAATATTTTCGGTGGAATAACCTCTCGCAGTCATCTGACCTCTTATTTATTGTAGTGGTATATAGGATCCAAATTTAATGAACGGAGTCGGATTCAGACGATCAAGTTGATCCAAACCTGTTCGAAACTTGGATCAATGACGTATCAATACTATTCTCATATATTGCGGATAATAAGATGTGATTCTATGAATGACGAGGAATAATTTTTCTAACTTGATTTAAAGAAAGTTTCTTTTAACTTTTCATTTCATTTTTAACTTCAAAATGCCTTCTAAAAATCGTATATACGATCCCTTAGATATATTATAACTTCTATTAAGACAGAAAGATGGTAAATGGAGAGTAATTAATTTCGAATTAAAAAAAATGCTAAGTAAGGATTCATATTGTTGTTAATGTTTTAATATTTCAACGATCTATAAGATAACTTAATTATCATAGAATTTTACCTTTGGAGATCAAAAGCTTGCACCCGAGTCATTTGGACTGCTGGTCCGATCATCTTCCAGCTAGTTTATGACCAGACAAGCCTTGTGTGCTCGGCAACTTGGTTGGATCAAACAAGGTTTCGCCTTTCACGATTGTGCACCCTTTGATCCTAAGAGAGCCAGGCCAGACAATCGGCATGATCTTCAGCATAACGCTCCATTATTTGAGAGAAATCGGCATTTAGAAACCATGAACACTTGCATGAATGAAAGGTGTAATAAGATTGAAACGTAGCGATACTTACTGCATGTAAAGATTGAGGGGACAAATTGGCAATTGTGTTGCTAATGAGATTTGGACTCCAAGACTAGTCAATTTTGTTGGGATATTGAAATTTTACTCATAGAAATGAAAAATAAGTACAACAACAGTACAAAAATTTTACATAAAAATATTCATAATATGAGAAAGAAAAATCACTAAATTAAAATCTGTACAAAGCTTTTACAATCTATGATGTTTTAAAAGATAAAAAGTAATAAAAATTCTCTTGCATAATCACTTAAAAGATCTTGAAATATTCTTCTTCCATTGATATAATATTAACTATTCTTTGATACTATGAGTTTTTAGATTATTACAAACTCAAGTAAAAAGGCCCTATTCGTAGAGATTTAGCCTTTATATTTTTTTACCCATTTGAAACTTTTTACACAAAATATATTTAACTTGTCTATAGGCTTTAAGGAGTAACCTAATAAATTTTTCCATCGACTCAAATTCCCAAAGACTTAAATACTATCTGTGAACTTCACATATTTTTCAACCTTTTTGTTCTTTTGATGTTGAGAGAGGATAGCATTTTCGTCTCTAGTCATTGACATATTTCATCAAGCATATAAGTATTCATTTTTTTTCTTGTAGAATCAACTTGTTTTTGTATGTATCACTTGCACAAATTCCCATCGCCATTATATATATGCCTTTTCTATGTGAATTATCCCAAAGAGATGATATTGACATTGTTAAAATCGAAGCAAACACTCATTAACACCTTTAATATTGACATTCACTTTTGTTCTAACCATGATATAACAAAAATTTCCATCATCTTTTAAGATAACAAAATAATTTTTGTCAATATAAATATATAAAAAAGTAACACGGTATAAAGTTTAACTACTTTCACATTCAAATATATCTTAATTATTTATGTCACCAGCTATGAATAAATTACCATTGAATGATGATGGTAATTTAAGCTTAGATAAGTGTCATCGTCTTCATTTGGATTGAATTTTCATTAAAATATCTTGAAACTTGTCATTTCTCCCTTCGTTTCTTACATCTTGACTTGATATGATCCTTCTTTCTATAATAATAACACTCTCTCACTATAGTTTTTAGAATTTGATTTTGATCTCCCTCTTATTTCATCGCCCCTTTTTAAAATTTTTTCTTTTTGGGACTCTCCACAATGAGAATATTATTCAATAAAAGATATTCTAATTTTCATAAATTTCTTATTTTTACGCAATAAAGTAGTCATATTATCTGATTTCAAAGTAAATTTACCTACCAATAATATTTGAATGAAAAATTGTAAGATGATAATGAATTCAATAATAGCAATGCTCTTACTTATTCTTTAAACTCACTCACAAAAATATTTAAAATTTGAGACAACTACTTATGTAACTCGTTTAAGAGATCATGGAGATCTATACATTATTTCAATTTTATAGAATACATATCTGATGCGTCTTAGATTTGGGTTGCTGACAAATAGGGTGCTATTTGGTCTTCTGGCCAAATTGCGGCGAGTCTAGTTTCTGTACTTCTTGGTTTGAATTATGTATATCACAACTAAAAAATCAGATGTCAGAGGATTGATGGGACTTCCTTCCCGGCATATTTTTTGACGTTTAAATTAGTAATCCTCCTCAATATATAAAAGATGCATAGATAAAAATATATGAGTAATGATGCAAAAAGAGAGTCTTTTTGAATCTAATTTAGAAGTGGCACTCGACGTTGAGCGGCTTTTGTGGTGGTGTGCTTATGGGGAGTGGCTTTGATGTCAACGAGGCCAAAATTATGGGGAATTCTCGAAGGTTCTGTGGACAGTGCATAGTCTCCTGAGAGCTCTTGGGAGTAGTGTTGAAGGGCTTGATTGAATGCAAGCGTGTAGAGGTTGGTATTAGGGCAAATGTAGGCATAGGTGTGAGCATCAATGTAAGTATATCTTTAAAGTCTGCCTCAAGGGCCTTTTATAACCTCTAACCAGCTCAACTTTACTTGAGTGTTAAAACTGATTGCCGAGCTACCTTATACGAATTTGGCATGCTGGCATGTGTCGATTGAGGCAACCGTGATCATAAATTCCTTCCTTCATTGAGGAGATTTGTCAAGTTTGGAGTTCCATTTTTAGAGAGATTGTAATTTGAGACGATATTCGAGGTTTTGGTTAGTTAAAGTAGATGATCTTTAGTATGCGGGAATGGCATTAGGGGCCGTTTAGATTAGGCTATAGCAGGATTTTTTTATCTAGCCGACTTTGGCTCTATTTGAGTCAATAGAGGCATTGACCAACTTCTGGGTCCGTGGGCCGAATGCCGTCTGGGACTACTGTCGAATCCATCGGTTTTTATATTAGGTCAGCCCATTTCTACCGTTTCCATTAATATCCATTTTTAGATACAAGCTATTTAATTTCGACACAAAATGCTCACCACCTTAGTTTACAGACATTGCGCTGTAATTTCTTGTGCACCATAATAACAATTCCTAAGTTTTCAATGGTTAATTTAAGTACATTCATGAAAATTACGTTCTTCCTAGATATATGGGGTTTGTTTTTTCTGGTACCTCATCATAAAAAAAAACCCACCCTCTTTATTTAAAACATATATTGCAATAACTCTCTCTCTCTCTTTCTCTAAGCTAAGCTAACCATAAGCTAACCACAAAGGAAAGGAAAGCAACATGGGAGAGGTAGCATACATTAGCAAAAGCACTGCGGTGAGCTCTAAGACAGTACAACTTGGGAAGTTGTACTCCCTGTCGGTCCTCGATCGGCTGATGGAGAACCACCACATCCGGATGGTCTACTACTTCAGATCTTCGGCAGGCATGGTGGCCGGAGACCTTATAAGGAAGCTGAAGGAGTCGATCACAGAGATGTTGGTGTGCTACCCGGTGGTGACTGGAAGGTTGGTGAGGAACGATGAGGGGAAATGGATGGTGAAAAGCAATGATGCTGGAGTGAGGATAAGTGAAGCAAGGGCTAAAGGTAGTGTGGAGAGTTGGCTGCAAAAAGTTGATAGAGAGAAAGAACTTCTGCTTGTTTACTGGGAGAGCATGCTCCACAAGCCTTATTTTTGGTCTACCTTCTATGTTCAGGTTAGTAAAGCCTACATGCATATATTCATACATGCATATATAAATAAATAAATATATATTTTTTATTTTTAACCTTTTAGTTTAATATTTGTTCGTAATATTCATAGCAAAATTTATTACATCTTAACATTATAATGTACATGTATAACAAAAACCCATAGTTATAATCCAAAATAATAATAATAATAAAATCCCTTAGTTTATATTCTTAATATATTTTAAAAAATTTTACAACGCATATGTATAATCATCTAACTAGAAATAATAAAAAATAACTTTGACTAAAATTCACATAGTATAAAATTATTACTGAAACAAAACTTAAGATTATAGTTCAAAAAAGAATAAATCATAAAAATATATTAAAATAAAATCTCTAAAAAATGATATTTTGGTAATACTTTTCTTATATAATATGCAAATGTTTAAACAAATTGATTTCTCAATTTATGGTTTTTTTTATGAGTAAATGCAGCTGACAATTTTCGAAGAAGGTGGGCTAGCGGTGGGCCTCAGCTGCAGCCATCTCCTATCTGACCCTATTAGCGCGTCCACATTCATAAGGGCCTGGGCCGAAATAGCACTCAACGGAAACATCCTTCTTCCACCGTTCTTCCACCCACTGCCACCGCGAAGATTACCCATCAATCGGGCCCAGGAAAAGCCCAATACCCATTTCATCAACGGCTATAAATCCATCATAGAAGGCCTAAACCCGGTCCAAGCCCACAATGTTAAGACTCTCACTTTGTTATTTACAGATCAAATAGCCCAATCATGTATGGGCCTGGCCCAACCTAACACCAACATGGGACCAAGCCCATCTCCGTTTCAAGCCCTGGCTGGGCTATTTTGGGTTTGCATTAGCAGGGTGAGAGGAGAGAGAAATGGGCTGATGGGCCTCTCGATATGTGAAGACGCGAGGAAGCTGATCGGCTTAGACAAGGGCTTCTTTGGAAACTGCATGGTGTACAACAAGGTAGATGGAGCTGGTGTGGAGCCGAATAGCATTTCGCAAGCAGCTACGGCTGTGGGAGAGGCAATGGTGAGGATGAACTATGAGGGGATCATGGGTTTGATCGAGTGGCTTGAGAGCTCCAACGGTCAATCTCCCCCTCCGTCGATGGACGGTGATGATCTCATATGCATAAACCTAGAGGATTCAGACCTATATTCAGCTCCGTTCGATGAATGTCTGGAGCCTCTCCATGTGTCATGCTATGTTGAGCCGGTTGTAGGGCGTGGAAAAGTGTTGGTGCTGCCTTCTCCTCTGGGTGAAGGTCCAATGGGTAGAGTGGTTATGGTAACGCTTCCAGAGGATGAAGTTGTTAAGCTTTGTGAAGATGACCTTATTAAAAGGATTTTTAGTCCGATCATTTTAATGAGAGCCTGAAATTTATAAAATTATAAACTCATGCCATTAAATATTTTACAAGAAGCATGATTATGAGCGGTCATTGTATGAAGATCTTTAAATGTCAGATTAAGTTATGAGTAAAGTATACATTTTTCTATGCAAAATAAAATTGCAAGAAGAAATCATTGAATAGAGAAATAAGAAGAATAAAACAAAATGAAGTACAAGAGGAAAGATCTGCATCTCTTCTTCCTACCAATAAAATAAAATAAAAATAATTTTTACAAAATAATGTATTTTTTTTAATTCCAAAATTTTTTAAAGCCCATTTCAACCTTTTATCTTTCTTAATTCGATTTTCAATGTCTATTTTAGTGGCATTCTTAATATGTCCCCACAACTACGACCATTCAGAAGGACAGAATGAGAGCAAAAATAATTTCATTTTGGCCAAGTGAACAAAGAACAGAGGTGGATTGTGATAGTTTCGTGGGACAAACGTCCCTCCAAAAGAGCCTCATTCTCCATCATATATGAAGAGTTCATCCCTTAGACCCACCAGCACCCAACGCACATTTTATAGGATCTGGAAGTACAAAGGAAATTTGAGGCTGTTTGAATTGCAATGAATTGGCCCATGTCCTCTTCTCTAATTCAGCTAGGGGAAGGCCGATCGGCCTATCAATACGAATGGTCTTTTCTAGTTTAGAGAATCATTATTCCAACGTTAGTCAATGGGTGCACAACGACAGCCGGAATGGAAAATTTTTGCACTCACCGAGTTTCAATTTTAAAAGATAGGAGGAAAAATACCAATTGAAATAAGCAGTTCAATTGAAAGTTTCATCATTTCATTAAGTGGTAAGATAAAATAGAAAGGAATATTTGTGTTCCAAGCAGATATTATTAGTGAAAGTAGGGAGAAGAGAAATTGCCCAGATTTTTTAGAGGAATCAACTGATTATGCAGGTTGAACAAAGGACAATCACAAGAAGAAATCACGAGGAAAGACAAGAAGACAGGCACTTCAGCAAGAACATCATCTTCAGGTTACTACTTAACAGGCCATCGTAGCCATAGGAGGGCTTACCAGAATGGCGATATTTCCAGCTACGGGTTGCAGACTGGCCACATTCTCAAGCTGCTCCCACGTCCCTCTCCGTTGCTCTGCTAGTAAACTGAGCTTTCCCTGGTCCTCCCTGAATTGTGCCTGGCAGGCTTGGAAAAGCACATTATCCATCTCCTCGAACATCTTTCTCACATTCAGAGTCGAGTTAAGCACTGAATGGTTCCAGTGTCCCTGAGCATTCTTCTCCAGAGATGGGAAAACAATAGGAAGGATCACTTGACGGTTGTGTCCGATCAGGTGGAATATTTGGTCATTGTTCCACAGGAAAAGTGCCCTTTCAGCAACCTGAAGCAAGGTGAAAAGTAGAATCTTTAATAAGTGGTCAACAACTTGGTTGGATAACATGTAGAGCTACCATGGAAGAAAGCATCTCTATTACTATGGATCGCTGACATATCAGTCTCAGCTGTATCGGGATATATATACATATGGAAGTATTGGACAGATAATCTGGCTTCTGAATTAGAACTTCAAGGACAAATATTGGCCAAAATATCAAAAATATTGAGTATATCAACAAATATTAAAAATATGGACCGACATGATTATACATCGCAACTTTGTCGCAGGATCGGGGCCTCAATATAAATATATCCGATATTTCATTCCATAAGGGCAATCAAATTGGTTGGCAAACTAGAAAGCATAGAAGAGCTCACACGCCATAACTGTCAATAAGTTGCTAAAACTGCCATGATATGACATGCTAAAATTTGTAACTGCAACGTGTAATAGCTGCGCATCAGAAGGGTCTGTAGCTGTTCAGGGAAATATATTTTATGCCGATTGCCATAGTTTTCTCCAAACAGGAATTAATCTTTTTCTATGTTAGTGCTTTGGGGAAGGAACAGCTTTTTCGGACATTGCAGGGAGGCAGTATTTTGTTGTAATTATGTAGAGAAGCTAAATAGGAGCCCAAAAATAACTCAGTGTCCAACTGAAACAGCAATACCACTCAGACAGTGACTCGCCATTTCAAAGGGCAATGTGTTTGCTAGAATCATATTAGGAGGGGAAAAAAGCAAAGAAAAGAAAATGAAAAAAGCAACCACTGCTCGTAAAAGGAATTATATTATGCAGCAAAAGGCCCTTTGCACATTTTGCCACCTCTAGCTAACAGAAAGGCACGCATATATGTTTACTGGAACTTCTACAGTTCCTCGCTTAATTGGTGGCATGATCTTTACAAACCATCATGAACATGCATCCTTGGAGTCGCTAAATCTGAAAAGTGAGGTAGTGACTCAAGAATCTAACATGAACTCATCAAGCAAAGAGATGATTAAAAATAAGTATTGCAAGTTTTCTATATCAGACAATGAGCCTGACGATAAAAGAAGGAATAATATGCTCTATCATGTCCTTATTTAGTGTGTTCAAAAAAGTGCAATAGTTCTAATTCGCCCAGATCAATTCACAGCGGATTGAACTTACGACACTGCCTGTTTCGGAAGTTACTTGCTACTCTCTTTATCCACGCTACAGACCTAGGAAAATGCCTTCTTCACTACTTTCTAAGAATATATCAGGCTATCTGATTTGATTTCAAATAGAGTCACTTCAGTTTACATAAATATATTGTAGAGAATATTTAACATGAAAACAAGTTAGTTCCTTAATGTATGAAGTAATCAACATTATACATTAAACAAAAGGCTATAACAAGCACCAAAAGAAATTCTGGCAAATGTAGAATAGAGCGGAGTACCTGAAAATGGTAGCTGTTGATGCAGCATCCAACTCTCCAAAACAACGGAACCATAACCTTTTGGAACTCAAACATGTTAGTTGCTTCCAGTATCTCTTCTAACTCACCCAAAAACATCAGCTGCTTCTGGCTATTTGTAATTGGCCAGTACTTCAACAATCCCTTTATCACAGTGCTTGCTAACTTTGGCTCCTTCTCCACAAATTGTGTCACACAGTACGACAATTGCTGAAAATAAACACCTAAAGATTTTGGTTTGTGAAGAGGAATCAAAGACTTCCACAAAAATATCTTGTGCTCCTCTTTTAAGGGCAAGGCGAACCCACTAATAACACTTCCAAAGATCTCCAGCAATTCTGTGATACCGCTGTGTCGTTCTGTTTCAAAAACAAACCGATGGAATATATTGCTCATACATTTCCGGATGAATGGTCTATGAACCATGAACTTCCCATAGATCCTATGAACAACAGTCTTCAAGCATTCTCTTTCTCTGGGATCCTCAGATTCAAAAAGATCAAGCAGCCTCAATATGAATGAGTGGTCCATATACTTCTTAGCTACCTTAGCTTCAAGTGATGAAGAAATAATAAATTTTAGCAACAAATCATACACAATCTGTAAATGTGTCCAAGCAGGATCAAACATGGGCTCATCATCATCATTCTCACCAACACCAAAATTTGATCCATTATTAGGTGGGAAGACCCGAAATAGATTAATAGCACACATTGTACTCATAGCAAATATAGCAGGTTCAGGGATCTTTGTGGGTGGCCCGGAAGCAACAAAGTCCACGAGCTCAATCAACGTTTGCCGCTTCATATCCTTTTCTGAAGCGTTCTTCGTTGGGTCACTGAAGTCGAATGTCATGCAACACAGATTCAACTTACTGAGGAACAGATTCATCTTCTCAGAAGCGGGCACATCCTTAAAAGCCAGCAGAGGCTCGATTCCTGAAACGACACTCGTGGGAAACACCGCCGAAGATGTGCGCTTCACAACATTCGATTTGCTTGAGACGAGGCCTTCACTATTCCCACGTGAAGTGCCATTACAAGAACCACTTGTGTTGTTGATCAATATAGAGTCGCTGGTGTCAGATTTAGATGTTTTTCTAGGAAGTTTACTCAGAATTTGCTTCAACATTACGTAAACTAAAAATCAAATTGCACATAAATCAATCTGATAAAATCAAACTCAAAACCAAAAGACAGTTCCTAAAGGATAAATCTTCATCATAAATCAAATACTAAAATCACAAAGAAACCAACGAAAATACAATGCCAAGCAAAAGGAATTGAAAGATCAGCTCTTGCAACATCACGTAACGTCGACACTCTATGTAGATCAAAATAGGAATTAAATGAAGCTAAAATTTCACAAATTACTTCGAGCTAACTTGATTTTTTTAAAAAGAAAAAGTCAGATCTCGAGCAATAAATTAAAAACAACAAACAAATCTGAACTCGGTCATTTCGAAGTACCAAAAAAAGACTATGAGGGTAACAGAAGAGAAGAGATCCACGTCACCGAACGTCAACAGATCAGGAAATCCGAAGCTCGGGGATTATATTCAGTTGAACGACCGATCCAGGAGTTCACCCAACCGTGTAGGTTCGTTCAGTTACGAATGAGGAGCTTTCAAAATGGAGCACAGTGGAGTTATGGAGATGGGAGCTGCGCTTGTTTCGATCTCCCATCATCAACCCCCATGAACAATCTGGATCAATCTGCAAAAGTGGTTCCTCTCTCTCCACTCCATGAGTACAAAGACGAAAGTATATAAAATACTCTCTAATTGCTTTTTTTTTTCTAATATTTGATTCAATTGGATTTTTATAAGTAATTTATTTATTCCTCGTATTATTGAAAATTGATCCCATCATAAAATTACATAGTACTTAGAAACTCGGAAAAATTAAAAAAATAACAATAAAAGCCTATTTTATTATCCTATATTGTATTTGCACCGTGTAATATGAAAAATAATCACCAATAATTTAGCTTCTATAACGTATTTATTAAAAATTAATGTACAAACTTGCTAATTTCATTTTTTAGGCAAAATAACCATTCTCATTGGCTAATTCCTTTATAAGTAATTAGCTAATGTTATCGATGGGAATTTACTTTATAAGTAACTAATTTATAATAAAATTGTTACTCTATACATAACCTAAAATTAAAATTAAAAAAATATAAAAATATTTTTAATTCACTTCTACAAGTGTGAATTGTCGTTAAATTTTTAAAAATTGCACTTTTTTTGCAGCTCAACGTCTCGCTAAATAATTAGTAAATAGTCGCCTTGGGTGGCCTGCCAAACTGCGGCCGAAGTCTTCTCCATGGCTCATGGAAGATGCCATGGCCTCTTTTTCGCACCTCGACACAATCCTATCACTTCTGTACCAAGTCGGAGCCTCGGTGCAATAAGATGATACCAATCTTGTCTGGAGCTGGCATTTCAACACCAGCCATTTCATGGGTAGCAGCAGCAATGAGATTCTTGCTCCAGAAGACAGAATTTCAGAGGATGGTCCAAACCATTCGCAGAAATTCAGCATCGTGTCGACTCACTCATGTTATGCGAAATGGGAACTTGGTTGTACAAAGGTGTAGGGTAAAACCACTGCCTGACTTAGATGAATTGATAAGAAAGGGTAAACGGCGACGACGATGAAACACAGCACACAAAAACAATCACAAAACAAAAATCAAGATATAAGTAATTTTACGTGGAAAATCATCTTCTAAATAAAAGGAAAAAACCATGAAATTGTACATCCACAAATTTTTACTATATAAAATGGTTACACAAACTCAATACAAGAACCTAATTTCTTGTATCTAAAGAACCCGAGCAGCAATGAGTGCAGAAAAAGTCTACAGAGCAAAGAAAAACCTCATTCTCTCCTTTCTCTCTCTTTTCTTTACTTTCTCTCACTAGCGGGACTCATTGGTCTCTCAAGTTTACAAGTTGATTGGCGAAAGTCTAAATTCTCTCTCAAACGTACTCTCCTTTTATAAAACCCAAAAGGAGTTTTCACGCCTTTCAAAAACCCTAAAGATACCCGGCAGCCAGTCATCCTTTAAGTAGTCCGATCTCTTCAGATTTCAGCACTTTGATCACCTCTCAGACTAGACAGTCCCATTGGTCGCCTTCGTCTCGCCAGTCCAGCCGATCGGCCTTTGAACTTGGTACTGACTAGTTGTCTTTCAGGTCGTCGCTCAAACTAGGGAGTCCGGCTGGTCGGCCTTCAGCTCATTAATCTGGCCGGTTATCAAGTTCTCGGTCCAACCAGTCTCCCCTTAGATTGGTAGTCCGGCTGGATACCCCTTGACCCGCACCTAGTTGCCCATCAGCTGCTTCGCCGTGTGCGCTCCAATCGGCCTATTAACCGGTTATGGGCTTATACGGAAATGACTCATATCCTAACAAAAGGCTCTTTTAGTATTGTGTCATGTAACCGGGATATTGTATAGACATGTTCCTCAACTTATGGAGAAGATTCTGCACCAAGAATCGAGTGGACAATAAAATTAAAATAAGAAACGATAAAATTTTGATAGCTCAACTAAGAAAGATGAAAAGTAGGATTATTGAAATGAGCTTCTTAGTGGCCACGAACAAATTTTATTAGAGAAATAACCAAAACGTTGCATGAATTTGGCTTACCACTTAATGAGCTTTAAGTAGGGTGAGCTTGGCCTTGGCTTAACAATAAAGAGTTTTAAGTTGAGACCAACTTCCCAGTTTCAATCTGATAATGCAAGCTTGAGTAGCTTTTGTTGCAGTCTCATCAATGTCAAGCAATGAACTTTATACTGTGTAATTGCTGCCATTTGTTCTATCCACAAAAGAGATGTAACTGTAACAATAGAACGCATGCGTAGATGATGGAGATTCTCTGACCACCTTTTGCTTTTTCCCTATGCAATCAAGGAACTCATCCTTGTTAACCAGTTAGGTCTCAGTTAAGCAACAGGTCAGCATTTAAGCTAAACAAATCTGCCTTAAATTGGAAAAGAAGAACAAAACAGACTGCACATATAGGAAGAGAAGTACACACAGATAATAGTGCACCGATTCAAAGAGAACTTTCCCATCAATCAACATACTCCAATGTACGGTTCACAATCTTGCACTACCACATCATCTATTTTCTGTAGTATCTAAATGGAGAAACTCATTTGTAATGACCCCATGTGATTTACATGGGTTATATCAACAATAGAAAATGTCTCTCTGCTTGGCAATTCAAGAGAGTGACATCGACACAACAAACTCAAAGCATCAGCTCCAATGGAAGAAGAACAATCGGGAAGAGCTTTAACTTTTCTATTCATATACATTCAGTAAAGCAAAGGTGAAATGATGTAGTAATATCCACCAAGCATTCAACTTTGAACAGCCAAATTTGTGAAGTCAGAAGAATTGCTAGATTCCCAGCCACACGTTTCACTTTTGCAGATGAGCACTCACCTGAAGGAACCGGCACTGGAGCATCTACAATATCCTAAGTAACTGAAACATTGTCAGCTGAGTCAATGGTGCATGACCACAGTCACAGCACAAACCAAGTCAATATCTAAGACCCTGAAGATCCACAGTAACTGCAAAAAAAAAAAAAAAAAAAAAACAAGAATGACTTGAAACAAAGAAATTAGGTCTTAATGGCCTATAATTGTCAAAACTATAGGTAGATGAAACGTCTCATAATCTACCTAATCTTAAAAATCTAAAGTAACAACAATACATGCCTCAAGATGGCTCAGCATGTCAACTGTGGCTTCCAAGTCACCCCAATTGACTGAATAGACATCAATAAGGGACTGATCAGATACACCAGAAAATGTCATCCGGAGATCTGCTAGATCCATTTCAAAGTAATCTTCACTCATGAATTTTCTTGTCAGCCATCTCAAGAGGATTTTGAGATGGAATATCATGAGGGCGAACAATCTCATTACCCTTCAGCTTTGAATCATGAGTGGTGAGGAATTTCTGAGTTCCATGGCCCTCAGAGACAGCAACATCTGCCAACGTAATCCTCTAATCTTGATTGCCACTGTTGACCTCTCTTTCGGCCGTGGTGTGTATGATTCTGCATATGGATTCAATGTCGAGACTCCTGATTTCATTGTCAAGTATTGAAGAAAAGATAACTCCAAATGAGATGATAATATCCAAAGAGGCCACAGGCAGAACAAACTATGGAAAGTAAGAACATTCGCCAAAGACCAAAATGATCACATCGAAATGAGTGATGTCTTCAAAAAACTATTTGAGCCTTCCAGATTGGTTAGAACTACGTAGCAACATAGTACAATTCTCCTTATATATATCAACTGGATTCCAGAGATCAACGTATTCATATGACAGTCATGATGAACTTTCTCACAATTTGCAAGGAGAATTTTGGTGTAACAGTAACAACTCACATAAACCAAGGTACAGTCTGACCCTTCTCTCTCACACACACCAGCAAAAGAATAACAAACCCAGTAAAAACTATGGCATTATACCACTCATAACCAGCTTTAAATTGTCCAGGATACAAGATGTGCCAAGAAAAGACTCCAATGAGGACACTCAAATTTTAAATTGTCTTGAATACCACGAACCCATTGGGATCACTCCCGTGTGGGAAATTTTGGAATGAAATTAGCCGGAATGGATTTCCGGAATGGAAATTAGCCAGGATGGAATTTCCGGAATGGATGGAATTTCCGGTATGAAATTCGGGAGTGTAATTTCCGGAATGAAAGTTCGCCAAAATGAAAGAAGGCCGGAGTGGATTTGCACTTGGCCAAAGAAGTATTAAGGTCCGGAGTGGACTTGGTCAACGCCTGGAAACTGTAACTGGAAAGTTAGCCACCTACAATGTCTGCGCAAGCAGTTTTTCAAAAATGAAAATTGACTCTCAAAGTTGGCAACTGATTAGTTGAGCAGGTCAACTCCACCGAACATAATGACAAGTTGCAGAGTTGGTGGCAGATTTTGCACACGCGTAACTTGCCTACTGATAGATGTTTGCCAGGTCACATTTGTATATGTATATATATATATGTATGTATGTATGTATGTATGTATGTATGTATGTATGTATGTATGCATGCTATGCATGTAAGCAAAGTGTAAAGAAGTGAGAAAAAAAAAAAACGTAAGAGAGAACAATGAGTATATATGTGCATGCTAGGCATATAAGCAAAGTGTAGAGAAGTGAGAAAAAAAAAACGTAAAAGAGAACAAGGAGTAGTCATTCTTTACTCTTATATTCTTGCTCTTTTTTTTGTTCTCAACTCTTCGAGAGGCTTGTGTAGCCAGAAAGGGTTTCTGTAACCGTACTCATATAGTGAAATTTGTTTGTGAACTAAGGGTCCCGTAATTTTTTCCTTTTATTTTAGCAAGGAATTTTCCACGTAAAAATTGTGTTCTTCCTCTTTCTCCTCTATAGTGTGAGTGTTTGTGCATACCATCCTTATCCGACTTGAATTTGTCCGACCGGCCATTATCCTTTTTCCTAACAAGTGGTATTAGAGCTGTGACTCTTTGGGTCGGTGTTAAACTTTGCTGAAACCAATGGAGTTAGGAAGCAAGATGATTTGTTTAAACAACACAAACTACGATACGTGGAAGAGCAAGATGGCCGATCTGCTATTTGTAAAGACCATGCATCTCCCTGTGTTTGCGGTGCAAAAGCACGAGGTGAAGTCAGAGGAAAAGTGGGGTTTTGAGCACAAGCAGATTTGCAGCTATATCCGACAGTTTGTGAATGGCAATGTCTATAATCACATCCAAAACAAGACAAATACGAAAACGTTGTAGGAGAAGCTAGAAGCTCTTTATATTTCTAAAACCGACAACAATAAACTATTTCACTTGAACAAACTAATGCAAGTGAAATATGAGGGGACGCCCGTTGCCGACCACCTGAATAAATTTCAAGAGTGTGTTAACTTGTTAAACGGCATGGGCAAAAAGTTTGAAGATGAAGTGTTGGGATTGTGGCTCCTCATGACCCTAACAGACTCTTGGGAGGAGATACGGCGACCCATTGCCAATATTGCTCCAAATGGCATGGTGACCTTTGAGATGGCGAAAAGAGCTGTGCTGAATGAAGAGATGAGGCGTCAGTCAATGGCTTCTTCCTCCTTTCGGCACTCCGATTTATTAGTTACAGAGTGGAAGGAGTAAAGGGGGTGGCCCTAAATCTAGAGAAAATGGGCGGAGCAAGTTTCGCTCAAGGTATCAAAACCTTGAATGTTATTATTGTGATAAGAAAGGCCGCATCAATAAACACTGCAACAAGTAGAAGCGTGACAACAACGGAAAAGGAAAGGAAAACAAAGGCGAAAAGGAACGATGTGAGAAGAAGGCCTTGGTCTCTGTTGTCACTGGAAGAAACCTCCTATTAACTTGTGATGCTAATGACGTGGTGAATGTAGCCGAGCAGGAGATTGACTGGGTCGTGGGCATTGGAGTGTCCCTACTATCATGTCTCGAAGGGCGCTCTTCTCATCTTACACTCTGGATGATTTTGGAGTGTTAAAGATGGGAAACAAAAAGATGTCAAGGGTAGTTTGCTGTGGCGATGTGTCTCTCGTCACTAATAATAGGACCCGATTGCCGTTAAGGGATGTTCGACATATTCCTAATATTCGTATAAGCATAATCTCAGCTGGCAGATTGGATGATGAGGGCCTTTGCAATAACTTCAGCGAAGGGGCGTGTACGCTGACTAAAGGTTCTTTAGTTGTTGCCCGTGGAAGAAAAGTCTCGGGATTGTACGTGCTGCAAGCCTCTGCTGCGGCAAGAGAAATAAATGTTGCTAGCAGTGAGGGGTCCGCTGATTTGTGGCACAGTCGCCTGAGCCACATGAGTGAAAAAGGAATGAGCAACTTGACCAGGAAGGGCCTTATCCCAGGCATGAAGGAGAACGGGCTAATGACTTGTCCTCATTGTATGGTAGGGGAGCACAGGAGAGTCTCTTTCTGAGGAGACTTGTCCTCCAAAAATGCCGAGGTCCTTTAGCTCATACACACTGATATGTGTGGGCCATTCAAGGAGAAATCGTTCAGTGGTGCACAATATTTTGTCTCGTTCATTGATGATTGCTCAAGAAAGCTGTAAGTGTACCCACTCAAGACAAAGGATCAAGTCCTCGGAGTGTTTGAGCATTTTCATACTCTAGTTAAAAGTGAGACTAGAAGAAAGCTAAAGTGCATCCGGAGCGACAATGGCGAAGAATATATTAGGGCATTTGATGCCTACTGTCGTTCTCATGGCATTCGGTATCAAAAGACGCCACCGAAGACGCCACAGTTGAACTACGTAGCTAAGTGGATGAACCGCACATTGATGAAGAGAGTCAGAACTCTTTGAGGCAAAAGCTCTCCGGAACATTTTGGGTAAAAGTCTTGAGAACGGCGGCCTATATCATCAATAGATCGTCTAGCATACCGTTGAATGGAGAAGTTTCGGAGAAGATATGGTCTGGAAAAGAGTCATCCTATGACCACCTTTGGGTGTTTGAGTGTAAGGCTTTTGTTCACATCCTGAATGATAAAAGGACCAAGCTAGAGCCAAAAACGATACAGTGCGTCTTTCTGGGCTACGGGAAAGATGAATTAGAATTCAGATTCTATGACCCAGTTGACAAAAAGCTTATCCGATCGAGGGATGTGATCTTTGCTGAAGGAGAAACCATTGAAAATATTAAGAAAAAAAAAGGTTGTATCTGGAACTGATCGGACAAACAAGATAAATGTTGATATTGTCTGACCAACACCTCTTGGTTAAGAGGTTGACGGCCAAGATAGTGCCAGAGAAGATGACGAGGAAACACTAGCTTCGGATGAAAACGTGAATGATGTCACTCCTCAACCGACCGAGAATGTTACTGTCCGAAGATCCTCAAGGGAACATCAACTGTTTGTTTGCCAATCAGGCAGTGAGTGCGTTTTACTCACTGATGGAGGAGAGCCAAAGAGCTTTAAAGAAGCTATGGAAGGTGAACATAGTGCAAAATGGAAGGAAGCTATGATGGACGAGTTGAGCTTATTGCATAAGAATCATACGTTCGAGCTGGCTAAATTGCCAAGGGGGAAGAAAGCCCTGAAGAACAAATGGGTCTTCCGTCTGAAGACCGAGAAAAGTACCTCTCAACCGAGGTATAGGGCAAGGTTGGTGATGAAAGGTTTCAACCAGCATAAAGGGGTTGACTTTGATAAAATTTTTAACCCAATTGTAAAAATGTCCTCTATTCGGGTGGTACTTGGTTTGGCAACTATCCTAGATTTGGAGGTGGAGCAGCTAGATATACAGTGACATTCCTCCATGATGACCTTGAGAAAGAAATCTATATGGAGCAACTCGAAGAATTTCAAGTCAAGGGGAAGAAACGACTAGTGTGTCGTTTGAGGAAGAGTTTGTACAGATTGAAATAGACTCTAAGATAGTGGTACAAGAAGTTTAAGTTTGTCATTGTGAGTTAAGGATATTGCAAGACTATTTCAGACCACTATGTCTTTGTACAAAAATTCTCTAATGATGACTACATCATCCTCCCACTTTATGTCAACGACATGCTAATTGTTCTACAAAATAGTGCTCGAATAATGGAGTTAAAACAACAGTTTTGGCAATCCTTTGCCATGAAGGACTTGGGGCTAGCGAAATAAATTTTGGATATTAGAATATTTTGTGACCGCAAGGATAAGAAATTGTGGTTGTCTTAGGAGATTTATATCTAGAAAGTACTCCGGCGCTTCAAGATGGAGAAATCTAAGCAAGTGAGCATCCCACTGTTCAACCCTTTCAAATTAAGCAGTAGGTAGTGTCCAATCTTGGATGACAAAAAGGCTGCTATGAGAGGCGTACCTTATTCGTCGGTTGTAGGTAGCTTGATGTATGTTATGGTGTGCATAAGATCGGACATTGCACACGCGGTTGGCACTGTTAGCAGGTTCCTGTCAATTTCGGGAAAAGAGTATTCGTCAACTGTAAATTGGATCTTGAGATATATTCGAGGAACTTCTAATATGTACTAGTACTTTGAAAAAGACAAGCCTCTTTTGGTTGGCTATACTGATACTGACATGACAAATGATATTGACTCCAGGAATTCCACATCAGGGAACCTAGTCAGGTTTGCAGGAGGTGCTGTCTCCTGGCAATCAAAGTTACAAAAGTGCGTTGCTCTCTCGACCACTGAGGCCGAATTTATTGTAGTGACAGAAGCAAGCAATGAGATGTTGTTGATGATGAAGTTCATCCAAGAATTGGGTTTCAAGTAGGAGAAGTATGTGGTACTTTGTGACAGCCAAAGTGTAATACATCTCTACAATAACTCCTCATTCCATTCAAGATCAAAATATATTGATATTCGATACCATTAAGTAAGAGATATTGTTGACTCGGGAGAGCTGTCACTGGAAAAAGTCTGGACTGAAGAAAATGGGTCAGACATGATACAAAGATATTGCCCAAAGGAAAGCTTGAAACCTGTTGTGACATAGTTGGTTTGACTAATTTGGTCCCCACACGGTCATAATGGGAAGTTTGTTGGGATCACTCCTGTGTAGAAAATTCCAAAATGAAATTAGCCGGAATGGATTTCCGAAATGAAAATTAGTTGGGATGAAATTTTCGGAATTGATGAAAATTTCGGAATTGACGAAATTTTAAGCATGAAATTCCAGAGTAAAATTTCCGGAATGAAAGTTGGCCGGAATGAAAGAAGGCCAGAGTGGATTTGCACTTGGCCAAAGAAGTATTAAGGTCTAGAGTTGACTTGGTCAGCGCCTGAAAACTGTAACTGAAAAGTTGGTCACCTACAATGTCTGTGCAAATAACTTTTCAGAAAGGGAAATTGATTGTTAGAGATGGCAATTGATTAGTTGAGCAGGTCAACTCCAACCGGCAAAATGGCAGGTTACAAAGTTGGTTGCAGGTTTTGCACACACGCAACCTGCCAATTGGGTAGGCGTTCGCCTTGTCAAATTAGTATATATATATATATATGCATGTTAGGCATGCAAGCAAAGTGTAGAGAAATGAGAAAAAAAAAACGTAAGAGAGAACAAGGAGTAGTCATTTTTTACTCTTGTATTATTGCTCTTATTTTTTGTTATCGGCTCTTCAAGAAGCTTGTGTAGGCAGAAAGGGTTTCTGTAACCATACTCACATAGTAAAATTTGTTTGTAAATTAAGTGTCTCGTGGTTTTTTTCTCTTATTTTAGAAGAGAGTTTTCCATGTAAAAATTATATATTCTTCCTCTTTCTCCTTTGTCGTGTGTGTTTGTACGTATCATTCTTGTCTAACTCAGATTTATCCAACCGGCCATTATCCTTTTTCCCAACAAAACCATTTAATAAAAACTGAATCAGCTGTGTCATCGACAGTAAAATTGAATCTCACATAAACAATAAGGACACTCAAATTTTAAAAGAAGGGTACATAAACGATTGAAAGAATGAATTCATTACTCAGAAGCAACAGAAAAAGCAACGCAACTTTCACGCTTCTGATCAAGCTGATAAATATCATCTTCTATCAAAGATGATTGATCACAGACAATGAACTATCCATAAAATTCTATATATATTTAATCAAACGAAAAACAACAATCCCAAACCGAAAATGCCATTAGAACTTCACTCAGGAAAAGAGAAAAACATCTGAAAGAGGAGGATGGAAAAGCGATCGCGATATCGACTAGAATAAAGAAAAATTGAGCGTACTCCACGTAACCGAAGGAAAGACAAACACCCAAGAGCTTGTGAGCCCTAATTTTGAGATCAAATTCAGATTTCGAGACTCCCAGAACAAATCACGCCGGTAAGAAGAAAATTTCTGGTGCGGATGCGTGGGCATGTGCAATGGCACTTTGGGGAGTAACGTAAGATATTAACCTTAAATTAATATTTTAAATACTGTTTTAAATTTCATCCTCCGCTAATTATAAAATAATCTCAAATTGTTAAAAAGTATTTAATATTTAAAATAACCATAATAAATAAAATTATTTCTTATTTTAAAATAATTTCATTTTTCATTAATTATAAAATAATCTCAAATTTATTAAAAAATATTTAATATTTACAATAATCATAATAAATAATATTATTTATTTTGTGATTTTTCATGGTCAGATGTGCAAAAATTTATCAGATATGAATATAATTTGTTATTGAGATATATGAACATATATAAAATTGATGTAACGAAAATAAATTTAAATATCTCTGCTAATTTTCTACTTCTAAACACCATAAAAATATAATGAATAATAATTACATGATTAAATATATAGGTTATACGGTAATACTCAATGTGAAAAATCTTTCTAAATTATGAAAAAAGTACGAGATAATATCAAAAAAAATTCATTATAAAGTGTCTGGTTATAAAATTATCTTCATTCTAGATTTTTTCATAACAATCCATATGAATAACCAGTTAAATATAATCAAACAATATTAGCAAACCACTGGAAAAGAATATATCAAAAACGAGCAATCGAAATAATAATATATTCTTAAAATGAAATTATAGTAACGTATCTAAATTTGAGGAATAATAAAATTTAAATTAAATATCATCCAAATATCGAACATTTTTCTTTTTTCTTTATCTCCTTTCCCTTTTCATACTTATTATGGTGCCCCTTATACTAAAAATAATCTCTCCTCTGTTCTAAATATCACATAAAACTTTTATAAGGCACGAACTATCTAACAAATCACGCACAGGCATCCTTTAAGTGCGATTAAGCCAAATCCATCATATTATCTGTACAAAAATGCCTTAACAGATATCCATCAAGTGTTGATACTTTTATTCTACTAATAAGTTTCGGCTTATGCATCCATTATGCCTAGTGTCAATGCCATTTTATTTATTTGCATGTGTGGTACCAAAATCTTGCTAATAACCAAATAATCCGTTTATTGAAAATAAAATTTATAAATGGCTTAAAATCCAATATCAAAATTTGAGACTTTTGCTCCAGCTAAATGCTACTTTTAGCCACAACTCACTTCTACATATTGCTTTAATTAGAGATTTTCAATAATGTTCTCTGTAGTCTAATTAATTGTGGAGTTGGGGCATTACTTTGACTACAAAGTGTAAAATTCAATCGTTTTGATTTTTAGATATTTTGGTAGAATATTATAAAAATATTTTAAATGGCATACCATATATTCTATTTATTTACTAAACTGATGAAATTACAAATTTATATTAATAATTTAGATGTATTAATTATTTATTATTTAATATAGAAATTATATTTTTTTCTATAGACATCTCATTCAATACACCTCATTTGATAAAAACTAAACATTAGATTCATATTTTGATAAAATAATAAGAAAAGGAGAAATTATTTCTTAATTCTTTTAAATAAAACAAACAAATTGATTAATTCTGTAGGTTTTTTTTAAGGTTTTATATTCATAGATACAAGCTTATCAATTTATATCTCTATGTATATTAATTTAGTAAAAAAAAAACATGATAAAGAAATTATAAGAATTAAAGTTCAAATCTTTTAAAGAATTCCCACAAATATTTATTTATTATTAAACAACAATGGGTTCATGTATGTTATAATTCTCTCTTTAGTCTATTTCATATTGTTGGGCCCCTAATGAAGGCGTATAAAAGACGGCCATGAGTGCAGCCCGAATAAAAGCTTTTTAGGCCGAAATTTCGTCAGTCTTAAAAGCTTTAAAACTGCGGGCCAAGGAAAACGGGCTCGGACTTTTCCCGAAGGCCCCACAAGAGTTGCTTCATCTCACAAGCCTGCGAGCTCACAAGAAGTATCACCACCCGCGACGAGGACCGCCCGTTCGCGGCCAGAATGCCACAAGCCTCTCTTGTTGATTTAAGCAACTACTAATCTCAACAGGACACGCTTATCAGGCGATCTCAGATCTGTCTGTGCACTGACACGCCAAATCTGCCCAACAAAACCATCCGCATGCCACTCCCACACGTCAGGCGGCATTAAAAGGGAGTTGGTGGACCAGCTCCTCAACCGTCGGATGGACGCCACGTGTCTACTCCCCGACGGCCCGATTTCCACTATAAATACTCAGCAAGGCCCTTTCAAGAGGAGAGCATTCGACTCTACAACTCTCTCCGTCCCAGACACACGGACTCTGAAGAGTAAAAAAGCTCCCAACGAAGGCATAGCTTCCTTGGAGAGAAACAAAAATGTGAGGCAGGGGAAGGGATTAACAACAATCAGCCTTTGTAAAATCTCCAACCCATATAGTAAAACTCTTTCCGGCAGCCTATGGTTTCTCTTCCCAATTCAAGAGAGGTTTTCCACATAAAATATCCGTCTCGATCTTCATCTCCAAAACACCTCACTTGTGTTCTGGTGAACCATGGATTGATTGAACGCGCCTCTGCATCTCTCGGCGATTGGACCCCCTTGGATCCAACACCACGATCAACGAGCCTGGTCCCGAAAGATCCGGGGCACTGGACCTTGGCATATTTGTGAGTTAGTCAAATATTTTATTTATCCTAGAAAAGGGGATTTTTAGTAATTATTTTGTTTCATATAATTTCATTTATTCTATATTAATAATTTAGGAGAGGCTTGCCTTTTATCATATAGTAGTTATTATATATATAATTATAATATTTTTTATTTTCTTCCAACAATATCTACCATGAATTATTTACTTTTAAATTCAAAAAGTTATACTAATTTGTTATACCACTGAAAATTTTTGTAGACCGCTCGCCATCCGTAAAGAAATACTATTCTTATATAATTATAATTCATATACAACCATTTTTTAAAAAAATATTTATATTTTTCATAAATATAAATTTAGAATTTAGAATAATATTTATAAAACTTATAAAAAATATTTTTTTCTTTGTATTTTTTTTTAATTTGGGAAATTTATATTTCATCTATTCTACTATTTTAAGGTGAATAAATATGCTATACTTTATATTTGATAAATATGATTCCAAATCTTATATTTGAAAAGCCAGGGGTTTAGACCCACTTTAAAAATATGCATTTATAGTGATCAATCATAACTATAACAAGATAATTAAAAATACATAGTTATGACGATAAATAATTAAAAAATATATAGCTTTTTGATAGTCGGTATAATTCACCACAGATCATTTGAAGTAGTTATAAAGACATTTATATTAAGAAATAATTAATTCTTTTCCTTAAGCTAAATTTCAAGCATAACTCGAATGAAACCTTAGGCCATAACTTTGATAATTGAGCCAACTTTCACTTATATGGACACTTGAGATTTGATTTATAATGCAATATTTTATTGTAAAATTTGTCAACATAACAAGTTCTAATAATATTTTTCATATATATTAAAAGGGTATAAATATTAACTAGAAATTATTATTATTATTCCTCATCAATGTGAAATAAAATTAAACATACGGTGTGTTTCCATCCCCTTCATTGGAAAGCCAAATTGAAAGTGTTTTTTTCAGATGTTGAGGTAGACATACATCCACCTTCCTTCTATTCTCTAATTGGTTAGATTTTTTGGATAGTAAAACCATTCAAACTTTATGTATATTTTTTATTTAAATTCCTTTTAGTATTATATTTAATTTAAAGAATATCAATCAATCAACACCGCAAACCAACCACTTATGACACATTTTTGGGGTCCAATGTTGGCACGGGCCACCCACCGACATTGCGAGCATTGGTTCACACCAGTCAAAGGGCGGTGAACGGCTGACCAGCCTCCAATCCCATGCCACCATCACCCGCCCCTCTGCCACCCACGGCCGGAATGTTCTTACCTTATTTTCTAAGGTAATATTAATTCGTATTGTAAATAGAATAATAAAACCTGCCCCATTCTAAAATAATGTCATTGAAATGGCTGGTGCAGCTGCCCTCAGGCGATCAAAACCCACCCCAACAGAGTTGTCAAGCAATTCAGCAACAAAGTGAATTTGGCCAACAAACCCTAAAATATTGCCAATATCCAACCAGCGGCGGACCAGCAAGCCCATTAGAGAGACCCACTGGATAAGGACCGTACCAACCATAACCCTTGGAAAGCTTGTAGTCTTTAGATTATTCTCCTCGAGAGGACAGATGCCTTAAACCTGATCAAGATCATCTCGAACATGGCATTGGGGAGGGCAGAAACAGCCTCTCTATGCTAAAGGAATGAGGCTGTATAAATTTAATTATCTCCAAAGCCTGTAATACAAAAAGTCTCCTACGCTGTTAACCCCCTGGAGCTCATTAGAGACGAGGACGGGACCAACCAAATTGTCTGAAAATGCTGTTATAATATCGTATATAAGAAGCAACAAGATCCAAGTCACGGGGCAAAAGAAAGAAAAAAAAAAAGGATCTTAAGTTAAGAAAATGAGCCAAAAAATACCCTTTCAAAGGCAGGGCAGACGCCACTGTTTATTATTCCATGGACGGCAAATGGGGAAACATGAATTTCATCTGTGCCCAATAAGATGTGGAAACGGCTTACCGCAAAGGCTGCTGGTTGTAGTGGTTCTTCTCTTTCTTCTTCGCTGCAGCAAGCTTTGCACTCCTTGCAGCAGCCTCTAGAGCAGCAGCTTTTGCCGCAGCATCCAATTCCTTGTTCGTTTTCTTCTTCTTTGAAGATGCCACCTTCTTTAGTCGCTCTTTAACATCAACAGTAGATGCCCCTTCCATGGCTTGTTCAGCTCCTGCAGATTCATTTTGATCACTGGCAGCATCTGCACTGTTGGGCTGATCTGGGGTTTCCTTAGCCTTCTTCTTCTTCTTTGTATTTTTGGACTCCGATGCACCACCTTCCTTCTTGTCACCATTGTCATTAGGCTCCCTTTCTTTCTTGTGTTCCTCATCCTCTTTCTTCTCTTTCACAGCAACTGCATTGTCTTCAGTAAACATTTTAAGCTAAACGTCTTAAATAAACAGTTGCCATAGCATTACAATTGGCCTTAACACATGAAAACCTATACCTTTTACCAGAACATGAATTAGAAACAAGAATGATTTTGCAAAAGAAGGGCAAACATAGCAAAATACTCAAGTCAAATGTCAGAAAGAAACGAGAATAGTACAGCACTTTTACAGTATGCAGAAACCTAAAATTCCTCTTGTAAATCAATAGTCCTTTTGGGTCCCCCAAAACAAAAAAAAAAAAAAAAAAACATGAAAACCCCTTTAGTATATAAACACAGACAAATAAAAGGAATGGGATGTGTAGTATATAAACACAACTAGCCAATGACTCACCTTCGTCATTGTTTTCCTTTTGGGTAACTCTGAAGTCAGCTAGAATGGCCTCTAGTTCCTCAAGCTCCTTTTTCTTCCTTTCTTTCTTTGAAAGCTGTCTCTCTGTCTCTTTAGCTGGTAAAGGAGCTTCAAGAGCCTTCATCATGGCCGGTTCAGGATCAACAGGAATCTCAACTTCACGTTCATGCTCTTCTTCCACATCCTCATCACCTAAATCAAGCATATCTTCTTCACTTTCACTCTCCTAAAATTTTTAGAAGCATCAGCCTTATTATCCACAGAATCTCAATTTGAGCATATCAAATAAAGAACAAGCCAACCACAAAATGTACTATATGCTCCAATCATAGATCGTAAACACAATATTATGCTCAGCAACAAAAAAACATAAATATGATCAAAAGAAGGGCAAACATAAATATGTCCGTCCATCCATAGGTAAGGAAAACAGAAAAAAACAGTGGAGAACAAAAAACTGGACAAGAACTCTTCAAAAATATCAGAGACCTCTAGCCACAAAATACACACCAGAGAAAGAAAAGAGCTACCCGAACTAACACTGGACACATGTACCAAGAGCAATGAGGAGAAAAGCATGTCATCTTTAACTTCATTATCACACAGCAAATCTTAGTAAATTGAGCAACGACAACAAGGGAAATGGCAGAGCGAGGACAAAACAAGTTTAGCTGCAACAATTTCATCGCCATGGCAATGCAACACCCCAGCAAATTAACTAAAGAAGTAACTGTGAATACAAAGTAAAAAAGTTAGAAAACAAAGGACTTTGCCAAAACTGCAGCAGAAACAAGGGCTAGACATTGCCAAAACAGCAGAGTGGAAACAGGGACCAGTCATTGACATATCTGCAACAAACTTCAAGAAAGTTGAATTACATGGACCCTAACTTATAGCCATGAACATGATTGGTAGGAATGGAGCAAAAGGACTAAATGGTCATCATGTTTGCAATAGGAGGAAGGGGAAAAGTGGGAAAGGGAAGGGCCTTTGTCTGGGAGGAGAGCGAAGGTTAGTTTACTTCTTAGCCTTTGGTTGTGAAAGAGGGGATCCTTTCAGATTAAACCAGGAAACATTATGCATGAATGCCTAACAATTAATGTACCTTCTATTCAAAAAATTATGCATGAATGCCTAACAAAATTTATATTGAGATTATACTTTTATTCCATAAATGCTAGTAGGTCCCTGCCTCACTTAATGCATCACAAGGAACAGAAGTGGTACTGAGTGAAGTAAAAGTAACACCTACAAATCAACATTTCAACATTTCCTCCTTGTTCCATATAAATGAGCCCTGAATTCATCTCTACTAATTTAATAAAAACATTGACTAAATATATTTTATCATGTACATGTTCTCATTGAACCAAGATGTACATTATCATTGTGCCAGCAATTTCAGAGTACAAGACTAAATGATCTTACTTGCAACAAAAACAAAATGTGCCAGCAATCTGGATTATCCTCGTGATAGATTGGAATTAAAATATACGATACTATGTTCATTCTTTTGTCATTTTACCTTCAGCCACATAACAGAAGGAACAGAATAAGAACTTACCATAAGGGATTAAGTTTATCATCAGTAGCATGGATAAAAATATCGGTATCGGCATTGGTTACAATTATATCGGTATCGGAAATATCAAACAATATGTATCAGTCTTAAATATGTCAGACAGAAAAGAAATTTCTAAAAATTGTAAACTTACAATGCCAAATAGGCTGATACGGAAAAATTTCATGATATTGTTGCAATATCGAAAAATATTGATATCAAAAGACCCCAATACCGATATATATTAATCAATATGTATCATATAGACAAATATTTGTAACATTGATCAGTAGACACTTATGCATTAATCTTGCCCTTAGGAACGTAAGAGGAATGAATAAAAGGCTACCTCTTTTCCCTTACTTGGGGTGCTTGGGAAGCTGCAGCTCCCCTTCACTACACCCCCAAAAAAAAAAAAAAAAAAAAAATTCAGGGCGTGTTAAGCATTCATAGATTTATCTAACAATTTATTGTCCTCTAGTTCCCAGCCTGAGTAATCCAACTGTCAGACATATGATACCCAACAATCCTAATCAACTATCAGTTGTTTCTATCACACTGTCAAAAAATCACACATTTCAATCTCACTAAAGATATAATATCATAGGATGACACGCCTACCTATCTAACTAGAGAAAGGATAAACCAAAAATTTAAAATTCATGCAACCCTGCTGGTCAACTTGTATTCCACACCATACTCAATTCAAGCAACAAGAATAATGTATGTTCAAATTTTCATAAACCAGCATGTACCCAAGACAGACACAGAAAAGGTAATAGTAAAAGCTCAAACTGCAGAAAATAGTTGTAATACCTGGATACCAAATATAATTTAAGATGTCAGTAATTGGTTTGGTTAAGTAAAAATTTTAAAGAAAAGTTTTGTTTCAATTGAGAAAACTAAGTATCCAATGGCTTGGGAGGCAGAATTGCACAAAAGCCACGCACGAGTGTGTTTGAAGCAAAATTGCAGTGCCTGATGCATGCTCGTGCAACGGTTAAAATTAGTCTTAGTACATATGTGCACCAATCAGATATTTAAGGGCTTCCTGCCAATTTTCTACACATGTCTTATGAAATTTTGAGAGAAGATTACAAGCAAATATTTGACAAATTTAAGTTAAAACAATTGTATCTAAGTTCATTTCTTTCTTTATTGCTAAATTTGACGAAAAAGCTTTTATTATTTCTTGTACAAATGTTCATGCACGTAGTATTTCCTACTTTTAAGATTACATTGTATGCACATTAGATTTGCTTCTATTTCATGAGATTTTGAAGACTTGTGCCTCAATCCAAGCATGTTATCTTGAAATCTCAAAATTTTTGAAAATTATCCTTACATGTCTTTTTTTTATATAAGTATTTGGTGAGAATTCTATTGTGATTTTGTAAAGATGATTTGTTATGCAAATATCGAAAAAAATTTGTATATATGTTTTTTGATGTAGAGTTTTCATTTGATTAAATAAGAATTATAGAGAATTGACGAAATATATATTAAAATCTCCTAATATATTATTTGTAAATTGAAAATTGAACCTATTATCTATATGTCAAAAAAATAGTATTTGATCCCAACTATACAAATAATATATAGTCAACTAATTCATCGATCATGAATAGTGACGTGTGCTTTTGATTATGTGGAAACAATCATAACCAGATCTTCAATAGTCGATCTTTGTTGATAAGATTATCGCCAATCATTAATTCTTATATTTTCTTACGTATTTTGAATATTTTTATCAATATTTAAACATTTTTGACATTTCATCATTTGATCATTATTGTTGTCCCCTCACATATTTTATTAATGAATATCCACATATATAAAATTATACGTGCATTACTGAGTGTTAGACACATTTTTGCTATCTTTTACTTACCATTGAAATTAGTGAGTTTGGATCTCTTGCATGATTAAAGACTGCCAATTTTGAAAGGATAAAATTAGATTTAGGTTGTTAGACTGTTGTAATTTCAAACAATTGATCAACTTTTCAGATTGCGAGATATTTATGGCTAAGGGCTTTTGAATTATGATGCTTTTATATTATTGGTATTTTGGTTAAGAATATTTTTTCTTACTTTCGGATATTTGTTGATTAGGCGACAGTTAATCCTAGAGTCACTTCTGCACTTGGCTTTTGGATCTTGGAATTGGTTATATATTATTGGAATTTTGGAATTGTATTTGTTGTAAGCTAGCATTGCAGCTTTGGGTTAAGTTTTGATTATTTATTTAATTATGTGTTTGAGACTAGAGACGTGACAATAGTAGTCATAGTCTAGTAGATAAGCACCAGCTATGGATGGTAGCCAACTGACTCTGCGAGACTACCATCCTTTAAACCAAGCTTACTAGCAAAGAGGACAGACTTATCCGCAGGCAAATTTCTATAATGTAAGAATCCACGATTGTATAGCACTTCCAAAACTATTTACCAGATAAACTGCCTGTATAGGAAGAATCAAAAGAAAACACTAAACTACCTTAAAAACAAAAATTACAATAACGGAAAGACAGATAACCAATTCAAAGAGAAAACCCCACCTCCGCGGCAGCTGGGGTCTCCTTGCTTGGTTGAGGCTCGGATGCACCCCAGAGAGACTGAGGCGGAGCTGCAGTAGCATAGTAATCATCGTCGTCTTCATCATCAACATCCGCCCATGATTTTGCATTCAGTGGAGCAGGCGCCCAGAACACCTGCTGCTGAGGCTCCGAGACTGGGGCCTTTGAGGAGGGCCTGCTCTTCTTTTCCTTATCAGACTTCTTCTTCTTGCGGAGTGTGTCAAGAGCAGCAAAAACGTTGGTATTGCTAATGGTAAAAGACCCTTCGTCCTTCCTGCTACCACCACCCAGCATCTCTACAGCGGAAAACCCAATATGTCGACGGGTATATTCCAAATTACTAACGCCTCCAGACAAGACTACGTTATTCGAATGTTAGAAATTGATCTATTTAGCCTCAGAATAGGAAGATCCGAAACTCTCAATTGACAAAATTGCCAATAAAAGTAAGGGCGCTCTCCAAATTTATTTTGTGTCGTCAAATTTATAACATCTAGGAAGCTCAGTCTGGTCAAAACTCAAAAACAGAGAGAGAGAGAGAGAGAGAGAGAAACAACTTGCAAACAATAACAAAAATTGTTCACGAAAGCTATAAGCGGAGAGAAAATTCGAATCCTTACAAACTTCGAAGCTATAGACGGAAATATTTCGCATATAAAAACCCAACGGCTGGCAAACGATTCAAGGCAACAAAACACTAAAAACACAACACCACAAGATAATTAACAAGGTGCTAGATTTTTTTTCAATTCAAATAAGACGGGAGCGATTAGGGTTTCGTGGCCGCAGCTAAATCAGCGAAAGAAGATAGAACCATTAAATTAGGGTTTCTATGTCGGAGTGCAGAGCAAAGCAAGAGTATTTCCCGATCGGTTCCCGCGGTGACAGAGAATGAAGCGACGGAATTGACGTCGCGGCGGCGCTGAGTGCTCGTAACGGAGTGTTTTCTAGGTTAGTAAAGGAAATCGACGGGAGAATGAATGACCAGATGAGTTTTGTGCGTTCAGTCTGCCGTCTGGGTTTTCGCCTCTGGCTCGCCTTTCATGGAAACAAAACGAAGCAACTGGAAAGCGATATTTATATACTGCTCAAAATTTCACCTAGATGGGGCCTTAAAATGCTGTATTTGCAGATAAACCACCAAACCTCCCTATATTTATGGAAAAGTCCCCCAATACAAAAATTTCAAATCAGTTCTATAAGTGAAACTAAAAATCAAAAAACAAATAATTAAATGTTACGCACAAAAAAAAAAAAAAGTCTACAGTATTTTAATTTTTCAATTGATTCCCATTTTTCTTTTATTTTTTAATTTTACTCCATAATATTGCACAATAACTATGCCATATTTAAAATTATGTGATTCATATAAAAAATAATCATTTGCTTCAATTCTTGTTTTTCAAATAAATATTCAAATATGATGGATTAAAATACAACATAAGAATGAATTTTTAAAAACTATTAAATATCTAAATTTTTTGATGCATACTTAAATTATGAATTATTATCTGATTATATTGGATTAGACCCTTTAATCTCCTAATTTAAATCTTAAATATCATAATAATGTAAACATGACAATAATTAATAAGATATAAAATGATATAAGACTCGTTTTTAATATAGTATTCGATATTTAAATTAAAAATTTTTTTATAATAATAAAAAATAAAGTAAAATTGGGGATAAATTATAGAGCGATAGATTATCAAAGGGCTTAGTTCCATAATATTGGAAAGGGATGCAAATATATTGAAAGAAGAGCTTTATACTTGTCTTTGGTTTCAAATTGGGGTGCCCTTAGACTAGTAAAAGTTTATGTATTTATAATATTGATGTCAATCAGTCTATCTTTTTAAAATTGATATGACTGTTAATCTAAATATTTTATTGATTGAGACCCGACCGTTACCTAAATTTTATAGCCATTTCACACTTAATACTTATTTTTTATTAGTTATTATTTTCTATTTAATGTTACCAATTATTTCTAAATTCATATAATTATTCATTAGAAATTAATGTCAAATTTATTATTTTATCGGATCATTAATCGCTTTAATTTTTAATATTTCTAACCGTTTTACTACTCGATCGATCTATAAATTATATATTTGGAGAAATTCTTGATTCATTTTTCACCTGAACAAAACAACTCGATTATTTGATAGCCTTCTACGAATTCATAATTTATGGGTTTCATATTTAATCGAGTTACACCAACCTTATTTTAGGCCGTACTCAACATATTCTTGTCAATATAATTTATTTTCCAATTAACAACACTTATTCTTCTCAATTTTTATCTACTTTGCTTAAAATTATTTAGATATCGGATTAATTTAGTAAGTTAACACCACTAATAATGTGTTTGTATTTAAAACAAGGCACACCATTAGCTTTGAGGAAATGTGTTATTTAGACTATTTACGTCCAAAATGTTCTTAAAAAAGACATAATTTTTGGTGTTTTACAGGTAAAATTCGGATTAAATTATTTTTTTTATCTTATTAATAATTGAGATCATATAAAAATAAAGGGTGGAGATTTAAATATGCTAATATGTTATTTTAATTTTATATAATATGTTTAGATCTCAATCGTTAAAATTATATGATAGTCTTATATTTAAAAAGATTATATCCTATTACTTGAGTGTATATGGCCGCGGGCTTATATCAAGTGGTACTCTGAAAATCTATTGTAGAATTTGCTTATTCCTTTTAACGTGTATACATGTACAAAAACATAAAAAATTGCACATTTTATAAGTATATTGCGTCTCATTAATATAATGAAAACTTATTTAATTAAATTATATAACATTATTACAAGTTCTAGATATTTTTTTATCTAACTATGATTCTACAAATTTGTTTCTTTAAAAATATATAAAATATCGACAAAAAATTATAAAAAATATCATAAATTTTGTTGTGCACTGACAGTCGTTCACGATTCGACTTTGAATGATTCGAATTAAATCTGGATAGCTTCGACTTTCTCCGTTCACCGAGCCTCGAATCCTGCACACCACTAAAGTAAACAAGAAGTCAGCGTGTCGACTAGAGGTTGTCCCACCGAGAACACTCTGACGCTCAAGTCAGTAAAAAGCCTTCGAAGTAAGGAAGGTAAACTGATAAGTAAGAGAGAGAGAGAGGATGATCGGGAGTGTTGGCCTGTTGAGAATGTGAGTTCTTATTTCCTGCTCACAGAGAGCGTATGGAGACGGCGTCCCGAAAGCGTGGAAGCTTTAGGGAACAATTCTCAGAAAACCGGAAAGGTCTCCTCGAATTCGGAGGCCTTTGGCGGGATTGGAGGATGAACGCTTGTGCAGAGAGAAAGAGAAGATGAGTATTTATTCAAGCTCTGCAAATGTTCGTCGGCTAGACTGAATGAAGTCTTTTAGGAAGCTTGTTTTGAATATTCTCAAGTTAGAGAGTATGTATGGGAGCTTCTGTGTGAGCGCGTTTCAGCACTTGTATCAAAATGTATGTTTTCTGTTGTGAGCATGCGGGTTCGTCAGTGAGCGTGTGTCTTCTAAAATGAAAACTTCAGGCTTATATGGATAACAGGAGAGCCACCTTCTCTGGGCAAGGTGACGTATTCTTCTTGGATTGGTAATGGCGGCCTTCTCAGAGTTTGTGAGCTTGACAGACGTGATTTGATGGATCCTTTTTCTTCTGAACAGTGCAACGGATTTTTAAATCATCTCACCTCTTTGTGACCGTTTTGACTCCAACGTTGACGCTGAGTTCATTGCAGCCTTTTTGAAGAAGATCAGCTTTTAAGAAAAGTGTGTGGTCATAAAATGATCGTTACTTTTCATGCATGAGTTCGCTTGTCAAATTGGGCCTGACCTATAGCACGTTTAACCACTTTTTGGGCCTGCTATTACAGTACTTTCGGTCAACGCTTGAGTTAACCGTCTGTACACGAGTTGGCCGCCTGTTAGGGTCTGGACGATCAACGCTGGCGTTGACCGTTTTGAGCCTTTCAAGATTTGGGCCTTCGCCCCCTATTGGGACGTTATTTGAGTTGACTGTCAAACAGGCTATTTGGGCCTTTTTTAACCGTAGGCCAATCCATATTACAGTATATCCATCAGTACCTATAATAGATCTATTCAAAATCTAACCTCTTAATCAATTTGATCTAATTAATTTAAAATTTTATAAAATATGGATAAATATAATCATAAAATCAAACCTGATTAATTGACAGGCTAAATAATAAGTAAATTTGGTACTATTTTATTCTATTCCTAATTTTCATTTTTTAATACCTTATCCTAATGCATATTGTAATAATAATTTTATGTCCTATAAAAAAAATTAAATCTAATTTACTACATTTTGAGCCATATATTAATTTTTTTAAAAATATTCTAAAATTAAATAAAAGTATATTTTGAAAATTTTACATGACCATGAGCAGGAAAACATTTCTTAAAACAAATGTTCATTGGACGAGAATAGCTTACTAAAACGTATTTTTAGCATAATATTTTGACATTTAATGTATAAGAAAAAATAGCTTTTTTATATTTTTTTAATATTTAACACATATAAAAAATATTTTTCTATTTAAAAAAAATAAAACTTGAACGTCAGAAAATAACTTCATCTTTTTAAAATAAAAAATCAATTTTCAAAATTCATCAAATTGTTCAATAATAATTACTAACATCCATTGATAAAAATTTTATCCAAAGATATACGATTACAATCCGTATAGTCATCGGCTGTTGATGCATTGGGTTGCCACCATCAATCATCGACTATAAATATCCCAACCTTGTCACTTGATACGTGCTCCATAGGCATATCAAGAAAATTGCAGGCGAAACGTAGTGTTTGCTAAGGGAGGGGGAGTTCTGGCAAAGGAGGGCAGCAGGGCAACAGGGATAACAGAGAAGATAAGGAAAAGCAGAAATATGAGAGACAGGGAAGCAGGGAGAGAGAAGCAGAGAAAGGGGTAGGGGTGACGAAGAGAGAGAGAATAAAAAAGGTAAATGTTTCTTTTTCCTTCAGAATTACAATAACGAGCCATTAAAAATGGAAGGCATCAGCCCGTAGCCCACCAAAAACAGAAAAACAATCATGCCAAATCACCAACAACAGAAAACAAAAATGGGTTACCAGATTCAGAAAGGGGGTTGAGTACATGTGCAGAAAAAAATAAAATAGCATATAATATTTAGTATCATTGGCCAAACAATTCGTCTCCAGGTCAATGTCAGTGAATGAGCTTCCGATGGTGTTTCGAAGAGTTCGTAACATTACTACTCATCAGGCAATAATACAATTTTATTTGGTATTTAATATCTCCATATTTAATCTGTAGACATACAATTTTATTTTGTATGGAAAATAAAATTATTTGTGCAAATTATTTTTATTTTATCCATAAAGGTAATATATAACATTAGATCCAAATGACTGATTGGATATACATTCATAAAATTTATTTGCTCATTTCGTGTTTAGTTAAAAGGGTGTTGTGCATGAGATATATGAAGGAAATGACTAGACCTAATATGGGCTTTACCTCCATGATCTATGTGACATATTCTTTAAATAAGTAGGAAATTTAACGGCTAGTATTCAAAGATGGCTTTAGCTGCTTCTCTTTCGCTTCCACAGAACACACAACTAGCAATGTACACCAAGCAAAGCGCATTTCCCCTGTTGAAATCTTGTTCGAGCATTAAAAAATTGTCACCAATTCATGCACACTTAATCGCCACAAATCTCGTTAATGAACCCCTACTCAAAGAGAAAATTCTTCAATTTTTCATCTCTGCTGATCAGCTGAATCAACCCCATCATCCTATTATCGAAAGAATGCCAGAATTGGGTTCCAAAATTTGGAACAATCCTATTTTAGGCCAGGTTAAAGACTGGGAGTCTTGTTGAAGTGCTTAATACGTGCAATTACATGGTAACTCAAGGGGTGATACTAGATGCCATCATATTTCACTATTTGATTCATCCATTTTTCAAGCGAGTTTGCATTCGGGGAAGGAATTCATGGTTGCAAGTTTCGAATCCCAGGCTTGGGATTATCAATCCTCAAGAATGATTTAGTGGGATTGTTTCAAAATCTGGGAGATTAGGGAAATGTGGTGATAGTTCAAGAAACGTGTTAGTGGAAATGATGACATTACTTGTAATATCATGAGCTATGTGAAGTTGGGATTGTTCGAGGAAGCCTTGGATTTCATTCCAAAAATGTAGATTGATGGAGTTAAGTCTGATGAGCTTACAACGGTAAGCTTGACTTTCAGCTTCTACAGAGTTGGATAACTTGGAATTTCGTGAATTTTTCCAAATTTAAGAGGAAAAAGAAGTGCTTTCAAATAAAAGGCTCTTGAATTGTCCAGTGGACATGTATGTCAAGTGTGGAGTAATGGGTAAAGCAGACAAGCTATTTAGTAGCTGTGAATCTGAGAATCATGTAGTCCCGTTGACCACAATGGTTAGTGGTGTTGGGTTATAATCACTCCCGTGTGGGTTCGTACCCACTTAATATGGTGGATGGAGAAAATATCCTCACCGCATGAAGAAGGCTCGAATTGTGCCTTTGGGCGCTCGAGCCATGTTTTCAATAAGCCCCCGTCGCTGCTCACCTAAATGTCGCTCGAGCCCAAATTCTAGTAGCATGGCGCTCGCTGTGCGCTTGAATGGCGCTCGAGCGCAGGCCTGCGCCCGATGTGCACTCGACAGGCGCTCAAGCGCGCACATATTACATAAAACACGCACTTTGCATTTTAGGTTAATTTGAATCAATTTTGAGCGCCGTTCCATAGAAGAAAAGGAGAGAAAAGAGAGAGGAAAAGGAGAAGAGGAGGATTTGAGCCTCTAGTTAGGTTTTCAATCAAATTTCAATCTCCGGTAGCCACACGCACGAAGCTCTTGCTGCTGAGGAGAACATCTGTCGGGTTTTATCTCTACTCTTTCTCTTTATATTTCTTGTACGGGCTGTGCAAAGCAAGTTGGTATTGATTCTTGTGATTTGGGATTTGTGTAACTGATTAACTGTTGCTAGTGAAAATTTCGGACTCCGTGTCCCGTGGTTTTTTTCCCTCGTTTCATAGGAAGTTTTCCACGTAAAAATCGTGCATTTACTTTTTGTGGTTGCTTATTGTGTGCATGCTATCATCTAATTCATGTTTCCTCGCGGTTTAAATAAGTGATTAATTCTAACAAATGGTTATGTAAAATTCGGTAAAATAGTTGATGGGTAATGTTCAACCCAAGTTAGGCATTGAAAGTCCAGAGTTATGGCACTAAATGCATTTGGTACGTGTGAAGATGAATGAGGCTATTCAGGTGAACAATCTTGCAGCTTGTGCTCATATGGAAGACCTTGACTTAGGAGCACCCATACATGCCCCGGTTATGAAATATGAAATGTGCTAGACAGGCAAATGCTTAAATACACTTGTATTCGGAATATAATCAGAAGGTGCTTTGTAAAAACTTTCCAAAGCAACAGCATTGTGCTGCAGAATTAAATGCTTGATGGCTTCTGATGAGTTGGAGATGCTTAAGAACGCCATTCGATAAACTTCCTAAGGAAGATGTCATCTCAAAAACATAATGATTAACAAGCACACGAATCTCTCTAATTTGGTAGTTTATGAGCTGTTTCACAGTATGTGCAAATCAAATGCAAAACCCAACCAGCTCACCTAGGTAAAGCTTGCTCACTGCAAGTGCTGATCTTGTGAGTTTGTTTGGTCAAATGAAGGATAAAAATGTATTCCTATGCGACAGCCATGATAGCAGCTGCCAAGGAGAGGCACGCAGAAAAAGCAATTCAACTTTACTTGGAAATGGAATAAACACTACATCACCCTCATAGCTCTCAATCTGCTAGTAGCCATGGAGGTTTAGTTTAAGGAAGGGTACTTCTACTTAGAAAGATGAGCAGTTTTCACAATATTAGACCAAGAAATCAGAACTATGGGTGTGTATGGTTGATCTCTTAGGTCGAGTGAGCTGCCTATCGAATCCATTGGAACATGCATATGGATCGTGATGTCCCTACATGGACTGTCTTTATGGCATGTTGAATTAGCATAACACGCATTTAACCAGTGTTCCAAAATTGCTTTTACTCTTAGATAATATTGCAGTCAATAGGATAGAATGACAACTGTGAAACCATATAGCCTACTCTACTTAAGGCTTTGTTGTTTAGACTTTTGCATTTAAACATCCAAGTGAAATGACGAGTTTCAAAAGCACGAGGGCAGGATGGACCAGGACAACCATAACAAATTGATAGGGCAGAATTGACGCATTCATGAATATATAGCAGGGGTTGCCCAAATCCTAAATTTCCACAGATTGGCTTTATGTTGGATAAGATGGCACGTACATTAGGAGAGTAGAAGCTAGAAGAAGCACCACCTTCCACCATAGCAAGAAGCTGGCAGCTAGTGTTCATTATCACTCATGTTAGGTTTTTGAGTCACTCTATCGTGGATAACTTAACAAATGAAAAGTCATCGGACGCTTGCATGAGGCTTGTGCGAGGATCGGAGTTTTTGCGTGCACGAAGGGCCAAGAGGCAGGATCAAATCAGGCGCTTGAGTGGAGCTCGAGCACGGATTCTAGATTGATAGAAGATTGCTAGGGCTCACCTCACGCTCAAGCGATGAAGAGGGATGGATTCCAGACTCGGTACGCCCGCTATGTGCTCGTCGGGCACTCAAGTGCGGAATCCAGGACCGGTACACTCGATTGGTGCTCAAGCACCGATAAGTGGTATAAAACGTGGTTCACACGTTTTAGGGTTATGTTTTCTGAAATCTATATTCATAAGGGACGCCACACACAGAAAGAGGAGAGGAAAAGAGAGAAAAGAAGGAAGAGATTCGGCATTCAATCAAAATCCGATTTGAGTTCCGTTCTTTACTAAGGTTAAGTACGTCATTTTGGAGGTGATTTTAGTAACGTATTTTCGTTTGGTTGTTCTTTTTCTCATCGTATTTCTCTTGTAGGTTGCCGGGTGTATTGAGAGAGGGTCATATTCAACCATTTTTTATTCGAGTTCGAAGTGAATGAATTTCGAAAGGTGTTCTCGTAACTGGCACTATTTATAGTGGATTCATTCGGAATTTATCCCGTAGTTTTTCCCCATGTTGAAAAGGATTTTCCACGTTAAAAATTATTTTACATTGTTTATTTTTTGTGCTCATAAACTTGATGGCTGACAGTTGACGGGGAATTTGGGTTTGTTCCGTTGTGCTGAGTCGGGTGTGGTGTCGAATCCCAACAACTCAGCCATGTAGTTCACATCTAAAGCATTTGAGAAAGAAAATATCACCAGGGATAACGACAGTTCCGTGGATTTTGGGAAGGGGCTTGTCCCTGCAATGGTTAGTGGTAAAACTAACAAAATTGAAGTACTTGCATTTTGCAGCAAGCATAGAAAATAGGCAGAAGGGAGACTCCAGAACTTACATTCAAATAAATATTATATGCATCCTTCAATGTTGGAAGGCTTGTACATCCAACTACTTCAGAGGACAGGAGAACAAAAAAGTGTGATGGCGAGTTTTCGAGGAGCCAAGAAGGTTGGCTACCACAATTTTTCGCTTAATTGGTGGATGAAATCAAAGGTTCTTTACGTCTAGATTTTAGTAAAGGTAACAGAACCAGCCGGTTTGCAATCCATCAGCCACTAAACCATGAAAGACGAAGTAAAACAAGCCAATCTAATGGTGTAAACGATGATCATCTGTGGCCGCTAATAGATGCACAAAAGAAACAGCTCTTTATTACAGATGATCAACGGTGTCTACAGTTTGTGATGTTCTCATCAATCATGGGCATACTGGCTGCAGGGAAAGCAATTACAATTCCTCTATAGCAACAAACATGCCATTCTCAAAAAAATCTTCACCATTTTTGGACTCGGAAGTAGACTCTCTGTTAGATTTCTCCTTTCTCTCCTCGATTGAGATCTCTTCCAAGCGACAGTCCAAACTGCAGAATGCTTTCTCACCCCTGCAAAATAGTCAAAACAATGAAGTGTGTTGTCTGAATTCAGCAATAATCGAGGAGACATACAACCAGAAACAATTTGAAGCCCACCTGTACATGTAAATATCTTTGCCCTCATCCAGCTTCTTCTTACAAAAATAGCAGAAGCTTAAGAAATTATCAGAAGGATTTGAAGTGGAAAACGATGAACATTGTCCAAGTTTGGGCAGTCCAATCTCCACATCACCTCTGTTATTTCTAGAATCTGTTTCATTAGTGTGACATTCCAAAATGTAGTCACCAAAAATATGAATTGTTTTAGGGTTAGAACCCCGCGAAATTACACGGGTATAGTCCTCGGAAAGTTCAATCTCACTAGGTGAAAGAGATTCAACGAAGCCACTGCCAGAGCCTATGAGCACAGGAGTGGGACCCAGCTTGTTCTGAGAGAAATTCTCCAAGTTATCACTTCCTCCATCCGATTTGGGAGGCAAATTCACTTGGACTGATAGATTCTCAAAACAAGAATTTTCAGTTATGGTTTTGTGATCAGTAATATTATAAATCCACGAGCCGAGCCTCTTGGAATCCAGTGACAAAGACAGGGTTTTTGGAAATGTATCAAGTACCCAAGGATCTTTTCCTATTTCAAACATCACAGCCGAGCTACCTTTTTGAAGATTGGAACACTTAATCTGGGTCTGAGGAAAAATTGCACAGCTCTTAGGCAGTGACTTGGGACTTTCGGAAATATTGAAATGGAATGGAGAATTTGGGGTTTTGGTCTTAATTTGAGGTCCAAATAATATGTTCTTACTGCCAGATGATCCCAAAACATCCCCAGAGAGTTTGTTATCAGCATCATCAATAGAATCAAGAATGCTTAGGCCTACTTTATGACAATCCCAGCTCTTATGGTGCCCATCATGAGAGGATTTTGGGAACCTAAAGGAGTTGCCCAAATTTGATAACAGCTTAAAATCGAGAGGAGAAGTGGGACTTCTAACAGAGTCACAATCTGGCATACCCTTAGAAGTCAATCCTACAAAAAGACCAGGGACATTGAAAAAAGAGTTGGTCTTTTGCTTTTGCCCTAAAAAATCAGGATGCAAGTAACTCTCAGAACCACCATCAGATGTTATCTGACCCATTTCTTGTTCCTTCTCAACTGATCTGGTCCTTTTCCTCAGCATTATCTCAAACCCCTCTGCATTAGAATAGAATGCATATAATCAATAAAATGAACAAATGTATCTAATCAAGGAAATATTTCTTTCTCCTTTGGTCACTAAAATAAAAGTAAATGTCCAATATGAAAAAAAAAAACTTAAGCAGAAATTTTGCCAGATAAAAGAAATAGGGTGAGAAATTCAAGATCACAAAAAAGAGAAGAAAAAAAAAAGGCTACGAAGAAAGAAACTGAGGGGATTGCATGTTGTAGAAAAGGATGAGGAAAACCTAAATCCAGAGTAGGATGAACCAGCAGAAAAAACCCAAGAAAGGAATGCCAATCTAGAACCAGAATGTGCCCAAAGATTAACTGAGACCAGAAATGTCAAATCAAGTTCGGATTAAAATGGATGAGCCCATTCCAGGAAAACTCACAAATATCAAGAATCTCTT